>CM076578.1:890921642-892329156 GCA_034641835.2 Pinus albicaulis
ATCACATACAATTCGAATTCATATGCAACACATAATCTCTTCCACTCATATCATCAAACATGCGGAAATAAAATCAAGCGATAACACATCAAATCATCATACACATTAACACAGTATGTATGGGGAAAGCTTATAGCTGAAAACCCCGCAGCTATTGTGTATATTATAATGGAGAAATCAAGTAACAAACTCAGTACAATACTCCTCACAAGTACTCAGTACTTTCTCATGAAGTTACACACAATCTAGCTTAGTTTTGAACAGGTTACTGGTTCAAAACTCACCGCCAATTGCCTTGCCTCTATTGCGCAATCTAGGCCTGTCTATATAGAGATCCAAGGTTCGAATCTCCTTGGCTTGACAGTGCAATCATCATGGGCAATTCCTCCAAGTGTGGTGCAAATTTCATGCACAACTGATGTCGCCACTGATAGCTAACTCCACCCTTTCATCTATCTCTTTCACTGGTCTCCACTGAACTGATCATGCACTGTAGTGAACTGATGTGTTCTTGAGTTGAATAATGAGCTACTAATTAATGAATTAAATAATATTTAATTCACTCCACTCATAACTAATTGATTAGCTAGTTAAACTAATCTCAACCAGTTCAACTAAAATAAACAGAACACAACTCCACTAGCTGTCTCATTAACTCCACCAAACTTCTGCCACTGAAGTCCTAACTGAAGTCAACCATGCATGTGCTCACAAAACCCTAGGAATAGCGTAATTCCTCTGTCATATGCATGAGCCACTTCCAAGGCTCAAACTGAAGTGCTCCAAGAGAGTAAACTGAAGTTTATAGTCCAAATATTATTAAGGGTAAATAATATTTGACTTCCCTATTTTAAGGAGAGGCAGTCTAAAAATAGACTTCGACTTATAGGTCCAAAAAATAGAGTCCCATATATTTTTACCAACATGACCAATACTCCAAGAATAACATACTGCAATCCCCGGACCATGCTCCATATGTCTAAAAATAGACATAGTCTAAAAATAGATTTTGCGCCAGAATTTGCCTGCGGGCCCACTTAGTGAAGGCGACTTCATTTCACTAAGCTCCATCATCTTGATGCATTTTCAACACTCCTTCTCAGCAAGATATGGATTATCTGCAACCCCTATCCTGCCTCTGTGGAATTAGAACTTTCTCCTGGTGAGCGCCTTCGTCAGGATGTCGGCATCCTGATCCTCCGTGGGAACATATGAAAGCATCATGATTCTCCGCTGAACACAATCTCTGATATGATGGTACCTGATGTCGATGTGTTTGGACCTATCATGAAATACTGGATTATCCGAGAGTTTAATGCAAATCTGGTTATCACAGTAGATCACTGTAGGCTCCAAATGCAACCTAAACAATCCTACGAGGATCTTCCTCATCCAAATAGCCTCGCATGCAGCCAAGCTAGCTGCCATGTACTCGGCCTCTGCTGAACTGAGTGCCACGGATCTCTGCTTCCTGCTGTACCAGGAAACTGTTGTCGACCTAATGCTGAAAACTCCTCCAGATGTGCTCTTCCGGTCCGTTGGACTCCTTGCCCAATCTGCATCAGTGAAGCCAGAAAGCTTCGCTCCATCCTCCTGTCTGTACCATAGACCATATCCCGATGTGCCTCTAATATAGCGCAATACATGCTTGCCTGCCTTCCAAAAGAGCTTGGTAGGTTTAACCATAGCTTGCGAAAGCTGGTTAACTGCATAGCATATATCAGGTCGTGTATTGACCAGATACATAAGCGACCCCACCAACTGTCGATAGACAGTGGCATCCACTACCTCCGCTGAAGTAGCATCCTCCTTCCTCCAACCACCAGGAAGAGGAGTGTCAACAGGCTTGCAGCCTTGCATGTTTAACCTCTCCAGAATCTCCCGGGCATACTTGCCCTAAGAAACAAATAGTCCTTCGCTGCGCTGCCAAATCTCCAATCCCAGGAAATAATGAAGGATGCCCAAGTCCTTCATCTCAAACTCTCATGCAAGATCCTTCTTGCATGAAAGTATCAACTGCTCATCGCCAGTCAAAATCAGATCATCTACATACATTACGATGATCAACAGCTTCCCCTCCACCACAATCTGGTACAGGTTTGGATCTGCCTCACTCTTGGAGAATCCAAGCCCGATGAAGTAGCTGTCTATCCGAGTGTACCAAGCACGAGGTGCTTGCTTCAGCCCATACAGTGCTCTCTTGAGTCGGCACACATGCGACTCACTGCTGAAGATCTCAAAACCTTCAGGCTGCTCTATGTACACTTCTTCCTCAATAACTCCATTGAGGAACGCAGTCTTCACATCCATCCGATGAATGTGCCACCCCATCTGCGCTGAGAGAGCAAGGATCGTCCGTATGGAAGAGTACCTTGCGACAGGTGCAAAAGTCTCCTCATAGTCAATCCCCTCAATCTGTGAAAAGCCACGGGCGACAAATCTCGCCTTGTACTTCTCCACACTCCCGTCAGCTGCCTGCTTCACTTTGTAGATCCATCGCGAACCCACCACTGATTTCCCCACCGGTCTTGGGACAATCTCCCATGCACTGTTCCTGACGATCGAATCATATTCTTCGATCATGGCATCAACCCATGCGGGTTCCTCCACAGCTTCCTCAAAAGAGGATGGCTCCGTCACAACACATTGACTCACAAGAGCCATGTATCCAGTGTACCGATCCGGTGACTGCCTCTGTCTGCGCTGTGCTGTAGGTGGTCCTACAACATTCTCTGCATCTCGAGCCAGTCGCTCAGCTTCTGTAGTGCGCATGCGCCCTCTGATGGTTGGCGCTGCATGGGTGGTTTCTTCCACCTCCTGAACTTCCTCTTGTGGCTGATCCACATCCGGAAGCTCCTCCTTAGGAACTAACAGCTCCTCATCCGCATGCAAGTGTAGCTCCCTCTCAAGCGAACACTGCATGGCTTTCTCCTCCTGAAATTTTATATCCCGTCGCACAACAGTCTTGCGACTGTCTGGCACATACGCTCGATAGTTATGAGGTGTATCAGTGTACCCCACAAATATTCCAACCTCAGCAGTTGGATCCAGCTTCCTTCTCGCATCCTTCGTCACATGCATGTAGACAGGAGAACCAAAATCCGCAAATGGGAAATATCAGGCCTCTTGCCAGAATAAGCCTCCTCTGGTGTACTCATGCCAAGAACCTTGTGAGGACAACGGTTCTGCACATACACTGCTGTATTGCATGCCTCAGCCCACAAGTGAAGGGGTAGGCCCCGATCATGCAACATCGCCCGTGCAGCACCCACGATCGTTCTGTTCTTCCGCTCAGCCACCCCATTCTGCTGTGGGTTATGGGGTGCAATGAGCTCTCTCCGAATCCCTTCTGCGCTGCAGAACTCCTTGAATTCAGCCAAGATGAATTCACCACCGTTATCACTCCTTAGAGCAATCACCTTCTTCCCCGACTCCTTCTCGACCAGTGCTTTAAACTCACAGAACTTCGCGAATGTATCGCTCTTCTTCCGCATGAAGAAGATCCAGCACTTTCGAGAGAAATCATCAACAAAGATCACATAATACTTGTGCTTTGCTGTCGAAGCAACTGAGAAAGGACCACACACGTCTGTGTGAACTCTCTCAAGGATCGTCGTGGCGTGACTATCCTTCTCGTGAAAGGTGGTTTTCACATACTTCCCTAAAGTACACCCCTTGCACTGATCTGACTAAGCAAGAGTGCCCTTAGGAAGCCCAGTAGAAATCTGCTGCAGAATCTTCAAAGCTCCATGGTGAAGGTGGCCCAATCTCCTGTGCCACAGTTCTCCCTCATCATCCCGGCTCACCACTTCTCCCGCCTTGCATGCCATAGCTGCGCAGCCATCTACCTGCAACTGATAAAGATTCTTGGTTCGAACCCCTATCTTCCGGGTCTCTCCAGTAGTCTTACTGCGCAGGAAGGCTTTTCCTTCGCTGAAGACCACATCATACCCTTTATCTTCCAACATCGCCACAGAGATCAAGTTCTTCTTCAATCCAATTACATGCATGACATCCTTCAATACAAAGGGCTTACCAGACTGCCTCTGAAAGGATATGGTACCGATACCAGTCGCACTGTATCTACCATCATCGCCCATCTCGATGTGCACACCCAAATCTTTGTCCTCCAGATCTGAGAACAAATCCCGATCTCCCATCATATCTAAAGTACACCCCTTGCACTGATCTGACTGCGCAAGGGTACCCTTAGGAAGTCCAGTAGAAATCTGCTGCAGAATCTTCAAAGCTCCATGGTGAAGATGGCCCAATCTCCTGTGCCATAGTTCGCCCTCATCATCCCGGCTCACCACATCTCCAGCCTTGCATGCCATAGCTGCGCAGTCATCTACCTGCAACTGATAAAGGTTCTGAGTTCGAACCCCTATCTTCCGTGTCTCTCCAGTAGTCTTACTGCGCAGGAAAGCTTTTCCTTCGCTGAAGACCACATCATAACCCTTATCCTCCAACATCGCTACTGAAATCAGGTTCCTCTTCAATCCAGGTACATGCATGACATCCTTTAAGACAAAGGGTTTACCAGACTCCCTCTGAAAGGATACGGTACCGATACCAGTCGCACTGTATCTACCGTCATCGCCCATCTCGATGTGCATACCCAAATCCTTGTCCTCCAGATCTGAGAACAACTCCCGATCTCCCGCCATATGAAATGACGCACCGCTGTCCAAGAACCACACCGATCCCATCACACTTGAAACCAAGCATGCAATCAGTGAAAAGTCAAGCTCGAACTGTGAAGCCAAAGCTTCTCCATCTGCAGATCTTCCCGCTTGCTTGTTCTTCTTCTTTGGACAATTGGTAGCATAATGTCCGTGATCATGGCAGTGAAAACACTTCACTTTTGCCATATCCTGCTTCTTGCCCTTTGCACCAGAATGAGAGGTTTTCTTACCCTTCCCTTTCTTTGCTTTGGCAACCAAAGCACATTTTTCTTCATCAGCTCCCTTTGATGAAGATCCATCTCGAGTAGTCCTCCTTATCTCCTCCTGCATGAGATCCGCCCAAAGGCGCTCCCATCCCGGCAGCTTCTCCCGACCATTGACACTATCTTGATATGAGTGCCAAGCCTTCGAAAGACCAAGGAGAGCTAGGTCGACCATGTCCTCATCTTCGACAGTCACCCCCACACTTCCCAGCTCATCTCTGCACTGAGTGAACTTCGTGAGGTATTTGGCGATACTGTCGCCCTTCTCCATCTTGATGTTCCTAAGCTTATCTTTGAGGCCAGCTTCCTTTGGTCACTCTTACTCTGGAATAGATCCGTCAAAGCTTTCCACATTAAATATGGAGTAGCCTTTCCATGCAGGCCGGATACAATATGATCCTTGACGCCCTCCAACAGGATCCTTCGACACTTCGCCATCTTCTTTTGCCATGCTTCGACTTCAGCAGGATCAGTGGGCTTTTGGACATCCGTATCTACGAACTCCTTCAGACCATTATCTTCTAATACTGCTTCCATGTGATCCTTCCATGCAACATAATTCGAACTACCTTCAAGAGCATATTCGAGTCGAAAACCGTTGAAAGACATTTTCAACACTGGCACCAAGAAAACAAAACTGCTGCAAAATTTCGAATTCCACCTCAAAGCTCAGCCGCTCTAGATCTGTGAGAAAAAATTATTTCTAGCACAGAGATTGACTGCAAGGGGCATTTAGCAAACCTTTCACTTTCCGAAGAAAGATGAATCCGGAGGCTACCTGGCCCGCATGCAGACTCTGTCTACCGAAATAAGTTTGTAATCACTGTGATGATCAATCTCTGCTTCAATAGCTTCGATACCATGTAGAAATTTGCTGAATAATGATTAATTATCCACCGAGAATATCCTGATCACATACAATTCGAATTTATATGCAACACATAATCTCTTCCACTCAGATCATCACACATGCGGAAATAAAATCAAGCGATAACACATCAAATATTCATACACATTAACACAGTATGTATGGGGAAAGCTTATAGCTGAAAACCCCACAGCTATTGTGTATATTATAATGGAGAAATCATGTAACAAACTTAGTACAATACTCCTCACAAGTACTCAGTACTTTCTCATGAATTTACACACAATCTAGCTCAGTTTTGAACAGGTTACTGGTTCAAAACTCACCGCCAATTGCCTTGCCTCTATTGCGCAATCCAGGCCTGTCTATATAGAGATCCAAGGTTTGAATCTCCTTGGCTTGACAGCACAATCATCATGGGAAATTCCTCCAAGTGTGGTGCAAATCTCATGCACAACTGATGTCGCCACTAATAGCTAACTCCACCCTTTCATCTACCTCTTTCACTGGTCTCCACTGAACTGATCATGCACTGTAGTGAACTGATGTGTTCTTGAGTTGAATAATGAGTTACCAATTAATGAATTAAATAATATTTAATTCACTCCACTCATAACTAATTGATTAGCTAGTTAAACTAATCTCAACTAGTTCAACTAAAATAAACAGAACACAACTCCACTAGCTGTCCCATTAACTCCACCAAACTTCTGCCACTGAAGTCCTAACTGAAGTCAACCATGCATGATGCCATAAAACCCTTGGGAACCACGTGATTCCTCTGTCAGATGCATGAGCCACTTCTGTAGCTCGAACTGAAGTGCTCCAAGAGAGTAAACTGAAGTTTATAGTCTAAATATTATTAAGGGTAAATAATATTTGACTTCCCTATTTTAAGGAGAGGCAGTCTAAAAATAGACTTCGACCTATAGGTCCAAAAAATATAGTCCCATCTATTTTTACCAACATGACACATACTCCAAGAATCTCATACTGCAATCCCCGGACCATGCTCCATATGTCTAAAAATAGACATAGTCTAAAAATAGACTTTGCGCCAGAATTCGCCTGCGGGCCCACTTAGTGAAGGCGACTTCATTTCACTAAGCTCCATCATCTTGCTGCATTTTCAACACAAGGTACCCAAAAGGAGTCTCTAGATCAGATTCCTGGATAATGAGCTGAAGTCGACAAGAAGTGACTTGATCGAAGGTGGGCCATAATGTTTCCCACATCATCGACACAAGACAGAGGAATATGATGTTTGTGAATCAGGACCAACAGAGAATCAGAGGGAGGTTGAAAACTTCAGAGGCAAACTTCTCTTGAACATATTAGTAGCACGATACTGGATTTGGCAGTATTTGACATCAAATGATCTGAGGTCATGATGACGTGGCAAAGAGAAAATGAGAGGTCAAAAGAGATTACCCAAACCCATGGAGGCAGAAATGATGAAATGAGATATCCCCAACCTCACACGAATGCATACAAGTGCCATGTTCAAGAGCGACATATTTCCAACACGAATACAATCTGGTTCCATTTTCGCCCACCATTTCTAGTGAGTACCCCAATTATTTTTGAAAACAAGCTTGAAGGGGATAGCATATGCTTGCACTGTAATTTTTTCCTTTTGAAAAATTCATCCTAGTACATTTTACGAGCCCTAGGAAGGAGAAACTTGAATAACGTCATGGTGACGAAGCCCGATGTCATCAGAGTTTAACGAGTTTGACAAAGGAAGAACTTGACATATTTTCATGTTTAGAGAGTTTGAAAAGAAGGCAGAAAAGAAAACTCTAGTAGTCCCTTTTCGTAGGTAGTCTCATACATCTGAAAAGGTAGAAAAATGTGTCTGAGAGAACCTCTTAGTCGCGATAGGCTAAGGTATTCCTTTTTTGTAAATAATCTATCCTAGCCCGAAAAAGGATTAAAAATATACTGGGTAGATATCGTTTTGCAGCCATTTAACGAGTTCAAAATGACAAGCGTCTCAGCAATCTTTTCAGTTTTAGAGAGTTAGAAAAGATATGAAAGATGACTCTAGTAGTGAGCCAATCCAGTACACCAATCGCAAATCCGTCAACTCCAGGTAAGATTTGAGATCCCTCTTGTCATTTTAAGCTATTCCTTTCTTCTTGCATTTGTCAATTTTGAATTTGGGGGGAGAAATTGCAAAATTTAGGGCTGTGCGGTTGGCGCGGGTTTCGGGCACGGAGTCGTGCCAACCGCCCACTTTTTAATACTGGGGCGTGCCCATTGGCACGAATGTTTTAGAAATAGTTGCACCAATGGCGCAAACCAATTTCAAACAAAAATACATACCAAATGTCCCAATTTTTCACAATTTCAAGGATAAATATTGACTAATACCACTTGTATGTGTGTGTTTGTAGGTAGAAAAGAGAAAAATGGTCATAGAATGGAAAGAAAGGGAGCATAGTGAAGAAGATGAGTTGGCCATGGAAAATGAGGGAGTTATGGCAGCCCTCAGAAACTGTGGTTTGCTAAAATTATTTCTTACACTATGCCTCTGAGCCCAACCATAATTTCTACAATATCTAGTCAGTATATGGGATGAAAACCAAGAGAAGTTCATCTTACGGGATCAAGAGCTTGATATTGATGTTTCCAATGTATATTTCACCATAGGATTATCGTGGAGGGGTGCAACACCACTCCTAACCGGCACCCGGCCCTGCATGGAAAACATGACCATGGTAATCGACAGGGTATGTCGAGGAGCGCAGAAAGGTTCAGGTAGTGGGAAAGTTGATATTCAAACTATCCCTGATTTGACACTACGTTTGGTATTGCATACCATCACACGGGCTGCTGGATCACAAGCACCGCATGAAGCAACAAAGACATAGTTTCTCCTTGCTGTGGACTACATGGCGTCGACTCTCTACAACTGGGCAGAGGTTGTAACCATCAACATGAAGTGCCAACTAACCAAATGCAAGAATACCAAACTGAAACAATTTGGTTATGGATCCATTCTGGTATCGTTCTTCTTGGAACGATTACCAATTTTTCAACGACAGGAGGTTATAGTTCCGAATCCACCAGCGAGAGAACCACGGATGGCCCGATGGGCTGCACTGATGCCAAGGGCAGGGGGCAGCCAACAGATGTCTTGGAGGCCGAAATTTCTTTATTGGCTCCATCGACAACTTATTATCGTGGAGGATTGGCCCTATGCTGGCACAGATTTCACTGATGATCCTGACCTCCCACTCCCGGAGGGAGAAGATTAGGATGAAGATTTGGGTAAGACTCAATTTTTTGGTTGGGAAAAATACTGAGAGGGGGGGGGGTGAATCAGTATTTACTGCATAATCAAATCCTTTTACTTTTCATTCCTTAAAAAAAAAAACCATACGCTACTTTACTTCAGTAAACCAGCGTATATACGCGGATCCCATTTATGAAACTAGCGTATACACAGAGATTTAGATATGTCATTAAATCTTCACTTAAATCATTCCATCATGTATTCTTCAGATATTCAATAAGCAGTAAACAGGTGCAGTAAGAACCGAATAAACCATCACACAAAGCATCACACATGAACACCAGGATTTTTAGGTGGAAACCCAAATCGGGAGAAAACCACCGCTGCAGTTGCTCGGCCTTCAATATTTTATTATAGAGAAAACATCTTACAACATATGTGCTGGCGCAGACTTGACCAGCACGCAGGCACCCACCTGCGCTCGTTTACCAGCCTCTCCCGGAAGGGAGCTCCAACCCCCTGACTCGTTTACCAGCCTCTCCTGGAAGGGAGCTACGACCCCCCGATCTCGTTTACCAGCCTCACCTGGAAGGGAGCTACGACCCCCTGACTGAAGGCTACAACCTTCAGCACCTCCTTGGACCACGTTTCATCAATTTTCACACTGGATCCAACAACTTCAATAGAACACCACTTGCAGGCCACATTTCATCATATTTCCAGACTGAACCCTTTCCAAACTTTTAAGCACAAACATTCATCACCAACAGATACTTAACAACACAGATTAGATAGCAGAAACATAGCAGAACAGATCAGATATTTCATACCCTTTGTTTCAGCAACCCCTAGTTTGCATACGCGCTTTCACTTCACTGATGTCGCGTATATACGCGCTTCCGTCCACACAAACCAGCGTATACCTCAGTGTATATTTTATTGCGCATACACACTTTCTCTTCGCTGAAGCCGCGTATATACGTGCTTCCTCCGCGGCGAAGTAGCGTATAGATCTTCAATCATTACAGAGCAGCATACTTCATCAGATCAGATATTCAGTTCAGATCTACCCTTTTCTTCAGACAGATGTTCGCCTAGATGCTCGCCTCATCACAGATTTAAGCCTTCCATAATCAGATCTAGCAAATACAAGAGCAATTCAGATCTAGATCCCCTTCTTCATCATTGGTGCATCATACATTCAAATTTATCATTCAAGTGTAACCCTTTCAATTCAGATCTACTTCAGAGAGAAGTATTCATTCAAGCTCAGACATCTTGCACCCACTCACATGTTTTGCACAATGAATTTCCTTTCCTTATATAGGTTTATCCTTTTTCAATACCATGAGCCCCTTTTTCAATACCATGGACCAAAACAATACCATAAGCCCAAAACTACCTGGACGGGGTCAATTAGGCGGATCATTACCCAATACACTGGGTCAATACCATGGTGGTTACCCTTGGTTTTGCACTTTTTGAGCGCTTTAGCCCATACGCGACTTGGCACGTTCTTTTCCGCGTGCATACGCGACTTCCCCTAGGCCAATCCGCGTATACCAAGAGACATACTCTTTTTCATCATATTTTGAGAACATTCTGAAATCCTTTCTTCATAGCCTTCTGTACACACTGTAGAGACATCAGATTTACATCATTTACCAAGTCCATCAAGTCAAGAATAACTTCAACAGGTGGATTGCCATCAAGGACAACACTTGTCAACAGTCGCATGTCTTCATCTCCATTTAGTGGGTTGCCATCAACGACAACACTCTGCATCATATTTCCAACAATCTCCCCCTTTGGACTT
This sequence comes from Pinus albicaulis, assembly GCA_034641835.2. NCBI lineage: Eukaryota > Viridiplantae > Streptophyta > Pinopsida > Pinales > Pinaceae > Pinus > Pinus albicaulis. The sequence goes on from CM076578.1 coordinate 890,932,516, forward strand.
GATGGCAACCACGATGGTGTTTGGTTACCACAACAGATAGGTACCATGTCACTCTCCCAAATATGTCACTCTCCCAAATATGTGACATCATTATCTTCTCTTCATTCAAACACCATGTCACTCTCCCCCTTTGACATCAAGGGCAAAGGGCGGATCAAAAAACAACACTCTCCTCCTCATGTGGAAGAAACATTCTGCAGATCTGATATGTGCTGAAGTGGCCAAGCTCCCCCTGAGTTCATGCTAAAACTTCAAACATAATTTTCAATAAGGTACATGACTCTTCCTATCACCAAAGACTTATACTTACATCAAATATCCAACCAAGTGGATTTACATATTTCAATTCAGCTACCCAACCAAGTGGGTTTACAAAAATTGACTCAGCTACCCAACCAAGTGGGTTTACAAATTTGACAAGTTCATATATGACTGAATATTACAGATTTTACATCAAGGGTCTCAACATGACCTTTTCATCAAGAATACAAATATGACTTTTCATGACCAATACCAAGAAGACCTCAAGAGAGATCATATAACAGAACCATTATAATGCCAACAATGCATTATACTCAGCAACGCTAATGCTCCCCCTGAATCTGTGCATCCATGCATCCTTTTCATATGTCTAAGGCTCCCCCTTAGTTTGTGCATCCTGAAAATTTTCACCAACAAATCATCAAGGCATCTTCATCAAAACATTAGAAACAGATTTATGAGAACTGGAACACCACCAGAGATACCAAACAGTACTGCAGCTGTGCTGAAGAGAGCTGAACCAACCAAAAATTGTCAGCAACCAACCATACGCGGTTTTCTGTGTAGAAACTCGCGTATATACGCGACTGTGTTTCATGAAACCCGCGTATCCAATGCCATCTTCTAAATTTCAACCAGATCTGATTCTCTGTGAGGCAAAGACAGTGTTCAACTTCTTTCTGAGATATTTGAATGCTTCCCTGGACTACAGATGGATAGAACAATGTAGTTGTGTCTTCAAGCGTCATCCAATGGTGGTAGCATAAGCACATTAGTATCCAAATCTTCAGATTCTTTGCAGCATCAATACATTCTTTCCATACCAGAACAACATCTTCACATAAGTGTCAAGCAATCATCCATGTGGTCCAACATTACCATGATCTTTAAGATTTAACATGAAGTAACATATGTAGGCAAAAGATCTCAACCATAGTAACAAGCTCTGCATGAGCTATTCTTATCTCTGAATCATAAGACTTCCAATTTCATCCAAGTGTGAGCACAAAAGATACTTATCAGCAACCAGGGCTCAAAATCTCATCATAATAATCCATGTACCAAGTCATCATCATTTGAGCATGAGTATCATAAAGACCAAAGAATAAGCAGTCATATTGCTAATAATGCAATCATTAGTATTCAACCTGCTGCTCCCCCTAAACCAGTGCTATTGCTTAACTTGTGCAATCCTGAATACCTTTATCAGCAAGTCATCAGCAACCATCTCTGCATGATCTGTCCTTATCTCTGAATACTAAGACTTTCATCTCAGCAACGAATGCTCTTCATCATAAAGCAACCAGGCTTCATCCATAATCTACAACACAAGAACCCATGTATCATTTCATTATTATGAGTATAACCAGAATAATGCTAATAGTGCAATCATCAGCAGTCAGACTGATGCTCCCCCTGGACTTCTGCTCCAGATCTTCAGCTATCAGATAAATTCTCTCATCATCAATGCATACGCGTCTGTGTCAGCTGGAACTCGCGTGTATACGCGAATTTGTTTCATAGAACCCGCGTATGGAAAGTGAAGCATAGAAAATTTTCATCTTCCTTCATTTCCTCCTGAGCTTGTACCTCCTGTACCTATCCTTTCTACATCAGATGCGCTGTCAGAAGTAAACATAACCAGAATAAACAAATCAACCTTGAGAGTCATCATGCATTGCTCCCCTTGTGACGATACATTACTAGATCTCATAATGTATCTCACATCATTCCTGCAGTCAATAAGAAAGGTCAGCTTCAGAGGCGGATGACTGCAGTAGGGTCATAATTCCCTAAGTTTCTGATCGGTCCTCCTTCTTTTTCCAAATTTTCTTGAGCTTTCCAACTGTGTGCTGAAAATTGTCCACTTTCCCAGATCTGTTCATCCTGCATTCTTTTTCTACATGTCCATACTTGTTACAAGAATAACATCTCATGTGTCTAGAGAAATAAACATAAGAATCATAATGAGTATTTCCATTCTTCCTCCTTTTACAATCAACTGCTTTATGTCCATACATGTTACATGAGAAACAATATCCCCTGAAGAAACTAGAGTACCTTTCTGAGTAGAACCTGTTTGTTTGTGGCTGAAATGATCCGCTCCTGCAATTTGCTGCAACATGCCCATAGTTATGACATTTAAAACATTCAACGTTCTTGAATGAATTCCTTTGAGAATTCATGATTGTTGGTTGATCTTTTGACTCTTTCAACACTTCAGGTTTTTCATTGACTTCCTCTGAATATTTAGCACTTCCTTGTGAGCTAGATTCTCCTTTAACAGTTTCATGGAAACCAAGACCAATTTTGATAGCAGGAGACCTTTGATTACTCAGAATATTGTCCAAGATATTAGTACTATCTTGAAACCTCAAAAGTTTAACCTTTTCTTCTAATTTACCTTTGAGAATGTTTACCTCAACCTCCAAGGCTTGACATTGCTTTGTGATGCTTTCTTCTTTCCTTTTTCCATCTTCTACTTGATCCTTCAGATTTAGAATCTCTTCTTTCAACCAATCTTCGTTTTCTTCACATGTTTGTTGTAGCTCTTCATTCTTCTTATTTGATTTTTCCAGATCTTCTTTGAGAGAGATGATTTCTGCTTCAAGGGATTCCTTTTCAAATGACAAAGGTTCTTCATTCTTCTTAGTTGATGCTTCAAGATCTGTTTGTAGAAAGATGATTGCAGCTTCAAGTCCTTCATTCTTCTTGCTTGATTTTTCGAGATCTGCTTCTAGTTCTTTAATTTGATTGGATGCATAAGTATGAAACCTTTGATACTTGTCCACCTGTCCATTCAACATTTCTATTTGATCTTTCATTTGAGAGATCATCTCTTTGTAGGTAGAATCTTTCTTATCAATTTCCTTTTGTTGTTCTTCAACTTTGATCTTGATAGCTTCCATAACTTTACTATCTTCACTATTGTTTGCACAAAGAAGAGTATTACAAGTGGCCTTCTTCTTTTCCTTCTTTGCCATGAGTATTTGTAGAGCTTCGTCAGAAACTTCTGGATCCATACTGTAACTTTCACTATCATAATCTTTGCATATGCAATTAAGTAAGAGACAAGAACAATGATTAATACCTCGTTCATCTTCTTCAATTTTTGCTATACATGATTTCTGAGGTATCTTCTTGTTTCGAGTAGCCTTCTTCTTTTGCTTCTTAGCCATGAGCACTTTCAGATCTTGGTCAGAATCTTCTTCATCTTCACCGGACACTTCATCATCATCTTCTTTTGCATAATAACTCTTTCTCTTTTCAAATTGTTTCCCTTTACCATGCTTTTCTCTATAAGGACATTTAGCAGCATAATGACCAACTTTTCCACACTCAAAACATTTGAAGGGAAGCTTACCTTTGAATCTTCCAGTACCTAGTTGGAGCTTTCTCACGAAATTTTCTTCTTCTTCATCGAATATATAGCTGGATTCTTTGACAACTTCCTTTTCCTTTCCTTTTGTAGATTCCTTAAAAGTAGCTTCTCTTATTTGAGAAGGACCTCCTTGTCTCATTTCAAAAGCAGTCAGAGTACCATGTAATTGAACAATAGTAAGCGTTTGCAGATCTTGCCTTTCTTCAATAGCCGAAACTTTAGAGTCAAATTTTGAAGTCAATGATCTTAAGACCTTTTCCACCAGAGTAGTATCAGTTATGGTTTCACCCAAATTTCTCATTCGATTTACAATATCATCCAGACGAAGAAAGAAACTCGCAACACTCTCATCACTATGCATCTTCAAATTTTCATATTCAATTCTAAGAGTTTGGAGTTTTGCACTTTTTACCTTTGTGTCTCCTTCATAGCTTAGAATGATTTTGTCCCATATGTCTTTTGTCGAATGTAGTTGCATCACTTTAGCAAATTCTGATTCAGACATGCTTCCCAATAAGACATTCACTGCTTTGGCATTGATTTCATACTTCTTTCTTTCAGCTGCATCAGTAGGAATACTTGCCGGGTATTGATAACCTTCTTCCACGATTGCCCATACATCTGCACCAAGACTTTGCAGATATGATTTTGTACGTACCTTCCAGAATATTAGATTGCTTCCATTGAATAGAGGTGGCTTTATAGACATTACTCCTTCTTGACTTCCCATTGCGACGGATCTCCTTTAAGCGATCAAGCTTCTGCACAAGGACCCGCTCTGATACCAATTGTTGGGAAAAATACTGAGAGGGGGGGGGTGAATCAGTATTTACTGCATATTCCAACTTTTTACTTTTTCATTCATTAAAACCCATACGCTACTTTACTTCAGTAAACCAGCGTATATACGCGGATCCCATTTATGAAACTAGCGTATACACAGAGATTTAGATATGTCATTAAATCTTCACTTAAACCATTCCATCATTTATTCATCAGATATTCAATAAGCAGTAAACATGTGCAGTAAGAACAGAATAACCATCACACAAAGGATCACACATGAACACCAGGATTTTTAGGTGGAAACCCAAGTCGGGAGAAAACCACCGCTGCAGTTGCTCAGCCTTCAATATTTTATTATAGAAAAAACATGTTACAACATATGTGCTGGCGCAGACTTGACCAGCACGTAGGCACCCACCTGCGCTCGTTTACCAGCCTCTCCTGGAAGGGAGCTCCAACCCCCTGACTCGTTTACCAGCCTCTCCTGGAAGGGAGCTACGACCCCCCCGATCTCGTTTACCAGCCTCACCTGGAAGGGAGCTACAACCCCCTGACTGAAGGCTACAACCTTCAGCACCACCTTGGACCACGTTTCATCAATTTTCACACTGGATCCAACAACTTCAATAGAACACTACTTGCAGGCCACATTTCATCATATTTCCAGACTGAACCCTTTTCATACTTTTAAGCACAAACATACATCACCAACAGATACTTATCAACACAGATCAGATAGCAGAAACACAGTAGAATAGATTAGATGTTTTATACCCTTTTCTTCAGCAAACCCTAGTTTGCATACGCGCTTTTACTTCACTAATGTCGCGTATATACGCGCTTCTGTCCACACTAACCAGCGTATACCTCAGTGTATGTTTTATTGCGCATACGCGCTTTCTCTTCGCTGAAGCCGCGTATATACGCGCTTCCTCCACGGCGAAGTAGCGTATAGATCTTCAATCATTACAGAGCAGCATACTTCATCAGATCAGATATTCAGTTCAGATCTACCCTTTTGCTTCAGACAGATGTTCGCCTAGATGCTCGCCTCATCACAGATCTAAGCCTTCCATAATCAGATCTAGCAAAATACAAGAGCAATTCAGATCTAGATCCCCTTCTTCATCATTGGTGCATCATACATTCAGATTTATCATTCAAGTGTAACCCTTTCCATTCAGATATACTTCAGAGAGAAGTATTCATTCAAGCTCAGACATCTTGCACCCACACTCATGTTATGTACAATGAATTTGTTCTCCTTATATAGGTTTATCCTTTTTTCAATACCATGAGCCCCTTTTTCAATACCATGGGCCAAAACAATACCATGAGCCCAAAACTACCTGGACGGGGTCAATTAGGCGGATCATTACCCAATACAATGGGTCAATACCATGGTGGTTACCCTTGGTTTTGCACTTTTTGAGCGCTTTAGCCCATACGCGACTTGGAACGTTCCTTTCCGCGTGCATACGCGACTTCCCCTAGGCAAATCCGCGTATACAAAGAGACATACTCTTTTCATCATATTTTGAGCACATTCTGAATTCCTTTCTTCATTGCCTTCTGTACACACTGTAGAAACATCAGATTTACATCATTTACCAAGTCCATCAAGTCAAGAATAACTTCATCAGGTGGATTGCCATCAAGAACAACACATGTCAACAGTCGCATGTCTTCATCTCCATTCAGTGGGTTGCCATCAAGGACAACACTCTGCATCATATTTCCAACACTTTTAAGTTTTATGAGTATTATGATTTTTTTGTTTATTTATGTATGTTCTGACATTGAATCCATGTGATGCAGACGTTGGCCTAGAGAGACCTGCTGGTATGTCACCAATAGCGGGGCGAATTCCTCGTGATTTCGACCCTCAAGGTGAGGGCAGCGAGGAAGACGAGATACTGTGCAACCTAGAGGGGATTACCCGAGGAGTTCCAGATTATGCATGTTTTGATGATTTTCCTCCTGCCTACTAGAGGTATACCGTAGGGGTGCCCAGCCGAATTCACCGCTTGCTGAGGCGGCTAGTATGGGCTGTGACATGTTACCATGAGCACCATGTGGATTAGACATCTAGGTTTATTTTATCTGCATATTTTGCGAGACATGATGTCTCGGGATGTAACAGAAACATACATATATTTTTTGACGTTATGATGCACACAATTGCAAACATGCGATATATATATATATATATTACCCTACATGGATATTTTACATATGATGACTCTTTTACAAATTATGCAAATGTCTATCTAATACAATGTTAGCCACTGTATCAGTTAATGTGTCCATTCGTCTAGGAATATGTTGATAAGTAATGAAATCAAAATGTCTTTCCAATAAACGAATACGTAAATACAATCTCAGAATGTGCGGATTTCTAATTGAATAATTATTATTGAGTTGTAGAACAACAATCTGTGAATCTAGATTTACAAGCAATGCGTGCATACCGAGTTTGATCGCCTCAGTTAATAACTCAATGACAGTGCTGTATTCAACGACATTGTTTGTAGTTTGTCCTAGTCAAATACCTTGCAGATCTATCAACTCACCAGCAGGATTATAAATTACCTAGGCTTCCGAAGGCAAATTCCTGGTACTGTGGGAAGCACCATCCGCGAAACCGACATAAGGGGTAATAGACATTTTCACAATAAGCAAGACCCAATAAGCAGGAAAACGCTCACAAAGCACACCAAACCCAAAACATGAAAAAAACACATATGTACACCTGTTATGCATGAATGAATCAGGGATAATATTTTTTGAGTTACAACCCATTTTTGGGCTGTTCAAGCGGATGACCTTTGTAGTCAATTAACTCATAGGCCCCATTTTGTAATACACGTTTAACGATGTATGGCCCATGCCACATAGGTTTAAATTTTCCTACCCCCAGCTTATCATGAGCTTGGTCATACAGGAGGACAAGATCTCCTTCAACGAAGGAATGAGGAGAAACTGATTGGTTAAAGTGAGCTTTGACTCGCTTCTTTTGTGCTTCAATGACCAAAGTGGCTAAGCGACGAGTTTCATCCAACCTCTCTAAGTAAGGAAGACGCTCTTCTTCTGGCGAAGTATTTGGCAATAATTCCACAGCTAACTTGAGTGAAGGTATTTCACACTCAATCAGGAGTAGCTTCCAGACCATAAACCAACTGAAACGGGGTGAATCTGGTCGCACTCTTCACTGAGGTTCGATATGCCCAAAGAGTCGAAAATAACATGAGATGCCAGTTTGATTTCTGGATCCCAATCGTATGCTGAAGCATTGTGACAAGAACTTTGTTTCTAGCTTCAACTTGGCCATTGGCTTGAGGGTAGTACGATGTTGAGCTATCGTGATGTAGACCCAACTTGGAAGTCAACTACACCACCATATAATGTCGAAAATGGGAACCATGATCGGTAGCGATGGATTGAGGGACACCAAACCTAGCAATAATATGATTGAATATGAATTGAGCAGCTATCTTACTGTCTGCGGCAAGTGTAAGCATTGCTTCGGCCCATTTGGTGAAGTAGTCCACGGCTACAATGATATAAGCATGCCCTTCAGCCAAGTGAGGGTTACACGTCATAAAATCAATGCCCCATTTGGCAAAGGGTCCAATGGTAATGACAAGGTGAAGAGGTGGCGCACGCATCTTGCGTTGATAAATTTTGCAATCATGGCATTTACGAACTGCGACAATACAATCTTTGAAAATAGAAGGCCAAAAATAACTAGCACGAAGTATCTTTTGTGCTGTAGCGTAACCAGACATGTGACCACCACAGGCACCACTGTGAAAATCATTCAATACTTTCTCAGCTTCCTCGAGGGTCAAACATTGGCGAAGTACAAAATCAACTCCAACACGATAGAGCGTATCTCTGACTATACGATAAGGTTGCGAATGATGCCGGATACAACGGCGGGCATCCTTTGTCAACTCAGATCAGAACGTGGAAGTTTGGAGATAGACGATGATATCACCATACCATGGGTCGAGGGTGCTAATCAAGAAAATTGTATCGTTCGGAATACTGTCCTCAAAATGAGATGGAGCGGAGTTGGAAGGGAGGGAACAAATTAAATCAACGAAAACAAGTGATTTCTTAGATTTGGCAGCAGTAAATTCCAAATCAAATTCTGGAAGGATAACGATCCATTTTGAGTATATTACCCCCAGCAATTGTCGAGACAAAATATAGGTTATGGGGTTGCAATTGGAAATCATAGTCACTGTACGCAAAAGGATATAATGACGAAAGCGCTGAACGACCTGGAACGCAGCTAGTGCTAACTTCTCGACATGAGCATAACATGGTTCAGGATTGACAAGGTTACGAGACAAGTAATAAATAAAATGCTCATGACCGTCATCATCATCTTGGACCAAAACCATGGCAACTATACTAAAAGCGATAGCCAAATAGAGGGAAAAATCACGGTGATAATCCAGAGGATGTAATAAAGGAGCATTGACCAATAATGTCTTGAGTACATCAAAATATTCATGAGCAATCTCATCCCAATGGAAAGGGAGGTCCTGTTTTAGAAGTCACGTGTATCCTTTAGCTACTTCGGCATAGTTCGGTATAAAACGACGTAGAAAATTTGCCTTACCTTGTAGACTTTGCAACTGATGTAATGAGGATGGAGAGGGGAGATTGATGATAGCCTCAACCTTGAGTGGATCGAAGAGAATTCCGTCTTTAGACACGATAAACCCTAAAATTCTACCAGAATCAACGCAGAAGACACATTTATGCGGATTAAGCCAAATGTTATGGTGTCGAAAATGAAGAAAGGTTTTACGAAGATGATCCGAATGGTCCTTACGCTTAGCTAAATGAGCCAGAAGGTCATCCAGGTAAGTTTGAACGATGTGACGAATGTCATGAAAAGCGTAGGACATCGCTTGCTGGAAAGTGGCCCCGACATTCTTCAAGCCAAACAATAGTTTCTTGTATGTGAAGGTACCCCAAGGACAGATAAAATCCATCTTGTGCTGATCAGCCAGGAGAATGTGAATCTGATTATATCCGAAAAAACTGTCCATAAGGGAAAAAATCTCGCTCCCGGCACAGTTGTCAATGATATGATTGATGAAGGGAGTAGGATAATTATCCTTAGGACAGGCCCAATTGATGTCACAGTAATCAACACAGACACGGATAGTTCCTTATTTCTTATCAACAGGAATGATGTTCGAAACCCAATCTGTCAAGGGAATTGGATAAATGAAACCAGCTTTGAGAAGTTTTTCAACTTCACCTTTAATGGCTGTAACCTTTCTAGGGTGCACCAGACGAAGACGCTGCCGAACAGGCTTCGAACCGGGATAAGTAGGAATTTCATACACCACTATACTAGGATCAATTCCGGGAATTTCTTCGTAGGACGAAGCGAAGACATCACAGAATTCGCAGAAAAGGCTAGTATAAAATCAGACTTCAGCCGAAGAACAAGTGACTCCCACATGGATGTTCTCGATGATTCCCAGCTTCACGAAAATGCCAATAGGCATCATTTGCGTGATATTACTCAAGTTCCCTTCTGTAAAGACTTCATGTGTCAGGATGGGCGTTTGAAGCAGAGGAGAAGGAGCTTGAGACACAAAATGCTCAAGACATGTTGACATAGCCTCGAGGCCAGGCATAAATGAAGAACGAGGATGACCATCGTCCCACGACAAGTCTTCGAGAGACATGGTTTCCATGATAGCTTCATCGGAAGGAAACACTTCTTTCAAAGGATCAGGCGAATCTGAATCGCCAAGCCAGGGGGATTGAGAATACAGGTCAAGAGACAAGCTCAAAGGAGCACCATCAGATGATGGAGTAGCGGATGCAACAATGATTTCACAATAATCGATTTCAATCGGACTCAAAGGCATTGAATCACCAAATGAATTGACTTGTTCAGGCGAAGGAATAACCCATGGGTCATCGGACCGAGAGATCATATGAACTTGAACAGTCATAGGTGGTGGAAGGGGAAAAATACCCATGAGGGCTGGATTCTTGAAGAGACCTAGCCCTACGCTCTCGAAGGGAGTTGGGATCTTATCCGCATACGAAACGTTGTTCTCGGAAGAAGAAGTGAAGAAGGACAACTGATCGACAGTAAAAATTTTTCCCTCATGTGGAAATTTCAAAACACGGAAGAGGGTGGACGGAATGCAAAGCATAACATGAGTCCAACTGCGACCGAGTAGAATATTGTAATTTATTTTAGCGTCAACTACTTCTACTTCAACATTGAATGTCTTCCCTTTTAAGGTAATTGGTAAACTTGCGAGAACACCCAAAGGTTTAGATTCCCTTCCATCAAATGCTTCAACGGAATTCGGTGAGGAATTTAGGGTTGGAGAGCTGATGGCCTTCTATCACGAAGCGGACATAACATAGGTTGAGGCACCTTCATCCACAACAGCTCGATGGATGTCAAGAACATTAATAATGAATTGTATAATGAGCGCAATCTGGTGCGGAAGTCGTGGGACGAAATTCTCTAGATCGTAAGCGAGAAGGCTAGTATTAACAGGATCAACCCCGCCAATCACAGATAATAAAGCTTTCCGTTGAGATGGAAAACTCTGAAGTACTTCTAATGCAGACATCGCGGATGGCGCTTGCGCCAAATCTTCAACAATACTATAATTTTGAGTAGCACAGGCGTTGGGATTATAAGAAGACTTCTAGAGAACACCTTTGGAAGGTGGTCGCACAACGGGTTCAACACTTGGCCTTTTAATCTCAAGAGGGCCAAAAATAGGGGGGGGAGGAGGACCATCAGTGATCTCCTTCCCTTTTGCCTGACGCGATCCAGTATAATCTTTCACCGAGTAGCGATTGAAACGGATGCAGAACCATTCATCATGAACACTTGAGAACCAAATGGAGCAGATGATTGAGGCTGCTCGACCATCTGGGTCTGTTGAGACAGAAAAGGTTCTTTAAGAACAACAGGAGTACCCTAAGTTCCGTTGAGTAATCGACTCACTTTGGCCCATCGAGGACAGTCGTTGGTGCAGTGCTCTTCGTCACAAATCAGACAGGGATACTTCGGCTTACGCTGCGAACCATCATCAGCACAAGGTTTGGATGAATCTGGTTTCGGGGCATCGGCCTTGGGTTTGCCTTTACCCTTATTTTTTCCTTTAGAAGTCTTATCTGCAGGATTGGCCTGAATGACATTGACCTCCGAGGTTTTACCAGGATTCAGACTGGATTTAGAAGCAATATCATTGGAAGAATTAGATTTTTTCTTCCTAGAGTTGGATGAAGAAGACTTACGCGAAGTTTGAGACATAGAACCAATAATACCGTCGACAGATGCGGTCGCCGGGGCGTTAGTAGTTCGAGGTCGAGGGGCATCAATCAAAATATCATACAATATGCCCGATTGAGAGTACACGAGATCAAGGTACTGGGCACAAGCAATGGCTTGTTCCTCGGTTACACATGCCCCCATGGCTATGTATTTCACAATCTGATTGAAAAAGGAGGTAGTGAACCAATGAGTAAGAATATGATCAGGAATTTCAAATTTGATCAAGCGATGACGACGTCTCCATTCATGAATATGGTCCGAGATATGAGTAGCCCGGTCCTATTTCAAAGAGGTAAGGAGATGCGTCCCGGCTTCATAACGAACCGGTAACTGAAAATGAGTAAGGAACACCATGGCGAGAGAGTTGAAATCTTGAAAGATACCATGAGAAAGCTCGATATACGACTTAGCAGCAACACCAGTAAGAGTCCGTTGGAAAAGATGAAGCCGAATAGAATCGTCAACCCAAGAATTAGAAGAACACCACAAGTGGTAAGTCATAACATGTGCTTGGGGGTCTTCTCCAGACTTTCCCTCAAATTTGGGACAATCACCAGGAATATTAGTCGGAACCGGAGGCCAATAAGGGTTGTGAAGAATAGGATCATTCGTTAACTTTGACACATCTGGTAACTCCAATGTAGCGAGAAATGGCAATTGAGGGTTAAAAGGCATAGCAGGTCCTTGAAAAGAACCTGAACTTGCATTCCATCCTGTCTGAGAAAAATTCTGCCCCCATGGGTTTTGTCCCAAAGGATTTAGACGATATGGGGGATAAGCCGAATAATTCTATTGATACTGAGGATACTGATTCTGAGTATACCATTGAGGTCCTTGTTGAGGATTTTGCGGTGGAATGTAAGTATGGCCTTGCGGTTAATTATATTGCAACTGAGATTGAGGGTGATAAGTAAAACCTTGAGGCGTACTATATGCTGGTCGATACTGACCACGAGGATAATAAACGCCTTGGGGTCGAACTGGATGTTGATAAGTGGGATCCTGTTGAACTGAATAAACAGGGTAAACCAGTTGCTGAGCATACTGAACAGGTTGCTGAAAGGTAGGACCCTGCTGCGAAGTAGAGTAAAATTGTTGTTGAGCAGATTGAGCAGGCTGTTGGACCGGTTGAGCAGGTTGCCCCTACGGAGCAGGTTGGCTTGGATGTTGAGAGCCACCAGGTTGCCCTTGCTGAGCGGGTTATCTTGAAGGTTGCAATGAACCAGGTTGTCCTGGAGGAGGACCAGAGGGTTGTCCTTGTTGTGCAACGTTTGGACCAATTTGAGTATATTATCCGGGTTGTTGTACAAAAGGTTGTCCCTGTGATGAATAGATTTACCCCCCAGGACCATAAGAAGGTCCTGTTGATATAAAGGTTGACCAGAAGGCCCTTGGGGTTGTCCTTGTTGGACCATAGGCTGACCTTGTAAAGTTTGGCCTTGTGGATCATAAGGTTGTCCCTGAGGACCAAATGCAAGCCCTGACTGAATCGAAGGTTGTCCCTGCAAGGGTTGTCCTTGTGGGCCAGGAGGTTGCACCTGATAAGTCATTCCAATTTCAGGAACGATTTCATAAGGGTCATAAACAAGAACACCGTGCTCATCATAATGATGGGGAGTAGGAAACACATAGATGGGGGTACTGACAACATCATAGTGATGAGGAGTAAGATAGGGCAAATAAACATGATTACCATATTTGTCATAATGGTGTGGCGGATTAACAAGAGCATGAGGCTGCTGAGAAACCTGAGAGTTCTATTGATGAATAGGCAATAGATATTCTTCAAAAGTGAGGCCACCATGTATCTCAGTAGAGGCTGCTGGTGACTGAGTGACCGGTGTAGACACAGCTGCACAGACAATAGGTTGAATTGGGACAGATGTAACTGCAAGCGACGAAGCAGGCATCGTCGGTGACAATCCTAATGATGGGAGACTAGACTCCTGGATGGAGTAGATGCTGCCATGGATGCAACACTAGCAATAATCTGACCCAAAGACCTATATCCGGCTGGAAGAGACACTGATGGTGAAGATTGAGCAGACACATGAGGGGTGTTTTCAGGAAAAAGTTGATACTCTTCTGTAGAAACAGGAATTCCATCACTGCTAATGGGACCTGATGTGCCCATGTCTGACTCCTCCGTAAGATCTTCGAAAAGACTACGGGGAATAGGAGGTATAATAGCAGCTACAAATGGCGATCCTGACGTAAGAGGAGGGAATTATTCCTCTTCCCCAAAACCATACCAAGCACCCGAGGGAGGCCAATTGAACTCAACTGGCTCGTCAACGGGAGATCGGGTAGCAAGAGGTAAGATCGACGGGAGAATAGGTTGCTGAAGCTCTGTAGACCTAGAGGATTGAGGAGTTTCAAATGAACTGTCTGGTAAAGGACTACCTCTAGAAGGGAGTGAGGACGACGAAACCGATGGTTCCGCCACTGTGACTGTTTCACAACAAGAAAGAAAAAATAGAGATCTGAGCAAAGACTCAAAAAACCAAGGCAAACAAAAACAAGCCGAGTAATGAAATCGTATAAAGGGCGTGTGATTGTGGGTAGTTTATTTTATGACACTAAAACCAAACTTTGTTGTTTCATGTTTTAAGAGTCAAGAAACAGGCAAAAGATGACTCTAGTCACTTTCAATTTTGAACGAGCACGAAAGGACAAGTGCTCGATGATATTTTCAAATTTAAAGAGTTAGTAAAGATAAAAAATGACTGCTCAGATAATCTAAGAAAGAGGGTATGCCAAGTTTCCATGAACTGCCATATACACCTTGGTGATCAAATGAAAGAGAAATGACCAAGGACTTGACGTACATGCAGGTAGTCTCCCCAAATGTTGTGTTCAGTGTATCACAGTTACAGGGCGGCAGACTCGGCTTCCTATGGATAAAAGTATTGCAACCTAGAGGGGTCTCCATTTATATACTCGATGGTATGGGGAGCACAAGTCCGTATTAGCGTTGTCTAAAGCCAGATGGCGAACGACAACTACTAGGTTTTAAGACGCTAGAACACGTCTCTAACTTAGAACACTAGAATATTTCATTAGGTTCCAATGTTGCGTTAGGTTAATTGAAATAAATTTTAACGTTGATCTTGGATTAAGTTTCAATTTCCAGGCCTTAACGTATGTCGGATCTGAAATCTTCCTAAATGCAAAACTACATGCAGAAGGATACCATTTTCGTTCAATGAAAGCTATCTATGAGAAGGAAAGAAAACTTTCAAGCAGTAGCAAATAATGAAATCATGATAAAACATCCACTAATGCATCTAATGCAATCTGTGGAGAACAAAACTCTTTCCTAGCCTATACAATGCAAATTAAGCGAAGGAAAGTTTCATTTTCAAAGCAAAGAGAACGCAATATTTCAATGCAATAGAGCAAACAATGCACTAAATCATATGAAAAACAAAACTAAACACTAGCTTGAGAGAGCGAATGAAAAAGTTGAAACAAAATGACTCCTCCAACATAAATGAACACAACAACACTCAAACCAATGATACAAACTTTTCAAATCAAAGAGAAATCTCGAAAATGACCCATACAAGCAATGTAATCGGTGCTTGGAGTAAGATGTAGAAAAATCAAAATGAGAAAGGAAATGGTCATTCAACCAATGAACGTACTCAACAGGATCAAAGAGACCAAGAGCAATTAAACAGGGGACGAATTTGACAGCTTATCAAGAAACTCGATCTCCAAACAGAAGGCTCAGTGCACTAAGGCACTCAGAAACCCTAAGACCTCAAGCTACACTTATGAGAAATGGACAAACAACTGAGGAAAACAAGCCTCCAACAATCAAAGACATTCAAAAACACTTCAATTACTCTTAAGAAGAACCCAGAAACAAAGACAAGTGACCAAAAACTCATGAAAATCTCACACCCAAAAACTCACAGGGGTCGGCGCGACTGTGAGGCGGTATTCAGCGCCAAATAGGCGATGGTGTGAGTGCTACAAAAGTAACATGCGCCAATCGGTGCGACTGTTCAGGGAAAAACTGCGCCAAGCCAGTTGGAAAAACTTAACAGAGCAAAGGTCAATCTTGACACTCTGGGGTTGAACAAGGGTTTAAAACATAGTTAAACAACCATAAAAGTGAACAACAAGACCAAAACCCAAAAAATGACCCAGCAAGATCAAAGACAAACTTACATTGATCCCCAGTATGGTTGCCAACTTGTTATGTAGGTAAATCCTCTCTGCGAATAGAGACGATCACTCTAGCCCTAGGGTGGGTCTAGTAATAAGGAATCATGCTAGAGTGTAGGTTCCTAGACATTTGAATGAAAGAGGATGCGAATAAGATGGCCTACCTATGGTCCAAAGCTATTGTCGACACTCGTAGTGATGAAGAGAACTTCCCGCTCCTGATCAAAGGCAAGTCAAAACCCTTCCGCTTCTCACGTTTGGACACCTGCACAGAGATCAGAAAATGATAACCACATACCACATACTA
The DNA here is from genome assembly GCA_034641835.2 of Pinus albicaulis. NCBI lineage: Eukaryota > Viridiplantae > Streptophyta > Pinopsida > Pinales > Pinaceae > Pinus > Pinus albicaulis. The sequence continues at coordinate 890,948,773 of CM076578.1, forward strand.
ATTTCATCCAAAAACTACTAATCAGTCAGAGAAGACTAGTATATTGCATTCTATAAAGACAAACACAAGACGAGAACTAGACAATAGTCACTTATATTAATAGGTAGAAAGAAGAGATACAACCATGGTTTGACGTTGCGGTCTCCTCCAGCGGGGTTCGGGTGAAGCACATCTCAAAGCTCGTCGGGGAATTCAGACAGGATAAGGGACCTCTCGATGGATTTCTCCTTGTTCTACCTTCTCAATAACTCAATTATTCAACTATAATGTGTTAAGCTCTTCTCCAAGATCAGCTACCTAAATTCAGCTACAACTATTTCAGCTCCAATTTGTTTTCATAAAGAGAGAAGGCTTGTTTATATAAAGGGAAAAGAAGAGGTTGGGATCCCTACAAAGGTGGAAGGGAGGCCTATCCTTTAGGAGTGTTCCAAGGGAGGTGGAAACTACTAAGTAAAGGAGGAGGCTCGTGGTTGTTTCAGTTAAACCACTCCCAATGACTCATCCCGGAGGTGGTTGGAATGGAACCTCTGCCTCTATTTTTAAAAAACATTTCATAAATAGCTTGGCGCGAGCATTACACTGGGACAGAGCGCCAAGTGGCGCATGCCCTAGTGTTAATCTTCCACTTCGGCGCGAGGGAAGAATTGGCTATTCGCGCCAAGGCAAAAACAAAGATTTTTATTTCTCTGCTAAGGAAAATGTCAACAAGAAGAATGTTGCCTTCATCAAAAGGGATGCAAGGCATGGCACTATTCAAAAGTCACAGAAATGACCCTCCAATGTGCGGGATGGGGATTGCAGGGACAGTGACAAAATGTTGTGTAACACTAACCACCAATTTTTTTTACTTCCACATCATCATTATCAAATAAAATCTCAACTTCATAAGGACCCAACCAGTGAGTAGTAAAGTTACTTTTGAAATCTTTGAACCTTGAATCAAATTGTAGGGTTAAATCTCCAACTTTGAACTCCTTTTTTATAGACATGTCATGTCATTTAGTTCTTTGTTGTTGTATAATAGTGGTCTTATGTAAATAATGCAACCACATCTCATCTACCTCATTTAACTGTATAATTCTTTGTTAATGAGTTTCTCATAGGTCTAGTCCCAATTCTGCTGCAATTTTGAAAGTTTTTATCTGAAATTCAATGGGAAAAAGTACCTATTTTCCATATACTAATTCATATGGGGTATGACCAGTAGTGTTTTTCCATGTATTTATGTATGTCCACAAGTCCTCAGTAAATATTTCTACCTAATCTGTTTGGTGCAGCCCAACAGTGTTTGTCAAAATCCCTTCCAAAACCTTATTTGTAGATTCCACTTGGCCATTAACCTGCGGATTATATGGAATTGAATTTCGGTGTTTAATTTTGTATTGTATCACAAATGACCCAACTAAATTGGATGTAAATTGATCCCATTGATCAGTAACCATCTCTTTAGGTACCCTAGAACGAACAAAAATGTCTTCAAATAGGAAATCTACTACTGACTACTCAGTAGCTCTTGTTAAAGCCTTTACCTCTACCCACTTTTCCACATAGTTTGTGCAAACTAATATGTACCTTTTCTTCCTTGATGTTGGATTAATGGGTAATTTTTCCACTTCTCAAATGATTCTATAAGAATTTGCAGATGAAGAGGCATTTAATCAACTGCAACTGGACAACCCATTCTTTGACAACTATCGTACCTCCTAACATACTTCTTGGCATCTTTAAATATACTTGGCTAGTATTATCCTAACTAGAGGATTTTATAGGTTGTTCTCTTATCTGAAAAATGTCAACCACATTTCTCATCATGCAATGCTTTCAGGATATCTAGCATCTCATCCCCTTTAACACATCTTCAGACAACCATGTATATTCCAGTATAGAAAATGTCTCGTTGAATCCATGAAGATTTAGCACTCTGCCTGATCACCTTTTGCTTTTATTTTGATAAAAAATGTGGTGTAAATTTTCTTGTAGACAAATAGTTCGCAATGTCATCAAACCAAGGAGACATAATAGAAATTGCAATTAAATTTTCATTGGGAAAACTATCGATTATAGGAAAGGTCTCACGAGTATTGTTGATTCGAGAAAGGAAATCTAATACATGATTTTCTCTTCTAGGTATGTCTAAAACAATTAAATTAAATTCTTTCAAATAGTAGCAACCATCTTGTTATTCTGTCATTTGTTATCGGTTTATTCATTAAGCATTTGATGGAAAAATGGTCAATATGCACAAAGACTTCATATCCCGTAATATAATGCTAAAATTTATTAAATACATAAACAACTGCAATAATTCCTTATCTGTAATAGCTTAATTAAGTCAGTGAGAGTCATATTTATGCTAATAAAATAAAAACATATGTTGTTTGTTGTTCTCTCTATCGTAAAAGTACCCCCATGGATGAATCTGAAGCATCTGTGGATATGTGAAAAGGTAATGTCCAATAAGGTATTCTTAATACAATAATTATAGAAATTTTTTCTTTAAGTATATTTAAAGCAACTTGGTAATCATTGTTTCAATGAAATTCAACATTCTTTGCAAGTGGTTTAAATAAAGGCAAGACAATTTTTGAAAAATTATTAATGAATTGCCTATAATACCTTGCATGTCCTAACAAGCTTCTCACATCCTTTTGAGAATATGGAGTTGGTAAGTTGTCAATCACTTCAATCTTAGATAGATCAACCGTAATACCCAAAAATGATACTTGATGTCCAAGAACAATCCCTTCATTAACATTAAAAACATTTTCAATTTCTCAAGGAAATATTTATTTCTTATCTATTTAAAACTTTTTTAATTTATCTAAAGCTTCCTCAAAAATATTTCCATAGATGGTAAAATCATCCATGTATATTGATCAAGGTGGATATCAGTGGCCGCCCACCTATTCCATTTGGACCCGCAACATCAATTCTTGTAGCTTTTCACTTCTAGCAGCTTACTAATTTTAGCAAGTTTTCGGGCCCTGCAAGCTGGAAGCCATTTTGGGGCATTAATAATCCAGATGGATATTGGTGCCCACCCACTGAGTCCATTTGAACCCCCACCATCAGTTATTTCAGTTTGTAAGTTTCAACACAACTTACTATTTATAGCAGTTTTTTGGGACCTGAACTTCCGGAGCTGTTTTGAGGCCCTAAATGACTTTTTTTGGGAAAATGGGGAGAAAAATGGGCTATAAACCAATGTTGCTCACTCAAAATTTGTATTCCTCGAATATATATTTCTAATGAACTATTGATTGCATCAAACAGAGATCGGATGCCAAAGTTACGCCCCCTGGAAGTTGAAACAACAATTTACCCCAAACGGGGCCCACAGTTTTGGCGCTTCATCTCCTAGGGTTAGGTTTTTGGACGTTTCGGGTTTTAAATTGTTTCTCAACAATAAATAGGCCTTTGAGCCTCATTGTAACACAGTTCAGGGGGATGGGAGCCGACACATCTCTTCTCAGAGATAAGCGCTACCAGTACCCTAGCTCGCCACATCTCCATCATGTTTGCATTGTAACACAGTTAAGGGGCTGGTAGCCGACACATCTCTTCTCAGAGATAAGCATTGCCAGTACCCTAGCTCATCTATTTTCATTATTTCTGTAATAGGCCTTCGAGCCTCAATGTAACACAGCTCAGAGGCCTGCGCCTGCCACATCTCTTCTCAGAGATATGCTACCAGTGCCCTAACTTGTTTCCATTATCTTTGTAAACTTATTTCAGACATTATTTTATTAATAAAATGAAGCACTATTTTTGATCTCTGTATCTATGGCTATATGTGTATTCTGTTGCATTCCTGTTAAAAAAAAATCTGGATCAGTGGTATCAGAGCGGTCTGTTCTTTTTCTGTTTTTCTTTCCACATCCCAAACGCGGCTAGGGTATAAGGAGTTCAACCTCGCAACCCCGAAGACCCCCCATGGTGGAAGGAAAGAAAGATGAGGGAGCAGGATATCCTATCAAAATCTTGCTCGGGGAGGCCCTCTTGAAATAGAGGAACGCGATGATGGATAACTTTTCCCAGATCCTTCAACGACTACCCACTGGCGGCACATCTAAATCTAGCACGTCCACCAACAGGTTTGCGACATCCTAGACAAATCCAATACAAAGTTCAACAGAAATACCCCCACCCCATGGATGAAATTAACGCAATGGAGACCATTTATTCCTAAGGAGGGAGGAATGATCCAGGTGGATATCGGTGGCTGCCCACCTATTCCATTTGGACCTGTAACATCAATTCTTGCAGCTTTTCACTTCTAGCAGCTTACTATTTTTAGCAGGTTTTCAGGCCCTGCAAGCTGGAAGCCATTTTGGGGCATTAATAATCTAGGTGGATATTGGTGGCCACCCACTGAGTCCATTTGAACCCTCGCCATCAGTTATTTTAGTTTGTAAGTTTTAGCACAACTTACTATTTATAGCAGTTTTTCGGGTCTTGAACTTCCGGAGCCGTTTTGAGGCCCTAAACGATATTTTTTGGGAAAACGGTGAGCTACTCACTCAAAAGTTGTATTCCTTGGACATATATTTCTAACGAGCTATTGAGCGCATCAAATGAAGATCGGATGCCAAAGTTACGTCCCCAGGAAGTTGAAACACCAATTTACCCCAAATGGAGCCCATAGTTTTGGCGCTTCATCTCCTAGGGTTAGGTTTTTGGACGTTTCGGGTTTTACATTATTTCTCAAAAATAAATAGGCCTTTGAGCCTCATTGTAACACAGTTCAGGGGCTGGGAGCCAACACATCTCTTTTGAGAGATAAGCGCTACTAGTTCCCTAGCTCGCCACATCTCCATCATGTTTGCATTGTAACACAGTTCAGGGGCTAGTAACCGACACATCTCTTCTTAGAGATAAGCGTTGCCAGTACCCTAGCTCATCTATTTACATTATGTCTGTAATAGGCCTTCGAGCCTCAATGTAACATAGCTCAGAGGCCTGTGCCTGCCACATCTCTTCTCAAAGATACGCTACCAACGCCCTAGCTTGTTTGCATTATTTTTGTAAGCTTATTTTAGTCATTCTTTTATTAATAAAATGAAGCACTATTTCCGCTACATCTCTGTATCTATGGATATATGTGTATTCTGTTGCATTCCTGTAAAAAAAATCTGGATCAGTGGTATCAGAGCAGTCTGCTCTTTCTTTGTTTTTCTTTTCATGTCCCCAACGCGGCCAGGGTACAAGGAGTTAGTTCAACCTTGCAACCTCGACGAACCCCCATGGAGAAATGAAATAAAGACGAGGGAGTAGGAGATCCTATCAAAATCTTGCTCGGGGAGGCCCTCTTGAAACAAAGGAACGCGATGATGGATAACTTTTCCCAGATCCTTCAGCGGCTGCCCACCGGTAGCACATCTACAACTAGCACGTCCACCAACAGGTCCGCGACATCCTGGACAAATCCAATACCAAGTTCAGTAGAAACCCCCCCCCCCTCCCATGGAGAAACTTAATGCAATGGAGACCATTTCTTCCTAAAGAGGGAGGAATAATCTAGGTGGATATCGGTGTCAGCCCACCTATTCCATTTGGACCCGCAACATCAATTCTTGCAGCTTTTCACTTCCAACAACTTACTATATTTAGCAGGTTTTTAGGCCCTGCAAGCCGGAAGCAATTTTAGGGCATTAATAATCCAAGTGGATATTGGTGGCTACCCACCGATTCTATATCAGTTATTTTAGTTTGTAAGTTTCAACACAACTTACTATTTATAACATTTTTTCGGGTCCTGAACTTCCAGAGACATTTTGAGGCTCTAAACAACGTTTTTTGGGAAAACAGGGAGTTGCTCACTCAAAAGTTGTAGTCCTTGGACAAATCTTTCTAACGAGCTAGTGAGCACGTCAAATGGAGATCAGATGCCAAAGTTATGTCCCCGGGAAGTTGAAACACCAATTTACCCCAAACGGGGCCCACAGTTTTGGTGCTTCATCTCCTAGGGTTAGGTTTTTGGACGTTTTGGGTTTTACATTGTTTCTCAACAATAAAATAGGCCTTCGAGCCTCATTGTAACACAGTTCAGGGGCTGGGATCCGACACATCTCTTCTCAGAGATAAGCGCTACCAGTGCCCTAGCTCGCCACATCTCCATCATGTCTGCATTGTAACACAGTTCAGGGGCTGGTAGCCAACACATCTCTTCTCAGAGATAAGTGTTTCCAATACCCTAGCTCATCTATTTAGATTATGTATGTAACAGGCCTTTGAGCCTCAATGTAACACAGCTTAGATGCCTACGGCTACCACATCTCTTCTCAGAGATACGCTACCAACGCCCTAGGTTGTTTCCATTATGTTTCTAAGCTTATTTCAGTCATTCTTTTATTAATAAAATGAAGCACTATTTCCGCTGCATATTTGTATCTATGGCTATATGTGTATTCTGTTGCGTTCCTGCAAAAAATATCTGGATCAGTGGTATCAGAGCGGTCTGCTCTTTCTTTGTTTTTCTTTTCATGTCCCCAATGCGGCCAGGGTATAAGGACTTCAACCTCGCAACCCTGACGACCCCCCATGGCAGAAGGAAAGAAAGCCGAGGGAGTAGGAGATCCTATCAAAATCTTTCTCGGGGAGGCCCTTAAGAAACAGAAGAACGCGATGATGGATAACTTTTCCCAGATCCTTCAACGACTGCCCACTGGTGGCACATCTACATCTAGCACGTCCACTAATAGGTCTACGACATCCTGGACAAATGCAATACCAAGTTCAACAGAAATACCCCCTCCCCCCCCCCAATGGAGGAACTTAACGCAATGGATACCATTGTTTCCTAAGGAGGGAGGAATGATCTAGGTGGATATCGGTGACCGCCCACCTATTCCATATGGACCTGCAACATCAATTCTTGTAGCTTTTCACTTGCAGCAGCTTACTATTTTTAGCAGGTTTTCGAGCCCTGCAAGCCGGAAGCCATTTTGGGGCATTAATAATCCAGGTGGATATTGGTGGCCACCCACTGAGTCCATTTGAACCACCACCATCAGTTATTTCAGTTTGTAAGTTTCAGCACAACTTACTATTTCTAGCAGTTTTTCGGGTCCTGAACTTCCGGAGCCATTTTGAGGCGCTAAACGACGTTTTTGGGAAAACGGGTAGTTGCTCACTCAAAAGTTGTAGTCCTCATACAGATCTTTCTAATGATCTATTGAGTGCATCAAATGGAGATTGGATGCCAAAGTTACATCCCCGGGAAATTGAAACACCAATTTATCCCAAACGGGGCCCACAGTTTTGGCGTTTCATCTCCTAGGGTTAGGTTTTTGGACGTTTTAGGTTTTACATTGTTTCTCAACAATAAATAGGCCTTCGAGCCTCATTGTAACATAGTTCACGGGCTGGGAGCATACACATCTCTTCTGAGAGATAAGCGCTACTAGTGCCCTAGCTCGCCACATCTCCATCATGTCTGCATTGTAACACAGTTCAGGGGCTGGTAGCCGACATATCTCTTCTCAGAGATAAGCGTTGCGAGTACCCTAGCTCATCTATTTCCATTATTTATGTAATAGGCCTTCGAGCCTCAATGTAACATAGCTTAGAGGCCTGCGCTTGCCACATCTCTTCTCAGAGATACACTACCAGCGCCCTAGGTTGTTTCCATTATGTTTGTAAGCTTATTTCAGTCATTCTTTTATTAATAAAATGAAGTACTATTTCCATTGCATCTCTGTATCTATGGCTATATGTGTATTCTGTTGCATTCCTTCAAAAAAAATCTGGATCGGTGGTATCAGAGAGGTCTGCTCTTTCTTTGTTTTTTTATTTCATGTCCCCAATGCGACTAGGGTATAAGGAGTTCAACCTCACAACCCCGACGATCCCCCATGGCGAAAGGAAATAAAGACGAGGGAGTAGGAGATCCTATCAAAATCTTGCTCAGGGAGGCCCTCAAGAAACAAAGGAACATGATGACGGATAACTTTTCTCAAATCCTTCAACGGCTTCCCACCGGTGGCACATCTACATCTAGCACGTCCACCAACAGGTCCACGACATCCTGGACAAATCCAATACCAAGTTTAGCAGAAATCCCCCCCCCCCCCCCCCATGGAGGAACTTAACGCAATGGAGACCATTGCTTCCTAAGGAGGGAGGAATGATCCAGGTGGATATCGGTGGCCACCCACCTATTCCATTTGGACCCGCAACATCAATTCTTACAGCTTTTCACTTCCAACAACTTACTATTTTTAGCAAGTTTTCAGGCCCTGCAAGCTGGAAGCCATTTTGGGGCATTAATAATCCAGGTGGATATTGGTGGCCACCCACCGAGTCCATTTGAACCCCCACAATTAGTTATTTTAGTTTGTAAGTTTCAGCACAACTTACTATTTATAGCAGTTTTTCGAGCCCTGAACTTCTGGAGTTGTTTTGAGGCCCTAAACGACGTTTTTTGGGAAAAAGGGGAGTTGCTCACTCAAAAGTTGTAGTCCTCGGACAAATATTTCTAACGAGGTATAGAGCGCGTCAAACGGAGATCGAATGCCAAAGCTACGTCCCCGGGAAGTTGAAACACCAATTTACCCCAACGGGGCCCACAGTTTTGGCACTTCATCTCCTACGGCTAGGTGTTTGGACATTTTGGGTTTTACATTGTTTCTCAAAAATAAATAGGCCTTCGAGCCTCATTGTAACATAGTTCAGGGGCTGGGAGTCGACGCATCTCTTCTTAGAGATAAGCGCTACCAGTGCCCTAGCTCGCCACATCTCCATCATGTCTGCATTGTAACAAAGTTCAGGGGCTAGTAGCCAACACATCTCTTCTCAGAGATAAGTGTTGCTAGTACCCTAGCTCATATATTTCCATTATGTCTGTAATAGGCCTTCAAACATCAATGTAACACAGCTTAGAGGCCTGCGCCTACCACATCTCTTCTCAGAGATACGCTACCAGCGCCCTAGCTTGTTTCCATTATGTTTGTAAGCTTATTTCAGTCATTAATTTATTAATAAAATGAAGCACTATTTCCAATACATCTTTGTATCTATGGCTATGTGTATTTTGTTGCGTTCCTGCAAAAAAAATCTGGATCAGTGGTATCAGAGTGGTTTGCTCTTTCTTTGTTTTTCTTTTTATGTCCCAATGCGGCTAGGGTATAAGGAGTTCAACCTCACAACCCCGATGACCCCCCATGGCGGAAGTAAAGAAAGACAAGGGAGTAGGAGATCCTATCAAAATATTGCTCAGGGAGGCCCACAAGAAACGGAGGAACGTGATGATGGATAACTTTTCCCAGATCCTTCAACGACTGCCCACCGGGGGCACATCTAGATCTAGGACGTCCACCAATAGGTCTGCGACATCCTGGAAAAATCCAATACCAAGTTCAGTAGAAATCCTGCCCCCCCATGGAGGAACATAACGCAATGGAGACCATTGCTTCCTAAGGAGGGAGGAATGATCTAGGTGGATATCAGTGGCCGCCCACCTATTCCATTTGGACCCGCAACATCATTTCTTGCAGCTTTTCACTTCCAACAGCTTACTATTTTTAGCAGGTTTTTGGGCCCTGCAAGCCGGAAGCCATTTTGGGGCATTAATAATCCAGGTGGATATTGGTGGCCACCCACCAAGTCCATTTGAACCCCCACCATCAGTTATTTCAGTTTGTAAGTTTCAGCACAACTTATTATTTATAGCAGTTTTTCGGGTCCTAAACTTCCATAGCTGTTTTGAGGCCCTAAAAGACGTTTTTTGGGAAAATGGGGAGATGCTCACTCAAAAGTTTTAGTCCTTGGATATATCTTTCTAACGAGATATTGAGGGCGTTAAACAGAGATCAAATTCCAAAGTTATGTCCCCGGGAATTTGGAACACCAATTTACCCCAAACAGGGTCCACAGTTTTGGTGCTTCATCTCCTAGGGTTAGGTTTTTGGACGTTTCGGGTTTCAAATTGTTTCTCAACAATAAATAGGCCTTCGAGCCTCATTGTAACACAGTTCAGGGGCTAGGAGCTGACACATCTCTTCTTAGAGATAAGCGCTACCAGTGCCCTAGCTCGCCACATCTCCATCATGTCTGCATTGTAACACAGTTCAGGGGCTGGTAGCCGACACATCTATTCTTAGAGATAAGCGTTGCCAGTTCCCTAGCTCATCTATTTCCATTATGTCTGTAATAGGCCTTCGAGCCTCAATGTAACACAGCTCAGAGCCTACGCCTACCACATCTCTTCTCAGAGATACGCTACCAGCGCCCTAGCTTGTTTTCATTATGTTTGTAAGATTATTTCAGTCATTATTTTATTAATAAAATGAAGCACTATTTCCGCTACATGTCTGTATCTATGGCTATATGTGTATTTTGTTGCATTCTTCCAAAAAAAATATGGATCAGTGGTATCAGAGTTTTCTTCTTTTTCTTTGTTTTTCTTTTCATGTCCCCAATGCGGCCAGGGTATAAGGAGTTAAACCTCGCAACCCCGACGACCCCCCATGGCAGAAGGAAAGAAAGACAAGGGAGTCGGGGATCCTATCAAAATCTTGCTTGGGGAGGCCCTCAAGAAACAGAGGAATGCGATGATGGATAACTTTTCCCAGATCCTTCAACGACTGCCCACCGGTGGCACATCTACATCTAGCACGTCCATCAACAGGTCCACGACATCCTGGACAAATCCAATACCAAGTTTAGCAGAAATCCCACCCCCCCCCCCCATGGAGGAACTTAACGCAATGGAGACCATTTCTTCCTATGGAGGGAGGAATGATCCAGGTGGATATCAGTGGCCGCCCACCTATTCCATTTGGACTCGCAACATCAATTCTTACAACTTTTCACTTCCAGCAGCTTACTATTTTTAGCAGGTTTTCGGGCCTTGCAAGCCGAAAGCCATTTTGGGGCATTAATAATCCAGGTGGATATTGGTGGCCACCCACTGAGTCCATTTGAACCCCCACCATCAGTTATTTCAGTTTGTAAGTTTCAACACAACTTATTATTTATAGCAGTTTTTCGGGTCCTGAACTTTCAAAGCCATTTGAAGGCCCTAAACGACGTTTTTTGGGAAAACGGGGATCTACTTATTCAAAAGTTGTAGTCCTCGAACATATATTTCTAACGAGCTATTGAGCGCGTCAAACGGAGATCGGATGCCAAAGTTACGTCCCCGAGAAGTTGAAACACCAATTTACCCCAAACAGGGCCCACATTTTTGGCGCTTCATCTCCTAGGGTTAGGTTTTTGGACGTTTCAGGTTTTACATTGTTTCTCAACAATAAATAGGCCTTCGAGCCTCATTGTAACACAGTTCAGGGGCTGGGAGCAGACACATCTCTTCTGAGAGATAAGCGCTACCAGTGCCCTAGCTCGCCACATCTCCATCATGTCTGCATTGTAACACAGTTCAGGGGCTGGTAGCTGACACATCTCTTCTCAGAGATAAGTGTTGCCAGTACCCTAGCTCATCTATTTCTATTATGTTTGTAATAGGCCTTCGAGCCTCAACTTAAGACAGCTCAGAGGCATGCGCCTGCCACATCTCTTCTCAGAGATATGCTACCAGTGCCCTAGCTTGTTTCCATTATGTTTGTAATCTTATTTACGTCATTCTTTTATTAATAAAATGAAGCAATATTTCTGCTGCATCTTTGTATCTATGGCTATATGTGTATTTTTTTGTGTTCCTACAAAAAAATCTGGATCAGTGGTATCAGAGCGGTTTGCTCTTTCTTTGTTTTTCTTTTCATGTCCCCAATGCAGCCAGGGTATAAGGAGTTCAACCTCGCAACCCCGATGACCCCCCATGGCGGAAGGAAAGAAAGACGAGGGAGTAGGAGATCCTATCAAAATCTTGCTCGGGGAGGCCCTCAAGAAACAAAGGAACGCGATGATGGATAACTTTTCCCTGATCCTTCAACGGCTGCCCACCGGCGGCACATCTACATCTAGCACATCCACCAATAGGTCCGCGACATCTTAGACAAATCAAATACCAAGTCCAACAGAAATCTCCCCCCCCATGGAGGAACTTAATGCAATGGAGACCATTGCTTCCTACGGAGGGAGGAATGATCGAGGTGGATATCGGTGGCCGCCCACCTATTCCATTTGGACCCGCAACATCAATTCTTGTAGCTTTTCACTTCTAGCAGCGTACTATTTTTAGTAGGTTTTCGGGCCCTGCAAGCTGGAAGCCATTTTGGGGCATTAATAATCCAGGTGGATATTGGTGGCCACCCACCGAGTCCATTTGAACCCCCACCATCAGTTATTTCAGTTTGTAAGTTTCAGCACAACTTATTATTGATAGCAATTTTTCCGGTCCTAAACTTCCGGAGCTGTTTTGAGGTCCTAAACGATGTTTTTTGGGAAAACGGGTAGTTGCTCACTCAAAACTTGTAATCCCCAGACATATCTTTCTAACTAGCTATTTAGCACGTCAAACGGAGATTCGATGCCAAAGTTACGTCCCCGGGAAGTTGAAACACTAATTTACCCCAAACGGGGGCCCACAGTTATGGCGCTTCATCTCCTAGGGTTAGGTTTTTGGACGTTTCAGGTTTTACATTGTTTCTCAACAATAAATATGCCTTCTAGCCTCATTGTAACACAGTTTAGGGATGAGAGCCGACACATCTCTTCTCAGAGATAAGTGCTACCAGTGCCCTAGCTCGCCACATCTCCATCATGTCTGCATTGTAACATAGTTCAGGGGCTGGTAGCCGACACATCTCTTCTCAGAGATAAGCGTTGCCAGTAACCTAGCTCATCTATTTTCATTATGTCTGTAATAGGCCTTTGAGCCTCAATGTAACACAGCTCGGAGGCCTGCGCCTGCCACATCTCTTCTCAGAGATACACTACCAGTGCCCTAGCTTGTTTCCATTATGTTTGTAGGCTTATTTTCGTCATTATTTTATTAATAAAATGAAGCACTATTTCTACTGCATCTCTGTATCTATGGCTATATGTGTATTTTGTTGTGTTCCTGCAAAAAAAATCCGGATCATTGGTATCAGAGCGGTTTTCTCTTTCTTTATTTTTCTTTTCATGTCCCCAACGCGGCCAAGGTATAAGGAGTTCAACCTCGCAACCCAGATGACCCCCATGATGGAAGGAAAGAAAGACGAGGGAGTAGGAGATCCTATCAAAATCTTGCTCGTGGAGGCCCTCAAGAAATAGAGGAACGTGTTGATGGATAAATTTTCCCGGATCCTTCAACGGCTGCCCACCGGTGGCACATCTACATCTACGACATCCTGGAAAAATCCAATATCAAGTTCAGTACATACCCCCCCTCCCCCATGGAGGAACTTAACGCAATGGAGACTATTGCTTCCTAAGGAGGGAGGAATGATCCGGGTGGATATCGGTGGCTGCCCACCTATTCCATTTGGACCTGCAACATCAATTCTTGCAGCTTTTCACTTCCAGCAACTTACTATTTTTAGCAGGTTTTCGGGACCTGCAAGCCGGAAGCCATTTTGGGGCATTAATAATCCAGGTGGATATTGGTGGCCACCCACCGAGTCCATTTGAATCCCCACCATCAATTATTTCAGTTTGTAAGTTTCAGCACAACTTACTATTTATAGCAATTTTTTGGGTCCTGAACTTCACGATCCGTTTTGAGGCCCTAAATGAAGTTTTTTGGGAAAACGGTTAAATGCTCACTCAAAAGTTGTATTCCTCGGACATATCTTTCTAATGAGCTATTGAGCACATCAAACGGAGATCGGATGCCAAAGTTACGTCCTCGGGAAGTTGAAACACCAATTTACCCCAAACAGGGCCCATAGTTTTGGTGCTTCATCTCCTAGGGTTAGGTTTTTGGACGTTTCGGGTTTTACATTGTTTCTCAACAATAAATAGGCCTTCGAGCCTCATTGTAACACAGTTCAGGGGCTGGTAGCCATCACATCTCTTCTCAGGGATACGCTACCAGTGCCCTAGCTCGTCCATTTCCATTATTTCTATAAGCATGTTTCAGTCAGTTTTTTTGTAACCTAGTTCAGGGGCTGGTAGCCGACACATCTCTTCTTAGAGATAAGCATTGCCAATACCCTAGCTGTTCATTTCCATTATGTCTCATTGTAACACAGTTCAGAGGCCTGTAGCTGCCACATATCTTCTCAGAGATATGCCTACCAATGCCCTAGCTGTTTATTTCAGTCATTCCTTTATTAATAAAATGAAGCATTATTTCTGCTGCATATTTGTGTTTATGGTTATATCTGTATTCTATTGTGTTCCTGCATAAATCTTGATCAATGCATAAAATCTGGATCATATATTTATACACAATCATGGATCAAATTAGAAAAATGGCCAAACTACCCTTTGAAATGTAACAGACGCATTACAAAGTCCAAAGGGTAACACTTTATAAGCATAAATCCCCAATGGAAAGCAAAGGTTGTTTTAACTTGGTATTTTGGAGCTATTATTATCTAATTATAGCCACTAAAACCATTAAGGAAATAAAAGTATTTCTTTCTAGCCAATTTATCAAGGACTTTATCTATGAAAGGTAAAGGGAAATGGTCTTTTAAAGTAGCTTTATTAATTTCCTTGCAGTGTATACATACCCTCCATTTATCGCTCTTTTTGGGGACAATGACCAATATTGAAACCCATTGGATATTAGATCTATAATAAATGAATTCTACATCCAATAGTTTCTAAAGTTCCCCCTTTACTATGTGTTTTAAGGCAGGGTTTATTCTTCTTTGTGATTGTCTAACAAGTTTAACATTCTCTTGTATGTATATGTGATGTGTACACATGTTAGCGTGAATTCCCTGCATATCATTATAAACCCAAGTGTTAGTGGAAAATGATGAATGGGTTAAGACCTTGGGTTCAAGCATAGGGGTAAACAAAGGCTATGTCGTAGTATAACACAATGCCAACATTTTCACCCTATTCAGGAAGAATAAGACATCTCACTTGAGGCGTGCCATGAACTTACTTAGTGATCCAAGTGGATATTGGTGGCCACCCGCCTATTCTTCTTGGGGCCCCACCATTGTTTCTTTCAGTTTTTTAGTTCCCTTAATTGTAGCACAATTTACTATTTTTAGCAGTTTTTCGGGTCCTGAACTTCTAGAGTTGTTTTGAGGCCCTAAACGACTTTTTTTTTGGAAAATTGGGAGCAACATTGAAGAATCAAAAGTTGTAGTCCTTGGATAGATCTTTCTCAAAGGGTATTGTGCATGTCAAACAGAGATTGTATGCGAAAGTTGCGTCCCCAAGAAGTTGATGTACCAATTTACCCAAACGGGGCCCATAATTTTGGCACTTCATCTCCTAGGGTTAGGTTTTTGGATGCTTAGGGGTTTCCATTGTTTCTCAATAATAAATAGGCCCTTCAGCCTCATTGTAACAAAGTTTAGAGGCTTGTAGCCCCCACATCTCTTCTCAAAGATAATCTACTAGCGCCCTAGCTAGTTTATTTCCATTTTGTCTGTAAGCATATTTTAATAATTATTATTAATGAAATGAAGTTTTATTTCCGCTGCATCTTTGCGTTTGTGTGTATTTCTGTATTTCATTGTGTTCCTACATAAATCTGGATCAGTGGTATCAGAGCCAGTCTACTCTTTCTCGATCCTTCTTTGCATGTCCCCAATGAGGTCGGGGTGTAAGGAGTTAGGGCTCGATCTGGTTGAACGTTTGCAAGATCAGCCTCGAAAACCCCGACGACTGCCCATGGGGGAAGAAAACAAAGATGAGGGAGTGGTAGATCCTATCAAAATATTGCTCAAGGAGGCCCTCAAGAAACAAAGGAACACGATGATGAATAACTTGACCCAGGTCCTTCAACGGCTACCCACTGGTGACGCATCTACATCCAGCAACCACTCTAGAGGCACCCTTTTAAGGTACAAGTAAACTTTGAAATTCCCATATTTGAGGGCCAAATAAATGTAGACGTCATAGATAGTTGGTTGAATCTATTAGAAGGATATTTATCGGTTCATGAATTTTCCGACTGAGAGAAGATTATTTTTGCACTCCTTAAAGCCGCCCCCCATGTCAAGGATTGGTGCGAAACCTACTGTGAGAAAAAGGACAAGGGGGAACCCTATTTGTGCTCGATCGTACCCACTTGGAATTATTTCTAAGATGCCATTAAGGGACAATATTATCCCGTGGGGAGCTATGAGGACACGTACATACAATGAACTATGATGCAGCAACAAAGGGATCAAGATGTACATGAGCTGATGAATCTATTCCATACCCTGTGCACAAAGTTGGGTATCAAAGATTTCGAGAAACATTTGGTGCTGAAGTACCACAAATTTTTTTCAAAAATACATTCAGAAGGAAATGGAGTTCCTCGACATCTCCTCACTTGGTACGACATACCAGTATGCTGCCAAGATTGAGCAGAAATTCAAACAGAAGAAGTGAGACTTTGGATCTATGAATCAAAAGCAAGGGAAAGGTGCCCCCAAACTATAAAACAAAGGAAAAATCCAAGGCATGGTGGCACAAGACAACCTAGCAAAGCCGCAAGCAAAGAACAACACCGCGAAGCTGAAGAAGGACATCAGAAAGTGGTGCAAGTTCCATAAGATCTCCACTCACAACACAAGCGAGTGTCACGCCAAGAAGTCACTAGTGGCCGAGATGAAGGCTTCTGAATCAGATGGATGCGTCAACTCTGAATCATAACCCAACATGGGGAATGACAAAGGGAAGAAGATTATCGATGTGGAGCCCAACGTAACTGTTGCCACCACGAAGATCCAGAAGGAGGAACCAGAAGATCCAGAGGAGGAGGAGCGTCTCTTCCACTCCCAGATGTGGGTAAATGGTTCCTTGCTACACTTCATTGTCGACAGTGGGAGCCAAAAGAGCCTCATTTCAGCAGAGGTCGTGAAGCAGTTGGGCTTCTCGACCACAACACACCCACATCTGTACACCATCGGGCGGCTTCACCAAGGACGACATCTCCACGTTAGCCAGTAGTCCAGCCTTCCCTACAACATGAAGCCCTTCACGGATGAGGTATTATGTGACATTAATCCTCTTAATGTTTGTGACGTATTATTAGGCCAACCATACTTGTGAAAGCGACATGCTGTGTATGAGTCCCGACCTCACGTTGTTATTATTACTTTGGGAAATAAGTTGTACAAGATACCAAAGGTACCACCACCTGCCACTATCTCTATGGTCACTGCAAAACAATGCAGTAAGCTCATTTAAAAAACTAGGAAATTTTTTTTCTTGATGATCCACCCTCAGGGTAAGAAGAAGACTCTGGCCACGACCTCCAGACAATGTTGAGATTCAATAAGAAGATCCTAGTGAAAATTATGCACCTACACTAGGATGGAGCCTCAAGCTATTTTTAGGTGGATGTCTATTTATAGATGCATGAGAAAATTATATTTATAGATGAGGGCTATTTACAGATGTATGTGTAAGTTCTATTTATAGATTGCATGTCTATTTGTAGAGGCATGTCGACTATTATTATCCCTTAATATTAGTTGGACAATAAAAAATAATCTATTCTCAATGAGAAATTGGAAATAGTTAACTTAGGTGGAAAATTAGTTAGCTATAGGAACTTTGAGTTGATTAGTTGTTTGGTGGGACATGCAAGTGGACTTAGTTGTAACTGAGTGATTCGAAGTTGTAACATAGTTGGAAGTGTAGTTATGAAAGTTTTAAAGTAGTTTAACTCAGTTGTGCTAGTTGTAACTGAAGACACAATAGTGAGAGATCAAGTGAATTAATTATTAATTAATTCACAATTAGTGGCCTCACATGCAACTGAAGATTTACTACTATTAACTACATACATGTCAGATCCAGTGGAGACCCAGTTGAGATGTAGGTGAAAGGGACAGATTGACTATTAGTTGTGATGTTATCGGTTGCACACATGCAACACCACACACGTTGAATGTGACCATGAGGATTGTGCAGTCAAAGCAAGTAGGATTCCATTCATCTAGGGATTTCTATCAGCTGGGATTGCACAGTGGAGGCAGGTTGTTTGGAGGCAGTAAATTGGCTAAGGAAATTGCCAATTTTCGTATGACAGTGTGAGATAGTTACCTATTGTACTGAGAGCTCTTGGATTGGAGATTTGTATGTAATTGTTGTTGGAAATGTTGTCATTGATGGCAAAGGAGATGACAAATGAGGAGCACCTGAAACATCAGTCAAGGAGCAGAGGAAGCAAAAATAGAGGTAGCAGAGACAACACAAAGAGAAGTAAGGAGTAGCATCAGTCAAGGAGCAGAGGATAGCAAAGAAGCAGAGAGCTATTCAAGGTGCAGAGTATTGAGGATAGAAGGAGGGCCATTGGATTTTGAAAAGGGGCAAGGTTAAGAGAAGAAGAAGTTCTGCCAGGACAAGAAGAAGTGTTTGTAGGTGGATTCATTTGTATCTATGGGAGGAATTGTTCAACATTGCATGGGTGTGATGAGACTCTGTAATTGGGAGTATAAATGGCTCCTATGTGCAATTATGTTTAATTCTGTACATGGATTTAGTGTGGAGTATAGTGTGTGAGGTTATATATATACTAAGGAAATTACAATCATAATACAGTGAACCCGCAAAGGAAATTGTGAAATCAGGTGATGGCACAATAATAACTGTATGGGCAATGCTCCGAATGAATCTCTGTGTAGAGGTTTTGTATATGATAAGGTTGAATCTCATTCAGGCTCGATTGTAGGTTTGAACCACCTAACTTGCATATAAAACTGGAAGCATGCGTTAACCATGAATTCAAAGGTTTAAATATCTCATTTGTATGGTTGAATCATACGATGGTCAAGCCATTTAACGCTATGGTCGATACTGGTGAAGTCACGCCACGGGGTTAAGACAGAGGAAGACAGTTATTTAAAAGGGCGGAACCAGAAATCAGAAGAAAAGTGATAAAGCCACAATATTAACAAAAGTTGAATGCAAACTCAAAGTCGGAGACAGAGTTAACAAATGAATGAATAAACTAGAACCATGAGTTAATGGAACCTTGGATGAACAGTAAAACCGAAGCTCCAATACCAGCAGTATCGCGTGGTCCAAAACCTGGTAAGTGGATTTTATTTTTGGAACGCGATCTAAGTCTTTGTGCGACGAGTGGCCTTAGGTGGTTTGGTAAAACCATTTTTATCACGCGATTTGGGCGCGTTAAAGATCGGGAGGAAAAATAACGCGATAACGTCCTGGGCCGTCCGATAGCTAGTGTTTGGAATCAACGGCCATCACGATTGCGCGATGTATGAAACTTAATATAAGGTACGTTTCTGTGGGGCCCAATCAACTTGTCATTATTTTATGTTGACATTGGGTGCTTTGTCATAAAGACCAGGGGTTCTATTAAAAGGCCGCAGACTTTAATATTTGGATAAGCATGTGAATGGAGGCCGAAGTGTATATTAATGAAATATTAAATGATAGGACCGAGGACCTTATTGTATGGTCTAAACCATACAATTTGAGTAAATACTACTCGCGCCTAAACATAGTTGTTGCACCTTTATGGAGTTTGGTTTTATATATAGACAAAAAGAGCGCTTTCGCATAAGGGTGAATGTTGGGTCTTATAACCCTTAGGGAAAAGAATTAAATTAATATCTCAATTCTCCGAATTGAGATACTAAGCTCCAAGATATATATATGTGACAAGTCGAACCTTGCAGGAATTAAAATAAGTATGGGGTGCACATTAAAATACCTAGGTCCTCGAATATCAAAATCAAGGTTTATGAAGTGTGAATTGGTGTTGGTTTTAAACCATTGGAAAACACATATAATATAACAAATAAAATGGAAAAAAGAGTTTTATTAACCTTGTGGGACCCTCACTAATCGCATCGGAGAGACTTATGGCTTTGAAACTTGTTAACAAAAGTTTCGATTGCGATTGAGTTCCAGACCCAATATGTTTATGAACGGTGACTCATATGTGTTTGAAGTCCGGCTTAAAAGGCATGCCATCGCATCGGAAAAAGGGCGGAACATCGGAACATCCCATAGAAGGATGCGATTGCGATCAATCGCATCTGGACAATTACAAAGGATCCAATCGCAATCGGAAGAATTCAGTTGCGATTAATCGCATCGGAAAATAGAAAAAGGGTTTATGAAGCTGTGGGGCCTGAACCTTTCAAAGGTTAGTGTTGGGGTTAATAAAAGGGTATATGATATGAAATGAGGGGTTTATGACCTTTGAGGAAATAGTGAGATATTGAAGCTCCGCACTCACTTAAATTGCCAGCTCAGACAATAAGATGGAGGTGTACTCTCGTATGAATTGAGAGGTATATATATAATATTGGAGTTAAAATCTGGGGATGCATTCTTCAATACATCGAATTGAAACAGTAGATAGGGGACTGTGGGTTTACCGGCCATCATATAGTTTTTATAAAGGAAACACCGCTTATGAAGATTAAAAAGTTAAAATTTTTGCAATGGTCCAATTGTAATAGTCAAATCATAATTCGATATATTATATGAAGTTGCAGGTTGAGCTTTAATACCAGGAACATATATTTATTAATATGCCGAAGACCATTGAGTAGTGGAGAATTTCAATGGCCTTATAATCATGGTCTAATTCATCGCACAGACAGATACAAAGAGCACAAAATTGTGGGTCCCGACATATATGATTTGATAATCAAAATATAAAAGGTAGAGAACGTTGGAGGCACATTATGGATTTTATAATAAGGTATAATACCATTAAGGCAAAGAACAAAGTTCCCGCATATATAATTTGTTGGACATGGTTCACAACCATAAGATAAACTTGGAAGAAAAAGGTCTCCAGATATGTTTATTTAAATTGTCAGATCAGCAGTTATATATATATTGTAACGCAGATATATATATATAGCAGACACACAATCACAGTGAACAGGAATATGCACAGGAATGAATTTGACAGGTGTAGACGCACAAAAAACAAGAGAATATGCAGAAGACAGTGAACAGAGTATGCAGAACATGTATATGACAGCTACAGATACACAATTGCAGTGAATAGCAGAGGAAGGCAGAACAGTTACCTGACAACAGCAAAAAAGACAAATCCAGTAAAGCCAAAGGCCAGAAAATGGGCTGAGTGAAATTGTCTTTATGTAACTGAAAATGTGACTGTAAATGTTGTAATTTATTTTATAATGTTTGTGATGCATTGGCAAGTCTCCGGAGGAAAACAAAACTCCCACTGTAATATTGAAATTAATGCATATTGTTATATTTTTCTGAATGAGCAAGTAAAAGAAATGAGAAGGCAGAAGGAAAAGAGGCATGGCCGTCCATTTCAAATTCCCTGAGGAATGCTAACAATCATAAGGGATTTCTATAAATAATATCACCTTGATATGCGTAGACGGGTTAGAGAGTGTTGTTAAAGAATGCAGAATTGAGACAGAGAGGATAAGAATAAAGAGGAGCTAATAGAGAATCTAAGAAGATGCAGAGATGATACATAATAGATATGAAGACTAGAGGACAACAGTGAGAAGGTACAGAACATAGCTGATATCCAAGGTAAATCAGCAAAAGTTTTCTTTTGAAGGAGTGAGGAAGTTGGAGCTTCCCTATCAAGTTGTAGCTTGATAGATGTCAGTTGTAGTTGACTGAGGTTGGAGCCTCCTGTAGGTTGGTGCCTGCAGAAAATTGATGGGAGTTGGAGCTTCCTTGCAAGTTGTAGCTTGCAGAATTGAGGTAGGAGCCTCCTGTAGGTTGGTGCCTACAGAAAATGAGTGGTGAGAGGGAGTTGGAGCTTGCCTTTGCATCAAAACAATAATAAGATGTGGTTTTCTCCCTTTATGGGTTTCCACTTATATTTGGTGTCTCTGTGCATGATGTTTATGTGTTGATATGGTTTATCTAATTTGCTTAATACTTGCTGCTCACATTCTAAGATTACTCATATATTAGGTTGAACATGAACTGAAGGTGTAAATAAGTTTTAATGGAAAAGTTTTAAAAGTACATGTATGGTTTAAATTGATTCACCCCCCCCCCCTCTCAGTTTAACTAAGGGTTCAACAATTGGTATCAGAGCAGGTTCCTTTGGTGCAAGCCCAATAGCTTGAAGGAGATATGGTTAAGTCATGGACTATTAAAATGTACCTGTGTTAAATGCAACAAACCTTTTTGAATGGAGAGATAAGGTTAAAACAGGATTATTGGCTTATGAACCCGAGGTATGGAAACTTGTATGTGATGGTTATTGCACAGACTCTCCCACGGTGCAAGAACAACAGAGGAATGCGAAGGCAAAATCTGTGATATACAACTATATCCATAACAAGGATCTTGAGGTAATAATGGGTTTAACCTCTGCAAAATAAATCTGGGACAGATTGCATTTCATGCATGGAGTAGACACTGAGGATTTCATTGTCAAGAAGGAGAAGATAATTAAGAAGAAAAAAAATTCATGTCAAAAGGAAAATGTTCAATCAAACGATGCACCTGCTAGTATGAATGGTAGTAAAAACCATGAAGAAATTGCAGCTGAGGAAAAAGCCAACCTTGACACAACCTTGACTGAAATAGAAAGATTGAAGAATGAAAACAAAGACCTGAAGACACTGGTGCAAATATGTGACAAGAAAGAAATTATTGGCCTGAAGACACATCTTGAAGAAGCAAAGAAAGTAGAAGACACTCTGCTGCAACAAATGAGAGAGAAAAGTCTGGCATGTGAAAGATTGGAAGAAGAAGTAGTGAGCCTGAGAAAGAAATTAGAAAAGGCCCAAAGGGAACTATTAATGAATATACCTCTAATGAAAAGCTCTGGATAGTTGGACCAAATTCTCAATTCTCAAAGATCTCCTCTCATAAAGGCTGGGATAGGATATGAAGGAGAAACCAGTAAGCCCAAGGTAGAAGATAACAAGAAAATCATCTTTGTAAAAGCTGTAAAGGAAAATGAAGCAGCTCAGAAGATTCCCACAGAAGAAGAAGCCAACAAGAATAAGATTTGTAAAGAAACAAACAGAATCAAGCAACAACATGAAAGAACGGAGAATGAGAGGATGAAACAATCAACTGCTAAAGGCTCATATGCTCCTGAGAATGAATCAAACAAATTCGGAAGATGTCAAAGGAGTTTCTTCCCTCCTATGAAAAATAGCACATGTCTCTCTTGTCATAAACCAAGACATAATGCATCACAATGTAAGACAAGTCCTATCAACTTCAACCAACAAAAGATGCAGCAAATGAGAAGACTACCTCAAGCAAGCAAATGGAAAAGACAATCTTTCACCAGGTACACAAATCATTTCCATGGCTATCGTTATGCATGCAATAATTTTGGACATAAACTTGATTGTAAATTATGTTCAAAGAGGGGAACAAAATATTATACTCCAGCTCAAATGTACTTTGATAAAATAAGATGTTATATGTGCCTCAAATTTGGTCACAAAGAAAAGGACTGTAAACTGCCATATATATTAAAGAAATCTAGACAGATGATGAAATCCAATCCAATCAAACAAAACTATGAATCAAAAAGGAGTACATACATTATGATTAACCCTAATAGAGTATGGAAGGAAAAGAGAAAAGGGGAGCCTATCATCTCAATAACATAATGAATCTAGCATAGTCTCAGGGGGAGCTGCTCTAGAAAACAAAACAAATATCCAAACAGTGACAAATATGAAGCAACATCCTAGGGGGAGAGAAGTTCATAAATAGACCCCATGAAAGCAGTTTGAGAAGAGCTCCATGTAATAAGAACAACTATGAGAACAGGAAGGAAAAGGAAAATTTCTCTAACAAAGAATTATTGAGGAAGAAGATCACCTGAAGCACACAATAGCCAGCAGGTTGATGGAAGGAGAGAAAGAAACAATGATTCTGGAACTGTCATAGAAAAGCAAATGCAGTGACATTCTTTTTCAGAATGACAAACTAAGAAAAAGGTTAAATAATGACAAGATCAGATTGATGATATTGATGACTGTTAATGTGAACAGTGGAAAGCTCAATATAAGAATTTATGAAGGATGTCTTAAATTATGGGTAAATGTGCATGCTGAAGTGAAATCTCTGCATATTTTATCAAGGTAATATCATTTGGTACTTGGAGCAGGCAGCATGTCTATCAACATAATATCAAGAGTTATCATGGAGCAGCAATGTGGTATAGGTCCTCAGGATCAAAGGTTTAAGGAAAAAGAATATCAAGGATTATGCATAAACTGTGTCAAGTTTGTTGGATGAGATATCAATCAAACAACTTGAAGATGCCTTTGTTGAAAACTACCATGATAGAATAGTTAAAGTATTGGAAGTATGAAAGACGAGCTGTGTTAACCAAACAATTGAAGCTCAAAAGTCTGTTATTGATTCATCACAATCTTACTTCAGCAGAAAGGAACTGCTGGTATTTCACCACTTAAAGAGAGAGTGGTCATTGACATACATACCCCTTATGACATAAATGAATTGCATGGTTGATAAGTGAGATTGACCAATACATTGAATGCATCCTACCTCAAGGTTTTGTTTTGAAAGTACATTATGCAAGCAGTAAAGGCATTTGATCTCTTAGATCAAATTCTGGTTAATTCATTGATCACATCTATAACAAGAACCTTCAGCTATTAAGGATAATATCAATATCCTAGCTCATATCATCACCAACAGGCAGGAAAGGTGTACCGCAGCAATAAAGGATATATTGGCTTCATCACAATTGAACAAATGTTGTACTGCAGATGAGTATTGCAAAAGAAGACATATTCCATCTACAATATTCTTCAATAGAAATGTATTGGCACACTACATTAGGCAGAGACTGAATGTTTATTCAAGTTCAATTATCCTCAAAAGTGTTCTCTCAACAACTCTCGTACACCAGTCTGGAGCAGCAGGGTACAAAGTCAGAAGAAGAAGGTCTAAACACAAATCAGAGAGAGGAAATGCAAAGACAGAATCTACCCTGAGAAATGTGAAACCCTTTGCCATTAATGTCAAAGGGGGAGGAAAAGTAGGTAATAGAAGAAAGGGTATTCTAAAAGAAGCTAGGCAGAGGAAGACTTGGAGGAAGCATTGGATTATCAGTGGATGTGTTTCCATCAATGCCAAAGGGGAGACTATTGGAAATGTTGTCATTGATGGCAAAGGAGATGACAAAGGAGGAGCACCTGAAACATTAGTCAAGGAGCAGAGGAAGCAAAAAGAGAGGTAGCAGAGACAGCAAAAAGAGAAGTAAGGAGTAGCATCAGTCAAGGAGCAGAGGATAGCAAAGAAGCAGAGAGCTATTCAAGGTTCAGAGTAGTGAGGACAGAAGGAGGGCCATTGGATTTTGACAAAGGGGCAGAGTTAAGAGAAGAAGAAGTTCTGCCTAGACAAGAAGAAGTGTTTGCAGGTGGATTCATTTGTATCTATGGGAGGAATTGTTCAGCATTGCATGGGTATGATGAGACTCTGTAGTTGGGAGTATAAATGGCTCCTATGTGCAATTATGTTTAACTCTGTACATGGATTTAGTGTGGAGTATAGTGTGTGAGGTTATATATATAATAAGGAAATTACAGTCATAATACAGTGAACCCGCAAAGGAAATTGTGAAATCAGGTGATGGCACAGTAATAACTGTATGGGCAATGCTCCGAATGAATCTCTGTGTAGAGGTTTTGTATATGATAAGGTTGAATCTCATTCGGGCTCGACTCTAGGTTTGAACCACCTAACTTGCATATAAAACTGGAAGCATGCGTTAACCGTGAATTCGAAGGTTTAAATATCTCATTTATATGGTTGAATCATACGATGGTCAAGCCATTGAACGCTGTGGTCAATACTGGTGAAGTCACGTCATGAGGTTAACATAGAGGAAGACAGTTATTTAAAAGGGCGGAACCAGGAATCAGAAGAAAAGTGATAAAGCCACAATATTAACAAAATTTGAATGCGAACTCAAAGGCGGAGACAGAGTTAACAAACGAATGAATAAACCATAACCATGAGTTAATGGAACCTTGGATGAATAGTAAAACCGGAGCTCCAATACCAGCAATATCGTGTGGTCCCAAACCTGGTAAGTGGATTTTATTTTTGGAACGCAATCTAAGTCTTTGTGCGACACATGGCCTCAGGCGGTTTGGTAAAACCATTTTTATCGTGCGATTTGGGCGCGTTAAAGATCAGGAAGAAAAATAACGCGATAACACCCTGGGTCGTCCGATAGCTAGTGTTTGGAATCAACGACCATTGTAATTGCGCGATGTATGAAACTTAATATAAGGTAAGTTTCTGTGGGGCCCAATCGACTTATCGTTATTTTATGTTGACATTGGGTGCTTTGTCATAAAGACCAGGGGTTCTATTAAAAGGCTGCAGACTTTAATATTTGGATAAGCATGTGAATGGAGGCCGAAGCGTATATCAATGAAATATTAAATGATAGGACCGAGGACCTTATTTTATGTTATAAACCATAGAATTTGAGTAAATACTACTCGTGCCTAAACATAGTTGTTGCACCTTTATGGAGTTTGGTTTTATATATAGACAAAAAGAGCGCTTTTGCTTAAGGGTGAATGTTGGGTCTTATAACCCTTAGGGAAAAGAGTTAAATTAATATCTCAATTCTCCAAACTGAGATACTAAGCTCCAAGATATATATATGTGACAAGTCGAACCTTGCAGGAATTAAAATAAGTATGGGGTGCACATTAAAATACCTAGGTCCTCGAATATCAAAATCAAGTTTTATGAAGCGTGAATTGGTGTTGGTTTTAAACCACCGGAAAACACATATAATATAACAAATAAAATGGACAGAAGAGTTTTATTAACCTTGTGGGACCCTCACTAATCGCATCGGAGAGACTTATGGCATCAGAACTTGTTAACAAAAGTTCCGATTGCGATTGAGTTCCAGACCCGATGTGTTTTTGAACGGTGGCTCATATGTGTTTGAATTTCGGCTTAAAAGGCATGCCATTGCATCGGAAAAAGGGTGGAAAATCGGAACATCCCATAGAAGGATGCGATTGCGATCAATCGCATCGGGACAATTACAAAGGATCCAATCACAATCGGAAGAATTCAGTTGCGATTAATCGCATCGGAAAATAGAAAAAGGGTTTATGAAGCTGTGGGGCCCGAACCTTTCAAAGGTTAGTGTTGGGGTTAATAAAGGGGTATATGATATGAAATGAGGGGTTTATGAACTTTGAGGAAATAGTGAGATATTGAAGCTCCGCACTCACTTAAATTTCCAGCTCAGACAATAAGATGGAGGTGTACTCTCGTATGAATTGAGAGAGGTATATATATACTATTGGAGTTAAAATATGGGGATGCATTCTTCTATACATCAAATTGAAACAACAGATAGGGGACTGTGGGTTTACCAGCCATCATATAGTTTTTATAAAGGAAACGCCCCTTATGAAGATTGAAAAGTTAAAAGTTTTGCAATGGTCCAATTGTAATAGTCAAATCATAATTCGATATATTATATGAAGTTGCGGGTTGAGCTTTAATACTGGGAACATATATTTATTAATATGTCGAAGACCATTGAGTAGTGGAGAATTTCAATGGCCTTATAATCATGGTCTAATTCATCGCACAGACAGATACAAAGAGCGCAAAATTGTGGGTCCCGACATATATGATTTCATAATCAAAATATAAAAGGTAGAGAACTTTGGAGGCGCATTATGGATTTTATAATAAGGCATAATACCATTAAGGCAAAGAACAAAGTTCCCACATATATAATTTGTTAGACATGGTTCACAAACATAAGATAACCTTGGAAGAAAAAGGTCTCCAGATATGTTTATTTAAATTGTCAGATCAACAGTTATATATATATTGTAACACAAATATATATATATACAACAGACACACAATCACAATGAACAGGAATATGCACAGGAATGAATTTGACAGGTGCACAAGAAAAAAACATTGGAGAATATGCAGAACACATTGAATAGAGTATGCAGAACATGTATATGACATCTGCAGATACACAATTGGAGTGAATAGCAGAGGAAGGCAGAACAGATACATGACAATAGCAGAAAATACAAATCCAACAAAGCTAAAGGCCAGAAAATGGGCTGAGTGAAATTGTCTTTATGTAACTAAAAATGTGACTGTAAATGTTGTAATTGATTTTATATTGTTTGTGATGCATTGGCAAGTCTCCGGAGGAAAACAAAACTCCCACTGTAATATTGAAATTAATGCATATTGTTATATTTTTCTGAATGAGCGGGTAAAAGAAATGAAAAGGCAGAAGACAAAGAGGCATGGCTGTCCATTTCAAATTCCCCGAGGAATGCTAATAGTCATAAGGGATTTCTATAAATAATATCACCTTGATATGCGTAGATGGGTTAGAGAGTGTTGTTAGAGAATGCAGAATTAAGACATAGAGGATAAGAAGAAAGAGGAGCTAATAGAGAATCTAAGAAGATGCAGAGATGATATAGAATATATATGAAGACTGGAGGACAACAGTAAGAAGGTACAATACAGAGCTGATATCCAAGGTAAATCAACAAATGTTTTGTTTTGAAAGAGCGAGGAAGTTGGAGCTTCGCTATCAAGTTGTAGCTGATTGAGGTTGGAGCCTCCTATAGGTTGGTGCGTGCAGAAAATTGATGGGAGTTGGAGCTTCCTTGCAAGTTGTAGCTTGCAGAATTGAGGTAGGAGCCTCCTGTAGGTTGGTGCCTACAAAAAATCAGTGGTGAGAGGGAGTTGGAGCTTGCCTTTGCATCACAACAATAATACGATGTGGTTTTCTCCCTTTATGGGTTTCCACTTATATATGGTGTCTCTGTGCATGATGTTTATGTGTTGATATGCTTTATCTAATCTGCTTAATACTTGCTGCTCTCATATTAAGTCTATTGTTACATTATCTTAATACTTGCTGCTCACATTCTATGATTACTCACATATTAAGTTGAACATGAAATGAAGGTGTTAATAAGTTTTAATGGAAAAGTTTTAAAAGTCCATGTATGGGTTAAACTGATTCACCCCCCCCCTCTCAGTTTAACTAAGGGTTCAAAAATTGTTTCATGATCCATGATATCTTACATAATAGAAGTTAGTGGGGTTTTTAGATAAATGCTTTCCCTGAGTAAATTATCTGTATTATGTGTGATTGATATTTCTTCATGATATTGTGATTGGTGATTGTGTTTTAAATTCCACAAAGATTTTGTAGAAGCGATCATGTATTTAACAGTAGAATATTATTGTTAGATCAGGAGAATCTGGGAAATACATATTTTTTTATCAAGTTTCTACATGGTATCGGAGCACAGGATATTGCAATTTTGAAGTAGGAGCTCAGTTTGTTGGTGGAAAGAATTGGAATTTGTAGAAATACTTTCTTAGTGCTGCAACTAATTCAAGATTTCAATGGATTTCAATGGATTGAGGTTAGAGTATGCACTCAAGGGCAGCTCGAACTACATTTCTTGGAAGGACAAGATGGAGGTGGTGCTCGAAGATAATAGCTTGAACAAATTCATTGATAATGATGTTCCTAAACCTGTTTCGTTAGATGCTGCCAATCTTGATGCATGGCAAAAGAATGTGGAAAAGGTGAGGAGGATTCTGTTGAAGGGAGTACGAGACCACATTGTCTCAAGACTCCATGGGAAAGTCACACCATATGCTATGTGGAAGGCTTTGATGGATCTTTTCCAAAGCAACAACGACCATAGGAAAATTGTGCTCAAAGATAAACTCAGAAAGATCAAGATGGAAAAGGGTGACAACATTCCAAAGTATCTCACGAAGTTTGTCCAATTTCGGGATGAACTGGGGAGTGTGGGAATAACTGTTGTTGATGATGATTTGGCGAGCTTGGCTCTGTTGGGGCTTCCTAAGAGTTAGCACAGTTATGAAGACTTTGTCAAAGGACAGGAAAATTTTCCGGATTGGGAACTACTGTGGTCGGATCTAGTGCAGGAGGAGTTCAGGCGGAACACCAGAGATGGCTCTTCATCAAAGCATGATGATGAAGAGGATTGTGCTTTGGCTGCCAAGGTGAAGAAGGGGAAGGGGAAGAAATTCAATTCTAAATCTAAGTCTAAAGGCAAGAAGCTGGATATGTCCAAGGTGAAATATTTTCACTTTCACGAACATGGGCATCTTGCTACTAACTATCCACAAAAGAAGAAGAACAAGAAGGTTGTTGGAGCTGCAGCTAGTGAGGCCCTTGCCTCGAAATTTGAGCTTTACTTCTCTTTGATCGCATGCATGGTGTCAAGTGCATTAGGATTGGTGTGGTATTTGGATAGTGGCGCTTCCTTTCACATGATGGGAGATAAGGAACTTTTCAGTGACTTGGAGGAGAAAGATCTCCAAATTCATATAGAGATGGGTGACGATGGACGATATAATGTGACCGACATTGGTAACATTACATTTCAGAGGGTGTCAGGTAAACCATTTCAATTGAAAGATGTTATGCATGTTCCAGGTCTGAAGAAAAATTTGGTCTCAGTTGCAATGTCAGAGGACAAAGGCTATGACATTGTTTCAGCGATGGAAAATATTCCTGCGACATTAAACAATGGGTCAAGCCAAGACGATAGGGATTCAAGTAAAGAATCTCTACAAGCTGGAGGGAGATTGTTGCACTGCCATGATGGGCAAGGTGGAAAAATTGGTGAGTTGAGATAAGGGCGAATTATGGCACAGGCGATTGGGCCATATTCATCATGGAGCCTTGAAAGTCATGCAACAAATATCTACTGGACTTCCAATGGGAACACTTGCTCAAATAGATCAGTGCAAGGGTTGCACCATGGGGAAGTATGTAAATTCCACCTTTCATGAAAAGGATAACCGTACTTCAGGGATCCTTGAGAGAGTTCACATGGACGTGTGTGGACCATTCTCAGTTGCTTCAACAACAAAACATAAGTACTATGTTATTTTTGTTGATGACTTTTCTCGTAAATGCTGGTAGAAGAAGGATCAAACATTCTCAAAGTTCTATGAGTTTAAGGCATTAGTGGAGAAAGAGTCGGGGAAGCAAGTGAAGGATATAAGGAGCGATAATGGTGGAGAATACATCTCTAACTAATTCAAGAACTTCTGTAGCAAAGAAGGAATTCG
This sequence comes from Pinus albicaulis, assembly GCA_034641835.2. Classification (NCBI taxonomy): domain Eukaryota; kingdom Viridiplantae; phylum Streptophyta; class Pinopsida; order Pinales; family Pinaceae; genus Pinus; species Pinus albicaulis. The sequence continues at coordinate 890,979,874 of CM076578.1, forward strand.
AAGAGAACTCATAGTGCCTCATAACCCACAACAAAATGGGGTCATGGAGAGGAAGAACAAAATGATTGTGGGTGCAACACGAGCGATGTTGCATGATCAGGGCCTACCAATGCATTTGTGGGCGAAAGCATGCAACAGTACAGTTTATGTGCAAAACCATTGTCCTCATAGAGTACTTGGCATGAGTACAGCTGAAGAAGCTTTCACTGGTAAGAAACCTGATGTTTCACACTTTAAGATTTTTGGCGCATCTGTTTATGTGCATGTGACCAAGGATGCCAGGAATAAGATGGAGTCGACTGCTGAAGTTGGGATATTTTTTGGGTACACAGAAACACCCCATAATTATCATGTGTATTTTCCAAAAATTCGAATCACTGTGGTGTGACAAGATATAAAATCGATGAGGGGAAAGCCATGCAGTTGTTGCTTGAGAGGGAGTTGGACTTGCATGTGAAGGAGGAATTGTTGGTTCCCAAAGATGAGTCTCAAGATGTGGATCAACCATAGGAGGAGGTTCATGGAGTGGAGGAGTCCACTCACGCAAATCCAACCATCAGAACTAGCAAAAGGCATACCACATGAGCTGATAGGATGAGACTTGATTTTGCGCAGAATGTAGGAGCCCCTACTTCACATCGTAGACAAAGACAATCTCCTGACCGATTTACTGGATACATGGCTCTCATGAGCAAATGTATTGTGAATGAGCCACCTTCCTTTCCATAAGTAGTGTAGGAGCCCGCATGGGTAGATGCAATGGTGGAGGAGTATGACTCCATTGTCAAAAATAGTGCTTGGGAAATTGTTCCAAGGCCAGTTGATAAATCCATGGTGGGTTTGAGATGGATCTAAAAGGTAAAGCAAGCTGCTTATGGGAGTGTTGAGAAATACAAGGCCAGATTTGTGGCCTGGGGCTTCTCACAGATCGAAGGGATAGATTATGAAGAAAACTTTGCACCTATCACAAGGTATTCTTCCATAAGGACCATTCTTTCTCTCTCAACGCAGATGGGCTGGCACATTCATCATATGGATGTGAAGGCTACGTTTCTCAATATGATCATTGAGGAAGAGGTGTACATAGAGAAACTTGAAGGATTTGAGATCTTCAGCAGCGAGTCGCATGCGTGCTGACTCAAAATAGCGTTGTATGGGCTGAAGCAAGCACCTCGTGCTTGGTACACTTGGATAAACAACTATTTCACTAGATTGCGCTTCACCAAAAGTGAAGCGGATCCAAACATATACCAAATTGTGGTGGGGGGTAAGTTTTCAATCATTGTTCTTTATGTTGATGATTTAATATTGACTGGTGATGAGCAGTTGATAGAATCATGCAAGGAGGACCTTGCAAAGGAGTTCGAGATGAAGGATATGGGCCTCCTTCATTATTTCCTTGGATTGGAAATATGGCAGCGAGAAGGGGAAATTTTTGTGTCTCAAGGCAAGTATTCAAGGGAGATACTGGGTAAGTTTCACATGGAGGGTTGCAAACCCATGGATACTCCTCTTCCAGGAATCTGGAGGAAAGAGGATGCTACTTCTGGAGAGGTAGTGGATGCTACTTTCTATCGACAGTTATTGGGTTCGCTAATGTATCTAGTCAACACGAGACCAGACATTTACTATGCGGTTAACCAGATGAGTCACGGGCAAGCATGTCCTGAGATAACTGAGGGGAACATCTGAGTGTATGGTACAGACAGACGGATAAGGTGAAGTTGCATGGCTTCAAGGATGCAGATTGGGTAGGCATCCCATCGAACAGAAAGAGCACATTGGGGGGATCTTTAGCATTGGATCTACAACAACTTCTTGGTACAACAGGAAGTAGATATTTGTGGCACTCAATTCAGCGGAAGCAGAATACATGGTAGCAATTCAAGCTGCATGTGAGGCTATTTGGATGAGAAAGATCTTGGTTGATTTTTTTTGTTCTCATTTAGATCTGATAGTTATTCATTGTGATAATCATAGTTGCATTAAACTCTCGATTAATCATGTGTTTCATGATCGATCTAAGCATATAGATATTCAATATCATCATATCAGAGATTGTGTGTAGAGGAAGATCATGTTGCTTCAGTACATTCCTACTGAAGAATAGGATGCAAATATTCTGACAAAGGCGCTCACTAGGAGAAAATTCGAATACCATAAAGACAGGATCGGGGTGAAGGATAATCCTTTTCTTGTTGAGAGGGAGTGTTGAGATTCAACAAGAAGATCCTAGTGAAAATTATGCACCTACACTAGGATGGAGCCTCATGATATTTTTAGGTGGATGTCTATTTATAGATGCATGAGAAAATTCTATTTATATATGAGGTCTATTTATAGATGTATGTGCAAGTTATATTTATAGATTGCATGTCTATTTATAGATGCATGTCGACTATTATTATCCCTTAATATTAGTTGGACAATAAAAAATAATCTATTCTCAATGAGCACTTGGAAATAGCTAACTGAAAAGGAAAATCAGTTAGCTATAGGAATTTTGAGTTGAGTGGTTGGTTGGTGGGACATGCAAGTGAACTTAGTTGTAACTGAGTGATTCGAAGTTGACACAGAGTTGGAAGTGTAGTTATGAAAGTTGTAAAGTAGTTTAACTCAGTTAAGTGAGTTAAACTCAGTTGTGCTAGTTGTAACTTAAGATACACTAGTGAGAGATCAAGTGAATTAATTATTAATTAATTCAAAATCAATGGTCTCACATGCAACTGAATATTTACTACTATTAACTACATACATGTCAGATACAGTGGAGACCCAGTTGAGATGTAGGTGAAAGGAAGAAATTGACTATCAATTGTGACATTAAAGGTTGCACACAGCAACCACACACATGTTGGATGTGCCCATGAGGATTGCGTAGTCAAGGCAAGTAGGATTCCATTCATTTAGGGATTTTTATCAGCTGGGATTGCGAAGTGGAGGCAGGCTATCTGGAGACAGTAAATTGGCTAAGGAACTTGCTAATTTTTGTATAACAATGTAAGACAATTAGCTATTGTACTGAGAGCTCTTAGATTGGAGCTTTGTATGTAATTGTTTCATGATCCATGCTATAATACATAATAGAATATAGTGGGGTTTTTAGCTATATGCTTTCCTCAGGTAAATTATTTGTATTATGTGTGATTGATCTTTCTTCATGATATTGTGATTGGCGATTGTGTTTTAAATTTCGCAAAGATTTTGTAGAAGAGATTATGTATTTAACATTAGCATATTATTATTAGATCAGGAGAATCCATGCAATACATATTTTGTATTAAATTTCTATAGAGAGGGCTCCTCTGCGCGACAAAAAAAAATGAACAAGTTCGTGGAAGAGTACGGGGACATATTCACCTCACTTGCAGGGGTGCCTTTGCACTGTCAGGTCAAGCACCTCATCGATTTGACCCCAGGTGTGTCACTGCCCAATGGACCGATTTATCGGTGCTATGTTATGGAGAACGATGAAATCAAGAGGCAAATTCAAGAGATGCTGCAGAAAGGTCACATCTAGCTGAGTACATCACCTTGTGAGATCCTGATCATGTTGGTGTAGAAGAAGGATGAGACTTGGAGACTTTGTATTAACTATTGAGTGTTGAACAAGATCACTATTTGGAATACATACCCAATCGCATGGATTGATAACATTCTAGACCAACTCAAAGGGGTGAAATATTTTAGCAAGATTGACTTGAAGTCCAGGTATCGTTGGGTACCAATTGAACCCTTCGATGTGTGGAAGAATGCCTTTAGATCCAAGGAGGGCCTTTTTGAATGGCTGGTCATGCCTTTCAGTTTGATGAATGCTCCCGCAACCTTCATGAGGTTGATGGACGACATCTTGCGGCCATTCACCAACTCATTTGTAGTAGTGTACTTGGATTACATCCTGATCTTCAGCGAGACTTGGGAAGAGCACCTCCACCACATCTGACAAGTTCTCCAAACACGGTGGCAACACAACTTGTGTGCCAATTTGGAGAAGTGAAATTTTGGCATGACCCAAGTTCAGTATCTGGGATACATTATTGATGAGTGGGGGGTCCATATGGATCCAACCAAGATCCAAGTAATTCGGGATTGGCTAGCCCCAACCACTCTAACAGAGCTTCACATATTTCTAGGTCTTGCTAATTTCTACCATAGGTTTGTGTTGGGATTCTCTCATATCACTTGGCCCTTGAGTCAAGTCACTAAGGGAGGAGAGAAAGAAAAATTCTTTTGGTCGGAATCTCAATAGAAGGCGTTCGTAAAATTGAAACATTGCCTCTGCTCTGCCCCAGTGTTCACATTACCAGACTTGCAACAACCATTTAAGATCAAGACATATGCCTCTGACTATGCTATTGGGGCAGTTATTACTCAACATGGGAATCCAGTGGCATATCACAGTGAGACACTGTCCGACACAGTCTGCAAGTATCTCACTTATGACAAAGAAATGTATTCTATTGTGTAGACTTGCCAACAGTGGAAGCATTTCATTTTAGGGAAGGAAACGGTCATCCACACATACCACCGACCCTTACAATTCATACAGATGCAAGGGAAGTTTTAGAATGATCACTGTCATTAGTGGTCCACATATCTGCAACAGTTTCATTTGAACATCAAGTAAAATAAAGGTAGCACCAATAATGTTGTAGACTACCTTAGACGACCATCGATCGTGGCGATAACCATCATTCTCAACTTTAGTGGGCACGAGACTTCTAATTGGCTGCTTCTCTACAAGAGTGATCCAAAATTTGGCCACACATACAAGACACTCTTAGAGGGTACCAAATTTTCACCTCAAGGATCCACTGATATGTCACCTGGGACACCTTTGTGTTCCTTCAAGAGAGCATGCCAAGATGATTTGGGAAGCGCACTATAGTCAAGTCGCTGGGCATTTCTGGGTCGAGGAAACAATGGAAGTACTTCAGAAGTATTTCTATTGGTCGAACCTTCGACACAATGTCAGGAACTACATCAAATCTTGTACTGCTTGTGTTATTACCAAACCCACCATCAAGACGAAAGGCCTCTATACTCCGCTACCTACCCCTAGTCGACCTTGGGAATCCATCTCCATGGATTACATGTCAGGATTTCCTTATACTAAGCATGGAAATTACTATTTTTTCGTGATCATTGACAGATTCTTGAAGATGGCCATTATGGTAGCCTGCAATAAGAACATCACAGTAGAAGCCACTGCTAAAATCTTCTTTGAACGACTGTGGGTGCACTTTGGGATCCCATATTCTATCATCTCAGATCGGGACATCAGGTTCCTCAACACATTTTTGTCCAGCCTCTAGTCAATGCTGGACACCAAGATCACCAAGTCAACAACTTTCCATCCCTAGACTAATGGCCAGACAGAGGTCATCAATAAGATGATTGTACACATCCTACGCATGTACAATTCAAAGCATCCACGCACATCGGATGAGAGACTTCCCTATGTACAACACAGTTATAACCAAGCTCTCCATAGCTCAACCGACCATAGCCCCTTTTAGGTGGGCTTGGGATTCCATCCACCATGTCCCATTGACATAGCCATTCCATTTGCAGCAACTCACGCTGATTTGGCTCATGTCTAGTCCGAAGCTGACAAGGTGAACAAATTCATTGAGTGCATTCAGCACATCCGCCAATAGGCTCATGACATATTGGACAGATCCAATGCTAAGTACAAGCAATGACATGATCAACATCAGGTACCACACAACTTCTAGGTGGGCAACAAAGTGTGGCTACATTTGAAGAAGGAGCACCTCGTTGGACCCCACCGCAAGCTTCGCCCACTTCGATATGAGTTGTACACCATCACCAAGGCTGTAGGGGCTAATGCCTTCGAGCTCAATATTCCAACACTCCTTGGCATGCACCCAGTATTCAATGTGGACTGCCTTCGGCCCTACTTCCCACCTCTACTGGACACCTCTGACATGGCAGAACAACTCACACATACAGAGATAAACCTAGACTATATGGAACATGCCACCACGGATTGTATCATGGACATGAAAATCAAGAACACTCACCAGCAAAAGATCCAACTATATTGGGTTGTCAAAGCTAGCCAACTCCTGCACCAAGCCAAGTGGTTCATTAGGGACCAAGTTCAGTAGAAGTTTCCTCATCTCATGGAGGAACTCAATGCAATGGGGAACATTGCTTCCTAAGGGGGGAGGAATGATCCAGGTGGATATTGGTGGCCACCTGCCTATTCCACTTTGGGCCCCACCATTGTTTCTTTCAGTTTTTCAGTTTCCTTAATTATAGCACAATTTACTATTTTTAACAGTTTTTCTGGTCCTGAACTTCTAGAGCCGTTTTGAGGCCCTAAATGACATTTTTTTGGGAAAATCGGGAGCAACATGGAAGCTATTTCAATGTTTCTCATATCAAAAGTTGTAGTACTCGGATAGATCCTTCTAACGAGGTATTGTTCACGTCAAACAAAGATCGTATGCCAAAGTTGCGTCCCTGGGAATTTGATGTACCAATTTACCCAAACGAGGCCCATAGTTTTGGCGCATCATCTCCTAGGGTTAGGATTTTGGATATTTAGGGTTTTCCATTGTTTCTCAATAATAAATAGGCCCTAGAGCCTCTTTTAACACAGTTTAAAGGCATGTAGCAGCCACATCTCTTCTCAGAGATAAGCTAGCAACGCCCTAGCAAGATTATTTCCATTCTGTCTGTAAGCATATTTCAGTTATTTGTTATTAATGAAATGAAGTTTTATTTCTGCTGCATCTCTGCATTTATGTGTATTTCTGTATTTCATTGTGTTCCTACATAAATCCAGATCACTTAGTTAGGGGTTGGAATCTGGTATCAAGAGAAACCACATGGAAGCTATCAACTCCTAGTAAACCTAGAACTAAAACATCAAAGGTGCAATCGGGACATCTCAAGCATTCAAGAAGAAAATATATTGTGTCATAGTAAAATTTTAAAAGGCCACTTCAAATCACACATGAAGAGTCTCATAAAATCCTGTAACTCCTTCTTTCATTAGATTCAATAACATTACAACAATACATCAAGCTTGATGGCCTTGTTGATAGAACATAAACTAAAATAAAAATATATTACATGAGCAAGATAATATAGAATAGTGCAGGATCAATAGGCTCTACAAAAATTTCGGTGCAGTCCTTGCTTCTCTACTCTGGATTTTCCCTTCGGACACTATGTGCTTTCTTGGACTGCCACTTCTCCCTTGGATACTCCACCTTTTCCCTCTTCTGGCTTCCTATGTTTCCCAGTTGTGTCTGTGTCCTCGGTTGTTAGCATTCCTTTCAGCTTTGCTACGACTGCTTGAGTCCTGATTTTCTTTGGCTAGTTCTCCAAAACTGTTAGTCTTTGGCGAGTCCATTCTCCTTATCTGTCTGTCTTCTCTCTGACTTCCTAATGGTTACCTCTGGTCAATCTTAAAAACACGTCACAACTTAGTCCTCAAAATGAAGGTCCCAACAGGCTCCAACCACAGTCCATTGACTCATCCCCGAGTCAATCATTTTTCGACGTTGGTGGTGTTGGTGCTTCCTGTTAGTATGAATCCTTTGTCGAAGTGTACGAAAAAGGACCACTTTAGCTACGCATAACTAATAGCCCTAACAACAAAAGTGGCTGCCAATATCTTCAGATCTGCGATTAGTTATACAAGAAAATAGCTGCAAAACACCAGATCTATGTATGGAAAGACATTAAGCAGTAAAAAATAAGGGTTTGCTCCATATACCAATAGACAAGACAAGAACAATTTTTTGAAAGAATTTTTGTATTAAATGGGGCACCTGTGAGGAAAACCAGAAGGAGTATCCAATTCCCCTCAGTGGGATGGGTTCTTGAAAGTCCTCAGCACTTCAGATCTAAGATTCTTCTCTCTAGTTGATGTAGAAAACCCAATGCAAAGAGTAGAGCTCAAAGGGAGAAAAATGGCAAGAAATGGTGACCAAGTGTATAGATCCAGAGTGATCTAATAGGCAACAAAAGGTGAAGAATGGTAGGGAAAGCCCTCCTATTTATAACAAAATATTGGGTCATTCTAGATCTTGGTGCATGGGTTAACCAGATCTAGATCCACTTTTTATGGAATATTTTATTATATTTGTTGGAGGGAAAAGGTATTTGACTTGGGTCAAATCCCTTAATTTGTTAAAAATAAATAAATAAATGATTTATTTATCTTTTTAGGGAAGTGGTTAGAAGATAATAAAATAAATAATGATCTATTTAATTATTTAAGGAGGTGGTTGAAAGATAATTAAATAAATAGTGATTTATTTAATTATTTGTGGGTGATTTGGTCATATTTAATGACTGGATCTGATCTCTCACATAGTCCTGATGATGAACCACACTGGTTGGTTCGAAACGCGTCGACCTCGTTCTTTTGCATGTGATTACTACCGAAAGAATTTCTACAAAAAGGAATATCATCTAAATAAGGTTTAAATGATTATTCCTAGAAAATAAGAAGATAAATAAAGGTTTATCTAATTAATTTCTTTGATTTTGGGTTAAACATGACTGGGAATAATAATTAAATTATGGTTTAATTAATTATTCCATGAGGAAAATCAAACAAATATGGGTTTGTTTAATATTTCCTTTTGGGGTTTTCTGTTTTAACATAGTGAAAGCGGTTTTACTTGGGGTAAAACTGGTCTTACATGGTGTACTTGGGTCCATCTAATGATAATAAGTTAGATGACCAAAAAATGGTGTAACAGATTGCCCCCCAGCGTGCGAGTGTCAGGAGCAAATCGTATGACCGAAGTACGTTGTAAGAACACAATCACTAGACAACAAAAGAGGTGTCAGAGAGAGAAATGTGAGGTAGATAGTGTGCTGAAGGACTAGACCCTGAGGAGACGAGACTCGCAGGTGCAACAAGTCTCTTTTTATGAGAGGGTACCTGTGCTGAAGGCGGCGGGGGAAGCATACCTATGCCCGCCGAGACAAAGTACAAAAGAATAGTGTGTCCAGTAAACAAGGGACCGAACCATAAAATACAGCTGGCATAATCATGAGCCAAATAAAAATACAATGAGGAATCCCACATACATGCTGTGCCTGGGATAACAGCCAGGACTTGTACAATAATATCTGAGTACATGAGATACAAATACAACCCAAATGCCCCCTGTAAATGGGGAAGGGCTCACAAAATCTGACTAATACATGCAAGTCGAAGAGGCGCTGCAAGTGGCTACGACCAACATCATCAAATATCTGGAGCTGCATCGAAGGCTGCAAAGAAGAGGTCATCCGGGCATGTGGGGGGCTACCTGCAGGGCCACCCCCTCATGAGGGTTGAAACATCTCACACACACCCGGGAATCATCAAGAGCTGCTGCTGGATCACTGGACCATCGAGTATATGAATCTCGATCATGCTGAAGGAGCTGGAGAAACAATCAAGCTAAAGGGAAAGGAGATATCCCTTTGCCTGATCCGAGGCACCGAACAAGAATGGAAGCTCGAACCAAGGTACACCGCCCTCTAGACCTGGCTTCTGGAATAAATGAGCTGATGTCGACAGAAGGAGGTCCGCCATAGGTGAGGCAATGAGAGACCCTCAACTAAGGCACGAGAGAAAAGAGTAGAGCAACGGACAGACTGACACTAATGATGATAGTGAAGTGGAAAGGACTGAGTAGCTAATGGATGACTTCCCTTGCTAGAGCATAAAGGGCATGAATGACATGGCAGCGACTGACACAACATCATCAGGGATGGGGGACAGTGAAACTGAAGGTCATAATGTGCGACACAAGAGAGAGACCAATCAATGATGGATGGAGGGCTATAGTGGGGTACAAAGGGACTCGGCATAGACTCCATGGAGGGAATGATGACTCAACTTGGATGCTCTAAACAAGGGTGACTCGATGGTGCTGCCACACAGTAAAGGCCCCAATGGGGGAACCGTGGAAACATGAGTACAAGGTGGGAACTCACGACGAAAATCGACACGAACATGGACGAGTATGGAGGCAAGGTGACGCCCCAAATACAAGTGTTGTAAGTGAGGAAATTCGATTTAAAGTGTAGGTGAAGTGGCCCTTCTTGGACAAAATGGGTCCGGGTGAAGTAGAAAATCATAAAAATGAAAAGATAGATGCTGGCTATCTAAAAGAAAATAAAACATGCATTCCAGAAGGGGAATGCTAAGGGTAATATTTCTTAAGATAGAGTGCATTGCGAGGATTAGGAAGGGGGTGGCCTTCGAAATCCTCTAAGAGGTATGCCCCCTTACCGAGGTCTTTACTAATGATGTAAGGTCCTAGCCATAATGAGTCAAACTTCCCATGACCAAGGACATCATGGGCCTGGTCATATACTAGAACAAGGTCGCCTTCGTGAAAAGTGCGAGGCTGGACTTTTCGGTCATATTGAGCTTTGGTGCGCTTTTTGGCCACTTCCATGGTTTGTAAGGCAACACGATGGTCTTCGGAAGCGCGCTCAAGCATGATAAGCCGTTTTTCTAGAGGTTGGGTGTCAGGGAGAAGTTCAACGGCTAGATGTAGAGAAGGAATTTCACACTCGATCGGTAAGACTGCCTCCTCTCCAAAAACCAGGTGGAAAGGAGTAAACCCGGTGGCGGTTTTAACAGAAGTTCGATAGGCCCACAAGGCAGGGAAGAGCATGAGATGCCAGTTGGTTTTGTGCTTATTCACCGTTCGTTGAAGCATAGTTTTGAGGATTTTGTTGATTGCTTCAACTTGGCCATTACCTTGGGGGTAATAGGAGGAGGAATATTGGTGCTCAAAACCCAACAGTGAGGATAGCTCACGCCATATCTCATCTTCAAAATGTTTGCCATGGTCAGAGACCAGTTGTTTGGGAACCCCGAATCGAGCTATAACATGGTTAAAGAAAAAGAGGGTCGCGGTAACTGCCGTGTTGTTGAACGTTGGCATGGCCTCGGCCCATTTGGTGAAATAGTCGACCGCCACGATGATATATTTATGGTTACCAGCGGATGGCGGGTGACACTCCATAAAGTCGATGGCCCATTTACAGAAGGGGCCGGTTGAGACGACCGGATGGAGGGGAGCTGGTGGAGCTCGCGCCTTAGGGGAAAAATGTTGGCAATTGGGACAGTGTTTGACTGCCTCAATGCAATCACTAAAGAGAGAAGGCCAAAAATACCCAGCGCGCATGACTTTCTGGGCAGTAGCGAGACCGGAGAGGTGGCCACCGCAAGCGCCGCTATGGCAGGCATTAAGGACTTGTTCAGCTTCAGCGTGTGTGAGGCAACGACGAAGGACGGTGTCAACCCCACGACGATAGAGGTCGTCACCGATAAGGAGGTATCGGGGGGCTTGGTGTTGGATGCGTCGGCGAGCCTCACGATCAAGGTGAAGGGCAAACTTTTGGGTTCGCAAGTAGGTAAGAATGTCGCCATACCATGGGTCGTCGGTAGTAATGGAAAATAAGTGTTCATCAGGAAAGTCATCATTAACTGGGGTATCTGGCGCTCCGGTAGGTAATTCAGAAATGAGCTCAGCGAGGGCTAAGCCTTTCTTACTCTTTGGTGTGACGAATTCGAGGTCGAATTCTTGGAGAATAATGACCCAACGGGCATATTTCCCAGTGAGGATATGACGACTCAATAGGAAAGCCAAGGGGTTGGAATTAGTCACAACCTTGGTGGAGCGCATGAGGATATAATGACGAAGTTTTTGGACTGAGAACACTACAGCCAGTGCTAATTTTTCTTCGAGTGAGTAGGAAACAGGGGGTCCTACAAGGTTCTTACTGACGTAATAGATCACATGCTCGATACCATTGTCATCTTCCTGGATAAGGACTCTAGCGACCGAATAGGTGGAAGCAGAGATATACAGGATGAAGTCCCGATCAAAGTCGGGAGGGCGGATCAGGGGAGCGGATGTGAGAGCTTGCTTGAGGGCATCGAAAGACTCGTGAGCATAGGAATCCCAAACGAAAGGGATAGAAGATCGGAGGAGTCTAAGGAACCCATGTGCAGTGGTGGCGTAGTCAGGGACGAACCGTCGAAGAAAGTTAGCTTTGCCTTGGAGACTTTGGAGCTGGCGGAGGGTACGTGGAATGGGAAGTTCAAGAATGGCTTGAAATTTCAAAGGGTCAAGAGTGATACCATCCTTAGACACAATGAAGCCTAAGAGACGGCCGACAGGAACGCAAAAGACGCATTTCAACGGGTTAAGGCGGATATTATACTTGCGACATCCGAGGAAAATGGTACGCAGATTGTGGAGGTGCTGCGCCCGATGCTTAGAATGCGCGGTGAGGTCGTCCAAATAAGCAAGGATAATGTGAGCTAAGTCATGGAAACAATAAGACATGGCCCGTTGAAAAGTGGCGCCGGCGTTTTTGAGGCTGAAAGGCATGACCCGGTAAGCAAAAGTTCCCCACGGACTAATGAACGCGGTTTTGAGTTGATCGGCAGGACGGATAGCAATTTGGTTGTATCCGGAGAAACCATCCATAAAGGATAGAACCTCATGCCCCGCACACTCGTCAATGATTTGGTCAATGAACGGTGTGGGGAAGTTGTCTTTGGGACAAGCTTGGTTCAAGTCGCGAAAGTCCGTGCAGACACGGATGGTGCCTTGTTTCTTAAGAACGAGAACTGGGTTGGACACCCAAGTGGTGTATTCAATGGGGTAAATGAAACCAGCCTGCTTAAGCTTGTCGATTTCGGCTTTGATAGCGTCACGTATGGAAGGATGAATGGGTCTCAACTTTTGACGGACTGGTTTGGTGTCCGGCCATGTATCGATGTGGTGTTCGACAATGGCGGGATCGAGTCCGGGCATTTCAGAATAGGACCAGGCGAAAATATCGCGGAATTCTTTGAAAAGCTTGGTTTAAGCTTCGATTTCTTCCGGGGTGCATTGAGCACCTAAGGTGATATATTCCTAGATACCTGGGGTGACTGAAATGTCAATTTTTATGGTAGGAGAGATGTTGGCCATGTTTCCTTCTTCGAAAGCATCAGGGGCAGGGATGGGGTTTTTGAACCAATCGACAACATTGGGGATGAAGTCTTTGGTTTCCACAGCATATTGGTCATGGGACTGCTGTGGGAGGAAGTATGCGCGATGGTGCATATCATCCCAAGGAAAGTCCGGGTTGGTCATGGCTTCCATAATGTCTTCATCGGATTGGAAGATGGGAAGACTGGAGGAAGAGGGGTCACCCGAGGAAGTAGTGATGTGTGACGGATCAGCAGGAGGAGAAGGGCTCAGATGTGCGATATCAACAGATCCAAGGTCGGCTGAGGAGCTGAGAGGATCGGCAGGTTGAAGGGCAGGTGAACTAACTCATAAGGATGATGACAGGTACAAAATGGTGGTGGACGGCTCTGTTGGCTCGATAGCGGGAGGAGGAATGTGAATGGGAGTAGGAAGGTCCTCTGGTCCTATCGAAGTGGCCTTGAATTGGCGGTACATGTCCAAGGAGGAACAATACTCGTCAAGGCGAGGACAGAGGTGGGTGTAATGGCCGTGAAAATCGCACAAGGCATAAGGGTGGTTTGTGCGCAAGTTTTTGAGTTTCGGGATAGAGTCGGGGATAATGATGTAGACTTCTGGGATGTCAGAGTCGGGGAACGTCTCGTTGACCAGAAGCTTGAGGTGCGGAAATTCAGGACACATGTGAGTGGCGTGACCGACGATATCACACAAAGCGCATTGGTTGGCGGGCTTTGGTGGTCGCGAAGGAGTAAGAGTTGTCGGGGCGGCCTGGTCCTGATGGGTTGCCCCCTTACGAGCTTTTCCTTTCTTTCCAGGGGCTGGCACCACAGGGGAAGAGTCCTGTGGAGGTGCTGGGGGCCCGGGGGAGGTGAGGGGGACCGATTGAACCGGTGTCAAAGCAAGGTAAGGTTTGGGGTGACCGGGAGGGGTAGCGGCTAGAGGGTCAATGTACTAGACGGGTAGGCCGATGGACAGGTTAGGGAGAGAGAGGGTGGCCAGGACGGGGACAGAAAATACTCCGGGAGGGGGAGCCAGGAAAGGTATCTGCCCAGCAGGGTAATGACCAGGAGGGATAGCTCCGAGGTGGTTAAGGCCAGGGGGAACCGTTCCAGGAGGATAAAGGGGTTCGGGGATACCAGCTGTACGGGGAGGGCCAGAAGGAGGAGGTCCGGCTGGCTGAGAGGAATGACGAGGAGCGGGGTGCGGAGGGCAAAGGGAAGGTTGTTGACTAGCCGAGGCAGGCCGCTTAAGAGCAGCCTGAGACGATTGCATCATGCAAATATTTGATAAGATGGGATTAGTGATAGGAGCAGGAGGAGGGTTAGGGAAAGTTCCAAGCAGGGAGGAATCCTTGTAAACGCCGGGGTAGACACTGGTCAAGGAATCGACGGTTTTCTTGTTGGCTACAAAAGAGATGGTCGTCTCAGGTGAGGTCTGAGATTGTGGCTCATGATATGTCAACTGGTCAATGGTGACTATCTTTCCATTAAGGGGGAAAGACATCTTGCGGAAAACCGTGGATGGGACAGCAGACATAACATAGGTGTAGCTTCGCCCCAGTAGAATGTTGTAATCTAGCGGGGCATCGATGACTTCGACGTTAATGCAAACAGTCTTACCGGCAAGGGTGATAGGACAATTGCGGAACAGGCCAATGGGCTGGGAGGCATGACCATCCCACGCTCGAAGGGTGATTGTGGAAGGGGCCAGCTCAGGAGATCCGAGTTGCTTCCAAACCGAAGCGAACATCACACATGTGGATGCCCCCTTATCAATGATACACCGGGACACGTTGGCGTTCCGAATTTTGACGGGGATTTGGAAGGCGACGGAAGGAGGGAGAGGAGGATGGTCCGATTGAGTGGCGTCGAAAACAATCATTTGGTCATCAGCAGGATCTACAGTGCCCACGGCAGATAGTAGAGCCTTCTTTTGGGAAGGGCACGACTGGAGGAGCTCCAGTGTGGAAATGGTGGCAGGAGATTGCACCAAATCATCTACTATGCTATATGAATGGGCAGCTCGACTGGGAGCAGCGTTTCGACGTAGTGGGCCCTTAGGTATCTTGGTATGAACCTCAAATTTTGGTTGAGGGATATGTAAGGGTCCACTGGGTGACGAAAGAGGCTCTGGAGAACCTGAAGAAGGAGGCTCGGGAGCAGACTGAGCAGGAGGCTTGGAGTACTGGCGAGACCGAGTTTGAAGGTGAAGATCGACGGACGGGTTAGGATCGGAGTGCATCATAAGGATCTGGTAATCAGAGGAACCAGAAAGGGAAGGGGGGGAGGCTACTTGGCTGTCGGGCGGTTGGGTAGCCACGAATCCTTGCTGAGGGAAAGGATCAGTAAACACAGCTGACTGGGTAGTGGCCACATTAGGAGGAGCATGAGGGAAAGCGTGCTGTCTGCGCAATGTGGCTTGAGACTCCCACATCTGTCGCATCTGGGGTAAGAGGGGGCAATCGTGGGTGTAATGTCCATAAACACTGCAACACGAACAAGGCTTATTTGTGCGAAGCGGCCTGTCCAGCTTGGGCTGAGTGCCCTGTTGCTGGTTGGCAGTGCTAGGGTCCACACCAGGATTGGGTCCACGGTTACCAGGGGCAGATTGGTTTGGATTTCCTCTCCACCTTCTTTGAGAAGAAGGGGGATTGGTCGTGCCCTGCTGTGCAAATAATTGCCCTGGAGGGGGCTGTAGGTGCTGGTGCTGGGGTTGAGGAGGCAAGGGAGGAGGAAGCGCATATGCTGGAGGGGCTGGTGCACCAGGCTGCGGATAAGGGTAATGGGTAGGTTGGGAAACATTGAGGTAAGCAGGAGGTTGGGCAAAAGGAGGAGGCATGCCGTATCCTGGATACATGCTACCAGGAGGGGGGAGAGTGCTGGAGGAGCTGGCCCCTCCCTGAGGGGGACCATAGCCCATAGAAGGTTGAGCGTATGGATGGGAAAGGGCTAAACGATACCGTCGGCTGAATGAGATGCCCCCGGGGCGTTAGCGCCACCGGGCCTGGGAAGGTCAGGGAGAACGGTATAAACATAACCAGATTGAGCGTAGATCAGGTCACATTTCAATGCTATTTGGAGGGCGGCTTCTTCAGTTTGAGGAAAGTGAGAGGCGACATCTTTGCTGATGGGAGCGGGAAGGGTGCGAAGGAACCAATCCATATAAACCCGATCTTCGAAGGGAGGGGCTCGACATAAGCTCCGTCTTCGTCGCCATTCTTGGACATGGGCAGAAAGGCGTGTGGAAGAGGATTGCTTGAAGGAAGTCAAGAGCTCCGTGCCATTATCGTATCGGAGAGGGAGCTGGAAGTACGACAAAAAGGCTTGGTCAAGAGTCTCAAAGGTGGTATGGGTAGAGGTGGCTTGTTCGACATACCATTTAGAAGCTTCGTCGGTAAGCGTGCGTTGGAACAAACGAAGACAGATGGAGTCATCGGTAATGGAATTGGGGGAACACCACATGTGGAAAGATCGGACATGATTGGATGGATTTTCTCCAGCTTGGCCTTCCAATTTAGGAATGTCGGAAGGGAGCTTGGTTGGCATGGCAGGCCAACCAACATTATGGCGGATAGGGTCGTTGATCAACTGATTAAAATCGGGGAGGCTAAGGCCTGCAATGTACGGCAGCAAAGGGGTGGCCGGGGTTGTTCCTGTGGCGGTTCCGCTAGTAGTAGGGCCGGCATTAGGGCCGGGAGAACCGCTAGCGTTAGGCCCTGGACCAGACATAGTGAAGGTGAAAGGGGGAGAACCGGGAAGAGAAGGAGGACCCGATGAATCAGGAGAGGAGTCGGAGTGTGGACTCGAAGGTGGACTGGCTCGACGACGGCGGGGCAGAGCAGGTCGATCAACCGGAAACGGAGGATGAAGGCCAAGAAGTCTCCGGGAAAGGCGCCTTGGGGGCGCAATGATGACAGGAAGAAGGAAACCGACAAGGGCAGAAAGGGACAGAATCAAGAAGGTCAAGGGCAGATAAGGTGCAGTGACAATTGATTTTAGAGTCTTTGCTAGGCGGTGTAAACCAGGCGCTTCTTCACTTAGGGTCAGTGTGTGGTGTGCGTTAATTTTAATTTTTAAACCCTTTCCGTTGTTGAGAGCAAAAAAGTGTGCAACGTAGCTGAAAATAAACCTACAGAGAATGTATTATACGTCGAAATACGTAAAAATAATGCTTCTACTTGTGCATCTATCTAACCCAAGAAGGTGGGTCTCTAAACCTATGTCAAGAAAGGGAAAACTATAAAGCAGGTGGAAAAGGGCCACATCTGGCACAAGGGGACAGATCTCCTGGACAAAGCTGTTGAAAAGAGGTGCAGATCACAGCCAAGAGACAAAGGCAAGGTAGCTGGAAAAAGGAAGGAAATCAGCAAAAAATCGGAGGGGCAAGGCGGAGGCCTTCAAAGGAGGTCCAAACAAAACGACATAAGGTGATTTGAAAGGAAGAAAGGTTGATTTCAAAGGATCTGAAAGGGAGGTAACAGATCTGGAAAAAGAGGGCTGAAGCTCTGAAAAACAGACGGCTGAAACAGCTTAAAACTCTTCCACAAAAAGTGGAGGGTACTAAAGCCCTAAGGGGCTAGGTTCCCACTTAGATGAGTAAAAATAGATCAAAACTTGGTCAAAACAGGCTGAGACAGAGGCTGGAGGACCCTGACAGAAGCTGCAGAAAAACCCAGAAAAATTGCAGAAAAAATGCTGAAAAAATGGAAGGTCACAGTTTCTAACCTGATTTCAGTGCAGGTCACAGGAAACAGGCTAAAAAGTGTGACCTGGAGGTCCAGGTCGCAGGTTTGGGGCCAAAAAGAGCGACCCCCAGTTCCGGTTGTCTCGGCGGCAGATTTTCAGAAAAGTTGTCGTCTCAGTTGCGGCTGGTGTCGCTTACCTGCGCAATAGGGCCAGAAACACACGGAAGTTAGAAATTTTAATGTTTTAGGGTTTTATGTGAGAAAAACACCATAAAAATAGGAAAAATAAATAGCTGAAAAGAAACCCTAGGGTCTGAAGTAGCTGGATATGCAGGAATATGAAAAACGACAGCGGTCGTAATTTAAAACCGTGTGGAGTCGCCATTTGTTAGTATGAATCCTTTGTCGAAGTGTACGAAAAAGGACCACTTTAGCTACGCATAACTAATAGCCCTAACAACAAAAGTGGCTGCCAATATCTTCAGATCTGCGATTAGTTAGACAAGAAAATAGCTGCAAACACCAGATCTATGTATGGAAAGACATTAAGCAGTAAAAATAAGGGTTTGCTCCATATACCAATAGACAAGACAAGAACAATTTTTGAAAGAATTTTTGTATTAAATGGGGCACCTGTGAGGAAAACCAGAAGGAGTATCCAATTCCCCTCAATGGGATGGGTTCTTGGAAGTCCTCAGCACTTCAGATCTAAGATTCTTCTCTCTAGTTGATGTAGAAAACCCAATGCAAAGAGTAGAGCTCAAAGGGAGCAAATTGGCAGAAAATGGTGACCAAGTGTATAGATCCGGAGTGATCTAATAGGCAACAAAAGGTGAAGAATGGTAGGAAAAACCCTCCTATTTATAACAAAATATTGGGTCATTCTAGATCTTGGTGCATGGGTTAACCAGATCTAGATCCACTTTTATGGAATATTTTATTATATTTGTTAGAGGGAAAAGGTATTTGACTTGGGTCAAATCCCTTAATTTGTCAAAAATAAATAAATAAATGATTTATTTATCTTTTTAAGGAAGCGGTTAGAAGATAATCAAATAAATAATGAGTTATTTAATTATTTAAGGAGGTGGTTGAAAGATAATTAAATAAATAGTGATTTATTTAATTATTTGTGGGTGATTTGGTCATATTTAACAAGGAATATCATCTAAATAAGGTTTAAATGATTATTCCTATAAAATAATAAGATAAATAAAGGTTTATCTAATTAATTTCTTTGATTTTGGGTTAAACATGACTGGGAATAATAATTAAATTATGGTTTAATTAATTATTCCATGAGGAAAATCAAACAAATATGGGTTTGTTTAATATTTCCTTTTGGGGTTTCCTGGTTTAACATAGTGAAAGCAGTTTTACTTAGGGTAAAACTGGTCTTACATGGTGTACTTGAGTCCATCTAATGATAATAAGTTAGATGACCAAAAAATGGTGTAACACTTCCTGTTGTTGTAGTGCTTCTCCATGTGCTTCTCCTCCTTGAGTGGTTCCTTCAAACGAAGGACCCAAATCTGGGATGGACTCAAGGGCTGCATTTTTAAACCTTGTGAACTCATCGAGAGCTACCTATCATGAGCCTGTGAGGGTGATTGCTTGATCGAGGAACTACACTGTGAGTTTGGAGGTAGGATGGGTAGGGAAAGTCATCAAAAGGGTATTCCATTGAGTTTATGTGTCCTCACTGATCTGTTGTAGTGCCTCCAATTGAGCTTGTGCTGGTGGCTTAAGGTCACAGAGAAAGTTCTTGGCCTTTCTTGACTCATCCTCTATTTTTTTGATCTGGATTGCAAGGGAATTTACTTGTGCCAAAATCTCCTTCCGTTGGGCCTTGTCCTTGGAGGCCATGGCTCGGTTGAAAAAATATTTAGCCTATTGAAGCAGGGGGTAAACCAGTTGATTTATTATTGCAAGGAAACCTGAACAATCATAAACTTGTACTAAGAGTCCCTTGACTTCCTTCGTAGCCTGAATGATAAAGGCTTTAAGACAAGCTACTTTTGCGATTTTCTACTCAAACTCACTGGTATACTAGAAAGTAGGATCTGGTAGCACCCTCTAAGTGGCATAAATTATTTTTTTGAGTTCTCTATTGGTTAAGACGAGATCAATGCAGATTTCTTTGACGTGGTTGAAACATTCTAAGGGAGTGTAGGCCGAGAAGACTTTTGGGGCATCTGTGAATATATCTGTGATCGAGGCCCATAGATCCTGGAACTTTGCAGTAATTTTATTGACTTAATTATGTAGGATCAGTTTCTCCTAGGATATATGATCTCATTATGTAGCAAAGGAAATAATAAGTTGCTATTTTTATTCATGTTCATTTTCCAGAACGTTGTGCAACACTTCTGCTTGGCGTGAAGCCAATGGAATGAAATTAAGTAATTGAATCGAGGATCAAATCTAGATGTCATTAGGGGTCATAGTAGAGGGTTCAGGGACCAGAATTTACAAAGGTCATCTACTAGCAACTGATTTCTCAAAATTTCCTTGGGGTGATGCTTCTCTCCGTGAAGGTTCAACGGTATGAGAACTAATGTGGACCGAGGTGGAGTGCGGTGATGATGATGGGGCGAAATCAACGGGTAGGGCCACTATGTGGATGGTTTATATATTTTGAGGCCTCTTGTACCATCCATCAAAAGAGGCCTCATTGATTTCCTTGTTGTTGGGGTCCCCAGAGGTCCTCCATGGTAAGTACCTGAGTGCAAGGGGTTGGTATTTAGTAAACCTTCACCATCTCTCTTCCCTCTGGTGGGCACCATTTCCACATAGCTAAGGCGACAATGAGATATCCATATCTAAAATGAGTGGCCCTTTTATAGACATGTTCACAAGCATTGAAGAGTTCATTTAACATAAAAATACACCAATTCAACTATGTGCCTTACACACAAGCTTCTGCAACCGAGATAGTATCTAGTGTGCATTCACCTCTTGAGAAGTGTTGCATGAGCTTCCCAACAATCATGTAACAGGAAAATGTGGTGTTAGGCTTGTTAATTGGTTCTATCAGGGCACCTTTATCCCCACACTGGGTACCATACCTGGTGTAGTAATTGTCATGGGCTATCTTCTTCCCCCACTTGGAAATATTCTAAAATGTGATTGATACTACGGCTCTGGTAGCAAAAAACCCTATAAGTTGATGAATTTATATGGCATGGATTTGGTATTCCTTATGGAGCCATAGAGACCCTCCATGCATCCTGTTGATGAGGATTTTTGTGCATTGCGTCGTTGCTCCTATAGTGATGAATATTAGAAGACCTCGTAAATTCAGCAGCGTCGACCTCTATAATCCTTTGAAGTCTTCTATAACTTTCATCGATTGGTTTCCATCATATTTGGTGATAATTTCTATGTAGACTTCCTGCTTGAGCACTGGAAAATGGAACAAGTTGGAGAGATCATTATCTACAAGAAGAACCTTGTCGTACTTGCCATAAAGATGCTTGGTTTTGTAATTCTTGAGTCTAATTCGATTTTTGGGACAAATATTATTTTCTTTGTCATGACTGCAGTGCGAAAGTGATACAGAAGGAACACTAGAGGCTTGAACTTGGGCTAGGAATATGGGAAATTTGATACAAACTCCAGACTTGGCAATTCAACCACCTTGGATTTTTACACTGAGAAGCTTATTGTTTCCATGCAAATTAAATAGAAGGGCTTGACACAACGCTTTTTATTTGACCACTTAACTAATTAATAAGGTAACTTTCCCCACTCGATCCCAACCATGGAAGTAATAGTGATGGCTAGCTAGACTTGACTCGGATGACGCAAAAACTGAAAAAGGAGGGTGGGAATGATGGGTAATTATGGTGCTATGATAGAAGACGCCTAGAAGTTAATGAACGACTCGTCTTGGGGATATTATAGGAGGGATTTAGCACAAATTCGAATTGACACATGGAATCATTACTAATTATTACATATATGACAACTGACACATGTGACTCCTCGACCATAAACGGTTTAAGAGGGGTAAAGCTACTTCTGCAACTGAAAGAACTGTTGGAAAGTTATTAACTAATTGACACAACTAACAAACTAAAAGAACATATTGACTCTACCTAGACCTACCTACGATCCCCTTCCAGAGATCAAATCATTTTGGTGTAGAACTGGTTGGGCCTGTTAGTGTCCAATATTCAGTGATCAAAAATACCCTTTTCAGGTTTACTTATATAGCGGTCATAGGTCAAAGTTTTATATTTTCAAGTCAATTTTCAAATAAAATTTTGTTCTCTAGATATTGTCTAGGTTTTAAAAGATACTCCCTCCACTTAATTCATGGTCATTGTCATTTCATGGGTCATGTCCTCCATTATCATCTAGAGTCTTAGGTCAGTCATCATGCTTTCACCTAGGTCAGTGTCTAAATATCTTTTATTTCGCCACCATAAGTGTCAAAATTCTGTCATAAAGAAGGCAAAAAAAGAGTCATTTTCACTATAGTAATAATCTTCAAAGGGAGTTAGCATAGGTAGGAAAATAAAGTAAGACAATTTGTCTTGTTTCAAAAACTTGTTACATTGTCACTTTTTTCAAAAAGGGAAAAGTTTTTCTCAAAAGATCATGATTTCACAGAAGGAGAAAAAAGGGTGTTTTATAATGTTAGAAAGGGAAAAAGTGGTTTCCTCTACTCATTTTATCCTCTCTTGTTTGATATAACTCCTCTCTCACCTTCAAAACACTCTACCATTGCCAAAGGTGGAAGAAAATCAAATAAATTTGCAAGCAAACTCACTCTCATACGTTTCTGGGAGGCATCGTGACATTTATGAGTGTTGGCGCAATGTTTCTGGGTGCTAGTGCTATGCTTCTACCATTGCACTACGTTTCTGCCAAAGGCACTACGCTTTTGGGTTTCAGCCTCGAAGCCAGCCATTCAAGTGACAAACCAAGTGCATAAAGCTTCTGTGGCATCTTTATTAGTAAGTGTACACTCTCAATACAATTTTCAAGTCAATTCATCATTGTATGAGTGATTTCTCTCCTTAGGGTTTTGCTCCACTACATTTTTAGGGCCTCCCATTCTTGATTGGTTTTAGTCATTAAAAACCCTCATCCCACCATCTAAAAGCCTTCACATGTATTCCATATACCCTACCCTAACACCCCCTATCAATCACAATCCTCTTTATCATCGTTTTCATCAAAACCCTAATTTCCCACTACATTTCCACAAGGAAAATAGGAAATCCCTGTTTTTTCACATTTTGGTTAATCTCCTCATACATATTTCAAAATTTTTAACTTGTAGCCTCAAGCTAACACATCACCCTACCTCCTCAATTTTTTGGGGAATTTTCCTTAACTTACTTATACCTCATCACAATCCCTAAAGTCACCTTATCCCTATCCCCTGTTTTCCCAAAATTCACTGTCCCTGCCCACTTCATCTAGCTAGGGTTTCATCTTGTTCAGAAGCACTATGGAGGGTGAAAAGAAGTTTCACAAGGGAGGCCACCATTTCAGGTTTGAGCCATCCACTTTGCAAGAACTCAATGCTTCCCCTTATGCCAAGAGATGTTTTGAAAACAATGGATGTTTGAGATTTTGTAATAGAATCATGGAGGTAGGCCGTCATGCTCAATTGAATAGCCTTTTTTCCACTAACTTCAACAGAGACAAGGCCATTATAGTAGGCATTGAATTCAATCTATCAACAGATGCCATCACTTTAGCAACATGTATTCCAAATTAAGGAGAATTCTGGGTCAAAGGCATGGAATTAGACTTTGAGAACTACCCAAAGTTCCTATAACCTCATTGTAGAGATGAACCTGAGCATGTTTTCCCTTTCAGGCATTGATTTGAAAATGAAACTATTTGTACTGCTATGTAAAGTATCCATTTCCATTTAATTTAATTTGTAAAGTGTTCTCCATGACTGGTAGGTTAAACAAAGTATTTTTGGTAATGTTTTTGAGTTTTATTTGTGAGGATTTGTTATTTTAATTTACTGTTTAATATATCACAGTAGAAATAAACAGCAAGTAAACTTAACCATATCATAACACAAAAAAATGTTGAGGCAGTTCACCCCTCCTGGGCTACATCTGCCGGTCCAAGGCTCCCCAATGGCATGTCCTTGCTCTATTAATTTGCTCAAAATGGTTACACAGTGAAAAATATGCCTAAACAGGCAAAAAAAGCTATGAATTTGACTTCAGAAGACAAAAATAAGCTAAAAAGGGCTTTTGTTTCACCTTAAACAGTGAAGTACAACCCATACAGCTCCATCTCCCTGATGGCCCTAATGGCTCTTTCCTCTTTCCTGAAGTAAAAATAGCTGAATAACACCTCTGTTCGCTCTGAAACCTGTCCCAAACTCTCTAGAATTCTCAAGAAACCCAAAATTGACTAAAATTTCTTTTTTTTTGGTCGAAAATGAGAAAGTTATGACCTAAACAAGATTTTTCCCAGTGGCACTAGAAAACCTCCTCCAAAACTGGAGGAACTCCAATTAACTCACCAACAAAGGTGGAATTACTCCAACTGGTAGAACCGCGCACTAATTTAGGGATAACATTAAGTGTGACTATTAGACAGTTGGCGCATTCACATGCGGTTTTTCTTGGTGGTCAAGTCTTGTTGGCGGATAAGGTTTGAACCGCGCTCTCGGTCACAGGTCGGAGGTCACATGGATAGGGTGCTAGCACAAAGGTGCTTAACCCTTTGTTCTGCTGGTTGGAAAAGGCGTTAAGCCCTTGGTTCCTATCTACCGGTCACCTGATGACGGGGCTTAAGCCCTGAGGGGTTACCTATATCTTTCTCCTCCCGTTACAACTCACAACCCGAATAGTCGTTCACGAGTACCCGACTGCACATTTACACCTTCAACGACCCGAATCATGTTTACATGCCACCCGAATCACCCACTGTGCAAACTCATTTCCTCTGTTGTGTTGGTTGGGTCGGCCCTGCCCGAGGAGTCGGGTCGAGGGTTCGACCCTCATGCCCTCCAAATTTTTAACATAGCACTTTTCAAGCTATGGTCTGGGGCCACATGGCAGCCTCCAACAGGCCACATGGCACCCTCTCACTAGAAAATTTGGCCCAATTTCTGACGGCCACTTCGTCGCTATTCCGACACATAGTCATCGCAAGAGCGACACTTTGAGGACGGGCAAAACATGGTTTATCATTACGTCGCAATTCCGACGCACTGACAAAGTGTCGCACTACCGACACTTTTTCCGTCGCTTCCAAACAAGCGTCGCTCTTCCGATGATTCCCAAGCCGTCGCGCTTCCGACGTTTGTAAACTGTCGCAATTCCGATGAAATGTGGTTTGACGTTTTGAACGTCACTCTTCCGACATTTGTAAACTGTCGCAATTTCGACGAAATGTGGTCCGACGTTTTGAACGTCGCTCTTCCGACGTTTGTAAACTGTCACAATTCCGACGAAATGTGGTCCGACGTTTTGAACGTCGCTCTTCCGACGTTTTTATATTGTCACTCTTCCGACGTTTTTAAGTTGTCGCAATTTCGACGCCGTACATAAGTGTCGCAAGACTGACACATTGCAAAAGTGTCGCAAGACCGATGCATTGCAAAAGTGTCGCAAGACCGACGCGTCCCAGAAGAGTCGCAATACCGACGCATTCCAAAAGCGTCGCAATACGGACCCTAGGAAGAATTGTCGCAATATCGACGGACGTCACAAGACCGACGGAAATCGTTCAAGACGTCGGAAGACCGACATTGGTATACCGACGGAGGGTTCAATTTAAAAAAAAAAAATGAAACTTTAAAACAGGACAGTAAATCTCCAATATTTTTTATGAATTGTGGGCATTCCAATGACCATGAAATATTAAAATAATAAACCACCCCGCAGTGCTTCGACTATAAACAATCATATAAACATGGCTCTATATTTCAAAAAACAGGTTTAAAATAGAAACAGGGCAACATTTTTTTTTTCTAATTGTTATGAACATAATTCTACTATGAAATATTAATATAATAAACCACCCTGCAACACTTCGACTATAGACAATCATATAAACATGGCTCTGTATTTCAAAAAATAGGTTTAAAATAGAAACAGGGAAACATTTTTTTTTTCTAAGTAAAGTTAATCTATTAACAGTGGGAATAAAATTACAGCATGACCGAAGTCAAAAACATTGCCCAGACTTATGGAAAATTTGTCATCAAAAAATCAAAAAGGAAGACTGCCCTCATACGGGGAAACCAGTCTTAAACGTTTACATAATTCAAAAATATTACAGAGGTCCAGCATAGTAATATAATCTAAAACATGCCTAATTAAGTGGGCCGCGAAGCAAGAAAACCAAATTAACCAAACTACTCCTCTGGTGGTTCCTCGACGATTCGGCACCATCCTTTGGAAGGTCCAGGATCACCAGGTGCTATCTCCACATTCACGCCACTGCTCCCCTCCTGAAAGCCCGAATTCTGGCCGGCTTTTTCTGAGCTCATACCTGCTGGAGAAGTGCATTGTTCCTCCACTTGGGCCTCCTCACGGAAAACCACGGTGATTGAAGCTGTGATTCATGGGCGGTTTAGAGAGAAATTAAAGGAAAAAAGTGCAGTGCACGTCGTGGGAGAAGGTGAAGCAGTGGGGAAATGAGGAGCAAGGGAGCCCATACGGTGGCCAGATCCTAGAACCCGACCCCGCCCACTTCTAGTGTTTGGATAGTGACCTGCGTAATAATCACTGGACTGGTTGGAAGACGACTCGGTTGAGGGGCTAGAGGGAGCACGCAGGGGTTAACCTCTAGTGCTCCCCCTGCGTCAACGCATCCTTTGACGGAGGCGAGGCATGGGTGCTGTCTCAGCAGTGGGAAGAAGACGAGATGGAGAAACAGGATTCCAAGAAACCGAGGAAGACAGACACAGAACAGACTGAGAGAAATGCATATTTGCACCAAGGTTTAAGCAGTAGTTCAACTGGCCACTTCTCCTTCTCGTCACAGTGAGTAGGCAGTGTAACCCAGCAACCGGAGAGCATCTGCAATTCAAAGGTTGTAGCTCGTCTGAAAAACCATAGCGAAACGCCATTTTATCGACCCGACTACAATGGCATCGAAGAACGCCCGTCATAATTAATCTCTCATTGATGAGAGCCGAAGGCCGGATCATATTGGAGCATGCGGAATCGCTAACAGGAGTGGAGGTCTGATATTGAACAGCGTTAAAACTTAATGCGATTTGATGTGAAAACTTTGGAACTTAAATATCGGCTGATTGAACAACGTTGAAACTTAATGCGATTGATATGAAATCACCACATCCATGTCCCATCGCCTTAAACGCCATCGAATGCACCTGCATCCGGGAACAGGGAAACTTTTGATTGAGGACATGTGGCAGAAATTGATTGGAGCGGATCTTTGTTTGGGCCGCTTACGTAGTGGAAATCCGGACCCGAAAAAAATTAGGACGAATTTGATAAGAAATTCGTGTCACAACTCTCTCTCCGTACGCCAGCCCAAATTCGGACCCGAAAAATATTAGGGCGGAATTCATTTGGTTTTCGCGTCACAAATTTTGGCCGACATCAGCAGGCTATTTTGGAACGCGAATTTGGTTTGAATTATGGTTTATCACCGTTTGAAGTCCGACAGGCTTCACAGCTAAAGGGTTCGTTTGAAGTTTTGACAAAGGTTTTGTTATATGTTTTATATAACGCGCGGTGGAATAATTTTATTGTTTGTTAAGGTCCCACACAGTGATCAAATTTGAAGGGCAGGTCCAAATTTCAATTAGAAGGGCAGGTCCAAATTTCAATTAGAAGGGCATATATCTGTGTCGCCCTTCCATAATGAAAAACTTTAAAAAAAAACTTTTCAATTGACCACAATAAATTATTTTTACATTTCATTTTCAGAAAGACAAAACCATCAATCTTTATATTAATAAAAGACTGTTACATATACAGCAATGAAGAAGGCTCCATCTTTCATTGCTTAAATATCTCATTGGAAATGTCAACATAAGTCTTGAAGACACTATTATAAGAATTTGGATACATACCACCGGGATATAGGAGATTCTTATGTGTCATATTGTGTAATGCAATTTTGACTTTGTCTCACAAGGAGCAGCAGCATGGAGGTCTGGATTTTTCTTATAGAACTTTATTATTATTATTTGAAACGTTTTTTATAGATATGAATACAACAATGAAATTATGAGCATGGTGGACAATTAGTCAAGCTCATGATGCCAAACCATGATGATGTAAGTTTGGAATTTAACATTTTTACATGTTAAAGACAAATAGTCAAAATCACCGACAACTTAGTATGCCATAATTAATAATCATTCCCTGTTCACTTTTGTTAATAGGTTTATGTCACACGATGATCTCTCTTCTCTGGCATTTACTTGTATTGAAGATCACTATTCTAGGAATAAGGAGTTATTTTCTCCAAAATAACCCTAGCCAAACATTGACAATGCATCAAGGATATCTTTCTATGCTTCATAAGTACATATGTTCTACTTCTAAATCATGTCTTCGAAGTGGTTGTTTTGCTGGAAATTATTCACCAGTTGGTTTCATACCAAAGTCTTTTTCACATTTTCAGCATCCAATACATGAAAAATATAATGGTTTAAAACAACATAAATATTTGAAATTTTGCAAGAATTGTCTCGCACACTTTGAATATGAATTTTGAAGTCAAGTGCATGATGCTGTATAGGATCAAGTGTCATTTTGAATACCAAATGTTTCACAAGAAACTTCTCAACATGCTACCCTGCAGTAAGGATTAAATGAAAATATTGCATCAACTATTTCCATAATAAAAGTGCACCTCGGCCATAAGAATAAACAACTACAAATGTTGTAGATCTAACAAGACCACACAATCAAATGTATTCCACAAGGCCAATATTGCATGAAAAATGAAAAGGAGTTTGCAACCAAAACTATCTTAGGCAACTAATTCAATTAGATACACCAAACCATCAGCAAAAAGGAAAACCAACCTACTCAAAAGGCAAGCGTTTACCTCCTTTGACAAAATTTTGAGTTCCTAAACAACGGCCTTTATTGTCTTGTCAATGCCCCTAGTAATTTGAACGGGGTTTGCACCTGCTGCAACAACCTAAACAAAAAGGTTTCATTTCAAATTATTTTCCACAAATTTAAGATACAACCATTGTCAGTTTTGTATTTCCTAACAAGCTCATAAATTTTGACAAAAGAACCAATTTTTTTTAATACTTGATAGCAATTTTTTCATTCAAAAACTATCTTAGACTGAATAAGCCCAACCCAAAACTAAAAAATCAAACACCCTAAGACCCTACAAAAATGAATAGATGATCTTAATCCAGTACTATCGACAAAAAGTTACCTTTACACCCTCACTTATTAAACCCTGTGCAAGAACAACAGATGTTGTGGTTCCATCCCCAACTAAATCATTTGTCTTTGCCACAGCTTGCCTTACCAACTTGGCCCCAATATTTTCAACTGGGTCCTCTAATTCAACCAATAAAAATTCCAAAACCATAGCATTGAGATAAATTTCATTACACTGTCAATAACAATAAAATTTGACTCAGCCATAACCCTTTCCTTTTATTTTTGTGAAAAGCTTTATGCATTACTCTAATGTGGCTAGTCCATAGGCCAAGCAGACCACTGGGTAACAAATATGTTTCCTTTCACCTTTGAGTTTTCAAATTATGCCTACCAAATCTAAGACATTTAAGAGGGGGAACTAATACAACGTTAAAAAGAAAACCAGAGCACACATCTACAAATTACCTCCTTAGCTACTGTCATACCATCATTAACTATTTTCGGAGAACCATGCTTGCTCTCCAAGACAACATTTTTCCCTTCGCCCCAAGGGTGACTCCAACAAGATCAGCAAGTTTGTTCACACTCCCTGCAAGACAAATTGACAATGCTTTCAGTAAGTGTGCAATTGAATGCCATACCATATGCCAAAAAAAACCTCCATGAAAAATTAAAATAACACATTAAAATCGAATATAAGTGGACAAGGAAAGATCCACCGCAGTGAAGTTTCACGTGCAGGTGACCTTCCTTTAAACATAATTTTTTCTCTGACCTACAATTTTTTTGTCACTAAGCCATCCTTGTTGAAGTACAACTCCTTTTCCATAGCTCTTGTATTAACTATATTCTCTCTGTCGCGTAATCTCAGAGTCCCTCTTCTGCTTGAGCGATTAAAGGAAATGGGTGAAAAAACTGAAAGAGAAGACAATTGTCTGCCATAATTATCAAACATTGCACCCAACTTCTTCCCCTTTCCATTGTTACCCAATGAGGTAGATGTGGCAATTGTTGTCATACAGCCCAAAGTAGAGGCCATCTTCTCTTATCCTGAATATAGAATTACAAGATCTTCATATTAGTATGAACCTTAAAAAATATGACTCCCATTGCTAAAAACCACTTTTAAGTTGTAACAGGAAAACTAAACAACTATCACAAATTTTGGCAACTTCTGGAGCATTAAGAGAGAAACAACCAAAGAGAAATACAACCACAATCCTCATTTTAATGAGACTGGACTATATATTTGCATTAAGATAATAGAAAGAAATCACAACTATATTAAGGCCAGCACAAAACAATCTTTAACCAGTGTCTCTCGCGGCCTTCAGGTTGCCATGCTAGAGGTTGCATATTTTTAATTTAAATTCTTGACCTCTCATGCCCATCTATGAATGTATCCAATGGGATATCTACATCAAATGCTCCTTTATATCCCCAAAAACAAATTCCCTACTACAAGAGCACCAGTATTGATGGATCACACCACACCATCCCACCCACTAGAAACGGTGAAAAAGGAAACCCGAGAAAACATTTGAAATATATCAAGATGACTATATGGGTGGTTCTTATGAATCAACCAACCATTCAGAGCATGCTCATCAATCCAAACCATGAGTATTATGTGACGATATTCAAGCAGGCACTGAATCGGATTTCTGAAGCTATGTTAGAGAAACCATAAACTCTCACTGAAAAAATAAAAATATACTCAGCAACAAACATGATCACACTCTGGGTAGCCCTGGAGGCTATTTGGGGGTGATGAGTCCAATAGGTCTCAAAGAACTGTTGCCCTCGCCGGGGAATACTATTGCAGTGGAATTTGATACTATTTTGGATGTTGAATTCCACGATCCTAATGGAAACCAGTACCTTTAGCTCCAGTTCTTGTTCACAAAAGAGGGTGCCATAGTCATTCATGCGTGCAGAGAGGGTGAATTGCATTGTACCGTGGAGGTGCTGTTGTTGTTGCATTGGCCACTAGATCGTTTCTTGTCCGGTTCCTCGTTGCCAAAGCGTTGCAGAGTAATAAAGATTTACAAATTTAGTTCAAATATTGTGAAATTGCCTCGGAAATTCACCTACAAAGAGCTCAACAATGCTACGAAAGACTTTTTTTGAATGTGATTGATAATCGATAATTTCAAGCAAGGGTAATCCCCTTGTGAAACCCAAATTTCTGAGCATTTTCTAAAACCTGATGACAGAGTCATTGTAATGAACAAGCGCCTAGGTCCATATTACGTCCAAATCTACCAAGCACCAAGATCTATAAAAAAAATCCACAGTATCTGCGAACTAAGAAGAAGAGGTAGAAAATGTATTTTTCTTACCTGTTCGAATAGTGGTTGGGGTTTACGTCACGGAAAAAATTTGACAGAGCCCATGTAGCATTTCTTATCATTGAAATTCTGGCAGTATCATTCAACTGGGCAAGCACTTGCCTCAGAGCTCCATGACTGAGGGCAAGATCCCTAAATGTTGCAGAGTCTCCAGCAATATTTCCCAAAGCCCAAACATCCTTACATGAACACCAGTTGAACTCAAAGTTGGGTAGTAGTTTTTTTAAATCAAATTCCAAAATTACAGACATATAAAGATAGTTGGGAAGAATAATTTTATGCCTCTAAAATAATCGTGCTACCTGTTCTCAAACATTATCATTCCCAGAGGTAAGAAGTTCCACAAATATAGGCAGTGCCCCGTAATCAATCACAAACTTTGTATTCTCAGAGGTTCCTGAGACTATATTAGTCAAAGCCAAAGCTGCTTCAAACTACATTATCAATCACAGTGTATCACCATCAAAGCTATAATTTTAAGATAACAATTTATCTACCATTGAAACTATAATTTTAAAATAGATACACCTAGTGATATAGACACCTAGTGAGAGTAGATGTTAGGAAATTATAATAAGAATTATTACAAGATATCACTCACAGTGCAGTTGATTGTTCATTGTCTGCTGTAACTATAATTTTAAAGAAGACACACTTAGTGATATATACACCACCAAGTGAGAGCAGAGGTTATGAAATTATAATGAGAATTATTTCAAGATATCATATTACTCATAGTACAGTTAATTGTTTATTGTTTGGTGTAATAATTTTTTATTATTTATAAACACAATCAAACATATTATGAGGGACGATGATGAAATTGACAACGGTCTCATAACAAACCATAACAGGCACATCCCCTGGCAAGATAGACTTTGAATAAGAAATAAAGCAAAACAAAGTGATTACTTACAGGATCATAGGCTTCCTGAAGAACAAGATCCAGAGCAGCATCTGTAACCCCTAAAGCAACACCTCTCTCTGCAAGACGAATCGCTACATCTTTCATATGTAGTCTAGCAAATTTTCTGAGCTCATCACGAGAAAGAGGATCAAATACAACTATCTCATCAAGTCTATTCAATAGCTCTGGCCTGAAATGTCTTCTAACCTGCAAAAATATTCAAAGGCATGTCAAAGCATTGCATCCAACTTCATGATAAAATTATATGAAAAATATGCATACACAAAGTCCAGGAGAATGAAACGACAAGTGTATTGGCAGCTACCGAAATGCAGCAACTAAAACGACAGGTGTATTGGAAGTTGCGGAAATGCAGCTACTAAAATGGCAGGTCTGTCGACGGTTGCAGGTGTGTGGATTTTTGCTGGTATTTTCAGACCGATTCCATGGAAATATACCAGAAACCAGTGGTATGTCAAACCTAGAAGGTAACTCGAGAGACTGTGACCGTCAGATTAAACAAGTAACAGGTGTCGTGCCTAGATAAGAAGTGTTGACGAAAAAAAAATTGATCTCTTTCATAACAGAAGGCCTATCGGCCTAAATATCTAGGACATGTGGCACTCCATGATAAGACACATGGTGTGTGGATTTGAGTTTTTCAGGTGGTCAAGTGGGCCGAAAATAGGTGAAATGTGGCACCACTTAGAGATTGACATGTGCCAATTGGTACAAGTGGTAGACAATTGGCATGCTCAAACAACGAGGTGATGCAGGAATGACATGAGGGAGAAAATATCAGAAAAGCCCCAAATATAGAGAACTAAAGCTCATCACCAACCTGAGATTGAAAAATTTACATGATGTAACCTATGAAATCATAAATGGAGAAATCATAGTAACAAAAAAGTAACCTATGTAACAATAAAGTCGGATTCATCCTGGGAGTGGTAATGGGAGAAATCATAGTGAACAACAGGAAACATGCAGAGTCTCTTACAATCAAATAGATGAAAAAACACATACAAAAAACCTAGATAATAATCATGAACAAGCTTAATATTGAATTATGAACTGTAAAGGAACTTACAAAATGTGACATTACAAACCTGGTCAAGTGCACAAGCAAAAATATCC
This sequence comes from Pinus albicaulis, assembly GCA_034641835.2. NCBI lineage: Eukaryota > Viridiplantae > Streptophyta > Pinopsida > Pinales > Pinaceae > Pinus > Pinus albicaulis. The sequence goes on from CM076578.1 coordinate 891,013,266, forward strand.
TGGACATGACCCTGGTTGACAAGTTGTATTGCTCATGATGCAAGAGGATTTGTAACTACACTGCCAAGTCAATCAAAATCCATCATTATCTATACAATAAATACAAGTAATTGATGTAGTATTTTTTACTCTAAGATGCATTCTTATGATAATGGTATAACATATGTTGAAAATGTCAAAACATACCTGAATAAGCTCCTCTTCGTTTCAAGAGCAATTTATTGGAGTCGCATGAACTTGGAACAAGCCTCCCACGATCTGAAAGAGTAGCAACTAAGTCAACAATGACTTTTTTGTTGCTACGCTGGATCGAGGGAGGTTTGCTCCAAGATTAAATTGCTCCAATAAATTATTCTCTACTAAACAGGGCCAACCACGTGAAGGTGGAAGCTCTTATGGCCCCTCCCCCCCCCCTCACATCACTCTCAATTCCCCAATACCTAATCTATATTTCATTTTTTACTTTCATGAGCATAAAAAAAAGTATTCAATAACTAATAAAAAAACAATTCAACAAAAAAGTACGCAAGGAAACATTGCAATTAATTCTTGACATAAAAATAGTATGATAAATGAGTTTTTTATATAACGCAAAAAACGTTCCAAGTATGGTAACGTTTGTCTTATAATAATACAATATTTTACATTATCAATTTTTCTTTTTCTTCTTCCTATTTCTAAAGCTCCTAATTACATCATCAATATCATCGTGCTCTGCTCCTGTTTCGTGCCTTTCGACCCGCACTGCTGACCTAGTTGCGTAGTCACGATGTCTGGTCTCATCCAGTGAGGGGGCATCGCCTACAAAAACAGATAATATTAAATTTTAATTGTCAGTTTTTAAATATCATTGAACTAGTTCGGTAATATTAATAAAAAAAATTGCAATGAGATTATTTACCTGGTGCACCAGTTTTCGCCGTTTGGACTGTTGCCCTGTCTTCCTCTCTGGTGGTAAGATCCTCAAGCGAAACATTCTCTGTCATTTAAACAAAAAAAGTTATAAGGACAACCATCAAGGTATAATTAGAAAAAATTATAAGTGGAAATTAATTACCGTCACGGCCCTCACTGATAGTAGCATTGTCGGCTTGGTCCCCACTACAATGATCAGGTTGCACGTGAGGATCATCTACATCTGGCTCTAAAACTGGGTTATTTGCCTCGTCGGTAGTGTTGCTCCCCTGATTTAAACAAAGTTGTTAGACATTAAATTTATGGACGAAAACAAACATATTGAAAGGTTAATGTTTTACCTTATTAGGCATTCTGGATCTTGGGACCTGCCCCAAGCTTCTGCGACGTTCAACTACGGCTTGATAGCCGAAATGGAAAGCGATATTTTTATCTTCCTCTGTAGTTTATGTTCCGAATTCATCACCCTACATTACATATGATTGTGTATTTTTTATCATATTTGATAGGATTACAAAAACGTTGGAAGGCGATACAATTAATTATAAGATGTTTAGATACTTAATTACAATTCTTGCGGCTAATTTCAAGTAGCCGCCCTGGCCTAGCTTGTGATGGCCCTTTTTTCAATCCTAGCTTTGGTTTCCTTCGAGGTTTCAGGCAACCTAGCGTCAAAATATTGAAATTAGATATGACGTAGCACACTTTTATTTTAGACATAGAGAAAATTAAAGCTATTGAATTAAATTTGTAATTTACCTTGCGGGTCCAGTTGGCATTTTTCCTTCTTTCTTTGCTCTTTTCTCTTTTCCGTCATGGATGAGTGCTCTCCACTCACTCTCTGGAACTGTGAGAGGATGCTCGTATCTAGGGTTAAATTTCAATTGCGTCCTATAGGTGTCCCTGGTATATTTCAAATATTTGCCGGCTACCCCAGCCATCGTTGTTCTGTCAAATCTGTCGACCCCAAAAAGGGCTTCTAGATAATCTAGAAGTTCTTTTTTCAGGTTGGAATTCTGGGAATTCCACCTTGTGCGTATGGTTGGGCCAAAAATTACCAACGCACGACTCTCCAAAAACCTGTAGAACTCATTGTTTCCTACACAGGAAAAAAAGATATTATCATTAATTTAAAAATAAAAATCATGATAAATATGTTTTAGATAGAGTACATGAAATAGTTAAAATATTAAAATTTACCTGGGAGTTGTATGTGCTTTATAGGGACACCTTCATCGTTCACCAAAAACGTGCCATTAATGGTCCCTGTGGAGCTGACACGTGTAGCTCCAGGAAACGTAATGATGTAGTTGGCCATATCAACCTCATCACTGCCAACACGTTCAACGATTGGCTGGGTGTCTTCTTGGGCAGGGTGTGTTTCTTGGCTGGCACCTAAAGGAGTAGAAGGTGTACGAGAGGGTTGCTGGACAATATCTTACCCTTGTGTCCCACTACCACCAACACCGGGTTCAGCAAGTGCCAGAAAATGCTACATACAAAAGAACTTTTTGTTAGTTTAGTCAATGTAAAAATTAAAAACCAAACTATCACAATTCATCTCATGCAGAACAAAAAAAATATCCTTTTGAATTTTTATTATTACCTGATATGTTTCTAGCTGGGTCATAAGTTGTTTTATCCTCTCTTCTGTTTCAGGTTTTTGATGCGTGTCTCTTAAAGTATTAAATTCCGACCTTGCATCTCGTGCCTTTTTTCGCAACAAGAGTGCTGGAGATAGGGATGAAGAAAGCTCTTCTTTAAAGAGGGAATCATCAGGCGTATCATGGCTAGGTGTCTCCATATTTGAACAAAATTAATATTATTTCAATTATGTAAATAACTAAAATACCTGAAGATAGAGAAATGCTGGTACTTTACATGTTCATTCGTTGGCCTCTTTCCACGATCATCCCGTCTCGGGGTTGTTCCTGTACTGCCCTGATCAGTCTGCCACATTGCAATAAAATTATAAATGTAAAAACTTGAAAACAATATCTAACTTGAAAACACAAAATGAAAACTGAAATAATTTCTAATAAGATACCGGAAGACAGAGTTAGAGTTTCAAATATGCCTTGCATTGAATTCAGTCCTGGAAACATGTCATTGCACATTAAGGCACCCAAACAAGAGACGAGTTGACAATGAAGACCTTATTGAATATATTGTTGGAGCAACTTCTAGTAAACTTGTTGTGAAGACCTTGAGGACATTTTTGGAGCAACATTGTTGAAGATGATGGTATAGCATTGTTGGAGATGATCTTGAAGGGCCTTGAAGTGAAGCTTTTGGAGCAACTATTGAAAAATCCTTAGAGCGTTTAAGTAAGGCACTTTCTATCTTCCATCACCTTTTTCCTTTCAATATCCTTTAAACGATTTTGTTGATATTTAATGTTTGAAATCACGTTATAATTCCTTGATTATGTGTGTTTGGGGACTTTCCCTTTGAAATTACCCAAAAATACCCTGGCAATTTTATCTTCAGGATGCATGTCTGACCCTATTGTTCAATATTTTGATTGATAGTAGTAAACATAGAGAGTTAGGGGGCTCTTGAATTGGTTTGGTTGGGCCATTAGATCCCTTACATCTACTAGGGAGAACCCCCCTTGAGTTGGAGGAGAGCTAGCCCGAAGTGAAAAGAGGTTGGTGAGGTGACAATGGGGCTATTGAATTACACATGGTATCACACTTAGCTTTAGGACTTTATCTTGAGAAGTGCGAGATTTTGCTATATCAATTCTCAAATTGTTTACAACACTATTGTTAAGAACTAATAAGAAGTGATGTTGAGGGGTTTTTGGGTATAAGAAACAATACCATTTAAAAACTAGGGTTCTCAGTCCTTGGCATTCCTTCACCCGAGCCTAGGGGCACAATAGAATAATTTCACACTAAACCATGCAAACTTAAAATTAACTTAACAGATCCATAAAGTAATAATAATCATAATTCCTAATTTCCTATTGTACGATATGATGCAAATTATTCAAACATGAAGCAATGAAGACATGCAATGTCTGAATTTCAAGATTGATGAACCAATACATGAAGTTAGAAACTACAAATTTGATTCAATACTGTCCTAATCGTTGGGGTTCCCATGTTTTGGCAGATTTGGCAATACCAAAAGATGAGACAACATCAAACCACTTTGGGGCCCTAGGATCTAGCCCTCCTGGACCCGGAGAGGGATCTCTCCAAATAGAGCAAAGAATGATAAATCTTTGAAAGCTTATATTGAAATTTTAGGCTAGTTATGAAGCACAAAAGAAGGTTTTAAAATGATTTGGTTGGTTGGTTGCTGGGTTGGTTAGGAGATCACGGACTGGGAAAGCAATGGGAGGAAATGAAACAAAGCAGCAGGAGGCTTCAGCAAAGAGGATAGGCCAAGACAGTGCCATCCATTGGGCTATGGAGTCATGAGAGGAAAATTACTTGCATCCTCTAGCCAAGGCTTCCAAAGGGCAAGTTATCTAATACTAAAGGATCTTTAGATTAGAGAGTGGGGTGGAACATTAAGGGGGAAAAGTGAAAGAAGTAAAGCAACCAATTTTCTGTCTATAGATCGGGTCAGAGGTCATTTAACTCCAGACCTGCTTGGACATACTCAAAGACAACTCTCAAAGAGACAACGGGGCTGCTTATAGATCAGACCAGAGGTCATTTAACTCCAGGTCTGCTTTAGCAACTCCAAGGGAAAAACAGAGATAAGATTAACGAAGGGATCTTAGAAAGGTGAACTGGTCATGCAAGGATTCTAGTGGACAGGGCTAACACTTATCCCCAGTGCTCCCAAACTTTCCAGCTTTAAACCCCTCAAGAACATCTAAGAATAGTCTCAACCAATTCACACATTAGCCAGCAGGAAATAACATCCGCTGCGCTGGTTAAATCAACTGAAACCAGCTCTTAGATAGCACATAGAGCAGAAAATATAAAGGTAGGGAGAGCAGACAGCATAGGGCACCTAACAAGGGTGAATCCTATACCATTATTCTGATGCCTACTAGCAGAATATGAAACAGTATGAGAATGTAAATAACAGAGTTAAGAAAAACATCACCAATAGTAATAGACCAGGATCCTGTGGAATGTGCTTTGATTAATTGATGCAAAACCAGTCATGTACAATATGGCTCAATGGCTAATACAGTCCAGACTCTCTCCTCCCAGCCTATTACATACAAACTACCCTGCAACTTCCTCCCAAGACTGTTCTAACAGTCAAACTGAATCCCTCTAACAGCAGATGCCCAGTGTTGTACATTTTTCCCTTTCATTCAGATTTAGCCGTCGATCCCTTTCAAACCTGTTTCCATTATATTTTATGGCTAAAAAACCCCCCATGCCGCTCTAAAAAATACTCTGTTCGAATGTCCAAAATTCATATTTTATATATGTCGGGCCGAAGCCCCTAAAGTCTTCAGCCCCTCTTATTGACGTTGCCATATGACCCGACTCCAGGACCACAGGCTAGAAGAAAAGGGGGGCTTATCATTTAAGTCCCGGGCGTCGTCGCAACCGTCCGATTCAATTAAATCAACGGCGCGGCAGTTAACTTATTGGCAGGGCCCCCCATCTGTACACCACACGCCCGAAACAGGCGGTATTGCCCCGCACCACCCTCGTCAGAGCAGTGGTATTCCCCGCGGAGGCAGCGACGCCATAAATCTCATGCCACGTGTTTTTGGTACGAGCGAGAAACCGCCCATCCCCCGCGCGCTAAACTTCAACCGATGGCTGGGCAGCGGGATTCACTGAGACCGTCGGATCTCCAGATCTCCATCCAACGGCGGAGATGCAACAAAATCGTCCGCCCATTGATACGTACCCGCCACGTCCCACAGCCCGCCACCGTGTCACTGTTACACGCCTCCGCCCATTAATTCACCCGCCACGTCGCCTCCCATTCGCCCCTTGTTCGCCTACGTGTCTCCCCCCGTACATCCCTCCGCACCTATATATATATATATATATATATATATATATTTTTATGTGTTTTATTCACATTTGTCGCTAGTTTTTCCTCCCGACCCCACTGTGTGACATTTCGTTCTTTTTACGAAAACCTCCATTGTTCGCTCCCAACACCCTGTATGTCACCGTTTTTAGTCTGCGTCCCCATCATCTCCTCCATTCACACTTCCGTCACCTCTGCCTTCGTCTGAGTCAGTTTTTCTAACAGTTTCAGGGTTTTGCAGGTTCTAAATGGTAGAGGAGGCGTCTAAAATCCACCGCCTCCATTCCAGAGAATCAAGAATATATTAGAAGGTGATTTCCTGCAGGCGAAATTTAATGAAGAAGCTGGAGCCGGTACATGAAATGACTACTATTAAAGAAAACACAGACAGAGATTCTCAGAACCCTCTAGAGAAGTTCACCTCTCATTTAAGGTCCGGGACTCCAATTCAAAATCAAAGGCTAGTCGTACAGTACTGAATGGAAGATTTTCTCAGGACTCTCATGGTAGCAGATTTGCCTTCAGCCAGAAGCACCCCGATGTATATATTTTATTATTTCTGTCTTGTACATAAGGGGATTTTTATCTCCCAGCATTAATTTCTGTATACAGGTGGTTAGGTATTTACTTATAACTTGTCATTCATAAAAAGGCACGAGTGTTTTCCGCCATTGGATTAAAATGGAGTCATTAATTGCTCCTTTTCCCTCCCCCCTCCTCTAGAAGTTTCAGTCTTCTCCATAAATACCGAAAAAGAAGACATTGTTAGGGTTCCAGATTTCTGTAAGCAAGCGGTGCAGCGAGAAGACAACTGTATTCATCTTGTAATATTTCTGTCTGAAGTTTCAGAGCCCGTAGGGTTTCAGTGAGGAGGGGTTATGACTGTATTGAGGATTCTGGTCTTTGGTATCTCACAGTATGTAACTTTTCTTATGTGTTAATATATCATCATCTTTCATGTAAACTTTCTTCTTGTATCATGTTCTAGAATGCGAGTGGCTCACTAGTTTGCAGTAAGGATTCATCTTAAGTGGTGCCCTTTCTGGAATTAGTCAAGCACTTTAAATAGGCCTAGAAGTGGTATACTGTTCCATGTTCACTCTTTTCATAATTTCGGCTATATTAGTGGCTTAAGGATTCGTAAATTGGTGCGCCCTTCTGCCAGTAATATCTTCTTATGTTTCCTCACTGCTTGCACATCTTAATACTTGATCTCTGTGATATATTATTGAATCAGCCCTCTTTACAGTAAAGCGGTCTCTTAACTGTCTGATACTTTCGTGCTGAAGTCTTACTTGATGTCTTTACATTACTCCTATCCTTGTATCAGCCTCTGAGAGAGAATTTGGACCAATTCAATCTAATTCAATTTCCTTGTTTAGAACAAGAGATAGTAGGTGAGTCCCTTGGACTGACAACCCAAACTATAAAGGACTCCTTGCTATATTAAGATGTCCTAGGCACTGGTCTATGGCAACTCTAGGCTGTCCCTAGGAGGGTGAAAAATTCATTCACAACATCTTTCTGGCGCCGTTGCCGGGGACCGAATTCAAGAATATCAGTTTCCCTGGGTTTTCGACAAATTGTTTCACTCTCTAATCAGGTGAGCACAGAGAGGTGAAGAGTTGCAGATTTCTCACCTTGGCGACTCCACTGGTCTTTATGTGATAAATCTTATCGGTAGTCCTGGCTCCTCGTAGGCCGCATTTGAGGTCAGATATAGCTCAACTGAAAACACCCTACGTGTCTGACCCAGAGAAAATTATTCATAAAAGAGTCTGGAAGGAGAGGAAGTCAGCCTGTGCTGAAAACTCCGAGTGTTCTGTTGAAGATTATCCACCCTCTTTTTCTCAAGAAGTTAGAACAGAAAATCCCGAGTTTTATTTAGAAACCCCACGTAGGGGAAGTGCCTCAATTGGAGAAGAATCTTATCCTGTTTTTGAGGCTGAAGAGATTAAAGAGGTCACTGAGGTAGCTCCTGTTAACCGAGAATTATTCCCCTCCACACCTCAGACCTCGGTGCAATATATCCCCATTGTTATTCATACTACGCTTCCCCCTACCCCTCTCCCTTCATTTGTCTTTCAGACTGTTGTGCAACCTCCACCGCCCCCAATGGCCAATGTTCCTACATTTCTCCTGAACAAATATGCTCCTCTGGCTTTACCCCAGGTGTTGAATGATATGCCGCAGGATTATCTGAAGATTCTGCCAAGATTCAATGGTGAAAATGATATTGATGCTCAGAAACATCTCGAGACCTTCTGCTCTTTTGCAGAAAATTTGAATGTTGAACACCTGGATGTGGTTTTGAGATTATTTGTGCAGTCTTTGGAAGGAGAAGCCAGAAAATGGTTTAAGACACTGGGGAATCGCTCAATAACCACCTGGGATCAAATGGAGAATGCTTTTCTCAGAAAATGGGGAGAAAAGAAAGATCACGGTCAGTGTCTCACCGAATTTTATACTATGAAGAAGAAACAGAATGAAGGAGTATCAGAATTTATCAAAAGGTTCAACAAGTTATATCTAAGTTTGCCTCCGGAAATGAAGCCAAATGAAGCTGCTGCCAAGATAATCTTCATAGCAGCCTTCGACTTTGACTTCGGATTCTCCTTGAGAGAAAGGAAACCTGCCACACTAGATGATGCACAATCGGATGCTCTGGAACTAGAAGCGAACTTTGCCTCCACAGGAAAGTTAAAAGGGAGAGTTGAACCAGATGCCAGGAGGAAAGGTAAAGAAGAGGTTTCTACCTCTAACCAGGATAAAGATTCAGATAAAATGGATGAAATAGGTAAAATGATAAAGAATATGGTCAAGATGGAACTAGAAGCTAAAAACGCAGCTCCCAAGAACTATTACAATGCTCCAAACAGAGGGTACAATCCCCAGTATAAGAGGCCACCTCTCCAAATATTGCCGAGAGAGACAAGGGAGCAGCAAGATCAGGTACCTCATCCCTTGTACCTGGAAGGACCAGCAGACGACTCCACTAGAGAGGCAGCCTATGGATTAGAAGATTCCAATCTGGCTTTTTCAAACAATGGTGATATGGATTGTCCCCTGCAAGAAGAAGATGAAGAAGCAGATATTGACCATTATTGCAAGCAATTTGCTGATTTCATGGAAGCCCAATTCAATGTCAAATATGATCTCAGCTCCTCGAGGAAGAGGACCCGAACTCAGGAGCAAGAAGAAGATCCACCTCAGAAGGAAGTGTCTGCTCAGAAGGAATCAGCAACAAAGAAATGCATAGAAAAAGGTAAGAATCTCCTGAATATCCCCTTGCAGTCAACTGATCAGTTTCCTTCTTCCTCTAAAATAGCCAGTCCTTCTAATGCTGAGCCAGTGTCAAAAGAAGTCAAGTCCTCATTTGAGAATAAGGAGTCAAAAGAAGTAATGATAGAAAAGTCCACATCTGCTTTTAATTTGCAAAGAGAGCTTGAAAAGATTAAGATTCCTGTTCCTCTGACTGAATTGTTAAAACAACCTGTATATCAGTCTCAGGTTACCTCTTTCATACCTCTTCCTGAACTACCAATTGCACCTGATAGTCTAAATCTTCAAGAAGAAAGACCCATGGTAGTCTTTGGCCCACACGTCGAGGAGATAGACCCTTCTACTCCCCCCTTTTATGTGTCCCTAGTCATTCATGACCTGCTACTTCACAATTGTATGCTAGATTCTGGGGCATCCCATAATCTTATGCCTTTGTCAGTCATGGAGCAACTAGGGCTGCAAATTACAAGGCCATATAAAGATTTATATTCATTTGATTCTAAAAGGGTTAAATGCTTGGGAATGATAAAAGATTTAGTAGTTAATTTAGCTCAAATCCCAGTAAAAAGTGTGGTCATGGACATTGTGGTCGCCGATATCCCAGCCCGCTTTGGCATGCTGTTGTCAAGGTCTTGGGGTACTAAGATTGGGGGATCAATTAAATTGGATTTGACATATGCTACTGTCCCAGTCTTTGGTGGTCAGGAGAGGAGGCTTTATAGGGAGACCAGCTTTGTTAAAATGGTGACCACTGCTGATTGCTCAGACAATTCTCTAGTTTATAATAAAGAGGGTGATTTCTCATGTTTGATGTTAGAGGAAAATCAGGATTATGCACTTGAGTCCCTCTCTGGTCAATTTCAAGCTGAACAGCCTAAAGGAGGTCAGGAATCAGAAGTATGGACTTTGCATTTTGATGGAGCAAATTCCAGGGAAGGTAATGGGGCTGGGGTGTTGTTAATCTCCCCCACAGGAAAATGGGTGCCGCTGTCTTTCAAACTGGAGTATGAAGCTACAAACAATGTAGCTGAGTATGAAGCATTGTTATTGGGCCTACAGACAGCTAGAAACATGGGCATCCAATGTCTGAAAGTGTTGGGAGACTCTGAGCTGATAGTGAGACAGATTAAGAATGAATGTCAAGCTAAACATCCTCGGCTCAGAGCATATAGAAACGAAGCATGGGACATAATAGAAAATTTCTTCTCAGCATTTAATATACAGTTCATGCCCCGGGAACATAACAGAATAGGAGACTCTCTTGCTGTGGCTGCCAGTACATTCCGGCCTCCTCATAATCCATTGTTAAGATATGAAGTGGAGGTACGTTACAGACCATCTATCCCAGAAAATATAAAGCATTGGCAAGTTTTCGAAGATGACGAACAGATGAAGAGATTCATGGAGACAGTGGGAGAATTCACAGGTATGGAAATTGATGACAAGGAGGAAGAAGCTGAAAACATCGTTGAAGGCAAATGGGAAGAGAATATAGCAGGAAATAAAGTGCTGCAATTGAAAGGAAATGTCATCCCTAGGGGTCTAGTGCCTCTGGAAAGATTATTCAATAAGAATGATGTTCCCACGCAGCCAAACAAAGCAGTAGAAGAAGACCAAATGAGAGATTTGAATCTAGGTACTGCTACTGATCCCAAAATTGTTAAATTATCTAAGAGAATCTCAGAGGAATACAAGGAAAAGTATTTGAAATTATTTCAGTCTTATAAAGATGTTTTTTCCTGGTCCTATGAGGACCTAAAAACTTTTGATGTAAATGTTATACAACATAAGATTCCACTCAGGGAAGATGCAAAGCCATATAAACAGAAGCTCAGGCAGATTAACCCCCTGCTTCTTCCCTCAATTGAGAAAGAAATTAGGAAATTACTAAAGGCCAAGATAATTGTGCCATTGAGGTACTCAGAATGGATAGCGAATCTTGTTCCTGTCAGAAAGAAGAACGGAGAAATCAGGCTGTGTGTGGACTTCAGAAATTTGAACAGAGCATCTCTCAAGGACAACTATCCACTGCCTAAAATGGATCACATCCTGCAGAAAGTGGTGGGAGCATCCAGAATGTCAATGATGGATGGATTTTCAGGCTACAATCAGGTAGCTGTTTTCCCAGAAGATCAGAAGAAGACTGCGTTCACCACGCCATGGGGAACCTTTATGTATGCAAGGATGCCATTTGGACTGATTAATGCAGGTGCTACTTTTCAAAGGGCAATGGACATAGCCTTTATTGGAGAACAGGACAAGTTCTTGGTGGTATATCTTGATGACATCACGGTATTCTCAAAAAGTGATGGTGAGCATATTGTACATTTGAGAAGAAATTTCGAAAAATGCAGAAGGTACGGCCTTTCTCTGAATCCCCAAAAATCTTTGTTTGCATTAGACGAAGGAAAACTCTTAGGACATATTGTGACTAAGGATGGTGTAAAAATTGATCCTAAGAGAGTTGAAGTAATAAATAGCATTTCTCTGCCAAGAAATAAGAAAGAAGTATAGGTGTTTTTGGGCCGAATAATTTTTTTAAGGAGATTCATTCCTAACTACGCAGAGATAGTTAGGCACATAACCAATATGCTGAAAAAGGACAATGAAGTTAGGTGGTCCCAGGAGTCTAGGGATGCATTCGCAAGAATTAAACAAGCATTTGCTGAATCTCCCGTGCTAGCAGGACCAGATTACAGTAAGCCATTTATGGTATTTTCATTTGCTTCACCTCATACAATTGCTGGAGTGTTATTGCAGAAAAACGGAGAAGGATATGAACAGCCCATAGCATTCTTCAGTCAGGTGCTGTATGATGCTGAATTGAAATATAATATACTGGAGAAGCAGGCATATGCCCTGGTAAAGTCCCTTAAAGCTTTTAGAGTTTATATTTTGCAATCCCATATTACTGCTTATGTTCCCACAGCAGCTGTAAAAGACATTCTAGTTCAGGGAGACAGTGAGGGCAGAAGGGGAAGATGGATTGCAAAAATTCAGGAGTATGATCTAGACATAAAGCCTACTAAATTGATCAAGGGACAGGGACTTGCCAAGATGTTATCCGAACCTAATCATCAGGCTCTGGGCATTAATCTATCCATGATGGCAAATGAAGAATCAGAAAAAGAAGAGGAGCAACATGGACTAGAAATGGCCACACAAAAGGTACATGTGAAATATTTGACTAGTCCTTGGTATAAGCAAATAGTTGAATATCTGTTGACACTTAGCTGTCCACCAGGCTGTAACAAAGCAAAGTACAGAGCTGTAAGGATGAGATCTCAGAAGTATGTCATTGCCAATGGACAGCTCTATTGGAGAGACCCTTTGGGTATATTGCTGTTATGCCTCACAGAGAATGAAGTGCAGAATATAATGACAGAATTCCATGATGGAATATGTGGAGGACACTACAGCTAGAGGGCTACAACCAATAAAATCTTGAAGGCTGGTTTCTACTGGCCAAATTTGTATTCAGATACCTTTGCCTGGGTCAGAGCATGTGACAAGTGCCAAAGGTTTGCAGAAAGACAGAAGTTAGCATCTTTGCCCTTAATTCCTATTCATGTAAATGAACCCTTCCAGAAATGGGGATTAGATTTTATAGGATAAATACACCCCCCATCAAGTGGCCAACATAAATGGATACTCACAGCCACAGACTATTTTACGAAGTGGGTGGAAGCCATACCTACAAGAAGAGCTACAGATGCTATAATCATGAATTTTATAGAAGATAATATCATATCTAGGTTTGGCTGTCCTGCAAGGATTGTAACTGATAATGCTCAAGCTTTTAAGTCTGCCAGATTTGTAAATTTCTTCCAAAGATATAATATTGTATTAACTCATTCCACGGCATATTACCCCCAGGGGAATGGTTTAGCAGAATCATCTAATAAAACCCTGGTGAGGGCCCTCAAGAAAACAATAGCTGAGAATCAGAGAAACTGGGACTCTCAATTGAAGTTTGCTCTGTGGGCCAACAGGATAACCAGCAAAAGAGCAACAGGCAGGTCTCCATATGACCTGGTGTATGGGCGGGCTGCAGTGTTTCCTGCGCAATTGGCATTGCCAGTGGCACGGTTTTTGCAGGAAAACCAGGATGAACCAGATGAGATGATTAGGAGAATTAATCAGCTGGTAGAATTGGAGGAAACAAGGAACCAGGTAGACCAGAGATTAATGGAATACCAGGAGAAAATGAAGAAGGTCTTTGATCAGCATGCAAAAGATAGGAATTTTCAATTTGGAGACCTGGTTCTTAGATGGGATGTTCGCAGAGCAGAAAAGGGCAAGCACGCTAAGTTTAATCCATTATGGTTTGGTCCATTCAGAATCGTGAGCCAGGGGGGGAATAATACTTTTATGTTGGAGAATCTACAGGGTGATTTGTTGGATGCGCCCGTGAATGGCCAATTCCTCAAGCCATATTTTCAATTCTGACCCAAGTGAAGAATACCAGACTGTATATACTGTATATAAATTGCTTTCATTCTAGTTTTTGCAAAGGAAGAAGAGTGCTGATAGTTACCGGAAGGAGAAGCGCAGAAGAAATTGAGCGACAGAATGGAAATTTTGAATGGTCTGCGTGTTCTCGACATGCTCAAAGTCAAGCATGCCGTCCCCAGATGGAGCCGATGTTGTACATTTTTCCCTTTCATTCAGATTTAGCCGTCGATCCCTTTCAAACCTGTTTCCATTATATTTTATGGCTAAAAAACCCCCCATGCCGCTCTAAAAAATACTCTGTTCGAATGTCCAAAATTCATATTTTATATATGTCGAGCCGAAGCCCCTAAAGTATTCAGCCCCTCTTATTGACGTTGCCATATGACCTGAGTCCAGGACCACAGGCTAGAAGAAAAGGGGGGCTTATCATTTAAGTCCCGGGCGTCGTCGCAACCGTCCGATTCAATTAAATCAACGACGCGGCAGTTAACTTATTGGCAGGGCCCCCCATCTGTACACCACACCCCCGAAACAGGCGGTATTGCCCCGCACCACCCTCGTCAGAGCAGTGGTATTCCCCGCGGAGGCAGCGACGCCATAAATCTCATGCCACGTGTTTTTGGTACGAGCGAGAAACCGCCCATCCCCCGCGCGCTAAACTTCAACCGATGGCTGGGCAGCGGGATTCACTGAGACCGTCGGATCTCCAGATCTCCATCCAACGGCGGAGATGCAACAAAATCGTCCGCCCATTGATACGTACCCGCCACGTCCCACAGCCCGCCACCGTGTCACTGTTACACGCCTCCGCCCATTAATTCACCCGCCACGTCGCCTCCCATTCGCCCCTTGTTCGCCTACGTGTCTCCCCCCGTACATCCCTCTGCACCTATATATATATATATTTATGTGTTTTATTCACATTTTTTGCTAGTTTTTCCTCCCGACCCCACTGTGTGACATTTCGTTCTTTTTACGAAAACCTCCATTGTTCGCTCCCAACACCCTGTATGTCACCGTTTTTAGTCTGCGTCCCCATCATCTCCTCCATTCACACTTCCGTCACCTCTGCCTTTGTCTGAGTCAGTTTTTCTAACAGTTTTGGGGTTTTGCAGGTTCTAAATGGTAGAGGAGGCGTCTAAAATCCACCGCCTCCATTCCAGAGAATCAAGAATATATCAGAAGGTGATTTCCTGCAGGCGAAATTTAATGAAGAAGCTGGAGCCGGTACATGAAATGACTACTATTAAAGAAAACACAGACAGAGATTCTCAGAACCCTCCAGAGAAGTTCACCTCTCATTTAAGGTCCGGGACTCCAATTCAAAATCAAAGGCTAGGCGTACAGTACTGAATGGAAGATTTTCTCAGGACTCTCATGGTAGCAGATTTGCCTTCAGCCAGAAGCACCTCGATGTATATATTTTATTATTTCTGTCTTGTACATAAGGGGATTTTTATCTCCCAGCATTAATTTCTGTATACAGGTGGTTAGGTATTTACTTATAACTCATCATTCATAAAAAGGCGCGAGTGTTTTCCGCCATTGGATTAAAATGGAGTCATTAATTGCTCCTTTTCCCTCCCCCCTCCTCTAGAAGTTTAAGTCTTCTCCATAAATACCAAAAAAGAAGACATTGTTAGGGTTCCAGATTTCTGTAAGCAAGCGGTGCAGCGAGAAGACAACTGTATTCATCTTGTAATATTTCTGTCTGAAGTTTCAGAGCCCGTAGGGTTTCAGTGAGGAGGGGTTATGACTGTATTGAGGATTCTGGTCTTTGGTGTATCACAGTATGTAACTTTTCTTATGTGTTAATATATCATCCTTTTTCATGCAAACTTTCTTCTTGTATCGTGTTCTAGAATGCGAGTGGCTCACTAGTTTGCAGTAAGGATTCATCTTAAGTGGTGCCCTTTCTGGAATTAGTCAAGCACTTTAAATAGGCCTAGAAGTGGTATACTATTTCATGTTCACTCTTTTTCATAATTTCTGCTATATTAGTGGCTCAAGGATTCGTAAATTGATGCGCCCTTCTGTCAGTAATATCTTCTTATGTTTCCTCACTGCTTGCACATCTTAATACTTGATCTCTGTGATATATTATTGAATCGGCCCTCTTTACAGTAAAACGGTCTCTTAACTGTCTGATACTTTCGTGCTGAAGTCTTACTTGATGTCTTTACATTACTCCTATCCTTGTATCAGTCTCTGAGAGAGAATTTGGACCAATTCAATCTAATTCAATTTCCTTGTTTAGAACAAGAAATAGTAGGTGAGTCCCTTGGACTGACAACCCAAACTATAAAGGACTCCTTGCTATATTAAGATGTCCTAGGCACTGGTCTATGGCAACTCTAGGCTGTCCCTAGGAGGGTGAAAAATTCATTCACAACACCCAGCAAGGCAACAACAACAACCTTTACAATACGTTTACGGGGATATTTTATAGGATAAGAGAGGAAATAGAGGTAGCTGAACAATTGAATGAGACTCATTAAGAGAGTAAGGTGGAAGTGTTCACGCCCGTACCACTCAATGGCTTCCTGCATCGCTGCGGTACTTCTGTAATCTGGTTCGGAGATCTCTGTCAGGTCGATTTTGACCTCTGATACATCTTTCAAATCCTTACGGTGTCTGGAGCTTTGCGCTGGCCCTCTGGAATAAATGAACTGGGAGGAAGTCCGCGTTTTCTCCATACCTCCATTATTGCTGCTCAGACAGTCTTAAAAGAAGCTCTTGTCTGTGTATTTCATTGCTTATGGGCTTGAGGAGATATGGAGAACGATGTAGGAAAGGTGTACGCCTGGAGAAAGAGTACTCTGTTGTTAGGTGGCGCAATTATGACTGGCTGGTGCGCTCTTAGTCTTCAGAATGTGCTTGAATCCTCCTCAAATCCTGTTTCTGCTGCTTCGCTGGCCGCTGAAATGGCCTCTCTGTGATGTTTGCACACTTTGAAATAGACCTGCTTAGGACCCGGGCAGTGGTGGAGGACGATTAAATCTGAGCCGTCAGATCCGGGAGGAGACGGATGACGGAGATGCAATCGGAGGAGAGGCAATCGGAAGAGATTGCAATCGAAAGGGCACGAACATGAGACACACACAAACTTTCGATTGCGATCGACAGGGGAGAGCGATAGCCGTTGGATCGCGAAACAAACGAACGGCGGGGATGCAATCGGGAGGGATGCAATCGGAAGAGATGCAATCGGAAGGGCACAAACATGAGACACACACAAACTTTCGATTGCGATCGGTAAGGGAGAGCGATAGCCGTTGGATCATCAGGGTAGATCAACGGTGCGGGACGTGCCGTGGGGCTTGTCGAAATAAAACAATCGCATCGGGTTTTTTGAGTGTTACAAAGGAAATGCACCCGTCGGTTGTTTCGATTGCGATTGGCCCCCAAGGCTTAAGCGCTTGGTCTTGGGGAAGGGCATATGTGGGGAAGTGGTTAAGGGACTGGCGGAAAGGGGCTAGGCCTATAACAAGGTCGGAATATGGGTTTTTAGCCCTTTTAATGGATTTTAAGGGGTGGGGAAAGGTAACGATAGAGGAATAGAAGGGGAAAAAGGGAAAACAAGGGGTAGGGGAGGAATCAAGGGGATTGTGGAGGTAAATGGGGAAATAGAATGGGAGACAAGGAGGAATAACAAGAGGCTAAATGAGGTGAAATAAAGGAAAGGCACAGAGATTTCTTCACATATCAGAGAGGTTTTATAAGGGAAATCAGCAGAGGGGATTTGATCAAAGGATAAAAGGCACATAGAGGCTTCAAAAAGACTGTGTTTTCAGAGGAAATGCATTTCTTGAAGGCTCAAAAACAATTTAACCCCCTATTTGCTTGTCAAAAATTTCATAGGGGGGCTAACAATGGCTCCACATGGGGATGGCTTCTTCTTGAAGGAGCCAAGAAACCAGAAAATGATCTCTTGGTGTAGGCCAGATGCCTGCTTCTTGAACCATCCATTTCTTTCTTTGATCAGCTGCCAAAAACTGTGAAGACAACATATCAGCAGTACAATTCTCCCAAACAACTACCTACCCACACTATGGTCCTAACATTTTTTCTTCTAGGTGCATTTGGACTTGCAGACCCTTTACATCATTAATCTTTTCAAATAGGAAAAATAAACCTATTCTACCTCTACCCTTATTACTCCATGAGACCAGATTAGACTGCTGACCTCATAGTTTCTCTACCTACACTACTACCTGCTAGGATTAGACTGTCTAGCAGGTTTCTTTTCTACATTCTAAAACAGAAATTTAAACAACTAATCTACTTGCTCATAGACTGAGCTTTATTGAGCTTCCTACCTACCCTACTCTAACTGGAAATATCTGATTCTTTAAGTGATACAATAATGCCAATGCAGCCAGTCTAATAACAGCGAAAAAGGATATGAGCACTGACTGCCTGTCAGAGATAACCACAGGGTGCTCTGCTTGTGGTTCTTCAAAACGGTGGTCACCATCAGTAGTGACCATTCCTGATGAATCTGGCCCGTGCTGAGGATCGATGCTGGAATATCTGAGCACATCAGGGCCTCCATGTACTCTGCCACAGGATCCACGAACATATGATGTACATTTCTTTCTTTTAGGCCTCCCCATATTGGAAGGCCGTCTACGTCCTGGGCAGCTCTGATTATTGCATCTTCCACTGCATCTTCAATGTGGCTCTTGGGAGCCGGATCATCTTCTTCTTTCACATCGAACAACAACGGAATCTCTTCGTTTTTAAGGGGCGGGAGACTTTCCAAAAATGCTCTGGGGTCTCTGAACTCGTATGATTTCTCTTGTGATTTCAAAAGTTCGAGCTCAGCTTCATACCTCTCCGCCAGCACTTCTAAAAAAACTTTCTTCAGCTCAGGTCGATCATTGAATCTTGAGCTGGAACGTAAAACTTTTGGAAGGTCTTCGCTTCTGAGTTGAGCCAGTATATCTGATATTCCACAATGAAACTCTTTAAGGGGGCTCAACTCAGAGTCTTCCATTTGGTAGGGATGATGTTGTATTGCGACTGGTCTCCCAGTGGAGTCTTATGTGAAACCACGGATAACCAGTGGCCTGCTGATCACCCGTGGAGTATTTTAATTATTCAGGAATTGTGGAGTCGCCAGGTGGATGATTTACAACTTACTGTCCACCATAGTGGTTTACCAAATCAAAGCTGACTGATCTACTCCCCAGCGGAGTCGCCATTATGTTGGGGTTCCCATGTTTTGGCAGATTTGGCAATACCAAAAGATGAGACAACATCAAACCACTTTGGGGCCCTAGGATCTAGCCCTCCTGGACCCGGAGAGGGATCCCTCCAAATAGAGCAAAGAATGATAAATCTTTGAAAGCTTAGATTGAAATGTTAGGCTAGTTATGAAGCACAAAAGAAGGTTTTAAAATGATTTGGTTGGTTGGTTGCTGGGTTCGTTAGGAGATCATGGACTGGGAAAGCAATGGGAGGAAAGGAAACAAAGCAGCAGGAGGCTTTAGCAAAGAGGATAGGCCAAGACAGTGCCATCCATTGGGCTATGGAGTCATGAGAGGAAAATTACTTGCATCCTCTAGCCAAGGCTTCCAAAGGGCAAGTTATCTAATACTAAAGGATCTTTAGATTAGAGAGTGGGGTGGAACATTAAGGGGGGAAAGTGAAAGAAGGAAAGCAACCAATTTTCTGTCTATAGATCGGGTCAAAGGTCATTTAACTCCAGACCTGCTTGGACATACTCAAAGAAAACTCTCAAAGAGACAACGGGGCTGCTTATAGATCAGACCAGAGGTCATTTAACTCCAGGTCTTCTTTAGCAACTCCAAGGGAAAAACAGAGATAAGATTAACGAAGGGATCTTAGAAAGGTGAACTGGTCATGCAAGGATTCTAGTGGACAGGGCTAACACTTATCCCCAGTGCTCCCAAACTTTCCAGCTTTAAACCCCTCAAGAACATCTAAGAACAGTCTCAACCAATTCACACATCAGCCAGTAGGCAATAACATCCGCTGCGCTGGTTAAATCAACTGAAACCAGCTCTTAGATAGCACATAGAGCAGAAAACATAAAGGTAGGGAGAGCAGATAGCATAGGGCACCTAACAAGGGTGAATCCTATACCATTATTCTGATGCCTACCAGCAGAATATGAAACAGTATGAGAATGTAAATAACAGAGTTAAGAAAAACATCACCAATAGTAATAGACCAGGATCCTGTGGAATGTGCTTTGATTAATTGATGCAAAACCAGTCATGTACAATATGGCCCAATGGCTAATACAGTCCAGACTCTCTCCTCCCAGCCTATTACATACAAACTACCCTACAACTTCCTCCCAAGACTGTTCTAACAGTCAAACTGAATCCCTCTAATAGCAGATGCCCAGCAAGGCAACAACAACAACCTTTACAATACGTTTACGGGGATCTTTAATAGGAGAAGAGAGGAAATAGAGGTAGCTGAACAATTGAATGAGACTCATTAAGAGAGTAAGGCGGAAGTGTTCACGCCCGTACCACTCAATGGCTTCCTGCATCGCTACGGTACTTCTGTAATCTGGTTCGGAGATCTCTGTCAGGTCGATTTTGACCTCTGATACATCTTTCAAATCCTTACGGTGTCTGGAGCTTTGCGCTGGCCCTCTGGAATAAATGAACTGGGTGGAAGTCCGCGTTTTCTCCATACCTCCATTACTGCTGCTCAGACAGTCTTAAATGAAGCTCCTGTCTTTGTATTTCATTGCTTATGGGCTCGAGGAGATATGGAGAACGCTGTAGGAAAGGTGTACGCCTGGAGAAAGAGTACTCTGTTGTTAGGTGGCGCAATTATGACTGGCTGGTGTGCTCTTAGTCTTCGGACTGTGCTTGAATCCTCCTCAAATCCTGTTTCTGCTACTTCGCTGGCCGCTAAAATGGCCTCTCTGTGATGTTTGCACACTTTGAAATAGACCTGCTTAGGACCCGGGCAGTGGTGGAGGACGATTAAATTTGAGCCGTCAGATCCGGGAGGAAACGGACGGCGGAGATGCAATCGAAGGAGAGGCAATCGGAAGAGATTGCAATCGAAAGGGCACGAACATGAGACACACACAAACTTTCGATTGCGATCGACAGGGGAGAGCGATAGCCGTTGGATCGCGAAACAAACGAACGGCGGGGATGCAATCGGGAGGGATGCAATCGGAAGAGATGCAATCGGAAGGGCACAAACATGAGACACACACAAAATTTCGATTGCGATCGGAAAGGGAGAGCGATAGCCGTTGGATCATCAGGGTATATCAACGGTGCGGGACGTGCCGCGGGGCTTGTCGAAATAAAACAATCGCATCGGGTTTTTTGAGTGTTACAAAGGAAATGCACCCGCCGGTTGTTTCGATTGCGATTGGCCCCCAAGGCTTAAGCGCTTGGTCTTGGGGAAGGGCATATGTGGGGAAGTGGTTAAGGGACTGGCGGAAAGGGGCTAGGCCTATAACAAGGTCGGAATATGGGTTTTTAGCCCTTTTAATGGATTTTAAGGGGTGGGGAAAGGTAACGATAGAGGAATAGAAGGGGAAAAAGGGAAAACAAGGGGTAGGGGAGGAATCAAGGGGATTGTGGAGGTAAATGGGGAAATAGAATGGGAGACAAGGAGGAATAACAAGAGGCTAAATGAGGGTAAAATAAAGGGGAAAGGAGGCCTTTGGGCATTTCTTCACTTGACAGAGAGGCTTTAAAAGGGGAAACAGCAGAGGGGACTTGTCAAAGGATAAAAGACACGAAGAGGCTTCAAGGAGACTGTGTTTTCAGAGGAAATGCAATCCTTGAAGACTCAAAAATGATTTAGCCCCCTATTTGCTTGTCAAAAATTTCATAGGGGGGCTAACACTAACTCCAGGAAGGAATCTAGTTTGTAGTACAGAACATGCATCATGTATTATCAATTCTTAATTGACAACAACTAAAGGTCATCTACCTCATCAATTCCTTCCCATTTTGTGTTTTTATGTTATATTCCTTATAAAAGTGTCAAATTTCTCTCCAAGTAAGCAACCACTGAATAAAATAAAAAATAGTTGAGATATGATTGAGAAATGGTCATTTATTTCTTGAAAGGATCTTCACGATTTCTTTGGTTGTTTTTCATCTCAAGAAACAAGAAATGACCTAAGAAACTATCGTGATGTAATATAAGAAATAACACGGTGCAATGGCCATTTTCAAAGCCAAATGATGTCCATTGAGGACATGGCCTTTATTTGGTTCCTGTTTCATAGGAGTTTCGGGTAGAAATGGAACTTTGTTGTACCATTTCCAGTAGTAAAAAGGGAAAACCTTCTTTTTCCATGGGAAATAATTTACCTTTCCTTTTCAAGATAATCTAAATCACAAAAAATATGAACTATACTGCACACATTCTTGGATAATGTGAAAGTGGAAAAGGAATACCCTACACAAGTGATGCACACATGTACATTTGAACACTAATAGATTTTGTAGTTGAAATGAAATGCTTGTTTTCATTTAAATGTAGGGTTTTTAAAGCAGGGAGAAATAATGGTTGCCAAATTAATAAGCATTTCTTTGGGAAAAATTTAAATCTTGTATTGGGTGATGAAGATAATAGAGGGTATTGAATCTTGATTCTTGACATTGTGTTTAACTTGAATAACTCAAATGATTATAAATATGAGTGGATGAGTTCTTTTTTTCAAGTATGTCACTCAAAACTCTTATGTCAAAGCATTGTATGATGGCTAGCATTTGCTTGTTTCCCTTTCTTCAGTTCAATGTAAAAAGTATATTAATATATTGGAGCACGAATGATAACTACAATTGTTTGCTTTGCAGTATATCCAACCCCAATATTATGAAAAGTTTTCTCAAGTGGAGCTATTGGTTATTGATGAAGCAGCTGCAATTCC
Organism: Pinus albicaulis; assembly: GCA_034641835.2. Taxonomy (NCBI): domain Eukaryota; kingdom Viridiplantae; phylum Streptophyta; class Pinopsida; order Pinales; family Pinaceae; genus Pinus; species Pinus albicaulis. The sequence goes on from CM076578.1 coordinate 891,035,782, forward strand.
ATTGCCTGTTGTAAAGGCTCTGCTCGAGCCATATTTAGTGTTTCTGTGCTCTACTGTAAATGGGTAATAATTATAAATGAGCCAACCACAATCACAGATTTTTTAACCATTCGGTTTCCATGGATAGTGATGATGATATTAACCCTATATATCAGTGACCTATATCTATATGAGAATGATCTCAACATTGACCTTGATATGGTTGTATGGATGTGACCTTTGGTATGTCATCAGAAAATCCCCAAATATTAGAAAATCCCCAAATCTGGAGAACGAAAGCTCATCACTTTCGATCTGGAGTACTACCCTTGTGATAAAGTTGATGAATTTTGATCTCCCATTCTCTACCACTTTTCACTTCACCTTCAATATAGGTCAGACCAAGGGAAATTCGTTACTGGGGTTGAGATGGATGAGTTTGTCGAACTAAAATCCATAGCTTAAACTTCATGAAACTGGTGGAGTCAAATTCATGCAAGAAAAAACACATATTACACATCCTCTTTGAAACTCATATGAAAGAACATTGGAAGACATCTAGAGAGAACCCTATAGCCTAACACAATCTAATGGAATTGACCAAAAAAACCCAAATAGAGTCAACCCTACTATAGGAGGAAGGGCCTGCAATAAGAACTTACCATTTTGCAAGAGCTGAGGGCGAATGCTGAGGAAGAATGCTGTTCTGCAAGAGCTGAGGGCGAATGCTGCTATGCAAGAGGTTAGGGTGAATGCTAAGGGCGAATGTTGTTCTGCAAGAGATGAGAGCGAACGCTGAGGGTGAATGCTGTTCTGCAAGAGCTGAGGGCGAATGCTGTTCTGCAAGAGTTGAGGGTGAATGCTGAGGGCGAATTATGTTTTGCAAGAGCTGAGGGCGAATGCTGAGGGTGAATGCTATTCTACAAGAGCTGAGGGCAAATGCTGAGGGCAAATGCTGTTCTGCAAGAGCTGAGGGCGAATGCGCGCATGATATCAGACGTTAATGTAGTTTTTAATAAAATCATTTTTATGTAGTGTGCATATAAGTGTCGTATTTTTAATAAAATCATTTTTATGTAGCGTGTATATAAGTGTCGTTATACCGACGGCGGCCAAAGCTTCGCTATTGCGACGGCTGCCTCCAAATGTCACAATTGCGACACTTATACATTGTGTCGCACTTGCGACGTTTGGAGGCAGCTGTCGCAATAACGATGCTTTGGGGCATAGTGTCGCAATTGCAACATCTTCCTCCAAATGTCGCAATTGTGACACTTTGTCTAAGTGTTGGTATTGCGACACTTTTCTCTAAACGTCGGTATAGCGACGGTTTCGGGCGGGATTGAAAAAATTTGGGGAAATTTCCGACATTTGGTCAAAAGCATCGGAACCAAGTGTTGGAATTTCCCCCAAATGTACTAGTGTCTTATAGGCCAATAAAAACCTTATAAAAATAAAATTTTTCCATATAAATTGTTTAAAAAAAAAAAATGACAAAATCATAGTAAAAAAGTCCTGTTTTGGAGGTCACTGGACGAATTCAAACCTTAGTAACTCTCACATATGACCTCAGTTTTGAGTCCTATTCACGACACCAGAATTGTAGTGACGATGCCTTTTCAGTCGTTCAGTCTAAAACCATCTCTAAGAAATTCCATTTTGAGAAATTTTTAAACTTGGACATGATCATCTGATCACACCTCCCCAATGGGAAGCTTTTGGACCCCAAAAGTTCTTTGAATTACAGAAATTGAAGATGAGGAGACTGATTCTCCACTCTTCCAACCTTGAGTCACTGAAATTCCAAAAGCTCTCTGAATTACAGAAATTGAAGATGAGGAGACTGATTCTCCACTCTTCCAACCTTGAACCACTGAAATCTCCCTGATTTCATCAAATTGAGCTTCTCATAAAAAGATAAATTATTCCTTGACTCTGTCGACTGATTGTTGCTAACCTTGACTGTGTCATGATGAAAATTTTTGAAATTTGCTGAACAACAACTCAAATTTGCAGAAATAATACTGTTCCTACAATGGTCTACCTTCAAAGGAAACTAAAAATAAGATTCCCTTTCCAACTATCCTCTTGGAGAATTTTTGCCGAATGAGCCATGTACTTGTGTCGATTCCCGACCAAGTTTTCTCGCCATGCCAACCTGCCATTCTGAAACTAGCATCAATCCATGTTGAACTTTGTGTCCTCTTTTCTTTCATGCTTTTCTCTTTCTTGTATTCTTGCACCACTTTGCATCGACACTTTGTTCTTTGCACTGATCGACACCAAAGACACTTTCTGCAACATCTTGTCATCTTCTTCCAAAGACGACCTGCTTTTAGACTGAAAAATTTCATCATTTACATCAAAAATAACTTGAAAAGGATTATGTACAAAATATTTTTGCTTAATAATCAACAAAGTCAAATTTTTACTTGTATTGACAAGCCTTTTCAATTGCCCTGCATTCACTAAAGAAGATTCTAGCTTCTTCCGATGTGCTCTCACAATAAACTCCTTGCCATCCTTGAATAGATGATACTTGTTCTCATGGCGATGGAAGATCGCTTTCTTGTCATATAAGTACGGACTACCCAACACCACACCTGTAATGTCAAGTGGTACCACATCTAATTCAACCATGTCAACATAATGAGCTGTTATGGCGAAGTGCAACATGCACTTCCTTGAAACTTGTAAATTAGCATCCTTGCAAATCCAACCAAGTGGATATGGCTTTGGATGTGGAATGGTCTCAAGTTTCAGCTTCTTGACTAAGTCTTCTGAGATGAGATTTTCTTGTGACCCACTTTCAAACAGTGTGTCTATCTTTGTGTGTTTGGAAATTATCCTCACATGAAACAACTCAATCCTCCTCTCTTCATTTGGAGCTTCTATGTGACAGTTTAAAGTGCTAGAACTGGGATTTGTTTCATTTAAAATCTCTTTCCCCTTTATTTTCTTTAGTGCCAAAGCTATGCTTTTAGTTCCATCTCTTGATTCAGACCCTAAGTCTTGTTCAGCTATTGCAACCTTTTTGCCTTTTTCTTTGGCCTTATCTTTGGTTTTAAATTTTTCTGGCTTCAACTCCGGATGAAGTTTCCAGCAATGGTCTTCATTGTGGCTTGTTTTGGAACAGTTTTTACAAAAAAAATTTCCTTTCTCTTTCCTAAAGTTTGCATTTCTTTTCCTCCCTTTGCCTTTAAATTCACTATCCTCATTCCTATCAAAAGATTTTTTACCTCTAGCCTCTAAATGCGTGGCTTGAACACAAACCTCGTCTATACTAGTAGGATTGAACATAAGGATAGTGTGTATAAGATGGTTGTGTAAACCACCTATATATTTCAGCAAAGTCTCTTGGATATGCAAATCAATTCCAAGTAATAAATCCCTTCGTCTAAACTCTTGGGTGTAATCTTGAACACTTTGTCCCTTAAGTTGTCTAAAACTTTGCCAATTCATGATAGCCTTTTGTAAATGAGCTAATGGATAAAATTGCTGTTTAATTGCAGAAATGAATTCAACCCATGATAAAGTGATCTTACCATGTTTTTTAATTTCATCCTTGGTCTTGGCTTCCCACCATACCAATGCTGCTCCCTCCATTCTCAAAGAAGCTAACTGAATCTTGGTGTTGTCTTCATGAAGGTTTTATATCCTCAAATAAACTTCCAACTATCTTATCCAATTGTCAAGTTTCTCTGCATTGACCTCAACATTAAACATAGGCAACTCAAATTTAACATCAAGCTTTAAAAATGGACTTTTAACAGTGGTTTTAGACTTGTGATATTGATTCACCGAAGTAGAGGATGATGATGTAGAAGAAGAGGATGAAGATGGGGATGGTGGATCACCATTTCCTCCATGTCCTTTCTTTGACTTGTCATCACTTTTCTTTCCTCCTGAAGAACCCTCTCCTTCAAGCCTGCCATTCCTTTCTTGGTAGAGTATCCTCACCATCTCTGTCATGTCTAGGAAAGCCTTTCGGAACACCCGTTCTTCTTCTTTGGGATCAATGTCTTCAGGAACTTCTCCTTCTCTTGAAGACATGTTGGAGGCTTCTTCTATGGATCTTGGAGGTGAGTTATAAGGTGGAGTTAATGGCTCTCTGGCCCTCCTTGGTTGAGGATCATTTTGAGCTCTAACCAATTTTCCTTCCGCTCTCTTGAGGTTAAGCCTAGTGAGCATCAAAACTTGCAAACAATTAACTATATCTTTGCACAGGAACAAATGCAGAGTAAAAATCTAGCTCCTAATGCTCAAATCCTGAGCTCTGATACCATCTAATTTGAAAATGAAACTATTTGTACTGTTATGCAAAGTATCCATTTCCATTTAATTTATTGTGCATAGTGTTCTCCATGGCTGGCAGGTTAAACAAAGTATTTTTGGTAATGTTTCTGATTTTTATGTGTGAGGATTTATTATTTAAATTTACTGTTTAATATATCACAACATAAATACACAGCAAGTAAACTTCACCATATCATAACATAGCAAAATGTTGAGGCAGTTCACCCCTCCTGGGTTACATCTGCCGGTCCAAGGCTCCCCATTGGCATGTCCTTGCTCTATTAATTTTCTCAAAATGGTTACACTATGAAAAATATGCCTAAAAAGGAAAAAAAAGCTATGAATTTGACTTCAGAAGACAAAAATAAGCTAAAAATGGCTTTTGTTTCACCTTAAATAGTGAAGTACAGCCCAATACAGCTCCATATCCCTGATGGCTCTTTCCTCTTCCCTAAAAAAATGGCTGAATAACACCTCTGTTCACTATGCAACCTATACCAAACTCTCCAAAATTCTCAAGAAACCCAAAATTGACTAAAATTTCATCTTTTTTGGTCGAAAAATGAGAAAGTTATGACCCAAACAAGATTTTTCCCAGTGGCACTAGAAAACCTCCTCCAAAACTAGAGGAACTCCAGTTAACTCACCAAAAAAGGCGGAACTGCTCCAACTGGCAGAACCACGCGTTAATTAAGGGATAACATTAAGTGTGACTGTTAGACAGTTGGCGCGTTCACATGCGGTTTTTCCGGGTAGTCAAGTCTTGCTGGTGGATAAGGATTGAACCGCGCTCTCGGTCACAAGTCGGAGGTCACATGGATAGGGTGCTAGCACAAAGGTGCTTAACCCTTTGTTCTGCCGGTTGGAAAAGTCGTTAAGCCCTTGGTTCCTGTCTACTGGTCACCTGATGACGGGGCTTAAGCCCTAAGGGCTTACCCATATCTTTCTCCGCTCGTTACAACTCACGACCAAAATAGCCATTCACGAGTGCCCGACTGCACGTTTACACCTTCAATAACTTGAATCGCGTTTACATGCTGCCCGACTCGCCCACTGTGCAAACTCATTTCCTCTGCCATGTTGGTCAGGTCGGCCCTGCCCGAGGAGTCGAGTCGAGGGTTCGACCCTCATGCCCTCCAATTTTTTACATAGCACTTTTCAACCTATGGCCTGGGGCCACGTGGTAGCCTCCGATAGGCCATGTGGCAGCCTCCGATAGGCCAATAAAAACCTTATAAAAATAAAAATTTTCCATACAATTTTTTTTTTTAAATGACAAAATCATAGTAAAAAAGACCTGTTTTGGAGGTCACTTGAGGAATTCAAACCTCAGTAACTTTCACATACGACCTCAATTTTGAGTCTCATTCACGTCGCCAGAATCACAATGACAAGGCCTTTCTGGTCATTTAGACTGCAACAATTTCTGAGCATTTCCATTTTTAAGCAATTTTTAAACTTGGACATGATCACCTAGGGTTGAGATCACTCAAACCTATGAGAAGGGTAAGAGGATGGTTTTTTCTCCTAAGACCATCAAAGGTGTACCTGCACATGAGGCTACACTTGAGCAAAGACAAACAATAGAGCAACCACTTAGTCATGATGGTGAGTCACCTTTGCAGTAGCATGATGAAAAGCACCCCTAGAAGTTGACATGGAAGAGCATGTGAAGGAAAATTCAGTTGAGGAAATCATGAGGAAGAATATGATGCAGTAGCAGAGTTGAGGGATATTTTCTCAATAGCAAATTCTCAGATCACCTTCCTACAACAAGAGAATCTACAGCCAAAAGTGAAACTAGTCCTCCAAGACAAGCCAAAGGTGCATATTGAGGCAGATAAATGAAAAGGAAAATAATTGGCAGATGATGATCAGTTGGAGGATACAGAAGTTGAAACAAAAACAAGGAGACCAAGGACAATAGGTCTCAGGAGGGAGCTTCAGAAAGAAAAAGAATAAGCTCCTAAAACAGGTTGGAAAATTTTTGATGAATTAATTATTGATGAAATCAATGAGAATAGAGAGTATTGGTTTGATAGGGTGAATGGACACCTTGAGAAGCTTCTGAAGAAAGCAAAAAATAAAAATGACCTCCAGAGGCATATGGAAAATCATTTTTGCGCCAGAAACAAAATCTCCCAAATTAGGCTGAAACAAATGAAGAAAAAGCTCAAGGAAGCCCAAATGAAGCACAAGGAGAAGGATAACTTGGACCTACTTGTTGAGGCATCCTTGGATGTTTAGGCTATCATCCACAGGTGTCATAAAACAAATTTTGACAAGTTTTGAGCATTTTGAGCATTTTTGGTGATTTTTGGAAAATTCAGGAAAATTGGCTTTCACAGAAGCGTCGCACAGCAGCGTGACACTTTCTCTCCGAGCACTCAAATGAATAATGGATTATGTTTTTGGATGCCTTTTGACTTATATATTCCAGATCAGGTTCTGGTTTTTCATGAAACCCCTTGGTTGTGGAGAAAAATCCAAAAAACTGCCTCTTTTTCATGTTTCTGCGAGTGTTTTTGACCAAGCGTGGCGCTTCTGGAGTGATGTTGGGAGAATCAAGTTTTGGAGCTCTTCCTGTGGGTGTTTTCTCAATTTTGAAGGTGAATTTGAAAGTAGACACATAGGGCTACCAGACCAAACTTCAGAATTTCAATTGGATGCTTTAAAGTGGGTCAAATTCACCTCTGAATAGGCGTGATGCTTCTACTAGACAGACGCGACGCTTCTGCTAATGGCACTACGTTTCTGCATTGGATTCCCTTCAGACAGTTGTCAACCTAGGAAAAATTCAAAATTCAATGCTAATCTGTCCCATGAGGTTTCATTTGAGTATTTGAGTTTTTTTTTGCCTCTTATGATGTGGAAACATGTAATTTAATGAAAGAGACACACACTCCTAGTCTTTAGCTGAATTTTACGGAATAGTTTCTAACTTCCCTAGATTATAGGAAGTGACTCATCTGATGTAATTATCATGATTTTTGGATATGATTTTGACCCTATGAGGTGTCACGAACTCTATTTTCTATAAGTAGTCCACCTCAAATCATTTGAGGGGTTGTATTGTTTTTATTTGCAGTGGAGCTATTGTACAAGTTTTTTTCTGAATGAAATTGAAGACAATGTTGCAGACATAGTGTTGAGACTCTAATGGTATGCCTTTGAGCATTTGTTTTTCTCTGTAATATTATCATGTTGAATGTTATTTTATCCATATTTCACATATATTATTCTTTATGTTAATCTTATAAGTTTATAGACAGGAATCATGCTTTCCATGCTATGTTTTTATAAGATTTACATGAACATTTTTTTTGCTCTCCTGATGATTGAATTAATTTTAATGTGCATTCTGACTCTCTCTCAGTTCACTCTATACACAATGAAAAATTAAGCATGCTTCTAATCTTAACTACCTGGCCTCATCCTTTCCTCTACAATCTAACCTTTGAAATTTGACCTAAACCCTAGACCTAGTTCCATCCAATTGTGCAAGCTTGAAAACACCTTATTCTTTCACTTCTGCAACTATGAATGGTCACATTTTCATCTTTCTAGGAAACTTTAAGAACTTACTGTAATATAGTAGAACATGTCCTCCAAATGTAAAATATTTATGCTTGATTTTTCCTGTCATTCCATTATTTCTACCTCTAATTTTTGACAGTTTGGTGGAAATTAGCCACAAACCTAACTTCATAAAGCTCCCAGAGTTCTTTTAATCATTTTGGAATTGATTCATCCTCCGCCATGCTAGTGGCTTGCACAATAAAAATATTAGGGATGGTAAATTTGGTAGGTAATATGACTTCTTGTCCATACACTAGCTGGAAGGGTGTATACTTGTGTAAAATCTTGACGGTTGTATGATAATCCCATAGTGTAGATGGCACCCATTCGTCCCAATCATCTCTATTGGCTGAGCATATCTTGGTGATTCCCCTCTCTAAGATTTTGTTAAAAGCCTCCACAGTAACGTTTGCTTGAGAGTGATACGGGCTTCTCTTATGGTGTTGTATCATAAAGTTTTGCTACAATGAAGCAACCGTCTCATTCATTAAATGCGTCCCCTAGTCACTAGTGAGTCTTCGGGGGCACCCAAATTGAGTGATAATATTCTCAATGACAACAATGTTTGCAGTAAAATATTTGATTGGTGAAACTTTAGCCCATTTGGTAAGGTACTATGTGGCGGTTGTTAGCACTGGTTTTGATTCCTTTGAAAGTTGACGTCTTCGTCATTTTATTTTGCCTCTAGCTCCTTATGCTTCAATTTTTCTTGCAATTTCTTGCTACATCTTTGACATTCTCTTTGATCCTTTCCTAATTTTTCCAAAATGCTAAAACACCCTAAAATATTCCTATTTGGCCATTTTCATGTCTAAAAGCTACCTAATAATATTTTAATGTTGTCCTATCTATTCCCTATCTTAGCGAAAAGGGAAAATAAAAATTATATATTAATTATATATTTTTATATATAAAATTATTAAATTTTTAGCAAAACAAAAAGATAGGCTTCATTGAGCTCCCTAGCTCTTAGCCCAAATCCTCATCACACAACCAAGTGTCATATAACCGAGAGCCAATTCCAAGACCAAGTCCAAGTCATGAGAGGAGGACGCATTATGCCAAGCCAATGTTCAAACCTGCATAGCCTCGGGCTCATAATCAAAACTCATAAGAACCCAAAACATATATAAACAATTTAAGTCTTCCATGCCTAGAAAATGTGGTATTATTCCCATTGAACATGAAAAAAAAATAAACAAAAGGCATGCAAAGGATGAAAAGTATTAGCCCGAAATTGCCAGATGTTAAATCGTAGGTAGGCTAGGTTCCGGGTGTTAACAGAAAAAGAGGATCGATATCTATGTGTCGATTAAGCATTAATAATGTCTACAACTGTTAGAAATTATTTATCGAGGTAACTGTAAATTGATTTTCTTATGTAAAGTGTGCAGAGGTATTCATGGTTGAGCTATTAGAGATATCAACGAGGTGTCGATGAAGGTCAAGTTATCATTTCTTGATGCACACATTTAATCAAGAAGCCAAGAAAAAGTGTGTAAATGGAATAAGAGGGTTTCATTGTGTGTAGGTAATCAAAAAGTGTCAGACTATGTGCATCTACTGAAGGGTTTAACCAAGTAAGGGTTTTCAGGATGCGAGAATATATCATATATCTCGGAATATGCCCATTTCCATGCTAAATCGAGGATCTCTTTACAGATCATCAAATAGAAAATCTTGGGGCACCAAAGGCAGAGGTAGAAGGAAAGGTAGGGGCAAGAGACGATATGGGATAATTAGTCGATCGACCTTGGCCTGCGCTCTGGCCACTAGGAGCCTGTAATTCAAGATGAAAGTACTTTATTATGATTGCAGAGAGGCTAAGGGAAAAGCTGTGAGAGGGTGCATATCTTTCCCTCTAGCTTCGAAGCAAATGGATACTCTTAATGATTTTCTTTCTCCAAGTGACCTTGTATCGCCCCAATGTGTTGTGACAAATGAAATGCTACAAATTCTCAATCTTGAAACTTTGCAACACATAAAGACAAGGGCCTTTATTGTGAATACCAACAATAGCCACTTATTGGATGATTGTGCCCTAAAACAACTTCTAATGATTATATCCCACTGTACTTATTATGCCCCATGTAGTTTGGCACTTCTATTTTGATGGAGCTCGTTATAGGTTTTGGTAAGGCATAGGTGTGGTTTTTACAAGAAATGGCCTTTCTCTCAGCACTGTCGTAATCACTCCAGAAATTAGCCAATTTTGAGCCACACTATTAGAAATTTTCTCTCGATTTTCATATTGCCCGCAATAATGGTCTCCCACCATAATCAGATCATCTCCTGGAGAAAGAAATATTTCAGTGCTCTCAGGTTGAACCTGATAGTAAATATGAAGCTTGCATTTTTCGAGCACATATAGGAAATTTGGAAGAAGCTGATAAATTCTCAGAGGATCTTTATACAGAGTAGGTTGAGGACGTTTTTTATTCAATATCTATCTATCAAACTTGGTATATTTGTAGGTGTGCGGGTGCAGATATTGTTAATGTTTGAAGATTTCCAATCATATAGTAGATTTAGAGGTTTTCCAATTGTGTGCTTGTGTACTTTATATTAAACTGGGTATTTTTAGAGTCAATTTCTTTTTCAGAAATGGGTTTTGACAATATAATCACTTCTAGGAGAGTATTGTTGTCTTGTATGTAGTCAACTTGTTCACCCTACTGCATATTATGTGAGTACTACAAGGGCCTTTTCTTATAAAGGATATCAGTGAAATTTCTTGGCATTGAATAGATGAGTTACAACCTACAAACAACGAGGAAAATTCTCGTGGACCTAATTGAATGAAGTGTTTTATGGTTGGACCACTTATGGGGCCATTAAAGGAGTGGAAAGGAGCGCATTTCCCTCTAGCAACAACAAAGAGTGATGGTTCAGTAAAAGAGAGTGGGCCAGCTTAAGGAATTGGCTGCCCATGGTCTTGATATTCCAAATGTTGATATGGTTATTCATTTCAAACTCCCAACAAAAACAGATATATTTGTACATAAATCAGAGCCACAGGTTTTGACATGGACAGAGCATACCTTCTGTAGATTTTCATGACAAAGGTATACTGGTCCAAAGCATATAATATCAAGTATGCAAATCATAAAAGCAAGTCATTGTTAGGAGACTTTGAACATTTCCAGAAAAAAATCTACCCTTTTTATAAGGTAGCTATATTTTCGAGAATTCATAAAAAATAGTCAAAGCTCAAACTAAATGTCTGAGCATTATTTAGAGGCAGTGTGTGTTCTAAGTGGTAGATTTTCTCCTGATTTTGATTAACGTAGGTGGTCAAGGATTTATTAGGTGTCAAACAGTTCCACATTTCTTGCAACAGTTGAGGAAAATCAAGAAAAGTGGTAAAGGGTTTAAGGCAAGTGGAAATCATCATCAACAGCTCTCAGTAGTTGCACTTTTGGAGGAAGATATTCCACAAATCTTGGGACAACCCTCCACTTCATCAGCTTTATCTTCATTAACAATTAAATTTCATTTAGTGTTTTACATCAAATGCCTTTTTTAGATAAGATTTACCGTCTTTAGTAAATTGTAATAAATTTCCAATAAACAACTTACCCAAAGTTGTGGATCTTAGAAGATCTGTTAGCTTTGTATAAATATAGGGTAAAGAAAGTAGATCAACGGAATGGTTGGTGGCACAGGGCCGATTTTCATGTTGCTAATCCTCATGCCATTGTTGAAGATGTGTATTGTTGAACACATAATACATTCCAGATTATGCTCTTGAGGATTCACAAATCGTATGGTGTGTGTATTTATTTTTTCTCTTGTTTTTCCATATCTCATATCTTTCTTTTCAGTGGCAGTTTATAATTTCAAATATTTTTGTATGTTTTTATGAGCCTCTTGATGTGTTTATTTATCTTATCAACTTTTATCTGTCTTAATCAGTGAGATTTCTTCATGAGATATGTATAATGACTGTTTAAAGAGCATTCCTTATGACAATGACTTTTCATGATATTCAATAAGAATGTTGTAAGTCTTGATATAGCCTTCTCTTATTGATATATTGTCAAACTGTTTCTTGTCTTATTTTTCATCAAAGCAGTGGATTTTTGTCCTACACACCCACTATTTTCCTCCCATTCTTCTAATCATTGAACTACAAAATTTTCTACCACATCATATATATGAGTGCCCTTATATGTGTCAGAGCCTTTTATCTGTTCAACGTTCCTTTCAGAGTGCTTGAGATCCAATCACTTTCCAAAATCCCAATCAAATCATAAGAAATATCCCCCAAGATTAAGATGTGTCCGGTTAGGTGCTTGATGCAGTCCAAGTGCTGATTTCGGCCCTAACATATTTTGGTGCATTTGTCAGGAGACAAAGGTCTTGAAATGAAGTATTCTCCCGAGTCTCTTGTTTTAATCGCTGAAGATCGATTCTTGAAGGTGGACATGAATTGATAAATTTAAGAGGATTGCAGTTTTTTTTATCACCTATTGACTCCATTATTCAGGATCTAGTGGCGACTTCACGGGGATGCAAAGATCAGATTTTTAGAGGAAGTTTTGGACCAGCAGCTACACCTTTCGGAATTTTGAAAGGGACATCATTGTAGAGGAAACATATAATGTTTTTCCTCATTCATTAGCTGATGATTTGGAGTCTTCTTTATGAGTATCCCACATTGTGATTATTTTTATCATGAACTGCACTATGTCATGATATGGATTCTTTGAGTTTTTATTTTAAGATTCAGAATCCATATGAGAGTTTTTTCAGTTATTTGAATGGTTGTATGACAAGTTCCATATTACATGAAGATTTCCATTCAAATCAGATTAGAAGTAGGAGAATGAATAAGCTCGTTGTTTTGAGCATTTTTTCTTCAGAATATCAGTGTGCAATTTTCAGTTTGAGTTTGGAGAAATAAGTTGTAGAATTAAAATGATGCTTTTGACTCCATTACCCAATGGCTAGGAATGCTGGTATTTTTGAGTTAATGAGAGGGATCGCTGGTTGGAGAGATAAGAGTTAGATTCAATGCACTAGTCTACGGTTCTTGATAGCCCGCAAGGGGCATATCATTCCCAATTAGAGTCACTGTCAGCACTGGTTTTGATTCCTTTGAAAGTTGCCGTCTCCGTCATTTTACTTGGCCTCTAGCTCCTTATGCTTCAATTTTTCTCGCAATTTCTTGCTACATCTTCGCCATTCTCTTCGATCCTTTCTTCACTTTGCCAAAATGCTTAAACACCCTAAAATATTCCTATTTGGCCATTTGCATGTCTAAAAGCTACCTAATGATATTTTAATGCTCTCCTATCTATTCCCTATCTAACCGAAAAGGGAAAATAAAAATTATATATATATATATATATATATATATATATATATATATATATATATATATATATATATATATATATATATATATATATATATATATATATATCTATGTATGTATGTATGTATGTATGTATGTATGTATGTATACTTTTTATTTTCCCTTTTCGGTTAGATAGGGAATAGATAGAAGAGCATTAAAATATCATTATCTATATATATATATATATTAACAAAACAAAAAAATAGGCTTCATTGAGCTCCCTAGCTCTCAGCCCAAATCCTCATCACACAACCAAGTGTCATATAACCAAGAGCCAATTCCAAGATCACATCCAAGTCACGAGAGGAGGACGCATGGCGCCAAGCCAATCTTCAAACCTGCATAGCCTCAGGTTCATAATAAAAACTCATAAGAACCTAAAACATATATAAACAATCTAAGTCTTCCATGTCTGGCAAATGTGGGATTATTCCCATTGAATATGAACAAACAATAAACAAAATGTGCACAAGGGATGACAAGTATTAGCCAAAAATTGACAGATGTTAAATCACAGAGAGGCTAGGTTCCAGGTGTTAACATAAAAAGAGGATTGATACCTATGTGTAGAATAAGCATTAATAATGTCTTCAGCTATTTGAAAGTATTTGTCGAGCTAACTATAAATTGATATTCATATGTCAAGTGTGCAGAGGTATTCATGGCCGAGTTGCTAGAGATATCGACCAGGTGTTGATGAAGGTCAAGTTATCATTTCTAGATGCGTGCATTTAACCAAGAAGCCAAGAAAAAGTGCGTGAATGGCAGAGGAGGGTCTCATTGCGTGCAGGTAATGTGTAGGTGTCAGACTATGTGCATCTACTGAAGGGTTTAACCAAGTAAAGGTTTGCAGGATATGAAAATATATCATATATCTCGGAATATGTGCATTTCCATCCTAAATAGAGGATCTATTTGCAGATCCTCAAATAGAAAATCAGGAGCACCGAAGGCAGAGGTAGAAGGAAAGGCAGGAGCAAGAGACAATATGGGATCATCGGCCGATCGACCTTGGCCTATGCTCTGGCCACCAGGAGCCTGACATTCAAGATGAGAGCCCTTTATTACAATTTTGAAGAGGTTAAGGGAAAAGCTATGAGAGGGCACAGATCTTTCCCTCCAGCTACAAAGCAGATGGATACTCCTAATGATTTTCTTTCTGCAAGTGACCTTGTATCGCTCCACTGTGCCGTGAAAAATGAAACACTACAGATTCTCAATCTTGAAACTTTTCAACACATAAAGCTAGGGGCATTTATTGTGAATACTAGCAATAGCCACTTATTGGATGATTGTGCGCTAAAAGAAATTCTAATGATTATATCCCACTGTACTTATTAGGCCCCCTGTAGTCAGGAACTTCTATTTTGATGGAGCTTGTTATATATTTTGGGAAGGCATCGGTGTGGTTTTTACAAGAAATGGCATTTCTCTCAGCACTGTTTTAATCACTCCAGAAATTAGCCAATTTCGGGTCACACTATCAAAAACGTGTTCTCAGTTTTTATTCTACCTGCAATAATGCTCTCCCACCCTCTTCAGATCATCTACTTGAGAAATAAAGTTTTTAGTGCTCTTAAGTTGAACCTAATAGTAAACATGAAGCTTGTATTTGTCGAGCACATATAGGAAATTTGGAAGAAGATGAGAAATTCTTAGAGGATCTTTATACAGAGTAGGCTGAGAACTTTGTTGATTCAAGATCTGTCTATCAAACTTGGTATATTTACAGGTGTGCGGGTGTAGATCTTGTTAATGTTCGAAGGTTTCCAATCATATAGTAGATTTAGAGGTTTTCCAGTTGCGTGCTTGTGTACTTTATATTAAACTAGGTATTTGTAGAGTCAATTTCTTTTTCAGAAATGTGTTTCAACAATGCAATCCCTTCCAAGAGAGTATTGTTGCCATGTTTTTAGTCAACTTGTTTACCCTACTGCATATTATGTGAGTACTACACATGCCTTTTATTATAAAGGATATCAGTGAAATTTCTTGGCATCAAATATATGAGTTACAACCTATAAACAACGAGGAAAATTCTCGTTGACCTAATGGAATGAAGTGTTTTATGGTTGGACCACTTATGGGGCCATTAAAGGAGTGGACATGAGCGCATTTCCCTCTAGCAACAACAAAGAGTGATGGTTCAGTAAAAGGGAGTGAGATAGCTTCAGGAAATTGGTGTCCCATGGTCTTGATATTCCAAATGTTGATCTGGTTATTCATTTCGAACTCCCAACAAAAACAGAGATATTTGTACATAAATCAGAGCCACAGGTTTTGACATGGACAGAGCATACCTTATGTATATTTTCATGACAAAGGTATACCGTTCCAAAGCATACAATATCAAGTATGAAAATTATAAAAGCAATTCATTGTCAGGAGACTTTGAAAATTTCCATAAAAAAAACTACCCTTTTTATAAGGTAGCTACATTTTCAAGAATTCGTAAAAAATAGAGTCAAATCTCAAACCAAATGTCTGAGCATTCTTTAGAGGCAGTGTGTGTTCCAAGTAGTAGATTTTCTCCTGATTTTGATCAATGTACGTGGCAAAGGATTGATTAGGTGTCAAACAGTTCCACATTTCTTGCAGCAGTTGAGGACAATAACGACAGGTGGTAAAGGGTTTAAGGCAAGTGGCAATCATCATCAACAACTCTCAGCAGTTGCACTTTTGGAGGAAGATCTTCACAAATCCTGGGATAACCCTCCACATCATCAACTTGATCTTTTGGTACGTCTGCCAAGAGTCGAAGGTCTTGAAACGAAGTATTCTCCCGAGTCTCTTGTTTTAATCCCTAAAGATCGATTCTTGAAGTTGAACATGAATTGATAACTTGAAGAGGGCTGCAGTTTTTTTTTTACCTAGCGAATCCATTGTTCCAGATCTAGTGGTGACTTCACGGGGATGCAGAGATTAGATTTTTAGAGGAATTTTTGGAGTATAAGCTACACCTTTTGGAATTCTAAAAGGGACATCATTGCAGCGGAAACATTTAATATTTTTTCTCATTCAGTAGCTGATGATTTGGAGTCTTCTTTATGAGTATCCCGTGTTGTGATTATTTTTATCATGAACTACACTATTTCATGATATGGATTCTTTTAGTTTTTATTTTAAGATTCAGAATCCATATGAGAGTTTTTTCAACTATTTGAATGGTTGTACGACAAGTTCCATATTGCATGAAGATTTCCATTGAAATCAGATTAGAAGTAGGAGAATGAATAAGCTTGTTGTTTTGAGCATTTTATTTTTCTTCAGAATGTTAGAGTTCAGTTCTTAGTATGAATTCAGTTTGAGTTTGGAGAAATAAGTTGCAGAATTAAAATGATGTTTTTTACTCCATTACCTAATGGCTAGGCATGCTGGTCTTTTTGAGTTAATAAGAAATATAGCTGGTTGGAGAGATAAGAGTTGGATTGAAGGCACTAGTCTACAGTTCTTGATAGCTTGCAGGGGGCATATCTTCCCCAATTACAACCACTATTAGCACTAGTTTTGATTCCTTTGAAAGTTTTCCTCTCCGTCATTTTATTTGGCCTTTAGCTCCTTATGCTTCAATTTTTCTCGCAATTTCTCACTACATCTTCGCCATTCTCTTTGATCCTTTCCTCATTTTGCCGAAATTCTAAAAGTTCGTAAAATATTCCTATTTAGCCATTTTCATGTCTAAAAGCTACCTAATGATATTTTAATGTTGTCCTATCTATTCCCTATCTTAAAGAAAAGGGAAAATAAAAATTATTTATTAATTTTATATTTTTATACATAAAATTATTATAATTTTTAGCGAAAAAAAGGCTCTATTGAGCTCCCTAGCTCTCAGCCCAAATCCTCATCACACAACCAAGTGTCATATAACCGAGATCCAATTCCAAGACCAAGTCCAAGTCACGAGAGGAGGACGCATGGCGCCAAGCCAATGTTCAAACCTTCATAACCTCGGGCTCATAATCAAAACTCACAAGAACCCAAAACATATATAAACAATCTAAGTCTTCCATGCCCGA
The DNA here is from genome assembly GCA_034641835.2 of Pinus albicaulis. Lineage (NCBI taxonomy): Eukaryota > Viridiplantae > Streptophyta > Pinopsida > Pinales > Pinaceae > Pinus > Pinus albicaulis. The sequence continues at coordinate 891,053,017 of CM076578.1, forward strand.
AAAATGTGGGATTATTCCCATTGAATATGAACAAACAATAAACAAAAGGCATGCAAGGGATGGCAAGTATTAGCCCGAAATTGACAGATGTTAAATCGCAGGGAGGCTAGGTTCCGAGTGTTAACACAAAAAGAGGATCGATACATATGTGTCGATTAAGCATTAATAATGTTTGTAGTTGTTTGAAAGTCTTTGTCGAGCTAACTGTAAGTTTGTTTTCATATGTCAAGTGCGCAGAGGTATTCATGGCTGAGCTGTTAGAGATATCGACCAGGTGTCGATGAAGGTCAAGTTATCATTTCCAGATGCATACATTTAAACAAGAAGCCAGGAAAAAGTGCGTGAATGGTAGAAGAGGGTTTCATTGCATGCAAGTGTCAGACTATATGCATCTACTGAAGGGTTTAACCAAGTAAGGGTTTGGAGGATGCACGAGTATATCATATATCTCGGAATATGCGCATTTCCCTCCTGAATCTAGGATATATTTGCAGATCCTCAAATAGAAAAGCCAGAGGCACCAAAGGCAGAGGTAGAATGAAAGGTAGGAGCAAGATATGATATGGGATCATCGGTCGATCGGCCTTAGCCTGCGCTCTGGCCACCAGGAGCTTGGCATTCAAGATGAGAGTCCTAATTTATTAAGATTGCAAAGAGGTTACGAGAAAATATGTGTGAGGGCAGAGATCTTTCCCTCCAGCTGCGAAGAAAATGGATAATCTTAATGATTTACTTTATACAAGTGACCTTGTATTGCTCCACTGTGTTGTGACAAATGAAACACTAAAGATTCTCAATCTTGAAACTTTGCAGCACATAAAGCCAAGGGCCTTTATTGTGAATACCAACAGTAGCCACTTATATGATGATTGTGCCCTAAAATAAATTCTAATGATTATATCCCACTGTACTTATTAGGCCCCCTGCAGTCTGGCACTTCTATTTTGATGGAGCTCGTTATAGATTTTGGTAAGGCATCGGTGTGGTTTTTACAAGAAATGGCCTTTCTCTTAGCACTGTCGTAATCACTTCAGAAATTAGCCAATTTCAGGTCACACTATCAGAAATGTGCTCTCAGTTTTCATTCTGCCTGGAATAATGCTCTCCCACCATCTTTAGATCATCCACTTGAGAAAAAAAGTTTTCAGTGCTCTCAGGTTGAACCTGATAGTAAATATGAAGCTCATATTTGTTGAGCACATATAGGAATTTTGGAAGAAACTGAGAAATTATTAGAGGATATTTATACAGAGTAGGTTGAGGGCTTTGTTGACTTAATATCTGTCTATCAAACTTGGTATATTTGCAGGTGTCCGGGTGCAGATCTTGTTAATGTTTGAAGGTCTACAATCATATAATAGTTTTAGAGGTTTTCTAGTTGCGTGCTTTTGTACTTTATATTAAACTGGGTATTTGTAGAGTCAATTTCTTTTTCAGAAATGGGTTTCGACAATACAATCACTTCTAGGGGAGCATTGCTATCATGTTTGTAGTCAACTTGTTTACCCTACTGCATATTATGTGAGTACTACACGGGCCTGTGCTTATAAAGATATTACTGAAATTTCTTGGCATCGAATAGATGAGTTACAACCTACAAACAACGAGGCAAATTCTCGTGGATTGAATGCAATGAAGTGTTTTATGGTTGGACCACTTATGGGGCCATTAAAGGAGTGGATAGGAGCACATTTCCCTCTAGCAACAACAAAGAGTGATGGTTCAACAAAAGGGAGTGGGCCAACTTCAGGAAATTTGTTGCCCATGGTCTTGATATTCCAAATGTTGATCTGGTTATTCATTTCAAACTCCCAACAAAAACAGAGATATTTGTACATAAATCCGAGCCACAGGTTTCAACATGGAAAAATCATACCTTCTGTAGATTGTCATGACAAAGGTATACCAGTCCAAAGCCTATAATATCAAGTATGCAAATCATAAAAGTAATTCACTGTCAAGAGACTTTGAACATTTCCAGAAAAAAAGCTACCCTTTTTATAAGGTAGCTACATTTTCGAGAATTTGTAAAAACTAGAGTGAAATCTCAAACCAAATGTCTAAGAATTCTTTAGAGGTAGTGTGTGTTCCAAGTTGAATATTTTCTCCTGATTTTGATCATGGTAGGTGGCAGAGGATTGATTAGGTGTCAAACAGTTCCACATTTCTTGCAGCAGTTGAGGATAGTCAAGACATGTGGTAAAGGGTTTAAGGCAAGTGGCAATCATCATCAACAACTCTCAGCAGTTGCACTTTTGGAGGAAGATCTTCCACAAATCCTCGGACAACTCTCCACATCATCAACTCGATCTTCATTAATAATTAAATTTCATTTAGTGTTTTACATCGAATGCCTTTTTTAGATAAGGTTTACTATCTTTAGTAAATTGTAATAAATTTCTAATAAAAAACTTACCCAAATTTGTGGATCTTAGAAGATCTGTTAGTTTTGTGTAAATATACGGTAAAGCAGTCAGATCAAGGGGGATGGTTGGTGGCACAGGGCCAAGTGCCCTGTTGCTGATCGTCATGCCATTCCTGAAGCTTTGTATTGTTGAACACATAATACATTCCAAATTACGCTCTTGAGGATTCACAAATCGTATGGTGCGTGTATTTGTTTTTTCTCTTGTTTTTCCATATCGCATATCTTCATTTTCATTTGCAGTTTATAATTTCAAATGATGTTGTATGTTTTTATGAGACTCTTGATGTGTTTATGTATCTTATGAACTCTAATCAGTCTTACTCAATGAGATTTCTTGATGAGATATGTATAATGACTGTTTAAAGAGCATTCCTTATGACAATGACGTTTCTTAATATTCAATAAGAATGTTGTAAGTCTTGATATAGCCTTCTCTTGTTGATATATTTTCAAACTGTTTCTTGTGTTATTTTTCAGCAAAGCAGTGGATTTATGTCTTACAGACCTACTGCCTTTCTCCCATTCTTCTAATAATTGAACTACAAACTTTTCTACCACATCATATATACAAGTGCCCTCATATGTGTGAGAGCCTTTTGTCTGTTCAACGTTCCTTTCAGAGTGCATGAGATCTAGTCACTTTCTATAAACCCAATAAAATCATAAGAAATAGCCCCTGTGCTTAAGATGTGTCCGTTCATGTGCTTGATGTAGTCCAAGCGCTGATTCTGGCGCTAATAATGGTAATAATATATCTTTTGTGTGAGTGACGCATTGGTGGGTTAATAGGCCCCATAAAGTCGATTGGCCATTTCTCAAAGGCATGGAGTGATTGTAATTGTTGCAAAGGAAGTCCATCTTGATGTGATGACTTTCCAACCCTTTGACACACATCACATCTCTTGGCATACTCCTTTGTGTCGTGGAAAAGTGTGGGCCACCAAAGTCCCTCCTACAACACTTTCCTCGGGGTGACCTTCCCACCAACATGTCCACCCGCAACTCCTGAATGACATTCCCACAATACATGATGTCTCTCATGATCAAGAACACACCTTTGCAATACCTGATCAAGGCCCAACTTGTACAGTTTTCCTGCGATCAAGCGGTAATATGCAACGCGAACCACCATGTTATTTCACTGTGTTGTTGTGTACCTCTTCGGGCATTTACCCATGGCTATAAATTCTATAATTTCCTCCAAGTAGTCTGGTATGGCTTCTGTTAGCGCTAAAATCTACCTTAGGCTGAAATAAGGTAAAACTCAAGGCTGCATCAAACCACGCTCAGCCTCGTAGCTAGCCCTACGAGGACAGGAGAGGGCTCTCTCCGGGTCTATCTCGGCAAAGGATCTTCAAAGGGGCTGAGATGACTTATAATGAACAATGAATACTGATTTTAGGGTAGTAAAGAGATAGGAAAGTTTGATTTTGATTTTTTGGGTTTTTGTTGGAGAAATGGGAAAAAACAATTTTGGGTCCGGGGATAAGGCCAGATCTTTGCAGAATTCGAGTTGGGGCGAGGTAGGCAATAGTCTTGATGCTTTTGATTGAGTATATGGATGGATCAGAAAGACAAGGAGCTAAAAAGGGCAAGGATGAACATGGATCCTTTTCAAACAGGCGAAAACATGTAAAACTAAACGAATTCAAAGGCAGAGCACTGTAAACAATGGATTCAACCTCATCTACTCATTCATTTTAGTTTCAGAAGCATAAGAAGGGATGGCATACATTAAACATGAAATAACTTACAATAAAATGAGAGAAAACACCATCAACAACTGAAAGCCACAAGAATCCCAACAGGTGCTGCAAAACCTCTGATCTTTTCTTAGCCAAAATATGAAAAATATGTACAATAGCGTGCCAAAAGTTTCCCAAGAGTCCAACCATGAAAGTGTCTCAAAAATTACAATATATAGATCAATCTAACCCCCCCCCATGACTCTAGGGGTCGAATTCCTTCTTCAGGGATCAGTTTCAACCAAATTCTAATCAAGGAGCTAAAATCTAGGCAGCTAACAACTTGCCTCTAAAAGAGTGGAAACTGATTCATTTACTTGATTTTCACTTTTTTGAGAGTGAATCTTCTAGAATAGGTAAAAGTGAGCCAAAGTTACATGCCAACCATAAATTTACATCATGAAAACTCAAAAATTACATTCACAAGCAAAACTAGTCCAACTGGCCGAATTTCTGAGCTGGAAGGTGAAAAATTGACCAAAAATCCATGTGCGTAGCGCCCCTGAGCCATACGCATAGCGCGCCTTTCAGCCTGATTTTGAGGCACTTTCCTGCATCCAAATTGAGCTCATGATAGCTCGTTGGAAAGCCCTAGATGTTGGCTATCCAACCCAAGTGGAATTTCCCAATTTGGAGCTAATTTGACCCTCCAAAAATTCATTCTCCCAGAAGTACTTCCTGCTGGTGCAAAAGGTGGCAGCAAGGTGGTTTTCATGGTGTTTTTGGGCCTTTTGATCATCCAGAACCTGATGAAATGCTTCAGAAATACTTGAGCATGCATAAATTACCATGAAAAACCCAAAAATACAAAGATTTCCTTCAGCAAGTGTCCCAAACAAAAGTGAGCATGTGGACGCGCTACTCGTATAGCTGAAAAATCTGTTTTTGGACCAAAATATTTCAAAATAACAAAAATTTCTCCGAATTTGCTCAAATTCGGAGCGAAGACCCTCCATCATGTATCATGCCCAGCCAACGAAGCCTCGGCCAAAATCCGGAGTGGATCAGGCCTTTTCCGCCGTTTTAGTGCTTCGCTCAACCTCCTCTTCAGAATCTTCATTCTTGCTTTGCAGACGTGCATGCGGGCCCAATAATGACCTTTCATGTGGCGAAGCATGTCTTTGTCTCTGTTGGATTTTTCAATCAACTTCTCCAGATGAATGTTAACACGTGTGAGGCAAGAATCTCGATCGATTGGTGTCATGTCGCCAGGTCTCTTCCGGGCCAATTGTCGATCTTCACGGATTCGCCGCAGCTCATAAAGTTCGTGCTCATCCTCTAGCTGTTTGTTACGCTGCTCCAGGTAGTTTATCACCCACTGAGTCTTCTGCAATTTATCTTTCAGCGTGTCATTTTTGGCCCTTTGCTCCTGGATGATCTCTTTCAGTTTCGAGCTAGGAGAGCTCGCATCAACATCAATGATCATGAAATCCGTGTCCCGGCCTTCTGATGGGCCCTCATCATGCATGGGCTTCTTGCCCCTGTCCTGGATCTGTACCTGTGCCAAAGAAGAAGGCGAGACCCCTTCCACATCATGTGGAGATAATACTCGCTCTGCTGATGGAGTTGGCGAGACCCCTTCCACCCCGGGTGGAGATAATACTCGCCGTGTAGCTGCAAATAAGGCCCTGTGGCCTCGCTGGTATGTCACATACAATGGAGCACTGATATGCTTAATCTCAGGAATGTCAGGCTGGTGTGAAGGCTCTCCCGCATCATGAACTATCTCCAAGTGATGCCCTGCTGTGTCAACTGATGTACCACTACGATCTTGATTAGAGCGTAATGATATATACTCCTATGTTGCTGTGCTGGGGTCTTCTTATGTACAAAAATCACCATCCTCTCTATGTTGCGATACATGAAGTACGGAATGTTCATCATACGTACCCTCGTGAAGTGCATCAACAAACGGACATGGTACGCAAAGAGACGCGAGAATCTGCCCTCGCAACTGAAATACCGAATGATGAGTTTCATCAGTGGTGCAAACTCATCCTTCAGGAATCTGAAAGGAAAAACCCTGCTCAAGTGCCTCTTATACCCAGGTTTGATGTATGGCTCATAGTGGAATTTCTCCAACTGCTGACGTTTGTTCCATTCCTCTCCTATATTTGTTATCCCGGTGGCCTGAGCAATAGTCTCTGGTGACAGAATGAAATCCACTCCGGCGAGGTTTACACGGTCATCATGTAAATGTAGAACAAATAGACGAGCTAGTTCACGATGAAGCTGGGTTTGTGAAATCATCTCACAGAATCGAAAACATGACTGATACCGAAAACAATCCATTGCAAGCGGACATGCCTGCAATTGAGCCAAAGAAGTAGGCTCCTCCATGAGATGTTTACCACCTTTGCCACCTTTGTGAGGCCTCCATGGCACATTACCCTCTGCTGTGGAATCACTGTCAGACTCCTGCTCATAAACTGAATCTGTCTCTGACATGGTTTTGAAAACAAGATATTTGCAATATGGATGCTGATATAGGTGCAGTGAAGGCAAAGTTTTAATGTATGTTCAAAACCCAATAAATGTCACACATGTACCCAAGTATCACAGGAAAACAAAATCATAATGAGGATGGCTCTGTTTTAATGGCATAAAAACTATCACTGTTTTGATCACAAGTAAGTTTGACAAATGAGTACCAAATGCAAATGTATGGTACAACTTTATAATGATGGCCAAAATTTGTCAAAGGAGCAAACAAATATGGGACTGTGTTTTATCAAATCAAGAATAGGAACAACATGACAATGACCATAGTGAAACAAATGGCCATGACAGTGGCAATAGAATGATGATGATAGCAGCGGTGATATTATGGTGATGGAGGATATAGACTAGTCAACATAAGACTATGTAAAAACATGAAAGGACATGACAGCAGTGGTAAAATGGCCAAAAGGCATGAGGATGATGTACATAATGTGCCAGGGCGCCACAAGCAATATAGGTATGAGCACATATACCAATCACGAAAATTTACAAACCCTTCACTAGACTGTCACTATATCTTTTAAAACCCTGAGAATTGAATTTGGCATGAACATAGGGTTTATAGATTTCTCCTCAAGCAATGCTTGTTTCCCAACTTCAAAAAATACCAAAACCTCTTTCAAAAATCACTGAAAAATGATTAAAAACCTGTTTGCAAGTGGATGGAGGCGTTTGAGCTCGAAATCGGACGCAAAGACAAAATTGTTTGGCTCTGTCACTGTATGGGTAGCGCGCCTACCCAACGAGTAGCGCGCCCTATACGCGTAGCGCCCGTGTTCTCTGCAAAGGGCTGGGGAAGGTTAAGTGCGTAGCGCACCTTATATGGGTAGCGCGCCTCTTGTATGGGTAGTGCGCACCTCCAATCACTGTCCACGGCTATGAAAACACGGCTTCGGCCTTCAAGAACACAAACACGATTTCTGCCTTGAGGTTTTCGAGCAAATGAAATTGTTTGCCATGATTTATATGTGAAGAAAATATCTCATCAAATCAAATTTGATTTAAATTTGTTTGCTAACCCACTTTATAATGTTTCGGCACTTTGACATTTGATCTTTTAATACAATGCTTCTCTTTTGGCTTTTCTGAGTTTTGGACTGATAATACTTTGTTGTCTTTTGCAGGGATCCGACACTTGGCTTAGGAAAAGATCAGAGGCTTGCTCTGAAGTTTCTTATGGTGAAATAGATACAATTATTACAAAAATGAAATTAGACAATTTCTAGTTCCAAAACAGAGTTTTGGACTAGAAATGTCTTCAAATGCTTTTGATAATAAAAATATGAAACGAGAACTTTTTGGAACCAACCTCATGGCCTGCAGGCTTTTATGACATGTATGCAAAGGACTTGAAAACCCTAGACTCTAGGACTAAAGAATATTTTTTAACGAAAACAATCATTAATGACCATGAATGAAATGACGATGAACTTCAGTGATTTTTGAGGAATTTCTAAATAGCCCTGCAGGTACAAGCATGAGGAAACACAAGACAACCAGACCCCCTCGTCAGTCAATGGCATGCTCCTAGCGAAATGCAACGAAGTGGAACAAGCGAGACACCTAAGAATGAATATGCAAAAAGCGAAATGATCTCTGATGGAGGGCTGTAAGGACCGACTCTAACATTGGCTCCAATGGGGATGGTGGCTCCATGGAGATGCCAAGAACGGCAGATCTCTGGGGGAGTCAGACAGTGCCTTCATCCATTGGGCGATGGAGTCATTATTTCAACAGATAACACAAAACTTTTGATACATTTATTAACTGCAAACTTGACTGAAAAGCGACCGAAACTTGACCAAAACTAACTCGACTCTAAAACTGAAAGACTGATAAAACTGACTTGACGAACTTCAAACCAACCAACCTCCATCTCCAGAATTATAGCCTTCGCTCCGGACCCCAGACTGAAGATGAGAGATCAGTACACACTTGCAATAAAACATAAATAAAATGATATATACAATGATGATGAAATCAACAGAAAATACTTAGAAGTGGTATCGCTTAAGAAACCGACCATTGATCGGCCCTCCAGGACAATCATCTCCATTCATTTCCTTGAGAAGAAAGGCGTTTTGACCATGATACGCTGCAATCTTAAAAGGACCCTTCCATAAGTTTTCAAATTTACCGTGCTTTCCCTTATCTTCATTCCGAGCATCCCATTTCAAAACCACCTCATCCAGCTGAAACTTATCTGCTTTTTCCTTCCTGTCATAAATCTTCTTTATGCGCTCCTGCAACTTGAAAGTATTTTGAAATACCTCCTCCCGTGTCTGCTGTAAATGAATCATCTGATTAATCCTCCGCTGCATGGGATCTTCCTCACTACTAGCCTCCTGAAGCAATTTGACTACTGGGACAACAAGCAAAGTAGGAAAAACCGTGTCTATTCCGTACACCAACTCGAAAGGAGACATGCCAATAGACTTTTTCTGACTTACCCTATCAGCCCACAGTGCATTCACTAATTTCTTGTGCCAGCCCTTTTTGTTGATTTCCAGCAATTTCTTAATGATATTTACCAAGGACTTATTTGAAGATTCCGCCAAGCCATTTCCTTGCGGATGGTAGGCAGTCGAATGTCCCAAGCTGATATTGTACTTATAGCAAAATTCAACCATCCTCTTAGACTTGAAGGCCGCTGCATTATTTGTGATTATTTTACTAGGACACCCAAAACGTGACAGAATATTGTTTTCAAGAAAAGAGATAATTACCGCATCCGTGGCCTGTCGAGTGGGAATCGCCTCGATCCATTTTGTGAAGTAGTCCGTAGCTGTCAATATCCATCTATGCTGTCCGAAAGATGCTGGGTGGATTTCCCCGATAAAATCCAATCCCCACTGCTGGAATGGTGCACTAACTTCAATTGGTTTGAGAGGCAAAGGCTGTAATTTTTGCTTCCCTTCGAAAATTTGACACTCGTGACAATTATTAACAGCCTTATATACATCAGAAAACAAAGAAGGCCAATAATACCTTGCCCTTAGAATCTTATTCGCTGTGGTCTTCCAAAACAAATGGCCTCCGCAGTCTCCTCTATGAAAGTCCTCCAAAACTCTTTGAGCTTCCTCCTCTACCAAACAATTCAACAACACTCCCCCAGGGTCTTTCCAATACAATGCAGAATTCAGAATGCAAAAATTTGCAGCTCTCAACTTCAATGTTCTACTCTTGTTCCTAGGCATCCCGGGAGGTGGAGACAAATTCTGAAGCACGTATAAAATTTCAGCATACCAAGGGGAAGAAAAAAAAATATACGATACCTGAACTGACGTACTTTCATCATCTTCATCGGACATGGCAGCGATCAAATTTATATCTAGAGCATGCAGATTTGTTTCAGCCATGAGCTTGGCGAGTCCTTGTCCTTTGATCAACTTAGTCGGTTTAATCTCCACATCGTATTCTAACAATGCAGCGATCCACTTACCCCATCTTCCTTCTGGATCTGCCTGTACCAAAACATCTTTAACTGCTGCGTTAGGAACATATGCTAAAATGTGGGAATGCAGTATATACACACGGAAATATTTCAAGGCCTTTACAAGTGCAAGTGCTTGTTTCTCAATAATATTGTATTTCAATGCTCCGTCCCTTATAATCCGACTGAAAAAAGCAATGGGTTTCTCAACTCCATCCCTTTTCTGCATTAAAACAGCTGCCAAAGTGTGCTCAGAAGCAAACGAAAACAAAATGAAGTCCTGTGTGTAGTCCGGGCTGATTAAAATAGGGGCTGAAGAAAGAGCTATCTTTACCAAATTAAATGATTTCACCGCCTCTTCTGTCCACTTTACCTGACTGTCTTTTTTCAGCATGTTCGTGATTTCTCTAAGATGCTCAGCAAGATTTGGAATGAAACGACGCAGAAAATTCATTTTGCCATTAAATGACCGTATTTATTTCTTGTTTCGGGGCTGTTCAATCTGCTGTATGGCTTTAACACGTGCAGGGTCAACACGGATGCCATCTTTCGATATGATGTGGCCAAGGAGCTTGCCTTCATCCATGGAAAAAAAACTCTTTTTCGGATTCAGCGAAATGCCATATTTTCTGCACTTCTGGAAAACAATTTTCAAATGATATAAACGTTCCTCATTAGAATTTGAAAACACAGTTAAATCATCTAGGTAAACAACCAAAAATACATCTTTCTCGTTGGCAAAAGCCATGTCCATTTCACGCTGAAAGGTGGCACCTGCATTCTTCAAACCAAACGACATTTTTGCATAATGAAACATTCCCCATGGAGTGGTGAACGCAGTCTTGTCACGATCATATTCATGCACTAAAATTTGATTGTATCCTGAGTAGCCATCGAGTAGTGACATCCTTGATGCTCCAACTACTCGCTGCAATATATGGTCCATTTTTGGCAGTGGATAATTGTCTTTTAATGATACCTTATTCAAATTTCTGAAATCGATACATAAACAGATCTCACCTGTTTTCTTTCTCATGGGCACCAAATTTGATATCCAATCTGAAAATCGGATAGGCACAATGATTCCTGACTTATACAACCTATTTACCTCTTTTTCAATCGATGGTAGCAGCTTTGGATTGATTCTCCTCAACTTTTGACGAAAAGGCTTCTGATTTGGTTTGATGGGGATGGTATGCTGAATGATATTAGTATCATATGTTTTTAGATCTGAGTAATCCCATGCAAAAGCATCAGAAAATGAAGACAACAATTTCACATACTCTGCCTTTACCTTTGGTGACAATGACTTTGATAACTTTACCATCTTGGGATTCTCAGCTGTCCCAATATTTACCTCTTCAACACCTTTTTCAGTCGGCCTCAATGTCAGTTTGCGGGCTACATCGTCTTGATCAAACAGTTCTTCCAAAGGAATCAATCCCTTAGGAATGATGTTATCTTTAAGTTGCAGCACTTCCATTTGATTTATTTGTATATCATCATCATGTTATGTATCTATGGAGGTGTCTTTAAACTTACCCTTATTCTGCAGAAAATCACTAATCTCCTCGTCATCCTGAAAGACTTGCCAACATCGCTGATTGTCTGGAACGGTGGGGCGATGTTTCACATGAATCTCGAACTTGTTGCTGGAATTCATTGGAATTTTTAAATTGCTTGCTGCCTTAGCAAGTCCATCAGCAACACCATTTTGTATGCGAGGCACACATGTCAAGGTATGATCAGAAAATAATTTCAGAATGTCTAAAACTGCATTACGGTAAGCCTCATGCGAGGATGTTTGGCCTGAAACTCACCTTTAACCTGCTTTATCACCAACTCTGAATCACCATACACTGCAATTCTTTTCGCTTTCAGCTTTCTAAGAATCTTAAGGCCAGCAATTAGAGCCTCATATTCCGCTTCATTATTAGAACAGTCAAATGCTAGCTTGTAGGAACACACTCTCACATTGCTTGGAACCTTATCCGGAGCGGAAAATGGACTATGAATCCAAACACCAATTCCAGCACCGTCACTACCCACTGCGCCATCAAAATCCATGGTCCAAAGACCATCTTCATCGTCCTCTAAATGCTGAAATTGCGCCAGCTCTGTTTTTCCTGTTTGCTTCCCATTGTCTTCAGCTGATTACTCCATAGTAGCTTGTTTTTCTCTTCTTTCTTTTTGCAGAACTTCTCTAAAATTCTAAGTGATTTCTGGTATATCTTCTGCCTGAACTAATTGACTATCTATATCATTAAAACTATCAGCAAATAAAACAAACGATTCTAAGTCGGTATGTACATAATTTACAGGATGATTGATTGGCTTCTCCTTGCTGGTTATCATGTATTTCATCTTCTGCTCTCGATATAACTTTCTCATTTGACCAAAGACTGGAATTGTAGCGTAGGAAAAATCTAACTGAAGTGTACCTTTCAACTTTGCTCCCCAAGATCTTGAAAGGAGCATTCCAAATCGCGGAGGAATGTCCGCCACAACCACATCCATTAAGACATTCTTCGCTGGAATTTGATCTAAGCTTACAACCAAATATTTGATGAGTCCTATACACCTCACACGGCTGGAATCAAATGAATACAAATCATGATATTTTCTTGTAATGTCTAGTCCCAACTTTTCCATGATCGCCTTTGGCATCAAATTGTGTGAAGCACCCGAATCGAACATGGCATTGTGCAAAACATATTCATGCAACCTCAAACTGATATAAAAGGGAGTAACATCATTGTCAGGGGACTCAACATCTAATGCAGGCCCGAAAATCAATTCTGGCTGATCATCCTCAACATTTACCATATCGAACATTGGATCAAAGTTCAGAATTTTGGAGACTTGACCGCGGTAGCTGCCGTTCTTCATGATTTTTGTCAAAGGAATAGATATTTTTAATTTGGAAATTTCATTTTCCAAACTAAATGCTGAAACTCTTTCAACCTCTTTGACCGGAACTTCCTTCTTTTCAGCCTTATCTTTCACTATGTTTGGCTGATTTACCTTTTCTGCTGATGATACTTTACTAGCTGCGGGATCAATTGTCTCTTTTCCTTTCTTCTGTGGTATCGGTGAATTTGCCTTTGGTGCTGAAGCTTCTTTTCGTTTTTGAATTGGATTTATGGGCACATCTCGGTTTCTCAATGAGTATTGCTTCTGTTGAGTGGACAAAGCATTCAAATATCCTCTTTGGTAATCATCTGACTCTTCCTCTAAATCTGCATCATTTGCTAAAATGAAATCTTCATCTTTCTGTGCAGCTGAACTTTCTCCATATTCTTCATCCTCGGTAATATAAATAGGCAGATCGTCGGGAGTGAAGAAATGATTTTGCTCACCTGCTACATCATCATCATCATCTGAATCTTGACTCACAAAATTCTGCAAAAGAGGTGTCTTAATCTGCTGCTGGGCTGCCGGCTCTTGTGGTCTTTGTTCACGCTGCTTAATTCTGAACTGTGGCTGCTGCTGGCCACGGTAGTTTGGATTCCGAATCTGCGTTTCTGGTTTGTCAAGTGTCATCCTTTTGAACATTTTTTCCATCTCACGAAGCAAGTGCTGTTCGGATGTAGATGTGGAAGGCTCTTCCTTTATAGTCACTCTTTTCTCTGCTTTCAACCGTGCTCTCTTATCGTTCAGATTCACCTCAACACTAACGACAATCTTCTACATATATTCTAAGGTAGGCGGATCTCTGTCACGTAACGAATAAGCCATCTCCGGATCAAAAGCATCCGGGAATTTAAGAAGAGCTGACTTTTTAGACGGTCTTAAGTCATCTGGAATTGCATTATACACTGTATTGAATCTGATAATATAATCCTGAACGGACTCACCAGGTTTACGCTTAATGTTTGTATACTCTGAAGTGATCTGCAGCGGATCTTTTTTCATCTCCCATCGATCTAAAAATTGTGTTTGGAGCTCTTGCAATGTATTGATACTTCTGGCCTGTAGAGCTCTGAACCATTTACGAACTTCTCCTTCGAAAGTATGGGCAAACAATCTCATTGAAACATTTTCTGCATCAACTTCATGCAGATCCAAAAAGTCTGTCATTCGGACAATATGCTGTTGAGCTGATATACTCTGTGGTGTGCCATCAAATATGGGAATCTTGCTCTGGTAATCAGTAGGCATAGGATCTAAATTGGCCGGCAAAGTAAGAGGTGCAAATCTGGCTGCCATGACTCTCGGCGGATTGATAATCTGCTGTCTCGGAGAAACAGGAGGACTGGGAGCAGTAGGTGAACGAGGTGTATGCGGTGGAGACGAAGGAGAAACTACTGCTGATTGCTGATTAGAAATCTCAGGCTGAACAGGAATGGTAGGGATAAAGGAAGGTTCAGTGGGAATCCGTGAACTAGATGCAACTTCAGATGGTCCAAGAGTTTGTGAAGCAGATTCAATGAATTTGGGAATGTTGGTAGCCACGATGGAATTTTGCAGATTTAGAATATAATTGTCGATAGATCTATTTGCTTGCTCAACTTCTAAATATTTAATGAACTCAGGATTAATAACGGTAGACCAGTGGCACTTTCGGATTTGGTTTCAAACAATGATAACTCAAACTGATCGTCAAACTCAATATCATCAATGTATTCAAAAACAGTGGGGTCTGAGTGAGATTTGACCAAAGTAACAATAGGAGCTTCTCGATGGAAAATTCTTGGGATTAGGTTGGGGTTTTCATATACTGGAGGCGGATTTGGATCAGGATTTGATCTGGTATGCCTTCTTGAAGCCAGTGTATTGATCTATTCGGGAAAAAGTTCAAGGAACACAATAAATTATCTTCAGCCTTTCGACTTCTAGACTCAATCATCCAAAGGTCTAGAACGAACAAGTATACTGGGGTGATTTGCAAATCAAGTGCTGCATTCACAAGCTTACCGGAGATCGACTGAAGCAGCGTTTATCTACTTCCGCTTATGCATGGAAAAAGCGTTTCGAAAGCTACCTGGCGTGACTTCAGACTCCGTCTAAGACTCATGAAACAAACACATCAACAAGCAAACCATTGAGAGTTTCCCCAGTATGGTCACCACTATGTTAGCGCTCAAATCTACCTTAGGCTGAAATAAGGTAAAACTCAAGGCTACATCAAACCACGCTCAGCCTCGTAGCTAGCCCTACGAGGACAGGAGAGGGCTCTCTCCGGGTCTATCTCGGCAAAGGATCTTCAAAGGGGCTTAGATGACTTATAATGAATAATGAATACTGATTTTAGGCTAGTAAAGAGATAGGAAAGTTTGATTTTGATTTTTTGGGTTTTTGTTGGAGAAATGGGAAAAACAATTTTTGGGTCCGGGGATAAGGCCAGATCTTTGCAGAATTCGAGTTGGGGCGAGGTAGGGAATAGTATTGATGCTTTTGATTGGGTATATGGATAGATCAGAACTACAAGGAGCTGAAGAGGGCAAAGAAGAACTTGGATCCTCTCCAAACAGGCGAAAACATACAAAACTAAACGAATTCAAAGGCAGAGCACTGTAAACAATGGATTCAACCTCATCTACTCATTCATTTTAGTTTCAGAAGCATAAGAAGGGATGGCATACATTAAACATGAAATAAATTACAATAAAATGAGAGAAAACACCATCAATAACTGAAAGCCACAAGAATCCCAACAGGTGCTGCAAAACCTCTGATCTTTCCTTAGCCAAAATATGAAAAATATGTACAATAGCGTGCCAAAAGTTTCCCAAGAGTCCAACCATGAAAGTGTCTCAGAAATTACAATATATATATCACTCTAACCCCCTCCCATGCCTCTAGGGGTCGAATTATTTCTTCAGGGATCAGTTTCAACCAAATTCTAATCAAGGAGCTAAAATCTAGGCAGCTAACAACTTGCCTCTAAAAGAGTGGAAACTGATTCATTTACATGATTTTCACTTTTTTGAGAGTGAATCTTCTAGAATAGGTAAAATTAAGCCAAATTTACATGCCAACCATCAATTTACATCATGAAAACTCAAAAATTTCATCCACAAGCAAAACTAGTCCCAACTGGCCGAAATCCTGAGCTGGAAGGTGAAAAATCAGCCAAAAATCTATATGAGTAGCGCGCCTGAGCTAAATGGGTAGCGCGCCTTTCAGCCTGATTTTGAGGCACTTCCCAGAATCCAAATTGAGTTCATGATATCTCGTTCGAAATCCCTGGATGTTGGCTATCCAACCCAAGTGGAATTTCCCAATTTGGAGCTCATTTGACCCTCCAAAACTTCATTCTCCCAGAAGTACTTCCTGCTGGTGCAAAAGGTGGCAGCAAGGTGGTTTTCATGGTGTTTTTGGGCCTTTTGACCATCCAGAACCTGATGAAATGCTTCGGAAATTCTTGAGAATGCATAAATTACCATGAAAAACCTAGAAATATAAATTTTTCCTTCAGCAAGTGTCCCAAACAAAAGTGAGCATGTCGACGCGCTACTCGTATAGCGGAAAAATCTGTTTTTGGACCAAAATATTTCAAAATGACAAAAATTTCTCCGAATTTGCTCAAATTCGGAGCGAAGACCCTCCATCATGTATCATGCCCAGCCAACGAAGCCTCGGCCAAAATCCATAATGGATCAGGCCTTTTCCGCCGTTTTAGTGCTTCGCTCAACCTCCTCTTCAGAATCTTCATTCTTGCTTTGCAGACGTGCATGCGGGCCCAATAATGACCTTTCATGTGGCGAAGCATGTCTTTCTCTCTATTGGCCTTTGCCAAAAACTTCTCCAAATGAATGTTAACATGCGTGAGTACAGAATCTCGATCGATTGGTGTCATGTCGCCGGGTCTCTTCCGGGCCAATTGTCGATCCTCACGGATTCGCCGCAGCTCATAAAGTGTGTGCTCATCCTCTAGCTGTTTGTTACGCTGCTCCAGGTAGTTTATCACCCACTGAGCCTTCTGCAATTTATCTTTCAGCGTGTCATTCTCGGCCCTTTGCTCCTGGATGATCTCTTTCAGTTTTGAGCTAGGAGAGCTCGCATCAACATCAATGATCGTGAAATCCGTGTCCCGGCCTCCTGATGGGCCCTCATCATGCATGGGCTTCTTGCCCTTGTCCTGGATCTGCACCTGTGCTGAAGAAGAAGGCGAGACCCCTTCCACATCATGTGGAGATAATACTCGCTCTGCTGATGGAGTCGGCGAGACCCCTTCCACCCCGGGTGGAGATAATACTCGTCGTGTAGCTGCAAATAAGGCCCTGTGGCCTCGCTGGTATGTCACATACAATGGAGCACTGATATGCTCGATCTCAGGAATGTCAGGCTGGTGTGAAGGCTCTCCCTCATCATGAACTACCTCGGGAAGCGGCTGTGGCGTTGTGAAGAAGTCACGGGAGATGAAATCCTCCCAAGTAATGCCCTGCTGTGTCAACTGATGTACCACTACGATCTTGATCAGCGCGTAATGATATATACTTCTATGCTGCTGTGCTGGGGTCTTCTTCTGTACAAAAATCATCATCCTCTCTATGTTGCGATACATGAAGTACGAAATGTTCATCATACGTACCCTCGTGAAGTGCATCAACAAACGGACATGGTACGCATAGAGACGCGAGAATCTGCCCTCGCAACTGAAATACCGAATGATGAGTTTCATCAATGGTGCAAACTCATCCTTCAGGAATCTGAAAGGAAAAACCCTGCTCAAGTGCCTCATATACCCAGGTTTGATGTATGGCTCATAGTGGAATTTCTCCAACTGCTGACGTTTGTTCCATTCCTCTCCCATATTTGGTATGCCGGTGGCCTGAGCAATAGTCACTGGTGACAGAATGAAATCTACTCCAGCGAGGTTTACGCGGCCATCATGTAAATGTAGAACAAATAGATGAGCTAGTTCACGATGAAGCTGGGTTTGTGAAATCATCTCACAGAATCGAAAACATGACTGATACCGAAAACAATCCATTGCAAGCGGACATGCCTGCAATTGAGCCAAAGAAGTAGGCTCCTCCCTGAGATGTTTACCACCTTTTCCACCTTTGTGAGGCCTCCGTGGGCCATTACCCTCTGCTATGGAATCACTGTCAGACTCCTGCTCATAAACTGAATCTGTCTCTGACATGGCTTTGAAAACAAGTTGTCTGCAATATGTGTGTTGATATAGGTGTAGTGAAGTCAAAGGCTTCAATGCATTCTCAAAACCCAAATATATTGCATATGTACCAAAACATCATAAGAAAACAAGTGACAGTGGTAATAGCTCTATTTTAGTGGCATAGAAACAGTCTCTGTTTTTGGATCACAAGTGATTTTGACAAATAAGTACCAAATGCAAATGTAGTGTGCAGCCTTTGTAATGCTGGCCAAGGATTTATCAATGGATTGTGTTTGTGTTTGGAAATGAAACAATAGCAAGGACAACAGTGGTAATATTATGGCAAAAAACTATGTGAAAACATGAGACTATATGGACAAGTCAACATGAAAGGATGTGACAGCAGTGGTAAAATGGCAAAAAGGCATGAGGATGATGTACATAATGTGCCAGGGTGCCACAAGCAATATAGGTATGAGCACATATACCAATCACGAAAATTTACAAACCCTTCACTAGACTGTCACTATATCTTTTAAAACCTTGAGAATTGAATTTGTCATGAACATAGGGTTTATAGATTTCTCCTCAAGCAATGCTTGTTTCCCAACTTCAAAAAATACCAAAACCTCTTTCAAAAATCACTGAGCAATGATTAAAAACCTGTTTGCAAGTGGATGGAGGCGTTTGAGCTCGAAATCGGACGCAAAGACAAAATTGTTTGGCTCTGTCACTGTATGGGTAGCGCGCCTACCCAACGAGTAGCGCACCCTATACGCGTAGTGCCCGTGTTCTCTGCAAAGGGCTGGGGAAGGTTAAGTGCGTAGCGCACCTTATATGGGTAGCGCGCCTCCTGTATGGGTAGCGCGCACCTCCAATCACTGTCCACGGCTATGAAAACACGACTTCGGCCTTCAAGAACACAAACACGATTTCTGCCTTGAGGTTTTCGAGCAAATGAAATTGTTTGTCATGATTTATATGTGAAGAAAATATCTCATCAAATCAGATTTGATTTAAATTTGTTTGCTAACCCACTTTATAATGTTTTGGCACTTTGACATTTGATCTTTTAATACAATTCTTCTCTTTTGGCTTTTCTGAGTTTTGGACTGATAATACTTTGTTGTCTTTTGCAGGGATCCGAGACTTGGCTTAGGAAAAGATCAGAGGCTTGCTCTGAAGTTTCTTATGGTGAAATAGATACAATTATTACAAAAATGAAATTAGACAATTTCTAGTTCCAAAATAGAGTTTTGGACTAGAAATGTCTTCAAATGCTTTTGATAATAAAAATATGAAACGAGAACTTTTTGGAACCAACCTCATGGCCTGCGGGCTTTTATGACATGTATGCAAAGGACTTGAAAACCCTAGACTCTAGGACTAAAGACTCTTTTTTAACGAAAACAATCATTAATGACCATGAATGAAATGACGATGAACTTCAGTGATTTTTGAGGAATTTCTAAATAGCCCTGCAGGTACAAGCATGAGGAAACACAAGACAACCAGACCCCCTCGTCAGTCAATGGCATGCTCCTAGTGAAATGCAATGAAGTGGAACAAGCGAGACACCTAAGAATGATATGCAACAAGCGAAATGATCTCTAACGGAGGGCTGTAAGGACCGACTCTAATAGCTTCAACCCAAAACAGGTCCACATTTGGGAATTGATCATCTACTGACCCTCTGGCTTCACCTGAATCTAAATGGGAAAAGTGATCAAGACCCACGTTAAGTCTTCCTATCTTGACAATTACTTCAAATGTGAACTCCTAGAACAATAGAATCCATCTACAACTTATTTCTTCAAGAATAGGATTTTTCACCAAGTACTTTAGAGCAGAGTGATTAGTGAAGAATTTGAACAGACCCCCCAAGAAGATAGTGCCGAAAATTTTGTAGTGAATACACCATTCCAAGCATTTCATGCTCAGTCATGGTATAAATCCTTTCTGTCGTGGAAATTTTTCTGCTAACAAAGTAAATGGGGTGATCAAGATTTCCATCTCTGGGTTGAGTCAGGATGACTCCCAAGGTGATACCTGATGCATAAATATGAACATGAAATTTCTTATTCTAATCTGGATAAATGAGGATTGGTGCACTTTATAGTTTCTCCTTTAGCACATTGAAATCAAATTCACATTCATTCAACCATGTGAACCCTTTGACTTTCTTCAATAGATTCTATAGTGGTTCAGTGATCAAGGCATAGTTGCAGATGAACCTCCTGTAATATCCTATGTGTCCAAGGGTGGATCTCAGTTGTTTAACACTTGTTGACAGGGCCATATTTAGGATCATTGTTTAACACATGCTCCCTCTTTGCAGACTATATGGCCTAGAAATGTTCTGAAAGGGACAAAGAATATGCACTTTTTTAGTTTTAGGGAGATCTACAGCTGTCTACAATGGTCAAACATAACTCGGAGAAAATTGGAATGTTTTTTTAGTAAATTGTAGATGGTCTAGTCATCCATGTAAACCTCTAAAAACCTGTGAATATAATCCCTGAAGGAAATGATTACAATTCGTGAGAATATTGCTAGCGCATTCTTGATCCCAAAAGGCATGACATGGTACGAATAGGATCCCCATTCAGTGGTGAATGTGGTTTTATTCTTATCTTCCTCTGAAATATGGACTTGATGATAACCAGGGAATTCATTTGTAAAATATTAAGCTTTGTTTCCTGCTTCATTATCCAGAACTTAAATGTTGAAAGGAGTGGGGAAAGGGTCATGAACACATGCATTATTCAGACTCTGGTAATCCACACAGAACCAAATTTCTTCAACGTCCTTGTTTTTTTTTATGTATAACAATTGGAATGACCCACTCAACCTCGTCAACTGGGAAGATAAGCCATGTTGCCAACATTTTGTCTTTCTCCTTCTTCACCTTCTCTTTGACTCTTGGTTTTAGCCGATATGGCTGATCTTTCACTGGCTTTGTATCTAGTTTAAGCACAATCATCATCTCCCCTAACTCTCCCTTAATCCATTTAAGATATGCAACAGACAAAGGGAACACGTCTTCATATTCTCTTAGGAGATCGAATATTTCCTTGGTAGTCTTCTCATCTCAGTAATATCCAACTGAGGATAAATTTGACTTTTCATTAGTACCAATGTTGTGTTTTTAAAACTTCATAGGTAGTAGTTGCGAACCATTGGTCATATGCCCATCTTCAAAAATTCAATCCACCTCAATTTCCTTGAATGTCATATGTCTCAATTCCTCCAAATCATCTTCATCAGGCTCCCAGTCTATATTTCCACAATCTACAACTTCATGGAATCTGGATTCATATTCATGCTCCAAGGTGTTTTGGTCTATACATCCCTCCATCAAATGCCCTGGTGTGAGAAAGACTCTTTTAACGACTTTCAAATAGTTTTTTATCCTTTCATCACTATCTGTGAAGGAAAATTCATTGATAAATTGAGCTTCCATACAATCCCAATCATTGTTCTGTCTTCTTTTTCTACAAAAGAAAAATTGAACTTTCTATTGAGATCATAGAAGGTTACATAGTATATGCACTTGGCATTCAAAGAATTGCATGTTTTCCTTTTCTCCATAGGAGAAAGAAAAGAACATGGAGTTGCAACTGTTTGGAAAAATGTTATTACCATTTCCCCCAGCCTTGTCAAAATTTTCAAGAATGTATGCGTCTGTATCAACCCCCGGGATTTCATTTATAGGAAAAAACCGCCCTAAATAGGGGTCAATAATAGGCCTTTTGCTGATATTTATACAAAAAACATCTGGGTGGTAGGCACCATTCCAGATGTACAGAGTTTATGAGATAGACAAAAAAACCCCACGTTATCTCCCGGATCTCCTATCAAGAGGAAAACAATCCGAAACAGAGATAGAGCAGGACTGTTTTAACAATTACACATATAGTTTGTATCATGAGTTCAAAGAAAAAAACAAGAAACATAAATAAAGACTGGATAAATACCATTTTAGTGTGCAAAAGGAGGATGTCATGTTGAGATTCAAGAAGAAGATCCTAGTGAAAATTATGCACCTACACTAGGATGGAGCCTCAAGCTATTTTTAGGTGGATGTCTATTTATAGATGCATGAGAAAATTCTATTTATAGATGTATGTGCAAGTTCTATTTATATATTGCATGTCTATTTATAGATGCATGTTGGCTATTATTATCCCTTAATATTAGTTGGAAAATAAACAATATTCTATTCTCAATGAGCACTTGGAAATAGTTAACTGAAGTGGCAAATCAGTTAGCTATAGGAATTTCGAGTTGAGTGGTTGGTTGGTGGGACATGCAAGTGGACTTAGTTGTAACTGAGTGATTCGATGTTGTAACAGAGTTGGAAGTGTAGTTATGAGAGTTGTAAATTAGTTTAACTCAGTTAAGTGATTTAAAATCAGTTGTGCTAGTTGTAACTGAAGATACACTAGTGAGAGGTCAAGTGAATTAATTATTAATTAATTCACATTCAGTGGTCTCACATGCAACTGGAGATTTACTACTGTTAACTACATGCATGTTAGATCCAGTGGAGACCCAGCTGAGATGTAGGTGAAAGGGACAGATTGACTATCGGTTGTGACATTAGTGGGTGCACACATGCAACCACACACACATTGGATGTGCCCATGAGGATTGCATAGTCAAGGTAAGTAAGATTCCATTCATTCATGGATTGCTATCAGCTGGGATTGCGCAGTGGAGGCAGGCTTTTTGGAGGCAGTAAATTGGCTAAGGAACTTGCCAAACTTTGTATGACAATGTGAGACGATTGTATATTGTACCGAGAGCTCTTGGATTGGAGTTTTGTATGAGATTGTTTCATGATCCATTATATATACATAATATATGATAGTGGGGTTTTTATATTTATGATTTCCTGGTAAATTATCTGTGTTATGTGTGATTGTTATTTCTTCATGATATTTCCATTGGCGATTGTGTTTTAAATTGTGCAAAGATTTTGTAGAAGCGATTCTGTATTTAACAGTGTCATATAATTGTTAGATTAGGAGAATCCAGACAAAACATATTTTTATTAAATTTCTACATGGTATCGGAGCACAAAAGATTGCAATTTTGAAGCAGGAGTTGAGTTGGTTGGTGGAAATAATTCGAATTTGCAGAAATAATTTCTTGGTGCTACAACTGAGTTAAGATTGAAATGGATTTCAATGGCTTGCAATTAGAGTATGCGCTCGAGGGCAGCTTGAACTACATTTCTTGGAAGGACAGGATGGAAGCGGGGCTTGAAGATAATGGCTTGAAGGAATTCATTGACAATGATGTTCCTAAGCCCAGTTCGACAAATGTTGCATTACTTGATGCAAGGAAAAATAAAGTGGCAAAGGCGAGGAGGATTCTGTTGGAAGGTGTATGAGACCACATTGTCTCAAGCCTTAATGGGAAAGCCAAACCATATGCTATGTGGAAGGCTTTGATGGATCTTTTCCAAAGTAGTAGCGACCATAGGAAATTGGCACTCAAAGATAAACTCAAGAATATCAAGACGGAAAATGGCGAACACATTCCAAAGTATCTCACGAAGTTTGTCCAATGTTGGGATGAACTGGGGAGTGTGGGAATAACTGTTGCTGATGATGATTTGGTGAGATTGGTTCTCTTGGGAGTTCCTAAGAGTTGGCACAATTATGAAGACTCAATCAACAGACGGGAAAAATTTCCAGATTGGGAACGACTGTGGTCGGATCTGGTGTAGGCGGAACACCAGAGATGGATCTTCATCAAAGAATGATGATGAAGAGGATTGGGCTTTGGCTGCCAAGGAAAAGAAGGGGAAGGGGAAGAAATTCCATTCTAAGTCTAAGTCTAAAGGAAAGAAGGTGGATATGTCCAAGGTGAAGTGTTTTCACTGTCACGAACATGGGCTTCTTGCTACTAACTGTCTGCAGAAGAAGAAGAACAAGAAGGTTGTTGGAGCTGCAGCTGGTGAGGCCCTTGCCTCGTAATTTGAACTTGAGTGCTCCTTGATCACATGCATGGTTTAAAGTGCATTGGGATTAGTGTGGTATTTGGATAGTGGTGCTTCCTTTCACATGACGAGAGATAAGGATATTTTCAGTGACTTGGAGGAGAAAGATCTCCAAATGCATATAGAGATAGGCGACGATGGACAGTACAGTGTGACTGGCATTGGTACCATTACCTTTGAGAGGGATTCAGGTAAACCATTTCAATTGAAATATGTTATGCATGTTCCAGGTCTGAAGAAAAACTTGGTCTCAGTCACAATGTTGGAGGACAGAGGCTATGACGTTGTTTTTAGCGATGGAAAATCTTTTCTGCGACATAAAAGAATAGGTCAAGCCAAGAGGATAGGGATTCGAGTTAAGAATCTCTACAAGCTAGAGGTAGATGGCCGCACTACCATGATGGGCAAGGTAGAAAAAGTGGTGAGTCAGGATGAGGGTGAATTATGGCACAGGCGATTGGGCCATCTTCATCATGGAGCCTTGAAAGTTATGCAACAAATATCTACTGGAATTCCAATGGGAAAACTTGCTCAGTTAGATCAGTGCAAGGGTTTCACCATGGGGAAGTATGTAAATTCCACTTTTCATGAAAAGGAGAACCGTGCTTCTGGGATCCTTGAGAGAGTTCACACAGACGTGTGTGGACCATTCTTGGTTGCTTCTACATCAAAACATAACTATTATGTTATTTTTGTTGATGACTTTTCTCATAAATGTTGGATCTTATTCATGCAGAAGAAGGATCAAACATTCTCAAAGTTCTATGAGTTTAAGGCATTAGTGGAGAAAGAGTTAGGGAAGCAAGTGAAGGCTCTGAGGAGCGATAATGGTGGAGAATACATCTCTAACGAATTCAAAGACTTCTGCAGCAAAGAAGGAATTGGAAGAGAACTCATTGCGCCTCATAACCCACAACAAAATGGGGTCACGGAGAGGAAGAAAAGAACGATCGTGGGTGCAACACGAGCGATGTTGCATGATCAGGGCCCACCAATGCATTTGTGGGTGGAAGCATGCAACACTGCAGTTTATGTGAAAACCGTTTTCCTCATAGAGTACTTGGTATGAGTACACCTAAACAAGCTTTCAATGGTAAGAAACCGAATGTTTCACACTTTAAGATATTTGGCTCATCTGTTTATGTGCATGTGACCAACAATGGCAAGAATAATCTTGAGGCGATTGTTGAAGTTTGGATATTTTTGGGGTATACAAAAACACCCTATAATTATCATGTGTATTTTCCTAACAGTAAGATGACTGTTATGCGACGGGATATAAAATTCGATGAGGGGAAAGCCATGCGATTATCGCTTGAGAGGGAGCTAGACTTGCATGCAGAAGAGGAACTATTGGTTCCCAAAGATAAGTCTCTAGATGTGGATCAGCCATAGGAGGAGGTTCATGGAGTGGAGGAGTCCACTTAAGCAGAGCCAAAATTTAGAACTGGCAGAAGACGTACCACATAAGCTGATAGGTTGAGACTTGATGCTGCACATAATTTAGGAGCCCCTACTTCACAGCGCATACAAAGACAACCTCTTGACTGATTTACTGGATACATGGCTCTCATGAGAAAATGTATTGTGACTGAGCCATATTCCTTTTAGGAAGCAGTGCAGGAGCCCAAATGGGTAGATGCAATGGTGGAGGAGTATGACTCCATTGTCAAAAAAATTTCTTGGGAAAATTTTCCAAGGCCAGTTGATAAATTAGTGGTACGTTTGAGATGGATCTACAAGGTAAAGCAAGCTGCTGACGGGAGTGTTGAGAAATACAAGGCCATATCTGTGGCCTGGGGCTTCTCACAGATCGAGGGGATTGATTATGAAGAAAACTTTGCATCTATCGCAAGGTATTCTTCCATAAGGACCATCCTTGCTCTCTTAGTGCAAATGGGCTGGCACATTCATCGGATGGATGTGAAGACTGCGTTTCTCAATGGGATAATTGAGGAAGAGGTGTACATAGAGTATCCTAAAGGATTTTAGATCTTCAGCAGCGATTCACATGTGTGTCGACTCAAAAGAACGTTGTATCGGCTGAAGCAAGCACCCTGTGCTTGGTACACTTAGATAGACAACTATTTCACTGGACTAGGCTTCACCAAAAGTGAGGTGGATGCAAACCTATACCAAATTGTGGTGGAGGGAAAGCTTTCAATCATTGTTCTTTATGTTGATGATTTAATATTTATTGGTGATGAGCAACTGATACACTCATGCAAGGAGGACCTTGCAAAGGAGTTCAAGATGAAGGATATGGGCCTCCTTCATTATTTCCTTGGATTGGAAATATGGCAGCGAGATGGTGAAATTTTTGTGTCTCAAGGCAAGTATGAAAGGGAGATACTGGTTAAGTTTCACATGGAGGGCTGCAAGCCCATGGATACTCCTCTTCTAGGAAACTAGAGGAAATAGGATGCTACATCTGGAGAGGTAGTGGATGCTACTATCTATCGATAATTAGTGGGTTCACTAATGTATCTAGTGAACACAAGACCAGACATTTGCTGAGTCTAGCGATGGATAAGCCTACCAAGCTCTTTTGGAAGGTGGACAAGAATTTTCTGAGATACCTGAGGGGAACATTTGAGTATCGTTTATGGTATAGACAGATGGATGAGGTGAAGTTTCATGGCTTCACGGATGCAGATTGGGTAGGCAACCCATCGAATAGAAAAATCACATCACGGAGGATCTTTAGCATTGGATCTACAACTGTTTCTTGGTACATCAGGAAGCAGAGATCCGTGACACTCAGTTCAGCGGAAGCGGAATACATGGCAGCGAGTCAAGCTGCATGTGAGGCTATCTGGATGAGAAATATCTTGGTTGGTTTGTTTGGTTCTCATTTAGATCCGACAATGATTCATTGTGATAACCATAGTTGCATTAAACTCTTGATTAATCCTTTGTTTCATGATAGATTTAAGCATATAGATATCCAGTATCATCATATCAGAGATTGTGTGCAGAGGAAGATCATGTTGCTTCAGTACATTCCTTCGGAAGATCAAGATGCAGATATTCTGATGAAGGCGCTCACCAGGAGAAAATTCGAATACCACAGAGACATGATCGGGGTGAAGGATAACCCCTTTCTTGTTGAGAGGGAGTATTGAGATTCAACAAGAAGATCCTAGTGAAAATTATGCACCTACACTAGGATGGAGCCTCAGGCTATTTTTAGGTGGGTGTCTATTTATAGATGCACGAGAAAATTCTATTTATAGATGAGGTCTATTTATAGATGTATGTGAAAGTTCTTTTTATAGATTTCATGTCTATTTATAGATGCATGTAAGCTATTATTATAATTTAATATTATTTGGAAAATAAACAATATTCTATTCTCAATGAGCACTTGGAAATAGTTAACTGAAGTGGAAAATTAGTTAGCTATAGGAATTTCGAGTTGAGTGGTTGGTTGGTGGGACATGCAAGTGGAATTAGTTGTAATTGAGTGATTTGAAGTTGTAACAGAGTTGGAAGTGTAGTTATGAGAGTTGTAAAGTAGTTTAACTCAGTTAAGTGAGTTAAACTCAGTTGTGCTAGTTGTAACTGAAGATACACTAGTGAGAGATCAAGTGAATTAATTATTAATTAATTCAAAATCAGTGGTCTCACATGCAACTGAAGATTTACTACTGTTAACTACATGCATGTCAGATCCATTGGAGACCCAGTTGAGATGTAGGTGAAAGGGATAGATTGATTATCAGTTGTGACATTAGTGGGTGCACACATGCAACCACACACACATTGGATGTGCCCATGAGGATTGCGCAGTCAAACCAAGCATGATTCCATTCATTCAGGGATTGCTATCAGCTGGGATTGTGAAGTGGAGGTAGGTTGTCTAGAGGCAGTAAATTGGCTAAGGAACTTTCCAATTTTTGTATGACAATGTGAGACGATTGTATATTGTACTGCGAGCTCTTGGATTGGAGTTTTGTATGAGATTGTTTCATGATCCATGATATATACATAATATATGATAGTGGGGTTTTTAGCATTATGATTTCCTAACAAATTATCTGTGTTACGTGTGATTGATCTTTCTTCATGATATTGCTATTGGTGATTGTGTTTTAAATTGCGAAAAGATTTTGTAGAAGCGATTCTGTATTTAACAGTGGCATATAATTGTTAGATCAGGAGAATCCATGCAATACATATTTTGTGTTAAATTTCTACATGCTCCAATTCTTTGTCATAATATTTTGCTGCCCAGTTCCCCATAGCTTGTTGTAGGCCCTCATTAGAAAGGAGGTCTTCATCATTGTTACTTTCCCTGTAAATGTGACAAGCAGTGATTTGATTAAATAGTAATTTTAAGACCAGAACCTCTTCTAATAAAGGAATACGAATATAGTTGAGGGATATTTGTGTTTAATTAAACCATTTAATGATATTCATTGAGTCGCCAAATATTTGAGCTGCTCTCAGCTCAAGATGAGAAAGCCAACACATAATTAAATGAAGGGCTTTGAGTTTTGCGAAACTATTGGTTGCAGTTCCAAGTCCAACCGAAGCTTTGTATATCTTTCCAGAAGGGAGGTGAATAGTGAGCCCTGCTCCACACCTGTTTTGTGGGTCAGAGGCCTCATCAAAGTAGGCCCACGGAATGTCACCCCCGATTTCTTCCATTTTGATGATTCTGACCTGCTGAGATTCCTTGGGAATAGGGATGTGTTCATAGATTGAATCCCCTTCCGAATCTAGGATAGCAATAGGAAAAAATATGTCTTTGAAGATGACCTGGTTCCTGGCTATCCAGGTACCCCATGCGACAATAAGTGGGATATTCCTCACCGGTCGTTTGGGGCTTCATTCCACCACTTTTTCCAAGCCTCCGGGATGGTTGGACCTTCCCATCGCTGGGAGAGGCTTAGAAGCTGCAAGGTTTCGAAACATAAGCTAATGTTAGAATCACAAGATAGAAATAGGTTTTGAGTAGAATCCATATTATATTTGCAGAGAGAGCACCAACCCGGCCCTATCTTGCCCCTTCTCTGCAGATTTTCCCAGGAGGGAACTTTGTTCTGTAATATGCACCAAAAGAAGAGTCTCGATTTTTCCAGTCCTTTGAGTTCCCACATAGGCTTATACCACCACTCTCGCTCTGCCCATCCTTTCTGAGCCATTAACCATTTGTATCCAAATTGTGATGAATACTGACCCGTGGGGGAGTGTACCCAACGAAGCTCGTTCATCCTCTCTTGTATACGAACATTTGTTCTGAGAAGCTCATTGATAAATCCTTGACATTCTTCTCTCCATCGGTCTTTAAGTTATAGGGCCTCTCCTAACATCCAAGCTTGTTTCTAAATGGTTGATTGGCCAGTTTGCTCAATATGACTCAGGGTGCAGATACCTATATTTTCCAGATGATCAAGAAATTCTATGGAGAGTGCATATGCACCGCTGCACCCCACCCACGGGTCCCGTCCAAGCCTGACATGTGCACCATTCCCTATATACCATGCTAGTCCTTGTTCAATGGTCTTGATCGAGGCCATCATGTCTTTCCAAACGATATAAGCATTTTTCACTTTCTTTGTAGGGAGGCATAGCCATTCATCCATTGGCATAGGGTCAATGTATTTCCTTTTTATCACAGATGTCCATAAATTCTCCAGGGTGATAAGCCTCCATCCCAGTTTTTCTTCCAGAGAGAGGGTGAAGGATGAGAGCTCCTTTATTCCCCAACCTCCCCATGCCTTTGGTCTCACAAATTTCTCCCATGCCACCCACGACATTACAGGTTCAATCTTTCCCATAGGAACCTGCTATAGAGTTTATTTATTTTAGAGAGTATACCTTTCGGGACCCAGGATAGGGTAGCCCAATACACAGGGATAGCCATAGAAATTGATTTGACCAACACAAGCCTCCTTGCTCGAGACAACCATTTGAAGCTCTAGTGCTTCATTCTGGTCTCAATTTTTGCCACAAGCCAGTGCTAGTCCTAGATTCTATAAGAGTCTGGCTTTAGATGGAAGCCCAGGTACTTGAAACTTTCATGGAGAGTTTTAACTTCAAAGGGGAGCACATCTGTGATTCTATCCGCTTCGGCTCGAGTGAACCCTTCCATGGTTATGGAGGATTTTTTACTGTTGATGCTTAAGCCTGTAGCCTTTAGGAAGAGATCAAGCACTGATTTGATCCATCTGATGTCTTCACTGCTTCCATTAATAAATAGAAGGATATCATCTACGAAGAGAATATGTGTAATGGATAGGTTGACTATTATTTCGATACCTTTCAATTCGCCTCTTCTTTTTTCATCATGAATCATTTGACTTAGGCCTTCTGCTGCAAGGAGGAAAAGGAGGGGAGATAAGGGGCATCCCTGGCGAAGGCCCCTTTGAACTTGGAAAAAGGGAGTTACATCCCCATTGATCAGGATGGAAATGTTGGTGGTGGTGATGCACCCCATCACCCAATTGATAAAATCATTCTTGAACCCCGGATGGGTCAGGAGCAGGCGGAGATACATCCTGCTTATTCTGTCATATGCCTTGGATAGGTCAATTTTCACTATGGCTCCTTTTTTCTTTCTTCTCTTCAAGTTGTGTAGTGTTTCCTAAGCCACCCTCACCGTCTCATGTATTTTCCTTCCATCCAGAAAACCAAATTGTTCAAATAAATGTTTTTTGAAAGGAAAGGCATTAGGTGAGTTGCAATCACCTTTGCAATGATTTTGTAAATGCAAGTGCATAGAGAAATAGGTTTGAAGTCCTAAAAATATTTAGGGTCCTCCTTTTTGGGGATGAGGGCGAGGAACATGGAATTGAAGGGCTGATGGATGGTACCCATGATCCTTGAATCTTCTACCACCGCGAGCAGATCCTATCCCAAAAATTTGAAGAAGTGTTGAAAGAATTCCACCATCCATTCTTCTGGCCCAGGGCTCTTATCCTTCTGCATTGCCTTAATAATCCCTTCCACCTCCTCTTTTGACACTGGATCCATTATAAAATCATTCCCTTCTTCTTCAATATATCTGGGGAAGAATTGAACCACTCTAATCACTTAGACTATTGAGGGCTTCATTGGGGCTTTGAATAAGGATTTGAAGTGTTTGCATCCTAGGTTCGAAAGAGCCTCGAAAGTTCTAACAGTACTCCCTCCCTTCATTTGCATCCCCCAGATGGTATTTATATTTTTCCTACCTTTTGCATAGTTCTGGAAGAAACTCATATTTTCATCCCCTATTGACAACAAGATTGCCTTGATTTTAAGATGCCATCTTTCTTCATTTTCAAATAAAATTTTATTTCTTGTTGATTCAAGGCTCTTAAATCTGTCCCTCATTTCATTTGAGTCATAACCCGCTCCCTTCGGCTGCTCTAAATAGTCTAATTCTTCATTTATCAACTGCAAGGCTTCCTCCTCCCTGAGTTTTTTTTCTTTTTCACACTCCAACATAGCCTTTTTCATCCGCTTGAGATTTTCCATAAAGTGTGAGCTCTTACTTCCATGTCTAGCCTCCTCTCCCTTCCTCCAGATGTCTTTGAACAATTGATTGTACGACTCATATTTGAGCCACGATGAGTTGAAATTGAAAGGAAATCCAGGTCTCTTGTCCTTTAATTTCCAGAAGAATGGGAAAATTGTTAGATACACCCCCTTCCCCCACCCAATGTCGAAAAATAGAGGATTGAGCTACCAACTATTCTTTAAAAAGGAAATGATCTAGTTTTTCTGCCACCCTATCCTCTCCCGCTCTTCTGTTCCTCCATGTGGGTTTGGGTTTGATTAGATTAGCATCCACCAGGTGAGAGGAAATAATCTTATTGAGGAAAAATCAGAAGGGGATCCGCTCATGCAGAGGGGCCCTAGGCTTCAGATAACCCTTGGGAAAAGTTCAGGTCCCCTCCCAGAATGAGATTTGGGTCTTTCAGACATGACTTGGCGAATAAATTTTTCCAGAAAGGGACCCTGTCCACACAAGAGCCATATAAATTAAGAAGCAGAAGTGGGTGGCAGAGATCATTTGAATAGACTTCCATTGCTAATTCATTTTCAAAACCCTAGGAGAAAATCTCCTTCAATATTCCAGATTTTACACCCATCGCTAGACCCCCTGACCTTCTAAGGGCATCCAGAACCTGAAAGGACCAACCTGGAAACATTTGGGTCAAAAATCCAACCACTTCCTCCCCCACCTCCAAAGTCTCCTGAAGTATAAGAACATCTGGCTCGTAGGACTTCATTAAAGCCCTAAGTGCTAGTTTTTTGGGCTGACTAGAAAAACCCCTGCAATTAAATGAAAGAATAATCATCGGTAACCCAGGGAGGGGGTCTGCGCTACTCTAAGCACCCTTGAAAATGAAAGCTATTTCCCATATGCAATGTCAATTTTAGCCCTAACCTAATATTTTGCTAGGTTGGACTTCCGACCCCTCGTCTTCCTATGGCCGACCGAGGTAGAATGAGGTCCCAGACCTCCAACCACCTCATGAGACATAGGCTTATTCACCCTGGACCTTAGATTATAAGGGGGTTTTCAGGGAGGACAGGGCAGGGGGGGAAGGCCCATGGTCCAGTATGATAGGAGCATCAGTGAGGAGATCGGGAATAGAGCTTATGATTCTGTCCAAAGTCTTCAATGTAGAGTTCATTTTCATAGATTCCATATGGACTGGTCTGGAAGGACCAGGCCTTGAAATAACAAAAATTGAAGTAAACAAAGAGGTGCAAGGAGAGTAGGAAAGTTCTAGGACCGTACCCTCCTACTGAGGTGCCGAGGCCTTGGCTTCTTGAAGACTGGAGGGAACTGGAGGCTACTCCTCCTCTTGGATTGGAGCAATAGGACTATTTGGCTCGGTCTGCATGTCTTGAGGACCCTCTTTTGGCTGCTGCCCACCCTCTTCTTCAACTCCTTCCATAAAATCCCCATCAACTTCTCTGGGCTCCTCTTCTTCTTGAGGCATTTCTGGCATTCTGACCATCTTCTGCTTCCTACTCCTACGATGGCCTAAAGGACAATCCTTCGCCATGTGGCCATATTTGTGGCAGTGATGGCAGTGAAATGCATGTGTTCATAAATAGCATTTGCGTGTGTTAGTATGAATATTAATTGCAAGTGTACGAAAAAATACCACTTTAGCTGTGCATAACAAATAGCCCTAACAACAAATATGGCTGTCAATATCTTTAGATTTGCAATTAGGTGACCAAGATAAATGCTGCAAAAATCTAGATCTATGCATTAAAATACATTAAAAAGAAAATAAAAACAAGAGTTTCTCCACACATCCAATAGACAAGAAAAGAATATGTTGAATGAATTTTTGATTAATGGCACCTGGGAGGAAAACATAAAAGGATGTTACCAGTTATCCTCAATGGGATGGGTTCTTGTTAGTCCTTAGTGCTTCAGATCTAAAATTCCTCTCTCTTGATGGTGTAGAAAACCCAAACAAAAATGGAACTCAAAGGGAACTCACAAGCAAAAAGATAGAAAAATATGACAATGATGGTGGATCAAAGTCAGACCAAAAGTATAGATCCAGAGTGATCTTTAAGCAACAAAAGGTAGTGAGTGAATGGAAAAACCCTTCTATTCATAACAAAATATTGAGTTAGTCTAGATATTGGTGCATAATTAAAATATTATTAACCAAATCAAGATCCAACTTTTATGGAATATTTTATTATATTTGTTTGAGGGAAAAAGAATTTGACTTGGGTCAAATCCCTTTATTTGTAAATAATAAATAAATAAATGATTTATTTATTATTTTAAGGATGTGGTTGAGTAATAATCAAATAAATAATGATTTACTTAATTATTTATGAATTATTTAGTCAAATTTAACAAGGAATATTATTTAAATAAGGTTTAAATAATTATTCCTAGAAAATAATAAGATAAATAGTGATTTATCTAATTAATTTTCCTATTTTTGGTTAAATATGACCAGGAATATTAATTAAACTATTGTTTAACTAATTATTCCTTGAGTAAAATCAAACAAATGTAGATTTATTTAATATTTCCTCATGGGGTTTCCTATTTAGACCATAAACAACTTAATAAAGGTGGTTTACGAAGTTATTTTTCATAGTGAAAACAATTTTACTTTAGGGTAAAATTGGTCTTACATGGTGTACTTAGGTCCATATAATAGTAACATGTTAGATGACCAAAAAATGGTGTAGCGACGTGAATGACAGGTCCTTATACTTTAGATGGATCTCCTCTGCTACACCTTCTTTTGGATTAAGACTGACCATAATTCTTGGATCAACTTCATTAAGAAAATAATTAACATAGTCCATGCCATTGAAAATAGGGAATTTTTGTACCTCAGTACCAACCCAGTTGATGTGATAAATCGTGGCATAATGCCTGGTGTTGATATCATATCCACCCTACTGCCAGTTATCCCATGCAACCTCAAAGCCAACCTCTGAGCTTTGAATGCTCCTCTAGCCGATTTATCCTTATGTTGTCGGATTAATATACTCTTATCTTATACTCATTTTCAGCTTGTACAACTGATCCAACAACTCAGGTTCTTCCCTGTCATCTGCCGACTTAGTGAACTTGGGTCTTTGGTATGGGTATAGGGGCTGGATCACTCTAACTCCCTCCACTTAAAATGTCATCAACTCCTTCTTTAGATTTATTACTGTGTAATACTCAAAGGCCCAGTCTATTCCAAGAAATTTCGGATAAGGGTCTTTGTCCCCCATAATATCTATTACTTCAAAGTTATCATAAGTTTTCAACCCTACTATGTCAACTTCTACATCTTCTATCCTTCCAATCGAGAGTATACAACATTGATTCGCCTTGCGTAGCTGAATTGGAAAGAATTCTAACTTCAGTGCTCCCAAGGCTTCCCAAGTTTTCCTCGGCAGGATATTCACATTTCAGCCCAAGTCTATCATTGTATCCTTGGTCTGAAAACCCACTATTTAAGCATCAATCTAGAACTCCCTCCCTATTATCTTCTTGTTCTTGCACACCCTCCTAGAGTGTCTTTCAGCTAAGTTGGCAAAGATGAATCCTTCCTTGGTCGCCCCATCCTTGACAACAACTTTAAGACTTCCTACAATTGTTCGAGCATCTGATCGTCATTCACAATCTATAGAAATAGCTTGAACCACTCTATTATGGGTCGAGTATCGTGTTGTGATAGGTCTGTGCTTGTATATTTTTAAAACTCTGGTTGTTCTCCTTGGGGCTCACCACTTAGAGTCAATTTGTTAAGAGTCTTCACGACTTCTTTGTAGTATTGATTATGTTGTTCAAAATCGTATGAGCGCTTTGGTGAGGTTGGTTTTATGATTCTTGGTTGTTCATCGACTCCAAAGTCAAATATGAACTTCTTCCCTCCCTGAGTGACTATATTAATATTTGAGAGGGGAGTTTTCTTAGGCATTAGGGGAATTTTGAGGTCTAAAATGGGCCTCCTAAGAAATAATAAAATAATAGTTAAATCAATAAAATAATATTTATGAATTCTAAATTCACTTTTTGCACCAAAATCCATGTAACCATAGTTAAATTCAATTCAATAGTTGTACCAAAATAAAATTAATAAAAAAATTGTATTGATGTAACTAAAAATAAGAATGAGATTTTCAAAAAAAGTCATTATCATTGAACAACTAATGAATTTGTCCTTTGTACTTAAATAACTTAAAATAAAATATAAATATAAATTTATAAATTCTTAATTATATTATATACTATTAATTAAAATTTGTATTATTTAAATTTTATAATATACTATATAAAAATAATATAATATAATAAATGTATAGGGATATGCATTGTTTCTTTCAAGAAATATGAAATGATAATAATATATTTTTATTCAAAAAGTGTAAAATGACATTTATTATGAGTACTTTACTTTGACTTTAAAAGTACTTAGAGCAATACCATTGTTAACTATGAGTTCTTATCCCCCATTGAGAATGTGACAAGTAAGTACCTTTAACTCAAGCAATGCCACCTCAACCATTAGGGATGATGTCATTCCATAAAATATGATTGGTTCTCATAAAGTGAATTTTGATTGTACATTTTCCTTAGGAGGCCCATTTTAGACCTCAAAATTCCCCTAATGTATCCTTGTTTCAACATTGACTAAATTTTCTCCCCTTTGGTGATTGTGATCTTCCCATATGGAAATCATCTCTAGACAATCTTCTATCATATGTGTGTTAACCCTACACTAAGAGCACCAAGGTCTTATGCGTAGCAAGAAGTCTCTTGCGACATGCCCCTCCTGATCACAGTTGTAGCAACAAATCAGAGCTATTCCTCCTACTCTCCCCCCTTCTTCCTCCACCTCCTCGTCCTCAAGGAGTCTCATTGATCCGATAAGCATATCCATCCAATCGATTAGCTGGGGCATCTAGCACTCTACACTGATCAATATGGTGATTTGGCAAGCCACATAATTCACAAAAAATTTTGTTTGGAACATTGGAATATTTCTGAAGAATTGGATAGAGGCAAGGGAGATGTCTATATGTATTTCATAGTACTCAACCGGTGTTGCATTCTGCTAGTTCGAAAATTCATGGAACTAAGTGCACCCTATATACAGACCTTGCATACAAATATGCACAACTCTAGTGAAGGGTCAAGATGTGGATGACCCCTTCGGTACAGAGTGAGTGCTTAGGCCCCACAACCTTGGGAACTCCGTGGTGTGCTGCCCCTCGATATGGCAATTGGAAGACCATATATGCAGTCACAGAGGTCACGTTGGTTCCAAGTCCCTCATCTTCTTTGTCATATCCGCGATATGGTACTACAGTCCTAGGATAGAGGGGTCGTGTAAGGCTCCCCTCCCTCCCTAGTACTCATGTGGGTATCCAACCCTAGCCTCAATTCAAGTTGCTTGCTCCAGGATGTCTTGTAGACTATCAATATTTTGTTGAGTTAATGGTGTGCAAGTAAGTGGCAACAAATCTTTAATGAAACAATCACGTTTATGATTGGCGTCAATCAGGTAGCTCAACTTACCAATTACATCTTTAAACCTATGCATTAGCTCCCAGGCAGTTTATCCTTCCCGTCGCTTTATTTCCCATAGCTTTGACAACCCTGATTGGTTAGTCTAGGGAGGCTTAAATTCCTGAAAAAAATCCCACTTGACTTTGTCTATTGTTGGATTATGTTTTAATGCATACCATTTGATGAACCATCTCAATGCTCACTTTTGAAGAGTGGTTTGAAATTCAATCAACTTTGTAGCATCTAGAGTATGACGGGGCCTCCAAATAGTGTAGAAATTTATTAATATTGATATTATTACCAGATTATCCCGATCTAACAAATTAATCTTA
The DNA here is from genome assembly GCA_034641835.2 of Pinus albicaulis. Taxonomy (NCBI): domain Eukaryota; kingdom Viridiplantae; phylum Streptophyta; class Pinopsida; order Pinales; family Pinaceae; genus Pinus; species Pinus albicaulis. Next base: position 891,090,532 of record CM076578.1, read on the forward strand.
TGTTAAATACATAATCCTTCCACTTAGTTATTTGTGGAAATTAAATCGCCAAGTGCAAAACACATGAAGAAAATCAATCGCACATAAACACAGTTTTTCGACGGGAAAGATTAAAGCTAAAATCCCCAACTATCATATATTATGTATATCAATGGATCATGTAATAATATTATACAAATCTTAGAACATCAAGCTCTCAGTACAATCAACAATCATTACACATTGTCATGCAGAAATTTGCAGATCTATGCACCAATTTCTTGCCTCCTAACAACCTGCCTCCACTACGCAATCCTTGCTGAAGAAGACCTCTGAATGAATTTGAATTGGCCTTTCCTTGACTGCGCAATCCTCATTGTCATCTCCAATGTGTGTTAGATGCATTGAATGCATTACTATAGTCACAACAGATAGTCCATCTCACCCTTTCACCTATCTCTCCACTGGGTCTCCACTAGAACTGACATGCAAGTAGTTAACTGCTGTATTTGTTTAGTTGCAAGTGAGTCTCTAGTTATGAATTAATTAAATAATAAATTCACTAAAATCTCACTAGTGTATCTTCAATTAGAACTAGATACATCTAGCACAACTGAGTTTAACTCACTTAACTGAGTTAACTAAATAACGACTCCCATAACTACTCTTCCAACTCCGTCACAACTTTTCCACTTCAGTTCTAACTGAGTCCTCCATGCATTAGTCACCAAGCACCCTAGGAATTGCGTAATTCCTTCAGCCCACTGATTTGCCAAATCTATTCACTGAAATAAAGTGCTCCAAGAGAATAAGTTGATATTTATTGTCGGATTATTATTAAGAGCTAATAATAATCGACACACATCTATTTTTAGATTGACGATCTATAAATAGACTTCGCCCAATATTCTAAAAATAGAATCTCATATATTATTCACATTTGACCAACCATCTACAAATAACATCCTGCAACTTATAGAATATGCCCACCATGTCTAAAAATAGACATACACCTAAAAATAGCCCGTGGGCCCCACTTAGTGAAGGTGCTTAATTTTCACTAAGCTCATCATCTTATTGAATCTCAAAACTCCCTCTCAACATGATAGGGATTATCATTCACCCCTATCTCGCCTCTATGGTATTCGAATTTGTTCCTATTGAGCGCCTTCTTTAGAATATCTGCATCCTGATCTTCCGTAGGAATGTATTGAAACAACATGATCTTCCGCTGCACACAATCTCTAATATGATGATACCAGATATCTATATGTTTAGATCTATCATGAAACACAGGATTAATTGAGAGTTTAATGCAACTTTGATTATCACAATGTATCACTGGAGGATATAAATGAGAAACGAACAAACTGACCAGGATCTTCCTCATCCAGATAGCCTCACATTCATCTTGACTTGCTGCCATGTATTCTACTTCCACTGAAATGAGTGCCACGGATCTTTGTTTCATGCTGTACCAAGAAACTTTTGTAGATCCGATACTGAAAACCCCTCCTGATGTGCTCTTTCTGTCTGTTGAGCTTCCTGCCCAATCTGCATCTGTGAAGCCATGCAACTTCACCTCATCCATTTGTCTGTACCATAAACCATACTCAGATGTGCCCCTGAGATATCTCAGGACATGCTTTCCTGCCTTCCAAAAGAGCTTGGTAGGCTTAACCATTTATTGACTAAGTTGGTTCACCACATAGCATATGTGCGGTATTGTATTAAATAAATACATGAGCGAACCCACCAACTATCGATAAAAAGTGGCATCCACTACCTCTGCCGATGTAGCATCCTCTTTCCTCCAATTTCCTGGAAGAGGAGTATCCATTGGCTTGCAGTCCTCCACGTGAAACTTACCAAGTATCTCTCGAGCATACTTGCCTTGAGACACAAACAATTCACCTTCTCACTGCCATATTTCCAATCCAAGGAAATAATGAAGGAGACCCAAATCCTTCATCTCAAACTCCTTTGCAAGTTCTGCCTTGCATGAGTGTATCAACTTCTCATCACCCGTTAGTATTAAATCATCAACATAAAGAAAAACAATTAAAAGCTTACCTTCCACCAAAATTTGGTACAAGTTTTCATCTGCCTCACTCTTGGTGAAGCCAAGTCCAGTGAAATAGTTGTCGATCCATGTGTACCAAGCACGAGGTGCTTGCTTCAGCCCATACAATGCTCTTTTGAGTCTGCACACATGTGAATCACTGCTGCAGATCTAAAATCCTTCAGGCTGCTCAATGTAAACTTCTTCCTCAATGATCCCATTAAGGAATGCAATATTCACATCCATATGATGAATGTGCCAACCCATCTGCATTGAGAGAGCAAGGATGGTACTTATGGAATAATATCATGCGACAGGTGCAAAGGTTTCTTCATAATCAATCCCCTCGATTTATGAGAAGCCCTGGGCAAAAAATATTTCCTTATACTTCTCGACGCTCCCATCAGCAGCTTGATTTACCTTGTAGATCCACCTTGAACCTACCACTGATTTACCAACCGGCCTTGGAACAATCTCCCAAGCATTCTTTTTGACAATGGAGTCATACTCCTACACCATGGCATCTACCAATGTGGGTTCCTGTATTGCTTATTCAAAAGAAGATGGCTCTGCCACGATACACTTGCTCATGAGAGCCATGTATCCAGTGAATCGGTCAGGTGACTGTCTCTGTTTGCGCTATGATGTAGGGACTTCTACATTCTGTGCTGCATCAAGCTTCAGTCTCTCAGCTTCTTCGGTATGATTTCTGCCTATTCTGATGTTTGGTTCTACGTGAGTGGACTCCTCCACTCCATGAATCTCCTCCTGTGGCTGATCCACATATAGAGGCTCATCTTTGGAACAAGAAGTTCCTCCTCTGCATGTAAGTGTAGCCCCCTCTCAAGCGACAACTTCATAGCTTTCACCTCATTGAATTTTGTATCCCGTCGCACCACAGTCATCCGATAGTTTGGAAAATACACACGATAATTATGGGGTGTTTCTGTGTACCCCAGAAATATCCCAACTTTTGCAGTCAGCTGCAGCTTCTTCCTGGCGTCCTTGGTCACATGAATGTAAACAGATGAGCCAAAAATATTCAAATGAGAAATATCAGGCTTCTTACCAATAAAATCTTCTTCAGGTGTACTCATGCCAAGTACTCTATGAGGACAACGGTTTTGCACATAAACAAGTGTTGCATGCTTCCACCCACAAGTGCATTGGTAGGCCTTGGTTATGCAACATAGCTCGTGCAACACCCACGATCGTTCTATTCTTCCTCTCCGTGACCCCATTCTGCTGTGGGTTATGAGGTGCTATGAGTTCTCTTCAAATTCATTCTTTGCTACAAAAATCTTTGAATTCATTCGAGATATATTCACCACCATTATCACTCCACAGAGCCTTCACTTGCTTCCCCGACTCCTTCTCCACCAATGCTTTAAACTCACAGAACTTTGAGAATGTTTTGCTCTTCTTCTACATGAAGAAGATCCAACATCTACAAGAATAGTAATAAACAAATATAACATAATACCAATGTTTTGTTGTTGAAGCAACCGAGAAAGGTCCACACACGTCTATGTGAATTCTCTCTAGGATCACCGAAGCACGGTTCTCCTTCTCATGAAAGGTTTTCTTCACAAATTTACCCATAGTACATCCCTTGCACTGATATGATTGTGGAAGAGTACCCTTGGGAAGTCTAGTAGAAATCTGCTGCAAAATCTTTAAGGCACCATCGTGAAGATGGCCCAATCTCCTATGCCATAATTCACCCTCATCCTGGCACACCACTTCTTCTGCTTTGCTCATCATTGAGCACATCCATCCACCTCTAGCTTGTAGATATTCTTAACTCGAATCCCTATCCTCTTGGTTTGAACCGTTGTTTTATGTCGCAGGAAGGCTTTTCCCTCGCTGAAAACAATGTCATAACCTTTGTCCTCCAACATAGCGATCGAGACCAAGTTCTTCTTCATACCTGGAACATGCATAACATATTTCTATAGAAATGGTTTACCTGAATCCCTCTCAAAGGTAATGGTTCCAATTCCGGTCACACTGTATCTACCATTGTTACCCATCTCTATATGAATTTGGAGATCCTTCTCCTCCAAGTCACTAAACAAGTCATTGTCTCCCTTCATATGGAAGGAAGCACCACTATCAAGATACCACACTGATCCCATTGCGCTTGAAACCAAGCATGTGATCAAAGAGAAATCAAGTTCAAATTGTGAGGCCAAGGCCTCACCCGTTGCAGATCCAACAACCTTCTTGTTCTTTTTCTGTGGCTAGTTAGTGGCGAGATGCCCATGTTTGTGACAGTGAAAACACTTCACCTTGGACAAATACAAATTCTTGCCTTTAGCCTCAGATTTTGGATGGGATTTCTTCCCCTTCCCTTTCCTTGCTTTGGCGGCCAAAGAAAAATTCTCTTCATCATCATTCTTCGATGAAGAGCCATCCCTAGTATTTCGTCTTATCTCCTCCTGCACAAGATCCGACCAAAGTCACTCCCAATCCAACAGTTTCTCTCATCCATTGACATAGTATTCATAACTGTGCTAACACTTCAGAAGCTCAAGGAGAGCCAAGCTCACCAATTCATCATCCGCAACTGTAATGCCCGCACTCCCCAGCTCATCCCTACATTGGACAAAATTTGTGAGATATTTTGGAATACTGTCGCCCTTCTCCATTTTGATTTTTTTGAGCTTATCTTTCAGTGCCAACTTCCTATGGTCGCTGCTGCTTTGGAAAAGATCTGTCAAAACCTTCCACATTGCAAATGGAGTGAATTTTCCATGAAGGCTTGACACAATATGGTATTTCACACCTTCCAATAGAATTATTCTTGTCTTCGCTACCTTATTTTTCCATGCGTCAAGTAATGCAGCATCGCTAGAAGTAGGCTTAGGAACATTGCTATCGATGTACTCCTTCAGTCCATTATCTTCAAGCACCACCTCCATATTGTCATTCCAGGCTATGTATTTTGAGCTATCCTCAAGGGCATACACCAACCGCAACCCATTGAAAGAAATTTCAATGAATACTCAACTGTCGCACCAAGAAATTTCTACAGAAAATCCAAATTGTCCACTAGCATAAAACTCAGCACCGCTTCAAGTTTGCAATCTCCAGTGATTAAAACTGCTCTGACACCATGTAGAAATTTATTAATACTGATAGTATTACCAGATTCTCCTGATCTAAAAAATTAATCTTATGTTAAATACAGAATCCTTCCACTTAATTCTTTGTGGAAATTAAATCGCCAAGTGCAAAACACATGAAGAAAATCAATCGCACATAAACATAGTTGTTTAACAGGAAAGCTTAAAGCTAAAAACCCCAACTATCATATATTATGTATATCAATGGACCATGTAATAATCTCATACAAATATTAGTACATCAAGATCTCAATACAATCAACAATCATTACACACTGTCATGCAAAAATTTTCATATCTATGCACCAATTTCTTGCCTCCTGATAGCCTGCTTCCACTGCGCAATCCCTACTGAAGAAGACCTCTGAATGAATTCGAATTGTCCTTGCCTTGACTGCGCAATACTCATTGGAATCTCCAATGTGTGTTAGATGCATTGAATGCATCACTATAGTCACAACAAATATTACATCTCACCCTTTCACCTATCTCTCCACTGGGTCTCCACTGGAACTGACATGCAAGTAGTTAACTGCTATATTTGTTCAGTTGCAAGTGAGTCTCTAGTTATGAATTAATTAAAAAATTGATTCACTAAACTCTCACTAGTGTATCTTCAGTTAGAACTAGATACAACTAGCACAACTAAGCTTAACTCACTTAACTGAGTTAAACTAAATAACAACTCCCATAACTAATCTTCCAACTCTATCAAAACTTTGTCACTTTAGTTCTAACTGAGTCCTCCATGCATGAGTCACAAACCACCCTAGGAATTGCGTAATTCCTTTAGCCCATTGATTTTCCAAATATGTTCACTGTAATAAAGTGCTCTAAGAGAATAAGTTGATATTTATTGTTGGATTATTATTAAGAGCTAATAACAATCGACATGCATCTATTTTTAGATTGACGATCTATAAATAGACTTCGCCCAATATTCTAAAAACAGAATCTCATCTATTTTTCACATTTGACCAACCATCTACAAATAGCATCCTGCAAATCATAGAATATGCCCACCATGTCTAAAAATAGGTATACACCTAAAAATAGCCTGCGGGCCCCACTTAGTGAAGGTGCTTAATTTTCACTAAGCTCATCATCTTGTTGAATCTCAACAAATAGCTTCACACATGTACTAATGATGCTCTACATCTTCATCCCCCCTACCATAGAACTATGGATATCGAGTAAAGGATCTTGCCATGTTTGATTGACCTTGTGGGAGGAGTATAAATCCTTGAGAGTCGAGTTGTGATGATCCTTAGAGGCTTGTGCTACTGTTATTATTTATACTACTAATGGTACTGGCTTTGTAGGTAGCATGCACACTCTGAAATTTTATGGATTTGATTAACTTAGACAAAAATTGATCAGGGTTGTGATAAATTACTAGGGGAAGGTTGGGGGAGGTACTACCTCAGCTGCTAGGAAACAAATCGTTACTGACAAGGGACACATAATTCTCAGAAAGAAATCTTCTTATAGGCCATTTTATCACATCTGGTCAATTGACTTGTAAACTGGATCAATCAACATCTTTTTAGCCCTTAACATCATGATTTCACAAATCCCTAAGCATGAATCTCCTTAATCCCAAAGTTTATGCCTAAAATATCCTTAAAACAACCTCTTTAAGCACCAACCCAGTCTATATGCCTATGGACCCGCGTTCACCAACAGGTTGCTCCATGTTGGACAAGGTTGATTAGCTATAGGTTGCTCCATGTTAGGGTGTGTTTGTTCTAGAAATTTAGGAAAAAGAGAGAGAATATCGAAGCCTCCATTTCTATAAGCTTCCAGGATTTCTTGTAACAATTTACCTCATATTAAAATCTTGAATCCTATCCTATCTCTCCTTGGAGTTTCCATCTCTTATCCTTTGATCCCATCCTCCCATTAAGAGTGGATCTCAAAGCCTAGATTAGTAAATGGATAAGAACTCCCAACTTACCCTCCTATTCTATATATTTGTGGCCATCCACAAGTTAGGGGTTGGCTTTTGGAGATAGAATTATACCCTCATGCTTCTGCTATGAAGATTTATCATTCCATGCATTAGGGTGTTTAGAGGTGCAATTTATGGGAAAGAAGGAACAAGGTAACTTGGATGAGCTCTTCTACAAGATCAAGTCCTATTTTTGGTTGTAACTCCTTCCATTTCTATTAATGCAAATAGTTCTTTGTTTTCATATATAGGATGTTATGATTTCATGTGTTTTGATTCCATGTTGATCCATTGAATGAAGTATTTATATGATACTACATAGTTACCATAGATCATTGGCTTGTGTTGTATGATTATGTAGGTTCTAATTATAGCGATGGGAGCTAGGATTGGAGCATTCAAGCCAAGGAAAAGTGAGGCATACAACGGATCACAGGTAGGCTTCATCCTATTATCTATTTACTTTAAGGGAAACAATAACTTCTTTGTCTTTTTGTTGTTCTAGGCTAGGCCACCCAGTCTAGGGAAGATACTTCTGTCCACAATCGTATATTCCGTATAAAAAATTGGTGACTCCACTGGGCCTCGATTTGTGGCTATTCTTGAACTATTAGGCTTGAATCAACTCATCAATGACCCCATTGCTCATACTCCTTGGTGGCTGATTATTACTACTAAATTTCATTTTGATATTCCCAAATTCATTGGGAATCCTAGAGAAGGCCTGTCTACCCATGTAATGACATATCATTTGTGGTGTTCTTCAAACTCCCTCAATGATGATTTGATTTGATTATGTATTTTTCAACGTATACTTACAGATACCACAACTAAATGGTATATTGAATTACGTAGAGCTTCGTTTCATGATTTCAGTACTTTAGCTACCACCTTCCTTACAGATTTCTAGTTGCCCATCATAATACGAAAATGGAACGAAACTTTTGATCAACTTCAAAAAATCATATTCCACTCATATTATTATAGCATCATTTTTCACCCTCATGTGATTCATGATTATCTCTATGGCCTTGGGCACCCATTCCCACAGACTTGAAAAAAATTCATAAAAAACAATGTTTAAAATCCCATACGCGGGTATGCCCAGAATTTTCCGCGTGTATACACAAGTCCACATGTACTTTTCCGCGTATGCCATTAAAATCATTAAAAAATATATAAAAATTCCCTATTTTCGGGCTGGGTTGATGGTTACTCCAGTAGTTCAACCACCCCAGCACGTGGCCAACTGTTTCCAACTGATTGAAACTACTTTGAGGGAGTATAAAAGCCCCTCTTGTGTATAGCCTAAGGGAGAGAGAAATTTTATAGATATTATACTTTTTTGGAGCCCCAATTCAATTTTGAATTCCCGTGCCTCCTGCACTTTCCTAGATTTTTACAGGAAACCCTTATTTCCTGGAGATGTTCATCAGTTTATATGCCATCTCGAGTGCACAAGTCTTGAAAGTATCTTAGTGAGGCAAGGGCGGGACGGATCTGGACGACGATCTATTTGAAGATCGTGGAAGGATTCAGGTGATCTCTCCACTTTTTATTACTGTACATGCTATTCGTAATGAAGAAGAACCATCTTGTTCCCGAAATCACATGGTAATATCTGCTTGTATATGTGAAAAGATTATTATTTAAGCATTTATTATTGTTTACATGATGTTTCACATGGTTTTCACTGAAATTTAGGGTAAATATATGCTGTACAACTAGATTTCCGTGCACGTTTCTTCTTGGTTTTCAGGTTAAGGAGGAAGAAGGGTTGTTGGGGGTTTGGACCCCGCGGGATCTACATCAAACGTAGGATTACGGGTGAGTTCTACTATCGATGTTATCTAGTTTTTAGCATACAAGTGTGGTTGTGTGAGTCCTTCTTGAATAGCATGCCTTGATCTGTGGAGGTTTTGACCCAACAAACCTCTAGGGTGTTCTTTCCCGAAACAGAACCGGTGACTCTGCTGGGGATCACATTTTTGTGATTCCCCTGTTGGGTGGTTTCAGTTGTTTTAAAGGTTTCCAACAGTTTGAATCATTATTACCAGTCCAGTTAACTCTTTCTCAGTCAGACTGAAGACCTGGTTCTTTATCCAGGCTTGATCTTTTTTATTTTTCATTATTTACCTTTTCATATGTGAGTTTTTCTATACACAAACACGTATACACGCAGTTTGCTTCAAAGGAAGTCGCGTATACGTGGGTTTCCTTTGACACAATCGCGTATGCACGCTTGTTTCAAAACTATCAAGTAGCGTATGCCTGGGCAAATTTTGAAATTTTTGATTTCTTGACTTTTTAGTCTTGTCTGTCTGTGGAGACCTATTCCTGCAGTGTCTTTATATCCTCTGGATTGTGTTGAAAGTGGTCATTGGTCTTTTTTATCTCTTGTTTGGTTTAAGACTAGCTTATCTGGCAAATCTTGTTTTTAGTGCTTGCATTTCTGGTTCGAGTACCAAGATCTCTTCCTGGGGATTCTTGGCTGTTCTGCTTAATCAGAACAGAGAGCTTTTGCTCATATACTCTTTCCTCATTTTATGTTTTGCTTTGCGCTTGGATTTTTTCCTGCTTTTGGTTAGTTTTCTTGAGTTCATTTGACTAGGTCTTGTTGCAATTTTTTGAAGAGTCTTTCTTGGTTCTTTGAAGTTTTTCTTTGCAGCAAGGTTGTACTATTCTTCTGGGCTGAGTTATTGAGTTTCTTGTCTTCTTTTGCTCATATAAATCTTGCTACTAAGTAGCCCTATAAGATTAGGAGCGTTTTTGAAGTTTTTCTTGAAATTCAGAGTTGTTTGGCTTGGGATTTGATAGTTTTCTTGGTCTCTTCGAGCTCTTCTTTTTTATAAAAATTCAAAAGCTCAAAAAACATTTTGTTTTGTCATTTGCTTTTGTTTTGCATTTTTGTTTTCGTTTTGTTACATCTTTTGAAGATTTGTTGAGATTTCTTGCCTTTGGTTTTTGACTTGATTTTGGAAAGGAATTGTCATTGGTTTCTTCCTCTTGTTTTCAAGCATATTTTGATGTCTTCATATTGAGAGTTTCTACTTTTGGTAACTAGTTTTGTGGACAATCAAAAAGTGATAGAACTGAAGGATTGTTGGGAAATTTCTCTTTTCTTTGTTAGGATTTGCATCTTAGAATTTGCATGCTCTTAGTTATTTGCATTAGGTGCACTTAAGCATTTGTAGTCATTCATAGATTTTGGGAGTGTGAGTTTGATATTTGAAAAGAAAAAATATATATAATCTCGTAGAACCCGTGTAGAAATTTCTTTTCATCGAAAGGCAATTACTGCACTTGCATGTAGTTTGGTTTTCATTAATTTCTTTTCTGCGTCACAAAACACCAACTAGCTAGGTTGTAGGGCCTTGGATTAGGTGAGTGGAGAGTTAAATCTCCAAGGTCGCTCAAACAAAAACATAGAAGTTTATTAATTGAGCGAAATCCAACTCCGTTAGGTGGACCGGGAAAGCTCTCCTCTAGAGAGTCAAGCACGAGGGGAAGTGAAGGCCGAGAAGAGAGATACCCCCTCTTTGATTTGCTGGATCTGACCTCAAGACCATTCCGCCCGGCTTTTGACACGGATTGGTGCCCACAGTTGCCATTCCTAGGTTCCACATAGGTGACTGCGGGGGGGGTGGGGGAATACCCGTGGTACCTGAGGCCAATTATCGTATCACTTCCAGCAGTACTTTTGGGGGGTGCCCTTGCGAAGCTTGGGTACTTGTGCCGGAAAAGGCTGTTGTTAGGAGGTCGGCGTAACTGTTTCTGTTACCTTCGCTAGTAGGCCTGGGCCGTAATTATCCCAGACTACTTTCAGGAGGTCCTATTCTTCATTTTCTAGTATTTTGGTGTCCGGTCCTAATCACCCGGAGCGGAAATACCTGAAGGCTGTTTGCTTGATTGTATCTCAGGGATTTTTTGTAGTGAGTGCTCTTTGCTCCTAGCTTTCCTGGCTTTATACTTTTTTGAGTCTAATTAAAATTTGTTAAAGTGGCTGATCAAGCGCCTCGTCGATCGAGGAGAATCCGAGGGTTATCTCCCGAGAGTCCAAAGCCTTCTTCAAGAAGGCGTAGGAGTAATTTAGCAGGTGAATATCACCCTGTGGCATCTAACGCAGTGGAGAGAGATCCTCCACAAGGGATTGAAGGTTTTGTAATTGGCTCCGGTGTTGGTTCCGAGAGGAGCATTCCGCTCACCTCGAGAGTCTTATTTCCGTAGGAAGAAGAAGTACAAGTAGAGGAAGTGCCTCAACCCTCTGAGTCACTTCCATCTCCTCTTCCTCCTGATTATCCATTCGTTGTTCTGTACATCGGACCTCAGTCTGCAAGACCAGAAGATCCTCCATATTATTCGTACCTTTCGATGGCCACGACTGGGAACGCGGCTTCAGCTGTGAGTGCTGCAGGCATTCAGACTCCTACTTCTGTAGAAGGAGGAGGCACTATTGCTATATCTTCGATTGCTTCTAGTACTGCTGTGTTTGGCTCTGGTTTCACCCAAGCACAAGCTTCTCAATCTAGTCCCTTTTGTTTTGGAATGCCCACTAGTGGGATTCCTTCATTTTCCTTTTTCCGCCGTCACACTGGATCTACAATCATGTCTTCCATGGCTAGTGGATCAACTTTTCGATTCTCTTTTTCGGGTATATTCTAAATCGAATCCTTTCAGTGGCATTTTCCGTTTACTTTCATCGTACTCGCAGTTTTAACCTCGCTCCGGGTGGTCGACCGACTACTTTGCTGTGTTGGAACTCGTATTCACTGGTTAGCCGGGGCAGAATCGCCGAGGTCGGTCACCATGAATGCTTTTTTCCTTCGCTGCGGTTATCGACTTTTTTTCTCTTTTCCCCTCTTTCTAATGTCTGGAACCCCTATCAGGGGCATTCCTCTTCATCCAATACTTCAGGAGGGGGAACTGGTCTAGTCTTTGGTAACTCTGCGTTGGGAGGAGGTTCTTCTCCTTTTTCTACGAGTTCTTTCTGGAAACCTGGTGCCTTATCAAATCCAGGGTATTCTTTTCAGAATGTAGGGAATTCATCCCATCAAGGATGGAATCCTCAGGCTCTGCCTCGTTTACCTTTTCTGGCAACGTTAAACTTGCCAGATCTGTCGAAATTGATGAATGATCTAATCCGGTAGAGTCCGGGCTGGCCTCCGGTTCCGACCAAACTACCTTCAGACATTCCAAAGTTTGAAGGCAAGAATGGAGAGGACCCGACCGACCATATCACCACCTTCCATTTATGGTGCTCTTCTAACTCCCTGATCGATGATTCGATTAGGTTGAGATTGTTTCAACACACCTTAACTGGAAACACTGCCAAGTGGTATATTGAGTTAACTAGGGGCAGTTTTGCTACATTTGGAGATCTGGCTGTTACATTTCTAAATCATTTCTAGTTGCCTATTCGCTATGATGCTGGGACTGAACTCCTAGCTAATTTTAAACAGGATGACGCAACCCACATTTCTGACCATATTCAGGAATGACAGAGAAGGAAGAGGCTTATTAAAGCTCATATTCTAGGAGAATTCCTTTTGGAATGGTTTTTGAAATCTCTGTAGTCAGATATTTCTAAAGATGTATCCCTGTCTGGGGTATTTTCTGAAGAACAGGCTATTTTTAGGGCCCAGCAGCTGGAACTGATATATTCTCAGTCTGGAGTCCTTCATAAATATTTGCCCAATGCTCCTTGCTCCAAATTAGATTTATCCAAGACTAATCCTGGTCCTGATCCAAATGGAAAATGGCATCAACCCATGGTATTCATCTACCCATGTTATCCACCCATGGTATTGTAAATGGCATCAACCCATGGTATTCATCCACCCATGATATTTATTCGCCCATGGTATTGTAAGTGACCCATGGCATGTATCCACCCATGGTATTCATCCACACATGGGATTTACCCATGGTATTGTAAGTAGTATCTACCCATGGTATTGGCCTATGGTATCTACACATGGTATTGTAACTCAAAAAAATGCTATAAATAACAAGCCTCAGTTTGTAAAAGGACATATTGTCCGCCACAATGTAGCTTCTACAGTTATTCTCTGTTTTAATAAAAAAAGTTTATTTGTGGGTTTATTTTCTTTGTGTTCTCTCTTTTTTTTGGCATTCTAATTTTTGCAGATATTATCAAATTTGTTTCAACTTTTTAGATCTTTTTAGCAATTTTTCTGACGACAATTCATGGACGGCGGCTCTCCTGTCATTTTTTACAATTTTAAGTGAAAAATTTCAGAATAATGGATATAGATTTGAGCTCCTCTTGAAAAATCACCCAAGTTAAAAAAAAAATCGGTCGAATTGGAGTCTGGATGTGGGAGTTATCGTTGATTTAAAATCAACTATTTTTTCAGAAATTTTGTGACGGCGAGACAGTTCCAGCGCAAATATGAGAGTCTAGAGTCTCTAGATAGTGGTTTCAAAGATAAAATAAGATGCAAAATGATCATTCCATTTCCAAAAATAGGTTATAATAAATATTCTTAGTTATATTGACCGAGTTATGCTCATTTTAAATCTGGAGCAGCATTCGGAGCGGGTTCCCTTTGGAGACGTGCCCTCCCACCCCGCTTTAGTAGGCACCTGCTTCACATTCATTAGTTTCATCATAGCAGCATTTGGCTTGGGTTATTTGGAGACGTGCCCTCCCACCCCAAGCTATGTAGGCACTTGCTACTTCATCAACAATCAGCATCACGGTTATGGGTCAACTGCACAAAATCATTTTCATCGAAGTCCATTTGCTAGGCCGCACACTGTTAGTAACACAGTTGGTCATAAGAATTACAGGGTATCTCTATCCTTGGATCTTCATTTGTCGTGGTTTTGGTTCATCCACAAACCCACACTTCATCGAAGTCCATTTTCTAGGCCGCACACTGTCAATATCACAGTTGGTCACAAGCATTACAGGGTATCTCTATCCTCGGATCTTCGTTCATCACGGTTATGGGTTAACTACACAAAACCCTTCTCTTCAGTGGCTCTTCATATTCAACAAAGGCTTATCAGGAGGGAACTTCACGCAATGGGGACCATTGCTTCTTAAGGAGGGAGGAATGATCCGAATGGAAAATGGCATCAACCCATGGTATTCATCTACCCATGTTATCCATCCACCCATGGAATTTACCCATGGTATTTTAAATGGCATCAACCCATGGTATTCATCCACCCATGATATTTATTCGCCCATGGTATTGTAAGTGACCCATGGTATGTATCCACCCATGGTATTCATCCACACATGGGATTTACCCATGGTATTGTAAGTAGTATCTACCCATGGTATTGGCCTATGGTATCTACACATGGTATTGTAACTCAAAAAAATGCTATAAATAACAAGCCTCAGTTTGTAAAAGGACATATTTTCCGCCACAATGTAGCTTCTACAGTTATTCTCTGTTTTAATAAAAAAAGTTTCTTTGTGGGTTTATTTTCTTTGTGTTCTCTCTTTTTTCTGGCATTCTAATTTTTGCAGATATTATCAAATCTGTTTCAACTTTTTAGATCTTGAGGGCCTCCCCCCAAGATCTGGATCAGGTCCTCATGGTGATGGACTTATTGGCTCGATCAATAGTGGTGCAGCTAACCTTCTTACTCAATTGCAGCAGTTGTCTATACAATCTGCTTCTTTTGGTCAGGCTGTGCCTGCTGAGTCATCACCTTCCCAATATTTTTCAGTAAATGCCATCCAAACTTATGATCCCAAAGGAAATCAAAAATCCGAAGGGAAGAATAAGGGACGTAATAAGAAAAAAGGCAAGAATGGGAAGGGTAATGCAAATAAAACCAACGAGCATGTTGGTGAGGGTCCAAAGGATAAAAAGAAAGTGAAGTTTCCATGCAAGTTGTGTGTTGGAGACCATCTTACGCACCTTTGCCCTAAAATTCAGGATGCGCAGTGCTTGTTAGCTCAGCAGGGTTCTTCCAGTTCCCAGGCTGTGTTGACAAACCCTTTTCCCCAAGGGCAACAGCTAGTTGTTGGCGCGAATCAAAATACTGGGGCTTCCTCTGGGGGCACCCAGGAAGGGGAAATTCCATCAAACATATACATGATGAGTGCTCACGTGGATGTCGCCACGAGATCCCATGATTATGGCGAATATGAGTCTTCGAAAGCCAAGGGTGCTCCCGATGCTACTGAGCCGCTTCACATTACGAAGCCTACTGTTGAGCCTATACCTCGGATGCCCAAAGCATCTACTAGAAGTACGACGATTAATCCAAATGCCAGGGCTGCCTAGAACTACTCTATTGTAGAAGATCTGGCGCAGAGTCCTTGTGCCATGTCGGCTCTTGAGGTGCTCCAGTCTTGTCCGGCTCAGCGCAGTGCTCTTCTCACTGCTATTGGGGCTGTCGATCCAAAGAACTCTCTTATGATTACATTTGATATGACTAATTTTAAAAAGAGACTCCCCCATCATATGGCTTTTCATATTAAATCATCGTACCGGAAATGCAATGTTTTCCGGACGGTCGTTGATGAGGGTGCTTCCACATGTGTGATGTCTCTCACATGTTGGAAGGGAATTGGATCTCCCACAGCTGTCCCATCTGCTACTCTTCTGACTGCGTTTGATGGTCATTCTCACAGACCGCATGGTATTGTTCCATCTTTTCCCATCTGTGTTGGGGGAAAAACTGTAAATATAGAGGTTGAGATAGTTGATGCAAGCTTGGACTACAACCTTCTGTTGGGGAGAAACTGGATTTATGAGATGGATGCCATTGCATCTTCATTATTTCGGATTATTTGTTTCCCTCACGAAGGGAGGATTGTTACAGTGGATCAACTGGACTATCCTCCTGTAGACCCGAATGCATCTACTGACTCAACTATTCCAAAGTTGGATAATACTAAGGCGCCTGTTGAGAATTTAGGGGTTGGAATGTATTCTTCCTTGATGGGTACTTTTGATATTCCACCTCCTACGGTTCATATAAATGCAATTTCATCCTCCAGGGCTCCTCTTCGAAGAGAGTTCTTCAGAACTCATTATTTTTTGGACCCTTGGACCTTGCCTTCCCCTACCGCCACATTAGCGGAAGGTCAAGTGGGTGGAATAGAATTTCCAATGTCTGCAGCTGAGATTGCTTATCAATCTATTGCTGATTCTGCAGAATCCATTCCAGCTCCTCTTTTTCCGGATGAGTTGGATGGAGATGTGGCTCCGGCTTGGACACTTAATTCTTCTTCTGCCCAGGATTGCCTTGATACCACTCTTCCATCTGAAGAGGCCATCCTGGAAGCTATGACTGGTATAGATAGACCGTGGGATGATTTGCATCATCGGTCTTACTTTTTACCTAATTTGAGCGAAGTTGAAACGAGTTTTCCAAGTCCTCCGTCTCTTGGTCCTGTTCGCCTAGTCCTGAACCCTTTAGCACCAAAACATGTATATGCTGAAGGGAACATGGCTGTGATTTATCCAACTATCCCGGTGAACATTTCCAGGGATCCCATTGTTATTGAGAATGTCTTCATCGGAGCTAAATGTTCCCCCGAAGAGATTCAGATTTACACCGATCTCTTTAAAGAGTATAGGGATGTATTCGCTTGGTCTTATGAGGAAATGCCTGGTATAGATCCATCTATTGTCTAGCATGAGATCAAGACTTACGAAAACGCTAAGCCTGTGAGGCAAAAACTTCATCCGGTAAATCCTAGGAAGGCAGCAGCTATCAAAGCCGAGGTGGAGAAGCTGCTCAAGGCGGGATTCATTTTCCCTGTTCCTTTGACTGAATGGGTTTCAAACCCTGTTCCCGTAGATAAAAAACAAGGAACAATTCGAGTTTGCATTGATTTCAGAGACCTTAATAAAGCATGTCTTAAAGATAATTACCCCACACCATTTATAGATCATATCATCGACGAGTGTGCCGGTAACGAAATTTTCTCCTTCATGGACGGTTTCTCCGGATATAATCAGATTACTATCCATCCTGAAGATCAGCATAAGAATGCCTTTATTTGTCCCTGGGGTACTTTTGCTTACAAGAAGATGCCTTTTGGTCTTAAAAATGTTGGGGCTACGTTTCAGCGGGCCATGTCATACGCCTTCCATGACATTAAATAGATTATCAAGGCATATTTGGATGATTTAGCTGCTCATTATCGAAAGAGAATGGATCATCCTGCTCACCTCCATCAAATATTTGAACGATATCGTTTCTACAAGATTAGGTTGAATTCGAATAAGTGCGTTTTCGCGGTTACATCCGGTCGGTTATTGGGATTTATTATGTCTAGAGAAGGGATTAGGGTAGATCCCTTCAAGGTTGAGGCAATACTTCGGTTGCCTCCCCCATCCTCTATTCGTCAACTTCAAAGTCTACAAGGAAAGGCTAACTTTTTTTGGAGATTTATCGTAAATTATGCTGAAGTTACCAAGGGATTTATGAGATTGTTGAAGAAGGGAGTTCCATTTTTTTGGGATGACTTCGCTCAACACTCATTCGATGCTTTGAAAAAATCATTTACCTCTTCTCCTTTATTGAGTCCACCTGATTATAGCAGGGATTTCCTTTTGTATCTTGCAGCAACAGAATCTACCATTGGTATGGTTCTGGTTCAGGAGGATGATGCTCTTGCAAAGCATGTTATATAATATCTTAGTCGAGGATTGGTAGGTCTTGAGCTCCGGTATACTCCGATAGAAAAGTTAGCTTTAGCAGCTGTTCATGCTGTGCAGCGACTCTGGCATTACATTCTTCTACGAAAAACTTATGTTTTGGCAGTAGCCAATCCATTTCAGTTTGTTCTCAGTAGGCGAGTGATTGGGGGAAAATACAATAGATGGATTGTGATTTTGCAGGAATTTGATCTTGAGTTTATGTCTGCCAAGTTCAAGAAACCATTGGTTTTCGCGGAATTGATCTCCAAGTTGCCCTGTGGGGAAGAGATAGTCTATGATGAATCCTTCCCGGATGAACATTTGTTTCTTATCTCTCCACAAGATCCTTGGTATGGAGATATCATTGTGTATCTTTAGACTGCGAAGTTTCCCTCTACTTTTTCGAAAGATGAGCGCCGTAATTTTCATCACTTGGCTAAGAATTACTTGATCATTGGTGATGATTTATACCGTCGAGGGGTCGATTCAATCCTGAGACGCTGATTAACTCTCGAAGAAGCTGAGGCTGTGCTGAATGATTGCCACAGTGGAGCTTGTGGTGGTCATTTATCTGGGCTTGCTACAGCCCAAAAGATCTTGCGTGCTGGATACTTTTGGCCTTCGATTTTCAAAGATTGTATGGATTCGGTCAAAAAATGTCATCCATGTCAAGTTTATACTCGAAAAATGTGCGCTCATCCAGCTCCGCTTTTTCCAGTCATTACTGTCGGTCCCTTTACAAAGTGGGGTATTGATTATACTACTTGTAACCCGCCTTCGGCTAAAGGTCACAAGTATATTATTGTAGCAGTAGACTACTTTACGAAGTGGGCCGAGGCTATGCCTACTTTTGGGAATGATGGTGAGACTACAACTCTTTTTCTTTTCAACCAGGTTATTGCTCGTTTTGGTATTCCTAGAGAGATTGTCACTGATCATGGCAGTCATTTTCAGAATAGCATGATGGCTGAGTTGGCTCTAAAATTAGGTTTCCGGCAGGAGCATTCATCTCCTTATTATCCTCAGGCCAATGGGCAAGTGGAAGCCGTGAATAAATCCTTGAAGACAATTCTTCAAAGGACAATCAATAAAGCTCGATCCAACTGGCATATTATGCTATATCCTGTACTTTGGGCATACAGGACGTTAGTGAAAACTGCAACTGGCTTTACTCCGTTTCAACTAGTCTACGGGTTGGAATCAGTATTTCCTATTGAATGTGAGATTCCTTCTCTTAAGTTAGCCGTTGAGCTTCTTCCTGACACTTCTAGTCTTGAAGAACGTCTCCTTCATCTGTAACATCTCGATGAGTAGCGTCGGGATGCCGCCATGATGAATGAAGCGCATAAAAACCGAGTCAAAGTTCAGTACGATAAGGCGGTCAAACCTAGGGTTTTTTCGGAAGGTGACCTTGTTTTGGTCTATGCCCAAGAAAAAGATGCCCTGGGGGCAGGAAAGTTTAAGTCTATGTGGTATGGCCCCTTCATCGTTAAAAAAGTCCTTAAAAAAGGAGCATATACCTTGGTTTATTTTGAAGGAAACGAGTTGCCGGAGCCCAGAAATGGGCTCTATTTGAAAAAGTATTATGCCTAGGCTTCGGCCTGACATTTTGCTTTTGTATATAGTAGTTTTAATTTGTACATATTTGGTTTCTCGATCTTTGATGGGATGGTGATGTTTTTTGATCTGCTTTGGCAGGTTGTGTCGGATGTCATGAGTCATTTTGGTTTCGCCGATGGTGCTAGTAGACACACCCGAAACTTGGCTTCCGCGGCTCGGGTGCTTCATCATCCATCCGGTCATGTGTTAGTATCAAGAGGAGTCTGCATTGGTCCTACTTACAATAATATAGCAGAATACACTGCATTTATTTATCTACTCTCGGAGGCAATATCTTTGGGTGTTGATTCGTTGGTAGTTTTCTCGGACTCCCAACTGGTGGTGTTGCAGTTGAACAATACTTATCGGGTTCGAGATCCATTTTTACTCCGGTTGTTCTCGAGGGTACGTTTGTTACAAAGATAATTTCAATTTTTAACTTTCATTCATATTCCTCGAGCTGAAAATTGGATGGCAGACTCATTAGTTAATCAAGCAATTGATTGGCATATTAATCATTCCATACAATAAAATTTAATCATAAAAAACATCATACAATTTTATACATTTCTCACATCACATCAAACATCGTTGTATATATATCATCAGAGTGTTCAAAAAACTATACAAAATTTTGGATTCATAAGTCATACAAAAAATTGGGCTTATGCTCGATCATGTTTAGTCTCAAAAAATATACAGTCATTTGATATATCATATCTATCTACTCCTGTGGTCCCTGCCCAGAAGTTGTGTTCCTATAGAACATGATCGCGGTGGCAACTCGGCGGAATAACTGTACCCAGTCATGGGGTACTCCTACCACCCGTCTCTGGATGGCTCTAGGCAGATCTTCCATTGCAGCCATAGGTACTTGGCGGGTTAACCCCTCCAAGTTCCTCTGTACAGCCTGGAGGGTCCTATCTGGATCTACTGTATCCGCCTTGCCTCTGCGACGCTTATGTCGTGGGTAACCCTCAGGTCGAACTGGTCCAATATTTGTATCATGATCATTATAAAATTGTAAGTCATTTTGAATCCAATCAAAAACATGTTTGTTTTCCACATTTTTTCACATATATTGAAAAAAATCCAAAAAAATTATATAAGTCAAAAATTGCAAAATTACTGATTGTACCCCATGCCGTGCCAGGTGGAATGACGAGGTTTGGATCACCTCGGAAATCCATCCCAGCATAGGGATAATCCTCCACAGCGATGATTTGTTCTCCCCACCATTGGAAGAACTCATCATCCCAAGTGGTTCGGGGAACTTCACTTCCCCCCAATCTCTTCATCAAGTCAGCCCATCGAGCAATTTTTGGGTCTCTCGGGCTGCTGATAGAAGAGATCACTTTGGGTCTCAGCCCAGGAATCTTCTCGAAGAAGAATGTCATCAAGATTGTACCATACCCGAAATGTTTTGTTTTTACTTTTCGGATAGAAGTCAATTGTTGCTTCATGTTCATCAGTAGAGCTGTGCACCAATCATATAAATGAGTTAAGCATTCCACTGCTATACTCATTTGAGTCCTGGATGCTTGGTGTAGGGAAGAAGATCCCGCTACCCTGCCAATGGTAAAAAGGAGAATTTTCATGTGCAAGTCTCTTAAATATTTGATAGCAATTTGAGTTCCAAATTTCTTGGAACCCTCTACGCAGTAGAAGAGGACATAATCTTCCATGGTTAGCCCTCCCAAAGGCTTACCATGCAAGTCTACTGGCTCCCCCCTATGGGAGAGTCCAGTAATAAAATAGATATCTTCCACCTCGATGCGTATGGGCATTTGATATATTATGAAGCAGTCTTCTTCCGGTTCCCAATAGTTCACAAGCATTTCGAGCAACTGGACATTACTCTTCATATTTTTCATTTTGAAAAACTTGAGCAATCCACAATATCGGAGAATATTTAGTGATACTTGGTCCTGCATGAATTCATTGTCAATGGCACTGTGCTCACGCTCTCTCCAAGATATAGTCATCCTGCAAAAATTCAATAATTTGTTCATTAGATACATGTTTTTTCATTTTGGGTTGCGCATACGTGACTTTCTTTGTACACAGTCGCGTATATATGCGACTTGGTCATTATAAACTTGCGTATGTGCAAACCCGTGATTTTAAACAAATGGTTCTACGGTGAAAATTCCTAATTTTTAACTTATGAACGGAAAAAATGAATAACTAGGATGAATTAAGAGCTTACCTAACAAATTCGGTGAAGTTTGACAGTCGATTGCTCCTATTTTGACGAAAGAGGCTTTTTCTCCAGAGCACTTTTTCCCAAATCAGCAATGTAACAATGAACCAAATGTGAGGTAACTTGTGTATTTATGCCCAAAATTGAAAATTTTTTGCAAAAATTTGTTATGCTTATTTTTTCAATCTATCTTAAGCTGCATAACCTGGATGCTTGGAAGTGCCCAGATTGATATATTTTCAGGTACATTTTGATGAACTCGATATTTTTTCTGGTTTTTGATCCATGACTGCTGACCCGTCATGGCAGGTATATGATCTTCACTGGAATAAAGGTTAGGGAATCCACTTTCCGTTGCATTTTGCATACTAACCTCCATTCTAATCACTTGCCATAGGGTCGATCCCATCACGTCATGAGTATTACACCCATTTCACTCGCCGATTATTTAATCATGACTTGGTGGTAGAGCCTTCCTTTACATGGGCTTCCTAGTTAGTTCCTCGCTATCACTTGTTTCCCATGCTGCGTTTTATGTAGGCTCGGGAGTCCTCTTTAGTCCCACCATGACTTATGTGTTGAAGCTTCATTCTTCTTCTTCTCCACTATTACTTTTTTGGCTATTACCCTAGAGGCTCCTTGGTGTTGTTGAGTTGTATTACTGCATTGCATATTGGCTACTTGTTTATCCTGGCCTTTAGCCGACTTCATTTTGGACTCAATGTTTAAGCCAAATTTTGACCTTGCCTATCTGTACAAGTTAACCATTGCATGCACTTGGCTATCGCGACTTGACACCCTTTTACCCATGGATGGAACATTCCTCTGAGTATCGCTTACTAGTTTCCGCCACCTTGCATTGAGCATAGGATCGTTCCAATCCCAGGAACTAGTGCATATGTTTATTGATACTCGTTCTATCCATTGTACCATAGCATTCTTTTATTCTTTTTCAGGCTTATTATATGAAAAAGACAAAAAAATCAAATATAACAAAAAGAGCGGGAACGGGATATAACTTCATAATTTGATGGCAGTAAAGTGTCAGTTTGTCGCCCTTGAACAAAGCACATACACTTATATATTTCCTCCATTTGGGATGGTTTTAGTTTTTGACCTAGATTCAGCCTTTGCCTTGTTTCACTGGTTGGTCCTCCCCTGGTTGGTTATCTCTTCCAATCATATGGAGAGTTTTTTTTGACCTAGATTCAGCCTTTGCCTTGTTTCACTGGTCGGTCCTCCCCTGGTTGGTTATCTCTTCCAATCATATGGAGAGTTTTTTTTGCCTCCTGCATAATAGACTTATATAGTGTCACTTTTTACTGCCATGGTCATCACGAGTCGTGCTTTTGTTCAAGGGAAGTCTAACCAGAGTTGGCCATTCTGCGGTGTATCTTGACTCATTATTCAGTCGGCCTTCCCGGTTTTGTCAGTATCTTGTTCTATCACATCAGATGTTTTGGTCTTCTGCTCGTGCTGGTTTAAGAAGGTCTCCATTGACTTTTTGCTGGCAGGTTTGTCTCTTATCGACTACGACACATTGCTCTGAGAGCAAACCTAGAGCCGCACCCTGGCCCTATTTCCATCATTGATAGGTGACCTTGTGCTCAGCATTTGATCATCATTATGGGTCTTTGACTGAGTGGTTTCCCCTGTGTTCGACGTTAGCATACATTATCACACTTGGGATTTGTGCAGTACCTTGATTTCCATTTGACCCTATTGGTGGATATCTCGCCTCTGTGTCAACTTTCATTATTAGTTGGTTCAGAGGGTTTCTTCCATGCGCTAGCTTCATCTTATGCATGTCAGAAACATACTTTGGTTTGGTTCCGTCACTCTACTTCGTCCGATTCCTTCCAAATCTTGGCCTGCGGGTTACACTTGCGCTGGACTGATGTGGGATGCCTTAATGCCTTCCTTCCAACAGATATTTTCCCATCGACTCTGACTCATTGCTCTGGGAATAAGGTCTAGAGTATTTTTGTCAGTACCTCAGGGTTTTCAGTCATCAGTGGCAGACTCTTCACTATCGACAGTGGGGACTCATCATCGCCTCCTGATCGGTAGATTCTTTCAAGTGTTCGACTTCAACTCATTCATTCGCACTTGTTAGTTTGTACTGGGGCACCTTGACACTCATTTTCATTATTGGTGGGTTGTCTCGCGTTGGTTAATGGTATACATTATTGACCGGTAATCCAACGATTTCTCACATGGTCGTCTTTAGCTCATTTATTCCCATTGTGTAGAATTGTGCCATAGTGATCGATGAAGACCTCGAGTTGCATTAGCATTTCTCGGTTCACTTTTGACGGTCCATTCAGTTTCTGCCAGTGATGTCGTTCACCCTTATATGTTGCAGTGTCAGTATAGCAGCATCCTATATGTTGGCTCCCGATTTGCGTGATTGTACCATTTATTCCACCTTTTATGATTTGGTACTTGGAGATTCAGTTACTTGTATGATCAGACATCCAATTTTAGCATCATTGATCAGTTTTTTATATGTGAAACTTAGACATTGATTCTGACTTGTACTTCCAGGCCATGCTCAGATGATTCATTGTGTACTTCCAGTTCAACTATACTTGTATACATTTTGGATCTATTCTGTACTTTCGATATGATGTATTTTTGACTAAGCATGGGTATGCTTGCCTCAGCATGAGTTGACTCTTTGTTTTCTTTCATTGGTTTTTGACAGGCTGAAATCTGGTGAAGTCCTCCCTTGTCCTTGCGAAGTTCTTTCTATGTGCATAATACATTTTGGCCATCATGTACCCCTTCTGACCTCATATATTAGGGGGCATCTGTTATAGCATCATTTTTCACCCTCATGTGATTCATGATTGTCTCTATGGCCTTGGGAACCCATTCCCACAGACTTGAAAAAAATTCATAAAAATAGTGTTAAAAATCCCATACGCGGGTATGCCCAGACTTTTCTGCGTGTATACAGGAGTCCACATGTAATTTTCCGCGTATGTCATTAAAATCATTAAAAAATATATAAAAATTCCCTATTTTCGGGCTGGGTTGATGGTTACTCCAGTAGTTCAAACACCCCAGCACGTGGCCAACTGTTTCCAACTGATTGAAACTAAATTGAGGGAGTATAAAAGCCCCTCATGTGTATGGCCTAAGGGAGAGAGAAATTTTATAGATATTATACTCTGTTGGAGCCGTAATTCAAGTCTGAATTCCCGTGCCTCCTGCACTTTCCCATATTTTTACAGGAAACCCTTGTTTCCTGGAGATGTTCATCAGTTTATATGCCATCTCGAGTGCATAAGTCTTGAAAGTATCTTAGCGAGGCAAGGGTGGGACGGATCTGGACGACGGTCTGTTCGAAGATCGTGGAAGGATTTAGGTGATCTCTCCACTTTTTATTAATGTACATGCTATTCGTAAATCACGTGGTAATATCTGCTTGTATATGTGAAAAGATTATTATTTAAGAATTTATTATTGTTTACATGATGTTTCACATGGTTTTCACTGACATTTAGGGTAAATATATGCTGTACAACTAGATTTCCGTGCACGTTTCTTCTTGGTTTTCAGGTTAAGGAGGAAGAAGGGTTGCTGGGGTTTGGACCCCGCGGGATCTACATCAAACGTAGGATTACGGGTGAGTTCTACTATCGATGTTATCTAGTTTTTAGCATACAAGTGTGGTTGTGTGAGTCCTTCTTGAATAGCATGCCCTGATCTGTGGAGGTTTTGACCCAACAAACCTCTAGGGTGTTCTTTCACGAAACACATATCTCAGATCATATTCATGAGTGGCAGTGACATCGTCGTCGATTGGTTAAAACATATGTTCTCAACTAGTTGTTTGCGGAATGGTTTACTAAATATATGTTAGCTCCTATAATAGAAGATGTATCTAAAGGTGGAGTTGTGACCGAAGAGAAAGTGATTGTGCGTGCATAATATTTGGAAATCGTTTATACCTAATTGGGCATACTTTACAACAAAATACCAAACGCTCTAAGACCTTTGAACACTATTCCTCAACTCCCTCGTAAATAATCTCATGTTTCTGATGGCATGATAGGTTCTTATAGGTCGCAGTCGGTGAGTAAACCATCTGGTACTTCTCTCATTATATTTTCCCAAAACCCTCCAATCCTCCTGTGACTTCTACTTCTGAGATCAATGTCATTCATTCTAATAAAGGAAAATATCAACAACAATCAGGACATAAGAAGAAAGGTAAAGGCAAAAAGAAGAAATACTCTTCACCGCATGATAAACAAACGAGTTCGTCCTTTAATGAGAAATGAAAGCCTGGTTATCCATGGTTGATCTGTAATAAGGAGGAGTTTACTCGTGATTGTACTCACCGTGTGAAAGTGAACGAGTTCTTAAAATCTTCCACTTCCCCTGTTGTGTTGACCGAGCCATTTCCTAATTAGGAGACTCACATGGTTTACCGGGAGTCTACTTCCTCTAACATAGTTTTAATGCTGTCATCCGCTAAGCCTAAATATGGTATTATGGTGCTACCCAGAAAAAATACTATGATAATGAAAATCCTTTGAACAATTAGGCTATTGATCAACCTGCCAGTTTGAAACCATCCTCGTCAGATCCCACTCCACCTTCAATTCCTACAAAATTAACTATTAAGTCTCCGAACGGTGTCATTCGTAAGTCTGATTTTCACCCTTGCGCGAGAGATACCCAAAATTATAATGTAGTTGAAGACTTAGCTTAGACTCCATCATCTACATCAACTCTCGAGGTGTTACAAAATTATCCTGCCCAAAAAAAGGCTTTGCTTTCTGCTGTTAGATATGTTTATCCTTCGGATCCCAACCTAGTCATTTTCAATCATGAGAGTTATTCCCCTAGAATCCCTTCTCAATTTTCCTTTACGATCCAGGTTGTCGTTCACGGTAAAAACATTCATTGCTTTATTGTGGACGAAGGAGCCTCCATCTGTATCATGTCTTTGTCTTGCTAAAAGGAAATTGGTTCTCCTCAACTGAGTTAGTCATCCACCACATTGAAATATTTTGATGGACGAGCATATAAACCATGTGGTATTTTGAATTCCTTACAAGTAGAATTAGGAGGAAAAATTGTATCCATAGAAGTTGAAGTAATTGACAGGGCTCTTGATTATAACCTTATATTGGGTCACACATGGGTTTACGTGTGGCCATTTTCGTTTTGACTTACTTACATATGATTACCTTCCCTCATAAGGGAGGAATTGTGGCCATCGACCAAATCACATTCTTCGCCTCTGATTCTCATGTTATAGTAAGTGTCCCTCTTGTAGGGGAAACTATACACTCTTATCAACATGTCGGGATTGACTTGTTCAAGGATTCCTCGCTTATGGGAAACTTTCTGCTCCCTCCTCCCTCCTTTCCCGATAGCTCACCTTTGGTTGCTTATATCAACATGATATTGTCTTCTACTATCTTCGCAGATCCATGGATAGTACCAAACGAAACTAACATCAACAATTTTGGCTATCAAATTTCTCTTAGACCCATTGAGCTTGATTATGAGGCCATCTATTTGGCTTGTGTGACTTGTTTTGACACCTTTTTTTCAATTAATTGGGTCGATCGATCACTATATTAAGACATGTCTTCTTATCTATTCTCTCGCATCTTCCCTACCGATGAGACCATCATGGAGATCATGATGCCAAATGATGCGTCATGGGACGATCATCACCAATGTTGCTCCTTTCCAGATTCCATAGAGGATAATCTTGGTGACTTGTATTTTCCAAATATCGTCGAATATTTTACGATTTTCGTCTGCATTCACAAAGTCGAGTCTGAAAAGAACCTATCGAATATTGAAGAGACGATACCTCTTGACATCTCTATTAGAACATGTGTTGTTAAAAATATACAGATCAATGTGTTTTTTTCTCTAGAAGAGGTAAAGACCTATAAAGCCCTATTTCAGGAGTTTTGATATGTATTTGCCTGGACCTATGAATAAATTTCAGGTATTGACCTAAATATAGCAGTGCACGAGATTAAAACGTACCCTGATGCTAAACCAGTTCGGAAGCGTCTTCCTCTGATCCATCCCAAGAAGGCTATTGCAATAAAAAATGAGGTTGAAAAACTTCTCCATGATGGTTTCATCTATCCTGTCCCTTTAACTGATTGGGTGTCAAATTTTTTCCCTGTCATGAAAAAACAAGGGACAATTTGAGTATGTGTTGATTATCGGGATTTAAACCATGCTTGTCCAAAGGAAAATTATCTGACCTTGTTTATTGATCAGATTTTTGGCAGTTGTGTCGGTTGTGAAATATATTTGTTCATGGATGGCTTCTCTGGCTACAATCAAATCAACATTCTCCCAGCAGATCAACATAATACTGCATTTATTTGTCCCTAGGGTACTTTCACCTACCAGAAAATTCCTTTTTATTTGAAGAACATTGGGGCTATGTTTCAATGAGCTATGGATTATGCTTTCCATGATATTAAGCATATCATGCAACCTTATTTGGATGATATCCCTGCTCATTCTAAACATCGGGCTAATCACCCTGTGCATCTTAGGGCCATTTTCCCGTGGTGTAGACGTTAGCATACTCAACTTAATCCGCACAAATATGTGTTATGCGTTAGTTCTAGACAACTTATTGGTTTTTTTTTATTTCAAAACAAAAAATTAGTATTGATCCTCTGAAAGTGCAGGCGATTTTTGATTTGCCTGTACCTTCTTCTCTTTTTCAACTTCAACGAATCCAAGGGAAAGATAATTTTATGCAGAGATTTGTCCCTAATTATGTCGAGTTGACCAAAGGATTCACTTGCTTGCTTAAAAAATGGGTTCCCTTCCTTTGGTATATCGTTGCTAAGAAAGCATTTGATGCCCTGAAATATGTGTTGGTTTGGGAATTTCCCTTAGATTCCCCTGATTACCAACACGACTATTTCCTATATCTTTTTTCTACCATTTATACTATAGAAATGGTATTGGTCCAAGAGGATGATCTAGGGACCGAACATCCCATCCATTACTTGAGTCGAAATAGCAAGGATACTGTAATCAAGTACACTTGTGTGGAAAAATTAGTTTGGGCGTCCGTTCAAGCCATCCAAATGTTTCATCATTATATATTCCTCTGGAAAACTATGGCCGTTTCTGATTGCAACCCTATGACATACATATTGTCACGTGAATTGTTTGGGGGTAATTACTCTAAATGGATAGTTATCCTGCAAGACTTTTCTTTGGAAATAATCAAATCCAAATGAAAGAAATCCTTAGTTTTCGTCGAGACAATATACAAACTTTTGAGTCGACATCTAAGTATTTCATCCCAGATGAGTTGTTTTTTCTGATATCATCATTTGATCCATGGTATGGGGATATCCTTATATATCTCCAGACCTAGACTTTCCAGTCTAATGCCTCTCGCTTTGAGCAATGACATACTCGATACCAAGACAAGAACTACATCATTGTCGACGACACTCTTTACCTTTGTGGTATTGATACGGTTTTTTGAAGGTGCTTCAAACATGAGGAGGCCGAGAAAGTCCTTAATGAATTCCACTCAGGGGCATGTGTCAGTCATCTATATGGATATGCCACTGCACAAAATATTTTACGTGTTGGTTACTTTTGGCCCACCATATTTCACAATTGTATCCTCGCCATCCAAAAGTGTCACATGTGCTAGATTTATGATGATAAGACCCATGCTCCGCTTGATATTGAATCACGTTATCGTTGTAGGTCCTTTTGCGAAACGGGGTATCGATTTCATGATATGTAACCCTCACTCGCCCCGGGGGCGCAACATTTAATCATTGTAGCAGTAGATTATTTTACCAAATGGACCAACGTGATGCCTAAATATAACAACACTGGCGAAACATATGCATATTTTTTCTTCAATCATGTCATCACAAGGTCTGGTGTTCCCCAAGCCATTGTCACCAATCATGGGAAGCACTTTTGAAATCATATGATGACTGAATTGACTGCCAAGCTAGGGATTTCTCATGAAAATTCCGCTTCCTACTACCCTCGGGTTAGTCGGAAGTTTGAGGTTATTAACAAATTCGTTAAAATTACACTTCAACGCATGATAGGGGCCCATAAATTGGACTGATATTTTCTTCTCTATGTTTCCTGGTGGGCATACCAAACCTCTGTTAGGAATTCTACTGGATTCAGTCCTTTCCAATTGGTTTATGGTCTAGAATCAATCCTCCCAATCGAATGTGTGGTTCCATCACTGAAACTAGATATAGAACTCCTTCCTGCCACTTCCATAGAAGACGAATGCCTCTTAAATCTAACCCGATTAGATGAAACTCACCAAGATGCTGCTATGGCAAATGAATCCTATAAGAAACATGTCAAGGCACAATATGATAAAAGTGTCAAGCCTCATGTCTTCTCGGAAGGAGACCTTGTTCTTCTGTATGACCAAGATTATGACAAATTAGGAGCAAGAAAGTTCCAACCAATGTGGTTATGTCCATATATTGTGAAGCATGTTCTTGCTAAAGGTGTCTATGAGTTAGTCGATTTTGACGGAGTCCCATTGGTGCAACCTAAAAGTGGGATGTACCTTAAAAAATAATATGCTTGATCTCATGCGTAGTACATTGGGTACATACTCTTTATAGGTGTGATGAGTGTGTTTGCAATGCACCTCTTCAGAGTTTCCTACGGTTTCTTTTGATCCCATTTACGTTTGTTTTGCAGATGTCAACATCCCTTGAACCATATATCGGTAATGATAATGGTGCTCTTTTTAGTAATCATAACCTATCCTCCATATCGTGGGCTATATTTGCTCCAAATGGCGAGTTAGTGAGTCTAAAAGGGATTTTTATCGATCGCTCTACCAAGAACATCATTGAGTAGAGCACAATGGTCGAGCTATTTCACATGGTATCTATCATTTAGTCATTGAACTTGACTCAAAACTTGTAGTACTACAGTTGGCTAATTTCTATGCAGTCAGAAGTTGCACCATCCTTCGCATGTTCTTGAGGGTTTTCCTTCTTGAAAGTCATTTTTATTTCATCCAGTATTGACATATTTATATAAATCTAAATACATTCGCAGATGCACTAGCTAATCTTGTTTTAGATAGAAATTTGCAACGAATGTAAATTAAATTTCAATACACATCACACTAATTGAAAGAAATAATAGGAACATAGAAACACTATATATATATATATATATATATATATATATATATATATATATATATATATATATATATATATATATATATATATATTTGGTTTTACAAAATTTTTGCTCGAGGCACATATGGCCACATGACCTATATCAAAACTATATGCAGATAAGACCATGAACCTCAATAGACTAATAGTGCTCATGATAATGTGCTATTGCACGAGCCATCTTGCACAGTAATTGACCAATATGGCTAGGTACTCCGATAGTGTATCGATGAAGTCACATAAGGATATGATCAACCACGATCTGATTAATCCTGTGTGTCAACCTGGATTAGAGGAAATTTTAGCCTAAAAAATCCCATGAAATTCTCACATAATTTCTGTGTCATAATATGTAAACCAATCAAAATCCTTTAAATTTAAAAAGAGGTACATGTCCTAAATAATTTTAAACTGTTTAATTTGGGCATCTCTGAAATATTTTATTATTATTTTGGGTATTGGTGAAATCTTTTATTATTAATTTGGGAATTCGTGAAATATTTTATTAATGTTATTTACCTACCTTACTCGTATGAAATAGAATATCGAAAAATTATTAATGCATTGTTAATCTTAATATTAGTGAAAATATCTAAATTAAAAATGTGGGCCTATTTGACATTAATAACCATGCCCCAAAAAAACACCAAAAAAAAAGTCAAATATAAAATATGTATATAATTAAATATAAAATATAAATATAGAAAATTAAATATAAAATATTTAAATATAGAAAATTAAAAAAAATATTCTAGAAAGGACAAACTATTGTGGCCAAAAATATAAAATATATAGTTAAATATATTTAAATATAAAATAGTTAAAAAAACATATTCCAAAAAGACAAATTATTGGATTCTAACCAAAAATTTAGAATATTTAGTTAAATATATTTAAATATAAAATAGTTAAATAGTTAAATATAAAATAATTAAATATTAAAAAAAAACAACCAGATTCCTCCCAAAAATATACTCCAAGGGAAATTGTGGCTTCAACAAACTATTGTTAAAAAACACCAAAAAAATTGTTAAATATAAAAAATATATACACAATTAAATATAAAGTATAAATATAAACAATTAAATTTAAATATAAAATATATAAACAATTATTTTAATAAAAGTGCCATATATAAAAGTAAAAAATTAGAAATAATATATAAAAAAAATATTTTAAATCTCGTGCTAATAAATATTGTGGAACATAGATAAAAGTAAAGTAGCATTAAAAATTGTCTACATGGCATTTTTTATTAATTTCTTGATTTTTCCTTACGAGGCCACTTTTAGGCTGAAATTTCCTCTAATATATCCATGTGGCGCTCCACCTCTGCGAAGGTCTCCACTACATCGATATCCTGTAGTGCATCCCGTCCTACTACAACAACCAGTGCTAGTACTACAACATCTTGTGGCTCTCCTGCACGATTAAGATATGAAGCTCCTAGAGGTCGAACGAGTCCAACATATGCATGAAAAAATCAATAGTTTAGTCTTAGAAACATAAAAAAACACAATTTTTTTTTGTAAAACTCCGTAAAAACTTTAAAAATGGTTAAAATGTCTAACCCATAACACCCCATTGCTCACCCTCAAGAAGCACGAGCTCAGGATCATCACAGAAATCCACCCCTTCATACGGACAATCATCAATCATAATAAACTGTCTACACAACCACCTGATAAAGGCTGGTGTGAAGCTAGCCGCCGACGGGCCTGCATGTTGAGACATAAGGTCTATCCACATCCTCATCTGTGGATCCCTTAGATCAATTGGCTCGGGCATGATATGTTGAGGCTATAATAACAGAATCCGTTCTAGCGCAAAAGAAATCAGAACTGAACCATAGCCAAAGTTTTTTAGTTTTCCCTCTTTTTCTTTTGCTAGTTGTTCCTTCATAATGAGCAATACCCCCTCACTCCCGTTGAAGACCGTTGGTTCCAAAAACTCTAAACCATACTACATGTATGATCTGCTACCTACATGAAGTTTTTCACTACCACCCAATATGGAAATGATAAATATGATTTTTCTTAAAGGCAAAGAAGTCATGTCTCTAATGTTGATCTTGCCATCTCTAGTCGGCTGTGCTCGAGGTCTACAATAAATGGTAATATAATCTTTCACTGTTTCTTCACCCCTTCTCCCACCTAGGAGAGAGATGGGGGCACCTCTCATGGATAAACTTGTTAGAAAGTATATGTCTTCCACTTTTATCTTGAGTATATGTTCCCCTAACCTGAATGTTTGTGCTTGCATATCCCATGAGCGAACAAGGAACTCAAGTAATTCCATTTGTTGCCTCATCCCAGGTAACCAAAAAAATTTCAACTATCCACAGTTTTTAAGTGCCTAAATGGTGGCCCAGGATCATTTTTTGCATTTGACTCATGTTCTTCATGTTCCATTTCACTCCAAACAAAGGCCATTTTGTGCTAATGAAGACTTGAGACATCAACAAGAGACTCATTAGGATCCTTTTCATGTAGAAAACCTGACAAATTTTGAGAAAAAATGACAATTGTTTCTTGAAAATTACGCCCAACGATGCCCCATAAAGTAAGACGGAGCGTTGCACCCCTTCCTGCAGTATATTTACACTTATGTGCAATGCTCCTTTCGACAGTGAGGGCCTGCGTTGGTCCTAGGGTGAATTTTTAAGACCCCAGGGCTCTAAAAAATATAGAAAAATTGCATGAAATCACAAAATGGAACCATGAATTTAAAGGGAAAGGTCTTAGCTCCTACATGGAAGTGTCGGTGTTTAAAATGATCCATCAGATTAGACGGCCTCAACTACAAAAGTTCGAGGGAAAAAAGGGCTTGGAGCTCTCATTGTTTAAAGTAAATGTGATATGGTGAAAATAAATAGTCATTTACATTACTTATGGTCATTTACATCACTTATGGTCATTTTTCCATTATTTTATCATATTTAATGTTTTTACATAGTAATCGTTCATTTTTTGTCATGAAACAGGTATGTTTGATCCTTTTTGTGATGTTTTTAGCAGGTTGACAGTTGATTAACGAATTTTGTCGTGTTTTCATAGATAATTTTAACTAAGGCATACACTTTTATCACTTTTCCGGACTCCATAAAATCACAAAAAATGAACCCCTTGGATTCCTCTTTCATATATTTTCAGGCTCCTAAAATATGAAAATATTGTCGAGCACTTGTCTTTTTGAACTCATTAAAGTAAATGAAAAGACATCTACTCAGTGTAAGTTTAACCATTTTTCAGACTGAGATAGTCTATTTACAAAAAATAATACCTTAATCAAATATGGCTAGGAGGTTCTCTTGGGTATTGTTTTCTACCTTTTCAGACTCAGGGGACTATCCACGAAAAGGAACATCTATAGTTTTCTTTTTTGCTTATTTTCCAAACTCTCTAAAAATGAAAAATATGTCCAGTTTTAACTTCGTTGGACTTGTTAAAACATAAAAAAATGATGGAATTATCGAACATGACAAGATCGAACCAATAATTCTCAGGCTTCGTTAAACATACTCAGAGGGATTGATCTGAATGATGAACTTACAGATCAAACATATGTTATCCTCCTCAAACTTGGTAAAAAATAAAGAGGCACTGACAAGTATGGTTGGGGAAATTAGGAAAACAATGTACTCCATTTGATAATGGCAATGAGTCGCTCTTGAACACGACACTCTTCCACTTCATCTTGGTAATTGTTGGGTTAGGTAATCTGCTTGTCTTTTGGTTCATCATACCATTTCAAAGCCTCAATTTTTGGTAACACATTGTTCGTAAAACACATGAAAGTGGTTGGAGCATCAATAATACTAAAAGGAACCATCACAAACTTATAATTCCCATAACTATTACGGGATGTAGTATTATAGATATTTTCTTCTTTGATGTGCACCTGATAATAACCTGATCTAAAATCAATCTTCGAAAACATTGCTGCTCCCTTCCACTGATGAAATAAATCATTGATCTGCGACAAAGGATACCTGTTCTTGATGGTCACCTTGTTCAACTTCCTGTAATCAATACACAATATGAGAGTACCATCCTTATTCTTTACAAACACTATTATTGCACCTAAAGATGGCACACTTGGTCTTATGTATCCTTTATTAAGAATTTACTTAAGTTTCAAATTCAATTCCACCAACTCTAGAGTACCCATATTTTACGGTGCTTTTGATGCTGGTGCTTCTCCTGGTACCAACTCAATAGAGAACTCCACTTCCATATGCGCCGATAACTCTGAAATATATACTAGAAACACATCTTGAAACAACTGCAAAACATGATAGCTCTTCAAGACTTCATCATCCTCAACATATTTCCCTTTGTCAATAGAAACATGCACTACAAACAATACACTCCCTTTCCTACTACTGCGCTTAGCTTGCATAGTTGTAACCATTCTTATAGATGTAGGCTTCTTCTTTACCTACAAGATTCTCTTTTCTCCATCATCATCCAGACACTCAATATCCTTGTCATAGCAATCTACCTTAGTCCTGTGAATGAATAACCAATTCATGCCCAAAATCATATTATATGAACCCAAGGGAAGCACATTTAGATGTGATGATGTAGGCATACCATTAAGCTCAAATGCACATGATCTCACCCAATGATGAAATATCCTCTTGGTCCCTCTAGCCAACTGCACCAACCAAGATTCTACATGTACTTCTTTATTCAAGCAACACTTATCCACCATGTCAGGAATGATACAAATATAATTAGACCCAGGGTCAATAAAAATAGAAACAACTTGATCACAAAGCTTACCTTCCATCTCAATAATGGAAGTCTGATGATCAACCTACATAATATCTATTGCTGCATAAATCCGAGGAATACTCTGCCCAAAATATCTAACTATTTGTGCCTCTCGCGAACTATAAATCTGAGGTCTTCCATCCTAATACGATGGAAAATCTCTTTGGCGATGCTCTCCACCACAAGTCCAACACTGTAAAGGTTTCCTACCATCGGATTTTCTCTACTCCTAAGGTTGAGACCCATTCCCTCTGTCAACTGCATTTAATCTCTTATAAGGTGTCAGATTCTCCTTATCGCCTACATCCTGAGGCTTCCTCACTTCTGATCTCACTTTCCTTTAGTCTTGCCATTACCTTTCCAATCCCGCTTAGGCTTAATCTTACGCTTATAATGCTCATAACAATTCTTCAACTTCTCGATAACTTCCTCCAATGACCGAGGCTCATCATACTCAATCTGATCCTTGAATGCTAAAGGAAATCCACTAATGAATATTTGGACCTTGGTCTTCTCATCCTGAGGTAATGAACATACCTAAACAACTCCAAAAACTTGGCCGTATACTCTTCATTTGTCATGGAACCCATCTTAAGCTCATGGAACTCCTTAGCCTTTCCATCGTAATATCTATATGACAAGTACTTATTTCTAAAGAGTCTTTTAAACTCATGCCAACTCAACTCCTCTATCATGATACCTCTTACACACTTCACATCTTCCCGAAATATATTTTATTTTTTCTTGAGATCGAAAATAACTATCCCGACTTTCATATTCTCTGTATAGTCATGCAATTCGAAAAAAATCTTCATCCCAGG
The DNA here is from genome assembly GCA_034641835.2 of Pinus albicaulis. Lineage (NCBI taxonomy): Eukaryota > Viridiplantae > Streptophyta > Pinopsida > Pinales > Pinaceae > Pinus > Pinus albicaulis. Next base: position 891,126,911 of record CM076578.1, read on the forward strand.
TAGCCATGATTTTTCATCTTCTGATTTCTTCATCTCTCCTTCAAATGTAGGAGGCTTGGATTTCTTGAACTCATATGGAAATTAATGCTTCTCACTCCTCCTATAAGGATGATAGTAGTGATGACCATTATGTCTCTCTCAACTAGAACTAGAATAGAACCCATAAGAACTACCTCTCATGTCATGTGTATCCAACCATTTGCCACCTCTGACTGTGTCATCTCTGTCTGACCTGTATCCTCCATGAGACTTGCTACCATATGCCTCATTAGTCCTTTCCTTCTATCCACAACTGATCCTCGACTGTCCCTGTCTCTTCAAGTTTGATAAGATTTGAAGGATCACTACATTGACCTCTACTTTCTTTTCTTGAGCTCTAGAAATTTTTTCATGTGCCTCAACTAACATGATATTATCTTCCTTGCAACTTCTGGTCTATGCCTTCAAACTTCTTAGTGTACCTTCTAAATCGAGAGAATACTCATATCCTTGCTTCTCAAATAGTTGGTAAGGAGTGTCACATGAACTGTAGTCTACCATTATGCTCATCATCATTGATATTCTATCTCCTGCAAACATGTCATGTTAGATAAACCAAATAGACACATAATCAAAATTATACCTTAATGAAGTTCTAGGGAGGCTATCTCGATTGCATAAATCAATCTAGATTAGCACAATAAATGTATACAAAAATGACACCAACATCATGATGATGACACAAACTGTAATAATGACCACTGCGATGCATGTCTGAGCTACTATGCATGATAACCATAACCATCACAATGCATGCATAAAAAACACAGCGAAAAATAACATTTGTGCATATACATTCACCCATCCAATCCAAGTGCTTGAACCTGGAATCTCTGATACCACTCTGTGGTATCAAATATCACCTAAAGAGAACGAAAATCGCTTTGATACTAGCTTGTAATGCCTCCTCCCACATTTACCCAAATTCAAAATATCACTAGGATAAAGATGAGATAAGTTTCACTATGATATAACCCTACCTCCAAGTTCCAATTATGGAAGTGGGGATGACACACTGACAACTTACTGACATCCCTCAGGAACACTAGATCACCCAAACGTCAATACACAACCTCTGATGAACAAATCCTGATGTGGAATTACTTTTTCACAAGCTTAACCCCCAAACACACACAAAATGAGGAAAGAGTGCAATTATGAGGCCCAAAGCACATGCACAAGCCTTCTCCATGTGGTTATGACCTAAATCCTCCAATTTTGTGCATGCAGTTTTGAAATCTGAGACACTTTTCCAGGCTAGGCTCTAGACCACTGCCCACAACTCACTATAACTTTCTAGAAGCATGATAATAATAATAAACATTATAACCATTCAAAACTCAAGCAAGAACATTACCTAGACAAGCCTAGTCCATGATAGAAATTTCATCAAACATATGGTAAACGAGCGAGCTACATGTCATGAATGCACATCTGATTATAAACTTCTGAAATTTGGCTAAGAATCTCTAAGAAGGCCCCAAAATATCTCTAGCTAGCTACAATAACACATGTCAGCCCATGCATTCATCAACCATTCAACGAATTATCAAACATGTCAAGAGACATAGATAAAATACATCACGTAGCCTACATATAACCAACATATAAACATAATGAAAACCATGGAAGATCAACCATAACATCATCAAAATAATCACTAAAAATGCTCATAGTGTAGAAATTACACCAATGGATTCAATTCGATTATGCAATGTATTGAAACAAGATACTGAATCCTTCTACAATATTTGCGGAATATAAGTCACGATCGCTCAATCACATGCAAGTAAGAGAAAGAATTAAATCAATCGCACAACACAAGATTTTCCTGGTGAAAGCAACAACTCAAAACCCCTCCATCTTTATTGTATAATCAACCAAGGAATCATGAAGCAATACAATGCATGTGTGCTCACCACAACCTCATACACTCAACCAATTGTCTCACATTGATATAGGCAAAATTGGACAAACACATAGCCAATTTCATGCCTACCCTCAATCTGCCTTGCTCACGCAATCCCTAGAGAAATAAACCCCTATTAAATAGGAAATTCAGCCTTCCTTGATTGCACAATCCATCATGGGTTTCATGTGGCTTTATAATTTCACCTGGGTAGTTTGCTAAAAATACAACTGATAGTTTACTTGCCTTAAACCTTCGTCTCAACTGGGTCTCCATTATAATTGACATGCATGCAGCTATTAAGAGTGAATCATCAGTTACTTGGTAGATTACTACTTGTGAATTAAATCTATTTTAATTCACTTGATCTTCCACTAGCTCATCAATGAGTTAGAACTAGTTAAACTGATTTTAACTCAATTAATGTGAGTTAACTGATCACACTCACACCGCACTAGTACTACAACTGCAACTGGACCCTATTAATAATAGAATCACTCTACATGCGGCATGCCTATACTTTGATGCTCAACTCGAAATTATTGAGCTAACTAAGTCTATCAGACTTAGTTAACCATTACAAGTTATTATGAGATACGATTAAAATTTATTTTCCAATTTATGTTAAAATTGGTTCCCACATTCTCACTAATGTGTCACTAGAATCCATCACTCATGGGTGACCTAGGATCCCACACTAGTATGTGGTGCATTTTCTTGTTGAATTTCAAAACTCCCTCTCAACAAGAAAGGGATTATCTTCTATCTGGATCCTAACTCTGTGGTATTCAAATTTTCTCTTTGCAAGTGCCTTCATCAATATATCTGCATCTTGATCTTCCACGGGAATCTACTGCAACAACATAATGTGCCTCTAAAAAAAATCTGTGAGATGGTGGTACCAGATGTCAATATGCTTGGACCTGTCATGGAATACTGGATTAAATGAGAGTTTTATTCACAATGTATCACAGTCGGATCCATCTGATGACTGAACAAACCAACAAGTATCTTCCTCATCTAGATGGCCTCACATGCAGCCTGACTAGCTGCCATGTACTTTGCCTTGGCTGAACTGAGTGCAATTGATCTCTACTTCTTGTTGTACCAAGAAACTGTTGCTAATCCTATGTTGAAGATGCCCCCTGATGTGCTCTTCCTATCTGATGGACTACCTGCCCAATATGCATTGGTGAAGCCTTGAATCTTCACTCATTCAGTACCATAATCCATACTCTGTAGTTCCCCTGAGATATCTCAACACATGCTTCCACGCCTTACAAAAGAGCTTGGTAGGCTTAACCATAGCTTGAATAAGCTGGTTAACTACATATCATATGTCTGGTCGTGTGTTCACCAAATACATAAGTGAACCCACAAGCTTCTTGTAAACAGTAGCATCCACTACCTCACCTGAAGTAGCATCCTCATTCCTCTAGTTTCCTGCAAGAGGAGTCTCCATGGGTTTGCTTCCCTTCATGTGGAACTTCCTCAAAATATCCTTGGCATACTTTCCCTGAGATACAAATAGCTCCCCATCTCTTTACCATATTTCCAAGCCAAGGAAATAATGAAAGAGCCCATATCCTTCATATCAAACTCTCTTGCAAGATCCTTTTTGCAAGAAGTTATGACCTACACATCATCTGTGAGTATAAAATCATCAACATAAATTACAATAATAAAAAACTTACCATCAACCACAATATGATATAGGTTCGCATCCGCTTCACTCTTTTTGAAGCCCAACCGGGGAAAATAGCCGTGGATCCTAGTGTACCAAGCATGAGGTGCTTGCTTCAGCCCATACAATGCTCTCTTGAGTCTGCACACATGCGACTCCCTATTAAAGGTCTCAAAACCTTCTAGCTGCTCAATTTACACTTCTTCCTCAATTACTCCATTGAGAAAGGATGTCTTTACATTCATCTGATGTATCTGCTACCCCATCTACACCGAGAGTGCAAGGATAGATCTAATCGATAAGTACCTTGCAACAAATGAAAAATTATCATCATAGTCAATCCCCTCTACTTGTGAGAATCCTTAGGCCAAAAATATAGCCTTGTATTTCTCTACACTCCCATCTGCTGCTTGCTTCACCTTGTAGGTCCACCTAGATCCAACCATTGACTTCCCCACTGGTCTTGGGACCACTTCCCATGCACTATTTATGATAATGTAGTCATACTCCTCAACCATAGCATCAAATAATTTTGGCTGCTGCACTACTTCCTCAAAAGTGGATGGTTCTGTCACAATACATTCACTCATAAGATCCATGTATCCAGTATACCTATCTGGGGACATTCTCAACCAGCACTGTGATGTAGGTGCACCTACATGCTTTGTCGCATCTAGCATCAATATGTCAGCCTCTCTGGTGTGCTTCCTACCATTTCTAGTGGATGGCTTTGCATGAGTGGTTTCTTCCACTCCATGATCCTCTGCTTATGGCTGCTCCACATCTTGAGGTTCATCCTTTGGAACTAAGAGTTCCTCATCTGCATGCAACTCAAGCTCCCTCTCAAGGGACAATCGCATGGATTTCTCCTCATCAAATTTAACATCTCTTCTAACAACTATCATCCTGTTAGCCAACAAATACACCTGATAGTTATGGGGAGTATCAGTGTTCCCCACAAATATTCCAACCTCTGTTGTTGGTTCTAGACTCTTCTTGGCATCTTTGGTCACATGGAAATAGACAGATGAGTCAAAAATTTTAAAATATGAAACATTTGGTTTCTTACCTGAAAAAGCCTCCGTTGGTGTACTCATGCCAAGTATCCGATGAGGACTATGGTTCTGCACAAACACCACTGTGTTGCATGCCTCTGCCCACAAATGAAATGATAGGCTTTGATCATGTAACATAGCTCATGATACTCCCAAAATTGTTCTGTTATTTCTTTCTGCCACCCCATTCTGTTGTGGGTTATGAGGTGCAATCAATTCTCTCAGAATTCCTTCTTTGGCACAGAAGTCCTTGAATTCATTAGAGATATAACCACCACCATTATCTCTCCTTAGATCCTTCACCTTCTTCCATGTATCTTTCTCTACCAGTGATTTGAACTCAAAAAACTTGGAGAACATCTAATATTTCTTCTGCAAAAAGAAGATCCAACACTTTTTAGAAAAATCATCAACAAAAATCACATAATACCTATGCTTTGCTGTGGAAGGTGTAGAGAATGGTCCATACACATCTGAGTGAACTCTCTCAAGGATTTCCGCTACTCAGTTCTTCTTCTCATGAAAATTGGCTTTAGTATACTTCACCATGGTACATCCCTTGCATGTGTCTATCTGCACAAGAGTACCCTTTGGAAGACCTGTAGAAATCTGTTGCATGATCCTCAAAGCACTGTGGTGTAGATGGCCAAATCTCTTGTGCCATAACTCACCTGTATCTTGGCTCACCACATTCCCTGCTTTACCACTCAATGTTGCGCAACCATCTACATCAAGTTTGTAGAGGTTCTTCACACGAACCCCAATCTTCGTTCCCTATCCTGTGGCTTTGTGACGAAGGAATGCCTTTCCTTCACTGAAAACCACATCATATCCAAGATCCTCCAACATGGCAACTGAAACTAAATTATTTTTTCAAGCCTAGTACATGCATGGAATATTTTAATATGAAAGGTTTACCTAAATGTCTGTAGAAAGTGACTGTACCAATCTCGATAGCGTTATATCTCCCCTCATCACCCCTCTCGATGTGCATCTGAAGATCCTTCTACTCCAAGTTACTAAAGTGTACTTTATTTCCCGTCATGTGGAAAGATGCTCCACTATCCAAGTACGATATAGATCCCATCATAGTTGACGCCATGCATGCAATGAGAGAGAAATCAAACTCAAACTGTGAGGCCAAAGCTTCACTCGCTGCAACTACCAAAGCCTTCTTGTTGTTCTTCTTATTTTGTGGACAATTTGTGGCATAGTGTCCATGATCATGGCAATGAAAACATTTCACCTTTGACATGTCACGTTTCTTGCCTTCTTTGCCGGTCTCAGATTTGGAATAGGAATTATTCCCCTTCCCCTTCTTTTCCTTACCAGCTAAGGCACCATTTTCCTCATCATCAGTCTTGGATGAAGATCCATCCCTGGTATTCTGCAAAAACTCTTTTTGTATCAAATCTGACCATATTCGCTCCTAATGTGGTATCTTATCCCTCCCATTAACAGAGTCTTGGTAACTATGCCAGCTCTTGGGAAGGCCTAGAAGTGCTAGGCTCACCAAGTCATCATCAACTACAATAGTCCCAACACTTCCAAGTTCATCTCGACATTGAGTGAACTTGGTCAAGTATTTCTGGATTGTGTCACCCTTCTCCATTTTTATTTTCCTAAGCTTGTCCTTGGGTGCCAATTTTTTGTGGTCATTGCTACTTTGAAACAGATCTATCAAGGCCTTCCACATAGCATATGGAGTTTCCTTTCTATGGAGACTCGAGAAAATATTATTTCTAAATCCCTTTAACAAGATCCTCCTCGCCTTTTCTACCTTCTTCTGCCATGCATCAAGAAATTGGGCATTTGCTGCTGCAGGCTTGGGGATTTGCTTATAGCTCCAAAGAAAGTACCTGCAAATTTGAATACTGTTCAACACAAAGTCAATTTTTTCTCCACTATTGTGATTCCTAGTGCTCTGATACCATGTAGAAATTACACCAATGGATTCAATCCGATCATGCAATGTACTAAAACAAGATACTGAATACTTCTACAATATTTGCATAATATAAATCACGATCGCTCAATCACATGCAAGTAAGAGAAAGAAGTAAATAAATCGCACAACACAATATTTTCCTGGGGAAAGAAACTACTCAAAATCCCTCCATATTTATTGTATAATCAACCAAGGAATCATGAAACAATCCAATGCATGTGTGCTCACCACAACCTCATACACTCTACCAATTGTCTCACACTGATCTAGGAAAATTTGGACAAACACATAGCCAATTTCCTTCCTACCCTCAACCTGCCTTTATAACGAAATCCATAGAGAAATAAACCTCTATTAAATAGGAAATTCAGCGTTCCTTGATTGCACAATCCATCACAGGCTTCTTATGGCTTTATAACTACACCTAGGTAGTTTGCTAAAAATACAATTGATATTTTACTTGCCTTAAACCTTTGTCTCAACTGGGTCTCCATCAGAATTGACATGCATGCAACTATTAATAGTGAATCATTAGTTACTTGTTAGATCACTACTTGTGAATTAAATCTATTTCAATTCACTTGATCTTCCACTAGCTCATCAATGAGTTAGAACTAGTTAAAATGATTTTAACTTAATTAATGTAAGTTAAATGATCACACTCACACCACACTAGTGCTACAACTGCAACTGCACCCTGTAAATAATAGAGTCACTCTACATGCCTATCCTTTGACCCTCAACTCAAAATTATTGAGCTAACTAAGTTTATCACACTTAGTTAACTATTACAAGTTGTTATGAGATAAGATTACAATTTATTTTCCAATTTATTTAAAAATTGGTTGCCCACATTCTCACTAATGTGTCACTAGAATCCCTCATTCATGTGTGAAATGGGATCCCACACTAGTATGTGGTGCATTTTCTTGTTGAATTTCAACACATAGATCGTAATAGGAAAATATTTCATATTAACATATGAAAATGCTAACCAAGTCAGGGATTTCCACGTACCACTGGACTATAGATTGGGCAGAAACAAATATCTCTTTTGTCTAATCACCCTCATGTCATATTCAGAGCATTAATGAGGGATATCATGGGTTAAACCAAAGCAAAATCAAACCAAATATTCTATAGGCAAAACCATCTCAACCCTCAACCACAATTATCTCACCTATACGGTATAGAAATCAATAACATCAACCAGATCAATCTCTACCCAAGTTTTCTAGTGCTCTAGGAACTAATAACTCAACCTAAAACCTTCCAGGTTTCTAGAGAATTTGTTCCAAGCATGGCTCCAAGAACTAGTAACTCAACCCACCAAGGGCTCCAAAGCATTTGTCCCAACCTACAACTCCATGAACTAGTAACTCAACCCAAAGTGTTACAGGGCTTCTAGAGCGTTTGTTCCAACCCACAACCATAGGCAACCTGAGCACCAATCAGAAAAAGAAGAAGTGGGAAACCCACAACAACATGGCTATCCAAGAAATGAAAAGGAAAGGTTGAAACCACTATCAATCCAGGGAAACCTCCATTCCAATGACAACAGATAATCAAGGAATCACATGCATATACCATGCATCCAAAAATCAACAAGGAAATCACACATGCAACTTGTTACCTGTTGTACCTGTTTCCCATAGGAAATATTTGGCTGCAAAAACTACGCTAGGAAACCAACTCAACCAACTTTAGGTTCAAGCTGGCCCTTGAACCAGAGGGGGATCCCTCAGTTGTTACGAGGCTTTGTTTAACATTGTTCACTGTCATCGAACGACAGCCTTTGAAGCACAATGACAAGATTTATGGATTTAATTGGGGTGGTTGGCTATCAATGACAATCCTTAATCATTATAAAATACCTCTCTCACAGGCTCCCTTATGAATGTGTTAGCTTCCAAACTGATAGAACGACTTGATTTGTATAAGAGTTTGACAGAAGAATGTAGAAAGATTCCTAATAATTGAACAACCAGACTGAATACTTAACAACTAGGGAGATTTGGATGCGTGCAGAAGTTTTCTACAGCCCAACGAAACATATTCAAGAGAAGATATAAGGAAAAACAATAACCAGTTTCAAATAGGAGCTAGATCAGACAGACAGTCTGATATACCAATCTCTTTAAACAATTATAAATCTGCAGGGGATTTCAGAGAGATTGAAGCTCAATCTGTTCTTACCCAGCTCTTATATGCAACTCCGAACATGTGCAGAAAAAATATATGGAAATACTGGAAAAACGTTCTAGAAACACAGAATTCTGTCAAAAACTGGAGCCAGAAGGCTTTCATTAGAAATCTATTAAGAGAAGATATTACAAAGTGTTGAGTCTTGGTATCACAAGCCCACACCTTTATTATTAGAAATGATCAAATATATAAAATTTTACAATAAGTTGGATGTTTCTAGCTTTTAGGAAAAAAAAAAAAAAAATGTTCTAAACTTAATCAAGCCATCTAAAATAATTAAATGAAAACAGTCCCAGATGGACTCTCCTTGAAATCTGCAACCTCCTAACTGTTTCTAGATTCCTAATAGATATCAAAAGGCTCGGAGGCCTAGCTACTTAATACAAATTAACAATTTCATAACACTTATTAGCTAAAAACTCTACGAGCTTATTCCACCTATGAACTTTCTAGATCAATTTAGATTACAAGGAAATGTGTTGCTGACATCTGGAAGGAGAAAAAGATTTTTTCTTAAACTAAGATATTTGGAAGGCTTTCGAATCTGTTTGCGGACTCATCCTTTCCACCTGTTGTTACCTGCATAACTGCCCTCAAAATCTAGAAATGCATTCGCCACTTGCCCAACTGTTACAATGATTGCCACCTATGCCACATTTCAAGCTCTGCTGGAGGTGAAATATTTTTTATTGTGAGTTGGTTGGTCTTCATACATGTGAAGGTACATTACTGCATGAACAACATCGATGGAAATATCCATTATAGTTTATTTTTATGGGTGAATTCCATGCCAAAGATAATGTTTGGACATTTCAAACACCCCCCACACAAAAACAAGAAATAAGAGGGGCCTTCACAGTTTAATCAATCAAGTGTTTTCACAGTTGAGAGCCATCTTAATTTAGTCCATTGCACAGGATATGAAGCTGTTTATAGTTTCCACCGATTCTAAAGACAACTTTGCTGTTGTGACAGGGTCAAATAAACTGGAGTATAAGCATGTTATCTTGGACCAAATTCAATTTTTTGATATGCAAAAGAGACACAATTTCCAAGACCTTGATCGTTGGTAATATGCACCATTTCTTGGATTAAACCACCATTGCAATTCACCTTTTCTTTCTCATAGCCATTGGAAATAAGCAGAAAAAATTCAGCCACGCCATTGACTATAAGACCTACATAGACTGCCTTGCACACCCTAAATGAAATTCACAGACTATTTACTTTCTCTGTGCAGATGCTGCAACGCCTTAAATAAAAGGCATTGAAAGACAATATCATCAGCCGGATGCTGAATGATGGTTTGCTGAAGACAAAAACCTTTGCAACCCTTTGTCATCTATGAATCCGCTCCCATCTTGATCACACATCTTAAAATACCTTATGATTTCTGGGTCAGTACCTGGTGCAAATGCTAGTTGCGCAACAGGGTATGCGTAAGAGTTATTACCTACACCGACACTGACAGCCACAAACAAGCCCAACCTTGAAACCACGATGGATTTCAGAGGGGGTTCATAACAGTAACTGGTTTTTCTACTGAGGGGTGCAAACTACTTCAAATGTCATCATGTACCCGCGAGCTGTCTTTGGCAAAACAAGATTTCAGACACCCCTAGCTGTTAGAGTTCGAATAATCCTTGGGGGTCCGAAATGTTTAACAACCGTCGGATCAAATGTGGGGGAAATCAGATGGATGACAATAGCACGAGAGTTAAAGGAAGGAAAAAAAGGTATATCAAAATTTTGGGGTGGGTCCCTCCTTTAATTGCTGAATTTTTGAATTTTTAACTACGAATGATAATACTGCTTAAAATTTAATAAACAATATACGTTAAGCGTTTTTAGCCAAAAGGAAAGAGAAAAATTTCTCACTGAAAAGGTGAAATTTTCAGTGTAAAAAAATATGTTACAACTTCGGCTCCAATGGGGACTGCTTCCCCCTGTGGGATGCAAAGAAAAAAAAGATCAGTTGCCTTTTAGTGTTGGGCATGGAGTCATACTGTAAAACTGATCATAAACCATCATCTGCCATAACCAATTCTCACGGATAAATCATGTCATTTAAATAGCGTGCTAGTGCGGACTGCATCCTGCAACTATGAAATGCAACCATATGCCAACACTAATCTGAATAATCTTTCATACTGAAAACTGAATAAAAAAATCTAGACTGAAAATATAAAATGATCTATCACACCATTTATAAACAATGAACAAGTTGATCTATTGCATACTGAAACTCTGAATATATATTCAAGCCCCACACCAGTATCTAACTGAATTGAAAATGTTGCACTGTTAGGTGTAATCTGTTTTCCAATATAACCAAGTGCGGAGTGGATCTATTGACAAACCATGTTGCCAATAGTTGTAAATATGAAGAATATATACAATATGAACATAAAACCCCATGGAAAAATTATACTCACATGTGTACTTTAAAAGCTGCATCCTCTACTGACATTTTAGATTTCTGACCATGGCTGAGAGGAAGATACATATACTACTGATTTCAAGTATCAACAAAACTTGCATAGCAGTAAAGGCAGCTGAAATTTCAAAACAATGGGATTGGTTTCCCAGTGGAATCGCCATCCGACAAAGTGGAGTCGCTAGGTGAAAATAATGCAACCAATACAAATTCCTATTCCTTGTTCACCATCAAGGAATAGATCTAATATTTATTGTATTCTGGGGAAAATATCTTTGTTACTTCGCTCCCCGACAACGACACCAAATGTTGTACCTGTTTCCCGTAGGCAGTCCTTGGCTGCAAAAACTATGCCAAGAAACAAACTCAACCAGCTTTAGATTCAAGCTGGCCCTTGAACCAGAAGGGGCTCCCTTAGTTGTTACGAGGCTTTGTTTAACACTGTTAATTGTCACTAAACATCAACCTTTGAAGCACAATGGCCAGATTTATGGTTTTAATTGGGGTGGTTGGCTATCAATGAAAATCCTTAATCATTATAAAATACCTCTCTCATAGGCTCCCTTATGAATGTGTTAGCTTCCAACTTGACAGAATGAATTGATTTGTATAAGAGTTTTATAGAAGAATGTAGAGATATTCCTAATAATTGAGTAGCCAGACTGACTACTTAACAACTAGAGAGATTTGGATGCATGTAGAATATTTCTACAGCCCAACAAAACATATTCAAGAGAAGATATAAGGAAAATCAATAACCAATTTCAAAGAGGAGCTAGATCAGACAGACAGTCTGATATACTAATCTCTTTAAACACTTATAAATCTACAGGGGATTTCAGAGAGATTGAAACTCTGAACATGTGCAGAAAAAAGATATGGAAATACCGGAAAAACGTACTAGAAACACAAAATTCTGTCAAAAATGGAGCCAGAAGGCTTTCATTATAAATATAATAAGAGAAGCTATTATAAAGTGTGGAGTCTTGGCATCAAAATCCCACACCTTTATTATTACAAATGATCAAATATATAAACTTTTACAATAAGATGGCTGTTGCTAGCCTTTAGGAAAATAAAAAACAAAAATGTTCTAAACTTAATCAAGCTATCTAAAATAATTAAATGAAAACGATCCTGGATGGACTCTCCTTGAAATCTACAACCTCCTAACTGTTTCTAGATTCCTAATAGATATCAAAAGGCTCGCAGGCCTAGCTACTTAATACAAATTAACAACTTCCTAACACTTATTAGCTAAAAAATCTACGAGCTTATTCCACCTATGAACTTTCTAGATCTATTTAGATTACAAGGAAATATGTTGCTTACATCTAAAAGGAGAAAAATATTTTTTTCTTAAACTAAGAGATTTGGAAGGCTTTCAAATCTGTTTGCTGACTCATCCTTGCCACCTGCTGTGATCCGAATGGAAAATGGCATCCACCGTTGGTATTCATCCACCTATGTTATCCATCTACCTATGGCATTGACCCATGGTATTTAAATGGCATTGACCCATGGTATTTATTTGCCTATGGTATTGTAAGTGACATCTATACATGATATTCATTCACCCATGGTATGTATCCATTCATGGTATTTATCCACACATGGAATTTACCCATGGTATTATAAGTCGTATCTACCCATGGTATTGACCCATGGTATCCACCTATGGTATCTAGCCATGGTATTGTAACTCAAAAAAAGGCTATAAATAACAAGCCTCACTTTGTAAAAGGATAGATTTTCCACCACAATGTAGCTTCTACAGTTATTCTCTATTTTAATAAAACAAGTTTCTTTGTGGTTTTATTTGCAATGTGTTCTCTCTTTCTTTCTAGAATTCTAATTTTACAGATCTTATCAGATCCATTTCAATTTTTTTAGATCTTGGGAGCCTTCGCCCAAGATCCATATCAGTGCTATTAGATTCAGGTTACGAATCAATGATAATGAGGGTTTGAAGCATATTTCAGTTTCAATGTTTTGTAGCAATCTTAACAAACTCCATGAATTTTTTGGGCGACGAGTTTCCAAATCTGATCTAAAATTTTTGGTGTAAAATTTAAAAGAAAAAGAATATATCTAGATTCCTTGCAAAAAATAACCAAATTCAAAAAAAAAAAAGGACTGAATTAGAGTTCGGATGAGAGAGATATCGCTGATTCAAAATCAGCAATGTTGCAGCAAATTTTCTGACGACAATTCATGGAAGGCGGCACTCTTGTCATTTCTTACAGTTTTCAGTGCAAAATTTTAGATAAATAGTTATAGATCTAATCTCCCCTTGAAAAATCAACCAATTTAAAAAAAAAATCGGTCGAATCGGAGTCCAGATTAGGGAGTTATCGCTGATTTAAAATTAGATATTTTTTTTCAGAAATTTTGTGACAGCGGGACAGTTCCAGTGTGAATATGAGACTCTAGAGTCTCTAGATAGCTATTTCAAACACTTGGGAAGATTCATAATGATCATTCCATCTCCAAAAACAAGTTATAATACATATTTCGAGTTATATTGACCAAGTTATGCTCATTTTAAATCTGGAGTAGCATTCGGAGCAGGTTCCCTTTGGAGACATGCCCTTCCACCCCGCTTTAGTAGGCACTTGCTTCACATTCATCAGTTTCAACATAACAGTATTTGGCTTGGGTTATTTGGAGAAGTTCCCTCCCACCCTAAGCTATGTAGGCACCTGTTACTTCATTAACAATCAACATCACGGTTATGGGTCAACCGCACAAAATCCTTCTCAATGAAGTCCATTTGCTAGGCCGCACACTATTAGTATCACAGTTCGTCACAAGCATTATAGGGTATCTCTGTTGAGTCTCAAATCTGCATCTTTTCCATACACCTTTCTATACCTTTTTCATTCACCTGAACCTTCCCAGTTGTCAATATCATTGTATATTAATTGCAAAAGAGCATCTAAAATGGTTTTTAACTATATTTTGTGTCTGCTGTTTGATTTAGATTTTTTCTCATTTAGCTGCGGAATCTTGCCACTTTCCGCAGTTGCTGCAACTTTCCGCAGCCATTTTGTGAAAGTCTATGTTATAGGTGTCCTCAGGAAAAACGAGCCACATGGGCAAGTCAGATATGATGTGGACATGGATCGTGTCTTATTGGCTCGAGAAAATTCACTTAAGGAAGCTGTGGTCAAAGGTGGCCAAGTGGAAGTCAACCGTAGAGTCCCACTGTGACAGGACTCTGTTTCTCATCACGTGAAGATTCATATGGCTGTTTCTGAGTTGCGGGAGACACATCAACACCTGTACACGGCTCCATAGCCAAATCCAACATCCACTCTGCATAGATTTACTCCTCAACGCGGCCATGATCCTAGATCTCTGGACGTAATGGTTTACGTGTTCTCCATCAGCACAAACTTTAGGGAATTAGTTATATTTCCTTGTTATAAATAATGCGTTTGCATACGCATATTAGATTAGTCTCCATTAGCCTCCAAATAGCTCTGTAATGTAATTACGTTGCCACTGTGCCGTAATATCACCTTTCTGTTATGACTGCATTTTAATATATAAGAAGACTCTGTTTCCAAGTGTAATTCGTACTTGAAGATTGTTGCCAAGGCTGGTGTAGAGGGCCCCTGCACACGCTGAGGTTTTGTGCATTATTGTATAGTTCTTGTTTTATTTCTTTAAGCTCATTGTGCCATAATTCATTCATGTGTTTATACATTGCATCTTTCATGGTATATATGCTTCATTTCTGTTTATAATCTTTCATGCTTTACATCTTGCTTCTGTCCATAATCTTTCATGTTTTATGTTATTGTTAACTGATCAGTGTTCTTGTTTCAGGTTATAAATAGGCAGCCCAGGAATTTGCATAACTTTTTTTGACTAATGACATGGAATTAATATTGTTCTGCTGCTAATTTATTTTTCTTAGTTTCTATTTAATTTCAGTACTGCTTTGTTTATTTCAATCTTGCACATTTGTTTCAGTAGTTAGATTTAGATATATCAAATTGTTCATGTCATTTTCAGTTACCTCCGAAAGCCACAGCTGGACTGATGGTGAGGGATTGAAGTATGAATGTATAGTTTGATATTAGTTTACTTTTTGCAAGTTAGATATATTAAATTGCTCATGACATCTTCAGTTACCTCCGAAAGCCACAGCTGGACTGATGGTGAGGGATTGAATTATGAATGTGTAGTTTGATATTAGTTTACTTTCTGAAAGTTAGATATATTAAATTGCTCATGACATCTTCAGTTACCTCTGAAAGCCACAGCTGGACTGATGGTGAGGGATTGAATTATGAATGTGTAGTTTGATATTAGTTTACTTTCTGCAAGTTAGAAATATTAAATTTCTCATGACATCTTCAGTTACCTCCGAAAGCCACAACTGGACTGATGGTGAGGGATTGAATTATGAATGTGTAGTTTGATAGTAGTTTACTTTCTGCAAGTTAGATATCAGGTTACTCAAGTTGTTTATGGTTACCTCCGAAAATCATAGCTGGACTAATGATGAGGGATCAGAAGATAAGTTTATGTAATTTGATTTAGATTTACTTTGTGCAACTTTTGGATTTCTTTAAGCATAGTTTCTTTTGTGTTTGAACAGCAGCAAGAATAATGAGTTTCATGATCAGTAGTTCATTGTTTGTTTGACTAGAGTAGTGATGCAATTTCATTTTCTTCGAAGAATTAATTTTGTCATTGTGTGTTTTTAAAATTCTTTTGAAGTTTGGAAAATCATTAGAAAGACATTGTTGTCTTGAATATTTGTCTCCATACTTGTCTTTTAGAATTTCACAAAAATCCAAAAACGACAAAAAAGTAAGAGATAGGTTATCTTGCACATATAGTGCGCCACACTTCGTCATCTTACGAATCCCGGATTGACAAATTAAATGTAGCAATTTAGGACACACTAAATTGACCAAACATTTTGGCGCCGTTGCCGGGGAAGTGTAACTAGGTAGCCAATTTCTTTAAAAAAAAAACAAAATAACAAAAGAAGGGAAAACTTGATAATTTCTTGAAGTATGCTCTCCTCTTGCACCTAGTGTGATCTGGAGGATCAGAAAAGAGAGTTATTGGTTCAGTAATTTCTTAAGTATGCTCTCTTCTTGCACCTAGTGTGATCTGGAAGATCAGAAAGAGAATTATTAGCCCAAATTTAAAATAAAAAATAAAAAAAATGACATGCATAGAGCAAGAGATTCTAGGGGAAGGTTTATAGCTAAAGCCAAGAGTTCGATTTTCACAACTCCATCTTCTTCAAGGCATAGAAAAGAATCACCACCATCTACCCCTAGCCTTAAGATTTTTGGAATACAAGGAACAACTGAATTAGAGGATTCTCCTATACCACCTACTAAATCTCATTTAGAAAAGGAAGAGACTCTCTCTCATCCTCCCTTGATAGAAGAACCAGAGGAATTTAAGGAATCTAAAGAAACTATCATGGCAGAGGAAATAATAGATGGATTTGGAGGTAGAGGTAGAAGAGGAGGAAACAATGGAGACAACAATGGTGAAGGAAATAATGAAAGAAATAGGGAAGGAGACAACTTATTTGGATTCCCTATAGTTGATGAGGAAACTCATACAAGGATGAAAAATATCTCACCATCTGTCCTCCCTAACTTTTATGGATTGCGAAGTGAGGATCCTGAAACATTTCTGTTTGAGTTTGAAGTTGTGTGCCGAACTTATGACTATATGGAAGACTCTCAAAAACTCAAACTGTTTCCTTCAACATTGAAGGGAGTTGCTTTGAAATGGTTCATGGGATTAGCTACTCAATCTATTAGGACTTGGAATGATATGAAACAAAAAATTTTGGATAGATACTTGGACTATTGTATGCCCACCAATCACAAGGATGAGGTATTCAAAATGATGCAAAAAGAAGAAGAAAATTTGGAAGATTTACTTGAAAGATTTCAATACAACTTGAAAAGAGAAAATATGAGCAACTTAGATGATGAAACCTTGAAATCCCTCATATTAAAAGCCATTAGAGATGAATGGATAGATATTTTAAACATGATGGGAAAAGGAGACATTTCTCAACTTCCACTTCGTGACATAACAGAACTATGTGTCCATCTCTCAAGAGGAAAATCTAAAACAGGAAAAGGGCCTAGGGATCCTTCTCTTATTAGGGCTAACAAATCTGCAACTGAATCAGTAAGTAGGGCAGAGATTGGTAATATGCTTGATGAATTCAAAACTGATATCTTAGGGAGCCTTAATGAACAACTAGACACCCTTAAAATCCAAAACAAGCAGAAAGAAGAAACAGATGCTCTAGCCATCTTTTGTCCGAAATGTAGGAAGAAACATGCTTTAAGGGAATGTCCCTTGGATGCAAAAGTTGTAGAAACATGTATGATTTTTTCAGAGAATCATGAGACCAAGGATTGTCCTTCAATTCCCGGACTCAAAGCTGTCTTTCAAGAAGATCCAAATTCAGTAGAATCTCTCTGTTTTGTTGCAAGAAGACCTTGGCAGGGGCAAAAAACTCAAGGGTTTAACAACCCTATGAATTTTCAACCCCCACCAAATTGGAATTCTTGGAAACAACCTTGGCCCCAACCTCAAAATTCATATCAGTCATGGGTACAAGGTATGCAAAATCCTTATGGGAGATTTGCTCAATTTTATCAATATCCTCCATCTTTTCAAAATCAACAAGCTCCACAACTTCCAAACCCAAATCCACAACTTTCATTGCCATTTCCACAACAACAACCTTCTCAACAAAACCCAAATCCTCAACTCATGCTCCCATACCAACAAAAGACAAATCAACTTCCAGCTCAGCCATTGCCAAATCCTAACAACAAAAATCCTCAGAACACTTACATGGTAGAAGGACAACAATTTCCTACCTATATGATTGTTCCTCTCAACGATGTACAACTCAGATCTGGTAGAGTTTTAGAAAAACCTTCTATAGATATTCAAGAGCAAGATACCTCTGAGGAGGACTCTCTTGAAACCAATAAGGGTTCTGAGGAAACATCTCTTCAAAATTCAAGCATTCAAAAAGAAAAAGAAAAGTTAACGCCCACAACTCCTATAGTTGAGCAACCT
Source organism: Pinus albicaulis (assembly GCA_034641835.2). Taxonomy (NCBI): domain Eukaryota; kingdom Viridiplantae; phylum Streptophyta; class Pinopsida; order Pinales; family Pinaceae; genus Pinus; species Pinus albicaulis. The sequence goes on from CM076578.1 coordinate 891,145,283, forward strand.
GCATCTTCATCTACACCTCCTTTTCCTGAAAGACTACAAATTGACAAGGGGGTGGAAAAACAAATCTTGCTGCCTAACTATGATTTTCTAGATGAATTGAAGAATGTTTGTATCAAGATTCCCTTGCTACAAGCCATTCGAGAGATTCCTATTCTAGCAAAAACAATAAAGGAGTTGAGTTTCAAAAGACCAGGAAGAAAACTAAAAGACACAAGAAGAATCCACCTGGTAGGAAAGATTGCAGATATTATGATGGGAAAAATTACCATGCAGAAATATGTAGATCCAGGAAGTCCAATTGTCAAGACACATATAAATGGGATAGAAATTCCAAACACATTGATTGACTTAGGGGCTGCTATCAACATTATGAGTAGACAGACTATGGACCAGCTAAAACTTCCTAACCTTCTTTTACACCTACTTTACTGCAACTTGCAGATCGATCAATTATTAAACCAGATGGTGTATTAGAAGATATTTCAGTCTCCTTAGATTCTTGGGAATATCCAGTAGATTTTATGATTTCGACTCCCAAGAGTAATCTAGGAGGGCACCCACTTATCTTAGGAAGACCTTGGCTAGCCACAACTGATGCTTTCATTAGTTGTAGATCTGGGGATATGTACATTTCTAATGGTAATTCGACAAAGAAATTCAATTTGTATCCTCCAACAAAAGAAATCACAGAAGTAGGAGACAATGAATGGGTTGATGATGAGGACACTATACAACCTGTCTTTACCATTTCTGAAATCAGTGAGGATAGTCAAATTCTGAACACATTAGAAAATTTTGAGACATATTCAGAATATGACCCCACACAATTTCAGTTGGAATCTGACATAGAATATTTATCATCAAGACAAATGTCTCTTTACTCTATGGAAGAGTTTGGTAGTTATACCATTGAGATTTTTCCAGGAAAAACATTGAATATCAACAAACATTTAGAAAAGTCACAACAAAAAGAACTAATCAAAATCTTGCAAAAAAATTCTACTGCATTTGCATGGGAGTATACTGACATGAAAGGTATTGATCATAAGACTTGCATCCATCATATCTATATTGAGGAAAACACTAGACCAATCAGACAACCTCAAAGAAGGATGAATCCAAATCTTAGGGAGATAGTGAAAGAAGAGCTCCAAAAACTACTCAATGTAAACTTCATTTATCCAATTTCAGATAGTCGATGGGTTTCTCCTCTGGTTATAGTACCTAAAAAGAATGGTAAATAGAGGGTGTGCATTGATTACAAGGAATTGAACAAAGCAACTTTGATGGATCACTTTCCTTTGCCTTTTATCGATCAGGTATTAGACACATTAGCAGGTAAAAAGTACTTTTCATTTTTGGATGGTTTTAGTGGCTATAATCAAATTCAGGTAGCACCTGAAGGTCAAGATAAGACCACATTTACTTGTCCATGGGGAACTTTTGCCTACCGAGTGATTCTTTTTGGGTTATGTAATGCACCTGCAGCATTCCAAAGAGCAGTACTAGGAATTTTTTCTGATCTACTCCATGATTGTGTAGAGGTTTATATGGATGATTTTACAGCTTATGGTAATTCATTTGAAGATGCATTAGAAAATTTGGAAAAAGTTCTTATAAGATGTAAAGAAACAAACCTTTCATTAAGCCATGAAAAATGCTTTATGATGTTTACTGAAGGGATTGTTTTGGGGCATCATATTTCAGGAGATGGGATTAAGGTTGATAAATCAAAAGTTGAAGTCATATCCAAGTTACCTATTCCAAATTGTCAAAAGGATGTTAGAAGTTTTCTAGGATTTACTGGTTACTATAGAAGATTTATAGAAAACTTCACTAAAATAGCATCTCCACTCTTCAAATTGCTTACAAAAGACTGTGAATTTAAATGGGATCCTGATTGTCAATCAGCCTTTGAAACTTTGAAAACAAGAATATCTAAAGCACCTATCTTGAGAGGACCAAATTGGAAACTCCCCTTCCATATTTCTACGGATGCTTCAGATACAGCTCTAGGAGCTGTGTTGGGTCAAAAAGATTTAGTTCCTTGTGCCATTTATTATACCAGTAAAAATTTGACTCCCACAGAGTTGAACTATACTGTGACTGAAAAAGAGTTTTTAGCTGTTGTTCATGCAATTAATAAGTTTAGACATTACATAGCAGGCTATGAAACTTTTATTCATACTGACCATTCTGCAATTAGATATTTAATGAACAAACCTGTTACTAATGGCAGAGTGACAAGATGGCTTTTACTTTTGCAAGAATTCAATATTACTGTGTTGGATAGACCGGGAAAACAAAATACAGTAGCTGATTTCTTGTCTAGGATTCAGAATACTAAAGAAGATTCTCCTGTAGAGGATAAGTTTCCTGATGAATACTTGTTTGCAGTAACTATTAAAACTCCTTGGTATGCAGATATTGCTAACTATTTGGTTACAGGGAAACTGCCTTCACATTTATTTCCAAATGAAAAACGAAAAATTATTTAGGAGATTTCAAAATATTCATGGATTTCTAATGAATTGTTTAAAACAGGGCCAGATCTTGTGATCAGAAGATGTGTCAGGGAAGATGAAATGCCTGATATTCTTAAGGCATGTCATGATGAACCATGCGGCGGACACTTTGCAGACAAAAGGATGGCCTATAAAATCCGCTCTTTAGGATATTATTGGCCTTCCCTCTTCAAAGATGCAAAACAATATGTCAAAAGGTGTGACAGCTGCCAAAGAGTAGGGAAACCTACCCTTTCAAATGAAATGCCATTGCAAACACAGGTACTCATTGAACCCTTTGAAAAATGGGCTTTAGATTTCATTGGACCTATTAATCCACCATCTAAGCAAAAGAAGTATATATTGGTTTGTACCGATTATGTTACTAAATGGGTAGAAGCCAAAGCATTAGTATCTGCTACTGAAAATTCAGTTGTTCATTTTCTTTATGAGGATATTTTTACTCGCTTTGGTGTTCCAAGAGAAATTGTGACAGATCAAGGAAGCCAATTCACATCCAACTTGGTGGAGAAATTGATGGAAAAATACAAAATCAAGCACAGAAGATCTACTCCTTACCATCCGCAAGCAAATGGTCAAGTGGAGTCCACAAACAAAGTTCTTGAAAGTATCATCACCAAAACTATTCATCTACATAGAAGAGATTGGGCAGAAAGGCTTCCTGAAGCCTTGTGGGCCTACAAAACTACATGGAGAAATACAACATGACATTCTCCCTATGAACTTGTTTATGGGAAAGAAGTCTTGCTCCCCATTGAGTTCCAAGTCAAGACCTTCAAGATAGCAGTTCAATTGGGAATGAATTTATCAGAAGCCCAAAAGCATAGAATGGAGCAGTTGAATGAGCTAGATGATATCAGACAAGAGACAATTCTAAGAACTGATCTAGTTCAATATCAAAGAGCTAAATGGTATGACAAGTACATCAAAGAAAAGAAGTTTCAAGAAGGAGATTGGGCATTGTTATTTGATTCCAAGTTTAAATATTTTCAAGGAAAATTTCAGACTCATTGGCTTGGGCCATATGAGATTGACAATATCTTTAGCAATGGAGCGGTAAGAATCAAGACCATTGATGAGTTTCAAACTCCTCTTATTGTGAATGGCCACAGATTGAAATTTTATCATAAGCCACTCTCAAAAGAGGAATTTGTCAAAATGTTTCAAGAAAATTCTGCAATCAGGCTGGTACAGAAGAATTCTTCTTCTCCACCAGCCTAGCTTTTGTTCTTTCAATTAAAAAAAAAAAAAAAAATTGTATAAGCCTGAAAACCAATCACTGATTGGCAGTCTTATACAGAAAATATAGGGTGAAAATCAGGAACACCTGACACTCTATATTTTCCAAAAAAAATCTCTCTTTCATTTCACAAGTTTTGTGACCACCCATTCCACTTCATTCCACTTCATTTCACTCCATTCCACTTCATTTTATCTATTTCATTCCATTTTCACCAATAAAATTCTTTTTCATGACCATTTCCATCTAGTCATTTGTCATCCGTTCATGTTCATTCACCCAAATAATAGCTGTGTCGCTTCCAGAAATTTGTATCTGCCTCTGTACCGACCTGGGGCTTCAGCCCAAAAGCAACATTCCGCAACCTACTACTCTGTTTTCAAAAGAATGTACAGCCAGATGTTATTTCCATAATTATGAAATAAAATGCAGATATGAGGACCAAAAATGAAGACATGGAGCATTCAAGATATCAAATGAGGAGCAATTAATTGAAGACCAAGGAAAAAGGCAAAGATTCCAAGGTATGAGTAAAATTCATTTCAAGTAGCATTGAAAACACATTTTTATATAGTTCTAAACCATAAGCTCCATCCATTATGTGCAATGATTATATTGACAAATTCAGTAACCCTTTCACGATCTCCATATGATCCTCCCGCATTCATTCTCAAACGGTCCCATAATTAAACCTCCGATCTTCACTCATACTCCGACATTCCACCTATTCCACCATGACAATGAAACGTAGTTTATTTGACTACGGCTTCTTTCAGCCGCATAAAATCCGTAGCCGTTGTATAAACGTGCTTACATTTATTCTGCAGCCACCAAATTTTTAAACACTGCCGGATGTGTTATACTCTTCCTATTGTTCTATTAATCTCACAACCGTATCTCTACCGTGCTCACGTAACCCTTATCTATTCCGCTTCACCCCATTTTGTCCTCTGTTACGCTACAGTCTGTATACCCATTCTCTGATATCTACCTAAAGTCATCGTGCTCATTTCCGTTCATTCAGCCGTCCTATTTCCATTAAACCTCCCTCACGCAGGCAAGTTTTTAAAGAGCAGAAAGAAGGATGGGTAAATTGTTGAGAGCAGAACCAGAGGGACCTAAATTCATGGAAGGATACCCGCAAGTCAGGGATATATTGAAGAAGGCAAAGTGGCTGCGGTTTATCCAAAATTTTACAGGCTACCATAAAGAAGTGACAAAAGCTTTTGCAAGGTCTTTCAATGGCCTGGAGGTAGAAATTGGAGACCTTAAGTTCACGGTGAATGAGGCATCTATAGCATCTGCCACAAAACTTCTTCAAGAGGGTGAACATTGGTCTAAGAACAAAAGCATTAATGATGAAGCCTGGAGAGTGATTCTACATAACCTAGGTATGGACATAACTATTTTTAAAAGAGGAATTCCTGTTCATGCTTTGAAAGAGGAATGGGCTACTTTGCTGTTAGTTGTTCAAAACTTCATTACCTGTGAAGGCCATTTTGGGTCCATGTATATGTCCATACCAGGTTGCTGAGGAATTTTCTAGATAATCAAGCTCTCAATCTCCCATATTTTCTATTAAATAGCTTGAAGAAAATGTCTGTGACTATTCAGAATCATTTAGGAGATGTAGAACCACATATATATCACCACGGCCTTGTAAAAATTTTGATTGAAAAAGAGTTAAAGGAGAAGAAAGACACATGGGAACCATTTCTGATTAGAAATTTCTTTGAGGAACCTCAGGAAATTTCTGAAGGTAGTACAACAAGAAGGGTAGGAGAAAAAGAATAATTGATGAAATCCAAAATACTCCTACTACTGAAATTGAAAGAACTGATAGGGAAGAGAGACTGTCAAAGAGGAAGAAGAAAGAAATCAAGGGTAAGAAGCCAATAACACCAAAAGAGAGAAAAATTATTGAGGCTGTACATAAAACTCCTTCTTCTGAAGAAGAAGATCATCAAGTGTTATCTGAAAGATTATTTTATCTTCAAAAACAGTCATCTATACCCAAGAAGACAGAGAAAGGAAAACAAAATGAAAAGGAACAAGAACCACAAAATGAGAAGAAGTTCTTAGACTGAAAGAAATTATTGGTGGAAAACTAAACAAAGGTCCTCATTTCATTGATTTGGGAGAAGAAACATCCGATGTGAACAACTCTAACCTGCCCATAGGTAAACTCACTCTCGCCGCTTAGTGAACTCGGTTCATTTCATTCTCGCCGACATTGAACATAGTCCATCCCATTCTCAGCCAGACGTTAATGTGAGTCCTTCTCAGCCAGATTTTGAAGACAACTCTCCTCCACGGCATTTTGGGGACAGCCCAATAAAAATGACACCTGATATAGACCCAAAGCAGCAAGAAGTATATGATTATATAGAATATTTAGAAAAAATAGCTACAGGTCCCAGTACTTCGTCCATTCAGCCTCACATATCACAAGATGATCTAGTCCAATCATTGAAACAAGAAGTCTTTGAGCTAGAGCTTTTAAATAGACACATTAAAAATGAAAATGAGACATTGAAGGAACAAAGCAAATTGGACAAAATCATTCATGATAATACCATGCTACATATAGGAATATGGCAGAAGAAGAACAGGAAATTGAAAAAGAAATGCCAGAAGTTAAGCAGAGCACTGGTTAATATCAAATTCAGATGCTTAATGAAGAAGCCCAGGATGTTAGCAGCACCAAGGAAGAAGAGGAGAGGATTGGATGTACTGGCTGAAGTGTCAAGGCATATGAAATGAAGAAGGATTATCAAATTTTGGTTGCATGAGGACATGCAACACCTTCGTACAGTAGTATGTTGAGCTTTAACCGCACCTTTTCCATACACCTTTCTAGACCTTTTTCATTCACCTGAACCCTCTAAGTTGTCAATATCATTGCATATCAATTGTAAAAGAGCATCTAAAATGGTTTTTAACTATATTTTGTGTCTGCTGTTTGATTTAGATTTTTGCTCATTTAGCTGCGGAATCTTGCCACTTTCCGCAGCTGCTGCAACTTTTCGCAGCCATTTTGTGAAAGTCTATGTTGCAGGTGTCTTCAGGTAAAACGAGCCACATGGGCAAGTCAGAAATGATGTGGACATGGATCGTGTCCTATTGGCTCGAGTAAATTCACTTAAGGAGGCTGTGGTCAAAAGTGGCAAAGTGGAAGTCAACCGTAGAGTCCCACGATGACAGGACTCTATTTCTCGTCACGTGAAGATTCATATGGCCATTTCTGAATTGCAGGAGACAAATCAACACCTGTACACAGCTCCATAGCCGAATCCAACATCCACTATGCATAGATTTACTCCTCAACGCGGCCATGATCCTAGATCTCTGGACGTAATGGTTTACGTGTTCTCCATCAGCACAAACTTTAGGGAATTAGTTATATTTCCTTTGTTATAAATAATGCATTTGCATACGCATATTAGTTAGTCTTCATTAGCTTCCAGATAGCTCTGTAATGTAATTACGTTGCCACTGTGCTGTAAATCACCTCTCTGTTATGATTGCATTTTAATATATAAGAAGACTCTGTTTCCAAGCGTAATTTGTACTTGAAGATTGTTGCCGAGGTTGGTGCAAAGGGCCCCTGCACACGCTGAGGTTTTGTGCATTATTGTATAGTTCTTGTTTTATTTCTTTAAGCTCATTGTGCCATAACTCATTCATGTGTTTATACATTACATCTTTCATAGTATTTATGCTTCATCTCTGTTTATAATCTTTCATGCTTTACATCTTACTTCTGTCCATAATATTTCATGTTTTATGTTGTTGTTAACTTATCAGTGTTCCTGTTTCAGATTACAAATAGGCAGCCCGGGCATTTGCATAACCTTTTGACTAATGACTAGTAACTAATGATGAATGTCACAATTTTATTTTTCTTAGTTTCTCCGTTTAATTTCGCATCGCTTTTGTTGAGCCGCCTTGCACATTTGTTTCAGTAGTTAGATTTAAATATATTAAATTGTTCATGTCAGCTTTCGCTTGCTCTCCGAAAGCTGTACTGGACTGATGGTGAGGGATTGAAGTATGAATGTATAGTTTTATATTAGTTTACTGCAAGTTAGATATATTAAATTGCTCATGACATCTTCGCCCTCCGAAATCCACAACCGGACTGATGGTGAGGGATTGAATTATGAATGTGTAGCTTGATATTAGTTTACTTTCTGCAAGTTAGATATATTAAATTGCTCATGACATCTTCAGTTACCTCCGAAAGCCACAGCTGGACTGATGGTGAGGGATTGAATTATGAATGTGTAGTTTGATATTAGTTTACTTTCTACAAGTTAGATATCAGGTTACTCAAGTTGTTTATGGTTACCTCTGAAAATCATAGCTGGACTAATGATGAGGGATCAGAAGATAAGTTGATGTAATTTGATTTAGATTTACTTTGTTGCAACTTTTGGATTTCTTTAAGCATAGTTTCTTTTGTGTTTGAACAACAACAAGAATAATGAGTTTCATGATCAGTAGTTCATTGTTTGTTTGACTAGAGTAGTGATGCAATTTCATTTTCTTTAATTTCATTTTCTTTGAAGAATTAATTTTGTCATTGTGTGTTTTTAAAATTCTTTTGAAGTTTTGAAAATCATTAGAAAGACATTGTTGTCTTGAATATTTGTCTCCATCCTTGTCTTTTAGAATTTCACAAAAATCCAAAAACGACAAAAAAGTAAGAGATAGGTTATCTTGCACATATAGTGCGCCACACTTCGTCAGCTTACGAATCCCGGATTGACAAATTAAATGTAGAAATTTAGGACACACTAAATTGACCAAACAATCTCTATCCTCAGATCTTCGTTTTCTATGGTTCTGGGTTATCCACAAACCCACACTTCATCGAAGTCCATTTGCTAGGCCGTACATTGTCAATATCATAGTTGGTCACAAGAATTACAGGGTATCTCTATCCTCGGATCTTCGTTCATCATGATTATGGGTTAACTACATAAAACCCTTCTCTTCGGTGGCTCTTCATATTCAACAAGGGCTTCTCAGGAGGGAATTTCATGCAATTGGGACCATTGCTTCTTAAGGAGGGAGGAATGATCCAAATAGGAAATGACATCCACCCTTGTATTCATTCACCTATGTTATCCATCTACCCCTGGAATTTACCCATGGTATTGTAACGACCCATGGTATTTATTCGCCTATGGTATTGTAAGTGACATCTATTCATGATATTCATTCACCCATGGTATTTATCCACCCATGGTATTCATCCACACATGAAATTTACCCATGGTTATTGTAACTCAAAAAAAAGCTATAAATAAAAAGCCTCACTTTGTAGAAGGACATATTGTCCACCACAACGTAGCTTCTATAGTTATTCTCTGTTTTAATAAAACAAGTTTCTTTGTGGTTTTATTTGCAGTGTGTTCTCTCTCTCTTTCTTTATAGCATTCTAATTTTCAGATATTTTCAGATCCATTTCAATTTTTTTAGATCTTGGGGGCCTCCCCCCAATATCTAGATCATGCTGCTACCTACATAATTTCCCTCAAAATCTGGAAATCCATTCGCCACTTGCCCAACTGTTACAATGATTTCCACCTATGCCACATTTCAATCTCTGCTAGAGGTGAAGGATTATTTGTTGTGAGTTGGTTGGTCTTCATACATGTGAAGGTATGTTACTACATGAACAACATCGATGGCAATATCCAGTCTAGTTTATTTTTATAGGTGAATGTCGTGCCAAAGATAGCATTTGGACATTTCAAACTCCCCCCACACAAAAACAAGAAATAATAGGCGCCTTCATAGTTTAACGAATCAAGTGTTTTCACAATTGAGAGCCATCCTAATTCGGTCCATTGTATAGGATATGAAGCTATTTATAGTTGCCACTGATTCTAAAGACAACTTTGTTGTTGTGACAAATTTGACTAAACTGGAGGATAAGCATGTTATCTTGGACCAAATTCAAGTTGTTGATATGCAAAAGAGAGACACAATTTCCAAGATCTTGATCGTTGGTAATATGCACCATTTCTTGGATTAAACTACCATTGCAATTTACCCTTTCTTTCTCAGAGCCATTGGCAATGAGTAGAACAAATTCAGCCACACCGTTGACTATAAGACCTGCATAAACGTCCTTGCCCACCCCAAATCAAATTCACAGACTATTTTCCTTCTCTGTGCAGATGTTGCAACGCCTGAAATAAAAGGCATTGAAAGACAATATCATCATTTGGATGATGAATAATGGTTGGTTGAAGACAAAAACCTCTGCAACTCTATGTCATCTATGAATCCAATCCCATCTTGATCACACATCTAAATATACCTTATGATTTCTGGGTCTTTACTGGTGCAAATTCTGGATGCATAGGAGGGTATGCGTAAGAGTTATTACCTACATTGATGTTGATAGCCACAAACAAACCAAACCTTGAAACCATGACAGATTTCGGTGGGGGTTCATAATGGTAAGTGGTTTTGCTGTTGGGGGCTGTGAACTACTTCAGACGCTGCCATGTACCCATGAGCTGTTTTTGGAAAAACAAGAGTTCGGACCCCCCAACTATTAGAGCTCGAATAATCCTTGGCGTTCGAAATGTTTAACAACCGTCGAATCAAATGTGGGGGAAATCGGATGGATGACAATATCACGAGAGTTAAAGGAAAAAAAAGGTATATAAAAATTTCGGGGTGGGTCCCTCCTTCAATTGCTGAATTTTTGATTTTTTAACTGCAAATGATAATACTGCTTAAAATTTAATAAACAATATATGTTGAGCATTTTTAGCCAAAAGGAAAGAGGACAATTTCTCACTGAAAAAGTGAAATTTTCAGCGTAACAAAATATGTTACAACATTATCTACAAAGCATCCTTATTCTAGTTTCTAATCCAACTATCTCCTTTCACTCCCTTGCTTCCCTTTGCTTTCTTTCTCCAATCCAAGTGAATACTAGAGTTCTCCAAGCATGCTCCAAGAATGCTCTAAGTGTGCAAGAGTATGAAAAAATGAGAGAGTGCTCAACTCAAAACTGTCAAAATCTAAACTGACAAAAAGCCGTGATTTGATTCTCTGATTCCTTTTTATCATTGATGCCTCTATTTTCTTCATTTTCCTTAAATTTTTCCTCCAATTTACCTTGCATGAAAATATGTGTGTTCACCTTCTTTTTTCCCTATTTTCATAATTAAAATGCCAAATTTTTCCTCTTTTCCTTTTCCAATTTCCATAGCCATTAATAATCCACAAGTGATGCCCACTATAATGTGTTTCCCAACATTCAACTTGGAATACCCCTTACCTTGGTCTTATTTTTATTTACATGGAAAATCAACAAGAGGATGCTACAGTTATATTGTAATTTTTTTTTGCAATTTTTTTGCAGGGTAGCTTAGTAGCTCCAACTCAATTTAGAAATTATGCTATGGAAAAAATTGCATAAATAATTATAATTTGAATTGGCTAATGTTAAATTAAACATTTTCCATAGACAAATCATCCTATAGTCTTACTTTGGCAGGAACTAAGAAGTTGATAAGTAAAATATTTCCATAAAAATCACATCCAAATAATCTTGACCAAATTTATTTGGATGTGATTTTTACTGAAAGAATTTTTTTCACAATTTATGGATCACAGAAGCAATATTCCTAAAAAAGTAAATTTCTTGCAAGGAGAAGAAATTGCATAAATTTTGGTGGGTAGTAAACACTAGTAACTATACACATTTACAATTTTACTTCTCCATAAGTGTCGAGGAAAACATAAATTATGGTGGGAACTCTCAGTGAGTATATATATTTACATATTATTCCTATCCATTTTTTTATGCCAAGACTTGCTTAAATTATGGTTGGAAGTAATTGATGGTAAATATGTTATTTACTAGAGTATAAGTTATTTTCAAGGATTTTGTTTTTAAGCAATACATAATATCTAAAAGTAATGCATGAATATTGCAACCATATCCATAAATTATGGCACCCCCAAATAACCATGGATATTATTAACTTGTAAATATGTTTTGTTACAATACCATGGGCTAATACCGTGGCTTATCAATACCACATGCCTAAAAACCATAACTTATTTCACAATAAAGAATTAAAATGTAAAATATATTAGACCTTTCATATATCATTGATTATACAAAGTGTAATTCTCAATCATATGGATGGAGAGAGAGGGGGGGGGTGGAGAGAGATAGTGATAAAACTGGAGGGTGGAGAGTGTGTTGGGGAGGAGAGAGAGAGAGGGTGGGGAAGGTGTGTGTGTGTGTGTGTGAGAGAGAGAGAGAGGGAGAAAGAGGAGATAAGAGGGAGATGAGGGGAGGGAGAGAAGGAGAGAGTGGGGGGGGGGAGATGGAGTTGGAAGGGGACAGAGAGGGAGGGAAGAACATAAACATAGAGAAAGAGATAGAGAGAGAGTGTGACAAGGGAGAGATGGAGAGAGTGGGGGAAATATGAGAGCGGTTGAAGACAAATAGAAGGAGAGGAGAGAGACACATATAAAAGGAGAAGAGAGAAAGGGAGACATATGGATGAAGAGGGAAGAGAGGGAGAGAGAGAAGGATAGAGGGAGGGAGATAGTGACAAAGTTGGAGGGTAGAGAGAGAGAGAGTGAGAGTGATGGGAGGGAGAGACAAATGGATGTGGGAGTGAAAGGGAGAGAGAGGAAGGAAAAGAGAGATGACCTAAGAGAAAGAAGGGGAGAGAGAGAGGGGGAGAAAGATGGAGTTGGAGGGAGAGGAGAGAGAGAGGGAAGAACAAAGACATATAGATATAGAGGTGGAGAGAGCGATGGAGTGAAAAGGGACATATGGAGAGAGAGTGAGCAAGAGAGGAGAGAGGGAGGGAAGAGAGCGTTAATTTGGAAGCTTAGTGACAAATTCCAACCATGGGAAAATATTCATGTTTTCAAGATGACTAATTTTGACTATTGAAGTGCTCAAATTGGACAAAGTAAAGTGTAATTTTGAATTAAGCCCCACATGTGCACATTTTATTAGGTCAGCCCTAAAAACTTTGGACACCCTTGGAAGGCTATAAGTACAAGTGACCTCAACCTCATTTGGAAATTATCATGGAGCATTATTATATTCTATTATTTGGTTTGCCTCTGAGGCAAATTTGTGAGATTGGTTGGCAAAAGTCTAAAATTGCAGGGTCTAAAGCTCACATCTATGTTTTTAGGGTTTTGGGTCTTAGTTGCAAGCATGTCATGGAGAAATTTCAATTGTAGTTGCAGGTATGTCATGGAAAAATTTAGATTGAAGCTTTTCAGCCACATGCATGACACATATTCTCTGTGACTGGAACCTAAAGGTTGAATTTTCAGCTGACCAACATTTTCGCTCGTTGACCGCAAAGTTCAGTAGTTGACTATAGATGGTGACAATTGATTACAACTCCCTGAATCTGGGTTTTGGATTATTAGCATTGTTGGATTCATATAATGGATATTGTCTAGTTGATTTTTCTAGATAGTTTTATGATGAAATATATGAAGTATTGTACTCTCTCTTTGCTGAAACATTCAATGACAATATAATAGGAAGAATAATTTGAAAGGGTTTTCCCGATAGTGGGTTTTTCCATGGTCTCTGACCAATCTTGGTATCTCTATGTGTGAATTATTTTCTTCTATTTTTCCTTTATGTTCCGTTGCATTAATGATGATATTTTTCTTTCTACATAGTTGCATATTTTGTTGAATAATGATGTAAATATGAATAGTGTTATGATATTATGGGGTGAATTTAAGATGGAAATAATGAAATGAAATTATCAAAGAAAAGAACAATGTAGCCCTAAGAAAATTTAACATAGTATCAGAGTTGTCTTAAAGGAAAGTCATTGAATATCACCCCTATGAAGACACCTTTGATGGAAGCAAGAGAAGCTGGTGGAGAGATAAAATAATACTAGGGTTTGAAGGAAAACCTAGGCAATTTGACAGTTAGAGTTTCATGGATATTATGAGGTTAGGGTTTGGGAGAAACCATGTTTTATGGTAAATATTTGAGATATGTAATCTAGAAACCCTAGCATGATCAATATGGAGATATTCAAGCACTTGTGTCAGATTTGATGAAGCTCTAGATGGGATAGTATTTATTAGGTCTGGTTGTTGATAAAGTTGGTTGAAATATTGAAGGAAACATTTCCATATTGATAATGGATGGTAATGACTCTTGAAGGCTAGTTCAAGAGGGATATGATTGCCTCTCATTGAAGATACTCATTTTTTTTATATGTTTGATCCAGGTGGATATTGGTGGCCACCCACCTATTCCATTTGGACCCACACCATCAGTTCTTTCAGTTTTTCACTTCTAGCACAACTTACTATTTTTAGCAAGTTTTCGGTTCCTAAACTTTCGGAGCCGTTTGGAGGCCCTAATGAGCCAGGTGGATATCATTGGCCACCCACCTATTCCATTTGAACCCCCACCATCGGTTCTTTCAGTTTTTTAGTTTCAACACAACTTACTATTTTTAGTATTTTTTCAAGTCCGAAACTTCCGGAGTCATTTTGAGGCCCTAAACGATGTTTTTTGGGAAAACCAAGAGAAAAATGGGTCCATGGATTGATGTTTCTCACACCAAAAGTTGTACTCATCAAATATATCTTTCTAACAAGGTATGATGCGCATCAAATAGAGATCGTATGCCAAATTTGTGTCCCCGGGAAGTTGAAACACCAATTTACCCCAACAAGGCCCATAGTTTTCGCGCTTCATCTCCTACGGTTAGGTTTTTAGATGTTTAGGGTTTTGCTTTGTTTCTCAACAATAAATAGGCCTTCGAGCCTCATTGTAACACAATTTAGAGGCATGTAGCCACCACATCTCTTCTTAGAGATAAACTACCATCGCCCTAGCTATTTTATTTCCATTCTATATGTAAACATATTTCAGTTATTTGATATTAATGAAATGAAGTATTATTTCCACTGCATATCTGTGTTTATGTCTATTTATGTATTTTATTGCATTCCTGCATAAATCCGAATCAGTGGTATTAGAGAGGGTCTGTTCTTTCTCAGTTTTTCTTTGAATGTCCCCAACGCGGTCAAGGTATAAGGAGTTAGGGCTCGATCTGGTTGAACCCTTGCAAGATCATCCTTGTAAAACCAAACGAACTCCCATGGCGGAAGAAAAGAAAGATGAGGGAGCGAGAGATCCTATCAAAATGTTGCTCGAGGAGGCCCTTGAGAAACAAAGGAACGCAATGATGGATAAATTCACTCAAATCCTTTAACGACTGCCCACCTACGTCGCATCTGCATCCAACAACCACTCTGGAGGAGCCACTCCCTTCAAGGTATAGGTAAAATTTGACATTCTTGTATTCGAACGCTAGATAGATGCAGATGCCGTAGATAGATGGTTGAATTTTCTAGAAGGGTATTTCTTGGTCCATGATTTCTCCGACTGAGAAAAGATTATTTTTGCACTCCCCCATGTCAAAGACTGGTGGGAAACCTACTGTGAACAAAAGGATGAGGGGGAACCCTCTCTATTCTCAGTCGCACTCACTTGGAATTCGTTCCAAGATGGCATCAAAGAAAAATATTACCCCATGGGGAGCTATGAGGACAAGTACATCCAATGGACCATGCTGCGGCAGCAAAGGTATCAAGATGTGCACGAACTGACGAATTTGTTCCATACCTTGCGCACAAAGTTGCGTATTAAATATTTGGAGATACATTTGGTGCTCAAGTACTGCAGTTGTCTGCACAGGAAAATTCAGGAGGAAATGGAGTTCCTAGACGTTACCTCACTTAGCATGGCATATCGCTATGCCACCAAGATTGAGCGGAAATTTAAGCAAAAGAAGAGAGACTTTGGATCCACGAATCCGAAGCCAGGGAAAGGCACCCTCGAACCATAGAAAAAGGGGCAGATCCAAATCCAGGCGACTCAGAGCACCACCACAAATCCAAAGAAGGACACGGGGAAGTGGTGTGAATTCCATAACAGCCCCACTCACAGCACAACAGAGTGTCGGGCCAAATAGTCGCTGGTGGCCAAACTGAAGGCACCCAAATCAGATGCATGTTCTGATCCTGAGCCAGAACTAGACAAGGGAGATGAAAAATGGAAGCAGATCATTGATGCGGACCCCAATGCCATTGTTGCCACCACCAAGCTCCAGAGGGAGGATCCTAAGGATCCAGAGGAGGGGGAGCACCTCTTCCATTCGCAGATGTGGGTGAAGGGTTCTCCACTGCAATTTCTTGTCGATAGCGGAAGCCAAAATAACCTCATTTAAGCATAGGTCGTGAAGCAGCTCAGCCGACCGACCATAACACACTCGTAGTTGTATACCATCGGGTGGCTTCACCTAGGGAGAGATCTGTGCGTCCACCAACAATACCGCCTTCCGTACAACATCAAGCCATTCATGGATGAGGTATTGTGTAATGTTTCTCCTCTTGATGTAGCTGATGTATTATTGGGCCAACCATACTTGTGGACGTGACATGCTATGTATGAGTCTAGGCCTCGTTCTGTTGTTATTAATTTGGGAAATAAATTGTATAGGATACTAGAGGTAGTACCGCCTCTTGTCATCTCCTTGACTATTGCAAAACAATGCAGTAATATTGTTTCCCAAACCAGGAAATTTATTTTCCTTACAACTTGATCAGAGGGAAAGAAGAATAGTGTGACTATGGTCTCGAAATAGGCCCCCCTGCACGACTGCAATAGATGGACAAAGTTGTGGAGGAATACGAGGACATTTTCTCCTCGCCCATAAAGGTTCCTCTCCAATTTCAGGACAAGCACTCCATCGATCTAACCCTCGATGCACTACCGCCTGATATTTCCATACCTCATGTGATTACACACAAATAATCCACACATGTACTGTTTGAGGCAACCAAGTATATTAAATTCATCCAGCATGTCCGCCATAAGGTCCACGACATCTTGGACGAATCCAATACCAAGTTCAGCAGAATTTGCCCCTCATGGAGGAACTTAATGCAATGGGGACCATTGCTTCCTAAGGAGGGAGGAATGATCCAGGCAGATATTTTTGGCCACCCACCTATTCTGTTTCATCCCACACCATCAGTTTTTTCAGTTTTTCACTTCTAGCACAACTTACTATTTTTACCAGGTTTTCGGTTCCTGAAATTTCAGAGCCGTTTGGAGGCCCTAATGAGCGAGGTGGATATTGGTGGCCACTCACCTATTCCATTTGAACCCCCACCATAGGTTCTTTTATTTTTTCAGTTTCGGCACAACTTACTATTTTTAGCAATTTTTCGGGTCCTGAATTTCCGGAGCCGTTTTGAGTCCCTAAACGACGTTTTTTGGGAAAACCGAGAGCAACATGGGTCCATGGACTGATGTTTCCCACACCAAAAGTTGTACTCCTTGGATATATCTTTCTAACGAGGTATGATGCACATCAAACGAAGATCGTATGCCAAAGTTACGTCCTCAGGAAGTTGAAACACCAATTTACCCAAACGGGGCCCATAGTTTTGGCGCTTCATCTCCTACGGTTAGGTTTTTGGATGTTTAGGGTTTTGCATTGTTTCTAAACAATAAATAGGCCTTCGAGCCTCATTGTAACATAGTTCAGGGGCATGTAGCCGCCACATCTCTTCTCAGAGATAAGCTACCATCGCCCTAGCTAGTTTATTTCCATTCTGTATGCAAACATATTTCAGTTATTTGATATTAATGAAATGAAGTATTATTTCCGCTGCATCTCTGTGTTTATGTATATTTCTGTATTTTATTGCATTCTTGCATAAATCTGGATCAATGTTACTACTTTATGTATTTAATTTTGTTTAGACTTATTGATTATGATTCCTGCATGTATATTTGAGTATTTGGATACTTCTAATCTCTTGATGAGATGTGATAAGTGGATCCTTCTTGAGGATCACTTTAGATACAAGAATGATGGCTAGGGAAGGAAGAGAAGAGCTATGCCAGACAAGCTGGAAAAGTTCTCCCGCTACCAATGTCAAATAAGAAGATACACATGTATTTGAATACTACAAGGCATATATGATAAATTGTTTCAATGTTATGTTTCAGCTGTAATATTGGATGGAAAGGTAAGCCCTAAGGTACGATGAATATCACCTTAAAAAAAGTTTCATGCATGTATATGCAAGTAAGTTTGATTCATGGTACTTATGATGAGATGGTGCAATTTGTATTGGAAAAGTATCTTACATTCTATTTAAGTCATGGTAAAGCTACTTAGAAACATTAATTTTTGATATATTGGTATATACTTAGCGAAGTATCTTACATAATGAATTTTTAGATTTTATGAAGCAAGATAGATACATTGTTTTTGATATGGTGACTAGATACTATTGTTAATTCTTGTGATAAGCATGATAACCATGATGATAGAAGTGTAACAATAAGATTATTTCTCAATATCTCCTTGTAGAACTTGAATTAGTAATTAGGACATATGGTAAAATTGGATGCCCTGATTTGATAATATAAGTAATGTAAAAGAAGCGATGAAGTGATTATGATCCTTAAAGTATGATGAAACACTTGACAACTGCCCTAATTATATGACTCTAACTTTTAATGTCATGTTCATATGAGATGATCAAGTAGTTGATACTGACATGTTATGACCATGATGAATATATGTGTTAGAACCTGATATGGTTTGATTTTATGATCTAATAATTTTGTTCATGCATGATAGGATCATGATAGAGAATTTGATAACTTGAATGATGATGAATGAAGTGGCCACTCGTTAAGAAGGAGAAACACTTCATAAGATCCCTACACCTATTTTAATTTGAATTATATGTATAGAAGATTCTTTATTGTTGAAGTTTTCTAACATAAATAGACAAATATATGATGTTGTTGGGCTACAACAAGTTCTGGTCTGAGAAGAGAGGGTTTCTCTTAGTTTATGCCCCAACTACACGTAAGCGAGCATAAGAGTGTGGTTGTATCTTCTCAACCACATGGAAGAGAGCCTGTGAGTGTGGTTACGCCTGTAGGTCAAAAAACTGAAGCTTTATGCATAAAATTAGGAATGCTCTAGCAATACGAAAATCCTACAGATATGGAACATACATCAAAAAGTTCTGAGTGGGGAAGTTTGAATGTTTGACTTACTAGAGAGAATGTGAATGTGTTGACTAAAATTGTGTTTGTAGGTGACTGAAATATGCATATTAATATGCCATTATGATTTAACCGTTGAAGCTAGTGCATGACAATTTTTTAAAACAGTTGCAAGGGTTTGACAAGATTTGGTTGATTGGTATAGATGGGCAATGTTTTGACATGATGCTTGATAGTTCATAAATATGCTTTAGAACATTGACATAATGCTTCATATTTTTTTGGCTTATGGATTTAATTCACATAAAATACAAATTAGGGTTTTGACTTGATAATTGATGATTTTAATTGATGACAATGTTATGTGATAATAGTAACTTTTAGTGACGAATATTGGTATTCAATAATGATTTTGCATCGGCCTCATTGAATATGGCACAATGGTTGAAGTATAAAAATTTTTGATTCAGTATGAAGTAATCTCACAATGAATGAACGTAACTTATATGACCCATTATTAATATATGGATGAAAGTTATATGACCTGTCCCTAATGTATCCATTCATATTTAGTGGCAGAAATGATTCATGCTATGATCATAAGGATGGTGTTATCCATGATAACAATTAGGTTGGTCTTGAGTCAATTAGGGTAAGTTAATTAGGGTTGAATAGAATTCTTTAAATTTGTATTTTTCAAAAAAAATTCATATGTGTGGGGGTATTTTGGCAAGTTTGAAAGGTCATCATTAATGTAAGAGGTGTCATTGTCAAAGAAAAATCCAAAAAAATCTTTGTGCATGAGTTAATCTGGTCATTAGAGTGAATTTGACACTTTTACCAACTTCCGTAGCAAATTCAGTGTAAACAGGTCAATATTTGCTATGAAATTTAATGTACTATGTTTTTCTTCTAGCGTTACATGCTTTTGATGTTTTGGAGTAGTCAACACAGTGAAAAGGTGGATGAATCATCAAATAAGAGCATGAATATTATTGTGCCACTTGTTCAAGGGTGCATCTCAACAATCAAACTCCATATGGCTGACAGCTCAGCATGATGCAAACTCATCAATTGGAAAACTCACCATCTCAAATAAGGTTTACAAGGTCTTAACTCCAGTGTATCAGTTGCCCAACACCTCAACATGTCAGTTTGGTTCAATAGAGTTAGTACAAGTTGAATTGAAGAAAAGGGTCTTAAAATGATTATGCAAGATGATGATATTAATCCATGAAACATGGTAAGGAAACATAATTTTGGACCATATTATGCATAATAATATCATACCATGCATGCAAAGGCTTTAATAGTGTTTTGGAGGTTAAAAAAAAAGGAGCAAAATATCAGTGAACTAGGTACTTTCGTAGTGCATTTCAGGCTTAAAGATGAGTTTTTGCTACGAAAGTGCTGTAGATTTATTTAAGGATAAAATCCTGAAAAAATATTAGCACAAGGGTGAATTAGAGCATGTATTTACCTCATTAGCCTCAAGTAAGACCCTCCAATAGTTATAAAGGTCAAATACTACGCAAAAGGTGGATTTTGGAGTTTGCTACGAAAGTGCGCTATGAAAGTTCCTATACATGATTGTTTTAGAAGTCAAATTCAAGCTCCCTTTATGAACAAATGGAAAGAGATTTTGGAAATATGAAGGAGGTTTTTCTTCAGCACGATCCCATCTACAAAAACCTCTCTCATTTTTAGCACAACCATCAGGTTTTGGAAAATACACACTCATATTTGAGGCCTATTTTTCAGAATTTTTACTAGCTAGATTCGTGTGGAAATTTTAAAATTCAACTTGGTGGAGTTTCAATTGAGCATCCACGTGGCATGATGACACATCAACAGTCCAACACATTCATAAATAAGTTGGTTTCATTTGATAAGGGTTATTAAAAGAATTTTTTGAGTTATTTAATGAAAGAAGAGTCCTTTTTGTATTCAAACTCTGCCAAACAGAAAATATCCCTAGGAAGTCTCCAAGTGATGTAATTCTATTAAGAATAGGTCTCTTAAGTAGGAATTCGAAGCTGGCCCAGGTGGTAGACCATTGTATTATACCTCACTCTATAAATGAGGGAGTTTTTGAGTCTGAAGTTGGTTGATGAATGTAAATGGGAGGGCTACTATGTAATTTTGTTTTACCAAGCTAATACATAGTTGTACCAATTGTCTTTTAGACTTGAGATTTATTTTGAGCTTATGTGTTTGAGTTTTTCCATTTCTCATATTATCTTTAGCTTCATAATATCATGATTACTTGGAATTCATAGTATTATGCTCCAATTTCCTTCATGTATTATGTTTTTTTTTTTTTTTAAAGATATTTTAAAGCTTAATTTCCTAGTTTCCATGAACTATATTTGCTTGTGATTGAAGTCCCATAGCTGAATCCATGCCCAATGGTAGCCTTCATACAATCCTCTACCTGAAAAATCACTTAAAACACAAAAATATTTAGCCATCTGCAATATAAGTTTTTTCTTGAGAATTTCATATTTTCTTTGATAGAACCCTCTCTGATTGGAAGGGCTATCTTCCAATCCAAATTGGTTCCAGCTTAGTGCTAAATTTTTAGTGCATCTACCAGGAGTTCGAAGATGCATTATCTTGGGTAATTGATTCCAATCAAAGTAACTAAGCTCTTGAAGGTGGCAGGAGATCATAAATATTTGAGGTTGTACTTTTACATTGGAGACTCAATTCTTGAAGAAATCAGAAATTCATCGCTTCATGGTGTCTCCACTGATTGAAGATAATTAGCTTGAATAATTTCAAGATGATATCTACTGCAAGAATAAATCCCAGGTATTATCCTATGGATCGATCTCACATCTATGGTTTTCCAAATCCTATGCCTTGTGTTGAATATTGGTCAAACCATCTTACCATGTTCAAAGATGAAAACAAAGATGTTGTTGGTCTGCATTTGGTTAAATTCCATTCACATGTATGTAGACTAAGGGTTGAGTTTCCTGAGGATTGTCTCATGAAAATGTTTATGTCCAGGGAAAATTTTAAGAACCCCCCTAAATTTATATGTATAATAAATGGGTGAATCCCCATGATACATAGGAAAAATGGAAGGCGATTTTATTGATAATATAATATTTATATATAATTTTTTTGGCAAATATCTCATGAGATTATATTATCTTGTAAAATCATGGCGAATCACCAGTACAAATGGAAAATCACTAGTACAAAATGGTGAATCGTTGTCTAGTGGAGTTCAAGGTGTTGGTTCCAATGAAGATATGGTAGTTGAACCAGGAGTTGAAGGAAGTGAACCACCAAGACTAAGCATGGAACATGGTGACTCGTGAGGGAAGTAGTTCTCCTTCAGTTTGGAAAACATGTTCTTCTAGTTCTGTTAAGCATATTGTTATTGCTCATGCTACTACTAACACTGATATTGAGGTTGGAGAGGAGTTTGAGGAAGCATGGAAGGTAGCAGTGGTGGAGAATTACAAAGAGAACCCCATGACAGTCTCCATTTTGCCCTTTGGTATTTGGGCCTACAAGGTCTTCTGTCCATTGAACCAAAAATTAATTGTTCAACAAACAATCAACTTGACTGAGTTGATTAGGTATGAGTCAACTTAGACTAATCTTCAAAACTATGCTTTGCACTATCCCATATTTATCACACTAATGCTACACAACATTACGCATTTTCACCCAACTCTCATGCATGCACACAAAATTTTCATTAACATCTATAACCCTAACCAAGTGAGAATTGATCAACAATTTGCACCAAAGTTTGTTATAGTGTTAAAAGTTCATAAGAAATTTAGATCCATGGTACCTTAAATAAATTTTGAGATAACCTTCCCAAATTCGACCGCAATAGAGAAAACTTGTGATAAAGTTTATACATACAAAAATTAGGATTCAGGTTCCTAGGAACAATCATAGGAATTAGTTGACATATAGGTCGAGTTTTTAGCCTTGACACATTGATAATGCAATGGCTTAGGTCAAAACTCACACATTGAAAAGTCATCAATGAAGAGAAGACAATATCATTATGAATTACACATACTCCAAACTTCCTACCAAATTCTACTTTTGAAATTGATGGAAACTTGCTTACTAATTTATATGTAAGATTCATCCTATGAACAATACAATGAATATTAAGCATATATGGTGAAACTGATAGTTTTATTCTAACACAAATACCATTCCTTTGTCCTTGCATTACCGATGCTCCATCTACTCCAACACATACCAACTTTTTTGCAATCATTAAATGATCCATGCCACTTTCCTTTAAACTATTAAGAACAAGTTCATAAATATTTCTAGCTGTAGAAGTCTCTCTCATATTTTAATCCCAAGTAGATAGGAATTCCTAATATGGTCATTAACCATATAAATGCTCATGCAGATCCATGAAGTATTATCTATAGCCATAACCTCATCCAAAGACAATGCAAAAAACCTAGCATTTTCAATCTCCTGTTTCAAATCATCATTTTCTACTTGAGCTAGATATCTTGCCCATTCCCAACCACTAGTTATGGACCAATGAGAAGATGGAAAGTTTGGAACGTGAAGAAAAGATAGAAATTTCATGTGATCTGGATAATCTGTCATAGGACGACCTTTACATAAGATGTGAAATACAATGCTCAATTGTATCGTCTTGGATAACAAAATTCTTTCCATCGTCTTTTCAAATTGAGATATGATGGTTCCTCCACTTGCCTCAAGTTTCCTCTTACTTATTAAATATTTTTTGTATTCTTCCACACATTGGATATGTCAAAATTCCTCAAAATATTTCCATATGACAATAGATTTCGCTTTACCATTTACAATTTACTTTTCATACACCTTTCCTGCATGCTTTTGTACTTTATCTAGCTTCATTTGAAATTTCACTACCTTGCAACTTTTCCAACTACACGCAATACATTGAAATTCTCGTAAATCCTTATTTTTAGGAGGTATTTCTTCAATAAATGGAAAACTTGAGACCCAATCATATTGGAATTTTCTCCCTACGATCCACTGGCCTTTTTTCCTTTTCCGTGAATGGTTTGTGTCACCTTCCAAGGAAACTGAATTTATCTCACCCCGATCACTTGAGGAACCTATTCTTTCATCCATCATATGGATATCATATGCATTTTTACAAGAGTTAACATCACTCTCAGTAACAGATTGTTCAAAGGAGCTTGAAGCATGAAGAGAATGTGTATTCTTGGATTGAGGCTTTTTAAAGTATGATAATACATCCATTTTCCTTGATAGTTTCTTCCCAAGATTAGCTTTTGACATCTAATTGAATATTCCAGAAGTAAAATTTCAAATCGATCTAGAAACCTGCATCAATAGTTTCCAAGAGTTGAGAATTACTAGATTTGTAAGTAGCTTTCAAAGTAAAATAAGTGTAATGTTCACAAAAACCATTGTGAAGAACCAAGCTCAAAAGAAAAAATAAATCATTATACACAAAACAATAACATCATGATTCATCATCTATAAAACAAAGAACACCATTCAAATGTAAAATATATAAAAATTTCCACTAAATTAATTCATATCTCCAAATCACCTAATGAACACTTGAAAGCTTTAAACAAAACAACAAAGTATGACAATAACTTTAATCATCCTTTGCAAAACACCTCTCCATCAATTTTTAAATAATTGGTTATAAGAAGTTGAAACATATCCTCTATCATTTTCCATGATAAAAGTGAGGAGGAAGCTAACTAGTCAGTTATAAGAAGTTATAAGAAGTTGAAACATAACCTCTATCATTTTCCATGATAAAAGTGAGGAGGAAGTCAACTAGTTAGTTACTAGTGACATTTACACCCTCCATAGAGAAGACGGAGAACTTGGGCTAATTAATAGCCATGCTCCAAGGACGGTTTTAGCGACTAAATGGATTGCAAGGACAAATGAAGGAGAATATCCTTATGAGGTAGTTGTCAAGCATAGGCTAGAAAAAAATTCATATATACACAAAATCCAAGTCCCTAATGATTTATGATTTAATCATAGGTGAAAATTCCTTTAATTTGCTTAGATGAACAGTTGTCAAAACAATTTGGAATCAATGCAAGTAATATTTATTGAGATTGATGAAGAGCTAAGGATTTTTAAGAGTATTCTTACACTAAGACACCAAGTGGGCCACATTTCTAGGTGGGCCAATGATTTGAGTTTACATTCATGGAACATGCATGGGAAAAAGAAATTGCAAGCATTAAATCATCTAATGGGTTTGATCAGCGGAATGGACACTTTGCAGGGTAAATCAATTGAATGGTATCTTTACACTTGTTTAATCAATAGAATGGATTCTTTATATATGTATAATAAGTGAAATGGACAAAAAACCAACAGTATGTATCAAAAAAACATAGAATAGGCCAAAAGGACCAATGGTTACACCAATTGTGAATAAAAACAATAGTTATGAAAATTTGCAAAAATAAAAACTGAAAAAAAAAGTGGATATGCAAAAAGGACGAGGGAAACCTAAGCAAAAATATGATGCATGTTGTTAATGGCATGAATATAAGATTTGGTTGTATCAACAAGCCTAGAAATTTCTCTAACCATTGGAGTGGGAAGCTCAAGGAGAATTCCAAGCAAGAAAACTCCCAATGGGTTTGAAATTGCAAAATGCTAAAGAGAACCTGATATTGATATGAGAACACATTGGCAATGTGAATAATTGCATCTAAAAAGGAGAGAAATCCAAGAAACCAAGCATGCAAGTAAAGAGGATATTGTTGCAAGGTGCACCTATGGTACACTCTTCATTGGAATATCTATTTATAGAGGTACAACATTGGTGGAGAGTGATCATATTTAACCAAGTCTCCTAAGGTTATAATTATAAAATACATATTTAGGTGGGTGATCACATGTGACCAAGCCCCCCATGAAATATATAGGATGAAATTCGAAAAACATAGTGAAAACGTAATTACAATTATAATCCCTAGTCTAACTAAGTCCAATGGGAGCATGGGGACTACACCTCAATCTCCTTGACTAATGTTTTGTAGTACCCCTAGATACATATACTTAAAGAGAGTTCGATGTTCAATTGCCTATACCATCATTCAACAATGGGGGCATCTTCTACCAATGAAAAAATTACCAAGGCTTCATCTTGTAACCATGGATTGATATCCCAAATCACATGATTAGTTCTATGATTGAACAAGTTAGTTATCACAAAAGAATTCCTAATGCCAATAGCAACTGCAATAAAAGATTCACTCCAGAAAACATCATTCCTAAGGTTAACCACAATTATTTAGTGTCAATATCCCAACAACACCTTGATCAAGAATCTGAATATGAATATAGCTCATATTTCTTGCATACAAAGATTTCAAACAAATAATTAACTTCACTCTATGGCCACACTGAGGAGTTTTCTAGGAATTTCAATTTAGGATTTTCACATTTCAAATGAAAAATGTACAAATATTGACAACATGATAATATCTCTTCCTAAACAAAATGCATTCAACATATATTAACATCATGTAAACATGGCATATACAAGGTGTCCTAGACTATCCCTAGTAAACCAGGTTGAGAATCTTCAGCTGGTGCAACTTCATCGCCAACACCTCAAATGGGAACTGTATGGATTTAAGGGGGATAAGTTGCTTCCAATGAATTTTCACACCACCTGGATGGTCAAAGCATAAGAAATGCAGTCACATTTGGACACATTCAACTAACAGAGACCCAAATTCACTTATGTGTAAAATTTAAATCTAATTTTCAAACCATGAAACTCTATGGTGTCTCTGTCACACCCTACTATCATTGAGTGTTTTTACCCCTTTCTGAAATAATTATGGGCATCTTATTTGTTTTGTATGGGTTTTAAGGTCCATCTTGGCAGAAAAAAGCCCTGGAACCAATCTACAACAAAATAGCTTTATATTTTTTATAAAATAATCTTTAATAAAGTCAATATAAAGCATTCATTTTGAATTGCATCCAGTAAAGATACATAACCATGAGAACTTACGGGACAAAATTATAATCATTCCACTCCATTTTGAGATCACAGATGCAAACTATTTCTCTTTTCGCTGAGGTAAAGTGATTCTCAAAACCTTATACTGAAACTTCTATTCCTGACAAACCTCTCTGGTGATGGAAAGTGTCAACTGTTTGGATTTCTAGCCCTATACAAGTAAATGTATGTCCTGCTTCACTATGAAAAGTTACTTTGAACTCAATTTTCAGAGAGATAGAGATGGATCCATTATCACACCCTTTATCCTGTGTAAAGGTTATGCTAAAAATCATAAACTCCTATTGCCAACAAAACTCGCCAGTGATGGAAAGTGTTAAAAGTTTGGTTTTGTAGGCCTATTCAAGTAACACATACCCTGTCTCACTATGAGAAGACACTTTGAAATTTGAATTAAATTTTTAAAGATCCAAATATGGATCCATTATTATATCCTGGATGCATTGTATAGGTTATGATACAAATCATAAAGAGTGTTGTGCTTGTAATAAACACGGTATCTATGTTCTGGAGTTTGGACACACATGAAACATCCCAGTATGGAGTGTCATGGAATTCATTGCATGAACAAGTTTGCAATATGCTTTTAAGGGTCATTGATATGTCATTACTGGTGCAAAATGAAGGGCCCATATGCACAATCTATAAATGCGGTAGAGTAATTAACAAAACAAAAAAGTAAAAACGATGATAGAAGTTGGGTTCTGTTCATGATGACGTATCCAATTCCATCTTAACATTTCCATGACAATCTCCCACCATTTTCCCTCCCCTACTCTAAATTTTTCATATTAAATTACTCATCCTCTTCCCCTCCCCACCATGAATTATGCATATTCAGTTAGTAAATCCTCTTCTCTGCCCCATTCTGAATTCTACATTGTACTACTCCAATGAAATGTAGCTAACCCTCATGCTTCATGCAACTTTCATATTATGCAAGCAACAAGTTTTCAACCCTAAAGCGCCTAGAGACAAAGACAAAGCAATAGAGAGAGAAAATAAAAATGGAAATTAGTTATAAACTTGAATTCATTGGTGCAAAACACAGAATTAATAGAAATATCAACAATTTTAATGATATCTCTCTCTCTCTCTCTCAAGAACAAATTACATTAATGGATAAATTGGTTTCGCACCAATGTCTTTCCCTATACTGGTTCACCTGCCAATTGTGCATTTAATGAAATTTTTCTATGTTTCAGCTGAAATAAAAGCATTGGTTCACTGGTGAGGTTTAGGGTTCAATTCTTGTTGTGATATATAGTCTACCCCACCTGCAGAGTATGAGTTATGTAAGATAAGTTCCAATGGAATGAGGCAGGCTGTAAATTTAGCTGATTTTTGGAAAAATAAATAGTCACCCCTCAGATCTGGCACCTAAGTCGAAGGAAGTCCCCTATATGTGTCAGCTTCTCAGGGTATATTTCTAGAAGTAATACCAAAACAAAATGTACTGAATTACAATCAGATAGAGAGGATTAAGGGGTGTTAATGATGAATCAATGGTTGCATTTGAAGCCTGGGAAGTAAACTATTTTCACAAATTGTACCCCACAACAGATGCCCTAACGCCCTAAGTGACTGCTGAATCGAACCCAACAACTAAAACCACACTAAGAAGCTCAACCCATTGTTAACAAAAACCCTTTCTTGCATTGGATCAAAATAAAATTCATGGATCTACATAAATACCACTAAATCTGCTATATAACAGATTACCAATAACTGAAGAAAACCATTTATGTTTCAACTTTAATAAATGGAAAAATTCTCACAGTCTGTCATGTTACTACTAATCTAATCAATTCAAATTTACATAGCCAGTTCTAGAATGTTTGCGATTGCGAGCTTAAAAGAAGGCTAGAACAAGTGTAAACTTCTGAATTTTGGCTTACCTCTTGCAAATCACCCACAGAGCACCCGCATTCACCATTGATCAACACTGTTAGACTCACTGAAGCAATCACCAGAATTCACTAGCACACTTCAAGGCATTCAAACTGGAAAATTTATTTAAAAAAAAATTACAGAGCACTGTTAGACTCACCGAAGCAATCACTAGCATTCACCAGCACACTTCGAAGCATTCAGACTCAAAAAATTTATACAAAAATAATAATTACAGTTGCAATGCAACACCACTATCCAAACTCCTCCTCACGGGTTTAGCTCCATGGCACCAGGAAAATGGTACTCTAAATCCCTAGTTCATGCCCTTTCCGGGCACCTAGTGTCTCCTGGAACTAGATCTTGTTTCCCTTGTCAATGCGTCATCGGGAACCAGATCTTTTTGCCCTCGTTAATGTGTCATCGGCCTCCCTGCATATAATCCGGCCACCATGAGCCTTGTTGCACCTCCAACTTCCAAGCCCCAACCAGTAAAAATTGGGGCAAATCACTCCAATCCCTCCCCCGACCTAGTAAATCCCAGCGAATGCCATTCACATCCTTGTTGCACCTCTAAATTCCAAGCCCCAACTAGTAAAAGTGGGGGAAAATCACTCCAATCCCTCCCCCCGACCCAGTAAATCTAGGCGAACACCATTCAAATATGCTCCAAACTAGAAAATCGGGAGGCGAATTCCATGGTTTAATGTTTATGCACATTTATTTTTTTGGGCTAACAGTTAATAATTAATTATTTTTAAAATAATTATAGGGCTAACTATGTAAAACTATAGAAAAGGGGTTTTATATAAAAAAAAATCGCCCTTCTAAAATTTAAAACCCTTTAAAATTCGCCCTTGGGCTTAAATTCGCCCCTTAAATTTTCCCTATTTATGGCTACCCTAGAAGACAAATCTAGAGTATGGTATGAAGGGTTGAAATTAGGAAGCTTGTGTTCTCTTAAAAAATTCCATATAATATTTTTGAAAATTATGGGAAGTCTCATCCTTCATCACCATTGTTTCAAGACTGTTGTAACCTTTGGAAATGTTTCATACAATATATTAAAAGTATTGGAAATGATTAAAATGTATGGATGATAAGGAGATATTAAATGCACTTTATGAATTTTCTTTAAGCTAGTTGTCATGATGATCAATAAATTTTCCAACAAGCAGATGTATCTTCTTTAGTTGAAGATGAAATGGATCAACAATTTGACAGTCAAGTCATATTACGTGAAATTTATGAGGATTTGCAGCCTTGTTAATCTATACGCAGTCAAAGGTATGAGCCAAGTCATTCAAATTGTTTTTCAGCCCATTCCTTTTATGAGATTTTATATCAAGAAGAAACTCCTTAAGATCAGGTTGTTGAAAATACATGTATGAAAATTCTGAATAGTGAGGTAACATGTGATGAAAGTTCACTTTTAGATAATCCCCGAGCATATCAAAAAAATTTCGAGCATATTGAGAACAAAGAGTTGAATGTTGAGCAACATGAAAATGGGTGGGAGCAAGGAGAAGTTTATGTGAAACATGTTTATTTTTATCATGACGAGGAGGTTGATTCCTTGAGTATGATTGAAGGCTGTCATGAGGAAGCACTAATAGAGAATGATCAACAACTTTTTGATCTACAAGTTCCTATCCCAAAATGTCTCTACAAATTTAAATGATCAAAAATTTATGTTTATGCATGTTGATATACATGAGATTCTCGTTGTAATGCATGAAAAGTCATTTTTAAACATCCATGTAGCACATGATATGGTTGACCCTGTTGTGTAACCAACTCCAAAAAGAGAAGAAAAGAGATATCAACGCCTTATAAATAAGCCACTTCGAGGGGGAAACCTCCAATACATTACATGAATGAACAATTCTTGGATGATACAATTCACAAAACCTCCTTTCTATATATAGGAGTCCATGGGGCTATAATGTAATCCTAGTGGGCCACAATGTAATCCTAGCCGACCTAACAATAATAATTTAAGGGCACAATAATAACAAAATGGGGGTTACAAGGGTACAATAATAACAATAAAGGGTTTACACTAACAATAATAAGGGGCTATACTAGTGATATAGGGACCTAACATGCCCCTCTCCTTCAAAAAAGTGTTGTCCTCAACACTTGAGTAGCTCCGGGTGCTTCTGTATAAAATTCTCATCCTCCCATGTAGAATCTTCGGTGGGTAAGTTCTTCCACTTGATGAGATACTCTGAAATTGATCGATTCCGTAGTTGTCGAGTTCTTGTTTCCGTGACCGCTTCCGGTTCCAATATGATTTTTCCTTCCTCATCAAGTTCTGGCAATATTGTTTGAACTGGAATATTTTCACCTATAACCTTCTTTAAACACGAAACATGGAAAACTGGATGTACTCGCGAAGAAGCAGGAAGCTCCAATTTGTATGCCATAGTACCAATATTTTGCAACACCTTGTAAGGACCATAGTACTTTGGCGATAATTTATTATCCTTATTTGCTTGCTTGAGGGACATTTGTTTGTATGGTTGTAGCCGTAGAAATACCCAATCTCCTACATCAAAACTTCTCTCGCTGCGATGTTGATCTGCCTGTTGTTTCATTCGATTTTGTGCCAAATTCAAGTTATCCTTTAAGAGTTGGAGAACTTATTGCTAATGCTCGATGTGATCTTCCACTGCTTGAACCTTCAAATTTTCCCTTAAAGATGATGTGATGGATGGTGGATGATATCCATAAAGTGCCATAAATGGGGTCATTTTTGCTGCAGTATGGAAGGAAGTGTTATACCACCATTCGGCAAGAGGTAACCACTTGACCCATTGTGTTTGTTTATCAGATACAAAACAACAAAGATATCCTTCCAAACATTTATTTACTATCTCGGTTTGACCATCAGATTGAGGATGATAAGATGAGCTATGAGCTAATTGAGTACCCAAACAAGAAAATAAATCCGTCCAAAAATTTCCAGTAAAAATGGGATCTCTGTCACTCACAATAACCCTTGGGTTTCCATGTAGCTTTTGAATTGTGTCCATAAATGTAGTAGCAGCTGTACTTGCTTTAAATGGATGAGATAATGCACAAAAGTGTGCATACTTGGTAAGTCTATCAACTACCACCATGATGACACTCTTTCCTTCGGACTTAGGTAAACCTGTGATAAAATCCATTGAAATCTCCTCCCAACGTTGACTTGGAATGGATAAAGGATGTAGAAGTCCTGGGGTCTTAATTGTTTCCACTTTATTCTGCTAGCAAACCAAACATTCCGCCACAAACTTTCGAATATCAGATTTAAGGCCATCCCAAAAAAATTCTTTCTTCACCCTGTGGTAAGTTTTTAAAAATCCTGAGTGTCCTCCTAAAGGAGAAGTGTGCAATTCAGAAGAATCTTTTGTTTTAGTTGGGAATTCTTACAAAGATATAAGCGATCTTTGTACCATAAGGAATCATTTTTCCAACTAAATGTATCAGATGTACTAGGATCTTTCTGCAACTTTTGAATGAGTATCCATACATCTTTGTCCTTCTTCCATTCATCTCTTGCTTTAGTTATCCAATCTGGTTGGATAATAGAAATGGCACAAAGCAATGCTTCCACCTCTTCATTCTTTCTTGAGAGTGCATCTGCAACAACATTCGGCTTTCCTTTTTTGTAGATTATTTCAAAGTCATAACCCAACATCTTTGTGACCCATTTTTGCTGTTCTTCTGACGATAGTCTTTGTTCCAAAAAGTGTTTAAGACTATCATGATCAGTTTTCACCTTGAAGTGTCTTCCCATTAGGTAAGTTCGCCATTTCTTTAGTGCATGTAGTATTGCTAACATTTCCTTCTCACAAATAGGTTTCTGTAAATACTTTCCTTTGATTGGACGACTTTCAAAAGCAATGGGTCTTCCTTCCTGCATTAAAACTGCACCAATTCCATTTCCTGAGGCATCACATTTCACAATAAAGGTTTTTGTGAAGTCTGGTGTAGCTAAGACCGGTGCTAGGCACATTGCCTCTTTAAGACGTTCAAAGGCCTTAGTTGCTTCAGGAGTCCATGAAAATGCATCTTTCTTCAATAATGTTGTTAGAGGTGCTGCTATTCTCCCATAATTCTTAACAAACTTGAGATAATACCTTGTTAACCTGAGAAATCCTCGCAACTTCTTTATGGTTGTGGGAACTTTCCATTCCTTAATGGCTTTAATTTTGTTAGGGTCTATTTTAACACCCTCGTGAGATACAATATGACCCAGATATTCCACCTCTTGTACTCCAAAGAAACATTTGGATTTTTTTGCATATAATTGTTTCTCCTGCAATAGTTTGAGCACCCTGTCAACATGTTCAACATGATCCTTCCAAGACCTGCTATAGATTAGTATATCATCAAAAAATACTAGCAAAAAATTTCTAAGGAAGGGTTTGAAAATGGAATTCATCAACCCTTGAAATGTAGAAGGTGCATTGGTAAGGCCAAAAGGCATGACCAAAAATTCATAATGACCCTCATGAGTTCGAAATGCTGTTTTTGGAATATCTTCATTCTTCATTCTAATTTGATGATATCCTGAACGAAGATCCAACTTGGTAAAATAAATTGTTCCATGTAATTCATCCAATAATTCATCAATCACAGGAATGGGAAATTTGTCTTTAATGGTGAGCTTATTGAGCTCCCTATAATCTGGACACATTCGCCATGATCCATCCTTTTTGTGTACCAATACTACAGGAGCAGAGAAAGAACTTTGACTGGGTTGAATTATACCCGCCTCTAAAATTTCTGCAATCATACGTTCAATTTCGCTCTTTTGGAAGTAAGGATATCTATAAGGCCGGATGTTTGGAGGAACACTTCCTGGAATCAAATGAATAGCATGATCATGATCACGAATAGGTGGGAGTCCTTTGGGAGTTTCAAACACTTTGGAATGATTGTCCAAGACTTGTTGGAGATCTGCAGAAATATATGATTTTGATGTTGGAACTTCTAGTGAGCATAATTGTGCAATTACGCCTCGCTGTTCTTTCTTTAGAAGCTTTGTCATGACATTAGAGCTTATTATCCTTCCCGGCTTCCCCGCAATACCCCGTAATTCAACTTCCTTTCCTTCTGAAAAAAATTTCAAGAAAAGTTCTTGAAAATTAAAAGCTACCGTCCCCAAAGATTGTAACCATTGTACTCCTAGTACAACATCAGCACCTTCCATAGGAATGGAAAGCATTGGACTAGTCAATACATATTCCCCCATGGTTAGCTTAATATTATGGCATTTTCCAAAGCAATTTATAGTTCCTCGATTTGCGACCATCACTTGACATTATGGTGCTGGGTATAGGAAACAATTTAATTCCTTGGCTACCTTATAATGAATAAAATTATGGGTGCTACCTGAATCAATCAACACTATTACCCTTTTCTTCTTTATATGTCCTTCTATCTTGAGAGTTTGAGGAGTGGTAATTCCTGCCAGTGCATTACACGATATTGTCGGATTCATTTCTTCCTCTTCTAGGGGTGGTTCCCGGTGTATATCCTCTTCTTGTTCATTTTCTTCTTCTTCTTCACAATCTATGTAAAATAATTTCTTCTCAGCACACTTATGACCTTTAGTGTATTTGCTATCACAACTGTAGCAAAGCCCTTTTGCTCTTTTTTCTTCCAATTGTTGTGGTGTCAACCTTGTAAGTTGTGGAAATCTAGGCGTAGCAACACTTCTTTATAGAATTGAGTGGTAGGCTTCCTTGTCGCCATAATTTTACATTCAACTTTTCTTGCCAACCTGAATGCCTTCTCCAATGAATCAGGTTCCAAAACGCAAACTTCATGTTGGATGTTATCCTTTAAAGTGCTTAGGAAGAGATCAATCCTGTGTCCCTCTGGAATATCAGTTACCCTTATATTCAATTTTTGGAAGTCCTCAATGTGCTGCCCCACTAAACCCTTTTGTTTGAGATTTATCAATTGGGTAAAGAAGGTGTTGCTCTTTGTATCCTCATAATGTGCTATCATTTCCTCCGTAAAAATTGACCAAGTGACAATTTTTTATGGGAGAAAAGCCATTGATACCATACAAATGTATTTTGTTCTAAATGTAAAGTTGCAATGCGTACCTTTTGTGTGTTTTGCACGTTATGGAGATCAAAATATTGCTCCATCTGTAGTATCCATGTTACAGGATCCTTTCCATCAAACTTCCTCACATCCATTTTTGGAATATGGTGGTTCTTCCCGCCAACATTAGAGTTTATGAAATCACGATTAACATTTATTTTGTTCTCATCATGAGGTTCTTCTACTATATTTCCGCCATTAAGAATCATTTCTTGTTTTAAGCTTGTCATCAAGCCTTCCATGTATGATTTTAGATCATTCTTCATGTCATCCATCTTAGCTTCCATGCCCACTTCCATGCCATCCATCTTAGCTTCCACGCCATCCATCTTAGCTTCCATGCCTTTCTTCAAACTGTCCATCTTCACTTCCAAGCCTTTCTTCAAAACTTCCATTTCATTTTTTGTTGCTCTTTGCGAGAGTGAAATTTGTTGCACTTGCTCTTGTAATTTTGATAGATCATGTTGCAATTCTTCATCTTCATGAGTCATAGTAGAGCCTTCTGAAGGCTTAATGGGTGTTGAATTCTTTTTAGGGGCCATTTTAGAATCAAATATTGATATCTATTCTACAATATTCCCTTGGAATCAATTCAACTTGATTCTTCAAACAAGACTTATGCAATTCGGAAAAAAAAATACACACCTTTTACTAGCTTTTAGGAGATCGATATTGAAATTGAATTATCTCTGTAATTGAAAATATTCGATATCTGAAATTCAGCCCTGTAGTAGCCCTCTGAAGCTTCTTTCAAATGCCACAAGTCTGACCTGATTTTGATTCTCCAAGACAAAGTTGTGTCCAATCTCCCACAATGACCTAATTCTGGACTGGTTCAGTAGAGCGAACTTGTACGACTTGCCACGTGTCACTGTTTTGTTCTTTGTCTCTGAAATTGATATCCAAGAAACTACAGGCCGTGTACTTGCGACCACTTTTGACAGCACTCAAATCCAATCTCTAGAGAGAGAGTTATTGAACTTTTCCCACAATCACCTCTTTGAGATGAAATTCAGGAGCCTGAAAAAGCACTACCTTCCACAGATCATATCTCCAAAAATATTTCGAACCAAGCTCTGAAATTTTTTGACGAATTTCCTCAGGATTTCAGCTTCGCACCATACGAATTTCAGATTCTGACCCTTCGTAGAAAACTTTTTATAGCGAAAATGCCACGATGACCTGTTTAGGAGCTTGAAAAAAGGCCTAACTTCCATAGATGATATCTCCGAAAATATTGCGAACCAAGCTCTAAAATGTTTAGACAATCTTCCTCAGGATTTCAGCTTCGTACCCTAACAATTTCAGCTTCTGAAACTTCGTAGAAAAAAAGTTATAGCGAAAATTCCACGATGACCTGTTTGGAGCAGCGAAACCCTAGAATCCCAAGCCTCTGATACCAAATGTTGTGTAACCAACTCCAAAAAGAGAAGAAAAGAGATATCAACGCCTTAGAAATAAGCCACTTCGAGGGGGCAACCTCCAATACATTACATGAATGAACAATTCTTGGATGATACAATTCACAAAACCTCCTTGCTATATATAGGAGTCCATGGGGCCATAATGCAATCCTAGTGGGCCACAATGTAATCCTAGCCGACCTAACAATAATAATTTAAGGGCACAATAATAACAAAATGGGGGTTACAAGGGTACAACAATAACAATAAGGGGTTTACACTAACAATAATAAGGGGCTATACTAGTGATATAGGGACCTAACAGACCCCATTGAATATTTTCATGAATAGTCAGAGTCATGCCTTAAGAATGATGTTGAAATTGAAGACATAGGACAAAAGAAGCCATCAGTTATGAATGAATTCAGCTCTTATGGTTTTACTCATCAAGAAGAGCTAAATTTTCATGATTATCAAGATCCTTTGGTAAGTATTTTCCAGTGATCAATGGAGGTGGAGTTTATTTGATTTATAACTTCAAGTTATGGATTCAATTTTCATTCTGAGTTGCCAATAGATGATCCATTTCTGATTCTGTTCAAGCACAATCAAGAAGCCTAGGTGTTGGATCAGCTCTTTGACTGGCTATATTGGAGGTTTCATATTGCTTGAATCAAACATCTGATTTTCAGCTTAGGGTAGATTGGTATGTACATAAATAAGCTCACAGGTTTGAGCATCTACTTTTCAGCAGTAGTATCTTCAGTTTTCAGCATGGTTTTCAGTTGTAGTTGTGATTATAAGTTTGTATAGTTTCTGTTTAAATGGAAGTTTGAGAGCAAAAGTCAATTTGAAAGTTGCAGTATTTGCGTTGGAAACTGCCCAATGATTAGGCACGTGGTATACGAGTTCTTTGCTGCACCACAGGGGTACAACATCCCCATTGGAGCCATTGTTATCCATGATAACCATTAGGTTGGTCTTGAGTCAATAGTCAATTAGGGTAAGTTACTTAGGGTTGAATAAGATCTTTTAAATTTGTAATTAAAAAAAAAAATCATATGTTTGGGGGTGTTTTGGTGAGTTGGAAAGGTCATCAATAATGTAAGAGCAATCATTTTCAAATAAAAATCCAAAAAATTCTTTGTGCATGAGTTAATCTGGTCATTAGAGTGAATTTTACACTTTTACCAAATTCCACAACAAATTCAGTGTAAACGTGTCAGGATTTGGTACGAAAGTTCCTGTACTCTGTTTTTATTCCAACGTTATGTGTTTTTTATGTTTTGGAGCAGTCAACGTAGTGAAAATGTGGATGAATCATGAAATAAGAGCATGAATATCATTGTGCGACTTGTTCAAGGTGGAAGCTCAGCAATCAAACTCCATATGTCTGACAACTCATCATGATGCCAACTGATCAATTGGAAAACTCACCATCTCAACTAAGGCTTACAAGGTCTTAACTCCAATGTATCAGTTGGCCAACGCCTCAACATGTCAGTTTGGTTTGATAGAGATGGTACAAGTTGAATTGAAGAAAAATGGTCTTAAATTGATTGTGCAAGATGATGATGTTACTCCATGAAACATGGTAAGGGAACATATTTTTGGACCATATTATGTCTAGTAGTATCATACCAGGCATGTACAGGATTTAATAGTGTTTTGGAGGTGAAAAAAGAAGAAGAAGGAGCAAAATATCAGTGAACTAGGTACTTTCGTAGCACATTTCAGGCTTAAAGATAAGTTTTTGTTACAAAAGTGTTGTAGGTTTCTTTGAGGATAAAATTATGAAAAAATATTATAACAAGGGTGACTTAGAGCATGTGTTTACCTCATTAGCCTCAAGGAAGACCCTCCAACAGTTAGAAAGGTCAAAGATTAAGAAAAAGGTGGATTTTGGAGTTTGCTACGAAAGTTCTTGTACATGATTTGTTTAGCGGTCAACTAGCTCACTTTCTGGCCAAATGGAATGGAATTTTGGAAAAATGAAGGAGACTTTTCTTCAACACAAATCCATCTACAAAAACCTCTCTTAGCTTTTTCACAACCATTAGGGTTTGGAAATTATGCACTCATTTTTTAGGCCTATTTTCAGAATTTTTACTAGCCAAATTGGTGTAGAAATTTTAAAATTCGACTTGGCGGAGGTCCAACACAACATCCACGTGGCATGATGACAAATCAATGGGCCATCACATTCAGAAAATCAATTTTTTGCATTTGATAAGGGTCATTAAAATAATTTTTTGAGTTATTTAATGAAAGAAGAGTCCTTTTTGTATTCAAACTTTGCCAAATAGAAAATATCCCTAGGAAGTCTCCAAGTGATGTAATTCTATTACGAATAGGTCTCTCAAGTAGGAATTCGAGGCTAACGCAGGTGGCAGACCATTGTATGATACCTCACTCTATAAATGAGGGAGTTTTTGAGTTTGAAGTTGGTTTATGAATGTAAATGGGAGGGTTACTATGTTATTTTTTTTTACCAAGCTTATACACACTTGCAGCAATTGTCTTTTAGACCTGAGATTTCTTTTGAGCTTATGTGTTTGTGTTTTACCATTTCTAATTTTATCATAAACTTCATAATATCATAATTACTTGGAATTCATAGTATTATTCTGCAATTTACTTCATGTATTATGTTTTTTTTTGTAAAAAAAGAATTATTTTTAAGCTTAATTGCCTTAACTTCCATGAACTATATGTGCTTGTGATTAAAGTCCCATAGCTGAATCCAAGCCCAATGGTAGCCTTCATACAATATTCCACCCGAAAACTCACTTAAAACACAAAATATTTATCCATCTGCAATATAATTTTAGTCTTGAGCATTTTATATTTTCTTTGAGAGAGCCCTCTCTGATTGGAAGGGCTAAATTCCAATCCAAAGGTGTTTGAAATAGTTGCACTAGGTTGAGAGTTGAACGACCCAATTGGTTCCAGCTTAGTGCTAACAAATGGTTTGATAATTTTTATTGGACAATGGTTGGTAAATAAAAGGTTGTTGTAATTTGGTATTTGGATGTGATCTCCACCTAATACTTGGTCCAAAGTGTTTGTCACAATGATATTGGAAAGATTTTTTATGACTTTCATATTAGTTTTCATATGACATCAAAGGCTTGATAAGATGACTTAGTTGATTTGATTGTACAATATTGATTTCTGTGAGGCTGAGCATATTGGTTTAGTCTAGTATTATATAAAGCAAGCTCCCCGAGCCTGGTATGTCCACATTGACAATTACTTGATGAAGCTAGGAAGACATGCCGATCCAAGCCTCTACTTCAAAATTCGTCCAAGGTATGACTTTGATTTTGGCTTTATATACTGATGGTCTATTATTGATAGGTAATGAGCCTCTGATGATAAAAGTAAGAGGGATATGGACTATGAAATTTGAAATAAATAATCATGGAATTCTGAATTACATTCTGAAGTTGGGAAGATAAAATCTGTATTGTGAAGCTATTAAAGAAAGTGAAAATGCAAACCCTTGGACACTCCGATTGAATTTAAAGAAGTTATGAGAAGATGTTGTTGAACCCGAATTGGTAACCAAAATTTGATTGAGGCATTGATGTTCCATATGAGCACCCATCCGTATATATATGTTTGGCATAGAACAAATTGAATGGATTCATTATTGAGCCACTTCACACACATTGAGTTGTCCCCAAGCACACTTTGAGATATTTGCAAGAGATGTTCGATTTTTGGTCTGAGATATTCTTCCTATGATATGTGATTACATGGATGTACCGATGATTGTTTGGGATTGTTATTGATGAGATAAGAACATCTTGGTTTTTCTTTAGTATGAGATCTTCCATGATATTCTGACGAAAATTACGTAGCTTTAAGCACAACTGAGGTTGAGTACGATGTTGCTAGCATGGCTATATGCGAGACATGTTGAAGAAGCTATTTGAAGAGATATTTGAGTAGGTTTTGGATATGACAAGGATACATTGTGATAATATCGAGTGGTATATGATTGGTAGAGAATTCTGTATATAATTGGGACTGATATATATTCAGCGGATGTTGTTGTACGAGACAAGATTAGTCTTGTGGTTGTTGCTTCCGTAAGAGGGAGGATGAATAAGGGATCCTTTCTGTGATATATATTTTATTCTAATATAACATTTATTTTGATGTCCTGCATGAACAAGGGACTACTGGTATTTGGAGATGATGATTAAGCCAATGCTATATATGAGCATGATGTTATGTTTTTGAGGTATAGAGAGAAGGACTCATCGATAATACTAAGTTAGCTCTTCCCCCCTCATTGAGGGAAATATAGAAAATAGGTGTGTGTGATCCCTACTCTTGTAGTATGTCAGGTATCTCCCCTATTGTCACCCATAGGGCATGTGTGATCCTTATCTATTTTTAGAAGTCACGTATTATCCCCTATCTTGGTCAAGAAGAGTATACCCCAGTTTTCACAATACCAACAAACTGGGATTGTTGGGAGGGTGTCTGGCCAATAGGTTGAGAAGGATTGGGAGTGTGTGATCCTTACCTTTGGTAAATCATATATCTCACCCAAGCTTAGATTATGATGCAAGTGTTTTACCACATGAATATTGACTGTCATTTTTGGGAAGATCAGTGGGAAATAGGATGGGTTGAGATGTGCTCCCCTATATCACCTATTGCTCAATATGGGGTTGAAGATGTTTTTCTCCCCCATTAGATTCCAGGTTGAGATGTGCTCCCCAATGTGGTTTTAGGCTGAGATGTGCTCCCTGATATGGTTCTAGGTTGAGACTAAGCTCTTCGATGTGGTTCTAAATTGAGCATGGCTCCCTGAGGATAAAATCTCTGATGTTTCCCGGGTGGTAGCATTGGGCTCCCTGCTAACAGTGATTCTGGGTGGAAACAATAACACCCTGCTGAATAAAGGGTGGTAGCTTAGGATCCCCTTCGATGTCAAATTATTCTTATTTTAGATTCGAGAATGTTCAACATATGAGTAGGGAAAATCAAGAGATAAACAAGAATAAGCAAGAGATGAGCATAGATGGCATTTGATGACGAGATACTTGAGATTGGATATGATTTAATGACAAGATTATTGTGATGTCTACATGATGCAGTAACAATTTCTCCCTAGCTAAGAGGTAGTGTTCATTTGGAAGCTTAGTGACAAATTCCTCTTTTCGAGAGGACCAAATTTGACTATTGAAGTGCTCAATTTGGACAAAAGAAAGTATAATTTTGAATTAATCCTCACATGTGCACATTCGATTAGGGCGGCCCTAAAGAAAATTGGACACCCTTGGAAGGCTATAAATACAAGTGAACTCAACCTCATTTGGACATCGTTATGGAGCACTCTTCTATTCTCTTCTTTGGTTTGGCTCGCACAGGTATGATGCAAGTTCGCAAGTATTGGTTGGAATAGGTCCGAAATTACATGATCCAAATCTCGCATCTTTATTTTAGGGTTTTGGGTCTCATCCACAAGCATGTCATGGAGATATTTCAACCAGATGCATGAGACATTTTCCCTGTGACTAGAACCTAAAGGTATAATTTTCATTTAACCAAAGTTTTCACTCATTTATCGTAGAGTTTGGTAGTTGACTACAAAAAATGACAATTGATTACAGGTTCCTGAAACAGGGTTTTGGATTATTGACATTGTTGGATTCATCTTACGGATATTGTCTAGTTCATTTTGTTGGTTAGGTTTATGATGAAAGATATGAAGCATTGTACTCTCTCTTTACTAAATCATTCAATGAAAATATAATAAGAAGAAGAATTTGAAAGGGTTTTCCCCATAGTGGGTTTTCCCCTTGCCTCCAACCAATCCTGACATCTCTATGTGTGAATGATTTTATTCTATTGATCCTTTATGTTCCACTGCATTGATGATGATATTTTTATTTCTACATAGTTTCATATGTTGTTGAATAGGGATGTAAATTTGAATAATGTTATGATATAATGGGGTGAATTTAAGATGGAAATAATGAAATTCAGTTATCAAAGAAAAGAACAATGTATCCCTACGAAAAATTAACAGAGAGAGAGAAGAAGAGGAGAGAGAGAGGGAGAGAAGGGGAAGAGAGTGAGAGGGAGACATAGAGATGTAGGGGGGAAAGAGGGTTAGAGAGAGAAGGATATAGGGAGGGATATAGTGACAAAGTTGAATGGGAAAGAGAGAGAGAGAGAGAGAGAGAGAGAGAGAGAGAGAGTGATGAGAGAGAGACAAAGGGATGTGGGAGAGAAAGGGAGAGAGAGGAAGGAAAAGAGAGAGGACTTGAGAGAGAGAAGGAGAAAGGGAGGGAGAGAGAAAGGGAGGAAAAAATAAAGACATAAAGAGAGAAAGGTGGAGAGAGAGAGAGAGGGAGTGACAAGGGA
The DNA here is from genome assembly GCA_034641835.2 of Pinus albicaulis. NCBI lineage: Eukaryota > Viridiplantae > Streptophyta > Pinopsida > Pinales > Pinaceae > Pinus > Pinus albicaulis. The sequence goes on from CM076578.1 coordinate 891,187,980, forward strand.
GAGATGGAGAGAGAGTGAGGGAGAGAGGAGAGTAGGAAGGAAGAGAGAGAGAGAGAGGAAGACGGAGGGAGAGACAGATAAATAGATATGGAGATAGTATGTATGTTTGGGGGGTGATATAGAGAGACAAATAAGTATAGACAAATTGAGATAGAGATATAGATAGAGGAGGGAGGGGGGGATATGGAAGAAGAGAGAGGGAGGGATGCATAAATAGATATATATTGAGAGAGAGAGAGAGAGAGTGTGTGTGTGTGTTTGGGGGGGGTGATATAGAGAGATAAAGAAGGAGATATGGAGGGAGATATAACTATTGATGGTGGGGGCATAGAGAGGGAAGAGAGAGAGATAGAGGTAGGGAGGGAGTGGTCGAGAGAGATAGGGAGGAGGAGAGAGAGAAGGAAAGAGGGAGGGAGATAGAGACAAAGATGGAGGGGAGAGAAAGAGGGAAGAAGAAAGAGACAGATAGAGGCATATACATATATTATATATTATTATATAACATTGAACATTGTTAACCATAGAGGAAGATGAAGTAAGTCTTTTACAAAATGTAAAAGAAGTTGGATTTATAAAGCCATGAATATTTTGGTTTCTCACTCAAATAGATGCATCGATTCCTGATCCTATTTGATTGATTGAACTGAATGAAATGATTTCAATGTAGTTGTTGATTTCTAATCCAATTTGGTTGCTTTCACTAGATGCATTGATTTCAGTGTAGATGTTGATTTCTAATCCTATTTGATTGTTTGCACTAGATGTATTGGTATCAATTTAAATGATGATTTCTAATCTTATTTGATTGCTTGCACTAGATGCACTGATTTTAATGTATATGTTTCTTTCTAATCTTATTTGATTCTTGCACTAGATGCATTGATATCTGTGTAAATGTTGATTTCTAGTTTGATGTAACCAGATGTATGATGTACATTAATTTTAAAGTAATTAGATTAATAGTGTGCATTAATTTCAGTGTAAGTACAAAAAAATTATTGACGATGTGCATTGATTTTGGTGTTGTATTAATTCAACCATAAATAAAATGCTTGAATTTCCATCTTAAATAAAATATTCATTTACTGTAAATGTTTGCTTCTTGAAACTTGTTGTAGCCGCTTCAATACTACCCAAAATGTTCAATTTGTATATGTTGGTTTGACAGGTCTTGACCTAGGTTCGGATATAAGGTTTACCAACAAACCCTTGTAATACTGGCCCTTTCGGCAATGGCCTGCTTGTGCAGGTCAAGGTCTCACCTGGAGTAGTATGGGAGGGTGATAGAACTAGGTTTCTACACCCTGAGAGAGAGAAAGTTAATTTAAGTGGGTCCCTTAAGATCTAATAGACCTGTGTTGGAGAAGCCCTAACACATAAACCCTTAACAGTATATCGGCAAAATAACTTAAGTGAAGCTCATAAATCATCGGATAACATGTTAACAGAAGCAAGGTGACTAATCATAACCAAATCTATGCATTCATTCCTTACAGTATCACATCCATGTGCGCATCAATAAATCATCAGTATTCAACGAATAGATATAAATTTAGAAATAACATAGAGCACAACCAATAACCATAACACATAAATACTCAGCTATCAGAAAAAGTCTTCTCATTCATTCATATTCAGATCCAACTTACAGACTCTATTTACCAACCCGCGCACACAACCAACTGGGTCTGCACACAGTAGGAATTAGGGTCTCCGCGCACATAGCCAGCAAGAGCCCTTACCCAGAAAATCCACCCAACAGATCTCTACAATTCGTATCCAAGCTCAATTAGATTACAAAAACTTACTACTAAACTCGACTTATCCATCTATTTATATCATATTAGCCTGCGCTACTCTATGGTCTACAAACCATGGTTTTTGGACCCTTGGTCTACCCTTTGACCCATTAAAATTCATTAGGGGTTTTGACTCGCCCAAAATCCCCTGTGCCAGACTAAACTATTACAAAATATTACAAAAATATATCAAAATTTCATGCAGGGGACCCTGCTCCAACATGCCCCCAACACAATCTTGTGACTCATCCCGAGTCACAATGGTAGTGGGGTCTTCATTTTAAGCTCGAGCGCCTCGATGGCCGCAACAAAGGGGGTCAATATACCTGCACTTTAGGCTGCGACGTTCTACACAGTTTCAACCAACTGTTCTGAAAAATGCCCTGTAGCGGCCGGAGTGACCTGCTTCATCATGTGGTTTAGACTGCAGATGATAGCATCAAGGTCTTGAGAGAGCTGCATGGCCTCCTCTGACCAACGCTTTATGTGATTAGTGAAGATTTTCTTCCGATGACGGAGTGCCTCTACCTCGCCTTGCAGCACCTGGCTGGTCTGAAGGCGTTCCATTCACTAAGCAGGGATGAGGGTAGGGAGAACTTCTTGTAAGTCATCGAACTCATTCTATTTCACACGCAAGTCCTAATTGAGCTTCTTGAAGAGAGGATCTGTTTGCAATGAAGTCCATATCTCCATGGATTTGTCAAGCAGGGAGGATCCATATGTGACAGATGTTGGAATGCCAGCCACTGCGTTCTGAATTTTAGCCGTTCGTTGCGCACGCACTTCTGGGGGAGTCACGTGCTGTAGTTGGGCCTGCAATACTACAATATGTTGTTCAAACTCTACCTTTACCGACTGAACTTCTGACTGTGAGGCTTTGAGAGCTGCAACCAAGCTTTCGACTTTAATTTGCGGTGCGACCGAGGGTGGGATAGAAATTTTGAGAATGTCGTCGCATAACCAGTCGATGGTGCTTTCTAACTCCACCGGCTGAGCTAAGGTTGCCTGCTACGCTATCTGAGCCTACTTTGTTTCTTCCGTCTTGACAGTTGCGACGCACTCAACCTCACCAACCTGCTGCTAGGCGCGCACATCTCCATCCTAAAGCTCCACTGAGATGAAGATGTGCAATTTGTGGAGCTTCCCACTCGACAACCTGGCCAAGTCAAGGCCGACCTCAACACAGGCGTGGAATTTTGTGCATAAACCTGCTGGATTCAGGGACACTATAGCACTTGGGAGGGAACAAACTCTGCGTCTTGTGGCTACGATGATTGCTATGGAGGGAAAGTGTGTGGGTACTAGCCTCACTAGATCCGCGCTTGCTTGAACTGGCCTCAATTGATCCACGCTCGCTTGCAAGGTATCGACCTTTAGCTACAGAACCTGTAAGCTAGACAGGAGGGCTTCTACGACAGCCTTGTGCTGAGCCTCTAGGGTGTCCCATCGATCCTTAGATGCCAAGGTGACGGCATTGGTAATTTTGTCAAGGTCCTCCTCAGTTAGAGTAACTGCCTTTTCTCCACCTGTCTTGGACCCTTTCTGATTCTTGTGTGGTACGTTAGAATTTTCTCCTCTGTGCTTGAGGCCACGTGATGATTCGGTACCAGCTCCACCAAGGCCATCTAACCCAATCCCTGATCTTTGTCTGCTTCGTCAGCGTCGTCCTCGTCCATTTCGTTGTTAGTGTCTTGCTCGTCGCCTGCTATCTATGGGTGCCCCGTTTTAGTACCTGTGGGCACTGTGTTAGGTGGATCCGTGGCTGTTTCTATCGGGGTGGTTTCCTTCAGGGATGTGTCTTTCCTGGACATGGACAACTCGACCGACTTTATAGGGCCCAACCCAATCTTCCATGATTTTGGCCACGAGGCGAAAACCTGATCAACCTCCTCTTCTGCAACCATGTAGGGTAGGGGATACCAATTAGGGCTCTTATGGGCCTTGATCATGATGTGATGCATTGTGACCTGAAACATCGCCACACTCTTATACTTCTCATTTACGGTCGGCGAGAGGCGTGGTTGGGAATGAATCGCCTGAGTTAATGCACTGGAAAATAGAACCCATAAAATCTTGTTTTATTCGATCCACTTTGCATTCGTTGAATCCCATAAATTTGTGTAACACACCCCTTCGAAGAGGCTAGCCTCAATGTCCTCCTCGGTTTCCCAGGCGACCAGAGCAATCAATAAGAGAAGCCACGAATAGAAGAAGGGCTTCCCCATTTCATACGACTCGCACATGTTCTCCAGATGCTGCTCACAGAGGAATTGAGACAAGTTATAGAGTACTCCTTTTCCACATTTTTCCACCAAGGCAATGACATGCGCTGGAACTATCTTCGGCTGACATTTCCGCAGAAGTTTACACCCCAGGATCAGGGTGCCCGCACACACCACCTGATCATTGATAGTATGGACCCAAAATCCCCATTTGTCCCACTCAAACATGTATGTATCCTTTACTTCGTTGGAAACCTTCAGCTTAGTACTGTTACTAAAGCCCTTCAGCAGATTGGTCCCCCTCATAGGCAGGGCGGTGATCTTGTGGATTAGGGTGGCATTAATTGGAATTCTTCCTTGGATCCAAAGCACGCCATCGTGGACCAGGGTCAACAATTGTCGAATGTAGAGGCTATTAATGGGGTACCACCCAAAATATGGGATCTTGAGCATGTTGAGGACATCCGTGTTGTGCAATATATATGCCCACGACATGGGTTCTACCTTCAGGTCAATATCATATCAGACGTGCTCCAAGTAATTTTCAAGGGCCAGCTCTGGAAATGTGACCTTGTTGGCGATATCATAATCAAAAAACCTCATTTGGGGAAGCATGCCATGCATTTTTCCAACCACAGGGACCTCTTAGGGACATAAGGGCATATGCAGGTAGTCCCGGACTGCATCAAGGTCCTGTGATTTACACGTCGAAGGCTTCTACGGTGGAACATATGGTGGCCGCCAAGAAACTAGCTCTACTTGCAGTGGTTCGTTAGTCGTCGACCGCTTGGATGGGTCACCTTTCGCAGGGTGCTTCATATAAGTTTCTCTGGGAGATAGAACATTCCTTGGGGAGGTGTGTGGCTTAGACGTAGCCCACTTCGACACTTTTCACTTGCCTTTTTCCTTCACCTTCACCTTCACCGAGGTGGATGAAACTTCCTCCATTTCCTGAAACACTTCTTGGATCTCGTCCGATTCTTCTGCCATAGACACTGTGAGAGGCGCCAAGAGCTCTTCTGCAAGATTGGTGGCTGTCATCCTAGCTCAGAATATGAACTCACGGTTACTCATGTTGGAAGGGGACTCACAACCAGACATGTAGATTACCCAGGTGGCCAGAGAACAGAGCTTATAGAGGGTCACGAGGCACCAATCATTTACATAATGAAGGGCCTAACTAAAACCCCTACCCTTCTTATTGTGATCCTCTCATAGTTAAAACAGTCGGGTGAGCATTAAATTCCTGGTATTATTATAGGAATAGTAAGAGGTCTCCCAAAACTGTTTTATTAAATGTGATGAGTTTTCCATTCCCAAGAAAAAATCTATTTTCCCCTACTGCTGCGTGGTTCCAACAACTAGTTTTCCTAGCTACGTACCACCCCTGCGCCTCCATCGCACCTCTCCACACCTATCATTCCTAGTGCGTGCGACACTCCTGATACAAATACTCTGGCCATATAGTCACTTGGTAGGAATCGGGTCATCCTTGTAAGGCTTTAGACAACTTCCATTAACGTACCCAAGCAGGTAGTCTCTGCGCAACGTAGCCAACCTTAACGCACCCCCATCTGTAATCTCTTTTACTATGTAAGGATACAACCAATGCTTACGGAAATTTCCTGGGTGATGCGCAAACTGACTGTCATGAAGCAAAACCAAATATTCCTCCTTCAACACCTTCTGTCGGATTTGCTGATCCTGCGAAGCTTTTCCTCGAGCTTTCTGCACCTAATGGTGAAAGTTAGCAATGAACCGATCCTCTTCTAATGCAACCAACTACGCCAAGTGTTCCTCCATGATTTCAGATTCTGCCATGTTTGTAAAAGCTACAATGCGCAGGCTGAGGAAGATCTATTCCATGGGCATGATGGCCTCCTTCCCATAGACCATTCTGAAAGGAGTTTTCCCGGTCAGTTTATTGCATGTGGTCCTATAGGCCTAGAGCACTGAGGGGATGCACACATCCCAATCACTTCAATCAAAATTTCAGACCTTAGTTAGTGCATGTTCCAAAATTTTGTTGAAAACCTACACTACCCCATTAGCCTGTGGGTGATATGGTATCTCTTCACATGGTGGATCTGAAATTATTCTTTCAAAGCTTCAATAGTTTCATTAAAAAAATGCGTACCTCTATCGCTCATTAAGATCTTTGGGTAGCCAAACCACGTCAGAATATGCTCAAAGACGAAGTGCGCATTGGTATCTGTAGTACAATCCTTCACATCCTTTGCTTCCGCCCATCTGGTTACATAATTAGTTGCAGTAATTATGTAACGTGTGCTAGTCTTCTTTCTCGAAGGATTGATAGGGCCTACAAAGTCTATAGCCCATTTTTCGAATGCCTGCAACTCCATCTATGGTTTTAGGGGAATTTCATCTCTGCGTGATGGTTTCCCTGTTCTTTGGCATGCATCACAGGCTCGACAGTATACATGTGCATCACTATGCAATGTGGGCCACCACTACCCAAACCTCAATACCTTCTGCGCAGTTTCTTTTCCTGCATAGTGGCCTCCTACCACCTCTCCATGGGATTCAACCAAGATAGCTTGTCTCTCATGTTCTAATACATACGTCCGCAATACCTTATCTGCCCCCAACTTGTATAATTCGCCGGAAATTATCGTGAAATCAGCTGTGTGAGCCACCAACTCCTTTTTCTGTTGCATTGAATAGTGTGTAGGTGCCATCTCGGTGGTCAAGAAATGAATAATTTCTACAAAGTGCTCATAAACCACCTTGATAACAAAAATCTTCGCATCAGGTAACCCTTATTTTAGATTATTTGGCTCTTCCCCACTCTCAATCTGAGATAAGTGATCAGGTCTTGCATTCAGTCTCCCGGGATTCACAATAATTTCAAAATCATACTCTTGGAATAGCAGTAATCATCTAAAAATTCCCCCCCCAACACACACTTATTGACCAAGTATTTTAAGGTTGAATGATCAGTGAACACCTTAAAGTGTCCGCCAAATAGATAGTGCCTATATTTCTATAGGGCACACACCATTGCCAATCCTTCTCACTCAGTAGTATAATAGTTGTGATCTACGCTAGAGATTTTTCTGCTAGCAAACACAATCAGATTATCAATGTCTCCTTCTCCTGGCTGCGCTAAGACAACTCCCAGGGCGATCCCGGATGCATCCACATGTACATGAAAGACCTTCTCCTAGTCCAAAAATATGAGAATAGGTGCAGTGACCATATTTTCCTTCAGCAACTCAAAAATATTCTAACAATCCTCCTCCCAGAAAAAGGTACATCCTTCTTTAGCAACTTCTCCATTGGTGCAGTAACCAGGGCATACCCTTGAATAAAATTCCTATAGTAGCCCGTGTGCCCTAAGATGGAGCGCAGCTGTTTCTCAATGGTGGGGACTGCTAAATTGATGATAACTGCAATCTTGGTTAGGTCAACCATCAATCCATGCTGACATACAATGTTCCCTAACAAAATCCCAAATGGTACACATAATATGCATTTCTTGATGTTTAGCAAAATCTGGTGTTTCCTGCAGGCATACAACATCATGCGCAGATTCGACACATGCTTCTTTACTAATCCAAAGACTGTCCAATTATCAAAATAAACCTCTAGAAACTTATGAATGAATTATCTGAATAATGATACAATTACGCGCAAGAAAATGGCAGGGGCATTCTTGAGTCTGAAGGGCATGATGGTGTACTAGAAGGAGCCCCATTCGGTCACAAATTTTGTCTTGTTGTGATCTTCAGGTGCTATTCTGATCTGGTGGTACCCTGAAAACCCATCAGTGAACGAGTATGCTTCCTGACCTCCCACATTATCCAAAATTTCATCAGAGAACGGTGTAGGGAATGGATAATGTATGCAAGCATCATTAAGCTTGCGCAGATCTACGCAGATCCTTATCTCTCCTTTGGTTTTCTTCTCTTGGACCACCATAGGGCTTACCCAATCTGATTGCTCTACTGGCTCAATGATACCTACGGCCACCATCTTATCAATTTCCTCCTTGACTTTCTGCTTGTATTTATGGTTCAGCCGATAGGGCCGTTGTTTGACAAGATGTGCATCCGGCTTCAAGGTGATTCTCATGACACCCATATCTCCCACGATTCCCTTTATCTCAGAGAACTTCATAGGGAACATGTCTTGACATTCAGTCAACAACTCCACGATCTTTTCAATTGTATCATCATCCCAGTAATCCATAATTTTGGCCAGCTTGGGCTACTCTTCTGTTCCAATGTTGACTTCCTTCAACTTTAATGGCTTGGTCACATCCACTGTTTGTAATAGGGGTCCTGCAACTACGCACTCTCCTTCCGACTCTAGGATAGTGATATTTCTGGGATCCTTATCGCAATCTTCTACTGAAAAGTTTCGACAGTTGAAAAAAACCTGCATCTGCGCATCCCATGCTGGCACAACACATTCTTTCCATGGTAAGGACTCATCAAAGACAACATCATCTATATCTTGCAATGCTTCATCCAATTTCTCCATCCCTCCTACTAACCCAAACATCACCATGAAATCCTCTATCATTGTACCCCAGTGGCGAGTGTGTTGGTGTAGCTCTGCATATAAATACTAGGTGGTGGGGATTGGTCCTAAGGGGTGAATAAACATATATACCCATTCATTCCAAGTCATTTCATTCCATACTTCCATCCACATATCCAAGTTTTTGTGCGGGTCCCCATGACCAGAGAAGAGTTCCATGGGTGGGTTGAATGGAGGTTCCAATCGTAGGATCATCATTTTTCAGCATTCTCCCAGTCCTGAAAAGCCCCCTTATGGGTTTCCCACCACCATGCAAGGGTCGCGCGCATAGCCAAGTCAAGTGCCAAAAATATCCTTTCTTCAAGGACACCTACTTCGAATGCTTTAAGAAATTCCTTAACACTACCATATCCATCAAAGTAGGTAAGTTCTCTTACCCTTGAGGAGATACATCAGAATCTCTTTGTGATATTAAGTCACCGTAGCACAGATACATCATGCAACCCATTCTGCCAATTTTATTTCTTACCATCTGAGTCTTAGAGACATACACTGTCTTTCTCCCAACACAACATGCCATCAGTTGTGGGTTTGATCTAGTCATTATCCCTGATAATCAGTTTGTAAATGTGATCAAAATTCTCCTCCTTGCACACTGATTCTGTATATCATTCACCTTTTGCTGGATCAAAGGGGACTATTACCCGCGTACCATCATTCTCAAAGACCATGCTTCTCCTTTTAAAATTGATGATACCTCCCATGTCAATAACCCAGTCCAAACCTAAGAGCATGGGATAAGGGTCCGCATCATCCACAATTTGGATTACCTCAAAATCTACATAGAATTTAACTCCCATAATGTCTACCAAAACCTTCGGCAACCTACCTAGTGGAATGATCTTCTACTGGTGAGCCATACACAGTTGGATGGTGGACCACTCCAATTTAGGTTCTCCCATTCTTTGCCATGTTTGTTTGGGTAGGACATTGGAATCAGATCCCATATCCAGGATGACTTGGTCCATCTCATATTCTCCAATCTGCATAGTCATATGCATTTCCCGACCAATCGTTTTCTTTTTCTTATATATTATTTACATCTTTAAGCTCTGCTTGGGGGGCATACCTTTCTATGTAGTTGTCTATTAATGCTTGGAGATTCTCCACCGCCTTCTAGTTGCATAGTAACTTTATACATGCTTGAAGAAATGGCTTAACTGCTTCGTCTACCTTTGAATCCACAAAAGTCTTTGAAGTGGATGCTTCATCCTTAGAAATATCCTTCCTTGCTTCCATGAAGGTCTCCTTCTGCTTCTGTAAGTCCAGGCTTTATCAGTGGCCTTTATGATCAGTGGTTCAGTCATAACTTTTTCCTCAGCTCCTCCGGTGGCAATGCCACTGCATGTAATTACATTGACACAGGTCCCATCATCATGTGGTTATGCCTTAACCCATTGTACATTTTGTGTTGGTTTCTGCTGTTTCTCCTGCATCTTCACTATCAGCACCAGACAATCTTCAATTACATGGTCGAACTATTTGCAATACCTGCAATATTAGCACACAGGGTTCGGGCAATATATTACATAATGTCCCACATCCCCACAGTTGTAGCATATTAGTTTCCCTCATCCTCGACCTGTGCTTTCGCCTCTCCTTCCTCCCTGTCCTCTTGCAGGGGATCCTCCTCGCCCAAAGGGAGATACTATCGACGAAGGGTTAGCCTGTACCCTGTATAGGTTTCCCCTATCTACCATCAAGTTGAATGTTCAACATTTATGCTAGTCATGACCCACTGACGAGAATAATATGCACCACTATTGCTTTAGTTCTGGGACATAAGCACCTAGTCGTGGGTATTGATATATATCATGTCTTCCTGCTACCTAACAGTCAGCACACCATAGCGTGGGGGTACTTGGTCCAATCATGTCTCTAGGGCATAAAGGACTTGGTCCCCCAAACTGCATATAATCTGACAGCAGAGGGCATTGATACTTAGTGTGGCCTGACACCCTGCAACATATGCACCAGACATCCGTGCTAGCTTCTTTACCCCGATCCCTTCACAAATTTTGAATTTCTATGTGCATCACCTCTAGCTAGCTTTGGATCTGGAGTGCCGCAAATTGAGTATCATTCCTTGGCGCAACTTCTAGCTTCATGGAAATATCTAGGGCTTCTTCCTGGGAGTAGATCTTCTACTGACCCATAGGTCCATGCAGATGTGGTAACAACATGGTGATAAACCACTCCTTATGTTGGTTTTCCTCATAGAAAAATCCTCCATCACTGATGACATTCTTCAGCCACTGGTCAGCTTCCCAAACGGACTTTGTAGGTCCCTGCTTAAAATCTTTCAACTCGACCACGCATTGACAGTAGGACAAAGGCTTCCAGAACTGCTGCTTTAGGGCATCCTTAATGTTATGTATGGAAGGATTGACATGCTGACCAATGTATCCCATGAACCAATCCAGGGCCCTTCCCTTAAAGGCTATGGATAGTTGCACTCTCTTTACAACATCATTATTAATATTCTGCGTGGTCCATACTGTCTCTGCTACAAACAAGAATTGATCCATATCCTCATCCCCCAGACCCTTAAATGTGGGTAACTTCATGTGCAAAGTCATATCCTCTGCAGGAGGTGGCGGAGGGGGGTTAGGAGAATTCTTATACTTGTGCAAGTTAGATGGTGGCGTATCCGGGGGACTAGTCTTTACGTGCACAGCCCCACCTCTGATTAGATCACGGGGATCCCCTAGAGGATTGTATATGGATCTATATCCTTCTTGATTAACCTAGTATTATTTATTTCTTCGTGTCGTGCTTCCACTCTGGTTGGAGATCATTCACTCGATGTGGCTACACAGGACACCTTTTTCACACAATAGCATGTTAAACAACAATGGCAGTGTTTTCAAGACTTACCCCTAAATCCCTTGAAAAACATTCGATCTTCTTCGGAATAGGACACAAACTGATCGACTTCAAACTCAATAACAAATCCTCTGAAAACACTATCAACCCAGTGATCTACAGTCTAGGTGATCTTGTTATCAGCCTTCTCCAACTGTTGGATTAATTTAGGGGTCCATTGCGTGACATGATCGTCCTTCCAATAGGTTTGAAATTCTGCTAACCTTTCCAGCCACTCCTGCATTTTGTGTGCGAAGGTTACGAAAAAGATTTCGCGCACTTCTGTAAAAATGTAATTTTTCCTTAGATAGCTTCTTGCTTATATGATCTTTTAGGGAAAACTCCTTAATCTACTTTTCAAACCAGTCCTCATGTTTAGGGTTCAATGGTTTCCAATGACCCCATGGCATTACCCAATCTCTCTATCAAAATGCTCCTGGTCTTGGCAACGGAACCATTTGTTGGTTTGAGGGGTCTTAACCTAGGTTTGGATTTAAGGTTTACTAAAAAACCGCAGTACTACTGGCCCTTTCGACAATGGTCTGCTTGCGCAGGTCAAAGTCTCACCCGAAGTAGTATGGGAGGGTGTTGGAACCAGGTTTCCACACCCTGAGAGAGAGAAAGTTAATTAAAGTGGGTCCCTTAAGATGTAACAGACTTGCATTGGAGAAGCCCTAACACAGAAACCCTTAACAATATATCAGTATAATAACTTAAGTGAAGCTCATTAATCATCAGATAACATGTTAACATAAGCAAGGTGACTACTCATAACTAGATCTACGCATTCATTCCTTCTTACAGTATCAAATCCACGTACGCATCAATAAATCATCAGTATTCATTGAAAAGATATAACTTTAGAAATAACATCGAGCGCAACCAATAACCATAACACAAAAATACTCAGCTATCACAAGATAATCTTCTCATTCATTCATATTCATATCCAACTTACATACTCTATAAACCAGCCCGCGCACACAACCAACGGGGTCCGCACACAACAGGACTTAGGGTCTCCGACAACACAGCTAGCAGGAGCCCTTAACCAAACATTCCACACAACAAATCTCTACAATTATTATCCAAGCTCAATCAGATTCCAAAAAATTACTACTAGACTCGACTTATCCATCTATTTATATCATATAGCCTATGCTACTCTATGGTCCGCAAACCGTGGTTTGCAGACCCTTGGTCTACCCTTTGACCAGCCCCAAAGCCCCTGTGCCAAGCTAAACTATTAATAATATTACAAAAATATATCAAAATTGCATGCAGTGGACCTCGCTCCAACATTATATCTAAATTTTGGGCACCCTATGCTTTTCAAGGCCTTAGTCAACTTCCTGTCAATTGTGGTGGTCAAAATTCTATAATAACTTAGTTCTTGTTTATTCACGGGGAAATTAGGGTTTATGGCATTTTTTTCATTCATGTTGCAGCTCTTCCTCTCCATTGGTTTAAGTTAAATAAATTAGTTTTTAGGAAAGTGTCGAAGATGTGCTTATGCATTAAAAGGAAAATACCTTCTAGCGAAGGTTATAACAAAGGTTTTTAGTGTTATAAAAATGAAAAAAATTGTCAAAAAAACATCTACTACAATATCTGTTTGTGGTAACGATGTTTTAGTAGAGATGATAACAAAAATTCATCACAAATGAAAAATTTGGGCGACTGGAGGTTTTAGCGAAATTTTTTTAGCGGTGCGCTTCATGGAAACAATAACACTGGTGTGCTAAATAAATAAAAACACCGGTGATATATACATAACCAAAAGCCTCGAGGTGTTGAATATAAAGGAAATCAGTTCCTGAAATGTATACTGCCCCGGTGCATATACAATAATGAAACACCCCGAGGCATTCTTTTCATGAACGACACCGGGGCAGGAAAAATAACATTGCAGACCCGATGCGTTAATTTGACTTGCAGCCCCGATCCGTATGATTTGCATAAAAGCCCCGAGACGCTAAGTATACAAAACCACTGGTGCTGTTAATTTGAAAAATGCACCGGGGATGTAAATAATATATTTTAGCACCGAGATGTTAGTTTTATGAAAGCACTTGTGATTTAAGAATTATAATGCATCGGGGCGTTAAATGAAAACAACATCGATGCTTTAAGAATATAATTCCCTGGTGATGTATTTTTTAGAAAAGGCACCCGCCATGCAAAAAAATATTGAATTAATGATGGTTTTAGATAAAATAATGCACCAGTGCATGTTCATGATATAGATGCACCGGTATTTTGAATGAGATTTTTTTTTATATAGAAATATTGACCTGTGACAATGCAATTATTGTGATTTTTTAAATCCGTTATTCATCAAAGAATCGACGTGTATCTTATAATAATATTCATATAAATTAAATTTTGATTAGTGCATTTGTATATGATGTTTAGATTAATTTGTTATATCATCAAATTTCACACACTATAAGGAAAATACCTCTAGTGGAGGTTGTAAAGGAGGGTTTTAGTGTTATAAAATTGACCAAAACTGTCAAAAAAACATTTGCTACAACATTCGTTTTTGGTAACGGAGGTTTTGACGAAGCTTCTAACGGAACTTCAACATAACTAAAAAAAAACTGGCTGACCGAAGGTTTTTACAGATGTAATCATGTGTGAGTGCACCAGTGCGTTTAACCATGTATGAATCGATATTTTAAATTTAGCATCAAGATGGAAAACAAATTTTGGACACCCTGGGGCATTTTGCAACGTTCCGGTGCGTGTCGCCCACAAAGACACACTGTGTCGATGGAAGGTGCATGCACCGACGCCATTAAGGTGTAAAAATGCACCAGGCCATTTAGGTTTTAAAAGGCACCAACCCATTAAGTTAGAAAAACGCACCAACGTGTTAAAGGCAAATCATAACGGTGCATGCAACACCTATCCCACCGGCTGGGTGGTAGTCGTCGATAAAGTGCATCAGACGTTCTAATGTTAAAATCATTTCACTTGATAATTTTCAATTATGTTGATCTTGAAAACAATGCCCTGTATCAAGTTCTTTTTTTTTATGTCAATTCCTAAAATAATACAACTACTTGATTACTTTAAATGTGTGTGAATGATACCTTCAAAATTTTAAAAAAAAATATTAATGTATACTATTATTTTTGGTATGTAAGATCATAATAAAATAATGATAATTCTAAACATGAATTTATTTGCATTATTTTCTAAACTTTATTGTGTTACAAAATTTCATATTATTCTACATTTATTATTTTAGAATTATTTATATTCATACAAATTTACAAATTTACAATTTTTACAATTATGATAATTTAACAATATTTAAGGTATACATTTACTTACGATAGTTATGGTTCAAAATTGACAATTAATTTACAAATTTACAAATTTACAAATTTACAAATTTTACAATTTTAGTAAAATTGAATCGTGAAAATACATACAATTACAATTACAATTTTACAATTTCACAATACAATTACAATTTTACATACAATTACAATTACAATTACAATTTTACAATTTTACATACAATTACAATTAAAATTACAATTAGAATCATTTCACAATACAACTGGCCTAGATCCACCTTAACTCTAGATCTATCAAGCGCCGAGAGGGATCAAATCTCTCGAGGTGAAAACCTCTTTTTTGAGTGAAAAACTTGAGGAAAGGTTTGCACCTCGAGAGATTTGATCCCTCTCGGCGCTTGATAGATCTGGAGTTAAGATGGATCTAGGCTGGTTTCAGTCATGTGCTGCCAAGGAAAATGTATCGAAGATATGAGTAATTTTATCAATAATATGTAAATATATCAAATATTAATATAATCATTTTAAATATGCTAAATATTTCTCAGATTAACTTGGTCATTTTAATTTTAAATTTTCTTAGTTACCTCAATTTGTTGAGATGATAAATATTGTTAATAACTTTAATGATGAAAAATGATGAAATAAATTTTTTGAATGCAGAGTGACAATAATAATGTTGAAAGATAGAAAATGTGAATAATAAGAATGTACTCATGTTACAAATAGTCTTCATTGTGATCAATCTCAAACTATTCTCTTTTACTATTCTTATTTTCACCCTTGTTAGTTTTGTCATCTTTTCATATCGATTATATGAAAAAGAAAATTTAAATCGTAAATCATTTAAATCTTTAGCTCAAGCTGTTGTAGTAAACATGACACCTTGTCTCTCTTGCTCTCCAATATTAATAGGTTAAATTACTATAACACAAAAATCAATGTGCATTGTCAATACCGTTTTGCGCTTGCACTAAAATCAATGCATATTGTTAATCCAATCACTTTAAAATTAATGTACCACCATATATCCAATTACATCAAATCAAAAATCAACATCTACATTGAAATCAATGCATTTAATGCAAGCAATCAAATAAGATTAAAAAATAACTTCCACACTGAAATCAATGCATTTAGTGCAAACAATCAAATAGGATTAGGAATCATCTACATTGAAATCAATGCATCTAGTGCAAGCAATCAAATATAATTATAAATCAACATCTACATTGAAATCAATACATCCAGTGCAAGCAATCAAATGGTATTAGAAATCACCACCTACACTAAAATCAATGCATCTAGATCAAGTAATCAAATATCATTAAAAAAAATATCTACATTAAAATCGATGAACCTAGTGCAAACAATCAAATAGGATTAGAAATCACCATCTCCACTTAAATCAATCCATCTAGTGCAATAAATATTCTTCCCTCTCTCCACCCTCCATCCATATCTATATCCCCCTCCATTTCTTCTTTTTTGTCTCTCTATCTCACCCCCCTAAACACACATGCTCTCGCACTCCATATCTATCAATCTCTTTGTCACTCCCTCCCTCTCCCCATCTCTCTCTTCTTCCCTCTCTTCACCTTCCATATATATCTCTATCTTCCCCTTCTTTCCCTCTTCCCCGCTAATATCTCTATTTCCTCCTCCTATCCTCTCTCCCTCTCTCTCCATCTTCCTTCTCTCTCTCTCTCTCTCTCTCTCTCTCTCTCTCTCTCTCTCTCTCTCCCCACCTTTATCTCTCTATGTCTTTCTTCTTACCTCCCTCTCTCTCCTCGTCCAAGTCCATCTCCCTTTCCCTCCGTCTCTCTACTCTCTCACATCCTCTCTCTTCCTTCCACTCTTTCCCTCTCTCTCTCTCTCTCTCTCTTCACCCACCAACTATGTTACTATATCCCTCTCTCTCTCTCTATCTTCACCCACCAACTATGTTACTATATCCCTCCCTCTCTCCTTATCTCGCATTCTCTCCCCCCTTATCTCCATCTCTCCTTCTTTGTCTCTTTATCTCACCCCCAAACATACACGCTCTCTCTCTATCTCTCCCTTGTCGTTGCTTCTCTCTCTCCACTTCTCACTCTCTATATTTATTATTTCCTACCTCTCTCCCCCTCCAAATCCATCTCTCTATCGATCCCTCTCTCCTCCTCTCTCTCCCTTTCTCTCCTACCTCCCTCTCTCTTTCCTGATCTCTCTCTCTCTCTCTCTCTCTCTCTTTTCCCTCCAATACTCTCTCTTCCCCCATCATTATCATCCTCTCTCTCATCCTTCCCCTCTCTCTCATCCTTCCCCTCTCTCCCTTTCTCTCCTACCTCCCTCTCTCTTCCCCATCTCTCTCTCTCTCTCCCCACCCCTCCCTCTCTCCAACTACATTACTATATCCCTCCCTCTCTCCTTCTCTCCCCCCTTCTCTCCATACATCCTACTTTGTCTCTTTTCTCACCCCTAAACATACACACTCTCTCTCCATCTCTCCCTTGCCACTCCCTCTCTCTCTCTCCACTTCTCTCTCTATATATTTCTTCTTCCCTCCCTCTCTCCCCCTCCAACTTCTCTCTATCCCTCCCTCTCTCAAGTCCTCTCTCTGGTCCTTCCTATCTCTCCCTTTCTCTCTTACCTCCCTCTCTCTTATGTCATCTCTCTCTCCCTTTATCTCTTACCCCCCTCTCTCTTCCACCATCTCTGTCTCCTCTAATCCTATTACTATCTCCCTCCCCCTCTCCTCTCTCTCCCTCCTCCATATTTGTGTCTCCCTCTCTCGCTCTTCATTCCTCCTCTCCCCTTTCCTTTAGTTTATCTCCATCTCTCCCTTGTCAATCCCCCTATATCTCCACCTCTATCACTTTATATCTTTGTTCTTCCCTCCCATATATATCTAGAGTTAATAAATATCATGATACATTTATACATATTATAATATAATAAATTTAATATTGTATTAATCCAAAGTTATTAAATTTAATAATATTAATGTTATAATATATTAATATGAGTATTAGATTTAATAATAATAATAATAATGATATTAATATTTTAATATTATATTAAGGTTAATAATATTTTTTTTCATGGTATTAATAATAATTTAGCCCATGGTATTTGGACCATAGGCTTCACCTAAATAAAACCTATTTTTTGAGTGTTCGTAAATGTAAAGTAGATAATGGAGTAAATATGAAAAAAGGTTTTATTTACTTACCATACCTTTGGTTTATTTATATTTTTATTTATTTACCATACCTCTTTTCTTTAGTATGGTATTTGGCCCATAGGCTTGTTATATAATTAGATTTTTATTTATAATCATATTTGATATATTTTTATTTTTTTACCTTACCTCTTTATACCTCTTCTATAATTATTTATTCACCATACCTCTTTATACCTCTTTTATATTTATTTATTTATCATACCTCTTTATACTTTTTTGTATTTATTTATTTACCATACTTTTTTTATAAATATGGTATTTGTCCCATGGTATTTAGCCCATGGTGTAAATATTAATTTGTCCCATGGTATTCGTCCCATAGGCTTCATCTAAATAAAACTTCGCTTTTTGAGTTTTTTTAAATATAAAAAGGTTTATGGAGTAAATATAAAAAGAAGTTTTTATTTATTTACCATACATCTAGTTTATATATATTTTTATTTATTTACCATAGCTCTGGAGTAAGTATAAAAATAGGTTTTATTTATTTACCATACCTCCGGTTTATTTAGATTTTTATTTATTTAAATTTTGAAATATTGCAATTTTGATGGGGAAATATTTATATCTTTAAAGATTTTAATTTGTCCATACAACATGAGTTTTCTTTTTAAAGATTCATTTTACAAATATTTAATCAAAAGAAATATTAATATATTTTGGATTTTGATTGTTTGTGTTGAATTAACTCTTTTCCTTTATATAATAAAACAATTATTAAATGGGTGAGATAATTTACTATCCATTCAAATTATATAAATAATACATAGTTGTATTTTAATAATTAATCTCAGCCAATTAATAAGTTAAAAAGGCTATATATAATCTAAATATTCAAGTTATATAAAATTATAGATTAGGTTAATGCTTTGGCCGACATTGGCAATTATTTTTTGAGGACGTGACATACTTGACATCAGGGTCATCATACTAGGCTGTAGATTGTGCCTCTCAGCGTAATTACAATTTTACAAATATTTTACATACAATTACAATTTTACAATTTTACATACAATTACAATTTTACAATTTTACATACAATTACAATTACAATTACAATTACGATTTTACAATTTTACATATAATTACAATTAAAATTACAATTACCAATACATAATATTTAGTAAATATCATGATTTAATATTAAAAATAAACATCACGATCATGATAACCATCGTACAAACATCATATTCTAAAACACACATTCAAATTCTCTAACATCATCTAATCATCGTGATCATGATCATCCAACAAAACACAAGCATTGTATAACATCATCACAACACAAACATCAAATATACATCTCATGTCAAATAACTGCTATCACATACACATCTAGCTGCAAGCATATTAAATGAACATATCTAACATGACCTAAGAATATACACTTCATGATGAACACCAACATGTAAATTAAGTACATCAACATGAACATAAAATACATGCACTATATATTTGTATATGTATATGTATATGTATATTTACATATACATATACATATACATATACATATACATATACATATATATATATATATATATATATATATATATATATAACTGTAGAATGTCAAAAATATACAACTGTAATATAACTTCATATAAATGTCAAATATCAAGTGGTACTACATCAATACTAGTACTAGTCGAGTTCTACTCAGTCAATGGTGCAACTTGCTCAGTGGATGGTGTGACCTGCTCAGATGGACCTACCTGCTCAGGATCAGGTGCCTGCTCAGTTGATGGTCATGTCTGCTCAGGGCTATGTGCCTGTTGAGATGGTGCAAACTTCTCAGAATATGTCTGCTAATCAGGACTCGATGCTGGCTACTCATGATCTCCGACGCGAGGTGAAGGAGGAGGAGGTGGAGTACTAGAATGATGACCACTCCCCTCATGATCATGATCATCAAATGAGATGCTCAGTCTTGCATCTTCACGACGCCTATCCCTCCTAGCTACCGGTACTCTGGAAGCTCAAACAATATGACGCATAAGGGTCATCATATCGCGGGGCATGTCTCTCCAGAGCTCTATGTGCCTATGATCAACCTATATCTCTCTGATCCTAGCAGGGCATACTCCCTCATCAACCAAGATTCGAAACAGTCAATCACCCAAATCCATCCCGAATCGGGTGTTCACCCTACTCCGTAGCCCGTGGGTATCTGCACCCGAGAATCGAGTCTGTCACCCTGATCCGCCGCCTCTTCCATCTGCTCGTCATGATCTACACCTAGATCATATGGTGGGGGTGGAATCATGTCCCCAACGAATGTGCCAATATCTACAAAATATATAGTACACAATAATAATTAGACAATTTTATTAAACAATTTAATAAAATAAGTTAAAGAGCATGTTAGAATAAATTTTAGTCTAATTAATTAATTAAGATAATAAAATGAAAATATGTTAATGTAAAGAAAACACTAATATTACCTCTCGCATCCAGTGGTTCATCTTGTGTGAAGAGGATGTTGGTACACCCTCGCCAATCCAAACCGACATACAGACACGTCACCATCACGAATGAGTGATCATCAGCACCGACTAGCAACTCCAGTGCATCATAACAGTCAATCACCCAAATCCATCCTGAATCGGGTGTTCACCCTACTCCGTAGCCCGTGGGTATCTGCACCCGAGAATCGAGTCTGTCACCCTGATCCGCCGCCTCTTCCATCTGCTCGTCATGATCTACACCTAGATCATATGGTGGGGGTGGAATCATGTCCCCAACGAATGTGCCAATATCTACAAAATATATAGTACACAATAATAATTAGACAATTTTATTAAACAATTTAATAAAATAAGTTAAAGAGCATGTTAGAATAAATTTTAGTCTAATTAATTAATTAAGATAATAAAATGAAACTATATTAATGTAAAGAAAACACTAATATTACCTCTCGCATCCAGTGGCTCATCCTGTGTGAAGAGGATGTTGGTACACCCTCACAAATCCAAACCGACATACAGACACGTCACCATCACGAATGAGTGATCATCAGCACCAACTAGCAACTCCAGTGCATCAGTAGATATATTGGCCAAAAAGTCGGACAGGCCCCTCTTGGGCATCATCTGGCCCCACACATGCATTCGTACATGCAACATCGGCCTACAAGGATGTCAAACAAAAGTAGGCATCATCTCTGAAAACATCTCAAAAAATAAAAAAGATAACTCTGAAGCAAAAGGGAAGGTCAACCTCCCATGTGCCTGAGAACGAAAACTATCTAATGTTGTACAAAACTGCCGTGAAAAAATCGCAGACCATCTCACCAGTTGTGGCATCTAGAATAAAGAATCAACATAAAATAAAAGTGGGAAACTAATGTGTTTCCTGTCACTAGTATAGTGTGCAATGGTCGTCAGTAGTAGTGAGAGGCACCTCACCTCCTTTGGACCAAACGAAGCAATGCGTAACTGACCTCCAATCACCTGAAAATCTGTAGAAGAAACTATATTTTCCCCAATATATCTCTGGGAGTTGCTAATTGACTCCCTCCTGCATAACTGACGGGGACATCTGGGAACTGGGGCAAATCCTTCCCTCTCCTAGATAGGCTAGTAATAAAATAGATGTCCTCCTCAGTGGGCTCGTGCCACTAACCAAGACTGACCCGGAAAGCCTGTCGATGGGCATCCCACCTGTAGATCAGTTGTCCCAATAACCCACTGTGCCCCTTCAGGGATGTAGTCTCCTCGTAGAACTTGAGGAGGCCGACCTCCCTTAGGAGCAATTGGGTGGCTTTTGTCATAGGGAGAGGGTACAAAAGTCTCTCCCTCTCTCGTGCCTCCCACAACCGAATCACATTATAACAGTCCTATATATGCTCTTGTTGTTCCCTTTTCTCTCTCTATTGATGTTGCTGAATGATTCACATATTAAATACGTTTTTTTATTAAATGATAAATTCATATATATATATATATATATATATATACATATATATATATATATATATATATATATATATATATATATATAATTTTTATTGAAAAAAAAACTCTCGGTGCACCCAAAAAAATAGTAACGCATCGTCACTGGTGCGTACTTTTTTGTCATGCACCATGCCCGGTGCATATGAAAAATGTTCGCGCACCGTGCAAACAAGAAATGTTTTTGTGCATTGCGTTGAACAAATTAACTGCCCTGGGGCAGATAGTTTGGTTAATGCACTGCCCAACAACAATACATAGTCAACGGTGCGGTCCTGTAAATGACCGCACCATTGACTATGTAATTTTTTTAGGCGGTCAGTGCATTGACCAAACTATCGGCCCCAGGGCGGTTAGTTTGGTCAACGCACCACCCTCATGAAAACATTACATAGTCAACGATGCGGTCTTGTAAATGAGTGCACTGCCGCAATATTTTTTAAATTTTATCAGTGCGTGATTTCTTTGTACTGCGCCGGAACCCTGTGTGGTTTCCCTTAACACCGTTCACGGTGTGACCTATAAATTTACAGGCAGCATTGCGAACAGTTCGAGTCGAACGACTCGAATGCATCGAACATAATTTTTTTTTTTTTAACAGTTAATTTTAAGTTAATCTGAAATTTTAATCCTCTAAAAGGTTTAGTTATTTAGAAACAAATAGATTACCTATACATTTGCATGTCGAGGAGGCATCTTTGCTGAGGAATTAAAAAAAAAAAATTTGCCCACCGTTTTCAAAAATTTGAACTCCACACAGTGTGCAATGGATTGCAACAATGCAGGCAATGGGAGGACCGATGACATGGTGCCTCACAAAAGGCAAACTCACACCGGTGCTTTAGAGGTCTAAATCACTAAACAAGTAAAAATGAGGTTTTACGACCATTAATTTTTTTTAAATTACCCTTTTTCGGTGCACTTGATTTTGAGATGCACCATGCGGTTTTATCAATGGTGCACCGCACATCATTACGGTGCGCTGGATTACAGAGATGAACCAAGATGGTTTGTACATAGAGCACTGGTGCACTGGAGTACTTAGACACACTGAGCAGGTTTGTACGGAGAGCACAGTGTTTCGGTGTGCCAATTTATAGTACGCACCAGTGCATGATGAGAAACACACCGCAAAAAAAACTTCCAGAAAAACCTCCACCCACCAACCTTCTCTAGTGACCTCCGCTACAAATGGATATCTGGGCTATTTTTATAAGGGATTCCTAAAAAACATCCACTAGAGGGTATTTTCCTTATAGTGAAATCTATTCATTATAATATTTAATCAGTGGTGTAACATTTCACAACGACACTAGATAACACAATAGAATAAATTAAAATGTATTTTATTATATATCAATAAGAGACTCTTTATCATGCAATATGGGATATTTATTTTAACCCCTTGTATTTTAATTGGGACACTATGTCCATTACATTAAACAAAATGTCTAATTTTCACAGACAATTATTTCAAAAAGTTCAACAACTTGCATTGAAATCCAAATAGATTATCATTCTTTGCTGGAATTGTTGTCAGTGCTTGAGCTACTACCATGACTTGGGTTATTTGGACAAATGTTTTGTTGATTGCATCGATTATTCTCGTCCTCTTGATCATGTTCCATCTGCAAACATAGAACTCAAATTTAATGAGTGTATCTACATTGGTGAGAATAATGAAAATTGAAATAAATAATATACATCAATGTAAATCGAATAGCAATATACCATATCAAGAAATGACTCATAAAATGTACACATGGTTTCAAAAGCAAGTCTCATGCCTTGTTGCAGCAACTCTTCTGTTGGTGTAGTTCCATACTTTGTTACCTGCTAGTTTTATACCCCATATAAATCATATATTTAATATAAAGTTTTTTTGTTCTATTAAATTATAAACTCAGAGAAGTAAAACAACATAGATACTTACAAATTCAACAATTAATTTTTTATATGCCAACATATACTCACAACCCATATTTAACCCAAAGTTAATTAATTATTTCGACAGCTCTTCTTTGTATGTTAACAACTATTTGAATACATTCAAAGATCATTGCTGTAAAATAACTTAAAATATACAAAAATGAAACCATGAGTTATTATAAGGAAATATTAACAATTTTTCACAAACTTTGATATCAACCCTTTTCTTCCTTGTCTTTCTATTTTATGTGCTAAATGAGTTTAATTTTGTTTTCTTTTGTGCAAGAAAATACTTGAAAATTAATATTTAATGATAAATTATTTGTTTACATGTACATAGTCAATCATGATTACTTACATTTGAAGCACGTTGTTGTTGTTGATATGGCTCCTCATGTGATGCAATAATATCCTTTTCTTCGAGCATGTCCTTGTACACTTTTTTGGACATTCCTATTGACATGTTTTTCATATTAGCTTGATGATCCTTTGGGATTTTCATAATCTTCTTGAAGAAAGTAATAAAATGTTTTTATATTGATATATAAAAACTAAATATAAAAAAATTGATATTAATAAATGAATGGAATGTATTAATATATACATATAATTCTAGAAAATATTTTTAATTAGTAATATAACCTTTTGAATGATTATTTTATTGTTATTATTTGTTTTCGTTATTGGAAGTCTGACGGGTCTCATTGACCATTTCTCTAGAAATGCTTCCTGTAGTTTAGATATAATTTGGTTCTTGGAATCATTGGATTGATTTTCGTATTGTAAGTGGAAAATATGTCTATAAGTTCATTCCACTACATCCCTCATAGTTTTGTAAAAAAAAAAAACCCTTTCATTAACCTTCAACACCATTCCAAATGAGTTAAGGGCCAATTCATTCTCATTTACATGTTCTATAATTTTTCTTTTCTTAGAACAATATTGATATTTTCCTTTTTTGTTGATCCTTGTAGAACATTAAACATATATGGATAAATAGATTATTTAAAACATGTTATATAATATTATTAAGTATATTATTAATGAAAAAAAAACTTATATTGAATAATATTTTTTCATTCACCTGATTCATCCTTTTGCAATTTTTTTATCAGGTTTTTACACTCTTCTTCACTTAGATTAGAAATAATTTTATCGACTTCTTCATTTTTTGGATCTACAAGACATATACTAACCAATACATATTATTTAAACTTACATATAGTTCAAACATATTAATTTTGCAAAGAATTTACAAATAACTAGTTTTTTTTGTTTTTGTTTTTTTGGATGTGTTATCATTGTACCGATCAATATTTTTGTTACTTGACAAATTTTCAGACATTTTTTATCAATATACGACCTGTATCATTTAATACAAAAACCATTAAATATATTTTATACATAATTCAAATAATTTTAATCCAAAAAGAGCTCTGCTAGCCTATGTGGTTATTTGAATAAACAACCTAGTGCGGTTAATCTACTAAACACACTTGACGTCTAATTGTTCAACATCAACAACGAAAATTAAAATTTGAAAATAGTTTTAAATTATGATGGTGTGATTTGTAACAATAAAAGCACTATCATCATAGTAAAAGATGATAACATAAAAAAATTAAATACAAGTTGCTTAATGGTGCTATTTGGCATTTGCGATTTTGTGCATTATATTACTCTGGGCACACCGATAAACAAACTGGATAGGGCTGACAAGATTCAGTGCCATATATAATGGTAGAAGCACCGCCAACACCAGTGTGTTATATTACATAGGGTGCATCACCAATTAGACATCGTTTTAAAAAAACAGGCAGGGTCCACATGGTTTGGATCTAATTCAATAAGTGATCCCCATACTTTACATGTCAAATACACTATATATAGTAAGTATAAAAACCCATTAAATCTAAAATTCCTAAAATGGAAAACCCTAATTATGAAGTGGTAGACAAAGTTAAACCCTAAGGTGAAATTTTGCAGTCACATAAGCAAGAAGCAAGGATTTAAGTTATGTATTGATTTTTTTTTTTTTTTTAATTTTAATTAAATTTAAATAGGAACACAGATTGTAAAATTGGTAGGTAATTTCTTATTATGAAGGGTTTTTTTTTTTTAATTTTGATTAAATATAACATAAATTGTAAAAAAATTTAATAGTAAAATCAACTTTAAAATTTAAAAAAATTTCTATGCAAGGTTTTGAGTGAATAACCATACCTTTACATTTCTGATATTTTTGTGGTTCCAAAATATTTTGCTACTCCATAGTGATCCTATTATGTCTCTCTTTTAATTAAACCCTAATAGAAATTGTAAATTTTTTTATTAATAAATCAACAATAAAATTTAAATTCTTACTATGCAGGGTTGATCAAAAAAGCTTTGTCGCTTAGTGCTCCCATCATGTCTCTCTTGAAAATCACTCCCTTCAAATTTTGGGAAAAATAATGAAATAATGAATAATTTTTTACTATTTAAAAGACGATGAAATTAGATTTTGAAAAATTATTTGTCTCATTTTTCAATTTGAAAAAAAAGAAGAAAAAAATCTCTCCATTTTATTTTCCAAACATTAGTTCATTCGATAGCAAAGAGCACTGATTCGTTTACAAGTAAAACACAACAAAATTGTTGGGATGCCAAATTTTCTAAATGCACCCACATGATATATATATATATATATATCGAAATCCCGAAACAATGCGGTTAATATTTTAATGTAACAAGGGTTTGTATTTAAATGCATCAGTGGTGTAAGATCA
This sequence comes from Pinus albicaulis, assembly GCA_034641835.2. Taxonomy (NCBI): domain Eukaryota; kingdom Viridiplantae; phylum Streptophyta; class Pinopsida; order Pinales; family Pinaceae; genus Pinus; species Pinus albicaulis. Next base: position 891,214,616 of record CM076578.1, read on the forward strand.
CTTACATGGTAGAATTTGATTTTATTTTCAAAATCCCAGAAACATGTTCATATCGATGATGTTTTTATTTAAACACATTGGTGTTGTTTTTTTACAAGAGCACCAATATGATAGAATATTTGTTTATTTTCAAAATGTCAGAAATTGATATAGTTATTATTTAAATGCATCAATGCGGTTAGTCCCGATAAGAGCACTGATAGGTTTTAAAAGTTTTTTTTGTAGGTCAAAGTCATATTTATATTATCAATTCAGAATTTACATCACATAACAGTATATTTGTGTTACAAATGAGCAACCCAAGCTTCAAAAAGAGCAATATTGGTCTCGGGTGCAAGCAAAGGAAAACAGTGCCATTGGTAATTTCCGACACAAAACTAACAAAAAACAAGCAAATACAAAGATTCATGGAGGATGATTTTAAGGGGCTCTTGTTGGCCTAGAAAAGAAACATGCATGATTGTGCACATGGTAATCAATGTGTTTGATCTGTATTTCCCATGCTCGGAGGTGGTCGTCAGAATGCCTCAGTTGGCAGCGTAGACTCTCCAAAGCATCTAGAGTTTCATTTTCCATATGTTGAATATCATTTATGTAAGACATTATCTCCTTGCATTCTTCATACCTCTGTTCCGGCATGTTGTCCAAATTAAGATGAATTTGTTGCAGTTGGACTGAAATTGTTCCCTTACCACGCCCTGCTTCTACCCAGTTGGAGATCTGGTCTCCCACTCGAAATGTCGTCCCCAAAATTGGAATGTAAGTGCACAGACCAGTTCCCCTCGTCTATCCGCCATCACCCTCTGGCTCACAAGAGAATACCACCATCCCAAAGACCAAGTCCCTACTCCTTCCAATGACATAGAGGAACCTCCACTGGCGCATGCACCAAGCCGACGTTGAACCGGAGTGTCTCCTGAGCCCGCTCCAACACCACTCCACAGTCTCCTCCACTACCATCGTAGACCACCTCCCTGCAACAGAATGAGTATTACACAGTAGGCACTCCCAATTGGGATCCTTCCTCATCACCAACCTAATCGAACTTACCTCCACTGCAACACTCTACAGCTCGACCTCCTGACTACCAGGATCCCATGGACACTTGCTCCACCAACCCTAGCTCGCAGCCTCCCTCTCCTGCCAACACTCACCTGATTCTTGAGGCTCAAGCCGTAGCTTGAGAGAAAATGCCATAACACAGGGTGGTACCTCTCAACAATCTTTCACCATCGCCCATAACTACAATATGTGTTTTTCCTACCTTGAATTACTGATATGATTTTGAATCCCGCCACATCACTACTCTTCCGAAGACGCCATATCCACCTTCGTACGAGGGTGATTAATGCTGCTCGTTGGTGCATGGCGACAAACCTATCCTGCCCTCGCATATATCCACCAAATGACACCTTGATGAGACACCCCCATCTGGGAGATAGGCTTTAAAAGCTATCTAAAATTTTATTTTCACATAAAATGGCATATTCATCTCAAATTATCTTTAATATGCATCCACATGAGTTAAAAATCTCATAGTATACATTTTCCACTTAAATTCCCCTTATTCTTGAAAAATGGTTTGAAAACTATATTGAAATTCAGATTGTTGCTATATGGTTCTTGAAATAAATTTTAGATATGTACACAAAATTGATTTTTTTTAATCAATGTCAATTTGAATAAAAATGTATCCATATTTATAAGATCATGATTTAGAATAAAGTTCATATGCAAAAAATATTCCTCCATTTCAAAAACATCGGAAGCTCTTATCAGGAGTAACATATTGCAAGGAGTTGGTAGATGAAAATTGACAACCGTTTCACCCTGCGAATTGGAACATGGCATCTTCTAACTGCAATCCTAGATCAATGATGGTAATAATTGTTTGGTATAATGTAATTTCAACAAACCAATTGCATTGACATCCTTACTAATATCATTGATGTACTAATGCTCAATATTTTTTGAACTTAAGATTCTAGTGATGATTAGTGATCCACCAACCATCTTCCGGTGCAACCTACTACAACATCAAATCGAGAGAAGGTTACATTAATATAAAGACTCAAAGAGGAAGCACACAAAGAATGGTTGAATCAACCACCTATTCAATTCCCACTAGGTCTAGATTCACCAATTAGGAATGACTACAAGAATAGTATTTCTTCATCACAAGTTGGCAATGGAGGCAATCAAATAGAGGTTGGTATGGATGATTACTTAAGAGATACGACTCCCATGGGGGAAATGTTGTTAGATGCTTTCCAGAACGATGAGCTAAGGGATGATGCTCATATCATTGATACCTTATTCGAAAGCCTAAAATTTTCTTCCACCACCCCTCTCTTTAGACTTGGCGACAACTCAAATTCTACTAAGCCAAGGACAATGATGTTACTGTACAACTTTAAAGAAAATTTTGGCATGTCAAATGCATGTTTCTTGACAATATTGAGGTAATTTGCTTGCATGTTTGATCAACACCTTTATATTTTGAGAAATATTGTCACACAATTAGCATTAAAAATGGTAAATTTTACGAAAGTTAAATATTGACATTGTACAATTAAATTTCCCCCCAACTGCAAGTTATTCAAAGATAAGGTTCTTCTTAGTGATAATGTCTTGTTGGGTAGCTGCGAATAAGAAAATTAGTTGTTTAAAATGTTGGTTGTTGAGTACATATCATATCACGCATGTATGAATGGTTTTATTTTATATAGAGGAGAATACGAAGACAAAGAGATATGTCCAAAATGTGGGCATGATAGGTACCGTAAATAAAAAAAATGAATAAGTCACATGGTAGTCCTCATAAGATATTGAGATACATGCCTATAATCCCAAGGATTCATAGGCTCTTTCATTACAAAGAATTAGTTATGTTGCATGGATGACACATTAGGGGATTTTTGAGGTCTAAAATGGGCCTCCTAAGGAAAATGTACAATCAAAATTCACTTTATGAGAACCAATCACATTTTAGAGGATGACATCATCCCTAATGGTTGAGGTGGCATTGCTTGAGTTAAGGGTACTTACTTGTCACATTCTCAGTGGTGGATAAAAACTCATGGTTAACCATGGTAGTTCTCTAAGTACTTTTAAAGTCAAAGTAAAGTACTCATAATAAATGTCATTTCACACTTTTTGAATAAAAATATATTATTGTCATTTCATATTTCTTGAAAGAAACAATGCATATCTCTATACATTTATGATATTATATTTATATAATATATTAATTACATGTTATTATACAATTTAAATAATATAAATTTTAATTAATAGCATATAATATAATTAAGAATTTATAAATTTATATTTATATTTTATTTTAAGTTATTTAAGTACAAAGGACAAATACATTAGTTGTTCAATGATAATGAATTTTTCTTGAAAAGTTCATTCTTATTTATAGTCACATCAATACAATTTTTTAATAATTTTATTTTGGTACAAATTTTGAATTGAATTTAACTATGGTTACATTGATTGTGGTGCAAAAAGTGAATTGAAAATTCATAAATATTATTTTATTGGTTTAGCTATTATTTTATTATTTCCTTATGAGGCCCATTTTAGACTTCAAAATTCCCCTAATGATGCCTCACACATAAGTGAGTCGGGAGTTATGTGAATCCCAACAGATTCAATAGCCATGAATCATATAGAGAATACATGGCTTGAAAAATTCAAGGATGAAGTACGAAGTCTATAACTCTGCATAGCCATGGATGAAGTCAACCCATATTACCCCCAAAACACTAACCATTCTGTTTGTCCTGTAGCAGTGATCAATAACAATTTCCTCCAATGGTTTTCCATGAAGAATGAACATATTATATTGGCTCTCATATTTGTTGGTAGAAGACAAATGAAGAATATGGATGTTTACTTACAATCACATTTTACTCTGGTAAATTACATTTTTATTAATTGTTTATATACATAACAATATTGTTTCACAGATATTTGAGGAAAGTCTAGGATTTGAGAAGATGGCGAGCCTTGACCTTGGACCTTCTGGTTCTATTTGGTCTACTCTCGATGTGACAGGAGTATGCCATTCTCTGCTACAGACTCTTCTCTTTGATTCCTCGTCACCCCTCTCTAGGCACCTAAAATGTGGACAGGCATACGTTTTTTGATTACCCGGATAAAAGAATGGGGTTAAAAAATTTTTGTCGTTTCTGTTCTGCTTGACGGTGTTTAGCTGTTAGGGTTTCTGCTCTGGAGCAGTTTTCGCACTTTCTCAGTGTCGGTTTAAGAAGTGATGTCGGCGTTTGCGATGGGGTTTAATAGTGAGACGGTTGAATTAGAGCCAGCTCCTGAAGACCTCCTTACGTGTTGGGGGCACGAGATATCTGAGAAGAATCTAGAGATTTTCTTCCCAAACAATGTCATTTCTCAAGCTCTCGATGATGATGTGGCTATTGGGGGACCTTCGAACGGGGTGGGGATGTTAGGAGAAGCCCTGAAAAGCACTTGGAGTGGGTGCTGGAAGGTCGAGCTCCTCCCTGAACCGGTTTGTGGGCGTCATCCTGCGTTTGAAGACAGGGAAAGAGTGGTGCCACAAAACCCTCGTCTCCCTTCTACGGCAGCACCTCAAGGCAACCCTTTCCACCGTGTTTTTACTAGGGGTTTAGAGGACGTAGTTGGCAGTTGTGGTTTACAAGGCCTTATATGCTGCAAAGCCTTTGGTGAAGATCTTTCTCTTGGAGGAAATCCTCTAGGAGGTTTATTAAAGGAAGATTCGGTGGGTCTGCGAAAATCTGGAGTGGGTCAGGGTTTTTTGTCTACTAGGGTCCCTACGCCTGTAGATGCTCACGTCCTTGTTTCTCAGGGTGGGGGTGGGTCATTTCATTTTGCGACTCAAGGGGAGGATCCTCTTCTCTACCAGTCTAGTGTCTCCTCCAATGAGGCTATAGACAGACTCCCGAGGTCTTTGGCTTCCAAAAATCAGGGGATAAATCTAAGCAAAGGGGCCACCTCGATGTCCATTGCACATCAGGAAACAAGGGAGGCAGTAGCACTTCCCAAGGTCTCTGAAGAAGGATGAAAAGGGCTACCTGCTTCTGCGAGGACGGATGTTCCCATTTCAAAATCCTCTGGGGAAGGGGAGGGTATCAAGGAAGCATCGGGTGGAAAGCGTAAAAAGCCAAAACCTGTTAAGAAGAAAGATAACAGGCCCAACTTCCTGTTGGGAGTGGACATAAGCGTGGAACAAGCTATGGAAGCGTCAGAGACCATTCTGGTAGGAAGAGTGAGAGGCAGGAAGTACTCAGCCGAGTACATATCTGATTGGGCCCTCACCGAATGGAAAGAAGACCCGGGTCAGCCTACAGAGATCTCAATCTTGGCAAGGGGCCGGTTTAGTATCAAATTTGATAGAAAAGATCAGGTGGACTGGGTGTTAGGAAGAAATTGGTTCTTCGGTAAGAGACCAATCCTCTTTCGTTGATGGACTCCCTTATTTAATGCCCAGAAAGAAAAAATGGTGGAGTCCCTGGTATGGGTTAAACTCCCAGGCCTCCCTTTGCAGTTTTGGATAGACTCTGTTTTCTTCTCCATTGGAAATACGCTAGGCACTTTTCTGGAAGCGGACAAATCGTATATCCAAACAAGAGATCAAAGTGTGGCATGAATTTTTTTCAGTTTAAACCCTAGAGAGGGTTTGGCGGATGCAATGACTCTTCAATACAGGGACCTAGAATTTCTGCAGACCCTCGACTATGAGAAATTACCTTTTCGATGCAACCGCTGCCATAAGTACAGGCATTTGGTGAAGGAGTTCCCTCTTGGTCATCGACGTTGTCATAGGCAGAGGAAACCGTGCAAGGAGGGAGTCTCTCTTCATGATGTGGAAAGTCTGGCACAAACAGCAGTACCTCTTCCCACTGAGCAGGAGAAGCCTCCAACTACTGAGGAGGCCCTGATGTAGGATCAGGTAGCGGATGTAGTTTCTCTCTCTCCTCCTCCAGCTGATCTGGCGACCTCCCTGGTACCCCTTCCAGTCACTGATCTTGTTGGGGCGTCTCAGGTGGGTATGTCCACTTCCCTTCCTTTCTCCTTCCAATCCTCTTTCTGTTATTCTTTGTCTGAGTTTACTGAGCCTGGTCCTTCCAGGCAGATCCTCAATGATCTTTCAGTTTTAAAAATTTCAAATTCGTCTTTAGACAGTGTGATTCTTTCTGTCCAGGATCCTCCCGAGCCAAATCTTCCCCCGACTGCTCATGACCCTATAACTTCTAGCCCTCGGGCCTCTTCCTCTGATATCCCCCCTTATAATCTCAGACCTCTTTCCAATCGTATAGGGAAAGGGCTGGTTGTGGGTGGGCTTGCTTCGAACCCTGTGGCTTTTGGGCCAAGGAAATTGAGAGGTAGGAAATCTAACCTCTCAAAGGCCCAGATGAAAGCAATTGTTGATATCGCTGACGGGAGGCAAATGGCTATCACTGGGGTGCTTAGAGCAAAGCGTCCACCCCCCCAAGGTGTCCCATGAATTTTCTATATTTCAACTACAGAGGCTTAGCTAGCCATCCGAAAGAGCTAGCCTTCAGAGAACTTATGCGTTCTCAAAACCTGGATGTTATCATGTTGCAGGAAACGCTAGGGAAAGGGGATGAAGTGATCAGTATTCTTTCAAAAATGTTGTATGGTTGGGTTTTTCATGCCCTTGATGCGGTGGGCAGGTCTGGGGGAGTGGTCTCATGATATAATTCAAAGAAGTTAAGAGATATTTCTTCTTGGGGTTCAGAAAACTGTTTGGCTTTGGATCTCTATTCAAATGAGTTCAACCTCTCGTTTCTATCCCTGAACATTTATGGACCATGTGTGGATAGGGATCGCTTCTGGACCTTGTTCTTCAAATCTTCTTGGCTTACCCACCCAAACTTAATAATTGGAGGGGACCTAAACTTCTCCCTGGGGGAAGCTGAATCTTGGGGAGCATCAGCTAGAGTGGACCCCCTTTCAGAATTCTTTAGGAACAAATTGGCAGTGGCTCATCTGGTGGATGTTCCCCTCCTCAAACTACGCCCTACATGGAGGAACCAGAGAGTAGGGCCAGATTGGGCGGGTAAAAATTTAGATCGTTTTATGTTGTGTGAAGCTTGGGTGGAAACTCTTTTGGTCTACAGACACTGGGTCGGGGAGGGGGGTGTTTCTGACCATTTCCCGATTTTTTTGGAAATGAAAGGCAATGGTAAAAAATCGGGAATCCGGATAAGTGGTCAATTCATAATATATCTTATCAAGCATATCAATAATAACTTATTAAAGAAGAAATGTTTTGCATGTTCTTCGTACTGATTTCATGCTATTCTTATTCGCATCACATTGCTTGATTTTGGTGAAACACCTGAATTTTTCATCCAATATTCATATATTATATTTTTAATATCTTCTCCAAGTCAACATATTATTTTTCTGATGGAAAAAAATGGTGTACGCTAGGGTTTCATCTGTTCTCTGCGCGATGCCTGGTGATGCCGCCGCGCTTATTCACATGTTTGAGGCTCATGGGGTTCCATGGCCTGCGAAGTCTGTAACAGATATCACTCCAGGTAATGGATGCAGCCAAGATGGGGCGCTCTTTGCAGTGCTTCAATCAGATCGACATGACAGAATGCCCAAGGCACGAGACGGTTCACCGAATCTCTGCATTGTGAGGGTCCCTATGAACTGGGATAACCAAAAATCATACTTCTATCCCGGAAGCGGGGCTCCTTGTGTAGTTGCCGCTTGCTCTGCCACAACAGGAATAAATCCGGTCTGTATGGAGGGGAATGAGCCATTAATCTCAAACCCTTTCATTTTTAATATTTATCTTGTTTGGACAGTCACGGCCGCCATAGCTTTATGGCCGTCTAACTTTGGGGAGACACGATAGCTCGTTCCGGATTTCGCTTTTTTTAACCGCCGGCTCGTTTTTTTCCACGCCTCTGCCTGCAGATCATTGTGCTTCCACATGCAGAGGCAGCGTCACCGCCGATACTCTATCTTTCATTTTCAGAACTCCTGGAGCTACCTGGATCTGCCTGGAGCGCGCCCCTGGGAGCTCTTTTGGGCGGTAAGAACTGATAAACCCAATGTCCATTGGACTCTCACCACTTCTTCTCACCAGCCCAAGCTACAAGTTCAGGAAAAAGTGGATCACCAGAGTACCAGCTTCCTCTCGTCTCAGATTTGCAGAGGAAAGCAGAAGTCTGATCACTCTGCCTCGTTTCAGATCCATATATTACTCCTTTCTGGAAAAACTCTGCTACAATGGGTGAGCTCTTCGGATCTAGTGCAGGACCTCAAGCAAATCCTGCAATATAAGCTGGGGATTCCCTATGCATCTCAGCGACTCCTCCACGAAGGTAAACAACTTTAAGATCTTTACCCCCTTTCTTTTTACGGCATTAAGAGAAATGCTTCCATCATTTTTACCCTTCGTTTGCGAGGGGGAGCTGTTGGACAGTCATCTACAGCTGCGGCTTTTTCATACAAAGATGCTATCCATGCTCAGATACCCAAGAAAACAGCTCCACCAGCTCAGGCTCCAAAACCCTTTTTGGTGGACAAACTGGAGGAAACCCCCACCGTTGAAATAATGCATCCAACGCTGGATGAGAAAATACAAAAGTTTGTAGAGCATGCCATTATTTGCAGGTTTAATGGGCTATGGCCACGCACAGCAGACCTCTACCAATGGATTCACTCTAACTGGACAAACAATTGCAAGGTTCTACTCTGCTCAAAGGGTTTCTTCATTGTAGTTTTTGCTTTCAGTGAGGACTACCAAAAAGCATTCACTGACGGCCCAGGGTGTTGGGGCTCAGCAGGGTTATTCCTCACCCCCTGGTTCCCAGATTTCGACCCCTCTACAGCAGTCATCACCAAGCTCCCCATCTGGGTCAGACTTCCTAATCTCCCGGCGCATCTATGGCACTTTGTTGTATTCCAAGGGATTGGCAATACTCTAGGCCACTTTCTGGCTACAGACCCCTCTAGAGGGGAAAAGGGCATATACACCTTCGCCAGAATCTGTGCAGAAATAGACATGAGCAAAGGTCTACCTAATCAGATTAACCTCAAAATTGGAGACTTCCATTGGACTCAGACCCTGGATTACGAGAACACAGCCTTCCGATGCCGGAATTGCCATCACACAGTAAGTACTTCTGACATCTCTGTCCTCACAGCCCGAGCATTGAGTAGGGAAAAGAAAGCAATTCAAGGCACGAAATCCAAAGTAAGAAAACACAAGGATCTCCAAGGAGGATTTTTTAGATTTCGTTTCGTGATGTCACTTATACCAATGCGGTGAGTTGACGGCGAAGCCTAGCATGGGATCCGCCTCTTCGGCTTGTCTGAGATCAATGTTTCCGCCATATTCCATGGAAGAATTCCTTCTAGCCTTCTCGGGATTTCAGACAGGTGAGACCTCTCCTTCACCCCCCTTCAGTTGCAAATCGTTTACTAAAAGGGAACACAGAGAGATATTTATTTGCAGGAAGATAAGTAATACAGATTCTACCCATGCGGGGTAGATTCCCTTGTTCAGCTCTTGTTTCTTTGTTTTTGTTACTTCTTGCTTAGCACTGCTCTCTTTTTGTTCTCACTTAGGGGCCGAGGTGGATAGTTTATCCTTTCCGGTAGCCCATTCTCTTGCTTCTCTTGGATGTAATTTCATATTGTACCATATGTTCTCTTAATAGAATTAGTTTTACGGAGAAAAAAAAAAAAACCGGGAATCCGTTTCAAATTCAATTCCTCCTGGCTAAAGGATGATTCTTATAATGACCTGTTTCATGAAACTTGGGAGAAAGACAGTTTTAGTAATGAAGTCTCCAGGAGCTCTCTTTTTATGAACAACCTCAAGAGAATGAAAGCTACCTCCAAACAATGGGCAAACCAAAAGAAATATTTGGAGGAGGAGGAACTCAAAAAGTTCAACTTTGAACTGGAAATGTTGGGAGACTCGGATGGCGTAGGCTATGCCTCTAATGAATCCAGGGCAAGAATCAAGGAGTTGGAGGCATCTCGGAGGAAAATTCTCCAGCTCAGGGAAGAGAGTTGGCGGCTGAAAAGCCGAGCTATCTGGTTGCAAGCGGGAGATGAGAATACAAAGTTCTTCCAGAATTATGCAAAAGGCTGGAAAAACACAAATACTATCTGGGAAATTCCTAAGGAGGATGGTGAAATGGCTAAATATTTCGAGGATTTGGTGTCCCTGGGTATTAATCACTTCAAATATTTGTTTAAAGTTCCTGCAAAGATCTCCATAGCTGAGGTAATTATGGTTGCCCAATTCTTCCCCAGCTACATTGACGAAGAAGGTAATGAAGCCATCATGGAACCAGTCTCGAAGCAGGAAGTAGAGGATATCCTAAAGGCAATGCAGAGGGAAAAAATCCCTGGTCCAGATGGTTGGACTATTGAATTTTTCCAGCATTTCTTTGAAACCTTAAGGGATGAGCGGGTAGCAGTTGTCGAGGAGTCTCAAGTTTCTGGGTCTATCTACCAGCCTTTTAACTCAACCTTCCTAGCCTTGATTCCAAAAGCTGACCATCCTGACTCCTTTGCTGACTTTCGGCCCATCTCCTTGTGTACTTGTGTTTATAAAATTATTGCAAAAGTCATTTCCTCAAGATTAAAGCCTTTCTTATCTAGAAATATCTTCCCTAAACAATTTGGTTTTCTGGATGGTAGACAGATTCATGAAGCTGTGGGAGTTGCCCAAGAAACTCTTCATAGTCTGAAGAGAAGTGGGAAGAAAGGGGCAATTATCAAAATTGACTTATCAAAAGCCTATGACAGAATAATTTGGATGTATCTGCACCTTCTGCTAACTCATCTTGGCTTCATATTTGATTTTTTAGATGGGTAATGAGTTGTGTTACTTCGTCCTCCATTTCTATTTTGATAAATGGAGTTGCCACTTCTTTCTTCAATCCTGAGCGAGGCTTAAGGCAGGGGTGTCCTCTCTCGCCCCTTCTATTCATATTGGCTGCTGAGGGGATTAGCTTAATGATTCACAAGGCAAAAAGACAGGGTCAAATTAAAGGAATAGAAGTTGTGGTAAATCTCTGGATCACTCACCTGCTCTTTGTGGATGATATTCTGTTGTTTAGTAATGGGAGTTTGGAGGACTGTCGATCTCTAAAGAGTATCTTGGAAATTTTCATGAAGGCAACAGGCCTCCAAATTAATGAAAAAAAATCGACACTTACGACCTCTGGTCTGTCCATGGAAGAGGTGGCTAGAGTTGAAGCTCTGCTGCATTTTGATGTCAAATCCATGTAGGATAATTTCAAATATTTAGGTTTCCATCTCAAGCCTGATAATTATCGAATCCATGACTGTAAGTGGCTCCTTGCTAAAATTGAAAAAAAACTTAATCATTGGAGTCATAAATGGCTATCAAGGGCAAGAAGGTTGGTTCTAATCAAGTCAGTCTTGTTGGAAATTTCGGTGTACTGGGCTAGTCTCTCTTGGGTAGCATGGGATAAAATTATTAGACCTAAGGAATGGGGAGGTTGGGGTATAAAGAACTTGTTCTCTTTTTCAAAATCCCTCGCAGCCAAACTAGCCTGGAGGCTGATATCGACATAATCTCTCTTGTCATCTGTCACTAAAAGAAAATATATTGCACAAGGATCAGTCCTCAACTGGGTCTGCTCTCCCCTAAAGTCTTCAAAAAATGCCTCTGTGGTATGGAAATATGTAGTAGCATCTGTGCAAACCATTGAGCAAGGTTTAGCGTGGAGTGTGGGTGATGGAACCCAGGTCCAGCTTGGTTGTGACCCCTGGGTCAGGTGTTCAGCCAGGTTTTCTCTTTCACAGGATTTGGTAGCCTTCCAAAATAACAGAGGATATTTCAACCTGAGTCATGTGGCTAATCAGCGGTCCTCCTCTCTCCTGAGACAAGGGTGGCTCTCAGGGACTGATCTTCACCTTGAAGAAAGATGGAAGGAAGAATGGAGACTATATGTTTTGGACCTACAAAATTCATCTGTTCGGATCTCTGACTCAAGCGACGAACTTCGCTGGGTCCATGCTCAGACTAGAGTCTATTCTCCAAAGTTGGGATATAAATGGATGATGTCACAGCAAGGTTGGGAGGCTCTGGCCTGGTGGTGTAAAATGATTTGGAATTTGAAATTTCCAGCTAAGACTAGACTTTTCTTTTGGTGTATCCTTCAGAAAAAAGTGCCAACTTGGGATTTTCTACAAAGGAGGGGGGAAATTGGCCCGGGTTGGCGCTCCCTTTGCAAGGATAAGGAGGAAACATCTCTTCACATCTTTCTTCATTGCCCTTTTAATGCCAGTCTTTGGGCTAAATCTATAAGGCTTATCAATATCCCCATCAGATGGGAATGAGAAGAGCTACTTCAAGCATGGACTTGGTGGTGGCAAGAGGCTCCTTATGATAAAGTTAGAAAAATCCCCCTCCTGATTGCGTGGGGCACATGGATAGCAAGGAACAGGGTAATCTTTCAATATCAGTCCTTCCCAATTGCAAGATTGGCTGCGAAAGGTGCTGCCATCTATGATAGCTTACCAACTCCATCTGGTCCAGGCCCTCCTCGCTGCGTTCAGCCAGAAGTCATCAGGGATTCGATTCCTTGGGCTTACTTTGACGATGCATCAAACTTGAATGGATGGTGTGGTGCTGGTCTAGTTATTAACTTAACTCCTGAAAAGTCCTTACGTGCATCAGGGGGTCTTGGGCAAGGGTCAAACAACTTTGCTGAACTCAAAGCCCTTCATTCTCTTCTATGTTGGTTGATCTCGAGACATTTGAGGAAGATTCATATTTTTGGTGACTCTAAGAACATTGTGAATTGGTTGAATGGGACTCAACAGTGCAAAAATTATATCTTGTTACCTTTGCTTAAAGATATTCGTCGGATCAAATGTTATTTTATTAAGATCATTGTTTGTCACATTTACAGGGAACGGAACCAGGATGTAGACCGCCTATCTAAAGAAGGTTCTCAGCAAGATATGGGGACCTGGATAGTGACTGAAATGGAAAATGGGACTGTTCACTTCCTGGAACAGACTGTTTTTGATTAAAAGTTTATGTTTTGTTCTACTACTGTACATAATCAGTTGCTTATGTTCTTCTTATGTTTCCGCTTCAAACCTACAAAATTGTTTCATAAATTTTGATGCCTCAGAACTGTTTTCCTTATTTAAGGAGGTTCTGGGACCTCATCTTAAAAAATTGTTTTCATAATATCAGGAGATCGGGATAGTTCTTACTGCCGGTCTCCCCTTTCTTGGAATGGAAGTTTATGCTTCTGAGGGCACTACCCCCTCTTTTTCTCATCTCTATTTCGGTTTCTCACCAGGAGATGATGAATGATTGGAGGTGCCTCTGTTTTTTGAATTTTGTGCACAGGCTGATCTTACAATACCTTTAGGTGTTATAAAGCAGTTGAGACCACCATTCCCCTTTGGATAAAAGGTGAATGGAGCTGATCTGAAATGCTCTGCATATGCTATGTGACTATCTATATATAATAGAAAGTTCGATTTTTTTCTGTGGAAAAAAAAAAAACAATATTGTTTCACATATTAATTTAATTTTCTACAATTTTTCTGATCATCATGATCTTTAACGTTTCCTATATAAAATAATTTCATAGGTTTTGTAACAAAATGGTATCATGGATGTAAATGTTGTGGAACTTCTCTGAATGCTGGGAAGTCTAACCACGTACGAAAAGCAATGTATGACTACTCCAATGTATTCCTCCCAGAATAACACCCTTACAGAAGAGAAACATTTTCTTTCAATGGTAAACTAGAGAGAACCCAAAGGCCTGCAATAATAACACCAACTGAATGGCTTAGATCATATGAGAGAGATGAGAAGGAATTTGCAGAAATTTTCGAGTCAAATGGGGAGCCTATGTTCGATGATCCATAATTCTTCGACACCTATGTTGAGAAATTTCCCATTTGGATGAAATGCTTTTTTTCTTTTATGAGTTCCCATATTAGGAGCATATTAATATTGCCCACTTACTATATACCATGCATATATTTAAAAAAATTTCATTATGGAGGCATATATCATTGAAAGAAAATAACATTTTAGCTGCTAGGAGATATCTTGTTTCTCCAAAAAATAAAAAGAAACATTGGCTAAGGAAAGAAGCTATAGGAGAGGTTGGTCCCTCTTGGTATTTCAAAGAAGGTGATTTCCCATGGATTTTAAAGAAAGATGATATTTATTTGGTAAATGAAGTTACAATGAGTGTGAGGGTGCCTTCTTTATATGGGTCTTCACTACAACGCTGCTTCACTGTGCAAGACCATTTGTCAGGGTTGAAATTGCATGACCATTTGAACCTTATAAGGATACGTATGTCAAAAACATGAATTTATTATTTGTTGTTATTTTCATGCAATGAGATATTTTATAATTAATTTTTATATTATGTACTATTAACTTTGCAGTGCGATTATCCTCTACTCATGCATGGGTGTGTGAACCATGACTTCCCCAAAGACATATGATGTGCCATATCTAAATTATTTGCATTTTTACATTGGATCACACCAAAGGAGATTCGTATGACTATCATTCCATAGTGGCGTCAAGAGATAGTTGAGATTGTTTGTATGTTTGAGAAGGAACAATCGACGAGTTTCATGGACTTGCAGGTTCATCTTCTAATTCACCTAGTAGATGAGGTTGAATTAGTTGGGTTGGTTTCTTGTCATTGGATGCTCTTCTTAGAGCAGTACATGAAGAAATTGAAAGGTTTTGTTCAACAAAGGGAAAAAATCGAGGGGTCTATGACATAGGGGTATATATCGTATGAGTCTTTCTATTATGCCAGTAAGTACATCAAGCATATTGACAACACACCAGGTGCAACGATTTGGGATGACAAAAGGGATGAAGACAAAAGATAAGGGGAGATTATCCAAACGAATGGAAAGAGGCACATGATAGAGAATAGGTGACTTATCATTTGTCAAATTTCTACACAGTAACTATTCACACTAAACTTCATATTAATGCATATTTTGATCTCATACGTATTATATATGTTGGTTTGATTTCATCGACGAATTCATAAATTAAAGTCATCAATAAATTCATTCTTTACAAAGTGACACAATAGTGGGTCGCATTATACGAGCAGAAGAGGAGGAAATGAGACAGTGTCAAGAAATAATTCAAATTTTTGAATGGGAGAAGTGTGCATTATCCTTATCATTTAAAATAAAATATGTCAATGGCATGCCCTAACTGCTTAGTTGTTGATCAAGTCAGAGATAAATACGGTGCATCTGGTCGTTACCTACGTGCTGAAGAGGATGTGCTAAACATAGGGATTGGGTGCAGCAACTTGGTAATAATCTCTTTTTGTACATTTTTAAATTCATAATGCACCTTTGAATTTTAACATCTATATTTTATATTTTTAATTATTTTTAGGTTATTAGACACATGACACTATGATTTTTTCAATTTTTTATAGGTGCAATTGTTCCCATCTATGTGGGCATATGGACATCATTTTCACATGGAGGATGTCGATGAGGGATGCATGACACAAGACTGTGGAGTGGAAGTCAAGTTTTACCAATCTAGTCATGCTAGCCACTGCGAGCAAAACCTAATACATGGGACGCTAGGTAATTTCAGAAAGATACGAGATCATTCAAGTAGACTTCTCTTCATTCCAATGTCTTATATTTAGGTGCAAGTGGTGGGGCACATTTGAGCATAATAATGTAAAGGAAGATCACGATAGTGGGTTGATATCTATCAACTACAGAAAGATGTGGCATGAAGCTAGGGAGCCTTATGTTTTCCCCAAACACTATAACCTGGTGTTTTTTTACCCATATTTGTTGGATAGGGATTAGCGGTACGTATTAAGACACGACCCTAGATCAAAAATATTTTTGAGAATAATGTAGTTATCATGCCAAGCGAGGAAGATAATCAAGGTGATTCCAACAAAGAGTGTCATGTACTTGTGCTATTTCATCATTTGTACTATTATTTATGTTTGTGTTTTCCTTATTTCACTAATTATATTCTTTTTTGTATTCTTATTGTTGGAATTTTATATAATTGGTATGATTCAAAAATATTTTTACACTTTTTTTGCAATGGAAACATTTTTACACTTAAAACTAAGTATTTCTAATTATGTAATTTATAATTTGAAAATTAAAATTTTAACATATTTGTTTGATGTATTTAAATCTAATTAACAATAAACTTCCTATAGGATTTGGATAGAAATTAGGATGGATCAAAATATTGTAATTCTAAGCATGAGTTATCAATTTATAACTATATTTTATTAAGATATCAATCTAAATATACTCATATTATCTCATTTCTCAAATGAAATTGTGAGTATCAATCTAAAATAACTCGCAAAGTGATAGAAAATGGAGAAGGAAAATCATATCTTCGTTATATATGTGTACTAAAAGGCCTACTACAACCATCATCAAAGTTTTTCAATATAGTAAAATAACCTCCCTGATTTTCACTATGAAACATATCTCCATAAATACGAATGCAATTTAAAACATGGTGTACAATATCTATTATAATAAGGATTCAAGTTCACAATCATTCTCAAATAGGAAAATAAGTAGAATATAACCAAAATGAGAAAAGGGAATTTGGAAACAATATTGAAGATTTATTCTAGAATTAGATACTTACTGGTTTATTAATTAGTTCACATGTTTTTTTCTTCTTGTTTATTTCAAAATCAACATAAATAATGTAGTGATAAATCTATGAGGACTTTAATAGTGAAAAAATTGTGTATTAATATGTAAGATTAAATTCTTGACATGAGAGGTAAAGTTATGTTTACTATATTTAAATCTCAGTTCTTGCAACAATATGTAAACTAAAAGGAGGTCTTATGCATGTATAAAATGTTTGTAGAAGGTATACAAATAATACGTATACCAATGGGTTCAATCCAATCATGCGATATTCTAAAGCAAGATACTGAATCTTTCTACAAATTAATTACAGAAAATAAACATGATCGCACAATCACACCAAGTAAAAGAAAGAAGAAAATCAATCCACAACACAAATATTTTTCTTGAGGAAAAATTTTTGCTCAAAACCCCTCTATCTCTATTGTATAATGAACCAAGGAATCATGAAACAATACAATGCACTCTTCTCACAAGAGTCTGTTGCACTATCCTGATTGTCTCACACTAATCCAGATAAAATTGGTCCAACACTTAGCCAATTCTCAGCCTATCTTCAGCCTGCCTTGCTCACACAATCCCTATGCAATTAATCCCTATTAATTAGGACAATTAACCTTGCTTGATTGCGCAATACATCATGGACATCCTATGGTGTATATAATTGTGCCCAGGTAATTTGCTATATAAATACAACTGATAGATAACTTCCCTTTATCCTCTGTATCAGTTGGGTCTTCATCAGAATTGACATGCATGCAGCTATTAATAGTAAATCATCAATCACTTGATAGATCACTACATGTGAATTAAATCTGATTTAATTCACTTGACCTCTCACTAGTGCAACAATCAGTTACAACTAGTTAAACTAATTTTAACTCAATTAATTGAGTTAACTAACTGCAACTTGGACTCTAAAACAAATAGAATCACTCTACATGCCTAGCCAACCACCCTCAACTCAAATTTCATGAGCTAACTGAGTCTATCACACTCAATTAACTATTACAAGTGATTACGAGATAAGATTACAATTTACTGCCCAATTTATTTAAGGGATACATAAATTTGACACACATTTCTTCTAATTTAATTAGGAAATAATTAAATCAAAAGCCTCCACGGTAGCCATTTATGGATGCCATTTTTTGGATGTTTTTTTCTGGATGTCAATTTCATTGTTTCTTGTTGCAAATTTCAACAATGATGATTACATCTTTATATGGACCATAAGAGAAACAAATGGGCTTACATGGATGCATGAGAGGTTTTAATTTTTTCTTCATGGACAATGGAACAATTTTGACTTTTATTTTCAATGGTACTTATAAATAAAAGTTGAATTAATAAATATTTTATGGCCAAGAATTAAATGATAAATAATGTGATGGTGATTAAGAGGCATTTGTTTGGCATTCTAGTAGACTTGGTGATGGATTTTTCTTCCTATTTATCTATGTAAAATAAATATCTATTTTTTATGTATTTATAAGTAAATTATTTAAACTAGACTTGTCTTTATCATTGTGAACATGATGTAATATTAGCTAGGAAAAATGTGAAAACATGATTTTTAGTGACTATATCGTGATAAGTTTGTGGAAAAAATAATATTTCTCAAGTTGTTAATTAAGAAAGAATCAAATATATTATTTGTCAAAAAGTTAAATCTAATATAGTATTTAACTCATATTTATTATTAAAAATAAATAAATTTAAACCACATTAGAAAATAAAGAACCAAAATAGCAACAAAAATGATGTACATGTCAAAATATTTAATCTCTTTTAGTGATTGATAAATTTGTGATTAAGATAGATCTATAATGGTTTTCTATCTCTATATATAGATCAACCATAGTGTAATTTTTCATTGTTTAAATTGTATTTTGTAATAATTTATTATTATTATTATTTTATATTAAAAATTGAATGAGTTACACATTTTCATCTTATTAAGAACTAACTAAAATATTTTACCTTTAATTATTTTTCCTTGTGAGTATTGAAATATTTTACTAATTAGGTTAGAATGAATACGAATGAATTGTCTAAGCAATAGAAAAATATATATGGTAATTTTACAATTATAGTTTCAACCATACTAAATTTTGTAATTTATAAAAAAATATTTGCATTTTTTTTAAGTAAGTCATTTTGCATGTAATTTCATATATAAATTTTGATATAAGTTCACCAATACATAATATATAATAAATATTATTTCATATAAACAAACATCATGATTATATCCAAATAAAAAACATAAACATAATCTACGATAGACATTCAAATTCACTATCATCATATAACTATATACACCTTTAGCACATATAAACGTCATTAGCTAGCACACAAATATAATAATCTAACAGGGCATCATCATCGTGATTACATATAACAAAACACAAACATTGTAATCTAACATCATCACCACACACATCCTCAAATTAATATACATCTCATGTCAATTAATTGATATTACATACACATCTATCTGCAAACACATTAAAGGAATATATCCAACATGACCTAACAATCTAAACATAAACACCAACATATAAATTAAGTACATAAACATGAACACAAAAATGCACCACACACACACACACAAGTCATACAACTGTGATCAAATATATGATACAACAAACGTAGTAGTGGAAAATTGATCTATAGTAGAAGATGATGGATGGTCAAGTACTACCTCAACATTCAAACTATCAGGTGGAGGAGAAGGTGGCTAGTATGCTCTCTTAGGAGAAAAATGAGGCACCTCCGCCAATATTGGGACATGATCATCAAGGGAATGATGAGGAAGTGGAGTACTACCAGAAGGATCATTGACACCTTGACCATGATTCGATGGGGTAGTATTACCAAAAGAATCACCGACACCCTGACCATGATCCAATGGGGTAGTACTACCAGAAGCATGATCACCACCCTCATCATCATGATCTGAAGGGCTAGCACTACATGAATACTCATGTGACATATTTTATGCATGCCCTGTATACCTCCTCATTTCCAGTAGCCTAGTATCTCCGATGATATGATGCATAAGAGTCATCATATTGCTTAAAAATTCCCTCAAGAGCTCCAAGAGCCTAGTATATTCTGTAATGTCTTGAGCCCTTGCAGGGCAAACTCCCTCCTCAACCAAAATTATCAATAATCAATCACAGTAGTCCATCATAAATTTGAGACCAACCTTACAGGCCCGAATGCCCATGCTCCTCTACATCTAAGGATGTTCCTCACCCTCTTGGGCCTTGCCCATCTCTACATATGATCCCTTCGGTGGGGTAGGAGGCATGTCCCCAAAGAATGTGTCAATGTCTACAAAATATGTAATACAGAACAATAAAAATTAGAAATTTTCACTAAAAAATTTAATAAAACAAGTTAAATAAAGTGCTAGAATAAATTTTATTCTAATTAATTAAATGAACTAGATTAATTTAAAGAAAACACTAATATTACCTCTATCATCTGCAGGCTCATCTAGTGTGAAGAAGATGTTGGGACACTACCTATAATCCATCCCTGTGTACAGACACGACACCAAGTTAAACATGTGGTCATCCTCACTGGCCAGTAGCATCAGTGCTTATGCAGAAATCCTGGCAGAATACTCTGACAGACCCCTCTTGGGCATCATCTCTCCCCACATATGCATCCACACCTCAGTCATCGTCCTAGGAGAGAGATAGTCAAATGTATGCCTCGTCTCTAAAAACCTCTTTAAAAATAAACAAAAAAACTCTGAAGCAAAAGGGAAGTTCGTCCTCCCATGTATCATTGCATGACATCTATATGAATCCCTATAAAACTGTTGCAAAAAAATGGCGCACCATCTCATACATCGTGGCACCTACATCAACGAATCGAAATAAAACAAAATAGGATAACTAATGCACTACCCATCACTTGTATAGTGTGCAATGGTGATCACTAATAATTAGAGGCACCTAACCTCTTGTGCAGCAAAAAAAAAACAATTTGTAGTTATCCACAACGCACTTGAAAATATGTTGGAAGGACTACATAATCCCCAACGTATCTCTAAGAGTAGACAAGTTGACTCTCTGTTGCAACCCCATGGGGGACATCAGGGAACTCGGGAAATTCCTCCCCTCTCATGGATTGGCTAGTGATAAAATATATGTCCTCCTCAGAGGGCCTATACTACGTCTGAGGACTGACATGGAAATATTGTTCATGGACATCCCACTAACGGATCAACTATGCTAGCAATACAAAGTGCACCTTCAGGGATGTAGCCTCCTCATAGTACTTAAGGAGGTGTTGACGATGCTGGAAATATGTTAACCAAGGGGTATCCCCGATGTCCAGTTAGACCTCACACCGTTTGGAGTAGGAGCCCCATCCGGAATATCAGCTCTATTGCCATGTATCCTTATAGATTTTCCTTGACTCTAACTATTAGCAAGAGAGGGGTGCACATGCACCTTCAAAAAAAAATGGGGGTGTGTCTAGTGAGTGTTCAATTGTATGTGTGTCAAGGTTCTTCTACTTCTAAGGGAAAAGAGAAGTGAGTCTCTAAGAGAGAGGTATTAGTACCACCCAAGAAGAGACACACATGAACTGAAGGATTCCTTCTAAAATCCAGTGGAATAGTCCAAAAGGGATTCGATGGTCATTGGACACAGCAATTTGAGAAGGATCTACCTAATATCCTACAGAATAGTCCACAAATATGGGGAAACAATTACAACCATTACAACACATTATCTCAATAAGATAAGCACCAAAACAACTAAAATAATTCAACTATCTTAGTACATGTGAAAATAAACATGAAATAAAAAAAATATGCAAAATAGTCTTACAAACATTCATAAGTCATGCATGAAGAACGTGTTGGCCTTGAAGGCTTTTGTTATCAAGTAAAATTCCCAAGACACATGTGTACAATGAAAATCACTAGCTCCAATAGTAGAGCATTAGAGCCACTCCTTGCTCCACAAATAATTGATTTATCTCTATAATTCTTTGTTGGTGGAGTGAAGGTGAAAAAGTCCCTTGCTCATACAATGAGGGAGTATATATAACCAAGGGTGACTCTTTGAATACCCTCATGATTGTTTGACTTCCATTAATTTTCAACTTACATGACTCTTTACATTCTATGTGTGTCCTTTGGACTTCCACTTTACAATACACTTTCAATACAATATACAATGGTCCACCATAGTGATGTGGCATATGACCACTCATGACATGACACTGCTGAAATGGAATGATTGATGACATAGCCACTGTTTCTGCTAAGAGTTAAGTGTCTTCATGAAATCACTTTCCTTTTCTCCTTTGTGTGGCTTGGTGATAAGGAGTCTCTAATGATCTCAAGTCTTGGATGGTAATCCCAAACTAGTTTCCTTTCGCTTTATTTCAATAAATCATCTTGTGAGTTAAGCTACACGAGTGTCTTCGAGCATGCTTCCCTCCTTCCTTCCTTCCTTCATCATCTCTCCATGACATGATAGAGCAAATGTTTTTGCAATTCACTCATGACGAGATGACATCAATCCAAAAACCGCTAGCCTAAGATGATGCATTTTGATCCATGAACTAAGCCTGAAACAAGTGAGAGGTTGGAAAATGAGGCACAATGAATACACAGTTTCAAATTTTAGGTAGGTATGGGGAAACCTTGAGCCTTGAGACTGTGCAGTGCGCAGTTCATGCTGGGTTGAAGGACATGAATGCAAAGTTTTGAGGGCTAATGGGGATAGGCTACAAGGATTAGACATGATGAAGCTTATTGTGTAGTTCTAGAGGTCAAGAAGGCATGGATGTCTATGCAATGCGTAGTTCTAGGGCTTAGGGATGATCTTGTGCCTTAAGGTTATGAAGTGCACAGTTCAAGATGGGATGGAGGCCATGACTGCACAATTCTGGAGCTCAAGGTCAAGTCTTGGTCACAAAAACTATACAATGGAGTAGTCTTGGGAGGCAAGTAATTCTCACTTTGCAGTGCCAAGTAGTAAGGTCACAACTAGAGGACTGAGACTATGCAGTGCACAACTCAGGGGAGGTTGGGTGAAGCTAAGTTGCTCGGTCAGAAGTTTTTCAAAAAATTAATAAGTGTTTGACCAGTGAGATCGATGAACAATGATGAAATTTGATTATGATCACATACTTATCATATTTTTATGACCCAAACAACATATATCATCCTTGAGATACAAATAGATAATTTGCCTCAGTGCAACAACATTACAACCAGTTATGACAAGTGCGACATCACAAATACACTTTACGACCATTGCAACGACACCTGTGTGACGGTGCTCAAAACTTTGGAAATGAGTGTGACATATACTTACAAGGTTAGAAAAAATAATTTTCACAAAGGTGATCTCTTGGAACCAATATAATAAGCTCGTACATGAAATATGACATCCAACATGCTAAAAGATGACACTTTTCCTATCTTGTGAAAGGGATCACAACAGAGTAAAAAAACCAAAAAGATGAGCTTAAAAGTTTGCGATAGTAATGAACAAGACCAAGGAAGGCTCTGAAATTTGGTATAGGCCAAAATTTTTGAGGGGGTTGTAGCAGCTACAACACTTGGAGACACACTGGTAGAACTCCATCTTCTCTGCCTCGATTGACTTATTTTGTACAAGGCCTTGGTTCTTCGAGGAGTATTGATTCATCATGCAGATCACTTTGATTTCCCCACTTACCCCGTGAATAAACTAAGTCCCCTTCGTGCTATTTTGGTTTAAATCAACAAAGATTTAACTTTACCACAATGTTTCAAGTAGGGAAGGGTAGTGAAGCTCGCGAATTTAATATTTCTAGAGTATGAGTTTTCCTCTCTGGTGTTGTTCCACTGCCAGCAGGCCTGGACAGTACTCCAGCAGAGTCACGCAGGAACACAAACATTTCTCTACTGCCAACGAGCCTGACAGTACCTCGGCGGAGTTTCTTTCTTCACCTCTCTACAAAGGAAGCCTTTCTCTTCTTTCACCTTTATTTATTTATTTTAAAGAGGATTTTTCATTGGCACTTATTTATTTGGGTGGAAGAGGGATCCTGACTTATTGAAAGCAGGAGAGGTTGTTCCTTCAGAGAAGTATATAGGTACATATAATTTATTTTTTCTCATTTAGATTTTTCCCATTCTCCTTTTCAACTGATTGGATAAGCGTGAAAACACCGAAATATAAAGACCAGATAAAGGCACAAGGTTCCTTAGATAGAAACAAGTTCATGGTTTTCCAAAAACTCTCCTTATGGATGGATTGTATTTTTCGTCAAAACTTCATCGATAAAAAGACATAACCAACACAAGGAATATGGCCCAAAGGATTAAAAAAAATTGAAGTGTCACAAGACTCCTTATAATTTATCCACACATAATATCTGAAACCAACATATGGACAAGGAAAACACTTATTCATGTGACAAACAAGAAATAAGACGAATTAAAAATGGAAAAACCAAAGAAATAAAATGAGAGGAAAGAAAAAACATAATAGGGGAACAAAACTAGAATACAAGAAACAAAAGCTAAAGAAAAGCGTAATGCAAGAGAAATTAAGAAAATCCTGCAATAGAGACTAAAGAGAACAACACATGACGAGTGCAAGATAAGGAGAACTGGGATTCAAATTACCCTATTCCTAACCTAGTAACTAATATGTCGGGGTCACATATAATGAAATTTCCAATGTAGCCATCGTAACAATATAAGAAACCAACATATGGACAAGGAAAACACCTATTCATGTGACAAACAAGAAATAAGGCAAAAAACAAAATGAAAAACCAAATAAATAAAATGAGAAGAAATACAACACATAACATGGGAAAAAAACTAGAAGGCAAGCAACAAAAGCTAAAGCAAAGCATAATACAAGAGAAAGTAAGAAAATCATGCAAGAGAAACTAAAGAAAACAACACAAGATGAGTGCAAGATAAGGAGAACTGGGATGAAAATAATCCTAATCCTAACATCTAATAGGTTTGGGTCATGTATAATGAAATTTCCAATGTAGCCACCATAATCATTCCTGACATGTAATCACAAAGATAAGATCAATGAAAAAAAAAATTAAACTAGTGTGCAAGGGAAGAGATGAGAGCATGAATGACTTACACAACAAAAGGAAGGTCTTTCCTGTGGGTAGAAAGATGTGTCACAACTGCTACTTTCATTCAATTCAAATTCTTACCTCTTCGACGGAAACCAGAATTAGAAAAACGATAAGAACCACGCATTGTTTCTTAGTGGAATGAAAGACTTGAAATCATTATGTCTCAAACTTATTTCTATTTTGTTGAATAAGTACAATTAAATTGTTTATGGTACAAGTTTTTGGAATATATTGTTTACAACGATAAAATAATTGGTTTATAAACTCACACAAAGAAGTGAGGGTTAATGTGAAGGTGCATTCAGACGCCGATGTTGAACCACCAACCTCACTGACTCACTGACAGATGTTGGTGCTGAACCTAACACGCTGCCCAGCTGCTCGAAATAATCGACTTCTGCCCACCATGATTGATTATGTGGTCATCTATTTTCACATGCATAATTGTAGAACTTCCTTCTGCAACTATAAATTTGTATTTCCTGCCTCTGTTTGAGCAAGTCAAGCCAAGCAAGGCAAGGCCCCCTGGAATAGAAGTCTATGAAGATATTCTCCAGTTTCTATGTTTTGTTTCTACATTCTTATCTCTTTGTGTTATCTGTTGTTGCTTTCTATTCTGTATTTTGATGCTTTGTACTCAACAACTGGTATCAAAGCCAATATACATGAGCTAGAGGATTCGAGTGCTCGTGTTATGGCCAGAAAACAATGAATAGTTAAAGACACTAGGAAATACTGCATACTCTTGTTTGCAACTGCTCCTATATGTAGTAAGGTTAGAAGCAAGGTTTTTTTTTGTAGGAGTTGTTGTTGAAGCGCGCCCACTACAGCAAGAAGCCAAGAACGATGTTGGATAATTTTACCAACACTAGTTAAATTCATGTTTCATCAGACTCCCTGTTGCCATACAACTTAAAAAATCAGCATTATAAGATCATCCTCCACTTGGCGATTGAGAAAGGAGCCAGAGTGGTCTGCAGAAGTTGCATCCACAATTAATACTGGGATGAGGGGGGATGAGGGCATCCATTGCAAGTCGTAAGCCCAATTGTTTTTGGGAAAATGAGATTGCCATGATCATTATTGGGTGAAAGCATATTATATTTTTTATAATCTTTTTTATATGTTTCATAATTATTATAAACATATATTATTATGAAACATAACATATATGTTTATGATAATTGTTAGTGTTTGGAAATTTTAAAAGAAAAAAGAGAAAGGTCAGTTTTTAAAAGTTTTTAAGGTCAGTTTTAAAGTTGGTAATGTTGTAATAATTAAATTTTTACTTTGTAAGGGGTAATTTGAGATTTTTTGGGTGTGAAATTATTGAGAATGGAGAAAATAGGTAATGATATGGAGAAGTTGAGTGGGGCTAATTTTTCCCTATGGAAATCACAGATGGAGGATATAATGATTTTAAAATATCAGTATTTTCCGATTGAGGGTGTAACAAAGAAACCCTCATCGATGAAAAATGAGGAATGGGATAAGCTATGTAGAAAGGTGATAGCGACAATCCGTCAGTATCTAGCAAAGAATGTGTATTTCAATGTGTCTGGAGAAAAGACAGAAAAAGGATTATGGAAGAAGATCCATGATCTATATGAGAATAACACGGCATCAAAAAAAGAGTTCTTGATGAAGAAGCTTTACAACCTCAAGATGAAGGATGATGCTTTAGTTGCTTAGCGCTTGAATGAATTCAATATTATAACTAGTCAGCTTGCCTTTGTTAAAATACTTCTAGATGATGAAATTAGATTTATTTTGTTAATGTGTTCTATGCCAGACAGTTGGGAAAATTCAATTGTGGTTATGAGTACTTCAGCACTTGCAAGGACCCTGATGTTTTATTATGCTAGCAGCAGTTTAATGAATGAGGAGTTGCAACGCAAGTCAATTGCTGAAAACCAGGGAAGAGAAGCTCTATCTCTAGCTGATTGTGGTAGGATAATTGACCGAGGCCGACAAGGATGACCAAGATCGAGAGGCTGATCAAAATGAAGGAGGGGCGGGATCATCTACTTTCATTGTGGCAAACCTGGTCACATGAATAAATAATGTCGAGCCTTGAAGAAAGGAAAAAACGATCAAAGATCGTCTAGTACAAATCACAAGTCATGCATCACAAATGAAGGTGAGACTACTGCTCTAGTCACAGATGGTGATGAGTTCTTTACTTTTTCACTAGAGGATGCATGTTTATATACATCTAGCAGTAGCTTTGATTGGATCCTTGACTCTGGGGCATCTCACCGTGTAACCCCATGCAAATATATCTTTATTACATATAATCTTGGTGATTATGGTAGAGTGCATTTGGGGAATAACCATTTTTGCAGTATCGTTGAAGGGGGAGATGTCCAAATCAAGATGAAGGATGGACAAGATATATTTTTGAAACAGGTTAGGGATGTACCAAAAATCTGCTTGATTTTGATCTTTATGGGACGGCTGGATGATGAAGGTTATTCCACGAGCTTTGGAAGAGGCTGGAAAATTAGCAAAGGAGCATTGGTCATGGCCAAAGGACCCAAGACAGGAACACTATATACATTGAAGGCAATGATATGAAAATCAGATTTGGTTGTTTTCACAAGAGAAGGAAATTCAGTAGATCTGTGGCATAAGCGCTTGGCTCACATGAGCGAGAAGGGTTCAAAAATCCTTGTTGGTAAAAATTTAATACTAGGTTTGAGATCCTACAATCTTGATCTTTGTGTGTATATATGGTAGACAAAGAAGGGTTTGATTTCTTAGAGGTGGTCATGACAGAAAGAAAAATGTGTTATAATTGATACACTCGGATGTGTTTGGACCAATTAACATCAAGTCATTAGGAGGAGAATCATATTTTGTAACATTTATAAATGATGCATCCAAGAAGGTTTGGGCCTATCCCATGAAAAGTAAAAGTGAAGTGTTTGAAATATTTCAAAAATTCCATGTTGTTGTTGAAAGAGAGACTAAAAAATTGCTCAAGTGCCTAAGAACAGATAATGGTGGATAATATTATTCAAATGCATTCAAAGAAGATTGTAACAGGTTTGGCATAAAGCATGAGAAGACTATGCCTGGTACACCTCAAAAAAATGGTGTTGCAGAACGAATGAATCACACCATTATGGAAAAGCTAAGGAGCATGTTGTCCAATTCCAGTGTGGTCAAGCATTTTTGGGCAGAGGCCATCAGGATAGCTTGCTACCTCATAAATAGATCTCCATCTACAGCCTTGGATGGAGGCATCCCTGAAGAAGTTTGGATTGGTAAGAAGTTGAATTAATCTCATTTGAAAATATTTGGATATGAAGCATTTGTACATATTCCAAAAGAAAATATAACTAAGCTACATGATAAATCTAAGAAATGCATTTTTGTGGCATATGCGGATGAATAATTTGGTTATCGTCTATGGGATCCAGTCAAACATAAAATTATTAGAAGCATGGATGTATATTTAATGAGTCAGAAATAAGAGGAATGTAGGTGAGGCAGAATTCAAGAAAGTTATTGACAGGTTTGAAGGGAAAAATGAAGACATCCCATCAATACAGGAAAATGGGCAGCAAATTCAAGAGCAGGAAGGACAACAAGGGGAAAGTGATAAACACAAGGAAGAAGGAATATTGCAAGAACATTTACAAGAGATTCAACGCGACATTTGGTTCGCAGATCTTCTAGGCCTCATAAGCCTTTATAAAGGTATCCTCCTTCAAAATATATCTTATTGACTAATGAAGGTGAGACTAAATTTTTTCAAGATGCTTGTAAAGTTGAGCACAGTAAAGAATGGAAGAAAGAAAAGGAGGAAGAAATGAACTCTTTGCTGGAAAATAAAACTTGGGAGTTGATAAATCTCCCAAAACATAGAAAGGATTTGAAAAACAAATGGGTGTATAGAATTAAGCATGAAGGTGATGAAAATAATGAGAGGTACAAAGCAAGGTTGGTGGTGAAAGGATTCGCCCAAAAGGAAGGTATTGACTTCACTGAAATTATCTCACCTGTTGTCAAAATGTCATCTATTAGAGTCATTCTTGGTCTTGTTCCTGCTTTAGACTCAGAATGTGAATAGTTAGATGTAAAAACTACTTTCCTTCATGGAGAATTAGAAGAAGAAATTTATATGAAGTAGCCAGAAAGCTTCATAGAAAAAGGAAAGAAGACCTTGTTTGGAGGTTGAAGAAGAGTCTCTATGGGTTGAAACAGGCGCCTCGAAAATGGTACAAGAAATTTGATTCATTCATGTCAGAACATGGTTTTCACATGTTGGAAGTTGACCATTCTGTCTATATCAAGAGGTATGATCAAGGAAAATATCTCATATTTTTGTTATATGTGGATGAAATATTGATTTTTGGGCATGATAAGAATACGATCAATAGGTTAAAGAAGGATTTGGGCAATAAGTTTGCAATGAAGGATTTGGGTCCAACACAACAGATATTGGGCACGAGGATCATGCGTGACAGAGAAAACAAAAGGTTGTGGCTGTCATAAGAAAAGTATATCAAGAAGGTGCTTGACAAGTTTAATATTAAGGATGCCAAACCAGTAGGTGCATCCCTTGTGGCCCACTTCAAGTTGAGTGTTGATTTATGTCCCAGTAATGACAAGGAGAAGGAAGAAATGAGAAAGATTCCTTATGCTTCAGTAGTTGGGAGCTTGATGTATGCCATGGTATGCACACAACCAGACATTGCATATTCAGTGGGAATTGTGAGCAGATTCCTTGGCAATCCAAGAAAACAATTGATCTAGGTGGATGTCGGTGGGCACCCACTTATTCCATTTGGACCTGCACCATCAATTCTTGCAGTTTTTCACTTTCAACACAACTTACTATTTTTAGCAAGTTTTTGGGTACTGCACTCCCGGAGCCGTTTTGGGACCCTAATGATCCAGGTGGATATTGGTGGCCACCCACCTATTCCATTTGAAATGCCACCATCAGTTCTTTCAATTTTTCAGTTTCAGTACAACTTACTATTTTTAGTAATTTTTCGGGTCCTGAACTTTCGGAGCCATTTTGAGGCCCTAAATGACATTTTTTGGGCATCGCTTATTCGGAAAATATATTTACATTCTAGAATTGATATTTGCGATGAGAATTTTTAGTCCTCATATAGATCTTTCTAATGATGTATCATGTGCATCAAAAAGAGATAGTATGCCAAAGTTACATCCCCAGGAAGTTGAAACACCAATTTACCCAAATGAGCCCCATAGTTTTGGTGCTTCATCTCCTATGGTTAGGATTTTGGATGTTTTGGGTTTGAAATTGTTTCTCCACAATAAATAGGCCTTCAAGTCTCATTGTAACACATTTTAGAGGCATGTAGCCTCCACATCTCTTATTAGAGATAAGCTACCAACACCCTAGCTATTTTATTTCCATTATGTCTATAAGCATATTTCTGTTATTTGATATTAATGAAATGAATTGTTATTTCCATTGCATCTTTGTATTTATGGTTATGTGTGTATTATGTTGTGTTCCTGCATAAATACGGATCACTGGTATCAGAGTGGTCTACTCTTTCTCTGTTTTTTTTTTCATGTCCCCAACGCGGTCAGGGTATAAGGAGTTAGGGCTCGATCTAGTTGAACCCTTGCAAGATCAGCCTCACAAATCCTGATGACCTCCCATGGCGTAAGAAAATAAAGACGAGGGAGCAAGGGATCCTATTAAAATATTGCTCGAGGAGGCCCTTGAGAAACAAAAGAACGCGATGATGGATAACTTTTGCTCAGATCCTTCAATGGCTACCCACCTACGATGCATCTGCATCCAACAGCCACTCTGGAGTTGCCACTCCCTTCAAGGTACAGGTAAACTTTGACATTCATGTATTTGAGGGCTAGATAGATGCAGATGTCATCGATAGATGGTTGAATTTTATAGAAGGGTATTTCTCAGTCCATGATTTCTCCAACTGAGAAAAGATTATTTTTGCACTCCTCAAAGCCGCCCCCATGTCAAGGACTGGTGGGAAACGTACTATGAGAAAAAGGACGAGGGGGAAACCTCTCTATTCTTGGCTGCACCCACTTGGAATTCATTCCAAGATGACATCAAGGAAAAATATTACCCTGTGGGGAGCTATGAGGACAAGTACATCCAATGGACCATGTTGCGGCAACAAAGGGATCAAGATGTGCACGAACTGACGAATTTGTTCCATACCATCTGCACAAAGTTGGGTATTAAATATTCATAGAGACATTTGGTGCTCAAGTACTGCAGTTGTCTACATAGACACATTCAGGAGGAAATGGAGTTCCTCGACATTACATCACTTGGCATGACATATCGCTATGCCACCAAGATCGAGCAGAAATTTAAGCAGAATAAGCAAGACTTTGGATCCGCGAATCCGAAGCCAGGAAAAGGCGCCCCTGAACCGTAGAAAAAGGGGCAAGTCCAAAGCAGGGTGACTCAAAACAACACCACAAATCCAAATAAGGACATGGGGAAATGGTGTGAATTTCATAACAGCCTTACTCACAGCACAAACGAGTGTCGGGCCAAACAGTCATTGGTGGCCAAACTAAAGGCACCCAAATTAGATGCATGTTCTAATCCTGAGTCAAAACCAGATGAAGTCAATGAAAAATGGAAGCAGATCATTGATGCGGAGTGCCATTATTGCCACCACCAAGATCGAGAGGGAGGATCTTGAGGATCCAGAGGATGGGGAACGCCTCTTCCATTCGCAGATGTGGGTGAAGGGTTCTCCACTGCAATTCCTTGTCGATAGCATAAGCAAAAAGAACCTCATTTCATCAAATTCGTGAAGTGTCTCGGCCTAATAACCATAGAACACCCGCAACCATATACCATCATGTGGCTTCACCGAGGGAGAGATCCCCGCGCCCGCCAGTTGTGCCACCTTCTGTAAAGTATCAAGCCATTCACGGATGAGGTATTGTGTGATGTTGCTCCTCTTGATGTAGCTAATGTATTATTGGTCCAACCATACTTTTGGAGGCGACATGCTGTGTATGAGTCCAGGCCTCGTGCTGTTATTATTACTTTGGGAAATAAATTGTACAGGATACCAGAGGTAGTACCACATCCTGTCATCTCTTTGACTACTACAAAACAACGCAGTAAGATTCTTTCCTAAACCAGGATATTTATTTTCCTTACAGCTCGCTCATAGGGAAAGAATAATATTATGGCCACAACCTTGAAATAGGGCTCCCCTACATGGCTGCAGCAGATGAACAAAGTCATGGAGGAATACAAGGACATTTTCTCCTCACTCACAAAGGTTCCTCTACACTTTCAGGACAAGCACTCAATTGATATGACCCACGATGCACCACCAACTAATGTTTCCATACCTCATGTGACTACACAGACATAATCCACAGATGTATTGTCTGAGGCTGATAAAGAAACCAAATTTACTAAATGCATTCAGCATGTCTGCCCACAGGTCCATGACATCTTCGACAACTCTAATACCTAGTTCAATAGAATTTGCCTCATCTCATGGAGGGTCTCAACGCAATGGGGACCATTGCTTCCTAAGGAGGGAGGAATGATCTAGATGGATATCAGTGGCCACCCACCTATTCCATTTGGACCCGCACCATCAATTCTTGCAGCTTTTCACTTTCAACACATCTTACTATTTTTAGCAGGTTTTCGAGTTCCGCACTCCTAGAGTCGTTTTGGCATCCTAATGATCCAGGTGGATATTGGTGGCTTCCCACCTTTTCTATTTGAAATGCCACAATCAGCTCTTTTAGTTTTTTCAGTTTCAGCACAACTTACTATTTTTAGCATTTTTTTGGGTCCTGAACTTCTGGAGTCGTTTTGAGGCCCTAAACGACGTTTTTTGGGCATCGTTTGTTCAGCTAATATGATTCCATTCCAAAAAAAAATATTCATGACCAGAAATTTTAGTCCTTGGATAGATCTTTCTAACGATGTATCATGTGCGTCAAACAGAGATAGTTTGCCAAAGCTACGTCCCCGAGAAGTTGAAACACCAATTTACCCAAACGGAGCCCACAGTTTTGGCGCTTCATCACCTATGGTTAGGTTTTTGGATGTTTAGGATTTTACATTGTTTCTCAACAATAAATAGGCCTTCGAGCCTCATTGTAACATAGTTCAGAAACATGTAGCTGCCACATCTCTTCCCATAGATAAGCTACCAACACCCTAGCTATTTTATTTCCATTATGTCTGTAATCATATTTTTGTTATTTGATATTAATGAGATGAAGTGTTACTTCTGTTTCATCTTTGTATTTATGGTTATATGTGTATTTTTTTGCATTCCTACATAAATCTAGATCAGTGGTATCAGAGCGCTCTACTCTTTCTCTATTTTTCTTTGCATGTCCCCAACGTGGTCAGGGTATAAGGAGTTAGGGATCGATCTGGTTGAACCCTTGCAAGATCAGCCTCACAAACCTCGACGACCTCCCATGGTGGAAGAAAATAAAGATGAGGGAGCAGGATATCCTATCAAAATATTGCTCAAGGAGGCCCTAGAGAAACAAAGGAACGCGATGATGGATAACTTTGCACAGATCCTTCAACAGCTTCCCACCTACGACGCATCTTCATCCAACAACCACTTTGGAGGTGCCACTCCCTTCAAGGTACAGGTAAACTTTGACATTACTATATTTTAAGGCCAGATAGATGTAGATACCATCGATAGATGGTTGAATTTGCTAGAAGGTTATTTCTCATTCCATGATTTCTCCGACTAAGAAAAGAATATTTTTTCACTCCTCAAAGCTGCCCCCCATGTCAAGGACAGGTGGGAAATGTACTGTGAGAAAAAGGATGAGGGGGAACCCTCTCTATTCTCAGCCGCACCCACTTGGAATTAGTTCCGAGATGGCATGAAGGAACAATATTACCCTGTGGAGAGCTATGAGGACAAGTACATCCAATGGACCATGCTGCGGAAGCAAAGGGATCAACATGTGCACGAACTGATGAATTTGTTCCATACCCTACGCACAAAGTTGAGTATTAAATATTCAGACAGACATTTGGTGCTCATGTACTGCAACTATCTGCATAGACACATTCAAGAGGAAATGGAGTTCCTCAACATTACATCACTTGGCACAACATATCGCTATGCCGCCAAGATCGAGCATAAATTTAAGCAGAAGAAACGAGACTTTGGGTCCATGAATCCGAAGCCAGGGAAAGGCACCCCCGAACTGTAGAAAAAGGGGCAAGGCCAAAGTGGGGTGACTCAAAACAACACTACAAATCCAAATAAGAACATGGGGAAGTGGTGTGAATTTCATAATAGCCCCACTCACAGCACAAAGTTTGAGTGTCAGGCCAAACAATCTTTGGTGGCCGAACTAAAGGCACCTGAATCAGATGCATGTTCTGATCATGAGTTAGAACCAGTCAAAGGGAATTAGATCATTCATGTGGATCCCAGTTCCATTCCTGCCACCACAAAGATCCAGAGGAGGGGGAGCGCCTCTTCCATTTGCAGATGTGGGTGAAGGGTTCTCCACTGCAATTCCTTGTCGATGGTGGAAGCCAAAAGTACCTCATTTCAGTAGAGGTGGTGAAGCGGCTCAAACTATTGACCATAGCACACCCGCAACCATATACCATCTAGTGGCTTCGCCCAGGGAGAGATCTCTGCGTCTACCAGCAGTGCCACCTTTTGCAGTATCAAGCCATTCACGGATGAGGTATTGTGTGATGTTGCTCCTCTTGATGTAGCTAATGTATTATTGGGCCAACCATACTTGTGGAGGCAACATGTTGTGTATGAGTCCAGGCCTCGTGTTTTTATTATTACTTTGGGAAATAAATTGTACAGGATATCAAAGGTAGTATCGCCTCTTGTCATCTCTTTGACTACTGCGAAACAACGTAGTAAGATTATTTCCAAAACCAGGAAATTAATTTTCCTTACAGCTCGCTCACAGGGAAATAAGAATATTATGGCCACAACCTTGAAACAAGACTCCCCTACACGGCTGCAGCAGATGGAAAAAGTCATGGACGAATACTAGAACATTTTCTCCTCACTCACAGAGGTTCATCTACACTGTCAGGACAAGCACTCCATTGATCTGACCCTCGACGCACCACCGCCCGATGTTGCCATACCTCATGTGACTACACAGACAGAATCCACACATGTATTATCTAAGGCTGATAAAGAAACCAAATTTACTAAACGCATTCAACATGTTCGCACGCAGGTCCATGACATCTTCGACAACTCGAATACCCAGTTCAACGAATTTGCCTCATCTCATGGAGGATCTCAACAAAATGGGGACCATTGCTTCCTAAGGAGGAAGGAATTATCTAGGTGGATATTGGTGGCCACCCACCTATTCCATTTGGACCTGCACCATCAATTCTTGTTTCTTTTCACTTTTAGCACAACTTACTATTTTTAGAAGGTTTTCGGGTCCTGCACTCCCGAAGCCGTTTTGGGACCCTAATGATCCAGGTGGATATAGGTGGCCTCCCACCTATTCAATTTGAAACACCACCATCAGTTCTTTCAATTTTTCAGTTTCAACACAATTTACTATTTTTAGCAGTTTTTCGGGTCCTAAACTTCCGGAGTCGTTTTGAGGCCCTAAATGACATTTTTTGGGCATCACTTATTCGGAAAATAGGATTTCGTTTAGAAATTGATATTTTTAGTCAGTATTTTTAGTCCTCATATAGATCTTTCTAATGATGTATCATGTGCATCAAATAGAGATAGTATGCTAAATTTACATCCCCGGGAAGTTAAAACACCAATTTACCCAAACGAGGCCCATAGTTTTGGTGCTTCATCTCCTACAGTTAGGTTTTTGGATGTTTAGGGTGTTATCACTCATTAAAATGAAGCATCTTTTGATAAATTCCTAGAGGTTCATGTGTCAAAGGTAGGGTCATAGAATTCATTTTTCATTACTTGGTCAAGGAAATTTTTTAATTTAGCCTATCCTAAGGTCTAAATCCACCCTCATTCAAATCCTTTCATGTCACATCACTCATCATTTTATAACTGATTTTAGTTTCCAAGGTTTTTGTACTGAAAATTCTATTTTAGCCAAGAAACCACAGTTTCGTAGTGAAATACATTGTGAAAAGTCACTTTTCACTATGAAATTGTTGATAGTTTCATAGCAAAAACAACCAAATTAACACTAAAAATGCTACAAAAGCGCAGTTTCCGATCTTTCCTGTCAGTCTAGCTGTTAGATGTCAGAAAATAATTGGGAATGAGTAGGTTATATGCCATTCGAGTCATGGAGGGATAAAACAAAGGTACATGCTCAGGTCTGCGGTGATCATGATCAGTTTAGGTATGTATGAGTCATCATAAGGTCATGAGGAGACATCAAAACTTCAAATCCTTTCCTAATTCAGTCATTTCTCATTTCTCATTCCTTCTTGTGTGATATCAAGCTCTGGAGAGCTATTACATTAAGCCAAAGTTGTGGCTTGTGTTTTCAAAGGTTTACATTGCACACTATCAAGCAAGGCTGCAAACTATCAAGCGAGGTTGTGAAGACATTAAAGAAACCATGGCAGAGAAAAGAAGGAAAAATAAAGGAGGAAAATGTCTGAGATATGAACAAGCAGATATGAAACATATCAATGAAGATCCAACAGTAGTTGAACTTTTCAGAAGAATAGGCCGACATTGTTTCCAAGACTTTGGATAACACACAGTAGCTTATCAAATGGACCATTCCAGCCATTGAGGAAAGAATTCAAATATGTCAGAAGGATGAATTTGAAATTGCAGTCTACTAACAGAAGGTTGAGAAATTAATTTAAGGACCTCTAGGATTAGCTTGAATTAATCCATGATGAATTGAAGAACAAAGGTCTAAAAATAGCAATGCTTGAAGAGCCAATAGCTCAACCCATCATAAATGAGAAAGAAATGCCTCAAGGATCATAAGGTGAGTTGGCTTACGGTTTTTGAGGCTAATGGCATGTTAGAAGCAAGGTTTTGGCACTTATGAGGCTTATTTTTCAAAATTACACAAAAATCTAGAATTTCAGCACTTTTCAGCAATTTTGTAGCGTGTCTGGGCTTGAAGAACAACAAAACGCTATGAAATTGTCTTGTTTTTGTAGAGAAATTTTTTTAAGGTCTCTGAGCAACTGAAAAATAATTTTAAAAATATGAACGTGGTTTTTCTTCATAACAGACCCAACTACAAAAAACTCTCTCAGTTTTAGCAAATTCATTAGGAGGTGGTAGAAATTGATAAATTAAATTCGCTATGAAACTGTTGTTTTGAAACTTTCCTGTACATGACTATTTTAGCAGTCAACTTCAAGTTCCGTTTCTAGCCAAATAAAAACGTTTTTTGGAAATATGAAAGAGGTTTTTCTTCATCACAGCCCCATCTTCAAAAACCTCTCTCTGTTTCTACAAATCCATCCGGGTTTGGAAATTATACACTCATCTTGGAGGCATTTTTTTCAGAATTTTCACTAGCCAGAATGGTGAAAAAATTGTAAAATTCGACTTGGAGGAGGTCCAACTCATCATTCACATGGCATAATGATACATCAGCACTCCAACACACTCAGCAAGTTATTTGGTTGAATTTGATAAGGGTTATTAAATGGATTTGTTGAGTTATTTAATGAAAGAAGAGTCTTTTTTTTATTCTAACTCTGCAAAACAAAAATATCCCTAGGAAGTCTCCAAGTGAGATAATCATATTGAAATAGGTCTCTGAGGTGGGATTTTGAGGTTATCAAGGTGGAAAATCTTTTTTACAAGTCCTAATTCTATAAAGGATTGATTTTTAGAGTTATAAAGGGTTGGGATATGTTATGGCTGACTATTGCTATTGTAAACAGCGTTTTTATAAGTAATGGAGATGTTATCTCATAAGACTATTTGATTGTAAAGATTTTGGAGTTTCTACTATATACAGTAACAACACAACTTTTCTTCACCTGAGATTCTTATTATATTTCAATGATTTTCTGTCCTATATTTTGAAATGTTTTCTTCCAATGTCTTAATGCTTATTACTCAGAACTCATGATTGTTCATGCTCTGACTTCCTTTAAGTATTAAGCTATGGTATACCTCTCTTAATAGTTTACCTTCAATTTCTTGATGTCTCATTACTCAGAATTCGTATATACATGCTCTAACTTCCTTTGAACCTCAAGTTATTGAAAATTTCCTGCATGTGTTGCTCCTTCATTGAAATATTTACAAGCCTCGGCTTCCACAAGGAAATCCTTTGTTATTGAGATCCTTGTCACCGACTCCATAGCCCAATGGTAGCAAGCCTTCATCTTTTCCACCTGTAAATATACAAAACCGAGACACAATTTCATAGAATTAGCCATCTATCTTTATCATTAACAAATATCATAAATTACCTATGAGAAATCCCTCTCATACTAAAGTGGCTAAGCTTCAGTTAGAAGTGGTTTGAAAAAATTACACTGAAGTTGTCTGATCAGCATCCAATCAAGTACAATTTTGGTGATAACATTTTGGTGTCGTTTTCGGGGACCGAAGGTGAAAATTTTCCCTAGGAATAATGACAAAGTTTCAGTTCTAAGGTCTGAAGAGAAGCAAACACTTAGGCACATATTGGCTGTATTTCTGCTCTGGTGACTCTACACATCAAATACTCATTTGGAAGGTGACTCCACTGCTTGAAGATCAATAGCTTGATGAAGTTACAAGATGAGTTCCATTGCAAGAATAAATGCCAAGTATGACCCTATGAATCGGTCTCACATCCTTGGTTTTCCAAATCCTATGCCAAAGGTCGAATGGTTAATTAATCTTCATATATTTAAAGATGAAAATAAAGACAATGTTGCTCTTCATTTGGTTAGATTCCATATGCATGTACACGAACTTAAGGTTCAGTTCCCTGAGGATTGTTTCATGAAGATATCTATGGCCACTTTACAGGGGAAAACATGGTCTTGGTACGAAAGCTTGCCAAATGGTTCATTATATTCTCTTACTGATTTCCATGTTACATTTTACGAGATGTATGAAGATTGCCATCCCTCCTTATTGCTAGTCAAAGACTGCTCTAAACATTGTGTGAGTTTTATTGAATATTTGGATAATTGTTATGAATATGATGAGTTCATGGATGAAGAAATTTTAGAGGCCCTTCATGACAATCCCTTTCATCACCAAGAAGAAAGGATAGCCTCTCTCTTGGATGAAAATGAAAACCAGCAAGAGTTTATTTATGAAAATCATCTTACATCCTCTGAGTTTGATGAAAATTTGCAGCAGAATTTTCAACCTTTTGATCATCATGAGTATGAGAATCATTTCAAACAACAAGAGGAAATATTGGAAGATAATTTCTATAATCCTCAGGTAAAGGAAGAAGTTTATTTTTCATGTCATTCCTTGCATCAACCTACATCAAATAATGATCACACTAATGAGGAAGTGGATGAAATTTTTTCTTTATCCTCATCTTCTAATCTGAAGTCATTTGAGTGCAATTCAGAAGATAAGATTCAATTTGTGGATGAAGTTGCTAAGAACATTGGAAAATACATTGAAGTTTTAGAAGATCAAATTCAATCTTATAGGCTTCATGATCAAGATCAGTCTTTTCAAAAAAATTAAATTCCATAACACAAAGGAGGGTGTTGCTAACTTTCTCTTTTGAGATTGAGGAAGAATACCCTGTTTTTGAAAATCAGTTTGAAAAATAGTTTGATAGCACACAACTAAAATCTTTTGTTGCTGAGCAAAGCATATATGAGTTGTCCAAAGCTGCAAAATGTCTTGAGAATCATCAAACATATTATGTCTTCTATGATCCTATAGCTGACTACATGAAAGAGTTCTATAGTCTAGATTTCTAGTTATATTTTCATTACAAGGATCAGATACATTTTATGTTGCCTTGGTCATTTCAGTATCATGCTTACTTTTGGTTCAAGTGCAGTCAAGAGGTTCAAATATCATATCAGATCAATGACTGGCTTCATTGGAAATTTCATGTTGCTCGAATTAAAAATGGAGATTGCGGCTATTAGGGTAGGTAGGAGTGTGTGAATAAGCTCAAAGATGGTTGAGCATATTTTTAGTAGGTATAGATTTGGTTCTTTAGCAGTAATCATCAAGCTTGAGCCTGAGGTGAAGGCCATAAGAGCTTGGCGAAGTTTTTATAAATTTCAGATTTTTTATTTCCAAGAATATGGATAGCACTGGAACTACAGGTTCTTTGATGTACCATAGGGGCATACCATCCCAAGTGGAGAAACTGTTATCACTCATTAAAATGAAGCATATTTTGATAAATTCCTAGAGGTTCATGTGTTAAAGGTAGGGTCATAGAATTCATTTTTCATTACTTGGTCAAGGAAATTTTTTAATTTAGCCTATCCTAAGGTCTAAACTCACCCTCATTCAAATCCTCTAATGTCAGATCACTCATATTTTTCTAACTTATTTCAATTTCCAAGGTTTTTGTACTAAAAATGCCATTTTAGCCAAGAAACCACAGTTTTGTAGCGAAATACACTGTGAAAAGTCACATTTCGCTACGAAACTGCTGATAGTTTCGTAGCAAAAGCAACCAAATTAACACTAAAAATGCTACAAAAGCACAGTTTCATGTCTGTCTTGTCAGTCTAGCTGTTAGATGTCATAAAATCAATGGGAATGAGTAGGTTAGATGTCATTCGAGTCATGGAAGGATAAAACAAAGGTACATGCTCAAGTCTGCAGTGATCATGATCAATTTAGGTATGTATGAGTCATCATAAGGTCATGAGGAGACATCAAAACTTCAAATCCTTTCCTAATTCAGTAATTTCTCATTTCTCATTCCTTATTGTGTGATATCAAGCTCTGGAGAGATATTACATTAAGCCAAAGTTGTGGCTTGTGTTTTCAAAGTTTTACATTGCACACTATCAAACGAGGTTGCAAACTATCAAGCGAGGTTGTGAAGACATTAAAGAAACCATGGCATGGAAAAGAAGGAAAAATAAAGGAGGACAATGTCTGAGATATGAACCAATGGATATGAAACAGATCAATGAAGATCCAACATCATTTGAAATTTTCAGAAGAACAAGTTGACATTGTTTCCAAGACTTTGGATAACACATAGCAACTTATCAAATGGACCATTCCGGCCATTGAGGAAAGAAGTCAAACATGTCAAAATGATGAATTTTCAATTTCAGTATACTAACAGAAGGTTGACAAATTATGTTAAGGACCTCTAGGAGAAGCTTGAATTAATCCATGATGAATTGCAGAACAAAGGTCTAAAAATAACAATGCTTGAAGATGCAATAGCTCAACCCATCATAAATGAGGAATAAAATCTTCAAGGATCATAAGATGAGTTGGTTTAAGGTTTTTGATGCTAATGGCATGTTATAAGCAAGGTTTTGGCACTTATGAGGTTTATTTTTCAAAATTACATAGAAAACTGGAATTTCAGCACTTTCCAGCAGTTTCGTAGCGTGTCATGGCTTGAAGAACAACAAAACGCTACAAAACTGTCCTATTTTCGTAGCGAAATGTTTTTAAGGTTTCTGAGAAACTGAAAAAAAATAATTTTGAAAAATATGAAAAAGGTTTTTCTTCCTCAGTTTCTGCAAATTCATTAAGAGGTGGCAGAAATTGATAAATTATATTCGCTACAAAACTGCTATTTTGAAACTTTCTTGTACATGATTGTTTTAGCAGTCAACTTCAAGTTCAGTTTCTATCCAAATG
Source organism: Pinus albicaulis (assembly GCA_034641835.2). Lineage (NCBI taxonomy): Eukaryota > Viridiplantae > Streptophyta > Pinopsida > Pinales > Pinaceae > Pinus > Pinus albicaulis. Next base: position 891,256,216 of record CM076578.1, read on the forward strand.
AAAAAGTTTTTTGGATATATGAAAGAGGTTTTTCTTCATCACAGCCACAGCTTAAAAAACCTCTCTCCGTTTATGCAAATCCATCAGGGTTTGCAAATTATACACTCATCTTGGAGGCCTATTTTTTCATAATTTTCACTAGCCAGAATGGTGAAAAATTTGTAAAATTCGACTTAGAGGAGGTCCAACTCATCATTCACATGGCATAATGATATATTAGCACTCCAACACACTCAAAAAGTTAGTTGTTTGAAGTTGATAAGGGTTATTAAATGGATTTGCTGAGTTATTTAATGAAAGAAGAGTCCTTATTGGATTCTAACTCTGCAAAATAGAAATATCCCTAGGAAGTCTCCAAGTGAGCTAATCCTATTTGAAATAGGTCTCTGAGGTGGGAATTTGAGGTTAGCAAGGTGTAAAATCTTTTGTATGAGTCCTAATTCTATAATGGAATGATTTTTAGATTTAGAAAGGGTTGGGATATGTTATGGTTGATTGCTGTTATTGTAAACAGGCTTTTTGATCAGTGATGGAGATGTTATCTCAGAAGACTATTTGATTGTAAAGCTTTTGGAGTTTCTACTATATATAGTAACAACAAAACTTTTCTTCACCTGAGATTCTTATTATATTTCAATGAGTTTTTGTCATATCTTTTGAAAAAATTTCTTCCAGTGTCTTAATGCTTATTACTCAGAACTCATGATTGTTCATGCTCTGACTTCCTTTAAGTATTAAGCTATGGTATATCTCTCTTAATAGTTTACCTTCAATGTCTTGATGTCTCATTACTCAGAATTCGTGTATTACATGCTCTGACTTCCTTTGAACCTCAAGTTATTAAAAATTTCCTGCATGTGTTTCTCCTTCATTGAAATATTTACAAGCCTCAGCTTCCACGAGGAAAGCCTTTGTTATTGAGATCCTTGTCACTGACTCCATAGCCCAATGGTAGCAAGCCTTCATCTTTTCCACCTGAAAATATACAAAACCAAGACATAATTTCATAGAGTTAGCCATCTATCTTTATCATTAACCAATATCATAAATTACCTATGAGAGATCCCTCTTAGATTGAAGAGGCTAAGCTTCAGTTAGAAGTGGTTTGAAACAATTACGTTGAAGTTTCCAGATCAGTAGCAAATCAAGTACGATTTTGGTGATAACATAGGGTTTTACATTGTTTCTCAACAATAAATAGGCCTTCGAGCCTCATTGTAACACAGTTCAAAGGCATGTAGTCGCCACATCTCTTCTGAGAGATAAGCTACCAGCGCCCTAGCTATTTTATTTCCATTATGTCTGTAAGCATATATCTGTTATTTGATATTAATGAAATGAAGTCTTATTTCCGTTGCATCTTTGTATTTATGGTTATATGTGTATTCCGTTTCATTCCTGCATAAATCCAGATCAGTGCTATCAAAACGGTCTGCTCTTTCTCTGTTTTTCTTTGCATGTCCCCAACGTGGTCAGGGTATAAGGAGTTAGGGCTCGATCTGGTTGAATCCTTGCAAGATCAACCTCACAAACCCCGATGACCTCCCTTGGTGGAAGAAAATAAAGATGAGGGAGTAGGAGATCCTATCAAAATATTGTTCAAGGAGGCCCTCGAGAAACAAAGGAATGCGATGATGGATAACTTTGCTCAGATCCTTCAACGGTTGCCCACCTACGATGCATCTGCATCCAACAGCCACTCTGGAGGTGCCACTCCCTTCAAGGTACATGTAAAATTTGAAATTCTTGTATTTGAAGGCCAGATAAATGTAGATATCATCGATAGATGGTTGAATTTGCTAGAAGGGTATTTCTCAGTCCATGATTTCTCTGACCAAGAAAATATTATTTTTGCACTCCTCAAAGCCTCCCCCCATGTCAAGGACTTGTGGGAAACGTACTGTGAGAAAAAGGACGAGGGGGAACCCTCTATATTCTCGACCCAAACCACTTGGAATTCGTTCCAAGACAGCATAAAGGAACAATATTAACCCGTGGGGAGCTATGAGGACAAGTACATCCAGTGGACCACGCTATGGTAGCAAGGGGATCAAGATGTGTCCGAACTAACGAATTTGTTCCATACCCTGCGCACAAAGTTGGATATTAAAGATTCCGAGAGACATTTGGTGCTCAAGTACCGCATCTATCTGCATAGAAACATTCAGAAGGAAATGGAGTTCCTTGACATTACATCGCTTGGCACGGCATATCGTTATGCCGCTAAGATCGAACAAAATAAGCAGAATAAGCGAGACTTTGGATCCGCGAATCCGAAACCATGGAAAGGCACCCCCGAACCGTAGAAAAAGGGGCAAGGCCAAAGAGGGGTGACTAAAAACAATACCAAAAATCCAAATAAGGACACAGGGAAGTGGTGTGAATTTCATAACAGCCCCACTCACAGCACAAACGAGTGTCAGGCCAAACAGTCGTTGGTGGCCAAACTAAAGGCACCCAAATTAGATGCATGTTATGATCCTGAGTCAAAACCAGAAAAAGGAAATGAAAAAGGGAAGAAGATCATTGATGTGGATCCCAATGCCATTGTTTCCACCACCAAGATCCAAAGGGAGGATCCCGAGGATCCAGAGGAGGGGAAGCACCTCTTCCATTCGCAGATGTGGGTGAAGGGTTCTCCACTGAAATTCCTTGTCGATAGCGGAAGCCAAAGGAACCTCATTTTAGCAGAGGTCGTGAAGCAGCTCGACCTATCGACCATAGCACACCCGCAACCATATACCATCAGGTGGCTTCACCCAAGGAGAGATCTCTGCATCCGCCAGCAGTGCAACCTTCCGTACAGTATCAAGCCATTCACGGATGAGGTATTGTGTGATGTTTCTCCTCTTGATGTAGCTGATGTATTATTGGGCCAACCATACTTGTGGAGGCAACATGATGTGTATGATTCCAAGCCTCGTTCTGTTATTATTACTTTGGAAAATAACTTGTGCAAGATACTAGAGGTAGTACCGCCTCTTGTCATCTCTTTGACTACTGCAAGACTACGCAGTAAGATTGTTTCCCAAACCACGAAATTTATTTTCCTTACAGATTTCTCACGGGGAAAGAATAATATTATGGCCACAACCTCGAAATAGGTCTCCCCTACACGGCTGCAGCAGATAGACAAAGTCATGGAGGAGTACGAGGACATTTTCTCCTCACTCACAGAGGTTCCTCTACACTGTCAGGAAAAGCACTCCATTGATCTGACCCTCGACGCACCGTCGCCTGATGTTGCCATACCTCATGCGATTACACAGACAAAATCCACACATGTACTATCTGAGGCTGATAAAGAAACCAAATTTACTAAATGTGTTCAGCATGTCCGCCCGTAGGTCCATGACATCTTCGACAACTCTAATACCTAGTTCAACAGAATTTTCCTCATCTCATGGAGAATATCAATGCAATGGGAACCATTGATTCCTAAGGAGGGAGGAATGATCCAGGTGGATTTTAGTGGCCACCCACCTATTCTATTTGGACCGGCACCATTAATTCTTGCAGCTTTTCACTTTTAGCACAACTTACTATTTTTAGCAGGTTTCGAGTCCTGCACTCCTGGAGCCATTTTGGGACCCTAATGATCTAGGTGGATATTGGTGGCCGCCCACCTATTCCATTTGAAATGCCACCATCAGTTCTTTCATTTTTCAATTTCATCACAACTTACTATTTTTAGCAGTTTTTCGGGTCCTGAACTTCCGGAGCCTAAACGACATTTTTTGGGCATCGCTTATTTGGCAAATACGAGTCTGTTCGGGAATCAATATTCACGGTCAGTTGTTGTAGTCCTTAGATAGATCTTTCTAATGATGTATAATTTGTTTCATACATAGATAGTATGCCAAAGTTACATCCCTGGGAAGTTGAAACACCAATTTACCGCTTCATCTCCTACTGTTAGGTTTTTGGATGTTTAGGGTTTTACATTGTTTCTCTACCATAAATAGGTCTTCGAGCCTCATTGTAACCCAATTCAGAGGCATGTAGCCACTGCATCTCTTCTCAGAGATAAGCTACCAATGCCCTAGCTATTTTATTTCCATTATGTTTGTAAGAATATTTCTGTTATTTGATATTAATGAAATGAAGTGTTCTTTCCATTTCATCTTTGTATTTATGGTTATATGTGTATTTTTTTGCGTTCCTGCATAAATCCAGATCAACAACATTGGCAAGCAGTAAAATGGATTTTCAGATATCTTAAGGGTACTAGTCATTGTTGTTTATGTTTTGGTCATAATGAGACTATGCTTGAAGGTTTTATTTATGTAGATATGGCTGGATATATCGACACCAGAAAATCCAGTACAAGTTATTTGTACACATTTGCAGGTGCAAATGTATCTTGGGTGTCAAGGCTACAAAGAATAGTAGCTCTCTCTACAACAAAATCAAAGTACATAACTGCAACAGAGGCTTGTAAAGAGATGTTGTGGATGCAACGATTCCTAGGAGAGATAGGAATAAAACAGGACAATTATATGTTGTATTGTGATAGTCAGAGTGTCATTCACTTGGTGAAAAATCCAAAATTTCACTCAAAAACCAAGCACATTGACTTAAGGTACCATTGGATCTGAAATGTGTTGGAGGAAGGGCAGCTATCTTTGGGAAAGATCCATACAGATAAGAACCCTGCTGATATTTTCACTAAGATTCTACCAAGAAAAAAGTATGAGTTATGTAGAGGGATGGTAGGCCTCGGTGTGACTTGATTCAAGATTCTTCATTCGGCTTCAAGTGGGAGAATGTTAATGTGAACCCACATTCAGACGACGGCGCTGAACCACTGACCTTGCCAACTCTGTGACAGACGTTGGCGCCGAAACTAACACGTTGCCCAGCCGCTCGAAGCAACCAACCTCTGCGCACCATGATTGACTATGTAGTCATATGTTTTTCATATGCAGAATTGTAGACTTGCCTTCTGCAACTATAAATTTGTATTTCATGCCTCCACTTGAGCAAGTCAAGCCAAGCAAGGCAAGGCCTCCTGGAATAGAATTCTATGAAGATATTCTCCAGTTTCTATATGTTGTTTCTCCATTCTTGTCTCTTTGTGTTATTAGTTGTTGCTTTATGTTTTGTATTTCGCTGCTCTGTACTCAACAGTGGAATAAATTTAAACACTTTTCTCATTGTTTATTTGTTTTCAGAAACTGAGTAAAAGCTCAAAGTTTGCTTCATTTCTTCAAAGAGAGAAACCACTTTTCCCCTATATTCTATTGATTATGTCTGTCAAAAGTGTTACAAAAACCATGGTTTCATCTATTCTGAGTTTTGTTGAGAACTTCCAATTTTGGAGGATGGAAATGATGAAGATGAAGAGAATATTTTGTTGCAAGAAAATTATTTCACCACATTTTGATACACTCTTCACAAGTATGAAAAATTTTGTTCAACTTCGTCGAAAGGACAAGAGGAAACGCACTAGTTATAATTTGCCATAAAAAAATTTATGGGCCAAAAAATTGTGTTTTATAATGATTTTGGTGCTATCGGCCTCCTATGCAGAGAGGTGATTTCTATTTAAAAATTATTGAGCCAATCTCCAAGTCACAATTCAAACACCGAATTTCACTAATCGACAGACAAAGTCCAGCAAATCTAGCGCACAAAAAAGATACCAAACTAAGGAGAAAGCCCACTAAGCACTTAATAGAAGTGCTCAATGTATTGAGCGCAACCAACAAACTATGAACTATATAAGATACCAAATCATGTTTTGGTTGACTAATGTGGGATATTATTTATTATGCAAGAATAAAAGTTCTCAATAAATTTATGGAGCGCCAAGATCGCTGGATATTTTTATATATTACTATATTATTTTTGTTACTCACCAGCATGGGAATTTCTACAGATTTTGAAATGGTTTCCTCTACACATGATTCTTCGAAGTACGGACCAATGGAGATAAAGAAATTGTGTCATACATATTATAAACATAAACCCAGTTTTATTTGGAGAGCACAACATATTGCTACTTGGGTCGCTTTGGTTAAGCAAGCGTCGAAGACAAAAAAAAATGGCCACTTAGCGGTGCATTCTCTAGAATTATTGTGTTTTAAATGAAGATCTTCTCGAACAGTCAAAATTTAGAAAATAGAACATTTTACCATGTCACATTTTCGAGCTTGTTGATTTTTCTTATGTTAAAGGTTTTGTGTCCAGTAAAGGCTGACACTTCTTGGCATTGGTCATTTAACAATCCTTTGAGGGGCTTGTTTGTTTCTATATGAAATCATGGGGTATGCATATGCTTCTCAGGAATTAGAGTGGAATCTAATCAATACAGTGGATTTCCAATACTAAGAAATCTGAAATCCTATTATTATAAACTTGAATGGAGGCAGACATATATTCTATTCAATTACATAGAAAGACTGCTATTGAGAGAGGCTTTCTTAAAGTTGTGAATAAAGGAGAGTCGACACTCTTAAATTGTTATGACCAAATCGCCGAAAAATGTGGAAGGAGATCTTGGTCGATTAAACAGGTATGGTATGCGAGTAATTTTTTTTTCAACACGAAAAATACTTTGGTTATATATTATGTACCAGAAACAACAGTATCCACCCAAACATAAACTTTTTCAAAAAATTTAAAAAAAAATTCTGAGTATCCCATAGGGAGATCAAATCTGATCCTATCACAAGGACCTGGACAAAAAACAAGAACCTGTCCATCTATAACAATGTATGATTGCTTAAGCAGTCACATCATCAAAAATATTACATCTTAAACAGACATCTGTCTACATAAACAGAAGATCAAAATTATCAACCAAAACTCAAAAATAAATGAACTCCCGCTCACAAGAAGTTCACATTACCATTTTCTCCACAACCATCTAACCTATGTAGCTGATATTGCATTTCACCAAAACTGCCCTCCAGTCCTTTCTTTGATATAACAAAACGACTTTCAAGGAGTTCGGTGTTGAAGCATAATTATTGTATTTCGATTAGTATCATGGAATATCCTCTTGGAGGGGCCTTCTATGGGTGCTAGCCTTGCCAGTTCACAATTGTATCAACTTTGTTAAAAGCAGAGAATCATTTTGTAGAAGCTTGTAATGATGAAGCCAATCAACAAAATTAGTTGCACTTATCTATAGCACCAGAAGATTCATGTTTTAACGAAATGTGGCATGGTATTTCTCAATCAAATGAGGCAGCAACTACTTATTTATCCACTGATATGCCCAGAACTATAAATGTTCCTGCTGAAAACATTTGTCCTCGTAGGTCAGAGGTTTTTGCTCCTATTGCAATGCAATGCTTCATAGATGGAAGCAGGTCAGTAGAGTGGTGCATCTTTCATTTGCAAGTATGAAAAAGTGGAGTCTGTATAGATGTACCTTCTAGAAACATACCAATCAGTTTTACAAGAACACATGGAATTGGTGGAGATGTACAATATGGTAACATATTATGGCCCTATAGCTCTCGTAAAGGAGAAGTAAAATTTTCGAAACAAGACACTCCAGGTTCAAAAATAGGTCATCACTGTCAAATAAAAGCAAGATAATGATTATGAAACTAAGAAGCCTCAACACAAATTTGAAGGCAGAGTTTGTAACAAAAAAAACATTGTTGACAATTGTTAGCCACAAAAGAGAACATCAAGTTAAAACATAAAAAATCAAAGAAATATCATGATGAATTTAGTGTGAAAGAAATAAAAAATGAAGACCATTTATAATTCTTGCAGGATCAGAAAGATCGATAGCTTGCATTGTTTCTTGCTCAAATCAATGGGATCCCGACGGTTTAATCTACATAAATCTTATGTGATTGAGGAGCCCCTAAGATGTTGTCTCTCCAAATAGCTGACCAGAAGATCTACGACCACGATCTCCCCCACCATCTCCCATTAGAAAACCACATATCGATGCGGGACCTCTTGAGAAGTGGTTTGTAGTTTTTTTCCAAACCTCTTACAATTCTACTAACATGGATACAACAGCAGTTGGGCTCATTGATCTAGGTGGATATTGGTGGCCACCTACCTATTCCACTTGGACCCCAACATTGTTTCTTTCATTTTCCTTAATTGTAGCATATTTTACTATTTTTGGTAGGTTTTTAGGTTCTAAACTTCTGGAGCCATTTTCAGACCCTACATGATCTGAATGGAAAATGGCATCCACCCATGGAATTTACTCATGGTATTGTAAATGGCATCCACCCATGGAATTTACTCATGGTATTGTAAATGGCATCCACCCATGGTATTCATCCACCCATTTTATTTATTCACCCATGTTATCGTAAATGACATGTATCTATGATATTAATTCACCCATGGTATGTATCCACCCATGGTATTCATCCACACATGGAATTTACCCATGGTATTGCAAGTGGTATCTACCTATGGTATTGATCCATGGTTTTGACCCATAGTATCCACCTATGGTATCTACCCATGGTATTGTAACTCAAAAAAAGGCTATAAATAACAAGCCTCACTTTGTAAAAGGACAGATTGTCCACTACAATGTAGCTTCTACAGTTATTCTCTGTTTTAATAAAACAAGTTTCTTTGTGGTTTTATTTGCAATGTGTTCTCTCTTTTTTTTCTGGCATTCTAATTTTGCAAATCTTGTCAAATCCATTTCAATTTTTTCTTAGATCTTGGGGGCCTCCCCCAAGATCCGGATCAATGGTATTAGATTCAGGTTACGAATCCATAGGAATGAGGGTTTGAAGCATATTTTAGTTTCAATTTTTGCCACCAATCTTCAGCAAACTCCATGAATTTTTTGGGCGGGGAGTTTGCAGATCAGATCTGAAAATTTTGGTGAAAATTTACAAAAAATAAGACCAGATCTATATTCCTTGAAAAAATATACCCAAATTCAAAAAAAAAAATCAATCGAATCGGATTCTGAATGTGGGAGTTATCATTGATTTAAAATCAGCTATTTTTTCAAAAAAATTATGACGCAAGACAGTTTCAGCGTGAATCTGAGCATCTAGAGTCTCCAAATAGTGGTTTCAAACACATAGGAAGGTGCAGAATTATCATTCTATTTCCAAAAACATGTTATAATATATATTCTTATTTATATTGACCGAGTTATGCCCATTTTAAATCTGAAGCATCATTCAAAGCACGTTCCCTTTGGAGATGTGCCCTCCCACCACGCTTTAGTAGGCACCTACTTCACCTTCATCAGTTTCAGCATAGAAGCGTTCGGCTTGGGTTATTTGGATATGTGCCCTCCCACCCCAAACTATGTAGGCACCTGCTACTTCATCAACAATCAGCATCACGGTTATGGGTTAACCGCACAAAATCCTTCTCATCGAAGTCCATTTGCTAGGCCACACGTTGTTAGTAACACAATTGGTGACAAGAATTATAGTGTATCTCTATCCTTGGATCTTCATTTTTCATGGTTTTGGGTCATCCACAAACCCACACTTCATTGAAGTCCATTTTCTAGGCCGCACACTGTCAATATCACAGTTGGTCACAAGCATTACAGGGTATCTCAATCCTCGGATCTTCGTTCATCACGGTTATGGGTTAACTACACAAAACCCTTCTCTTCAGTGGCTCTTCATATTCAACAAAGGCTTCTTAGGAGATAACTTCACGCAATGGAGACCATTGCTTCTTACGGAGGGAGGAATGATCCAAATGGAAAATGGCATCCACCCATGGTATTCATCCACCCATGTTATCCATTCACCCATGGAATTTACTCATGGTATTGTAAATGGCATCGACCCATGGTATTCATCCACCCATTGTATTTATTCACCCATGGTATTGTAAATGACATATATCCATGATATTCATTCACCCATGGTATGTATCCACCCATGGTATTCATCCACACATGAAATTTACCCATGGTATTGTAAGTGGTATCTACCCATGGTTTGGACCCATGGTATCCACCTATGGTATCTACCCATGGTATTGTAACTCAAAAAAAGGTTATAAATAACAAGCCTTACTTTGTAAAAGGACAGATTGTCCACCACAATGTAGCTTCTACATTTATTTTTTGTTTTAATAAAACAAGTTTCTTTGTGGTTTTATTTGCAGTGTGTTCTCTCTTTTTTTTTCTGGCATTCTAATTTTGCAGATCTTGTCAGATCCATTTCAGCTTTTTAGACCTTGGGGGCCTACCCCAATGATCTGGATCACTACACAACATTTTTTTTTTGGAAAATGGGAAAACTTGCAACTTTTAATAGAGTTTGTAGTCGAAATTTATAGTCCTCATAGATATCTTTCTAACGAGGTATCGTAAGTGTCAAATGGATATCGTATGCCAGAGTTACGGCCCTGGGAAGTTGATGTACCAATTTACTGCAACGGGGCCCATAGACTTTTGGTGCTTCATCTCCTAGGGTTAGGTCTTTGGATATTTAGGGTTTTCCATTGTTTCTCAATAATAAATATGCCCCTGAGCCTCATTTTAACACAATTAAGAATGCTTGTAGCTGCACATCTCTTCTTAGAGATAAGCTACTATCACTCAAGCTAGTCTATTTCCATTCTTCATGTAAACAATTTTTGGTACTTTGTTATGAATGAATTGAAGTTTTTTTCACTGTAGCTCTATGTTCCTTTTTATATCTATATTTCATTTCATTCCTTCATAAATTTGGATTAGTGGTATTAGAGTGATTTTTTCTTTCTATGTTTTTCTATGCTAGTCCCCAACAAGGTTGGGGTATAAGAAGTTAAGGCTTGAACTAGTTGAACCTTTGCAAGACTAACATCAGCAACCCCTATGACCTCCGATGGCGGATGATAATAAAGACAAGGGAGAAGGAGGTCCTTTAAAAAAAAAATTCGAAAAAACCCTTGAGAAACAAAGGAATAAGATGATGTATAACTTTACCCAGATCCTTCGGCGAATGTCCACAGGCGACACATCTTCATCCAGTAACCACCTTGGAGGCACCACTCCCTTTAAGGTACAAGTCAACTTTGGCATTTCCATATTTAAAGGCCAAATAGATGCATATGTCGTAGATAAATGGCTAAATCTGTTAGAATGATACGTTTCGGTTCATGATTTTTCCAATAGGGAAAATTTCAATCTTGCACTCTTCAAATCCACCCCCCACATCAAGGACTGGTGGGAAACCTACTGTGATTAGAGGGATGAGAGGGAACCCTCACCATTTTCAGTTGCATCCACTTGGAATTCTTTTCGGGATTCCATCAAGGAAAAATATTACCTTATCGGGAGCTATGAAGATAAGTACATAAAATGGACCACATTGTGGTAGGGAAGGGACCAAGACAAGTTGGAGTTCACAAATATATTTCATACCCTTCGCACGAAGTTGGGTATCAAGGATTTTGAGTGGCATCTAGCACTAAATTAGTGTGGCTGCCTACACAAATACATCCAGGATGAGATGGAATTCCTCGACATCGCCTCGCTTGGTGTTTCATACAGATACATTGTCAAGATCGAGCATAAATTTAAATAGAAGAAGAAAGACTTTGGATTTGGAAATCTGAAGAAAGGAAAATAACCCCCAAACCACAGAACAAAGGACAAGGTCAAGACGTCGTGACCCAGGCAACCCATCAAATTTTCCATCAATGAATGGCACTACGAAGATGAAGAAGGACATAGGGAAGTGGTGTGAGTTCCAAAAGATCCCCACTCACAACACAAGTGAGTGTCGCGCCAAGCAATCACTAGTGGCCGAGCTAAAGGCTTCAGAATAAAATGCATGTTCTGACTCTGAGTTAGAACCTGACATGGAGAATGACAAAGGGACGAAAATTATTAATGAAAATCCTAATTCCATCATTTCCACCACCAAGGTGTTGAAGATCGATCCCAAAGATCCAGAGCAAGGGGAACATCTCTTCTACTCACAAATGTGAGTAAAGGGGTCTCCGCTATAGTTCATTATTTATAGTGCGAGCCAAAAGAAGCTCATCTCAGCAGATTTCGTTAGGTAGGTAGGCCTATTGATCACACCACACCCGTAGTGTTAGGTCCCTATATCACTAGTATAGTCCCTTATTATTGTTAGTGTAACCCCCTTATCGGGTGGCTCCACCAAGGACGATATATTTGCATCAGTCATCAGTTTCATCTTCCCTACAACATCAAACCCTTCATAGATGAGGTATTGTGTGATGTTGCTCCTCTTGAAGTTTTTGATGTATAATTAGGTTAACCATGCTTGTGGAAGCGTCATATTGTGCATGAGTCTAGGCCTCACACTGTTATTATTACTTTGGGAAGTAAGTTATATATGATACCAGAGGTATCCCCAACCACTCTAATAGAGCTTCACAACTTTTTGGGCCTTGCCAATTTTTATCAGAGGTTCGTGTTTGGATTTTCCCATATCACTTGGCCTTTGAGTCAGGTTAGCAAGGGTAGAGTGAAAGATAATTTTTCCTAGTTTGAGTCCCAACATAAGGCGTTCGTTGAGCCGAAGAATCGCTTCTTCTATGTACCTGTATTCGCATTTTCATATTTGTAACAACCATTTGAAATCGATACAAATGCCTCTGACTATGCCTATCATATTGAGACACTTTATGATACAATTTGGAAGTACCCCACCTATGATAAAGACATGTATTCCATTGTGCATGCTTGTGAGCAATGGAAACATTACATTCTGGGGTAGAAGACCATCATCCACACAGATAACCGACCTCTTCAGTTTATACATACACAAGGGAAGTTAGAATGATTTCCAATAGAAGTGATTTATATATCTGCAACAATTCCACTTGAACATTACTATACAAGAAGGGCAACACCAATCATGTTCCAAATTTCCTCAGTCGACCCCCAGTTTCAACACTAACTACTATTCTCAACTCTTGTGACCACGAGACCTCTGGATGTTCGCAACTGTACAAGAATGATCCAGAGTTAGCCACCACATACCAGATCCTAGTGGATGGCAAGCAAGTTCTAGATTTTCACCACCAGGATGCACTATTATGCAACATGGGCCACCTTTTTGTTCCTTCAAGCGAATGTGCTATACTGATTTTTGAGGTGCACTATAGTCAGGTCGTCAAACACTTTGGTGTGAAGAAAATTGCGGTCGTACTACAAAATTATTTTTATTGGCCAAGACTCTGATAGGGTGTTAGAAAATATATTAGATCATACACTGCATGTGTCATCATTGCCAAGCCAACCATCACTAAGCAAGACTTATACAATCCTCTTCCTACTCCCAGCCAGCCCTGGGAATCCATCTCCATGGATTATCTATCTCGCCTCCCTTTTATCAAGCATGGAAATGACTATGTATTTTTGGTCATGTACAGATTTTCTAAGACGGCTACATTGGCAACTTGCAAGAAGAGTATCGCAGTAGAGGACACTGCCAAACTCTTCTTTGAATGAGTGTGGGTACATTTTGGGATCCCACGCACCATTATATCATATCGGGATAGCAGGATTATGAGAAAATTTTGGTCGAGCCTCTGGACATTATTGGACACCAAGCTCACCAAGTTGATTGCATTCCATCCCTAGATTGATGACCAGAAAAAGCTTGTCAACAGGATGACAGTGCACATACTACGGATGTACAACTCCAAGCATCCATGAACATGGGATGAGATCCTTCCTTATGTCCAACACCATTATAACAGATCTCTGCATAGGTCAACTAGCTACAGTCCCTTTCAAGTGGGTATAAAATTTAAACCATTGTGTATGATTGATGTTGCAATGCCTCATGTGACTACACAGACATAATTTTCACATGTAGATTCTGAGGCTGATAAAGAAACCAAGTTTACCGAATGCATCCATCACATCTGCCAGTAGGTGCAAAACGTCTGGGATAAGTCCAATGCCAAGTACAAGCAACAACATGATCAAGATCGAGTGCCACATAAGTTTCAAGTTAGTGACAAAACTTTGTTTGCATATGTAGAAAGAACGTCTTGTTGGAGCCCATTGGAAACTCTGACCACTCTGATATAGACCTTACACCATCACCAAGGTTGTGGGAGATAATTATTTTGAGAGCTCATCATTCTCTCATTCCTCGACCTGTACCCAATGTTCAATGTGGACCACCTTCAACCATATTGTCCACCATTGTTGGACACATCAGACATTACAGAACAACTAACACCAACAAATCTTAACCCAGATTGCATGGAACATGCCACAACTAATTAGATCATATAAACACAAATCAAGAACACTCACCAACAAAATATCTAACTGTATCGAGTTGTCAATGCTGACCAACTCCTACACAGGGCAAGTGGCCCACCAGGGACCAAGTTTAGCAGAAGTTTCCCCATCTCATAGAGGCACTCAACACAGTGGGGACCATTTTTTTTAAGGGGGTAGGACTGATCTATATGGATATTGGTGGCCACCCGCTTATTCCACTTGGACCCCCAACATTGTTTCTTTCAGTTTCCTTAATTGTAGCACAATTTACTATTTTTGGCCGTTTTTTCAAGTATTGAACTTCCAGAGCAGTTTTGAGGCCTTAAACGACTTTTTTTTTTAAATGGTCAAACCAATTATTTGTAATAGAGGTTTATAGTCAAAATTTGTAGTCGTGATATAGATCTCTAAAAAGATATTGTATGCATTAAATAGAGATTGTATGCCAAAGTTACGACCCCGAGACGTTTATGTACCAATTTATCCCAACAGGGCCCAAACACTAACACTTTGCATGCACTAGAAGGAACCAACAGCATTGTCACACTGGGAGGACATCCATCACCACATGGAGGTGAGAAGGGAGCTATTGCTTCCACTAGAGGAGCCCTTGTATCTTTGCAGGGAGTTCCAAATATTTTTACATGTGGGAACCAAGGCACAATTCTGGAGCCCTATGTAGCATTTGCTTGGGATTGTGAGATGGAAGGGGAAGAGAAGGATCAGCATGGAGGGGTGATGGGCATTCACCCATATCCATTTCGGAAAATTTCTACACAAGGGAAAGAGACTGCACTGCGAAGAGGAGAGAGGGACAAATCAGTCCACTCATACATGCAATATATTTCAGAGCATGATGTCTCACTTTATGGGGGCATTCCACCTAAGAGGCCACTTGATTTAGAGTTGATGAGAGGAAACATGCCATTTGATTCACCACTCATGGATTCTGGAGGGGTGGAGACACTAGAGGGATCCAACACAGTGCATAGGGTTTGGGGTAAACTCAAGGAGGAGAGATATACTCTCTCATTTTCAGTATCACCCATCTTCATCAGTCTTACTGCGCTGATAGAGTTTGCTGCATGGTTGGAGGATAGAATCTTCATGATGGAGGATGGCTTCTCCAAGGATTTGGATAAAAAAAGGATTCCTCCTTTGAGGAAGTACCCTTTCATGCATTGGAGTAGATTGAGGCCACTCATGCTTACATTGGCCAGGATCGGGAGATTCTTTGGAGGTGATAGTCTCTCATGGGAGGCTCGTTTTCAGAGGTCCTTGTTTCTATTTGAGCATGAGAAGCTGCATGATGGGCATGGCATAAAATTGGAGGATGAATTTTGCATGGGGGATGTCAAAGTAGCAAGCAGTACCGTGAGGGGAGCACCATATTGCAGAACAGCAGCACTGTCTATGAGGAGGATAGATCAGGGCTTCCTAGCTATGCACTTGGATGCATACTTTGATTGGCTAGAGGAGCTCACTTGGGAGGGCATTCATCATGACATCTATCAGCATAGGGAGAGATGCATAGCCCGCTTGATTATGGTGGAAAGAACCTCACAGCCACTTCCCTACTCATTGGAGGTAAAGGGAAATTCTCAGTTGGGCCATTTCAGCTCAAGAGCTCAAGTACAAATTCGAGAAGGTATAATCTCACATTTTGTATTAAACTTTCCTTCCTTGTTTTAGGAGCATGATGAATCAAGAATATTTGTTCCTTCTTTCATAATGTACAAGGATGTATTTGTAGACTTTTGTAGCAGAAGAATGGACCATTCTTATGGTGGTTTGTGGAGGGAGCCACATGCTCCTTGGTGTGCACCATTGGCACCAATTTATGTTTTCATGTTCCTATCTTTTGAGATGTGTGTGGCAGAAAACAAGTGGCTTGGAAAGAACTTGTTATGTATATTTTTGATGCAGGCAAGAGGCTCACTGCATTGGTCCCATAAGAGGGGCAGTGACCCACTCTCTAGTTGTCTTGTGACAACTTGTTCTCATTGTATTATGCCACCTTGTATTGCTGATGCTTATTTATTCACAGGGAGCACTATTTGGAGAGTGACTTATATGTTGAAACAGCCCACTAGGAGCACTATTCTCCCCATTACACATGTTCTATATTGCAGGAGATACCATAGGCAAACCATGACTGCCATATTATTACTTTTATCTTCTTGTGGGGAAAACCACTTGGAAAATTTGAAGAGGCATTTCATGGCTGAATATTTTGATGGGGTAGCTTGGGCCACTCTTGGAGGCCATACCATTTCATCCCAAGGAAAAAGGTAGCCCCATATTTACTACAGAAGGAGAGAAGAGCTTATTGGGATGAAGCAGCAAAACTCTCCATTCAGCCCCATTACATTGCACAGAACCGGGGGCAAGATTTCCGTTTGGATGATAACATGGATAAGGGGATCATCAGTAGGATTGTATTTTCCCATGCATTTCATCACTCCCACCTTGAGAAGGCCATGACACAGCAAGGATATTTCCACCTACACCTTCTATCTTTCCGTAAGGTGCACCATTCCGATTTGCATACTTGGGAGGAGGCATTGGAGGACAGTTTTATTGCAGCACATCTTGAGCAGCGGTGGAGATTGTTGATGAGGAGGCCACAAGAGAAGAAGGGGGAGAAAATTTTGTTCTCTCTATGCAGTTTCTTGAGGGAAAGCAACATGTGGGAGGGGAGGACTGTAATGTTCCCAATTTTAGCCTCAAGCTAAAATGGAACATTATAGTGGCATATTTTTATTTTGTTTAATAAAATGGGTAAGGAGACCCCTTAAACCCTTGGTAATAGAGAAATAACACTCTTTATGAGGAAGGAGGATAAATAAGCAGCTGAAATAAACACCTAATGGTGTGAACATGATGAGGATCACCTTGAGTTGGCCATCTTTGACCAAGTCAACAGCGATGCCTTAGAGGGGTGGCTTACCTTAGAAGACAACATAGTTTTTGGAGGGAAAGCATTCAAAAGTGAAGGGAAACCCTTTTTGTGGGACCGATGGTGAGAGAGAGTTCATTTTCTTTATAAGAGAGAAGATAGTAGCTCATATGTTCATTTTTTGATTCAAAAATTGCGTAGTGAAGCCAAGGACTTGAACATCTGGGTTGTTTAGTAGGATTGTAGTGCTCTTGAGCACTGGGGGTGTTCCCGGTCGGGAATCCCCCACATCTCCTCAAGGGAGGAGAGGATTTGAGCTGCACTTACTCATTCCAGAATTTGGCGAAGCTCACTCCTTCAGTTGCAGCGTTATTTCTGTAGCAGAATAGTGCTGGGTTGCAGGGGCAGCAATAGAGGAACTCTTAGAGCCTTTCTTGGCTTGCTTTTTCAGTGGAGGATGATCTTTCTTTTGGAGGAGCAGCAGAGAAGACTCTTGGGCTTAATTTCAAATCAGTAGCATCAGGCCACACTTTCACCATCTCTCACAGTGCAGTCCATGAGAGAAACTACGTTATTTCATGGGGGAAATGTTGAGGGAGATTCTTGTGTTCATCAGGAGTGATTTTGAGTAAAGGGGATCGGCCCCTTTTCCCTTAAGGGAATTATCAGAGGAGGGAATCATCATTTCAGATCAGCCATAGCCTCATATTCATTTGGTTTCAGTTGCAGTGACAATTTGTTTGTCACTATTGTATTTTATCCAACATTTCTAGCAATCTCCCTGAGATTGGCTAGAAATCCCATATTGAGCCCATTTTCCACCCTTGGCCATTTTCTTGTATCTTTCAGCCACATTTCCATTCTATACATGTTCAGCAGCTGCTTCACTCTTATATACTACGCAGTTATGGTCTCCCGACAGTCTGTGTAGTTGCAGCAACTCCGGCATTACATTGTATATTCATTGGAGTATGGTTCTAGAGGTTTGAGAGGCTTGTCCCCTCAATTATTTCTTGTATATTAATGCTGAAATCATAATATAATGTTGGTTGTACCATTTCCCTCTTTTGATATATTCATACTTGCATAATTTCATATTCATGTTTACATATTGTTGTAGCTCTCTCTTTGAGTTGTTTTATGATGTACCTAGGTTGGGGAGATCTGCTTAACCCACCTAGATCTATTTTTTTCAGCTCTCTTTCTGCATTTAGACTCCATATTATATGTATAAGATGATCCCAGCACTACATAGCATTTATTTACAAGTATTTCCTTATACGTCGTTCCCATGGGAGGCATTGCAGAAATTCCTTGAAGGGAAATATTAGCTTTTGACGAGTTCTATTGGTAGAGTCTGTTAGTGGGCCAGGTAGCCTCTGGATCTCATCCTTCCTTGTGAAGGTGACATATCTAGTAAATTCCCCTACAGTCAATCTCTGAAATAGTTCATTGTTGATTGTTAATACTCTTGGAGTTGGAATATTGGAATATCTTAAGATATTCCCGATGGAGCAGCAAGTTCCGGAATTGGAACATTACAGTGGTATCGGAGCATGATCTTGGCTCAGCCTGTGCCCAAGATCTAATGCTATCAGAAAGAGGAGCTTCTCTCCAAGGAGAGGAGATTTACAAAGGAGACAATGAAAGAGGAATGATGGAAGAGGAAGTTTCCCTTCTTCTTTTCCAGACCAGTGAGGACATCATTGAAAATATTTATGAAAGGGAACAATGGGAAGATTTTCTGAAAAGGGTTGTGGATGGAGCAAACCCTAGCTTTGTCGTGATGGGTGTGAGCATTCAGCCACACATGCAGATCCACAGTGCAGTCCTTTGTCCATTTGAAAGGGGGATTGAGGAAGGAGATGAGGCCATTAGAGGAGCAGCGCTGCAACTCAAAGGTATGGCTCATGTTTGTTGGTTTGAAAATCCCACTTTACATTGCCATGCAAATGAAAAAACACATGAAGCTTTCACTAAGGGTTTGATGGAAGGACTTAGTGAAACTCATTGTGACATAAACACAAAAAAATTGCATGCACTAGAAGGAACCAACAGTGTTGTCACACTGGGAGGACATACATCACCACATGGAGGTGAGAAGGGAGTTATTGCTTCCACTAGAGGAGCCCTTGTATCTTTGCAGGGATTTCCAAATATTTTTACATGTGGGAACCAAGGCACAATTCCAGAGCCCTATGTAGCATTTTTTGGGGATTGAGAGATGGAAGGGGAAGAGAAGGATTAGCATGGAGGGATGATGGGCATTCACCCATATCCATTTCGGAAAATTTCTACACAAGGGAAAGAGACTGCACTGCGCAGAGGAGAGAGGGAATAACCAGTCCACTCATACATGCAGTCTATTTCAGAGCATGATGTCTCACTTTATGGGGGCATTCCACCTAGGAGGCCACTTGATTTAGAGTTGATGAGAGGCAACATGCCATTTGATTCACCACTCACGGATTCTGGAGGGGTGGAGACACTAGAGGGATCCAACATAGTGCAGAGGGTTTGGGGTAAACTCAAGGAGGAGAGATATACTCTCTCATTTTCAGTATCACCCATATTCATTAGTCTTACTGCACTGATATATTTTGCTGCATGGTTGGAGGATAGCATCTTCATGATGGAGGATGGCTGCAACAAGGATTTTGATAAACAGAGGATTCTTCCTTTGAGGAAGGACCCTTTCATGAATTGGAGTAGATGGAGGCCACTCATGCTTACATTGGCCAGGATTGGGAGATTCTTTAGAGGTGATATTCTCTCATGGGAGGCTCATTTTCAGAGGTCCTTGTTTCTATTTGAGCATGATCAGCTGTCAAAGTAGCAGGCAACATCGTAAGGGGAGCACCATATTGCAGAACAATAGCATTGTCTATGAGGAGGATAGATCAGGGCTTCCTAGCTATGCACTTGGATGCATACTTTGATTGGCTAGAGGAGCTCACTTGGGAGGGCATTCATCATGACATCTATCAGCATAGGGAGAGATGCATAGCCCGCTTGATTATGGTGGAAAGAACCTCACAGCCACTTCCCTACTCATTGGAGGTAGAGGGAAATTCTCAGTTGGGCCATTTCAGCTCAAGAGCTCAAGTACAAATTCGAGAAGGTATAATCTCACATTTTGTATTATACTGTCCTTCCTTGTTTGAGCAGCATGATGAATCAAGAAGAGTTTTTCCTTCTTGCATAATGTACAAGGATGTATTTTTAGAATTTTGTAGTAGAAGAATGGACCATTCTTATGGTGGTTTGTGGAGGGAGCCACATGCTCCTTGGTGTGCACCATTGGCACCAATTTATGTTTTCATGTTCCTATCTTTTGAGATGTGTGTGGTAGCAAAAAAGTGGTTGGGAAATCACTTGTTATGTATATTTTTGATGCAGGCAAGAGGCTCACTGTGTTGGTCCCATAAGAGGAGCAATGACCCACTCTCTAGTTGTCTTGTGACAGCTTGTTCTCATTGTATTATGCCACCTTGTATTGCTGATGCTTATTTATTCATAGGGAGCACTATTTGGAGAGTGAATTATATTTTGGGACAGCCCATTGGGAGCACTATTCTCCCCATTACACATGTTCTATATTGCAGGAGATACCATGGGCAAACCATGACTACCATATTATTAGTTTTCTCTTCTTGTGGGGCAAACCACTTGGAAAATTTGAAGAGGCATTTCATGGTTGAATATTTTGATGGGGTACCTTGGGCCACTCTTGGAGGCCATACCATTTCAGCCCAAGGACAAAGGCAGACCCATATGTACTACAGAAGGAGAGAAGAGCTTATTGGGATGAAGCAGCAAAACTCTCCATTCAGCCCCATTACATTGCATAAAACCGGGGGCAAGATTTCCATTCGGATGATAGCATGGATGAGGGGATCATCAGTAGGATTGTATTTTCCCATGCATGTCATCACTCACACCTTGAGAAGGCCATGACACAGCAAGGAGATTTCCACCTACACCTTCTATATTTCCGTAAGGTGCACCATTCCGGTTTGCATACTTGGGAGGAGGCATTGGAGGATAGTTTTATTGCAGCACATCTTGAGCAGCAGTGGAGATTGTTGATGAGGAGGCCACAAGAGAAGAAGGGGGAGAAAATTTTGTTCTCTCTATGCAGTTGCTTGAGGGCAAGCAACATGTGGGAGGGGAGGACTATAATGTTCGCAATTTTAGCCTCAAGCTAAAATGGAACATTATAGTGGCATATTTTATTTTGTTTAATAAAATGGGTAAGGAGACCCCTTAACCCCTTGGTGATAGAGAAATAGCACTCCTTATGAGGAAGGAGGATAAATAAGTAGCTGAAATAAACACCTAATGGTGTGAACATGATGAGGATCACCTTGAGTTGGCCATCTTTGACCAAGTCAACAGCGCTGCCTTAGAGGGGTGGCTTGCCTTAGATGACAACACAGTTTTTGGAGGGAAAGCATTCAAAAGTGAATGGAAACTCTAATTGTGGGACCTATGGTGAGAGAGAGTTCATTTGCTTTATAAGAGAGAAGATAGCAGCTCATATGTTCATGTTTTGATTTAGAAATTGCATAGTGAAGCCAAGGACTTGCACATCCAGGTTGTTTAGCAAGATTGCAGTGCTCTTGAGCACTGGGGGTGTTCCCAGTCAGGAATCCCCCACCTCTTCCTCAGGGGAGGAGAGGATTTGAGCTATACTTCCTCATTCCAGCATTTTTCCAAGCTCACTCCTTCAGTTGCAACATTATTTCTGTAGCAGAATAGTGCTGGGTTGCAGGGGCAGCAATAGAGGAACTCTTAGAGTCTTTCTTGGCTTGCTTTTTCAGTGTAGGATGATATTTCCTTTGGAGGTGCAACAGAGAAGACTCTTGGGCTGCATTTCAGATCAGTTTCATCAAGCCACACTTTCACCATCTCTCACAGCGCAGTCCATGAGAGAAACTGCGTTATTTCATGGGGGTAGTGTTGAGGGAGATTCTTGTGCTCATCAGGAGGAGTGTTTTTGAGTAAAGGGGATCAGCCCCTTTTCCCTTGAGGGAATTATCAGAGGAGGGAATCATCATTTCAGATCAGCCATAGCCTCATATTCATTTGGTTTCAGTTGCAGTGACAATTTTTTTGTCACTATTGTATTTTATCCGGCATTTCTAGCAATCTCCCTGAGATTGGCTAGAAATCCCATGTTGAGCCCATTTTCCTCCCTTGGGCCATTTTCTTGTATCTTTTACACACATTTCCATTCTATACATGTTCATCAGCTGCTTCACTCTTAGATACTGCGCAGTTATGGTCTCCTGGCATTCTGTGTAGTTGCAGCAACTCCGGTATTACATTGTATATTCATTGGAGTATGGTTCTAGAGGTTTGAGAGGCTTGTCCCCTCAATTATTTCTTGTATATTAATGCTGAAATCATAATATAATGTTGTCTGTAGCATTTCCCTCTTTTGATATATTCATAATTGCAGAGTTTCGTATTCATGTTTACATATTGTTGTAGCTCTCTCTTTGAGTTGTTTTATGATGTACCTAGGTTGGGAAGATCTGCTTAACCCACCTAGATCTATTTTTTTCAGCTTTATTTATGCATTTAGACTCCATATTATATGTATAAGAGGATACCAGCACTACACAACATTTTATTTGCAAGTATTTCCTTATACATCTTTCCCATGGGAGGCATTGCAGAAATTCCTTGAAGGGAAATATTAGCTTTTGACAAGTTCTATTGGCAGAGTCTGTTAGTGGGCCAGGTAGCCTCTGGATCTCATCCTTCCATGTGAAGGTGACATATCCAATAAATTCCCCTAGGGTCAATCTCTGAAATAGTTCAGTGTTGATTGTTAATACTCCTGGAGTTGGAATATTGGAACATCTTAAGATATTCCTGATGGAGCAGTAAGTTCTAGAATTGGAACATTACAGTACAGGAGATGGAACATGAAATAGGGACTTATTCCCGCCAAGTTTTTATAATCTTTTTGAAGGATTATTTGATATTTTTCTTCTTCTTTAATTTGTATTAGGATTACATGTTTACCTCTGTTGTAAATAATGCTAGCAAAAACGGTAGAAGTAGTACATTTCTATTTTTGAAGATGTAGTAAAGAACAATGTGGCCGACAGTATTATGTGACGAAAATGTAAGATTCTCAAAGCTTTTAAAATGATCTGGTACTCTATATAAACTTGGGTTTTTTTCTTCTAAAAAAAAAATGTTATCCTTTTACTGGAATAGTGTATGATGTAGCAAGGTTATTTAACTTAATAACTTTGAATTTAATTGTTGAATCAATATTTTAATTTAAAAACTTTTGATGAAGCGCTCCATTCCACAAATTCACTCACAACTTATTATTTTTCTCACCATTCTTTCCATAGAGTTGAGGTTCAAATTATTAATTGCCTATGCTGAAACTGTGTCTTCTTTTATTTTCTTCTAAACCATTTCTTTAGATAAAAGTATCTGCAACCCTCATTGACTCATGGCTATTCCAGTTTTGAAGGATAAGTTTTGGAATTAGAGCACCATTACAACCTTTATAATCTCTCTCCCTCCGAGCAATGCTTTAAAAATATTTATCAATCCTTTAAAATTCTTTATCAAATTAGTAGATGTCTTGGGCGCTGACCTCTTGGAGTCAGAGGATCTCTCCTGGAAACAACACGTTGGAAAACCTGTTCATGATCCAGAGAAGGGTTTTTTCATGCGACATCTCTTTGGATTATTCCTTAAGGTATTGGCTCGTATTTTGTAAGAACATTTGGATAGAATAATGATCCATGTGAGGCTATTGAACACATTGTTAAAGGGAAAAGGAAGAGGATTCATGTTGGCAAGGGTGATGAGCTGCATTATTTTCTGAACATTGCTGATATTCATTTAAGTGAAAAGACTGGTTTCTTTGGTTCTAAGTATAAGCGATTTGGAATATTCTATTATCTTAGTGCCTTGCAAGCATTCATTAGCCATAACAATCTAGGCATGAATATTAAGATAGACAAATAGACTCTAGACATGAATATTAAGATAGACAAATAGAAGAAGACAAAATCTTGGTCAAGCAACTCCAAGAGGCATTTTGAGATTAAACTTATGAGAGATGGTTATCAAAATCAAGATGGTTCAGTATAAAATCTATTATGTTTTTACACTAATCACAAATCCATAGTCGCAGTGCTAGGTAGGTCTAGGATTTTGGTTCCTTTGAATCATACTTTTAGTTTATATTATACTGCAAGTTATGAGTGCGATGTGCGATTTTGAGAGTAGAAATTTCCCTTAAGTTGTATTTTCAGACTCTGGCTCAAGTTTCATTTTCCTGTGCTAGTTATTGGAGGCCGCAAATGCAATTTTTGACCTGAGAGTAACAATCCCCCTATTACTTGCAAATTTGATCAATAGACTTAGTTGCATAACACATTTCTCATTTGCATTCACTTCTTTCTGCACTTCAAGAATGAAATCTCATTGACATAGTCGCATGCGATAAACACATCAAATGGTCCCTCAATGCAACCTACACTAGAGCTAGAAGATGTGATTGGCGATGGAGCCTAAAGATGCGGCTTGCCTTGCGAAGGAATTGTGCGACCTATATGTATCTTGTCGCATGAAATAACACCATTTCACATCTTCTATATGTGACCTCCCCACACTTATTGTGGCTCTTTAAATTCTTGCTGCAATTAACATGTGTTTGATCTTTGATTTCCATGTCCCTGCATATTTAAACCCTTGTCATCCAACCCATATTGTTGCATCCACGCAGAGACACTATACCATTTTTCACCCTTGATTCTCTCCTTGGGGTTCGAGCTCAACATTTGTTGTTCCATATCCTTTTATCAATGCATATCCAACCATGGCAGTTAGATTGTTTTGTTGGTTCTTGTTGAACCTATATTGTTTATCATGTCAAACCACCTAAAATAAATCCCTCACCTCATGATCTTGAAGCCTAAATTTTAGAATATGAGTTTGAATTTTGTGAAGGCCATTATAATTGTGTTTCCACTGGCAGGTTTGTCATTTGAAATCATGATTTGATTTATTAATAAATGTCATGCACCCATGACCCTCTTTCCATTCAAACTTGAAGCCTTTATGCTTCCAAGCATCAATATTTAATTACAATTAATGTTCCATTTACGACTATTATAAAATTATATATTACAGAGCAATGCTACACATAAAATATATATACGGAAACACAAACACAAGAAAAATATAAAACCAGAGAAACATAGATATACGTGGTTCACCTAGTTTGGGCTACGTCCACCCCGAACAGCCAGTCCTTCCTTTCTATTATCCAAAAAAATGAAGAAACACAACCTACAGCAAATCCATTGTAATATCCTCTGTTCTTTCTCACAATCTCCCTATCTATTTCTCGCTCTGAGAATACACACATACAATACACAGTCGCAATACAATACCCTCATACTGCGAGGGGTTGCCTTCTAGGGAAAAAAACCCTAAACTAAACATAACTTCTACCGCTATATCATCCGCCTAATGAACGGCCTAGATTGACTAGAAACTACTATACTTTTACAAGGCAATTTTACATCTGTTTTTAGCTTCAGGGACGCTACCCTCGAAACCCCCTGCCAAGGGGGCTCCATAAAGTCACAATCGCGTTCCCCCCCCCGGGACCCCCTAGGTAGTGTTTAATTACGGGAGGCATTGCGCCCCATTAAGGTACAGGGGTCCAAGGTTGTGATACAAAATAAACAAGATAATCAGGCTCCACACCCAACAATCTCCCACTTGGAGATTGATTGTAGCAACTCCACCGTTGCTTCATTTGTTGGACAATGACTCCTCTTTAGACCTGGTTGTTTCTCATCTTCATCGTCCTCCTTGAAGACCAATTGAAACTGAGCATATTCTCAGTTTCTCCCTGGTTACAACTTTTGTTAACATATCTGCAGGATATCGTCTAGTGTGTATCTTTTCCATCTTCAACTGTCCATCTTCCAATACCAACCATCTAAAATGGTACTTGAGCTGTATGTGTTTAGTCTTGGAATGAAATGCTAAGTTCTTTGCAAGATGAATGGAACTTTGGCTATCACTGTATAGTGTGCCCATATCATGCTTCTTACCCAATTCAACCATAAACCTTTGTAACCAAATCATTTCTTTACTAGCCTCTGTAGCAGCAACATACTTTGCTTCTGTTGTTGAAAGTGCAACAACACTTTGGATTTTTGAAACCCAACTGACAGCTGTTCCACCTACAGTAAATACATATCCTGTAGTGCTCCTCCTGTTATCTCTGTCACCTGCCATATATGCATCAACATATCCTTGTAGAGCAATGTTTGAACCACCAAAGCATAATGCTTGATTTGTGGTACCTCTCAAATATCTGAGAATCCATTTTACTGCCATCCAATGTTATTTTCCTGGATTATTCATGTACCTGCTTACAACTCCCACTGCATGTGCAATATCAGGCCTTGTGCAGACCATTGCATACATTAAGCTTCCAATTGCTAATGCATATGGAACTTTAGACATATAATCCATGTCTTCTTGGGTCTTTGGGCACATCTCCTTACTAAGTTTGAAATGGCTAGCAAAAGGTGTACTAACTGGTTTTGCATTCTACATATTAAATCTTTTCAACACCTTTTCTATGTACTCATTCTGAGACAGTGTTAATTTGCGAATTTTCTTGTCTCTAGTTATCCTCATACCAAGGATTTGTTTTGCAGCTCCCAAATCCTTCATTGCAAAGGAATTTGCCAATTTTATTTTGAGCACATTTATTTCCTGCATGTTAGATCCTGCAACAAGCATGTCATCTACATACAATAACAATATAATATAGCTGCCATCATTTTGCCTTTTTAGATAAACACAATGATCAGAGTGACATCTAGTATAGCCTTGTTCAGACATAAACTTGTCAAATTTTAGATACCACTGCCTTGGAGCCTGTTTTAAGCCATACAAGCTCTTCTTTAACCTGCACACCAATTTTTCTTTCCCTTTTACCTCATATCCTTCTGGTTGCTGCATGTATATCTCTTCCTCCAAATCTCCATGGAGAAATGTTGTCTTTACATCTAACAGTTCAAGATGTAAATCTTCCGCTGCTACAAGACTTAAGATAGTTCTGATTGAATTCATCTTAACAACAGGAGAAAATATTTCATCAAAATCAATACCTTTCTTCTGTGCAAACCCCTTCACCACAAGTCTAGCTTTGTACCTCTGTTTTCCTCCATATTCTTCCTTCAGCCTGTAAACCCATTTATTCTGCAATGTTGTTTTACCTGCAGGCAACCTGACTAAGTCCCAAGTCTAGTTATGTATTAATGATTCCATCTCTTCTTCCATGGCTAGCTCCCACTTATTCCTGGCTTCAACCTGCATTACTTCTTCATAACATTCGGGTTCACTAGAATCAGTCAACAATAAATAATATAATGAAGGAGAGTATCGTTTAGGGGTCTACTTATCCTGGTAGATCTTTTGACACCACTTTAAAGTGTTTGAGGTGCCTATTATTGTTGTGATGGTTGTTGTTGTTGTGGTTGTTGATTATATTATTTTCAAGCACCTTTAATTTTTCTGTGATGTCATAAATAACTGTGTATTATTTATTTTCTTTTTCCTATTTCTTTTCCTGCAACTGATTCTTAAACAAGACCTTTTCATTGAATATTACATCTCTGCTCCTAATGATTTTGTGATTTTCATATTCATATAAGCGATAACCAAAATCATTAACACCATATCCAATAAATGTACATTTCTTTGATTTTGCCTCAAGCTTTGTTCTGTTTTCTTTATTAATATGGACAAAGGCCTCACAGCCAAAAGGATTTAAAAAAAAGTAGTTTACCTTTTTACCTGTCCATGCTTCCTCTGGAATACCACCATCCAAGGAACTTGAAGGCCCTCTGTTTATGAGATAAACAGCAGTATCTACAGCATCTGCCCAAAATTGTAAAGGCAATCCTGCATGCAATCTCATGCACCTTGCACGCTCCATGATTGTTCTGTTCGTCCTTTCTGACACACCATTTTCTTGTGGTGTTCTTGGTGTCTTCTCTCTGCCGAACACCATGCTCTGAATGAGTATATCAAACTCTTTGCTGCAATATTCACCTCCATTGTCTGATCTGAGACACTTCAACTTCTTTCCTATCTCAATCTCAACCAAAGCTTTCCATTTCTTGAAAGTATCAAATACATCAGATTTATTTTGAATACAATAAATCCAAATTTTTCTAGTTGCATCATCAATAAAATTAACATAATAACTAGAGCCACCGAGATATGATACCTGAGTAGGTCCCCATACATCTGTATGCACAAGCTCTAATTTTTCGCTCTTCTTTTCTTTCCCAACTCTGATAAATCTGACTCTCTTCTGTTTTCCATAAATACAATTCTCACAGAAATCCAAATCAACATTCTTCAAACCCGGCAACAAATTTATTGAGTGAATAATCTTCATCCCCTTCTCACTCATGTGTCCAAGCCTATGATTCCATAATGTTACATCTTCTCCTTTGGAAGTAAAAGCATTAACAGAGTTAGAAATACCGTTGCATAAATACAATGTACCAAAATTTTCGCCTTTTGCTATTACCAGGGCTCCTTTGGTGACCTTCCAAGTTTTATCTGTGAAAGTTGTCACATAACCTTCACCGCCTAACTACCCTATTGAAATTAGATTTTTCTTCAGATCTGGAGCATCCCTTACCTCCTTTAATAGCCATTGGTTTCCATTCTGTTGTTTTACAAGAACTTTACCCATTCCAACAATTTTACAGGGTTTATCATCACCCAAACGAACTTCTCCAAAATCTTCTTGAACATAGTCATTAAAATATTTCTTATCAGGTGTGGCATGGAATAAGGCCCTTGAATCTACCACCCAGGAATCAGTAAAATTTTCAAAAGAAAGAATCAAAGCATCTTGTAACACATCACCTGTCACATTTTCTTCATGATTGTTTTCTTGTTGTGCGTCTCCTTCTTTTCCCTTCCGAGATCTATAGTCTTTCTTCAGGTGTCCTTTCTTTCCACATTTCCAACACATTATCCTCAATCTAGACTTGGATCTGCCTTTCCTTGATTTACTACGATATCTCGAGATCTTTCCTCTTTCCATTCTTCTTCCCCTAGACTTTGCACTCAAAGCATTACCTGATGTCTCACCGGAGCTTTTCTGTTGCATTTCCTCGCTAAGGATAGCATTGACAACATCATCAAACTTTAAAGTACTAGATTCGGAGACAGAGTTACTAATGGTCATAACTAAACCATTCCAACTTTCTGGAAATGAGCACAGAAATAAAAGAGCCCTAACTTCATCATCAAATTTTATCCCTACATAACTTAATTGACTAGTAACTGTATTAAAATCATTTAAATGGTCTGCAACAGATCCACCTTCCGACATTTTCATATTAAATAAATGTTTCATAATAAATACCTTATTTGAGGCCGATGGTTTTTCATATAATTTCACCAAACCCTTAATTAAACCCTCTATTGTTGTTTCCTTTGAAATATTGAATGCTACCGAAGCCGCGAGGCACAACGGTACTATTCCGAGTGCCTTTCTATCGAGAATATCCCATTCTGCATCTGTCATAGTTGTCAGCTTCTTTGTTTTTCTTCTCAATGGTAGGTACAGGTCTTTCTGATACAGATAATCTTCCATCTGCATCTTCCACAGCGAGAAGTTTTGGTCGTTAAATATCTCAACCCTAAATTTACCATCTTCTGCCATTGCTCCCACTCGAACCAATAACCCTTCTTTCCTGCGAGTTTATCAGCCAGATAGACCATCGGCTCTGATACCATTTGTTAGAAAATTATATATTACAGAGAAATGCAACACATAAAATATATATGAGGAAACACAAACACAAGAAACACATAAAACCAGAGAGACATAGATATACGTGGTTCACCCAGTTTGGGCTATGTCCACCCTGAACAGCCAGTCCTTCCTTTCTATTATCCAACAAAATGAAGAGACACAACCTATAGCAAATCTATTGTAATATCCTTTGTTCTCTCTCACAATATCCCTATCTATTTCTTGCTCTGAGAATACACACATACAATACACAGCCGCAATATAATACCTTGTTACATATGTTTTTAGCTTTGGGGCCGCTACCCCCGAAACTCCCCGCTAGGAGGGAGCTCCATAAAGTTGCAACCACCCCCCCGTGGACCCCCCAGGCAGCGTTTAATTACGGGCGACGTTGCCGCCCCATTAAGGTACAAGGGTCCAACGTTGTGATACAAAATAAACAAGATAATCAGGCTCCACACCCAACAACAAAAAACTCACCTCGGATTGGGATCCCCACAAGTCATTCTCTGCATACCTATTGTGATCTAGAGGTGCAACTTGCACTCTTGGTCGAAATCGCAATTGGGTCATTTTTCTATTTCATGAAGCAAAAAATCACAATTAAAATCCTTAGTGGGCTTGCTGCTGGAAATTCGACCTACATTGACATGACAATTTGCGACTAACATAAGGTCACAATTCGCATGTATAGCATACAACGACCGAGTTGTATTTAGTGCGACTTTTTGGAGTTTTTACATTGGATTTTTCCAGTCTAATTTCTCTAAAATCCGGCAGGAATTTAGAGAAATCACAATTTTAATGGGGAACCATGCACAATCAAAGTGCCCTAGGGGTTTTTTAGGGTGATGAATTCATATATACAGTAAAAAAACCAGTTTAAATAACACAAATCAAGATTTCACCTCAAAATTTTAAGTAGGATTCTGGCACCAGAAACTCCAAAAAGTCGCACTAAAGACAACTCCTACAACGACAGTCTCCCTATATTGCGACGCATGACTTGCCTTTGAAGACTAGGTTTGCAACCTTGTAATACCAACACTATTTAAGTCACCAATCACATTTTCAGTCCACAACAATGCAATCATGAAATGTGACCTGCTCTATTAAGGGGAATAGCAACCTACTTTAAAATTCATAAATGTGACTTGCATTGCACTTGAAATTGCAACCTGCATGCTCATATTTTCAAACTAATGTGCTAATGAACAAAGACAATGGAACTAGCTCCGATATGACAAAGCCTTGGATATTTTACATATAACACCACTTGATGGAGTACCTCTTATATTATGTCAATTTTCGAGGCCACTTATTATTTTGGATTAAATAGGTGTTGAGAATACACGACTTAGGAAAAAGGGAATTGCTGCAGAAATGTGTGTACAAGTTATTTTGTGATATGATTTGTAACATTGATTTGAGGAATGCCTAAATTGGAAATGAAAGAACCACTATTAATGTTTGAACAAGGAATAATATTTGTAGTATTTTATTATATGTTATAATATTGGCTAATAAATCCTCTCAAAAAACGTGATCTAGGAAGCTCAAAATGATCCTGCACAGACCACATATATTGACAATATTATGGTGCAGAAAATGACTATACAGGAGTACAAATTAATATCTTTCTTTCAATCAATTTACTTGGTTTCTAATATTATTATTTGACTGCAAATGTGTTTAACCAATGTGGTTTACCTGCAAGTAAATAAGAGGAAACAAGAATGGAGGATGGGATCAAGTTGAAGGTTGTGCAATTAGGGTTTCAATAAGCTGGAAAGTAGGCTCCATACAAGATTCTAAAACCATTCAAAAATAACAAAGGTAAAACATCAAAAGTTGGTTGGATGACTGTTTCCATGCAAATGAGGCGCAATAGTAGGAAAATAGTCATTCAATTCAACAAGTCAACAACAAAACCTTGTCCAGACTTGGAAAAAACAATGGTAATGATTACTCTACGATTTCCAAGAACCTTTTTTTATTCTCCTCATAACTTCTCTTATATCACAGTGTAAATTTGTCTTATCATTATGATAACAACTATGCAGAGATCGATTTGAGCATGTAATAGCCATTAGAAAATACAAATTCATAAGGGAGGTCAAGAGTCATGAGGGTAGATGAAAGGTCACAAGAGAAGGTGAAAGGCCACCCTCCTCATTTATATAAATATATCTTTGTGCCTCATTTGTAATGGAATTTACAACATGAGATGGGGCTAGGATTATATAATTGTTTTGTGCTTAAGGAGCTAGAGGCACTCAACCCTTGGTATCTAGTAGGGTGAGTTTTGGTGAGGCTAGGGTTTTTCTTTGGAAGATAGTATGAGAAACCCATGCTCTATTATTGGGATTTTATTGTTTGCTAAATATGTACTTAAAATTGAAACATGGATAATGAGAATTGGTGAGCCCTGGTATTGCACCAAGGGTGTTGCAACTCCCAAGGGCTGCCCTACTTTACTTTATCAACCCAGGTTTCGTACAAACTTGGAGGTGACAGTGCTATATACACAACAGATGCATTTTGTTCATGTCATCCTCTTCTGCTTCACGAAAGGTTGTTATTTCTTAAACTATGATAAAAAATGAAAAGTAAATTGTTGGAAGGGAACAACAGAAAGGAAACTAATTTAATTTTCAGAAATGAAATGGCGGAAATGAAACTAATTTAATGTGCAGAAAGGAAATGATGGAAATGAAACTAATTTAATGTGCAGAAAGGAAATGATAGAAAGAAACTAAATTAAATTTTTGAAAAGAAATGATAGGAAGGAAACTAATTTAAACCACATTTAACTTGGCCAATTGGCTAAACACACCCTACTTATCTTATGCTCTATCTACCATGCTTCTATCCATGCAGCTAAGCTATCTAGGACTTAATTCTAATTGAAAAAGTGTTGATTTGCAGCTTGGATAAGAAAGGAGTAAAGGTGTTAATGGAGGGATAAACACATGAAACTAGGCTTAGAAGTGGAAAGAGTGGGTTTAACCCTTATTAAAGCTTTATTACGACACAAAAAGGCTTTGGAGTGGAATGATTTAAGAAGTGTAATGGAAAAGTTGCGATGGAGGGTGATTGCAATCGGCGTTTGGAGCGGTAAAGGTTAACATGAACAAAATAAAGGTGTGATTTGCGATGGGCGATGCAGTGGATGACGTGGCGGTGGGACCGGTGGCAAAGTACGAGGCGATATCACAATCGACATTTGAAGCAAGGAGTGTTAAAAGAAAAGGGAAAAATATGCGAAGTGTGATTTGTGAAAAGGCGGAGTTATCAGAATCGGTGTTGGAGTGGTAAGTCTTAAAGGAAGCCAATAGAAACTGTGATTTGCGATTCACAATATCACAAGGTTGGCAGAGAAGCAATAGTGCACTCAGGAGAAAGGTGCGAAGTGCGAAATGCAATAGCAGGAATTTCGAGGCAGAAAGGCGGGGGTCGAATTTCAATGGTTTTCAAGTGTTTTGCATCAGAAAGGGCAAGGCGACTGTGACCAATACGAACAAAGGAATAAGGTGGGTTGGATATTTTAAGTGTTTTTAAGGATAAAAGTTGGGTGCAACAATGATAATAAGCGGGGGGGAAACGGAAATGTAGGGCGTAACACAGTGTACCAGAGGGTAACAACAAAGATGAAAGGAAAATGGAAGATGAAGTGGGAGGTGTTGGAGAGATTTTCTGGTACTTTTGAGACTTATTCATGCAATCAAACCTGCTTATTCATGCATGAAAACAAACAAAATGTGAGGTAAAAACAATGAACAGAAATCAGTTTTTTGGTCTGTGGGAAGGTTCGCCCTCCTCGAGCTCTATTTCCAGAGATGAGAAGGGGGTATTGATCCACAACTTTTTTGGTTTTTTTCCTCTATTCCATTACTCACAAACAAATGAACTACATTAGCACACTTAGAGAAAAACTAAACAGAAATTTGAACCATAAATGAAATTATCAAAAGCGGAACTAATGAAATGACATATAGCAGAGAACAAATACAGTAGAGAGGTTGAGGCACTAGATTGGGTCCTAACCCACAAGCCTAGTTCTCTGAAACTTAAATCAGTAACATGAAATCAGTCTCCTCATTTCATAAAAGAATAGCCTCATACATTTTTGAAAGTTTGATCACTGAGTAAAATAATAAAAATCTCAATAGCTTGCAACAAAAGTTCCGACTGGAATCGACCCTTCCTAGCTCTTTCTTTGCTCTATTTATTCTACAGGGAAGCTACCAACAACTCCCTAGAAAATAGTGATTGAGTCCACTTGACTCCGAGTAAACAAATATCGAGTGCACTCCTCTTTGAGTTTCTTGGATGCCTCTGGAACTCGAATTGTTGGAGATAATCTTTGGGGCGATTGAGTCCACTTGACACCAAGTAAACAAAGATTCAGTTCACTCCTCTTTGTGTTGCTTGGTTGCCTCTAGGACTCGAATTTCTAGAGAGAATCCTTGGGATCCTTTGGCTACCTTTCAGAGTTAAGGAGGGTGGAAAATCCTCCTATAATTTCTCCTTGATGTATCCTCCAATTATTTATCATAAAATCCTTAATAATTCATGATTTTCTGCACTCAACCTCATATTATGCACTCCGAGTATGTTAGCCTTAATCACCACCTACACTAGCATCATAAAACTAAATAAAAATAAAAATGCAAGAAAAAGAGATCTAAGAAGGAAAAAAGGTGACCCTTAACCCCTCCAAATAAGTCTAATGATGGAGCTCATCATCACCCCCTTACTAAATGGTTGCTCATCCTTTGAGAAACTAATACTCCTCCTACATTTCCTTTAAGGCTTTGATAAACCCCTTGATTTATTGAGGAAGAAGTGTGGGAGTTTCCCTAAGGGGGTTAAAACCATTATTCTTTTATGCATTCTCCCATTCTCTGTCTTGTGCATCTGTGTCCTTTTCATCATTCAACCCCAGCAGCAAAGGTGAGTTGAGCTTTAGTCCCAACCATTGGATATATTTGGGTTGCATGGCCCTCTTGTATAATGGTGCCATTTCCAATGCACCCCTCGGTCTTTTTGGAGTATGGTACTCCCCGTTCTTAAGGATGTGAGGGAGGTTGTTCCATCTGCCTATAAACATCATCAAAAGTGGCCTATTACCTGTGTTTGAGTTTGAAGGTAGCTTTCAACTAGTGCAGGGTCCCTGTCAATCTCTTGACAGTTAAGGATGACTCCTCTTGGGTTGAAAAATTCTGGTCTGATAAGTAAGGGTTCTCTATTTCCTCTTCTCATGACCCTCCATATCTCTTTTTCTCTAGTGTTCTCATTCATCATCTAAGATACTAAAGCCATCAACTCTATATCCCCCATTGTAGTATTGGGGTCCCAAGTATCCATATTTTTCAGCACAAAGTTATGCACATCAAAATCTATCATATTTTCCTGATCAACCATGTTAGCTTACTTGTAGAAATCCATTAATTTCCTACAATCTTGGAAAGGTAGGGATCCATGGGAGGCTAGTGTTTTGATTTGAAATAGGATCCATTGCTCCTTAAGGTACACATCATATGAGTCAGAAGGGAATCTTTGCTGAAGGGCTTCTATGTATAACCCTAACATGGTGGCTACTTGCTGCCCTTTTTGACACAATTTCTCCTTCAGTTCTACATTCTCTGCATGTGCCTTCTATAGTTTCTCCTTCAAAATTGTTTCTTCGATTCTTTCCTCCTCCCTTGGTGATTCTTCAATGATAATCAAGCCCGTGGGAGGAGTTTTTGGCTCTCTTTGACTTATCCTTTGACTCTTTTTAGCTCTGAAATACATAGAGGTCTGCCTTTTTCTCTTTTCGCTCAGAGGAGCTAAGGTGGAAACTACCTCTTTGTCTCGAGGGGATGTGGTGTTGTGTTGTGATTCTATTTCTTGCTCACTTTCTGCTACCTCTATGACTTCTATTGCCATCTCTTCTTCTTTTTTGTGGCCCTTCATCTTTTCCTCTTATTCTTCTGGTTCTTCTTGTTCCTCTCCTGGTTCTTCTTCTTCTTCTTCTCTTTCTTCTCCAAGGCAAGGAGAAAAGCATCCCTTGGTCCCTTGCTACTGTGTTTGATATGCGATATACTCCGGAAGCTAGTTCGACTGCTGGTGATTTTGTTCTTCTACTGATGCATGCTATTCAAATACACATCCCACTCTTGGTACTATTGTGCTACAAGCTCCCTTTGGTCTCTTTCCCTCAAAAATTCTCAATTCACTGGTTTGGACGAGACGGGATCTCCTTTTATTAGATTGCGCAGCTAATTTTGGAGTGGTTATGTAACTTTCCTCAGCTCCAGTTCCTGTTGCAGATATTTGGACCCTCTTCTTGTTAACTGCATGATATTGTGTGTCTCCTCCCCTCGTTCTCCTCTACTCCACTTGATTGAATTTTTTTATTTTTTTGCATGCCCAAGTGGCGTGGCTTTGTAGTTCTTCAGTCATACTTCACAGTGGTGGCCAAGTTAACTGGCCACCTTTCTGCCTCTTAAACTCTTAGACTACAAATTTAGTTATTTCTGACCATTATGAATGCATAGCGAGGGGTGAGAAGTTATACATGGGTTTACCTGTTGTTGTCAAGGCGCTTGCAAGAGCTGGAATTTGGAGACAAGCTTTTTAGATGATGCGTTCTTCACTATATGCCTGTTCTCTGAGTGAGCAAATTTTTGAATGAGAAACTCTTTGAATGAGATTCTAATCTCTCTTACTGTTTCTTCCCATTGTAGATGATGCGTTGGGGTGCTCCAAATGCCATGGGTGGCACTCTTGTCTTTCCTGGGGTCTACTTTATCAACTCCTCTCTTTGTTTTTTTTTGTTGTTCATGAACAGATTTTTGCGTTGTAGGAATTCCCTGATATCTATAGCAATCTATGTTTTTCTTTCCTTGCTACATTGTGATCAGGAATGGAGTAATGTGGTGTATGGAGGTGATGG
The DNA here is from genome assembly GCA_034641835.2 of Pinus albicaulis. Taxonomy (NCBI): domain Eukaryota; kingdom Viridiplantae; phylum Streptophyta; class Pinopsida; order Pinales; family Pinaceae; genus Pinus; species Pinus albicaulis. The sequence continues at coordinate 891,293,099 of CM076578.1, forward strand.
AGGAAGTTTATAAAAATGAATGGAGTGAATGATGGGATGGATGGTAAAATAGAAGAAGGGAAAAGAAGATGAAGGCTTCCCTGTGTTTCCAAAAACCATGAATAACCTGCAAAACAACACAGAAACACAAAGATGCAGATGTATATTTTTTTGTTTTTGTGTTTTTTTTTTATTGAAAGAAAGTGGGCTACCTCCATGGAGGTTTTCAACCCACAAAGAGGTTTTCACCCATGTATCTTTATTTTCTTTTTCATCTTTTTTCTTTTTTCTTTTTTTTTTAGAGCAAGTGAGCTGCCTCCATCGAGGTTTTGAACCCACAAGCTTGCCTTGGGTGCCTCAGAGAGGTTTTAACCCATGGATCTTTATTTTTTTCTTTTTCTTTTTTTCCTTTTTTTTCCTTTTTTCAAGAGGTGTGGGAAACTATGGATTTTCCCATCCCATACACCTCTCTTCTTATTGAATTTATGAACTCTTCCCTTGACAAAGGCTTCTTGTAAATTTTAATTCTGTGACCATTGACAAGCAAGGGGATTCCTTCCTCATCTAAGGTTCTGATTTGAACTGAGCCATTATCAAAACATGTTTCCACTATGTAAGGTCTCAACCATATTTTCATCAATTTGTCTTTGAAATACTTAAACCTTGAATCATACAACAACGCCCAATATCCTTCTTGGAAGGTATTTTCATTGATGTTCTTATCATTCCATACCTTCCTTTGCAGCTGAACTACCTCTGTGTGAACAAGTACCTGCATTATGAACTCATCCAATCCATTTAGTTGCAACAACCTATCTTTTTGGGAAATTGATAGATCTATATTTAATTCAGCTGCCATTCTCAAAGTATTGAATTCAAACTCAACTGAAAGTAGAGCGTTCTTACCATATACTAGTTCATAAGGAGTGAATCTTGTTGTTGTCTTCCAAGTAATGTTGTAGGCCCAAGTAGGTTCTACCAATCTATTTTCCCAATATGTTCTGCTACTGCTCACAACCTTGGTGAGGATTCTCTCTAAATCCCTATTAGTTACTTCTACTTGGCCATTCGCCTGAGGGTGATAGGCAGTAGAAATTCTATGCTTAATCTTGTGCTTCCTAAAAATATTCTTAATGAGGTGAGAGGTGAATTGTTCTCCCTTATCAGTGACTATTTCTCTGGGGTATCCAAACTTGTAAAAAACATTCTCTCTTAGAAATTTTTCTAATTTATCCTCGGTCACTACCTTCACTGCTTTTGTTTCAGCCCACTTTGTCAGGTAATTAGTGCAGACTATGATATACTTTTTTTTTCCAGATGATGGATCGATAGGTCCAACAAAGTCCATGCCCCACTTGTCAAATGGCTCAAAATCCACCTAAGGGTGCAAAGGAATCTCATCCCTTTGTGTGGGTTTCCCCATCCTTTGGCACTAGTCACAGCTTTTGGTGTATCTTCTGGAATCTTGGTGAAGGGTAGGCCAATAGTATCCTGCCTGTAAAACTTTGTAAGAAGTCCTCTTTGCAGCAAAGTGGCCTCCACATGGGTTTTCATGACATGTAGAGAGGATATCAAAAACTTCTTCCTCCCTCACACATCTCCTTAAGATTTGATCAGGGCCCATCTTGAAAAGGCTTCCCCCAATCCATGTGAAGGGGGTGTTTTTTCTGATGATTCTGCTCGTCTACCTGAATGAAAGATTAGGAGGGATTATCTCAGCAACCAAGTAGTTGGATATATCATCAAACCATGGTGAGAGTACTGATATAGCAAAGAGATGCTCATCTGGCAACTGATCATCCACCATTCCTTCTTCACCTGTAGGGAGAGCTAACCTAGACAAAAAATATGCAACAACATTCTCCTTTCCAGGTTTATCAACAATAGTCAAATCAAATTTCTGCAAAAGTAACAACCATCTAATTATCCTAGCATTAACATCATGTTTATCATTAAATAATTGATAGTTGCATGGTTAGTGTGAACAAAGGTCTCATATCCAGTTACATAATGCCTGAATTTGTTCAAAGCATGGACAATGGCTAACATCTCCTTCTCAGTAACAGTATAATTCAGTTCGGCCTTGGACAAGTTCTTGCTGATGAATAAATGGCATAAGGGATTTTGTCCTAATGCTACCCCTATGGCTTTGTCAGATGCATCAATGTGGATGTGGAAAGGCATAGTCCAATTTGGACCTCGGATGATGGGGGCAGTAGAAAAATTTTTTTTAATGAGCTTGAAAGCCTCTTGACAAGAACCAGACCAAATAAACTCAGAATATTTGGCCAATAACCCAAATAATGGTGAAGCCATCTTGCTGAAATCTTTGATGAAACCTCTATAGTAACCAGCTAAGCCTAAGAAACTCCTGACATCTTTCTGCTTTTGAGGAGCAGGTACCCTTTTGATGATAGTGATTTTGTTCGAGTCTACCTGTATTCCTGCTTGGGATATGGAGTGTCCTAATACAACCCCTGCTTTCTTCAAGAATTCACACTTTTCTGGGCTCAAGGATAAATGCATCTCAAAGCACCTTCTTAGTACTTTACCCAAATTGGAGAGAGATTCCTGAAATTCATCCCCATATGATGTGAAATACTCCATGTATATTTCGACAAAGTCATGGACTAACTCAGAAAATATTCTCAAGATAGCTCTTTGGAAGGGAGCTGGGGCATTGCACAACCCTAAGGGTAGGACTCTATAAGAAAAGGTACCCCAAGGGTAGGTGAAAGTAGTCTTATCCTGGTCTTCAGGGCTGATTTGAATCTGATTGTACCCACTGAACCCATCTAAGAAGGAAAATAACTTCCTCCCTGCAAGGCAATCCAGGACTTGATCTATAAAGGGAAAATTGAAATTGTATTTCTTGGTTGCTTTGTTAAGTTCTCGATAGTCTACACAAATTCGCCACTTCCCATTCTTCTTTGGGACTAGGACAAGAGGAGATACCCACTCACTGTAAAATATAGGATATATGAACCCCGCATCCAATAGTTTCTCCTTGATCCTTGAGATTTGGGTTCGTCCTTCTTTGGGGTTGTCTCACAGGCTTGCATCCTTCTTTGATGTAATATGATGTTTGCACAGTAAAGAATTCACCCCTTTCATCTCCTTGTAATCCCAAGCAAATGCATCAATATTCTCGTTCAAAAGCTTGCATAGTTGCTTCTCTTCTTCATTCGAGAGGTTTGGGCTGATTTTCATAGACCTAGATGGGCCAAACTCAATCGCCTTGGTAGATTCAGAGGTTGACTCAACTAAGTGCACTTCCACATAGGGTTGACTTTCAGACTCTTTGACTAAGGTTTCGAGAGGAATTTCATTGGAGTACTGGTTTTGAATGGCATGGTCGATGAGTTCATTTTCATCAAGCTACCCCCCTCTAAGAATATCATCTATGGTACACATAGGGGCATTGTTATATAACTCGTCTTCTTCATCCTCCAACCATATAGGGAGATCGTAATCGATGGAAGGCTGGGCTGGAGGATATAATACTAGCTATTTAGACAAAGGCCCATTTTTGATAGTCATGTTTCCAGCCCGACAACTAATATAAGCATCTACAGTGGCTAACCAAGGTCTCCCTAAGATGAGGGGATAACCATCAAACTTGGTTTTTGGTTGCAAGACCAAGAAATCTGTAGGATACTCCTAGGATTCAATGGTAACCATAAAATACTCAACAATTCCTTCCGGAGTTACTGTGGACAGATCTACAAGTTGCATAGTTGTTGTGGTTTTCCTCAAATTCCCTTGGAGATTAAGTTTCAACATAGTTTCCTTGGTCATGATATTAATGGAAGCCCCTAGATCAATCAGAGTCTTGGGGACTATGACACCATCTATATGCACATCAACAACTAGACTACCAGTGTCCAAGTACTTTGGAAATATCACCTTCCCCAGCATTAGGTCAGACAGTTGTCCTACCACATGGATGGTGGGGGTATCTCTCTTCCTTCTCCCAGGTTTCTTGAAGAAATTTTCTTTGATGAGCCTATTTTAGATAGGGACATCCTTAATCGCCTAGAGAAGTGGTATCTTTACACACAAATTTTCCAATTCTCCAAGGAGTTCAGCCTCCTCTGGGGTGTGCTAACTAGGGTGGATCAAGTGCTCAGAAAAAGAGGTTGTTAGATCTAAGTGTTACCTTCTTCCTTTTCCTCCTCAACCTCTACAAGTGGAGATGGAGGATGGTTTTCTAGGAGTACTCTCCTTGACCTGATATTAACCTCTTGTATCTCCACAACATAAGCTGGATAGGATGTTTCTCCACTGGGAGCCTATTGTGCCTGTTTGTTGTTCGGGTTTGGATTGGGTTGTGCAGTTATAGGTAGCCTAGGTGGATCAGCATGAGTAAGTTGAGGTTGAGGTTGGGGTGGAGGCATTATAGAAGGCGGTTGATTTTGTTGAGGCCTCCAACCTTGGGATGGATTGTTCCACTGAGTTTTTTGTGGAACATACTACTAAAATGGTTGGTTTACTGGCTGAGGATGATATGACGAGTTGTAAGGCCAAGTAGGAGGTGTAGACTACAATGGAGGAGTGGGGGTATACCAAGGTTGCATGGGTGCACTCTGATTGTTGTGATAGTAAGAGTAAGGTGCACCTTGCATACCTTGTTGATATGTCTGAGGGCCTTGAGGCCTTATTTGGTTGATGAAACAAGTTGCTCTGGAATTACTTCCCCACCTTGATATACATCTTTAAGTCTAGGTAAGGAGGGACACCTTTCTATGGCATGATTCTCATCACAGACTAAGAAAACCTCTATGACATTCAGTGGAAATTCATTTCTTTGGTGCTTGCGGGTACATCTAGGAAAAAATATGGCTAGGTTTCTCTCTGCTTCCTCTTGCTTCCTTTTGACCTGCATTGTTTCCATTTGCAAAGAAAAGGTGTGAAACATGTCACTCTTGAAGTCCTCTAGCATGTTTCCAATCTCATGTTTTATGAAGGTGGAAGAGGAAGGGGTATTAGATGTACTTTGGCTAGCTCTTCCCTTCTTGCTAAATGCCCTAGAATGGTTCCGGAAGACAGTTTTAATTGCTTCATAGGGTTGTTGGTAGATCTCCTCCCGATATCATATTCAAGGTTTCTATCATCACTTCTCTAATCCCTCGAAGAAGTACAAGTTTAAGTGATTCATGATCAAGAATACAGTTAGCTCTCTTGTAGTTCAATTGAAACCTCTCTTCATAGTCCTCTAAGGATTCATCCAGCCCTAGAGTCATCCTAAAGATCTCATCCTTAGTTTCCTTGGACCTACAATAGTATTTGTATCCTCAAAATATTCAGAAGTCTCTCCTATAGGGGGTTCAATCTCACTACCACTAAAGAAGAGTGAAGGGTGGCTAGGAGGTGATGTGGGGGTTTTAGGTAATATTTGTCTTTGAGTATTCCTACTCCTACAAGGCATGAAAGTCAAATGTTTTTGTATTTTTTCAATATTTCTGAAATGACATGAAAAGAAAGGAAAGCATAAAAGAATGCTAAAACAAAATCAAAACATATACTAGACACCTCCGCGGCAACGACACCAAAAAGTGGTGAGCCCTGGTATTGCACCAAGAGTGTTGCAACTCCCATGGGCTTCCCTATTTTACTTTATCAACCCGGGGTTCGTTCAAACTTGGAGGTGACAATTCTATATACACAACAGATGCATTATGTTCATTTCATCCTCTTCTGCTTCATGAAAGGGTGTTATTTCTTAAACTATGATAAAAACTGAAAAGTAAACTGCTGGAAGGGAATGACAGAAGGAAACTAACTTAATTTTCAGAAAGGAAATGATGGAAATGAAACTAAATTAATGTGAAAAAAGGAAATGACGGAAATGACACTAATTTAATGTGCAAAAAGGAAATGACAGAAAGAAACTAAATTAAATTGTTGAAAATAAATGACAGGAAGGAAACTAAACTAAATTACTGGAAGGAAACTAATTTAAATCACACTTAACTTGGCCAATCGGCTAAAAACATCCTACTTATCTTATGCTCTATCTACCATGCTTCTATCCATGCAGCTAAGTTATCCAGGACTTAATTCTAATTCAAAAAGTGTTGATTTGCAGCTTGGAGAAGAAAGGGGTAAAGGTGCTAATGGAGGGATAAACACATGAAACCGGGCTTAGAAGTGGAAAGAGCGGGTTTAACCCTTATTAAAGCTTTATTATGGCGCAAAAAGGCTTTGGAGTGAAATTATTTAAGAAGTGCAATGGCCGAGTTGCGATGGATGGTGATCGCAATCAGCGTTTGGAGCAGTAAAGGTTAACGGGAACAAAATAAAAGGTGTGATTTGTGATGGAAAATTTAGCGAATGACGTGGCGGTGGGACCGATGGTGGAGTACAGGGAAATATCACAATCAGCGTTTGAATAAGGGAGTGTTAAAATAAATGGGAAAAGGATGTGAAGTGTGATTTGCGAAAAGGTGGAGTTATCTCAATTGGCGTTGGAGTGGTAAGTCATAAAGGAAGCCAATAGAAACTGTGTTTTGTGATTCGCAATATCGCAATATCGCAAGGTTGGATGAGAATTGATAGTGAAGTCAGGAGAAAGGTGCGAAGTGTGAAATGCGATAGCGGGAATTTCAAGGCGAAAAGGCGGAGATCAAATTTCAATAGTTTTTTAAGCGTTTTGTGTTAGAAAGGGTAAGGTGACCGTGACCAATACGAACGAAGGAATAAGGTGGGTTGGAGATTTTAAGTTTTTTTAGGGATAAAAGGTGGGTGCAGCAATGAGAATAAACAGGGAAAAAAATGGAAATGGAGGGCATAACACAGTGTACCAGAGCGTAACAACAGAGATGAAAGGAAAATGGAAGATGAAGTGGGAGGTGTTGGAGAGATTTTCTTGGACTGTTGAGACTTATTACTACAATCAAACCTGTTGATTCATGCACGAAAACAGACAAAATGTGAGGTAAAAACAGTGAACAGAAAGTAGTTTTTTGGTCTGTGGGAAGGTTTGCCCTGCTCGAGCTCTATTGACATAGATGAGAAGGGGGTCTTGATCCACAGCTTTTTTGGTTTTTCTCCTCTATTCCATTACTCACAAACAAATGAAATACAGCATCACACTGAGAGAAAAACTAAACAGCTATTTGAACCATAAACTAAATTATCATAAGCGGAACTAATGAATTGAGAGAAAGCAGAGAACAAATATAGCAGAGAGGCTGAGGCATGTGGATTGGGCCCTAACCCACAAGCCTAGCTCTCTAAAACTTAAATCATTAAAATGAAATCAATCTCCTCATTTCATAAAAGAATAGCCTCATACATTTCTGAAAGTTTGATTACTGAGTAAAATAATAAAAATCTCAATAGCTTGCAACAAAAGTTCTGACTGGAATCGACCCTTCCTAGCTCTAGCTTTGCTCTATTTATTCTACAATGTAGCTACCACCAGCTCCCTATAAAATAGTGATTGAGACCACTTGACTCCAAGTAAAAAAATATCATGTGCACTCCTCTTTGAGTTGCTTGGCTGCCTCTGGAACTCGAATTGCTATAGAGAATCTTTGGGGTGATTCAGTCCACTTGACTCCAAGTAAACAAAGATTGAGTTAACTCCTCTTTGAGTTGCTTGGCTACCTCTGGGACTCGAATTGCTGGAGAGAATCCTTGGGATCCTTTGGTTGGTTTTGAGAGTTAAGGAGGGTGGAAAATCCTGCTATAATTTCTCCTTGTTGTCTCCTCCAATTCTTTATGATAAAATTCTTATAAAAATTCTTAATAATTCATGATTTTTTGCACTCAACCTCATATTAGGCACTCCAAGTATGTTATCCTTAATCACCACCTATATTAGCATCATAAAACCAAATAATAATAATAATAATGCAAGAAAAAGAGATCTAAGAAGGAAAAAAGGTGACCCTTAACCCCTCCAAATATGTCTAATGATGGAGATCATCAAGAATTTCTTCACTTTCGACATTGATTCCTATGCATCTTTATAATGGTTGTATTGGACATCATGTATTTCCATTGTGTTACAATATATGTTCTTTCATGTTGGTGATATGTTAATGAATTGATTCATGGATTATAGCATTCATGTTTGCTTTGAATCATTGATTTCTTATTTCACGCTATGTCGGTAACTTATTGTGAACTTATTTCAAAATAACTTTAGACACTTTATTGTTCATGTATGTTTGATATGGTTTTAGCTCACTAAACCTTCTTGAGGCATTATTCTTCTTATTTTTTTGTTGTTACATTATTGTATCATGTTTTGTAGGTTGTCAATCGTGGGTTGACCTCGTTCCCATTTACTAGACATTTATTTCTTGACCTCTCACTCATTTATCTGCATTTTTTGGCCAAGAGAAAAAATTACATGGTGGCAATCAGGCCCACATACCGGATGGGGCTCTATCCCAAACGATTTGAGGTATAATTGGAAATTCACGTCAGGGAGACCCCCTAACTGTTGGTGGAACATTTATCAACATCAACATATTTTTGGCGCTAAAAGGAGGGCCAAATGAAAAGATCATCCCATTGAGCCTTCATCTTAACATCATATATTTAAATGGATTCATCCTAAATCTCTATTCTGAGTTGTTTTTCTATTATTATTAATTGTTTAGTCCCCAAGGATATAACTCATCACTTGTCAGAGAATAAGTTTGATGGCGAGGGTGAAATGTTTTCTTTTGAACATACATGTCAATTTCTTCAGTTTTGGGTTTCTAATGAACTACATTGTGAAGATGCAACTTGTGTAATTCTCACCCTTACATTTGTAGGTAATGTTAGGGATGGTGCAAAACGTTTCCAGATGTGTCTATACATTTTTTCAAACAATTCGACAAGGAACTTCATCATGCTTTCGACAGGTATGATTTTCAAAGTTTGTTTTAAAAAATCAATGAGCTTAGATGGAAACCACATGACCCCTTGGAATATATTTTCAATAGGTTTGTCCATATTTGTTATCAAATTCTTGAAATACATGTGGATTAGATGTATTTGGGTTTAAAAAATCAGAAATTGGTTTGTTTATCTCTACAACAATTCAAATCTGAAATGAATCTTGATCCAATGATCATTTTGATAATCTGCAAGTTGTAAATCAACCAGATCTTATCCCTAATTGTGTCTTGCCAACTTCTATGAGTCAGGAAAAACTTCAAGCCTTTGTGGAGGAAATTACCTCCAATCAAATTCCACATCCTCCTTCAACTTAATTACCTAATGAAATTCTTTTCATTAATAATATAGGTGATGAAGAGTGTTTGCAGGGTAAGAAACCAAGTTGTCTTGCTTCTAAAGCTCTCATACATCCTGGTGAAATTGGATAGCCTGAGAATCAAGTTGATAAAATCCCTCTCCACTTTGACAAGATTTGAAGTTGGGCGTCTTAACCATTTTCCTAGATCTATTCATGAATCTCCTCATATTATGATTCCTCCTTCAATTGCTTTCAATTACCTAGGACTTATCTCATATAATAGTCATTGTCCAATAAGTTCCACAAAGCATAATATGGGGGTTGATAATTTTATGAAAAATCAAAATCTTGAATCATATCAGGTTGAAAGTGGTGCTTCTTCTAGGGATCCTTTACATTCTCCTTCATCCAAAAACACAAACCTTTCCCTAAAATAATGGTGGGTGTTCAAATCAGTATGTGAAGCATAACATACACATTAATCTGATGTTTCCTCAAGCTGACACTAATGTGCATGATTTGAGTTTGGATTTGATTTAATTGGAACTGGTCCCTCTTCACCTGATTTTTTTCATATTCTTTACCCCGATTTATTTGATGAGTATGCTACACCAACGGTTTCTCCAAACCCTTTATATATTCATCTTGCTAGTTTAGATTGCAATCAGGTACAAAACAATTTTGTCACGTAATCAAAGGAGGAGGATATTGAATCACTTGTTCATGACCTTTTCAATCTGTAATATTTAATAGGTGAAGAGGAGGATTCTACATTTTGAAAGGTTCAATAAGGTCCTCCGGTCAATTCGTCTTCATTCTTAATCCTTCAAGAGTCTTCTTTATCAGATGCCCAATCTGATCAAATTGGTGGCAGTTAATGATTGTAATCTGATTAACAACATATTCTCTAGTACTTGTGATGATGATCATTCATATTCATTTGTTGATCTCACTAAGACACCAAAACTTGATGATTCATCTTTTGAAATTCTAGGGACTTATCAGGAAGTTGAGGCACTTTAACTTCCGTTGATGGTTATGTCAAGTTCTCATGATCCTAATGAGATCCATAAACTAGGTCAAATTAGGTTTTTTACGCTTAATTATCCTCTTAGCACCATATTTCTTGATGGAATCTCATCTTTGAAATATTCTGGTCTAAGTGATATGTTTCTTCAAGAAAACATTTCCATATTTTGTCAGTTGCTATGCATCGCTCTTTGTACTCACATTTTTTTCTAAAGAGAGTACATTGTCAATTGTTGAAAAATCCTTCTGGTTCTTCCCTAGCTGGTGCAGATTGTGATTAGATACAAGCTGCTGTTGTCTTACATTCCATTTTATGTGAGGGAATAAATCACATAACTCATCTCTTTCATGAAACTCATCTGTATGATTTATCCCCAACTTGGAAATCAGAACAATCTTACCTATTGAGCAACCAGTTTGTCAATACTAGAACATCTAGTCAAACCAACGATATATTCAATGATGATTTTGTTGTCACAACTAATTTTCACCACATGCATTCATCTATTGATCTTATGAAACCTCTGATAATCGATGACTCTACCATTTGAAGATTCATAGGTTTGTCAGGATGGTGAGGAACTTTGGCTCTCACTAATGGATATGTCGAGTTCTCACATCCTTATCAAATTCCATGAACATGCTAAAATTAGGGTTTCCAACAAATTCTCATTTTTTATAAATTTTCAAGGTTTTCAAATTGGTCATTTTAAGTACAATGATAAGGTTTATGACTGATTGAAGAGTCTTATCTGGTGAATTCCTTAGCAAGCAAGTGGCATCTTATCTCTACTGTGTTGGATTTATGGTTAAGAACAAATGAATGCATATCATGGAGAAATTCTCCAGGTTTTCAAGTTTATTATTATGTTTATCAAGACAAAATTGCATCTTAGTTAGAATGATCTTTTATATCACACTTTCCTACTAGTAGTCGTGACTTTCTTACTCATATTCATGCTTTACAACTACACATTTTTTTTTTCACAAGACTTCATACTTGGTCGAATCGTTGAAACCTTTACTTTTGCAGGTCAGGAACAACTGCAATGAGTGCATTAGAATTTTGCTTTCACATGACCCGATCTCCTCTCTGGTTAAATTAGGGTTCTAGGTTTAGACTTTTTAGGGTTTTAGAGTTTTCTTATTAGAGTTTGATTGTTGTGGTTTTATTATTAGCATTTGCTTGTTAGGTCTTAGGTTTTACACATGCTTATGTTGTATGTTCTGTATTGCTTGTAGTTTATTTTGTTGCATGACGTTACACATTTATCTCACATTTCTCTTCTCTACATTACATTTACAAATTTCATGCATAAGCATTGCATGGCCCTTTTTCATTGATCTTGCATTACACCACATTGTTTCCCTATATTGCTTGTATCTTTTTTCATTGCATTGCATCATGCATTCATTTAACACTTGGCATATATTGTTTGTTTACCTAGCATGGAATTTGTCATGTATGTTTCATAGCACTGCATTAGCTTTCACATCTTCATCTAAGACTTATTCTACGCATGCTCTCTGCAAACCTTGCATGTTGTGATAAAATTCCCTTATACCCCTTTGAACATTCTAAAACCCTAGAGGACCTTCTTTGGTCTCTTTTCCCTAATGGTGAAACCCTAATGCAATGTTTTTGTGTGGTTGTGATAGTTGTTCAAAAATGTAGCCTCTCATATATAAATTTATCAAAACTATGTCCTGAACATACTTCTTATGAGTCTAACTCGTTAACAAGGAAAATATGAATAAGTTTTCATGGGGAACTCTAATCGATGCATATGACCTACACTTGTAACCTGAACCTTATGTTCAGCATGGTCCTCAATATTTCAATGATATGTTTTCATTGTTCACCTATCAATTAAAGATTTCATATAGAAATGTGGCATGAGGGAAACCCTAAGTCAGAAAAATCCTTTAGTTTCTTAAAACAAGGAACAACCTCTTTGGCTCGTAAAATAAGTCGGTATCCCTCATCCGCCCTAGAACAATAAATGCCCAATAAATGATGTTGATTCACATTTAAAAGAAAATAAATCAATTAAATGGTCAAGGATTGAGAAAGGCTTTCTGTGTAGAGAGGTGATGCAAGCAACTTCGTCGGGGTACTGAACAAGCATTGCTTCAAGCCTGCTGAAAATGAAGAAATTCTTATGAGTTCTTTAGTGACTCCACCAGGGTATTGAACAGGCCTTCTGGTAGTGTAGAAACACCATAAAATCACTATAAAATTATGTTTATAATAAGCCCTTTGTCATGTTCTCTGTATCATTTACTGACATGTGTGAGCTCTTGATGTAGTGTGTAAAGACTGACAGGACCTAGCTGGGAGATAGAGAAAGGGAATATAGGTAAAGGGTTAGGTAACTCAAAGGATTACTCATAATGTATATTCAAAACTTCCTTACATCATTTACAAGTCTCAATCTATTTTAGGGGTGTAGGAAGAGATGTTGGATTCTACTAGCGGTTCACCAATTTTTGTAGCCACCACAACACCACCCAAAATTTTCAGCCTGTATATCTAAGTTTTAGGCACACATGTGCTTTTCAAGGCCTTGGTCAATTTCCTGTCAATTGTGGCAGTCAAAATTATCTAATAACCTAGTGCTTGTGTGTCGATGAGGCAACTAGGATTTATGGCATTTTTTTCATTCATGTTTCAGCTCTGCCTCTCAATTTTTTAAAGTTAAAGAAATTATTTTTAGGAATGTGTCGAAGTTGTACTTATGTGTGCCTTTTGTATGCCCGGGGTTTTGGATGAAGCTGCAACAATATCAGAGGGTTTATTACCATTATGAGAAGCTTGCAATGGGAAGCAAATGATCTTGGGAAAAGGAAATTTTTTTCTTTGATAATAGATGACAATGGATATGGTTGAGCCATAACAAAGTCCCTTGTTGTTGCTTATGCAAAAATTCTTATTGGGACATGGGTTCCGACTCACAACACATTTGAAACCAACTTGAAAAGAGGATTTTCGAAAGAATTAGCTCTCTATACTTATGGTAGTCACATTTAGATCATCAGTAAATATTATACATTTGGAGAGGGTCAAAATTGCTACTGGAAAATAAATATTGGTGTAAGAAGGAAATGTAGCTTATATTTGGTCTAGGAGTGTTGATGAACTCATAGATCAGTTTTTTACACATGCTTTTGTAAAACAACTATACTACTATCGCCATCATTTGATAGTTATTTTCTGCAATACTATGTTTGGCCTAGAGGTTCTGCCACAACACTTTTGTGCATGGCTTGGTGTCGCCAAAAATTTTCCATATAATACCACTTTCATTATGCCTAAGGAGTTTTTAAAATATAGGTCTGGATTGAAGGATATCTAGCTTCATCTTCCTTTTCTAAACTGATCAATGGCCATGCCTCTATTTTTCAAACTCGAAATATGTTGCCTTTCCTCTGCATATTTAAACCCTTGGCATCCTACCCATCCTGTTACATCCACGCAAAGCCACTATACCATTGTTCACCCTTGATTCTCTCCTTGGGGTTTGAGCTCAACATTGGTGGTTCCATATCCCTGTAACCAAGCATATTGAACCATGGTCGTTAGATTATGTTGTTAGTTTTTATTGAACCTATATTGTTTATCATGTCGAACCACCCAAAATAATTCCCTCACCTCGTTATCTCGACGCATAAAGTTTAGCGTATGCATCTGAAGTTTGTGAAGGCCACTATAATTGTGTTTCCACCGATAGGTTTGTCGTTTTAAATCATGATTCGATTTATGAAAAAATATCATGCACCCATGACCCTCTTTTAATTTAGACTTGAAGCCTTTACGATTCCAAGGCTCAATCGTCAATCAAACTCAACACCCCCATTATGATTAACTCACCCTGAATTGGGATCCCCATAGGTCACTCTCCACATACCCATTGTGATCTAGAGGTGTGACTTTCACTCCTGGTCGAAATTGCGATTAGGTCATTTTTATTTTTCATGAAGTAACAAATCACAATGTTAATCCTTAGTGGGATCATTTTCATGATAGAAATTTTGAGTTGTGACTAATACATGGTCACAATTTGCATGTCTATAATCCAACGATTTTCTCCCTATATTGAAATCTGTGAATTTCCTTTAAAGGTCAGGTTTGTGACTGGGTCATACCAACACTATTTAATTCTCCAATCACATTTCCGTTCCCCAAAAATTTAATTAGGAAATGTGACCTTCTTTATTAAGGGGAATTGTGATATAGTTTAAAATTCATAAATGTGACTTGCATTACACTTGAAACGTGACCTGTGTGCTCATATTTGGTAGCCAATGTACTAAAGAAAAAAAGTAATGGGACTAGCTACCATATGACAAAGCCCTAGATATTTTACATTAAACACCACTTGATGGAGTACCTCTTAGATTATGTCAATTTCAAGGCCACTTATTAGTTGGGATTAAACATTTGTTGAGAATACATGACTTATGATCAAGGGAATTTCTATGGAAATGTGAGAATGAGATCTTTTACGATATGATTTTCAAGGCTGATTTGAGGAATGCCTAAACTGGAAAAGAAAGAACCACTATTAATGTTTGAACAAGGAATAATTTTGGTAGTCTTTTATTATATGTTGTAATATCGGCTACAAACTGCTCTCAAAAAACATTATTGAGGAAGCTCAAAATGATCCTGCACAGGGCACATACATTGATAATATTATGGTGCAAAAAAAGGAATATACAGGGGTCCAAATTAATATCTTTATTTCAATAAAATTGTTAGGTTTCTAATATTATTCTGACTACAAATGTGTCTAACCAATGTGGTTTTCTTGTAAGTAAATAAGAGGAAACAAGAATGGAGGATGGGATCGAGTTGAAGGTTATGTAAATAGGGTTTCGACAAGTTGGAAAGTTGGCTCCATACATGCTTCTAAAACCATTTATTAATACCAAAGGCACAACATCAAAAGTTGGTTGGGTAATTTTTTCTATGCAAATGAGGTGTGGTAGTAGGAAAATAATCATTCAATAAAATAAGTGAACAATGCAACCTTGTCTCAAGACCTGACAACATCATTGGAAATGAGTACTCTAGGGTTTCCAAGAACCTTTTTTATTCTCCTCGTAACTTCTCTTCGATCATAATGTAATTTTTTCTTATCATGATGATAACAAATTTGCAAAGATAAATTTGAGCATGTAATAGCCATTTGATAGTAGAGAATCACAAGGAAGGTCAAGAGTGTAGATGAAAGGTACCAGGAGAAGGTGAAATGTCACCCTCCTCATTTCTATAAATATACCCTCATGCCTCATTTGTAATGGACTTTAGAACTTGAGCTAGGGCTAAGATTAGATAGTTGTTTTGTGTTTAAGGAGCTAGAAGCACTCAACTCTTAGTAGATAGTAGGGTGAGTTGTGGTGAGGCTATGGTTTTTCCTTAGAAGATGGTATGATCATCCCATGCTCCACTCTTGGGCTTGAATGGTTTTTTGAATATGTACTTGAATTTGCAGCATGGATAATGAGAATTTCTTCACTTTCGACATTGATTCCCATGCATCTTTATGATGGTTGTATTGGTTATAATGTATTTCCATTGTGTTTATATATGTGCTTTCATGTGGGAGATATGTTAATGAACTAATTCATCACTTATGGCTTGCATGTTTTCTTTGAATCTTTGCTTTCCTATTTCACGCTACGTTGGTAACTTGTTGTGAACTGATTTGAATTTAACTTCTAACACTTTTCTTATTCATTTATGTCTAAGATAGTTTTAGCTCACTAACCCTTCTTGAGGCATGCTTCTTCTTATTGTTTTGTTGTTGTTAGGGTCCTATAATTTATAGGATCTCAAGGTGATTGTGTATTTTGTCTCAATAATCTTATATTGTAAATAATTTTCAATATGCAAATGATTTCCAAAAAAATACATAAAAGAAAAATGAAAAGAGGGTATATCTAAAAAAATGAATAAATAGAAAAAGACAAAAAGAATAAAAGTTGAAAAAAGAATAAAAATAAAATTAGAACCCCACAAAAGAAAAAATAGAGAAAATAACATTGAAAGTGCTGCAAATTCAAATGCCACTATTGATAGATAGTTTTCTTTATGTTAAAAGAAATAATTTGTATGCAGCTTGTTTAAAAATGCCACAATGACTAGTTATTTGTTCAAATCATACAGTTTAATCATGGTTGAACAGTTTTTATTTTTTGTAAATTAGTTTAGAGAATAAATATTTACCAAACAATTTAATCTTGGTAAATCAATAGTTAAGTAGAGAATGAAATTTATTCAACTGTTTAATCTAAATCAATAGGAGAAATAAGTGATAGAATAGAATAGATTTTTCATAATAATAATAATAAAATATATGTGTTTTCTAGTCTAGATGCACCCCTAGAAGAAAGAAATAAAAAATGTTAGTTTAGCAAAAGAATGGAAAATTTGAAGGGTAGGTAGAGGTGTTTTGGGCTTTTAAAAGGTTAAAAATTGTTTATATCGTAATTTTTATTTCATTAAATGTATTTGGTGAATAATAGGGAAAGTGACAAAAATCATTTTACCCGAACTATCAAATTGTCGGGAACAAAAGTCATGTGTTTAATGGACCCTATCCTAAGTTTTCGACCCAGCTTAATGGACCGCTACCCGACAACCTGTTATATCATCTTATGTTAAACCGCTTGCACTTGCCCTCTGTCTAATTCACCTGATCCCTGATCGACGACCCTCTTCAACCTTCGGCCCCCCTCTCCATCCTAGCTTTACCGTCAGGGCGGTCCGAAAAAAGTAGTTTCCCTGCTCGAACCCACGACCATGTGGCCTCCTCTCTGTTGTTAAGACCCCCTCCGCCTAAACCGCTAACGGCCTAATACCCCCCCCCCCCCCCCCCCCGCCCGAAAACCACCTTTCCCCTCATCCTAAATACCACCATCCCTATCTGTCACCTCCACCACTCCCCTTCCGCCACATCACCTACTTGTTACCAATTAAATCCACTCCCGTGGTATTTTATCTATTAACTCATTTAATTAAGCCTGGTGATCGTTAAATTAATAGATTCATGCCATGTACAACGGGAAAACAAACTTTTCTTATAAAACCATGAAATTTCATCCTTTCTACCTTTATTATGCTCTATCTTTTGCAAATTGAATTATTTTCCAGGTTTACAGTGCGCCAGTGTTTACTAGTTGATTTCTCTCCAACCAAAGCGATAGCACTTACCTTGTCTCCTTCAACCAATTACAGAGTTGTTGTGCATTCCCGATAAACCTATTCATCCTAATTCCACTTGAATTCCTCAAAATTGACTGAAAATTCCTCCTAAAAATAAAAACCAAGAGGAACCTTTCAATCCACTGGTCCATCCTCCCCTAGATTTAGAGTTCCTCTACCTGATAGGGATTGTAAAATTAATGAGATACAGTGTGAATTTGAGTTGTTTGAGATTTATTGTTGGTTAGAAGATAAATACATTGGCAATCTGATGATATTGGACTCTGGGAGTCCAATTTTCCTCATTATATCTTCCCTCGCACATATAATTCCCCTGAATTTATCTGAAAATTTCAAGCATGTTACATCCCTAGTCAGAGAGATATCATTGCCCCTACTAGCGAAATCCTTTTCACCATCACTTCCCAATCAATTAACCAGATGATGCAAGATCCCTCTGTGGAAAATAGCACCCTTTCTCCTTAGAAACCCTCAATGAGTTATATCAGAAGCTCGATTTTTCCAAAATAGCTAAAATATTTGACATTTTCCTACCTGAAAATACTCAATTTCCAAAGAAAAACCCTCCATATCTTTCCTCGATCTTCCCTAATCAGGAAAAATAGATTATAACAGTCATTGCATACCTTCTTGGCTATTATTCTGATTGGTGGGTAGATGAACCCATTTTAGGTTTCCTATCCATCTTTTCCAAAGACTGTAAACCATCAACCATTTTCAATTTCATCCAATTCCTGGCAGACAACATCCATGCTCAATTTATCAAGTTTCAGACTAAGGAAGTGTTTAAATACTCCTCTATTTTAGTATATATGTTTGTGTATTATGAGGTAGATAGATTCAATTTTTCCATGCAGAAGCTTGATGAAGATGGTGACCAACAATCATTCTTCTTCTGGAAATATTTGGTAATGAAAGAATAGAAGAAATTTTCATACAAATAGTTCACTGAACTGTTTCTGCATCCAGCCATGAGTATTTTGAGCAGTACAACTGAAACTAGGATAGGTGAAGACATAAAAAGGATACTACATTTGTCATATCAGGCCAAGATAGAAGACTGGTACTTATAAGAGTCTATGGGTGTGAGCTTGATCCCTATAAACTCCTAAAATTCCTCCCCGTGAGGATTTTCTCTCCTGAGTACTATCAGCCAATAAAACTTCCCAATTTAGGATCAAAACACAAATTGGGCCCTTTACTTGTAACAGCAGGTCAGCAGGGGAGGAAGCATATAAGATATTGAAAGAAATGAACTTTAGCCTGAGCTTTACTTGGTCCTATAACCCTCTGGGAAGCATTTCAAATCTAAGAGTAGAGAACAAAACTACTCCCTACATACACACCCAGAGGCCTGAGATAGAAAAGTACATGAACCAGTTCGAATGGGCTGAGAACACATTATAAGAAGCTAAGGAGAAAACTGCTAAGCTATCCATGGTTCCATTAGAGTTTTTACCTCTTACAGCCATTCCTACAGCCACAGCCTATACTCCATAGACTACATAGACAACAGATGGTGCAGAACAGTTGAAAAAGGCAATGGAAAATTTGTCTATTCAGACACAAGAGATTAAGAAGTTGCAGGATCAGGTTAAATTATTGTAAGACCAGAGAACAAGGAGTGAAGCTTCTCATTCAGCAGAAGCACAAAGAGCTCAGAAATTGATAGAAATATTTCAGAAGTCATAAAGAGAATTAGAAATAGGTCAAACCTTGTCCTAAGCCAAGGAAGTCATCTGGGCAGATATCATGAACTCCATTGCTTAAATTTGGCCCTACATCCAGATTATCTTTGAGCAAAAGAAGTTGATAAAAATAGCAATTGATGCTATCACAGACATCAAACAGGAACTGGGAGAAATACCTACAGAAGAAACCAACATCATCAAGTTCCTGAACTCCAAAAACAGATATGAATTGGATGATTTGGGAGTAGATGATAGGACAGAAACCATTCTGGAAGTGAAGAGGATTCTTACTAAGAAGAATCTAGTTGTTCAGATGGAAGAAAAGTGTCGCAGTCTAGAGATAGCAGTTAACATATTCTTCACCAGAATAGAGCCTTTAACACAGAAGGGTATGCCTTCTTTGTTTGTGATAGATGATAAGTTGATAGCTTATGAAGATTATGTAAAGAAGTTGAAGGAAATTTCCAAGGACAAAACCAAATTTTCCAACATTAAGGGAAGTATGACAGGAAGATCGTTTTTAGAAGCAATGAGTAATGATTTCTTCATCCAGCATGAGTTAAATCATATCTTCGTTGTAAATCCCACTTTTTCCAGATACACTGAATTCAATGAGATTTACCAAAAGGTAATTAAATTTACTATCCCAAATGAAGATCGATGGGATAAACTCTATGGATTACATGATTAATTAGTAATTTGGAGACAGTCAGCATCATTCAGCGCATCAGCCAGCACATCAGCCAACGCAGCCCAGAAATAGGTCCATTCAGCAATTTTTTCCTCCAAAACAACGTCATCCTTTCAGATCATTCTCCACCTAGCCTATTATTTTGTAACAAGTTAGATTTTATTGATTGATATTACGTTAATAAAACATTGTCGGTTCAGACAGTGTTTCCGTAAATCCCTTTTGTAAATTAGTATAAATACTTCATTGTTCGAAGTATTAAGGGTTGATTACTGATTATATTTTTCTGTTGAGCATTGTAATTTCCAATTTGCTGGGAGCATCAATAATACAAGGATTTTTCACACGATTCATGTGGTGTATTCACTGGAGATGATTTTTCTTATGTAATTGTGTTATTCATTTTTTTTCCTTTCTCTGTGATTCTGAAAATCTTAATTATATAACTGAAATTATGATGAATAGTATATGTTAATTAGAACATCTTATTCTAGTTGTTTTCAATTTACATGTTTTCTATTAATGTCAGATTGAAGAATAATTCACTGCTTTTCAATCTCTACTGAATTCCACACTTCTTCTGCATCACTTAAAATGCTAAAAGATCCAGTTAATGCAACCTAGCTTGCTTTGTGAGACTCCTTAAAACATTGATGCAGATCCAGCTAAATATTTATGGCTCCATAGCCCAATGGAAATATAGCCATTTAATCAACCAAACAATCCAAATCAAACAAACAATCAAGTACAATAATAACCAGCCTTAAATTCATTGAAAACAAAGTTTAATTTTACAGAGAGATCCCTCTATGTAGCTGGAAGGGCTAGATCCCAGCTTCCAAAGTGGTTTTGATGATGTCTTCTATGTTTATTCTCACAATCTCGTAAATTACATAACAATAACAGTTGTTACATTCTTGTATCATTTTTTGTAGGTTTAAAATTGTGGGTTGACCTCGTTCCCATTTTCTAGACATTTCTTTCTTGGCCTCTCACTCAGTTTTACTCATTTGTTGGATAATAGAAAAAATTACATGGTGGAAACCAAGCCTAAATACTGAATGGGGCCCCTATACCAAATGGTTTGAGGTGTAATTGGGACTTCACATCGGAAATACCCCCTAATTGTTGGCGGATTTTTCCCAGTCAACAAAATTGTAAACTATTTGTAATTAACTAGATTCTTATCATTCTCATTTTCCACCATTCAACATTGTTAGTAACTTTGCATTCAAACGAGGTAATAGAAAACAACTACCATTGAAAATTACTTGGGGTTTAACACCCCATAAGTCACAATGATTGACATCCAAGAAAGCTACTATTAATATTGGAGAATAAGAAAGAGAAGGTATGGAATTTACTACAATATCTTGAGTTAAGGATGTGAATGGTCTATGATTTCAACTACAATTTTCATATGATGGATATGAAAATATGGAAAAACTAACAGGTGTGACAATAAGAATAGTTGAAGAAAATAGTTTGAGAATGATCACAATGAAGAGTATTTGCAATTGAATACATTCTTATTATTCACATTTTTCATCATTCAAAACTTGTTAACTGTCACTTTGAATTCAAAAATTTTATTTCATCATTTTTCATCATTCAATTTGTTAACCATCTCTATCATCTCAAAAAATTGATGTAACTAAGTAAATTTAAAACTAAAATGACCATATTAATCTTACACATATTTAGCATATTTAAAATTATTAAAATAATTATATGTTCAACAAATTTTGTGTGACCATGCATTCTTAAAACCAGCCTATATCCATCTTAACCCCATATCTATCAAGCGCAGAGAGGGATCAAATCTCTTGAGGTGCAAACCTTTCATCAAGTTTTGCACTCAAAGAAGAGGTTTTCACCTCAAGAGATTTGATCCCTCTTGACACTTGATAGATCCACGATTAAGATGGATCTAGGTTGGAAATATTACACATTCCTTTTTATACCATGTTTTATAAGCATTGTTGGTAAATTTTCTTAGGTAAATTGTCAAATTATTTTTTTGTTTTTTTGAAGTTGATCTTGAAACGCTTTGATGTTGTAACACATCTAATGAAATGTTGTGATTATTTAATACGTATATGCATTGATAACGTTAACTGAACATTTATTTGTTATAATATTGGACATAACATTAGCATTTTAAAATCTATGTTCACTATTCTAAATATTGACGTCCAAAGATTGTTATCATTTCTATGTTTAAGTGTCTTGTGGAGGAAATAAGTGGTATTAATCTCCTATAACAAGAGTTCACCATAATAATAATGATAAAATTTGGGAAGTAGTGTAATGCTAATCAATTCTAAGTTGATCAAAACAACCTAACATAGGTGTTGAAATATAATTTTACAGTAGATCTTTTGGCCTGAGACATGTATCTTTGATCATTTATTTAAATGTGGGGCATCTTTTGTGCAATTATTGGTTTGTTTACAACTTTAGTTTGGAAGGGTAGGTGCAAGAGTCGAGGGGGTTTTAGAGGCACTCCATCTCTCAGTTTACAGAGATGTGGCAGTGCTTTGGGGGCTTTAGATTGATATTATTTAATGACAATGGTGGTCTCAACCCGTTGTGTTATACAACAACGCCCATTTATTTTTACTAAATGGGGACCCTTTAAAAATAAATAGGAAATTTATTTTGTTTAATTTTTAGCTTAAGTCAAAAAAAATTAGGAAATAAATTTTATTTTGCTTTCCACTTTCATTCCTTAGTGCGCATCGCAAATCGCACAGCTTACGAGCTTAAACAACTTAAAACATACTAAGTCATGCGGGCTGCGATATGCACTAAACTCTTTCAGAAGTTATATAAAACTCTTATTACAAACACTTTAAACACCACTATAAACTAAAATCGCATCACGCCTTATAAAATGATCAAACTTATAAACAATTCGGTAAGAATTGCGATTAAACAGATCCAACGAACCAATAAAGAAATAAACATAAAACTCCAAAGTCTAATAAATCACAGCAGCTTGATTTCTTAAATTGCATTTCACATTTTGCAGGACATAACTAAAAGCAAGTTTATTTACTACATAAAAATTGCAATGTGTGATTTGCGCAGATCGCATTTCGCAAGATTTATTGGTAACATCACAAATGGAAATAGTTATAAGTTGTGATATGCAATGAACTAGTAGTTAATTGCTTAAGCATGTGAAATGATTCATGTCAAATCAAACTGAATATAAAATCTAACATCTTAAATTGTTCGATAGACATTTCACGTGAAGGTGTGTAAGAGATTTGATTAAAAGATTATCGGTGATTAACAACATTTAATAGGAGTAAGGTTTTGATAGATTCATATCTACTTCAAACATATTTGAAATGATTAAACACTGGATTTGTTTTAATTCTATCCGCCTCTTTGTTCTCTATATTTTTATTGTTTTCTATGTTCGCTTGAAATCAGGAAACCACTTAACGGAGCAAGGAAAATAGAGATGAGAAATAAAGGCAAAGAAATTGCCCAAACATTGTCTACTGAAATCTCAGAGATGTCTCCCCTATTTTCATATACCACCTACAACAAGGATTGTGGAATTTCTTCATGGTAGGCAATGTATAATTTTTTCGAGGATGAAAATCCAAGGGTAATAATCAGAGTTGCTACAACAGGCGCATCAGTTCCTTCAGATCCGACCTATTTCGACGTTGCATGCTCATTCATCCATAAGGTAGTAGCAAGGCCAAAGATTCTCCCCTATATAGATATGGTTAAGTGGGTAATTTACCACTTGAACGTAGAATATAGAAAATTCTATGATTCAAAGGTCGAGAATATCGTTTCATTCAGGGCAGAAGATTTGAGGACAATGTACCACTTACCCGTTCCACAGCAGAACTATGACAAAGCTTTTCTTCAAAGCTTTATAACAAAAAATCTAGACATGATGAAAGCCATAAAGGAATGGAAGGATGACCAAGGCAAGATTAAACGAGATAAACTTGGTACATACCCAATAGCACAAATTCCTTCCCCTTACTGCGATGTTGCCAGTATGTTGTGTAGATTATTTGCAAAACCTTATACAACTAGGTTTTCTGTAGATTGGGTCCCATTAATTGACGCAATCGTCAATTCCTTAATTATGAATTGGGAAAATGTCCTATCTAATAATTTAGCCAGAAATATCATGGAATATAGGAGTAAAAGAAGTGTTTCATCTAGAGAAATACCCCCTTTTACTTGAGTGCCTATGTCATGGACACAATTTGATTTTATTCTAGTTTTCCTACCATGGGATGGAAATGGACATCCCAAGACCCTACTCCAATCCACATTTACCACAGAGCCCTTTGGGAATCAGAATTTCATCTAAATTTTTACAAAATTTTCCATAGAGTCATGTTTCCTATGCACCAGATTATATTTAATGAGAAAGCCCCTAGGGTTTCCAAAGAGGCTAGTACAGACATTTTTCCCATTGTTAGATAGTTTGCAAAGGAAAGTTTCACTTATGTCATTGTAGTTATGCTTCTCCTCACGTCCTGCCAATTATGTTCCTGACAAGTTACTTGCTAGAGAATTTCCTACCAGCATGTTGTAAATGATATTTCAAAATAGCTTAAAGATGTTAAGAAGGCCGTTTGGCCTAACTTTCCTTTACAGTGCAGTACTTTTTCACTTTTTGATATTGGTCATGCCTACAAGGAAGTTTAAAATGTTAATTTGTTGAATTTGGCTGTAATGCCAAAACAGCCATACGACCCCAATGATGTAATTAATAACTTCATTACAGAGCTCAAAATGAAGCCTTTTGTGAAAGAAATAGATAGATTTGATGATTTCTTTCAAGGTATTGAAAAGTTTCAGATGTACTAAAGTTTGCATCCAGACAACTCAATCAAGATGACTTGGAATCCTTCCAAGCATACAGAAGCAAGAGACTGGAAAGGATTCCTCTGGATTTATTGACTATTGAAGATGTAAACAGACCAACTCCAAGTATTAGCTTGGATAATGAAGTTAAAGACATGTCTGAAGATGAGTCAGGGCAATCAGAACCTCAATCTCAGAATTCGGTTCATTCTGAAAATGAATCCGAAAACAGAAATGAGAACCCAGAAAAGGTAATAAATCAAGTAATCAAAGAGATTGAGATGCAAGAGAAAGAAGAAAGTAATGGAACATACTCATCTTCCCAAGAATTTTAGCACAACCAAGATACACCTGATCAGTCAGAAAAAACTCAGCCAAAGGATTTTAAGATTGAATGGAATAAGTTTTCTAAGGAAATAAAAAATCCTTAAACAAATCCCAATACTAATCAATCTACCAGTTTTCAGACACCAGAACATTCTCAGAAGTTAGTGGAAACTATTACTCCACTACAACAAGTTCCTGAAACTCATGATCGAGAGATCATTCCCGCTTATCCTACAGAGCATATAGTGTTACAAATTGAGGAAATCCCTTTGTTGTATGTCTTCTACATTCCTAGTCATAAGGTTGTAGTAAAGAGAAGAAAAAGGAGAAGAATTGATGATACAATCTCAAATTTACAAATGAATCAGTAGACGTTCTATGGAAGGATCCTCTAGCTGATCCTACTGAACATTTAACCAAACTATCACAGTTTGCAAGGGCATATGCTACTTCCACTATTGATAAAGCCACTAAAGTTCAAATGTTACTAAAGTAGAAAGAAGATAAAATACAAGATTTAGAGAGACTGTTAGATCAAGAAAATTCTAACTCCAGTGAGCAAATGGAATTGAATATGTCCCAATTTCAAAAGGATTTTGAAAGTTTAAATTTGCAGCATCAAGTACAACTCACTGAGAAGCAAACACAACTGGAAGCAGCAATAAACATATTACAAATCCAACCACAGCTAGAGCAATTCATAAAGGAAGCATTGGATGTAAATACTAAGCTAAAGAAACACAAGAAGTGTTTTGCCAACAAGCTTCTATCACTGGCTCTTATTGTGACTCAAGTGAAATACTGATCCAGCAAGTGGTTATCTAGAAACTTGAGTGTGAGAAGATTGAGAAGAAAATCAATGAACACATTCAATGGCAAGCTTCAGACTCAGGCAAGGAATTTGATCTACCCTAGATAGATAAATTCCATAAGGAGATATTATTTAAGGATTGGGAAGCACAGATAAATCAAACAAAGAAAGCAGCATCAAAAGCATCAAGGTTGATGAAGGAAATTACTAAATCTGTATGTGAATAGCTTTTGAAATAAGAATTTATCAAAGAGTGCAAGTCTGAAGTGCTCTTAGAAATCAAGCAACTAGAAACACAGTGGAAACAAAAGGTGAAAATGCAGGAAGAAATGATTAAAAAGGTAAATAAGTTTGATCAAGAAAATTATTGGAATTTTCTAATCAAACCTTATCATCAGTACCAGACCCTGCAGTCTTTAACGGATTCGACAAAAATATCGCAGCCAACACTCTCAAATTTGATATTCAAGGGACAGGTCAGATCGAGGATTTCACGGCTAGCTCATCTCAAACCTATGCTAGATATTTGTCAACTTTGGGATCGAATCCAAATGAAAGATCAGAATTCATAGTTATATCGTTACGTTATTTTCTTAGATTGTAGTTAAATTTTTTCTTACGAGGATGGTGGTTTGAAACCTCCTCTATTCTTATGTAATAATCTATTTTTAAACATATTTATTTTATTATTTAAACCCCTCTCATGCATTTAGAGAAGGGTCCAGAAATTTGTCAAAAACATTTGCAAAGAATGCACTTTTGTAAGTTTATGAATGCTTTGATGAATTAATGGAACACATGTTGTTATCTTTTGACTTTTGAAGTTGTTTAACTGATGTTGCACTATTGTACTCTTTAAATTGCTTGAAAGTGAAGAGAAGCAAAAATCTATTGTCAGTTTACATGAGTAGAACTTCGTACATATGGTACTTCTATTCACTTGTATTAAGTTTTACTTTCTAGATTGACAATTATCTTTTTATTTCATTATATATTTGAAACACCATTATAGATGAATGTTAAATGCACTTCTATACTAATATTTGTCTATGATTTCTTATCTAATATATATTCACACATATGAATGTGATATACTTTCAACAATTTTTCTAATCAAACTATTTTGTTAGAAGAATCATCTTTACATAATTTTCATCTCTTTCAACTGTTAAATAATCTTCATTACTAATAGTTGGAGAATATCTCTTTAGATCGCATAAAGAAAGAAACACCCCGGGAATATAGTAGAATAGATAGTGTTAGATAGATGCATGTGATAGATTAGAATCATTTTCCATTGCATGTTATATAATCAAAACACACCCTAAAATCATCCTTATTGGGAAATGGGTCCCACTACCCCTAGTCGGAGCCACCACACCAAACGAAAAAAGAGTTGCTTTAAGCTCTGGACCGGGTGGTTTTCTCCCATGTTGTGGCAACCAAATTCTGAGGCCTCAACACAACCATGATACGAGCGTTCCTCAAGAAAAGATCATTTGCGTAAAATAATTTCCTTTTTACTATTGCCAATGCAAAAATCCTATGAAAGTAGAGCATTTTGGTCCCTTGTTTTCTATATCAAGAAGAATTTAACTAGTGTGAGTGACGTAATCAAATTTATTTTTAAAATATTTAATTTTATTATTTAATAGTTTTGTTGCACCATGTTTAATAATATATTTTATTTTTTATTTTGGTTAAAAACACTTTTTGAGATTAAATCTACCAAAAATAAAAATAAAAAAAAACCTACTCCTTAAACAATACCTATAAAATTTGAAATCAGATGAAAAAGATATATCTCATTGTGCTAACCATTTAATTATTTAATTGTCCCGCCACAAAATATTCTATAACATCATCTCACGTTGTAACATTGTGCTAAATGCATCACAAAAGCTTCACGGTCACAAAATTGCTTTGTCTCGTATTTAATGCTCTAAGGCAGTAGTGGTATGCTTTTACTCTTAAAGCAATGAAAGTTTGATATATTTAAATATCCATTTTAAAGGGTTTTTTTGTTATATTATATTCATTATATTTTTTTTTTGTTATATTATATTCATTATATTCTCGCGTTGTTACAGTATGCTAAAGGCATCACCAAAGCTTCATGGTCTCAAAATTGCATTTCTTTATCTCATATTTAATGAGATACAGCGGTGGTATTCTTTTACGGTTATATCAATGAAAGTTTGCTATATTTAAATAGACATTTTGAAAATAACCTACCTTTCTTTTTTAATTGTATTCATCATAATTGTAAACAAAGTTGACTCATTTTAATGTTGGTCGTTTCAGTGTTGTTGTAGTTATTTATTGCATTAAAAGCATTGTTTAATTTAGGATGGAGGAGATACTGTCACGATAAATTAAATGAAATATAGTAATAAAGTTTAAATTAAATAATAATAATAATAAAATATAATGTTTATTTAATTAAAAAGATAATAATTTGATTTAATTTGTTATATTGTAATTTTGTTTTTATTAATAAAATTATAAATAATTTCTTAAAAAATTATAACATATATAATATTTAAAAGAAAAAAAAAATTTAAATAATGATGATTCATATTCTTAATCATAATATTTTAGAACTTCGTGTTTAAATTTAATAAACATATAATTAGAAATATAAATACATCTATATATAAATATGTGAAATACATATAAAATATAAATAATATTTATAAATTAAAATAATTTTTACCATGTAAATTAAAATAAAGAAGTTCATATTCGTAACCATGATATTCAAGTTTTGCACTCAAAAAGAGGTTTTCATCTTGAGAGATTTGATCCCTCTTGACACCTGATAGATCTCGAGTTAAGACGGAGTTATGTTAGTAATCATACAACAATTAAGTACCAATATTGTGGTTAATACCTATTATATTATTTTCTAAATGCATAATGGATGTACCCCATGGAATTAAATATGGTTGAACACTAACTAACATTGCACCTAATGTCTCTTTGGTTCATTTCTTACATTTATGATCTATGACAACATCGAGGGTGTAATAATTGTGAAATGCATAATTATCCATGTAGTTTTCATGTTATTTTTGCCATGGAATGAAAAAATGTTTATTTCTTTGTAAACACAATTTATGATTTATGGTATGATATTTCACTTTTATAAGCACTTGAACATTTCGTTGAGCGAGATAAATAGCCATTTTCAAAGCAGTAAACTGAATGGTTGTTCAAAATCTCTCAAACTTTATCTAATTGGTGCTCATTCATTACAATTATTCTCTTGAATACCAAGTTTCCCTATTCAAACCTAATTAGATGAACCACCCTTGTTACTACTCGATCTAGGTAGTTTGGATTATAGGAAAACCCTTCGTAGGATGGGAAGCCCCTTCATTACCCTTAAAATGAGAGGCAAAGCCACCAAGGTAATGGTGGGTGGCTTGAATAATAGTTGCTTCTTAGCTCTCCTACTAGGATTAGAACTTTTACCTTTAGGCGATATTTTAAGTTGCAATAACTACATAGTTTTCCTTCCTTTGAGCATGGGAGGACTATTGTTGTGCTAATAAAATGTGTAGTGCCATATCAATTAGTGCCAATGGATGGGACCCTAGGCACACTTGAAAATGGTTGCCATTAATAGAAGTATGAAGAGTTACATTAAACATAAATAACGATTTCATCTCATGTACGTGGATGCATTATGGGGATATACAACTATTCTATCAATTATACCCATTTATGCATTGGTGTGGGCATTGGGTAAGGGCATATTTGCTACAATTAAAGCTTGAGAATAGATTTGTTAATTAGTGGATTCTAATTTGGAGTATTGCAAGTAAACTGTGTATTCTATCAATATAATACATATGTAGGGCAATGCGTTTATAATATTATTATGCACTCTTCACAAATTTAATGTCCATATAATAAAAATTATCTTTGTCAACCTAAAATGAACCCAAACATGCTTCAATAAGAGCTTGATAGTGCCTTATGTTAGCACACTCTTTTTGCATGGTGCCAAAAGTTACATCTTGAAAAAATAACTAACAACCATAAAAGAAAATTTGTGACCATGCTTGGTTGTGGATAAACTTGAAATAAATCCCATTGAGATTGACTCTCAAGGCTTCTATAGAGTGGGCATAGAAGTGTACATTCCTTGCTTATTAACTGTAGGTTTAAATATGGCATGTGTAGTGCACAATTTGATATATCTACCAACATCCTATTAACGCTTTGGTTGATAACAATAATTTTATACATGCCAAAAATATTATCTATATCAAAGTACCTTGCCACTCTATTGTAGCATGCCTCCCAAACCATCTTCTCATGTTTCCTTTAAGGAACATAGAGATGACCCAAATTGCATGAAGTTTCATCCTTGATGTAAAATTTTGAAACTCGTTTACCTATTACCAATTTTTGACATATAGCAACAAAGTTAAGATCATTTCCATGTCAATTGGGCCATTCTAAAGTCTCATTTCCATAATATTTGAGGATTAAATTTGGTACCACGAATGAAGATCAGTCGAGTAATTTGCAACTCAATTGGCATTTATGTCTTGTACTTGATGTTCAGGTGGAACTGTTGAAGGTATGTGGACCACTTTCAATATTGGTCATTTTGCAAATTGAATTAAGTCTACATAATTTATAGAGGGATATAATTGGTGTGTTTCACCATTTCATTTTTTAGTACACGATGTTTCCATTACATACATTCCTAGACAATCGAGTAAACAACATTGTCATAGGTGAGGTCTCTACAAACCATGTTAAAGAGTGTCCCATTGTGATGGGCCTCATGGTAAAATGGGGATAACATTGAAAACATAATTTAATATTATTGTCTTAATTTTGTATGGTTCTCATAGATAGGGTAGGTTGAGGATTTGCACATCACTTATACCTTTCTTGAATCCACATTCACATCATGATTATCTGTGATGTACACTAGATTCAAAATTATTTTCATACAAAATAAACACTTCTATACGATGGGATATGACTTATATTTTCATAGGATGTTAAAAACATGTTGATTGTGCTTTAGATGCACTTCACAAGTTAAGTTGAAGAATGAGACATTGTCCAAGTGTATAAACATCAAATAAAAAGTGTTTGGTCATAAAATGGCATTCATTGTCCTCATGAATGTTTTTGTCACATTAGTCAAGCTAAAGGGAATAATTGACCACTTAAAGAGGCCTTCCTTAGACTTGAAATTTGTCCTCTAGATATCAATTGGCTCAATTGATACCTGGTGGTAGACTTGGTTAAGATCAATCTTATTAAAAAACTTGTTATCTCTGAGTTGGTCAAGAAAATATTTAAAATAGGGGTTTTGTTACTGCTTATCAATTACAATTTTGTTAATGCCCGAGATTCAATACTAAGTTTCCATGTCCCACCTTTCCTTTGAACCAACATACTTAGACTCCCATAAGGTGAAGAGATTGATTGAATTTGGCCCTTTTATATTAGCTCATGAATTTGGAATGATTTCTTCATTATCTTGAAAATAGTCTCTACATAACCCATCGTATAGAGGGAAACCTAGTGCCAAATCAACTACATGTTTTACCTAATATTGTAGAGTTACTCCTATAGGAAACATGAATATATAATTTCAATCCTCCACTAACTTATCTAGTTTTATTTTCTACGTAAAGGAACCTCTTTTATAGACCTTGGTGGTTGTGGTAATTGATGCGGCCTTGGTATTATGTAGAGTTGGTATACCATGGTAACAATGACATTATAGGACCCATATTGGTATAAACAATGGCATTCCACATATATGGTTTTCCTAATAGAACATTATAAACTTAAAATTGGGAAAAATTACAAAATACCTTATATTTCAAGGGTTTGATGTTGTATTATAGATGATATTTTTAGCTAACACAAATTTCTTGTCCTTAGCAAGTTAACCATTGGTGTATGGATAGGAGTGTGACATAATTGGTAGATTCATAATCCCGAAGGATTTTGTTGAAATTAGGTTTTTATCATTATTATTGTTAATTATTAAATGCAATAGTGTCCCCTTCACCCACATCTATAAGAGGAAGAGACACTTTCCTCAAGCTCCACTAGTACCTATGGCTAAAAATTTTGGGTTATGATAGTAAGATATGAATTCATGTTGATGATTAAGGTTACCTATCTATGAGCTCTAGAGGTTTTGGGGTTGCTTCAATGTCCCAGGTTTTCAGCTCAACCAATAATGACTCTCTGTGATGATTTCATCATCAACTACTATGTGAAAGGGTTGTATGGATGTGACACCATTGTCTTGCGTATTTCTTCATTTTCTCATTATTTTTCATTGCATGAGGATTTTATTGGTTATATTGAGGTTAGTTACCTTTTATTTATCATTTACCATAAGAGTTAGGGTTGAATTTACCATTCTTTTCATGTGGATAATTTTTGGTCTAAATCTCCTTATTACCCTTCTGTAATACTTTAACAATATTGATTGAAAAATCATAAGTTGCTAACAATGTAGAGATGTATAGAAATTTAATTTATGTTTGGATTTATTTGTCATGTATTTGGGTAGGCCATTGTAGTATTTGAGAACTATGTGTCTCTTAGAGTCCTTGATACCCATTTTTTTATGTAGAGTATGAAAATCATGGGTTTACTTAGCATTGTCTATTATTGCCTTGGAACAAGGTTGTACATCACATGTATTGGTCCTCATAGTTTCCAATAAGGTAATACTTCTCCTCAAGGCTTCAATAAAATTTCACAAGTAGGTTGGTTGCCATGTGTTTCAAAATAATATTTGAGTTTTTATGCTATTCTAATAGGTAAAAGGGTTGTAAACAAAGAAATGACCCTTTAGTTGATCTAACCATCTCTCTAGAGCTTCTACACCTATCTTTCCTTCAAATAAATGGATATAAAATTTAACATGTACCTTAAAGATTGTCATTCCTTTAAAATAACTACTTATTGAAGATACCTCGATTATTGTTGGGAGTCGCAAACTATTTGTGCAAAATGATCTGTCACCTCATACTTTCGTTGTTCAAGGGATTCCTAAACCAACAATTTTATCAAATCTCTAATTCCATGTGAGGATACTTGGGTTGACAAGTTATATTGAAGTTAAAATTCCTATAAATTGTCGTGGATATTCCATTGGATAGTTTGTTACAACATATATGATAAAACTATAATAAAATCCAAAATCTATATTTTTTTTTTCTAATTAAGATTAATCTATTAACAAAGGGAGTAAAATTACATCATGACCGTAGTCAAAAACACTGCCCTGATTAAAGGCAGAATTGTCAAGAAAAACATAGATGAATACTGCCCAGTGACAGGGAAACCAGTCTTGAACAGATTAGCAATTCCCACGTAGGGGAGCCAATTTTGATCTCTTTGATGTTTGCAGAGTTTACAGAGTTCCAAAATTAAACAAAAATTCAACATAGAAATATGAACAGATACTTGCCCAATTATATGGGCCGCGAAGCAAGATAACAAGACCGCGGAGAGTAAACTATTCATCTGGAGGCTCTTCGACTATACGGCACCAACCTTTTGCAAGCAGGTCCCTGGCAAGAGCAGCTTCAGATTCAGAAGGACCAGGATCAACCGGTGCCATCTCCAAATCATGAGCGCTACGAGCTTGAGCTTCCGAATCCTGCGCAGCCACACTACCAATCCCCACCTAGAGGTTAGAAATCTGAGCTTTGTCAGAGCCGAGGCCCGTCGGAAGAGAGCTTCACTCCCCCAACTGGGCTTCCTCATGGAAGACCACAGTAATTGTAGCTTTAATCCTTGGGCGATTCAGAGTGCAGTTGAAGGAGAAAAGCGTTGAGCCAGTCGTGGGAGAAGGCAAGGTGGCAGGGGGATGTGGAACAGCGGAGCCCAAACGGTGGGTAGAGTCATGAAACCGCCCTCTCCCACTGCGGGTGTGAGGATAGTGGCCTGCATATAATTCGTTGGAGAGGGAAGGCGACTTAGAAGAGGGCCTGGAGGGCGCGCGTCGGGGACGGCCCCTGGTGTCGCCCCTGCGGCTTTTCAATCTATGACGTAGACGAGGCATAGGGGAGGAAACAGCAGCGAGCTCAAAGTGAGGCAGAGTAGCAGGAATGAGGGGGCCAGAGAAATGCATGTAGAAGCCAGAACAGAGGCCAGAGAGAAATGAAAATGGTTCAATGGATGCGGCTCCACAAATAGACCAGAGCGGAGCTCCAAATTATCATCCCCAATCAAGCAACAAGAAGCAGCGAGCTCAAAGCGAGGCAAAGCAGCAGGAATGACGGGGCCAGCACAGTGCAAACAGAAGCCAGAACAGAGGCCAGAGGCCAGAGAGAAAGGCAAATGGTTCGACGGATGCGGCTCCACAGATAGACCAGAGCAGAGCTACAATTTATCATTCCCATTCAAGCATCGATAAGCACCCGCCATTACTCTCTCATTGAAGAGAGTCGAAGTCCGAAGCATGCTGGAGCATGCGGAGGCGTGAACAAGAGAGGAGGACAGGGTATGAACAACGAAACCAGTTAATGCTAAGCAATTGAACCCTACGCGTCTTAAATGCAGAGATCCGTCGTTCATAAGCCGATTGCCCACCATGTCATGGATAGGCAAGTGTCGCCACACCTCGTCCCACCCCTGTCCCGTCACATTGATCGCCCCTCTATACACCCACATCTGGGAAATCCAAAATCTATATTATGAGAGTTAATTTTTTCTTATATTTGTTGACTTATTAAGTTATTGATTTTTACTTATGCATGCAATATATAGAATGTGGAAAAATAGAGAACAAACAAAAAAATCACTCACAAACCACAATAACACCAAGATATGACCTGGGAAACCCTTTTGGGAGAAAACCCAACTGGAGGGTGAGAATGCTCTACTCTCTCTTTCTTCAATTTATAGTTTTTTTTTTTTGCTTATGCATGAAGTATATAAAATGTAGAAAATAAAGAAATAATAAAAAAATTACTCAAAAACCACAATAACAGCAAGATATTAAAGGGGAAACCCTTTTGGGATAAGTCCCAACTATAAGGTGAGGTTGATTTACTCTCTCTTTCTATAGATGGAAATGGTGAAAATATAAAGGAGTGAAAGCTATGGGGCATGGGATACTACAGAACATAAACCCTTTTTATTCTCCCCTCTCTCTATCCACTCTCAACTACTCTACTCTACTATCGAACAAAATGCACTAGAATAGAATCAAACTCTTTTTCCTCCTAGTCATTCATTTATAACACAATATGGTATCCAACTACAGGTTAAATTTGACCCATTCAACCCTCAATATGAGTTAAAACTCAACCCTTCTAAATTCTTCTTCATACGACGCAAGTGGATATCCCATTTTCCATGAGTAATGGGGGCTTACGTGGCATATTCTCAAATTATGGTGGTCAATCATGATAGGTCAACTTCAGGGAGGCATAACTTGTGCATATAAACTCTAATTGATGTTTCTTGAATTGTTGTAAAGGTATTTGAATGTATTTTTTCACCAAGGGGTGCATGCTTAAGGAAAAAAGTTTTACCCCCCAAAAATCATCATTTAAGACCTCAAAATAACCCAAGACGTTTTCTGACCCCAATTCTCCAAACTACTTCTCAAACATTCACACCTAACTTGTTAAATAAGATTCTAGTTGATCTATAGTTTTGAACACTCCCTTATAACGACCAAGGAATCATGCACCAATCCAAGTATATCTCTAAAAGTTTCAGACTTCCTTTTTACTAAGGAACTGGTTAGAATATTACCAACCTGTTGAGTTTTGATACATACTGGAGCTTCACAACAATTTTCTAAATATTGTCTCATTTCAAGTGATATATGATGTCTATGGTGCTTGGAACAATCATGAAACATTAGATTCTTGGAGTTTTATACTATTCTAATATCACAATAACTCGTCATGGGATATATCTCCCTATAAATAAGCCTACAAGCAACTTGTGAACCCAGATGACCCCATAACTCATTGTACTAATTTCCATATATTTTTCCTCTCTAAGCTAAGTTCCATGGAACTTTTCTTTCTATTGAAGTAGGATATCATCATCGATCCTAAACTAAAGCAACATCCTCGGGCATTATTCATGTATGCTGCACTACTTTCCTAATTTGAGTTTATTTACCCCTGCAACTTCACCTCACAATCTCCAAGATATATTATACCATACTTCATTATGCTCCTCAAATACTTGAACACGCTTTCATTTCTACCTAATTCCCCTTCCACGACTTCACCATGAATTAATTAAAGGTGTTTATTGAAAACATATATCCATTCTGGTGTTGATAAAATACATCATGGGACCTACATTTTCCTATATAGTGTGGAATTCACCAACTTTGAATCTTATGTTTTCACCTTCTTCATACTGGTGATCAGGTTGTGGCCATAGATTTTGAGTCCTCCATCTAAAATCTCTTTAAGGTATCAACTACATACTTAGCTTGTCGAAGGAATAATTACCTTGTATTTTTGCAAACCTCTAATCCCAAGAAGTAATGCATCATGTTGAAGTCCTTCATCTTGAACTTAGTTTCCATATCTATTATGCGCCCAACAATGAGCTTCAATGTACCTTCCAAAAATAAGTCATCTAGAAATAACACCAAAATAAGCATATCATACCCAACAAGTATATAATTAAGTTAGGATCTGCTTCACCTTTGGTGAATCCAATACTCATCAAATATCCAATGATCTTGGTATACCATCCCCTAAGTTCCTAGTCAAATCCATTTAAGGATTTCTTAAGCCTGTAAACATGGGGCTCCTTCCCATTTACCTCGAAGCCTTTATTTTTCTCTATGTACACTACTTCCTCAATGTTCTCATTAAGGAAAGTCGTTAGAGGAAATTTCAGCCTAAAAGTGGCCTCCTAAGGAAAAATAATAAAATAAGAGTTATGAGTTTTGGAGGGAAAACAAAAAATACTCTTTTTAATTGTATTTCTGGCTTATCTCCTTATAGGTTTACACAAATTTCAAGTTTAGACACTCATTAGATGCATAATTAATTCCACATCCAATGAGTACCCATTATGCATAATTTTGATAGAACAGCATTGATAAAAATCGCAGATACATTAAAAAAC
This sequence comes from Pinus albicaulis, assembly GCA_034641835.2. Classification (NCBI taxonomy): domain Eukaryota; kingdom Viridiplantae; phylum Streptophyta; class Pinopsida; order Pinales; family Pinaceae; genus Pinus; species Pinus albicaulis. The sequence continues at coordinate 891,330,032 of CM076578.1, forward strand.
ATGTTAAAACACACTTTTTAATGTATCTGCAATTTTTATCAAGGACAGTCTTCTTAAAATTATGCATAATGGGTACTCGTTGGATGTGGAATTTAATTTCGCTTCTAATGAATGTCTAAACTTGAAATTTGAGTAAATATATAAGGATATAAGCCAAAAATACAGTTAAAAAAAGTAGTTTTTCTTCTTTTCCCTCCAAAATATTTACATGTACCTCTTTTTAAATTTAAAGCATTAGGACCGGTTTACATATTATGACATGGAAATTACATGAAAATTTCATGGGCACTTTTAGGCTGAAATTTCCTCTAATATATATTCACATCCATTTGATGTATTGATCTGGATCTTGGGGGGAGGCCCCGAAGATCTAAAATGATGGATATGACAAGATCTGCAAAATTAGAATGCCTGGAAAAAAAAGAACACACTGCAAATAAAACCACAAAGAAACTTGTTTTATTAAAACAAAGAATAATTGTAGAAGCTACATTGTGGTGGATAATCTGTCCTTTTACAAAGTGAGGCTTGTTATTTATAGAATTTTTTTGAGTTACAATACTATGGGTAGATACCATAGGTGGATACCATGGGTCAATACAATGGGTAAATTCCATGTGTAGATGAATACCATGGGTGGATACATACCATGGGTGAATGAATATCATAGATAGATATCACTTACAATACCATAGGCGAATAAATACCATGGGTCGATGCCATTTATAATACCATGGGTAAATTCTATGGGTGGATGGATAACATGGGTGGATGAACACCATGGGTGGATGCCATTTTCCATTTAGATCATTCCTCCCTCCTTACGAAGCAATGGTCCCCATTGCGTGAAGTCCCCTCCTAAGAAGTCTTTGTTGAATATGAAGAGCCACCAAAGAGAAGGGTTTTGTGTAGTTAACCCATAACCATGATGAACGAAGATCCGAGGATAGAGATACCCTGTAATGCTTGTGACCAACTGTGATATTGACAGTGTGCGGTCTAGTAAATGGACTTCGATGAAGTGTGGGTTTGTGGATGAACAAAACCATGACAAACAAAGATCTGAGGATAGAGATACTCTGTGATGCGTGTGACCAACTGTGTTACTAACAGTGTGCAGCCTAGCAAATGGACTTCGATGAGAAGGATTTTGTGCAGTTGACCCATAACCGTGATGGTGGTTGTTGATGAAGTAGCAGGTGCCTACATAGCTTGGGGTGGGAGGGCACGTCTCCAAATAACCCAAGCTGAACATTGTTATGCTGAAATTGATGAATGTGAAGCAAGTGCCTACTAAAGCGGGGTGGGAGGGCATGTCTCCAAAAGGAACCCGCTCTGAATGCTGCTCCAAATCTAAAATGAGCATAACTTGGTCAATATAACTCAGAATATTTATTATAACATGTTTTTGGAAATAAAATTATCATTCTGCATTTTCTCATGTGTTTGAAATCGATATCTGGAGACCTTAAACTCTCAGATTCGCGCTGGAATTGTCCCGCTGTCACAAAATTTCTGAAAAAATAAAATTAAATTAAAAATTAAAAATAATAATAATAATAATAATTTAAAAAAAATAGTTGATTTTAAATCAGCGATAAATCCCTCGCCCGGACTCCGATTCAACTGATTTGTTTTTGAAATCGGGTGATTTTTGAAGGGGAGCACAGATTTGTAACCATTTATCTAAAATTACCCACTGAAAACTGCAATAAATGATAGGAGATATGCCGTCCATGAATTGTCGTCAGAAAAAATTGCTGCAACATTGCTGATTTTGAATCAGCGATATCTCCCTCATCCGAACTCCAATTCGACCTATTTTTTTTTTGAATTTGAGTATTTTCTCGCAAGGAATCCAGATATGGTCTTTTTTTTGTAAATTTTTCACCAAAATTTTCAGATTTGATCTACAAACTCGCCGCCCAAAAAAATTCATGGAGTTTGCCGAAGATTGTTGCAAAACATTGAAATTGGAATATGTTTCAAACCTTCATTCCCATGGAGGCATAACCTGAATCTTATACCACTAATCCAGATCTTGGGGGGAGGCCCCCAAGATCTAAAATTTTGAAATGGATCTGAAAATATCTGCAGAATTAGAATGCCAAAAAAAAAAAAACTTTTTTATTAAAATAGAGAATAACTGTAGAAGCTACATTGTGGTGGACAATTTGTCCTTTTACAAAGTGAGGATTGTTATTTATAGCCTTTTTTTGAGTTACAATACTATGGATAGATACCATAGGTGAATACCATGGGTATATACCACTTGCAATACCATGGGTAAATCCCATGTGTAGATGAATACCATGGGTGGATACATACTATATCACTTACAATACCATAGGCGAATAAATACCATGGGTCGATGCCATTTACAATACCATGGGTAAATTCCATGGGTGTATGGATAACATGGGTGGATGAACACCATGGGTGGATGCCATTTTCCATTCAGATCATGTATACTCCATATGATGAATAAAAATATTTAAATAATTGCTATAATGGAAGTGTAGCTAGGTTTTGGAGAAAAAGTCTCATTATAGTCTAGTTCCTCATTCTAGGAGAACCCTCTTGATACAAACTTCACTTTTAACTTCTAAACTTTGTCATATCCAACATGCTTGATATTGTAGAACCTCTTGGAACTCACAATTGATTTCTCATCTAATCTTGGAAATATTTCACAAACATCATCCTTCATGATGGAGGTGTACTCCTACACCACGCAATCTTGCCATAGCTACTGGTTTGCTATCTCCTAAAAACTAGAAGTCTCAAAATCAATGATGTTTCTCATCAATTCCATGTAAGTAGGAAACTTATTTGGAGGCTTACTCTACCTAAATTTTCTCCTTAGAGCCCAACTTACTCCTATGCATCCCTCAATGTCTATGTGAACCATCGAGGTATCATGATATAACTGTAATGGGATAATTTTTTCCCCTTCTCACCTAAAGGTTTTCGTCTTTAACTAGAAATTGCTAATGTCGTTGGTGACCTTGGCTTAACCTTTGGAGCTTTTGATCCTCATCCTTTATCACTAGAATGGGATATTTCAACTTCCTGAATGTAAATTATTCCTCAAATTTTACATCCTTTCTTACAATTGTCTTTTTTTCTCTAGAATATAGACCTTGCAGGATTTTTAAGTCTTACTATGACCTACAAATAAACTCTTCTTTTTGGAGGGCTCCAACTTGGTCCTGTTTTTTGTAGGTACATGGATATAATTGGACAACCAAATATGTGGACACGACTTACCTTTGGATTCACACTATTGAATGGGTCCTCTCTTCTCTTATCCCCCAATATCATGTGAGGACACTTGTTTTGGATGTAGATTGATGTGTTGAATGTCTTTTCCCAAAGAAACATGGAAAAATATTGGTCATGGATCATGGCCTTGGAAACCCCTATGATGGATCAATTCTTCCATTCGACCATTCCATTCTATTATAGGCTACATGAAACTATCAACCCCTTCTTTATTCCCTCCTCCTTGTAGAAATTGTTGAACCTATTCAAGTTAGAATCACCCTAATTATTTGATCTCAAAACCTTGATCTTATTTCCTATTTGTTTCTCAACAAGAGATTTGAACTCATGAAAATTGTTGAAGACTTTAGTAGTCAAATTTTTGCATGGATTACCTTCCCTTACCCATAATCAAGGAGGTATCATACACCAGTTTGGTGTATGGCTTGGCCATGACCTTAAAATTAAATTATTGTTATTATTATAAGAAACAAATCCACATTTTGTGCGAGAGTGTTAATAAAGGAAACATAGTACATACCTCCAAAAATTGATGCCATTGACATCAATCCACAAACATTTGAAGGAATCAGGCGTAAAATTGCTTTAAAAATATGCTCTTTTCTTGGGAAGGAATCCTTACCATGCTTTCTAGGCATACACCCTTAGCATACTAATTGTTGCTTAGGAATACATGTGATTATCTCTCTTAGAATAGGAAATGCTCTATAATGCACATGCCCCATCCTATTATACCATAACTCAAATAAGTTCTTATTTTTATGAACTATGACTCAAATAGGCTCACCTTGTAACTTGTACAAATTTCCTTTACAACATCCAAGATCACCACATGGCCTTCACTTCCTTCTTCTTATGTGCATTTTTCATATTTGTAGGTGGAGTAGCTACCTTCTAGGTGATGTCCCTAAGATAAATTTATTCCAATAGTAATGTTATATTATATTTCCAATACAAGTAATTAGAGGATCCATCTATCCCGCCTTCAAATTTGAGGCATGTTGATGTCATCTCTAAGATCTATTACACAAACACCCAAATTTGAAAATTAAAAGAAAACAACAACTCCACAAAATTTGAATCCTTGGACTCCTAGATTCAACCTTGCTATGATAGCATGTAAATTTTCAAGCCTAGGTGACTACTATCCTATGTTTCTCTTAATTAAATTTTTTTTTAAAATGAACTTATTTGACCACAAATAATTATTTTTGAACATGCAGTGATCACACATACAACTCAAAAATTAATAATGAAAGCATAAGCATAATGCAAAAATAATCTCCCCTTCAAATAAGGTTTTCATTTAAATATTCCAATCTTACAAGGAAACCTCCACAAGATATCAAACTAACAACTAAACAATATACATAAAAAAATCAAATTTGCACTTATTGAGATAAATTTTCTAGTTGGACAATTGAGAATCTTCCCTATTGGAACTGTTGTACAAGATTGTTTGACCCTTTATGTATGGTTGTACAAATTATAATTTGACATGCTTCTTGACCTTGGCTTCTCTCTTATGCTCTAAATATGATCAATTGATCTCTATTTGACTTTTGGAGTTTTATTTATGCACCAAAGGTTTATATTTAACATCTTCCACCTTGTTCTATTTATTCTTATAGAGAGATAATGAATCTCCTTAGTTCTAACAACTAATTTCCCAAATATTAGCAACTAATATCATTAATCCTAGAAACCACCTTATCTCAATAATGAGGCATACAACTATGATTAGTTAAAATATCACTAATATACTATATTCTCTAAAATATTTCATTTATATTTCTAAGACTGATAACATAGGGAATTTGACTCTCATTTTCAATTATCTAAATGAAATTACAAGATGTTATTATTTACAACTTATACTAATTGGTTATTGGAAGTTTTTTCAAACTGCTTATCACACATTCACACCTAATCTATATATGAATCTCTTTCTTGAGCTATTTTTCTCAACACTTTTCAAATTCACCATGTAGGTGCATCAATTTTCCTATTCAATGGGTGTATGCATGACTATAGTATAAGGGGGCACATGTCATATTGTAATAGACATAGATGTGGAATATTTGGAGGTGGATTACCCTAGACTTAAAAAAGCCATGCAAGTCTAATAAGTGTAGTCATACATGGTACGAGGAAGTGTGGCACATATGTGATGTAGGCGTATTTGTTGGAAACCTAATTTTCAAGGGTTATGGTAATTTGTGATATTCACTTGAGAATGAAAAGAGACTTAAGGGAATATGAAGTCTCATTGGGAGTCCAATAAACCTTGGACGATGAATCCAAAGGTCATTAAATAATGTATTTATATGTATCTTACAAATTAGAATTGAATCATATGATTATATTTCATCCTCATGTGTTCAATAGTGGTATCATAGTGGGCATTTTCCTACCCTGCTTGATTGTGTCTGAGCCATTTGTGAACCACGATTTTGTGGTATTCCTAGACTTCATAACTCTCTCCCCTTTACTCATAAGGTTTCCTTCACAACCATTTTCCATATCCTCTAATACACATGCCCATATGCAAATTTGAGTGCTTTAGCTTCACATGTCATCTAAAATACTCCTACTTTTGTGCTTTGATCTCAAGTTTCCATCTCTTGGCATAGGAGGGAATTATAGTGTCATCATTTTTTGGTCATATTTAAACTATCATTTGAGAGAAACACTTCCATTTTTATAAACATATAAAATTATAGTGAAATTAGTAACTGTTCCAAGAACTACTAAGCCTTCGAGCCAAGTCCCTAAATTTGTGATAATCCTTAAACCAACATTCAGTGGAAGACTTTGGATTTTTATGTCCTTTTGGTTTTTGGTAATCCCAAGACCCCTAAATTCAAAGAAAGAATTCAACCATTATTATTTATCCATTTCCATATTTCATCTCTCGACATGGATTCACATACACCCCTTCAGATTAAAGGGGGGTGGGGGGTGCGAATGTTGGAAAGCTAATTCATAATAGTTATGGTAAGTTGTGATATTCACTTGAGAGAGAATAAGAAGTGTCTCAAGGGAATATGAAGACTTATTGGGAGAATAAGAGACCTTTGAATATGAATGCAAAGGTTATTAAATTATGTATTTATGTGTCTCTTATTAATGAGAATGTCATCACATGCTTGTCTTTCATTCTCATGTGTATAACAATATTGTCATAGATTCGTCACAAGTGTAGGAAGATGTGTAGTGACACATACAACAATAAAAATTAACAACATGCTTAACAAGGGAAAAGAAATAATATTTGCATGTATAATTGCATCATTTTGGTGTTGGTGAAGGTAAATACTAGAATATATTTTCCTTTTGTGTGGAGTATTGGGTGGGGGTTTTGTGTACATTGGGAAAAGTAAACTATCATTTATGTATGGACAACAATGGTTGGTAGACGTTTTTAAGGTGCTTATTTGGTGTTACACAGTAATTTGTCACCGTCCCTACCATTCCCCGTCCCACACAATGGAGGACCCATTTTGTGACCTGTGAACATTGTCATGCCTTGAAACCATTATCAATGCATTCCTCTAAACATGAGCTTCAATTGCCCTAAAGACATCTCCTTGCAAAAAAACCATGAAAACATCTCCTTTTGCGTTGGCGCGGGCAGACAGCTCATCACTCGTGCCAATGGGGAAAATCCTACAAAGAGGCCGCGCCAACTGGCGCTCTGTCCCAGATTCACAGTCGCGCCAGCCAATTTAAGGAGTGTTTTTTAAATAAAGATGGTGGGAGTTGTGTTTCAACAAACTCAGGAACCATTGCCTATCTTGAGTTGGGAGGTTTGGCTACGGGAGTTCCATGGAAGGGAAGTGGTTTGCCACCTTTCATAGAACCTTCCTTGATGATAGGGCCAATCCCACAATAATAGGGATACCAACTCCCTCCTTCCCCATCTATAAAAGCTTGCCTATTTCCATTTGCAAGCTAGTCTTGAAGTTCCTAAGCTTTGAATCTCCAAATTCCCAAGAGCCTTTGTGCTGTAAGAGCCCTCTTTCTTCCCTTAAGGCCGACTCAAGTAAGGAGACTATCGTCGAGAGACTCTAGAGAGGCTTCCCCTTTCCCTGACGAGCTTTGCGAGACGTGAACAACTGGGGACCCTTCCGAAGGAGACCGCGGAGTCAGAACATTGGTTGTACTCTCTTTCGATTATTTATTAATGAATGACTACCGGTTATGGTTCCACTCTGTTTTTCACTTATGTTGATAATGAGTTATATCCTTTCTGACTGATATATAGTTGCGTATTCTGGATTTTATGCTTGTATTCGTGTTGTTTCTTGCATGTGCAGGTGTCCATTCACGAAGATCGTGGGGATCGTGATCTGCCGAGGCTGAGGAACGGGAACGTTGTCTCTTCTATGAATCATAGCACTGGACTCCAGGTAGGCCTCCATCGTTGGTTTATTTATTCACAACTAGGAACTTGCGCTGTAGCATTTGATGATTGTTGCTAGACCCCTGCTGAGCTAGTAGGGATCGCCTCTATCCGCAGAGGGGATTTACCTCCTCAACAATTTGGCAACTCCGCTGGGGAGAGTCTAGTTTTCACTGTCTCGTTTGGATTGTCTCGTTTTGATTGTTTTATGATTTTCCTTGCTTGGTTAGCCTTTTGGGCTGGGTTCTTTTGCTGTTTTTTGTCTCTTGGTTTGCTTAGTTTACATTGATCTGCTTCTGGAGTAGTTCTTTTTTATTTTTGGCTGAGAAACTCGACTGGCGCGCTTTTTAGCCCGACAGTCGCGCCAATTGGCGCATGTTGCTTTTGTATTGCCCGTGCCAATTGCTTGCTGGCGCCATTTATAGCCTTACAGTCGCGCCACTCCTGTAGGGTATTTGAGTTTGCTCATTTTTGAGCTCTCTAGGTCTGTTCAGTGTTTTTCTTATTGATTTTTCGACTACCTGAGTGTGTTGGAGTCTTGTTTGACTGGGAATTTGCCTTCGTCCTTTGGTTGTTTGCTTTTCTCCATCGATTTCACGTTTTAAGCCCTAGGGCATCTAGTGGCTTTGTGTATCGAGCCCTCCTTGGGAGTTTTGGTGTTTCGTTTATCCAGTCAACTCTCTGATTGCTCCTCCGCATTCTTTTAGTAGTTGTTCACTGTTTTGTTGCGATTTTTGGGTGATTGCTCGTTTCTTCATTCAAATTTCGTTTGGTCTTGCTTTGGGCCTAGATCACACGGTCCATCGGAGCCTTTGAGTCTTTTTCTTGGTTTTGAGAGACTTTGGTCGATTTGAGATCTGATTGCTTGTGTTATTGAGTGAAATTTGTTCGTTTTTCTCTCTCATATCGTTTCTCAAGTTTCTTCTCTTTTATTCAATTTGTTTAGTGCATCTAGCTATCAAACATTGAAAATTACAAAAAAAAAAATCTCTTTTGCTTTTGGTTGATTAGTGCAAATTGAAATTTTTCGATTTTACTAGTAATTAGTGATTGGAATGAAAAAAATTTGATTTCATTAGTTGCATTAGAGATATCATTGTTTGTCTTCCGATCATTTTTTTTGTGTAAAAGCTCTCAACTCTCCTGTAGCTAGTTTTCATCGAACAAAATGATGTACTGTGGCATGTAGTTTTGCATTTAGGAGTTTTTGAAACAACACATTCGTTAGGGCCTAAAAACTGAAACGTAATTGAAGATCAACTTTAAAATCTACTCAATTTACACTAAGGCAGCATTGAAATCTAATGAAACATATTTAGAGGTCTAGGCTAGAGACATGTTCCGGCGTCTTTAAACCTAGTAGTTGTCGTTCGCCTATTGGCTTTAGACAGCGCTAGCACGGACTTGTGCTCCCCGTACCGTCGAGTATATAAAGGGAGACCCCTATAGGTTTTCAATCCTTTATCCGCAGGAAGCCGAGTCTGCCGCCCTATACTCGTGATACACCGAACACGGCATTCGGGGAGATTGCCTGCACGTACGGAAAGTCCTTGGTTGATTTCTTTTTCATTATTAAAACCAAGGTGTATATTGCAGTTCACGGTTATTTGGTACACCCTTTGTGCCTAGTATTCCTGAGCAGTCATTTGGTATTTTCTGACTCCCTAAATTTGAAAAGACGGTCAAGCGCTTGTCCTTTCACGCTTGTGTCAAATCTGAAAGAGATAGAGTCATCTTTTATCGTTTCTCGACTCTTAAAACATGAAACGGTGAAGTTTCTTATTTTTCAATGTGGTAAAAAATTAATCACCCACGATTATACGCCCTGTTAGATATTGCTTGTTAACCGTTTAATCGTGTGTCTTGACTCTTTTTCAGCCCGTGTGTGTGTTTGCTTCTTTTTCTCTTGTCGCTTGCCACAATGGAGGAACCTTCAGTTTCGTCTACTAGTAGTCCTTACACAGACGATTCATCAGAGGTTTCCCAATCCTCTGCTGAACCGCAGTAGCCTATTGTTTCTGAGTTTCCTGACGGGGGACAGGTTCTTTCTGAGCAACCCTTTGGGGGACCAGTTGAGTTCAATTGGCCCTTTTCGGACCCTGTGTCTGAATTGAGATTAGGAGCCGATTTCCTTTCTCTTACTTCGGGCTCGCCTTTTGTTGCTCCTGTATTTCATCCTAGTCCTCGTCGTCTATTACGTGATTTAACGGCAGGATCGACCATGAGTGATTCTGGTGAGGAAATCCCAATGTCTGGTGAAGACTATCTGCTCTTCCCATGAAGATTGCTTCAGGGAGACAACTCTGAGCTGGCTGACATGTCAACAGCCAGTCCCTCTTTACCACAGGGATACAGATCTTTGGATCAAATCATTTCCGCCGCAGCCTCTATGGGAGTGACAGCTCCTTCTCTGAGGCCAACTGCTACTACGCCCTGGGTGTCTCCTCAAACGCCCATTACTTCTGTTCACGTCCAGCCCACTGTCTGTGTGGCCGCCTCTTCTCCTGTTGTCACAGCATCCGCTGCGAGGGCTGTGCCAACTCCTGAAGATGTTTATCTAGCGACTGCTATACCGGAGAACATCTCTCCGGAGGAGTATCGGTTGTCTTTGCAACAGCCGAACGCCGAGGTTGGACCATCCTCGCAAGATCCCAACCGCTCTTACTTTTCGCACTATGCACAGGATGGTACACCCATGTATGCTTTCCCAGGTCAGTATGATGAGCACGGGGAGATTTTACGTCTACCCGCTCCTGAGGCTTACCTCTATGCTCAAGGTTTACCTTATAACCAGGCTTATAACTCGCAAGGACAGCCTTTCCAAGGCCAACCTTCGGGCCAACCTAGCTATCTTTATGATCCACAGGGGCAGCCCATGCAAGGCTATCCTATCGGCCAACAAGGGCCATCGTACGGTCCGCAAGGACAGTATTATAGCCCTTCCGGTCAACCTATTCAGCCTCAGCTGGGGTATCAACCAGGGCCAGTCTATGGTCCTAGGGGGAAAATCCAGCCTTCTTTACCTATGCAACCTCAGTATCCTGTTGTTTCTAACGTTGCATATCAGCCGGGACCATCCTATGGTTCCGCTTCAGGTCAAACCGATTTCCAACAACCACCTGGTCCTGTTCCTCCACCAGGCCAACCGGCCCATCCGGCACAACCTGGTGTTCCGCCTCTAGGCCAACCGGTCCATCCGGTACAACCTGGGGCTCATTCACAACCAGGCCAGCCTGCTCAACCCGCGCCACCTGTCTATCCGGGCCAACCTGTTCATTCAGGGCAGCCCTCTCGGTCGGGTCAACCTGTTCACTCAGGGCAGCCCGCTCATTCTATTAACCCTGCTCAGCAGCTGACTCATTCAATGCCGCAGCCAAATCAACAGTTGCGCCCTACTTATCAGGCTCTGCAGGGTTCCACTTTTCAGCAGCCTACTCATCCTCAGGGTGGTTATTATCCTCATGGTCAATCTCAACCGAACTATAACCACCCCAGAGGCTCTCAGTATTATCCTCCTCCACCCGGTTTTACCTATACTCAGCAGCCAAATCCAAACGCTGCTTACACCAGGCCGACATATAATCAGGGTCCGTACCCTGGTTATCATGCCCCACACTCTGGTTACCAGCATCCAAATCAGTCTGGTTATACGACCTACACCCCCGACGGTCAGAATCCTATGGGACAGAACCCATGGGGGTAAGGATATTCACAACCATCGTGGAGTACAGGTAACGGTCCTCATCCTGGGTCTGGCATGCCAGTCAATCCACCATTGTCGTTCCTGGCCACCTTGGAGTTGCCGGATGTTTCAAAGTTGACCAATGATCTGATTTTACATAATCCATATTGGCCTCTGGTTCCCACCAAGATACCAGGTGATTGCCCCAAGTTTGAGGGAAAAGCTGGAGAGGACCCCCAGGTGCATGTGATGACGTATCATCTTTGGTGTTCGTCCAACTCTTGGGTCGACGATTCGATTCGCCTGCGCCTCTTTCAGCATACTTTAACTGGAGCTGCTGCTAAGTGGTACATAGAGCTATCCCACGACATTTTCCAAGATTTCAATTCTTTAGCCATGGCTTTCCTCACACACTTTCAGTTACTGGTTCGTTATGAAGCCGGGACGCACCTCCTGACTTCTCTGAAGCAGGATAAAGCCACTCACATTTCTGATCACATTCATGAGTGGCGACGCCGTCGTAGACTGATCAAGTTTCACATACCTGATCAGATACTGACTCACTGGTTCACCACCTCCTTTGTGAATAAAATCGCTCAGGATATTGCGATGGGAGCGTGTGTGATGGAAGAACAAGCCATTGCGCGTGCCCAATATCTGGATCTTGTATATTCTCAGTCCGGCACGCTTTATGATATCTTGCCTGATGCCTCGCGGTCCGGAACCTCTAAGGCTCCGCCTACCCCCGCGGTGGATGGTGTCATTGGTTCTGTCTCTCAGAACTCGAAGAAATCTTTGAATGGGAAGCAAAAGTCTAATTCTTCCAACAATGCTCCTGCTAATCCCGCCCCGTCCGATTCTGGTAAAACCACGGAAGTGAATGCCGTTCAGGCCAATCCTACAGAGAAAAATTCCAAGGGGAAGAAGAAGGGCAAAGGAAAATCTAAATCTGATGCCCCAAAGCCAGAATCTAAATCTCGTACTGAGAATGGCTCTCAGCGTAAACCGAAGAACCCTTGCCTCATTTGTGAAGCGGACCATTATAATAAGGATTGTCCATGATGATCCGAGGTTAGTTAACCTCTCAAGGGCTCTAAAGGGACTCCGACTGTGTTAAAAGAACCATTCCCATCTCAACAAACTCAGATGGTCGAACAGCGGTCACCATCTACACCATTTGGGTCCCAAGTTTTCATGATGAAGAGTGTTGCACCTATCTCTGTCGCTACGCGTTCGAAGGATTACAACAAATCATGGCAGGCACCCAGGAAGGCAGTTGCGGATGGACCACCTCCCCTACCTGCCTCCGGTTCGTTGGAAATCGAGAAGCCTACTCCTGAACCCGTTGTGAAGCCACCTTCTGAAGGTGTCCTTCAAAGATCTTCTTATAATCAGAATGCTCGTGCCGCTCAACATTACAGCATTGTTGAGGATTTGGCACAGGCGCCGTCTGCTATGTCTGCGCTAGAAGTTCTTCAAATTTTTCCTTCGCAACGGAAGGCTTTACTGTCTGCGATCGGGGGCATTGATCCCGCCGATTCGAGTCTTATCACCTTCGATTTAGAGAATTTCACTCCCCGGCTTCCACATCAAATCGCTCTTGTTATTCAAGTCGGGATTAACGGTCTTAACATTCATAAGGCCGTCGTGGATGAAGGTGCATCTCCCTGCGTTATGTCCTCTGCTTGCTGGAAGGCCATCGGCTCTCCAGCCCTTTCGTCATCTCCCAATGCCCTTGAGGCATTTGATGGTCGCGAATCCAAACCCCTGGGTGTTCTCGAGAGTCTAGCGATCACATTACAGGGGAAGACTGTCAACGTGGAAGTAGAAGTAGTTGGCGCTAAACTCAACTACAATATACTTCTTGGCCATAGCTGGACTCATGCCATGCTCTGCATGCCATCCACCGTCTTTCGATTCCTTAAGTTCCCTCACGAGGGAAAAATTTTCATGGTGGATCAGTTGTCATTTTTCACCTCTACCTCTGAGAACAACGTGCCATACGTGGATCAAATTCCGAATCCCCCGGATAGTGTGGGACCTGGTCTCTTCAAAGACCCGGTCCTCATGGGTATTTTTCCCGCACCACCACCGCACACCGCTCAAGTCAACATGATGTCCAGGTCCGATGACCCCTGGCTTATTCCTACGCCTGAGCAGGTGTTTGAGTTTGGAGAATCAATGCCCTTGACTCCAGTAGAGATCAGCTACTGTGAAATTATTGCCGCATCTGATCCTCCACCTCCTCAGCATGCTCCTTTGAGCATGGCTCTCGACATCTACTCTCAATCCCCCTGGCTTGGTCAGGTCGATTCACCTGATCCTCTCAAAGAGACTTTTCCTTCCGATGAGGCTATCATTGAAACTATGTCTCTTGAGGAGCTGCCTTGGGGCGATGGACATCATCGCTCCTCTTTTATGCCTAGCTTGGGGGCAATGACTGACTGTCTGGAGCGTTATACTACTCAGGTTCCTACCCCTCCTCTTCAAACGCCCATTTTGACGCACGAGGTTTTTTCGGAGGGTAACCTGAGTAACATTACTCAAACCATCCCAATCAACATCTCCGTTAAACCGGGGATCGTTGAGAATATTCATGTGGGTGTGACTTGTTCTCCCGATGAGATTCAAGTCTATACTAAGCTTTTTAAGGAATTCAGAGATGTTTTCGCGTGGTCTTACGAGGAAATGCCGGGGATTGATCCTAGTATCGTAGTGCATGAGATTCCAACCTATCCTGGTGCGAAGCCCGTGCGCCAACGCTTACGCCCCATGCATCCTCGGAAATCCACCGCAATCAAGGCAGAAGTTGAAAAACTTATGAATGCGGGTTTTATTTATCCCATCCCCCTCACAGAATGGGTTTCTAACATTGTCCTTGTCAATAAAAATTAGGGTACGATTAGAGTCTGTGTTGATTATCGCGACATCAATCGCGCCTGTCCAAAGGATTATTATCCCACTCCGTTCATAGACCAGATCATCGACGAATGTGCTGGAAGTGAGATCTATTCCTTGATGGACGGTTTCTCAGGATATAATCAGATCAATATTGCACCTGAGGATCAACACAAGACCACATTCATCTGTCCGTGGGGTACTTTCGCGTATAAAAAGCTCTCGTTCGGCTTGAAGAACACTGGAGCCACTTTTCAGCGTGCGATGTCCTACGCGTTTCATGACATTCGCCATATCGTTCAGCCTTATCTGGACAACTTGCCAGCCCATTCGGCTAAGCGAAAGGACCATCCTGAGCATCTCCGCCAGATCTTTCTTCGTTGCAGGCGCTACAATATTAGGCTTAATCCTCATAAATGTGTCTTCTGCGTTGATTCTAGCCGTAATTTAGGATTCATAGTCTCGAAATACGGGATTCGCCTTGACCCTTTAAAGGTCGAGGCCATCATAAATCTCCCATCACCCTCCTCTCTATATCAGTTATAGAGTCTACAAGGGAAAGCGAACTTTCTTCGGCGCTTTATCCCGAATTATGCCGAGGTGGCCAAAGGATTCACTCGTTTACTAAAGCAGAATGTTCCCTTCCATTAGGATGAAATCGCTCAGCAATCCTTTGAGAAGCTGAAGATGTTGCTTGTCAATGCTCCGTTGCTTCGTCCTCCGGACTACCACCGCGACTTCACTTTATATCTCGCCGCCGCATTTAGCACCATAGGCATGGTCTTGGTGCAGGATGATGATGACGGTGATGAACATGTTATTTATTATCTATCACGGAACCTTCTCAATCCAGAAACGCGTTATGCTCATGTTGAGAAGTTGGCGTTAGCCGCAGTACACGCCGTGCAGCGCTTTCGCCATTACATCCTTTTGCGTACGATAACAGTGGTTTCAGACTACAACCCTATGACGTATATTCTCTCCCGACAATTACTAGGGGACAAATACTCCAAATGGATTGTTATCCTGCAGGAGTTTGACTTATATTTCACTACCGCTAAGTCAACTAAATCACTAGTTTTCACGGATCTTATATGCTCTCTCCCTACAGACTCTGCTCCCTCACACTCTGAAGATCATATACCGGACGAAACGATTTTCCTCATCAGTACTCGTGACCCTTGGTACGGTGACATAATAGTGTATCTTCAGACCTCGACATTTCGGTGTGAGTTGGATAAAGCTGCCCGCCGTCGGATTCGGCACCAGTCCCAGCCCTACCGTATAGTAGGAGATACCTTATACCGCATTGGAGTAGATTCGGTGCTCCAGCGATGCCTAACCTTGGAAGAGGCTGAAAAGGTCCTAAATGACTGCCACAGTGGCGCCTGTGGTGGACATATGTCCGGGTATGCTACTGCCCAGAAGATTCTGCGAGCAGGTTATTTCTGGCCTTTTATATTCAAAGACTGTATCATGGCAGTCCGTAAATGTCATGCGTGCCAGATATTTCAGCGTAAGATGCGCGCGCTGCCTCTACCCTTGCATCCTGTTATTACCGTCGGCCCTTTTGCGAAATGGGGCGTGGATTTTATGACGTGTAACCCTCACTCGGCCGAGGGGCATGCGTATATAATTGTCGTCGTCGACTACTTCACCAAGTGGGCCGAGGCGATGCCTACACTAGCTGCTGACGGTAAAACGGCTGCTCAATTTATATTCAACCACGTTATTGCACGGTTCAGGGTTCCTCAAGCCATCGTCACTGATCACGGTACTCATTTCCGAGATTATATGATGGCGGAGCTGACTTCAAAGTTGGGCTTGCGTCACGACAGCTCAACACCATATTACCCTCAGGCAAATGGTCAGGTTGAAGCAGTGAACAAGGTTCTGGTCACTATGCTTCAGCGAACATTTGGTATTCACAAATCCAATTGGCATCTCCAACTGTTCTCAGCTCTCTGGGCATACCGAACATCTGCAAAGAGTGCAACTGGGTTCACACCATTTCAATTGGTGTATGGTCTGGAAGCAACTCTTCTGGTTGAATGCGAGATTCCTTCCTTGAAATTAGCTGTGGAACTTCTACCTAATACTTCTGTTGAGGAAGAACGTCTTCTGTATCTGGAACGGTTAGATGAAACCCATCGTCTGGCTGCTTCAGTTATTGAAGCACAAAAGAAGAGGGTCAAAACTCATTTTGATCAATCTGAAGGAGACCTCATCCTCATGTACGATCAAGCACATGACAAGCTTGGAGCCGGTAAGTTCCAGCCTATGTGGCATGGGCCCTATATAGTAAAACGCGTTTTGAAAAATGGGGCTTATGAGCTTATAGATTATGAAGGAGTTCCACTGGCACAGCCCATAAATGGGTTGTACCTCAAAAAGTACTATGCCTGAAGTGATTTCTTGGTGTGGTGTGTGTACATAGGTGTGTGTTTTTCATTTGTGTGCATGTATGGTGTGGTGTGCCTTGTAAACATCTTTCTGTTGATCGGGTCTTCCTAGTTGTGCAGATGTCTATTCATCCATTTGTTGGTTTCGTGGATGGTGCCTCCCGCAGTACCAGGAATCTGTCTTCAGCAGCCTGGGTAATCTATGATCCTGCTGGTGAGTTGGTCAACCTACAAGAAGTGTGTCTAGGACGTACTACGAACAACATCGCGGAATATAGTGTTGTGTTAGAATTATTAATCGAGGCAGTAAACCTTGGTATCCGTGAATTGCTTGTGTATCTAGATTCGCAACTTGTAGTGTTACAACTGAACGGACACTATTTGGTAAGAAACCCGTCCATTTTATGTCTGTATCTACGTATTCGATTACTGGAAAGGAATTTTGACTACATTACATATCAACATATACCCAGGCATTTGAATACATTAACAGATGCAGTAGCAAATTTGGTATTAGACAGACATTTGCGCAATTTGTAAATCATCATCACATGTAAAGAAAGATCCATCCAGAAATAGATATGCATATATATATAGATATCAAAATGTTTACATAGAGTGTGTCACATAAATTCAAAATATACATAATCGTCTTAAGTACATCCGGAGACGATATGTCTCTCAAAAAATATGTGTGGTATAATCCCTAAGAGCTAATCCGCATGGTGCTCATGATAACATGTAACTGCACGCACTAAGCGTCTCAGGATTCGGTGGATCCGACTTGGAACTCCCACCGTATGATGCTGGTACGCCATCGGTACATCCGCCAGCCGAGCATAGTCCGGGATCCCTCGGGCAATGCCCTCGAGATTCTGGATCAACTCCTCCCCTCCTGTGCCCTCTCTCTGAGGATCAGGGGCGAGATGAGTCCTCCAGAATGAACGATACCAGGATGGAACCATAGCCAAACTGTTTCAGTTTAGCTTGCTTACATTTTGTGAGTTGTCTCTTAATGTTTATTGTTACTGTTGTAGCCCAGTCAAACAGTAAGGGACTCATGCATTCTGAGGCCAGCAGGAGTTGGGCCTTTATGGCCTCGTGCAGTGCCTGCGTTCCTGCAGCCCGCATGATGGTATGTAGGACAACTCTCAATGCCAGGTCAGGGATGGTGTGGATATCCACCTTTTTTCTCCCTGATCCCATTTGTGCTCTTGAGCACACTCGTGCCATCACTTCTTCCATCTTCTCGCCAGATGGTCTGCTCCCAGTCAGGATGGGTACCGGACCTCTGCGAGACAATCCGGTTATGAAATACACATCGGAGACCTCTAGTTCCAATACCTGGTCTCGCAACTTGAACACTTGTTCCTGTTCGTCCCAAATACTGATCAGATACTGGAGGAGCTCGGGTTGAGCTCGTAAACAGGGTGT
Organism: Pinus albicaulis; assembly: GCA_034641835.2. Classification (NCBI taxonomy): domain Eukaryota; kingdom Viridiplantae; phylum Streptophyta; class Pinopsida; order Pinales; family Pinaceae; genus Pinus; species Pinus albicaulis. The sequence goes on from CM076578.1 coordinate 891,348,138, forward strand.
AAGGAAGAACTTCTTTAGCCCACAGTTTCTGAGGGCATTCATGCAAGCCTCACTTTCTATGGCCTGTTCATCCTCTTCTCCATGCTCTCTTTCTTTCCACTCAATCACCATTTTGCTTGATTTCCTGCATCCACATGGTCATAAACCCTTAATTAGATCTCTGGTAGGCTTCAAATTTCATTTAAAATGATTAAAATTTCGACCCCTAGCACTTGGGTCTGGCCACCGGCACGCTGTTTTGTAGTCACTGTGGCCACGTGCGTCATGATCTGTGGATATCGGTGGCCACCACCTATTCCATTTGGACCAGCACCATCAATTCTTGCAGCTTTTCACATTCAACACAACTTACTATTTTTAGCAGGTTTTCGGGTCCTCCACTCTCGGAGCCGTTTTTGGGGCTTAATGATCCAGTTGGATATTGGTGGCCACCCACCTATTCCATTTGAACCCCCATCATTAGTTCTTTCAGTTTTCAAGTTGCAACAAAACTTACTATTTTTAGCAGCTTTTCGGGTCCTAAACTTCGGGAGCCGTTTTGAGGCCCTAAACGACGTTTGGTATGAAAGTGCCAATGATTTTCCTCGATCAAATTGGCCCGACAAATATTCTCGGAGCAGATCTTTCTAATGAGTCGTTGAGCGGTGAACGGAGATCGGGTGCCAAAGTTACGCCCCCGGGAAGTTGAACCACCAATTTACCCAAACGGGCGCCCATAGTTTTGGCGCCTCATCTCCTACGGTTAGGTTTTTGGACGTTTCATATTCTACATTGTTTCTCAACAATAAATAGGCCCTTGAGCCTCATTGTAACACAGTTCAGAGGTCGGTATCCATCACATCTCTTCTCAGAGATTCGCTACTAACACCCTAGCTATTTTATTTCCATTATGCCTGTAAGCATATTTCTGTTATTTGATATTAATGAAATGAAGCATTATTTCCGCTGCATCTCTATGTTCATGGTTATTTCTGTATTCTGTTGCGTTCCTGCATAAAATCCGGATCACGCGATCCCTTTGCATACATTTGCTGTTGTCCTAATCTTATACTCCGCCAATGAGCGCGGCCCTAAAAATTCAAAAAGTTGCCACAGAGCCTGATATATGAGGGAAAACTATCAAAAAATGGATTGAAATGAAGTATAGAGAAGCACCTCTTACCTGTAGCAGACGAGAATCTGAATGGTCAACCGGATCTGTCGCAATCACCGTCAGAAGTTTGCACTCCAAAATGGACCACTGCTGCTTTTTACCAAGGTAAATAGTAAATGTAATTTTGTTTTTACCATTTTGGCATATTTATAACTTTTTTGACATAGGATGGGTTTTAAAAGTTATTTTTATCAAATATTTTAATATGTTATGTCGAAAATGGGTTTTACGCTTGCTTGGTATGTGCAGCAGCAGGTTTTTGTGACTTTAACGATGGAAACGAGTTGTATTTTATACTTTTTCGGACTCGATAAATACACGAAAAAGTCACTTTGGAGTCATCTTTCAGCTCTTTTCTGACTCTCTAAACGTGAAAAGATTGCCGAGGCCCTTGTCGTTTCGATCTCGTTAAAATGGACACGAATCGACATTCACCCAGTATAAGTTTAACCCTTTTTCGGGCTGGGATGGATCGATTACGAAAAAGGAATACCCTAGCCTATCGCGACTAGGAGGTTTTCCCAGATATTGTTTTCTACCTTTTCGGATCTGGGGAACTATTTACGAAAAGGGACCTGTGGAGTTTTCTTTTCCGCTGTCTTTTCAAACTCTCTAAACATGAAAAGACGCCGAGTTCTTCCTTTGTCAGACTCGTTAAACCCTGATGACATTGGATTCCGTCGCAATGACGTTTTCCGAGTTTCTCCTTCCTAGGACTCGTTAAATGCACTAGGATGGATTCGCCCGAAGGGCGGACTTATATTACAAGCATATGCTATCCCCTTCAAGCTTGTTATCAAAAATAATTGGGGTACTCACCAGAAATGGTGGGGGAAAAAATGGAACCATCATCGTTGTCGTCGGCAGTATGTCGCTCTTGAACATGGCACTTGTTTGCATTCGTGTCAGGTTGGGGACATCTCATATCGTTTTTTTCACTTTCCTCCGTGGGTTTGGATAATCCTTTTTGACCTCTCCTCTGCTCGTTTCCTTGTCACCATGACCTCTGATCCATTGATGTCAAATATGCTGCCAAAACCACTATTTGTGTCGTTATGTGTTCAAGAGAAGTTGGCCTCTGCGAATATCAACCTTCCTCTGATTCTCACACGATCCTGATTCACAACAAAAACATCATGTTCCTCTGTCTTGTTTCGATGATGTGGGAAACATTATGGCCCACCTTCGATCAAGGTCATTTCCTGTCGACTTCAGCTAATTATCCAGGAAGTTGATCTAGAGACTCCTTTATGGTACCTTGGAGCCTGCATGCCTCAATGGCAAGTTCGTCGCATTCGACGTGGGGTTTTCATCATTGGCCTCCGATTGAGTGATTCTACGGGTGTTCGAAGCCAGCTCATTGATTCACACGCCGTAGATTGTACCTATAGTACCTTGAGGGCCATTGTCATTATTGGTGGTCCCTCTCGCGTCTGTTAACAACTCTCATCATTGGCTGGTAATCAGACGATGTTCTTGCATGTTCGACTTCAGCTCACATATTCGCATGCTTGAACTTGTACTTTATTTGGGTCGAGATGGAGCGCAAGACCCTGGATTGTGTCTGTTGTAATCCAGGCTGCGATTGCGGATTATTATCATTATGTACATGACTCACTGATTGGATGGCTGCGACCATACCTGAGTCTATTTATTTGATCCTCGCTGGATGGCTGCGCCCATACCCTGGATCCGGATTATAGTATACTCTGTTTCGGATGGCTGCGCCCATACCACATATACATCATGTACTTGAGATATCAGTTGTATTTTTCTACGCAGGTTTTCCGACGGCGGGGCTTCAGTTGAACATGTTCTCGTAAAGCATTTCACCCCTCTCTCTCTCGGGCCTCATACTTTAGGGGACATCTGTTACACAGTAATTTGTCACTGTCCCTACCATTCCCCGTCCCGCACTATGGAGGACCCATTTTGTGACCGTGAACATTGTCATGCCTTGAAATCATCATCAATGCATTCCTCTAAACATGAGCTTCAATTTCCCTAAAGACATCTCCTTGCAAAAAACCATGAAAACATCTCCTTTTTGCATTGGCGCTAGCAGACAGTTCATCACTCGTGCCAATGGGGAAAATAATACAAAGAGGCCACGCCAACGGGCGCTCTGTCCCAGAGCAGCAGTCGCGCCGGCCAATTTAAGGAGTGTTTTTTTAAATAAAGATGGCGGAAGTTGTGTTTCAACAAACTCAGAAACCATTTCCTATCTTGAGTTGGGAGGTTTGGCTACGGGAGTTCCATGGAAGGGAAGTGGTTTGCCACCTCTCATGGAACCTTCCTTGATGATAGGGCCAATCCCACAATAATAGGGATCCCAAATCCCTCCTTCCCCATCTATAAAAGCTTGCCTATTGCCATTGCAAGCTAGTCTTGAAGTGCCTAAGCTTTGAATCTCCAAATTCCCAAGAGCCTTTGTGCTATAAGAGCCCTCTTTCTTCCCTTAAGGCCGACTCAAGTAAGGAGACTATCTCCGAGAGACTCTAGAGAGGCTTGCCCTTTCCTTGGCGAGCTTTGCGAGACGTGAACGACTGGGGACCCTTCCGAAGGAGACCGCAACGTCAGAACATTGGTTGTACTCTCTTTCGATTGTTTATTAATGAATGACTACCAGTTATGGTTCCACTCTGTTTTTCACTTATGTTGATAATGAGTTATATCCTTTCTGACTGATATATAGTTGTGTATTCTGGATTTTATGCTTGTATTCGTGTTGTTTCTTGCATGTGCAGGTGTCCATTCACGGAGATCGTGGGGATCGTGATCTGCCGAGGCTGAGGAACGGGAACGCTGTCTCTTCTACGAATCATAGCACTGGACTCCAGGTAGGCCTCCATCGTTGGTTTATTTATTCGCAACTAGGAACTTGCGTTGTAGCATTTGATGATTATTGCTAGACCCCTGCTGGGCTAGTAGGGATCGCCTCTGTCCGCAGAGGGGATTTACCTCCTCAACATTTGGTTTCTTTGAGGATATGATGTTTTTAATTAAAAATTATATATTTAATAATTTCAATTACAAATATGATTGTTTGGTGCTTGATAATTTTATAATAAGGGGTGATGTATCGTCTGTCATTCACAAGCAACACTGATGACGAAAAAAATTATGTAGCAGTTTTTGGATAGAAGAGAAGACAAGGAGTGCCAACAAAATGTGTGCGGAAATGATAGATCACAATGAGAAGAGGTTGGATAGGTGGAAGGAAAAAGGTGTGCTTTCAAACTTGAATTTTTCTTTTGGTGATTTGTTTTTAACGATTGGCAATTTATATTTAGAGTTGTAGATGTGGGTCATGTAAAGTATATTTGGGAAGCATGTTTTGTTTCTTAGATGCAATTTCTAGGAAGGGATACCATAAGACAAGAGGGGAGATAACAACAAAAAGATGTTTTCTCTTAGGGCTTGGCAAGGAAACATTGCTTGAGTCGTATTTTTTTGAACACAAACAAAGATATATATATATATATATATATATATATATATATATATATATATATATATATATGACACATGAAAAGAAATGTCTCTATGAAAAGATATGGCTTCTTATGTAAGGGCACTCCTCCCTATTATTTATTTACAACATAACATATTACCCACAAAAACTGGGTAACTCATAGGAGAAAATATTTCTCCCCATTGGTTAGCCAACTAGATAACAAACCTATGATCATCCATAGATAAATTTACATAATAACTCTCCACATATGCTATGGTCATTTCTCTCTCCTATTTGACCTGCTTCTCGAAGGAATATGGGTCATATATTAGAAGGTACACTAACCATTTAAGTAATCATGTTATTTCATTTAATGTTTTGGGGAATAATAATATGGATCACATACCAAGCTAGATGATTGACCACTCCTTATTGTCTCGTTGTTAGCATGCTTCACCTGGGAGGTTATCCCTTGCCCCCAGTCCAGTGTGACCTCTCTCGAGGTCCTTCATTTGGGAGGGGAACTAATAGGAGGCATTAATTGATACAATATGCCCAAGGTAATCCATACTTCCAACCTTCCATGTTTCCCTCATTATCCACATCCACGATTTGGGTTGATTGTCATAGGTCATAGGGATTATCACCCTATATCCTCATCTTTAAGTTGAATCCTTAAAACTTTCCCTAGGAGGTTGATGCAACTGAATGAAATAAAAATTCATATGAAGCCACAAATAAATAAAATGAAAAATTCAAAAGATTGTTGGGAAATAATAAGCACATGGGAAAATTCGTAGCATGAGCTCTACCACCCTCATTATCCATCACCTAGTTCCTTATCATTTCATGCTTTGTATAAAAAAGGGAACTAATGAATGTCCCAAACCCAATGAGGTATATAATGCTACATATATATGGGGTATTGGAAAATAATAAAGCAAGCTAGGTGTCATAAGATATGCAAGAAATAAAGATAAATAATTGAAAAAAAAAGGCACACAAGAGGGGTGGAAAAAATAGGTTAAAGAAAGGGGCAACTCATGCCTCCATGATTTCTCCCTATTCTTATTAATACCAATAGGAGATTTTGTACCTCCTTCATTTGGTGCCATGGATATGACCATCTCCCTTGAAGTATTTCCCATTCTGTCACGACCTTTATCACATGCATCTATGGATTGACGAGTCTACCTATGCAAGGTCCTCCCCCTTGAGGGATAGAAGCACATAATATGACTAATGGAATAATCATCCATAATAGAAACATGGTAACTTGATTACAAATTTTGAGTTAGAAAGACATTTAAAGGCAAGTTTTGTGTGAACTATTGTTGTGGCCCCGACATTGAATATGGTCCACTCTGATACTGTAATCATTTATGTCCCTAATGATGTTGAACTTGGTGATCCTTAGGGTATATTTCAATTGTTTCATTACACATGCAACAAAGATCCCTTGAGATAGCTTGAACCTCTTAAACACCATTTTGGGGATGGCTAGCCCAATTTTAAGAGCATGTGTGACTTTGCATCACCAATGTTGCCCACCCGATATGAACATTGGACTTTGAGGAGCCTCCACATGGTTGTATGCCCCTTGATACACATGCAGATGCTAAAATGTTGATCCAAGAAGTGAAGGTGTTGGATTGATTGATGATGTGCCTAGGTGGAGCCATGATGCCCCCAGGATGGCCTTCATTCTATTTGATGGATGTTGTTATCACTAAAAATTTGTGCACCCAAATGCACCATCCATGGAACTAAACACTGAAGAAATGATTTTGCAAGCACACTAGTGATTATTGGAAAACATCAAAAATAAAGAAAAATTAAAGGTTCCTAATGTTTCCATTTAAAAAATCAAATCGTCAAATTCACCTAAGTAATTTTTCATGCACCATTGCAATTTTTTCTTCGATAGCTGCACAAATCTGTAAAAGTGACATCTCAGTAGTCCATAAGCCAAATCAAATTAAATGGGAAACCACCAAGTGAAAGGAAAAGGTTAGGGATCTTAGTCTTAATCCACTACACCACTAAAGTAGAGTTAAAGAGACTTTGAAGGACTCCCCTTGTCTCCCATAGGCTAACTCAAAAATCAAATTTCATCAATGATCCTAAGGGAGGAAAGGAATGAGATCGGGCTTATAAATGTCACTAATTTTAGTACCATTGGAAGAAGGGAGTTCAAAGAAATTTTATGCTACAAAATTATCTCACAATTGGCATAGCTTTGTGTTCATAAATTTCATTGTTAGAGATCTCTCAATTAACTTCTTTAAAAGATATCATTCTTGCAAAGAGAGGGAGAAAAGGGACCTTCCTTTAGGAGAGTCATAGGGTCCATTACCCTATCATAGGGTATTTTATTACTCATTTCTATTGTTTTTAGGTTCTCTCCTTATTTCAATTTCATTGTACTTTTATGTATTTTTTATGCCATGCTCATTTCAAGCCCCCTCTTGGTTTGTGCATGCCAAAAATCCACTCATTTTCTTTTTTGACCTAGCCTGCACGAATATCGAAGAAACAATCACGATGATTCCCCCATGACTAGCAGCAAAGTTCCTACGTGGGTTTTTGTAGTTTCAAACCATTGTAATTTTATCCTCTTTTATGAGTAGAGTGGCAACCATTGATAATTTTCCCCCATTCATGCAAATTTTGACAAGTAGTTAGGTTTTTGTTTTCATTTAAATTAACCATTAGAGTATAAGAATTGATTTTGTTTGCCACGTAGATGACCTTTACTTTATTACTCATATAATTATAGAAAAAATTCTAGAAGTGGCTCACTTCATTGTTGAGTATGATCTTCCCCTTACACTCATAAGTGATCTAGGGGAATCAAATAAACTTTGAAGTTCATTTTTTGCCTCCCTTTAGGATTAGAGATTAAACCACGTAGCTTAATAGGAGGAAAGTATGTGTCCCATTATACACATATTTTTACTTTCTTGCAAGGTAAAATTCACATAATATAATTAGATTGGAAAGTAATAGATCCCATGATATCCATATCTCTACAACCTAATAAAAATGTGTGGTGTTCACTTGACACTTTGCACCAACTACACTCCACACACAATATTTTCTCATATTTCTTGATTGATTAGTATGCTCTTCCCCTTGCACTCAAAATTATATGGGGGAATAATAATGTCAATTATAGATTACTGGAAATTCACCATTTTTCACACCCCAAGTCACACAAGTTTTGTGCCCTCATCCCAAAATCATAACCTCTTAAAATCAACCTAACTTAACCACATTGATTCCCCCCATCGTGGGGTAACAAAAGAAACTATAGTCTAAGTTAGCAACCTGGTAGTAGGCATCCAAATAACACCCCCACCCTCCCTCCATCATCATTCTCTTTTATAACATAGAATGTTGTCTTTTAGATAACCTTAAATCCTCCATAATCTAGTGTCACAAAGTTAATGGTGAGAAGAAACCTATGAAGGGCCAAACCTTAGACCAACGATTATTATGGGTCTCTTTGAGTCTCTTGACACTTGGTAGGGGCTTTAGATCTATAATTTACACCCAGAAGCTGATATTATCTCATCTGAAGTAGATGGAGGTAGCTTAGTGGCCAAAACTTCAAGAATTCTACCAAGGTGGAGGGTGTAGGAGTCTGGAGAACTTGCACTTGGAGGTAATTTTGAACAATGGCTAGAAACATCACCAGTTTTTTTGGGACGTCGCCAGTGCCCCTAATTATAACTCTCATTTCATACATTCACTAGTTTTCTTCTGGTGGATTGAGTGATCAGGAGCTCAAGTCCGAGCTATGGAAAAAGCTCAAAATTGAAAGTATTCAAAATCACTTGCAACCTAAACGACCAGATAGGCCTCATCGATACGATCCTGACACCGTGAACAACACTCAAATCCGAAATCGTATGTGAAAGTTATGCGAGTTTGAAGTTTTCAGTAAACTGCAAAAAACTTAGTTGACCAGGTTTGACTTTCAAATTTTGAAAAATTTAAAAAAAAAATATTCCAAGGAATATTCCTGGTATATTCCTCAAAATATTTACTGGAATATTCCTCAAAATATTCCCTAGAATATTCCTCGAAATATTCCATCTCCGCCAATCATATTATGACATGTAGCATCTCTCTATTTGTCAATTGTTTGACTTTGATTTTTAATGGCCAATCAAAGGGTGCCACGTGGCAATCCTGGAGGCTTTCACGTGGCCCCAGGCCTATGGAAATTTCTGGTCGGAAAAATTTTGTGACTCCACGGATTCGAACCGTGGACCTCCCGCCATCCAATAAGCACTCCAACCAACTCTTCCACGGTTACGTCTTAACATGTAATGGGCAAAGGTTTTATTTATGTTTTAAATTAATTTCGATTCGGCGGCAAAGGGGGCCAACCCCTAAGGGCCAGCCCCCATACACCATAGAACCTCAACGTTGTAACCGAGGGCTTCCATACGGGCGGAGTTATGTCAACGATTAACAACTAACCGTCAACCGTTAAGAGTTAATGTGACCACTCCCGTAATAATTGCAACTGTGGTTGGTTAAATAAATTCCGCCGACGGTTTCGAAAAAGAAAAATGGTGCATGTGACCACAACTGTCTAATATTTATTATGACCACCAGCGGTTACCGCTATTTTTTGCACATTTCCGTTAAACTCGGCCTTTTTCCATTTTTGGAGCGTTAACTCCAGTCCTCCCAACTTTGGTAGAGGTTTTTTAGGCAAAACTGGACAAATATTGTTTTGGTCATAAATTTCAGGTTACTGAACCTTTTTAGACGAAATATTTTTTGATTTCAGGTATTCAGAGGATTCTGGATCCATTGGAATAGGTTGCAGAACCATTGGACTTGATCTTCGGCCCCTTTTGCTTCAGGGAAACAATGAAAGCCATAAGGGCCAAGAGGGAGTTGGAGTTGTTTTGGGCTATGCTTAATCATTTGAGGTGAACCAAAAGTCATTTTCGACTATTTTCAGCATTTCAGAGCCATTGGGATAGGTTCTAAAGGTATTATAGGTGTTCTACAGCCATTTTAGCTTCAGGGAAGCTTTTTGAGTCATCAGGGCCATTGGGGAAATGGAGTTGTATTAAGTTGTACCTCTCTGTTTGAGGTGAACCAAAGACCATTTTTTGCTATTTTCCACCTTATGAACCTAATGGAAGAGTTTTTAGAACTTTTTGAAGACTTTCAGAGCCTGAAAAGCTTCAGGATATTTTTCAGAGCCACTAGGGCCATTGGAGAAATGGAGTTGTTTTCAGTTGTACCTCTCTGTTTGAGGTGAACCAAAGATCATTTTCAGCTAATTTTGACCTTCTGAACCTAATGAAAGAGTTTTCAGACCTGTTTGAGGACTTCTACAGCCCTAAAATCTTCATAGGAGTTCAAATAACCATCAGGGCCTTGTTGAAGAAGGCACAGTTTATGGTAATTCTTCACTGTTTAGTGAATATGGAAAGGAATTTTTAGCATTTTAATATCTTTTGATTCTATATTTATAGTCAGATTTTCCTATTGAGGCACTTTTAAAATTTTATTAGCATTTAGGAGCATTTTAATACAAGAGTACAAGCCAATTTGGGAGGCTTGGTCCAGCAGATGTAGTCCAGGAGGGGTGAACTGCTCACCAAATATCTGATTCATGTTATGCTGAAGTTATTTTGCTATGTATTTCTGATTTAAAATGTTAAACAACAAATTTAAATAGCATACCCTCACACATAAACTGTAAACAGATATCAAAAACATTTTGTTTAATCAGCAAGACATGAAGAATTTTGCACACATTTAATTAAATGGAAATGGATACCTTGCACACATTTTCAAGTACTTCCATTTTTAGATCAAATGGTATCAGATATTAGGTTGAGCTCAGGTTGAGCATTTGTTTTTGTGCAAAAGGTGTTAAAACAGTGTAAGATATTGACTGTTTTATTGGTTGCAAAATGGTTGATTGTATGAGTTTGCTTGAGTTGAAAAGATAGTTGTTGATAGCTAAGTCTTGGAAAGGAAAAAAGAGTTGTAGGCTATTTCCTTACCCCAAATTACCTCAAGATTATCTTTGGAAAACAAACCCACTTGATTAGTGTTTGCTTCAAGCTATTGGAGTTTTTGTTTTGTGGTTGCTTGAATAAGAAGGGGTCTTTAAAGACATTTGGTTAAAAAGCTTGTCATTTGTTGGAAAGCTTTGAGAACTTTTCTTTGGAATTTTCTTTTGTTAATTTGACCATTTACATAATGTCAACTTCTTCTACAAGTGAAGTTTCCTCCTTCACGAGGTTCTTCAATGATGACATGAAGAATGAGTTCATTAAGGTGATGGACATGGTGCAGATTCTAATTGAGAATCAAAGAGAAAGTGTTAAGCTTCGTGCACAATTGTTGACCATGAAGGAAGAGAAGGAAGCAATTCTCCAAAGTTTGCATGACATGGAGAAACAACTCCTTCAAGCTCAAGAAGCTTTATCCAAGAACAAGCGTGAGGAAGAGGTAAACCATTCCAACTTGTCTTCAATTTCCTCAATTGAAAAATGTGTTGGTTCTTTTGAAAAACATACAAGGGGTATAGGGTCCAAATTAATGTTTAAGATGGGCTATCATGAAGGCAAAGGTTTGGGCAAGCATGCACAAGGCATGGTTGACCCTATTTCAGTTGTGGAGCGACCCAAGAATGTTGGTCTTGGTTATGTGCAATTTAATGGCAAAGACTCAAAATTCTTGAATGCATGTGATGCAAATTTAAAGAGAACCTTTATTCCAAGTTCTAAAATGCATATATGTCAAAATTGTTCTAAGGATGATTGTCATTGTTTTAAGCCATCATTGCAGGAAGTAGAGGGTAAATATGTCGCTTATGGCAAGCCTTCAAGTTCAAACAGTTTTCAAGACAAGAACTGTGATGAAAGTCTGAAAAAGAAAGTTGTATCCTCTACTAGTTCATCGTCTTTTGAAGATAAAAAGGATGGACATTCCATGCAGCAAAAGAGGTATAATTATTCACATGATCAATTTGATTATGTTTCAGCAAAGAATGATAATTTTTCTTGTTCAAATGAAAGAAAGTTTTGTTGAAAATTTTGTGGTGGAATTAACCATGTTGCTTCAAGTTGCTGGTTGAAAAAGAAAGCACACAGGAAGCAGAAAAGACAAAAAAAACTTTCTCAGAAAGTGCTTAAGAGTTGCACATTTTGTCAAAGGAAGGGACATGATGTCTCTCATTGTTGGACCTTGCATCCAACTCATCGTCCAAAGCACATGTAGCTAGAGGAAAACAATTTTGGCGCAAGTGGATCTATGGATTCCATTATCAATGTGGAAATGGAATATTCACATGAAGGTGTATTGCAACCGCAAAAGACGCCATGGAGTTAGCTTGGTAAGAAGTGGATTAACTTCTTAATGCAGTGATTCATACTCATTTTGTACACGCAAATTTCAGATTGGTATGCATGTATTTCAGTTGAAAATTTTGATGCAAGATTGCATGTAAAAGCAGTTTCAGTTTAAGGAATTTCTTGGTTGTTGCAAAATTTCGCCATGGAGGTGTAAAAGATGAGTATGATACTGACTTATATTGCAACAATGTCTTTTAGTTCAGCTCTTATTTACCCACATGTTTTTTGGGATGATGTACTTGTTGGTATTTGAAAAGAAGAGTTGAAGTTGCACATGTACATAGAGGTTGTATGTGTAATTAGCAAACTGTATATAGTTCATTGTACATTGATACATACACATGTGTTTGTCAAGATTTATCTTGTTGTTTATCAACTTGTGTCGATTATGTCAAACATGTTTGTCGACTTGTGTCGATTGTGGGCACACTTTTTACATTGATGGTTGTGCCAATTGTATAGCACATTTCATGTCAACTTGTTGTTGATGTTGTATGTTGCACAATGTGCCTTTGGTGTCGATTGGTGAAGAGAACGAAGTGTCGATGCAAAGCGGTGCAAGATTCCATGAGATGGAAAGGCATGCAAGAAAAGAGGGCACAAAGTTCAGAAAGGGTCATTGCTGGTTTCAGAATGGCAGATTGGTATGGCGAGAAAACTTGGTTGGGATTCGACACAAGTACATGGCTCATTCAGCAAAAATTCACCATGTGAACAATTGGCAAGTCAGGAAAACTTTTGAAGGCTGAAGAGAAGAGAATGTTTTTATTCTCTCATTTACAGTATATTTTAGTTTCAATTTCATCATTTCAGTGATCTTTTGGGGTCCAAAAGCTTCTCATTTGGGAGGTGTGATCAAGTGCTCAAGTCCGAGCTATGGAAAAAGATCAAAATTGAAAGTATTCAAAATCATTTGCAACCTGAACAACCGGATAGGCCTCGTCGATACGATCCTAACACCATAAACGGCACTCAGATCTGACATCGTATGTGAAAGTTATGCGAGTTTAAGTTTTCAGTAAACTACAAAAAACTGAGTTGACCAGGTTTGACTTTCAAATTTTGAAAAATTAAAAAAAGAATATTCTAAGGAATATTCCTAGAATATTCCTAGGAATATTCCTCAAAATATTCCATCTTGGCCAATCATATTATGAGATGTGGTAGCTCTCTATTTGTCAATTGTTTGACTTTGATTTTTAATGGCCAATCAAAGGGTGCCACGTGGCAAGCCCGGAGGCCGCCACGTGGCCCCAAGCCTATGGAAATTTCTGGTCGGAAAAATTTTGTGACTCCATGGAGTCGAACCGTGGACCTCCCGCCAGCTAGCAAGCACTCCAACCAACTCTTCTACAGTTACGTCTTAACATGTAATGGGCAAAGGTTGTATTTATGTTTTAAATTAATTTCAGTTGGGCGGCAAAGGGGGCCAGCCCCCATACAACATAGAACCTTAGCGTTGTGACCAAGGGCTTCCATACAGGTGGAGTTATGTCAACGGTTAACAACTAACCGTCTACTGTTAAGAGTTAATGTGACCGCTCCCATAATAACTGCAACTGTGGTTGGTTAAATAAATTCCGTCGACGGTTTCGGAAAAGACAAACGGTTCATGCGACCACCATTGTCCAATATTTATTATGACCACCAGAGGTTACCGCTATTTTGGGCGCATTTCCGTTAAACTCGGCCTTTTGCCATTTTTGGAGCGTTAACTCCAGTCCTCCCAACTTTGGTGGAGGTTTTTTAGGCAAAACTGGAAAAATATTGTTTTGATCATAACTTTCAAGTTACTGAACCTTTTTGGACGAAATGTTTTTTGATTTCAGGTATTCAAAGGATTCTGGATCCATTAGAACAGGTTTCAAAGCCATTGGAGTTGATCTTCAGCCCCTTTTGCTTCGGGGAAGCAATGAGAGCTATCAGGGCCAAGAGGGAGTTGGTGTTGTTTTGGGCTATGCTTAACCATTTGAGGTGAACCAAAAGTCATTTTCGACTATTTTCAGCATTCCAGAGCCATTGGGATAGGTTCCAAAGATAGTAGAGGTGTTCTACAGCCATTTTAGCTTCAGGGAAGCTTTTTGAGCCATCAGGGCCATTGGGGAAATGGAGCTGTATTGAGTTGTACCCATCTGTTTGAGATGAACCAAAGACCATTTTCAGCTATTTTCCACCTTCTAAACCTAATGGAAGATGTTTTAGAACTGTTTGAAGACTTTCAGAGCCTGAAAAGCTTCAGGAGAGTTTTCAAAGCCACCAGGGCCTTTGGGGAAATGGAGTTGTTTTGAGTTGTACCTCTCATTTGAGGTGAAAAAAAGATCATTTTCAGCTAATTTCAAACTTCTGAACCTAATGAAAGAGGTTTCAGACCTGTTTGAGGACTTCTACAGCCCGAAAAGATTCAGAGGAGTTCAAAGAGCCATCAGGGCCTTGTTGCAGAAGGCACTGTTTATGGTAATTCTTCACTGTTTAGTGAATATGGAAAGGCATTTTTAGCATTTTCATGTCTTCTGATTCTATATTTACAATCAGATTTTCCTATTGAGGCACTTTTAAACTTTTATTAGCATTTTGGAGCGTTTTAATACAAGAGGACAAGCCAATTTGGGAGGCTTGGTCCAGTAGACGTAGCCAAGGAGGGGTGAACTTCTCACCAAATATCTGAGTCATGTTATGTTGAAATTATTTTGCTGTGTATTTCTGATTTAAAATGTTAAACAACAAATTTAAATAACATATCCTCACACATAAACTGTTAAACAGTTATCAAAAACATTTTGTTTAATCAGCAAGACATGAAGAATTTTGCACACATTTAATTAAATGGAAATGGATACCTTGCACACATTTTCAAGTACTTCCATTTTCAAATCATTGAGACCCTCCCATAAAAAACTTTTCGAAGGCCCAATTAATTTTTTATTGAAAGATATACATATTTTAATATTTCATGTGCAAATACCCTTGCCAAAAACTTGGATTGTTTCACACATTAAAACATCATTAGGATAATTAACCATTTTTTTATTTTATTTTTTAATGTTTTTATACATTGGTTTAAACACTTATATCCCCCTCAACATTCATTCATCTCCTTGAGCCCCACAAGGAACCACTTTGCATCCTGTCCCTCTTGTCACCTAAAATACATCCCACCCTTGATAGAGGAGTGCCAAGTCTTGTAGCTTCACCTACTTGGCCTTCTCCTCAGATAT
This sequence comes from Pinus albicaulis, assembly GCA_034641835.2. NCBI lineage: Eukaryota > Viridiplantae > Streptophyta > Pinopsida > Pinales > Pinaceae > Pinus > Pinus albicaulis. The sequence goes on from CM076578.1 coordinate 891,363,363, forward strand.
CACCACTTGATGTAGCTTTTTTAGGCTCATCCATCCTTAGTGCCACTTTTTTAGGAACCACATTACCTCAAAGTGGCCCTTCATCTCACACAAGTTACATAGTTATGGCCACTCCTACACGCAACCTCCTAGTTGTTGCTTCACTAAAATTCAATGGTATTCATAAGGAGACAAATGATTTGATAGCTCATAACACTACATGGACAACCATTCCAACCAAACTATATTTAGACATACCTAACTTTAATGGAAATATTGTTGAAGATACCTTGAACCATGAGATGACCTTTCATCTATGGTGTTCCTCAAATAAATTCACCAATGACTCATTCTAAGGCTTTTTCAATGCACCTTCACTATCCCCTCAATAAAATGATATGTCAATGAGAGGGTAGGATCCCACAACACATTTAAGTCCCTAGCCAAGTTGTTCCTCACCATTTTTTAACTCCATATTTTTCATGACATCGTATTAAAAATTATTGTCAAAATTTCAATAAATATCTTCCACCTACATCGCAAACCATAGCCATGAGTGGTGTAGATACAGCGGTATCTGCAAAATTTAAGTCCCCCAAGAACTTATCGTAGATTTTTTCCTGAAGCCTCTCTTTCCTATGATAGAATTACCTTGCCACCACCATGCTAAGTATGAGGAAGAAACCATCATGAAATCTCAATAGTTTGAGCTAATTTTTTCCCAATCAAGATATCATATACAATTATCCGAGATGTCACATGACCTTAACCTTTTAACAAAGAAAATCCAAGGTCAAAAAATGTTTTTTACATCCTTATTAGGTCCATTACCCAATACCAACATTAGCATGGGAACCAAATTCCCTATCAGGGAAGCTCATATGGACCACACATCTTTCCTGCAAGTAGGTAGAACATCATTAGTCCCCTCAACCACAATAACAGTATATTGTCATAATACTCTTTCTCAAGTAAATACCCATCCCATGTAGGGGGTAAATCACCCCACCATGTGTAATTCTAATGGTATGTCAACATCCCAACCCTTCTATAGAAATTTTGCACAAGGAAATCCATATTTCCCTTTCCACATTCAACAACAATATGACCCCCCACATCCTCAACAAAATGTCAGGATTAACTTTGTCCAACCTTCTTTCTATCAATTGCAACAGACACTTGAACAACTCAATACTACTAACCCCTTGAATAATGGGAAAAAGAAAGGAAAGAACAAATAAAATGGAAACAAGACATAGGTTGGTAATCCATAGCAACATAACATTCAGGGTGGGTGAAATCCCCCTAATCGCAACCAAAATCCTAACTAATGCCCCAACAACCCACAAAACACAAGAAAGAATTCTAGACTAATCATCCTTCTTCCCTCTATGGAGAGTATGTACATTACACCTATCACTGCCTCAAATTGCCAAATTCAAATGCATGAAAGAAGATATAGGTAACCATAGTGGCCAATCAATAGGTAACCAACAACCTATAGCACTACAAACACCTTTCCCTTAATAAGGAGTATTTGTTGCACAACAGGAGAATGCCACTTCTCATTTCAATAACATAGCAGTTGGAAACACCCAAGATATGTTATTCATGAGATTTACATGAATGTAGTAGACATCCTATTGTAAACACATCATCAAGGATATAACTCTCCTATTGAGCCTAATCTCTCATTAGCAGAGGCAATGCCATCTACTTCAACACCCCCCGCTCCCCCCGCCCCATCTTAACTATATTGCATCCTCCCATAAACTTAATTGTTAGGTTGACTAAAGGACCATGTTGAGGCCTCAACAACCCCCCTTAATTTCTTTGAAATTATAGGACCATCCATGTAAATATTACTAATATTACTTTAGGGATGCTTTAATTTTGCTAATTTTTGGAGATTTTCATTTTTCTTAGAGTTTTCTTTTTTTATTGCACCATTGCTTTCGTTTTTCTGCCAACTTTCCAATGGTTAAATATTGGTTGATTTAGTCGCATGGTTTGGAATATATCATTGAACAGCTTTAATGTCTAGAAGAATATCTGGAAAATTAAGAAAACTTCTGAGAACATGTGGTTACAACTGAACTTTACCTTGAGATATGTGCAGACCCAAATAATCAATATAAGTTTTTGCAATCTGGAACTTCTCTGCAGTAGCTGACAAAACTAATCCATGAGAATAAACATGCTGATAAAATTGTTCTAAATGTTTCTTGTGCTCAGCAATGTCTCGACTGAATACCAATAGATCATCAATATATACAATGACAAATTCTAATGATCTAAAAATATCTTCCATCCGTTTTTGGAATTCAGATGGAGCATTCTTTAATCCAAATGGCATAACAGTCCATTGGAATTGACCAAGGGGTACTACAAACCCTGTTTTATATCTATCTTATGGAACAATACCAATCTGCCAGAAACCACTTTTAAGATCAAATTTTCTAAACAAATTAGCATTGGAAATTTTAGCAAATAACAAGTATTTATTGGGTAGAGGACACCTGAGAGGCAGTAATGCTTCATTTAATGACTTGTAATTGATGACAAGTCTCTTCTTACCTTGTTTCTGCTTTGAATTCTTGTTCACATAGAATGTTGGACAAGCCCAAGGACTTTTGCATGGTTCTATTAGTTTAGTGTCACGGAGCTGTTGGATTTCTGTTTCACAGAGTTCTTGTTCAGAAGGACTCATGTGATTCGCTGAAGCCTTCTGAGGCTTGTTCTATTTTCCTTCATTGTATGGTAGTGAGATGAAGTATTTTTCTGTGGTCCAGAAAGCATCTAGATAATCTGAGGTATATTCAACTTTCATCTTATCAACAACCTCTCTTAATACTTCTTCACCATGAAGCTCTGCATGCTTCACTATTTTTTGGATCTTTATCAGATCAGTGAAAACTGTGGCAACTGTATCAAGCTAATCTGGATTTATCTTAACAACATAATTACTCTTAGAAGGAAGAGTAACTTTTTTGGAAGTAGTAGTCAACATAACAGAATCAAGATTGAATGTTATTGGCATGTGTTTCTTCAAAAAACCTTGTCCTAACAACATATCAGATCCTATGTCATAACTGTACAAATTTACATAAGTTGTAACATCACCAATTAGAATAGGAAAAACTGGAGCAATGTACTTAATCTGAATGATTTGTTTGTTTACAGCGTTGAATTGAACAGATGTAGGCTACCAATAATAAGATAGAATAGCTTTGTGTTTGCAGCAACTGCTCATAGCACCAGTGTCTATTTGAGCATCCAAAGTGTATGCTTTAATTCCATGGATTTTAATTCCTATGGTGATAATGACTCTATCTCCAACACTTTGTATATCTATCATTGATTGTGACTTGGAAGTAAGTGCAGGATTAGGAGAGATGTCTGCTCTTTTCATCAATAGAGTAGTCAATTATGAGTTACACTCATCTAGTTCAGCCATCTCATTCTGTAATAAATCTGCTAGTGTAACCATTTTAAGTCTATTCTGCCTCATAGACTCTTCTAGACTACAAATACGAGCAACAAGAGATTCTTCTTCTGGAATGGTTGAAAACTTACCCGGCTTGAGGAGTATAGACTAGGATTCAAGGAGATACCATTCTTTAGGATCGATCTCTTCTTATTCTTCATTTTCTTCTTCATAAGGGAGTTGTTTCTTTTGCTTGCTTTCTTTGGGAAATTGATTTTTCAACAGGTGGAGTTTATCCTCTAATCTCCTTTTTACAGTAAACAATGCAGGAGCAAGATTAGCAATTTGTTCATTTATAGAATTAAATTGATTTTGAATATTGCTCTTCTGGAAGGCGCTGAACATGTTAATATGACTGAAAAAATGTTTCATCAGAATCAGAATTCAAACTCATCTTATTGAAAGAAGGATCTAAATTATCAAAATTGCCAGAGCTTTCAGACTCTGTATCTGAAGGAGAAACCAATGTTCCACCAAGTCCCCTGGAGGTGGGAGCGAGGGGGCGAGGGAGCCTGGGAGTGGCCTATGCAAAAGCTCCCTACCAATTTTCAGGAAACGTGGGGGACGTCGGGGTCATAAAAATTATAAAATATAAAAATATATATAATATTATAATATTATATATGATATATCATTGAAAATTTAATAATAAATATTTATAATGCAACTGTATTTTTCATTTTTGCAAGGAATGTATATACAGTCATCATACACTTACATCATGAAAGATAAATCATAAATGATAAAATTTAAAAATTATAAATTGATGAATGATGAATCATCTAACTGAAACAAATTTAAAACTTAAAACTTAAAACATACATCATAGATTCATATGTAACTTTGTAACTGTACAATCATTAATGTAACTACTAACAATGTACAATGAAAATAAAGTTTAAGATATCATATGAGTCATGACATATATGATATTATATCAAGATTCAAAATAAACTTTAAACTGAAGTTTACAACTCAAGTCTGAAACATAAATATTAAAACTTAAAAGCAAATAAGTTTAAAGTTATGTTTGCAACAGTGAAACATAAAACATAAAACATAACTTCTTCCAACTGCGGGCTTCTTCCGGCGGCTGCAGCAAGTGCTAAGGGTTGGGCGGCAAGTGCTAAGTGCGGGTACAATGATACAATGAAAACAAATGAAACCTAAAAACTAATTTAATTAAACAATCGATTATTATATATTTTTTATTTTTTTCATTTATTTTTTTTTAAATTGTGGACCCCACATGCCCGCTCACGCTCCTTCCCGTCCCCGCACGCCCCCTCCACGCTCCCTCATGCTCCCGAAAGCACCCTCGACCCCGTCCCCTCACGCCCCCTCACACTCCCTCCCGTCCCCTCACGCCCCCTCACACTCCCTCCCGTCCCCTCATGCTCCCTAAAGCACCCTCGACCCTTCAATCTGAGGAAACGTCCCCTTTGACGTCCCCCTTAATTTTTTGATTTTTGGGGGCGTAGGGAAACGTCTCCTGGAAGTCCCCAAGACCCCGGAGCGCGAGGGGGAAAGGATTCTAAACCCCTAGGTGGGGGGCGAGTCCCCATGTAACACTGGGAGAAACAGAGAAGTATTCATCTGAACCTGATTGGGAAGTTAATTCCCATTCATCTGGTTTGTGGACAGAAGTAAAAATTTCCGTTATCTTCATTTTTGTTTTTCCTTTCTTTTCTGGACATTTATTGGCCCAGTGGCCTTCTTTTCCACAAATGAAACAAACTGATTTCTTAGCTGGCTTTTGTCTTTTTCTGAAAATACATCTTCTCTTGGAAAATTTCTTCCTTGGGAAATATTTCTTTTTATCAAATCTGGGATAATATTTTGATTTGGATTTCTTATCATTCCTACCAGACTTGGAAGAAGAACAATGACATTCTGATTTGGAAGCTTTTGGCTTACCTTTGTAACAACCATAGTTGTACATTTCACTAAAAGCATTGCATAAAGCAGAGCTGAAATTCATCTGCTTTTTGAAATTCTTTTTGACTTTAGCAGCAGCACATTCTTTCTGGAAAATTGTGATTATATGCTAATGCAAGGAGGCAAAAGACAAAGTGTCTAATTGCACACGATTAGTCTCAAGGTAAGAATTTATCAATTCAGGAATGCGTCCTGGCATGGATGCAATGTAATGGCGTAAATAAGCCACATTGTGTGGATCAATAGTTTTGTACAGTAAAGTCTGCATGGTACAATAATAATCATGTAATTGATCTAAATTACACAACCTTTGTGACATATATAATTGGGCATGATGTTCAGCATCAGGGGGCAGAGTTCCCAAAAATTCTTGAACAACAGCAGTGAATATTGCTTGTATTGGATCATCATCCTCTCCAGTGATTGTTGTTCTTTCTTCTTCAGGCATGTGTTCCCACCATTGTTTGAGGATACCTGTAAAGGCCCAAGTGATGTGAGTTGTAATATCAGAACAAGATGCTCTTGTTTCTGCTTTATACTGTAAAGCCCATGAATGTACTTTATGCAGTACTGTAAGTACTTGATCATGTGTGAGACAATCAATATTTATTAACAAAGTGTTTGCATAACCTCTTTGAGGGTTATTATCTATGCGGACATTTGTAGTTTCTAGATTATGGGTATATCTTGAAAAAGGACTGCGAAATGAGCTTTTGTGCCCATCTCCACCATTGTTTTTAAGAGATTTATGAGAATGAAAGAAAGATTCATTACGTCCTCTTTTTACACCACTACTTTCTTCTTGATGAGGTTCACTTATTTCATTTCTCATTTTTTCATCTTGATCAAGCATAGATTCTGTATATTTGATGTCTGACACTTCTTCTCGCTTTTGGCAAAGCATTTTTAAACTGACATATCCTTTAGGAATCTTTTGAATAGGAGGAATTGCTGCAACTTTGCTTCCCATTAAAGCAATTTTTTCTTTGGCTAGATTTACTGCTCCTTGAATTCTCTCTAAAGGAATATTTTCAGACGAATCAATCTTTTTGTACAGAAAACTTCTAAGACCTGAACTGGATGTCTTAGATTCTGATTTCTAAGGAGGGTATTTAAACTGATAGCTTGACCTAGCTATTTCAGTATAATTTGGAGGAGACAAGGGTCGAGGAAAAACTAAATGCAAACAGGATATTGACTTTTGGATTATGCCCAGATTAGATTGGATATCTAATAATGCTTTGGAATGTTCATTCTGTTTGCCAAGAACATCATCATAAGCAGTATGCAATTTTCTTACATGATCTCTTATTTCTAAAACATCTTTTGCAAGATCATCTAAATTTTGTGCAATACAGACTGCTTGATAATTAGCATAATTTTGCATCTTGATTGTTTCACTAGGTTCTGGATCTGTAATATTTCTCATTTGAAACCATTGAAAATCTGACTGGAGAGTACCATTCTTAAATCGCCGATTTGCATTTCCAGGCTCAAGATTTCTTTCTTGAATGATAGCTCTTTGCTGATCAGGTGTCCCTCTAGGAAAACTGAAACTCATTAATTATTTAGTAGGGATTATGATCTAGATTCAATTAGGACAATTGACATGTTGTCCATTATGCTCTTCAATGGAAGAAGTTCCAGGTTCATGTGTCTAGTAAGTAGAAGGAACTGGATTACTGGAAGAATTTTCTTGACAGTATGTGCAGTCAGAAGAGAGTAACCCATGAGTAGGTAACTGTTTTCTCAAATGTTTGGAAGATTTTGAGATCGAAACTAGCTTCTTCTCTACCACCGGGAAAGGAAATGAATCAAACGGAGAAAATGGGAAAGGACGAGAAAGTGAAGCAGAAAGTCTGGGATTGGTGAACCGAAGACTTTTATGACCATCAGTAGATTGAACAACTTGCAGTTGTTAAGGCAGAATGGTAGTCTGTAATTGAGGATATTTTTTTTCAGAAGCATCTATTTCTAATATGAATGGTAATTCAGAATTAGGCAAACTCAAAGAAGGGAGCTGCTGAATCTTGTGTTTAATTGATTTGACTGCTATAGTCATGGCATCTGTCCATGTTGAACAAACCTTCAATCTTTGTTTCAATATTTTAGTATCTTTGGATTGTTGTTCATAGAACTGGCGGATATAATTCAGACATCCTAAGAATCTTTGAACAGCTTTAATGTCTGGAAGAATATATGGAAAATTAAGGAAACTTCTGAGAACATTTGGTTGCAACTGAACTTTACCTTGAGATATGTGCAGACCCAAATAATCAATAGAAGTTCTTGCAATCTGGAACTTCTCTGCAGTAGTTGACAAAACTAATCCATGAGAATAAACATGCTGATAAAATTGTTCTAAATGTTTCTTGTGCTCAGCAACGTCTCGACTGAATACCAATAAATCATCAATATATACAATGACAAATTCTAATGATCTAAAAATATCTTCCATCCGTTTTTGGAATTCAGATGGAGCATTCTTTAATCCAAATGGCATAACAGTCCATCGGAATTGACCATGGGGTACTACAAACCCTGTTTTATATCTATCTGCTGGAACAATACCAATCTGCCAGAAACCACTTTTAAGATCAAATCCTCAAAACACATTAGCATTGGAAATTTTAGCAAATAACAAGTCTTTATTAGGTAGAGGATACCTAAGAGGCAGTAATGCTTCATTTAATGACTTGTAATTGATGACAAGTCTCTTCTTACCTCGTTTCTGCTCTGAATTCTTGTTGACATAGAATGTTAGACAAGCCCAAGGACTTTTGCATGGTTCTATCAGTTTTCTGTCAAAGAACTGTTGGATTTTTGTTTCATAGAGTTCTTGTTCAGAACGACTCGCTTGATTTTCTGAAGCCTTCTGAGGCTTGTTCTGTTTTCCTTCATTGTATGGTAGTGAGATGAAGTATTTTTCTCTAGTCAAGAAAGCATTCGGAGAATCTTAGGTACAGCCAACTTTCATCTTATCAACAACCTCTCTTAATACTTCTTCACCATGAAGCTCTGCATGCTTCACTATTTTCTAGATCTTTGTCAGATCAGTAAAAACTCTGGCAACTGTATCAGGCTGATCTGGAGTTATCTTAACAACATAATTACTCTTAGAAGGAAGAGTAACTTTTTTGGAAGTAGTAGTCAACATAACATAATCAAGATTGAATGTTATTGGCATGTGTTTCTTCATAAAATCTTGTCCTAACAACATATCAGATCCTGTGTCATAGCTGTACAAATTTACATAAGTTGTAACATCACCAATTAGAATAGGAAAATCTGGAGCAATGTACTTAATCTGCATGATCTGTTTGTTTACAGCTTTGAATTGAACAGATGTAGGCTGCCAGTAATAAGCTAGAATAGCTTTGTGTTTGCAGCAACTTCTCATAGCACCAGTGTCTATTTGAGCATCCAAAGTGTATGCTTTAATTCCAGGCATTTTAATTCCTATGGTGATAATGACTCTATCTCCAACACTTTGTATATCTATCATTGATTGTGACTTGGAAGTAAGTGCAGGAGTAGGAGAGACGTCTGCTCTTTTCATCAATAGGGTAGTCAATTTTGAGTTACACTCATCTAGTTCAGCCATCTCATTCTGTAATACATCTGCTAGTGTAACCATTTTAAGTCTATTCTGCCTCATAGAATCTTCTAGACTACAAATATGAGCAACAAGAGATTCTTCTTCTGGAATGGTTGAAAACTTACCCGGCTTGAGGAGTATAGACTGGGATTCAGGGAGATACCATTTTTTAGGATCGATCTCTTCTTCTTCTTCATTTCTTCTTCATAAGGGAGTTGTTTCTTTTGCTTGCTTTCTCTGGGCAATTGATTTTTCAACAGTTGGAGTTTATCATGTAATCTCCTTTTTACAGTAAACAATCCAGGAGCAAGATTAGCAATTTGCTCATTTATAGAATTAATTTGATTTTGAATATTGTTCTTCTAGAAGGCGTTGAACATGTTAATATGACTGATAAATGTTTCATCAGAATCAGAATTCAAACTCATCTTATTGAAAGAAGGATCTAAATTATCAGAACTTTCAGAGCTTTCAAACTCTGTATCTGAAGGAGAAACAGAGAAGTATTCATCTGAACCTGATTGGGAAGTTAATTCCCATTCATCTGGTTTGTGGACAGAAGTAAAAATTTCCATTATCTTCATTTGTGTTTTTCCTTTCTTTTCTGGACATTTATTCGCCCAATGGCCTTCTTTACCAAAAATATAACAAACTGATTTCTTAGCTGGCTTCTGTCTTTTTCTGAAAATAAATCTTCTCTTGGCAAATTTCTTCCTTGGGAAATATTTCTTTTTATCAAATCTGGAATAATATTTTGATTTGGATTTCTTATAATTCCTACCAGACTTGGAAGAAGAAAAATGACATTCTGATTTGGAAGCTTTTGGCTTACCTTTGTAACAACCATAGTTGTATGTTTCACTAAAAGCGTTGCATAAAGCAGAGCTGAAATTCATCTGCTTTTTTAAATTCTTTTTTACTTTAGTAGCAGCACAATCTTTTTGGAGAATTGTGATTATATGCTGATGCAAGGAGGCAAAAGACAAAGTGTCTAATTGCACACGATTAGTCTCAAGGTAAGAATTTACCAATTCAGGAATGCGACCTGGCATGGATGCAATTTAATGGCGTAAATAAGCCACATTGTGTGGATCAATGGTTTTGTACAGTAAAGTCTGCATGGTACAATAATAATCATGTAATTGATCTAAATTACACAACCTTTGTGACATAAATAACTGGGCATGATGTTCAGCATCAAGGGGCAGAGTTCCCAAAAATTCTTGAACAACAGCAGGGAATATTGCTTGAAGTGGATCATCATCCTCTCCAGTGATTTTTTGTTCTTTCTTCCTCAGGCATGTGTTCCCGCCATTGTTTGAGGATACCTGTAAAGGCCCAAGTGATCTGAGTTGTATTATCATACCAAGATGCTCTTGTTTCTGCTTTACACTGTAAAGCCCATGAATGCACTTTATGCAGTACTGTGAATACTTTATCATGTGTGAGACAATCAATATTTATTAACGAAGTGTTTGCATAACCTCTTTGAGGGTTATTATCTATGCGGACATTTGCAGTTTCTAGATTATGGGTATATCTTGAAAAAGGATTGTGAAATGAGTTTTTGTGTGCATCTCCACCATTGTTTTTAGGAGACTTATGAGAATGAAAGAAAGATTCATTTCGTCCTCTTTTTACACCACTACTCTCTTCTTGATGAGGTTCACATATTTCATTTCTCATTTTTTCATCTTTATCAAGCATAGATTCTGTATATTTGATGTCTGACACTTCTTCTCGCTTTTGGCAAAGCATTTTTAAACTGACATATCCTTTAGGGATCTTTTGAATAGGAGGAATTGTTGAAACTTTGCTTCTCATTAAAGCAATTTTTTCTTTGGCTAGATTTACTACTCCTTGAATTCTCTCTAAAGGAATATTTTCAGAAGAATCAATCTTTTTGTACAGCAAACTTCTAAGACCTAAATTGGATTTCTTAGATTCTGATTTTTGAGGAGGGTATTTAAACTGATAGCTTGACCTATTTATTTCAGTATAATTTGGAGGAGACAAGGGTTGAGTCAAAATTGAATGCAAACTGGATATTGACCTTTGGATTATGCCCAGATTAGATTGGATATCTAATAATGCTTTGGAATTTTCATTCTGTTTGTCAAGAACATCATCATAAGCAGTATGCAATTATCTGAGATGATCTTTTATTTCTAAAACATCTTTTGCAAGATCATCTAAATTCTGTGCAATATAGACTGCTTGATAATTAGCATATTTTTGCATCTTGATTGTTTCACTAGGTTCTGGATCTGTAAGATTTCTCATTTGAACCCATTGAAAATCTGACTGGAGAGTACCATTCTTAAATCGCCGATTTGCATTTCCAGGCTCAAGATTTCTTTCTTGAATGGTAGCTCTTTGTTGATGAGGTTTCCCTCTAGGAAAATTGAAACTCTTTAATTATTTAGTAGGGATTATGATCTGGATGCAATCAGGACAATTGAAATGTTGTCCATTATGCTCTTCAATGGAAGAAGTTCTAGGTTCATGTGTCTGGAAAGTAGAAGGAACTGGATTACTGGAAGAATTTTCTTGACAGTATGTGCAGTCAGAAGAGATTAACCCATGAGTAGGTAACTGTTTTCTCAAATGTTTGGAAGATTTTGAGGTCGAAACTAGCTTCTTCTCTACCATTGGGAAAGGAAATGAATCAACTGGAGAAAATGGGAAAGGACGAGAAAGTGATGCAAAAAGTCTGGGATTGGTGAAACGAAGACTTTTATGACCATCAGTAGATTGAACAACTTGCAGTTGCTGAGGCTGAGTGGTAGTCTGTAACTGAGAATATTTTTGAGCAATTGGTGCATAATCACTCTTCCATTCATCAGGTAGTATGCACTCAGTAAAACCAATATGTAATGGAGTGGCATTTCCTGGACCAACAATGACACCTTCTTTTAAAGCACGTTGATTCAATTTAGGATCTAGTGGAGGCATGTAACTAGATACAAAACGCAGACATACTGTAGTATGTAGCTATGCAATATGCGACTGGTCTGCTACATTAAAACCATGGAACTGGATATATGCATGTAAAAATTCATTGATATATGGATCTGTCAATGAAACTTGGTATCTTGGAACAAGGGATGACCAAGCTAGACCATTATTCAAAGGACTCTTAAAACCACCAAGCAAGGCATCTTGGAAATCATTCATCTGTGTGTCTAGTATACATGTAAGACAGGATGTAATTAGTCCTGGGCAGACCAATGGATTGATTCCAAACTGTATCAAGGTCCTTTGAATAATGGTCCAGCTTGGTCATCCCTTGTTCCAAGATACCACGTCTCATTGACAGGTCCATATATCAATGAATTTTTACATGCATATATCCAATTCCATGGTTTTAATGTAGCAGACTAGTTGCATATTGCACAGCTACATACTACAGTATGTCTGTGTTTTGTATCTAGTTCCATGCCTCCACTAAATCCTAAATTGAATCAGTGTGCTTTAAAAGAAGGTGTCATTGTTGGTCCAGGAAATGCCACTCCATTACAGATTGGTTTTACTGAGTGCATACTACCTGATGAATGGAAGAGTGATTATGCACCAATTTCTCAAAAATATTCTCAGTTACAGACTACCACTCAGCCTCAGCAACTGCAAGTTGTTCAATCTACTGATGGTCATAAAAGTCTTCGGTTCACCAATTCCAGACTTTCTGCTTCACTTTGTCGTCCTTTCCCATTTTCTCCAGTTGATTCATTTCCTTTCCCAGTGGTAGAGAAGAAGCTAGTTTCGACCTCAAAATCTTCCAAACATTTGAGAAAACAGTTACCTACTCATGGGTTACTCTCTTCTGACTGCACATACTGTTAAGAAAATTATTCCAGTAATCCAGTTCCTTCTACTTTCCAGACACATGAACCTGGAACTTCTTCCATTGAAGAGCATAATGGACAACATTTCAATTGTCCTGATAGCATCCAGATCATAATCCCTACTAAAGAATTAAAGAGTTTCAGTTTGCCTAGAGGGACACCTGATCAGCAAAGAGCTATCATTCAAGAAAGAAATCTTGAGCCTGGAAATGCAAATCGGCGATTTAAGAATGGTACTGTCTAGTCAAATTTTCAATGGGTTCAAATGAGAAATCTTACAGATCCAGAACCTAGTGAAATAATCAAGATGCAAAATTATGCTAATTATCAAGCAGTCTATATTGCACAGAATTTAGAAAAATGTTTTAGAAATAAAAGATCATGTAAGAAAATTGCATACTGCTTATGATGATGTTCTTGGCAAACACAATGAACATTCCAAAGCATTATTAGATATCCAATATAATCTGGGCATAATCCAAAAGTCAATATCCAGTTTGCATTCGATTTTGCCTCGACCCTTGTCTCCTCCAAATTATACTGAAATAAATAGGTCAAGCTATCAGTTTAAATACACTCCTCAAAAATCAGAATCTAAGACATCCAGTTCAGGTCTTAGAAGTTTGTTGTACAAAAAGATTGATTCTTCTGAAAATATTCCTTTAGAGAGAATTCAAGGAGCAGTAAATCTAGCCAAAGAAAAAATTGCTTTAATGAGAAGCAAAGTTGCAGCAATTCCTCCTATTCAAAATATCCCTAAAGGATATGTTAGTTTAAAAATGCTTTGCCAAAAGCGAGAAGAAGTGTCAGACATCAAATATACAGAATCTATGCTTGATCAAGATGACAAAATGAGAAATTAAATAAGTGAACCTCATCAAGAAGAAAGTAGTGGTGTAAAAAGAGGACGTAATGAATCTTTCTTTCATTCTCGTAAGTCTCCTAAAAACAATGGTGGAGATGCACACAAAAGCTCATTTCGCAGTCCTTTTTCAAGATATACCCATAATCTAGAAACTGCAAATGTCCGCATAGATAATAACCCTCAAAGAGGTTATGCAAACACTTTGTTAATAAATATTGATTGTTTCACACATGATCAAGTACTTACAGTACTTCATAAAGTGCATTCATGGGCTTTACAGCGTAAAGCAGAAACAAGAGCATCTTGGTCTGATACTACAACTCGGATCACTTGGGCCTTTACAGGTATCCTCAAACAATGGTGGGAACACATGCCAGAGGAAGAAAGAACAAATTGATGACTTGTTTGATCAGTTAAAGGGAGCAACAATGTTCTCGAAGATTGACTTGAGATCGGGATATCATCGGGTACACATCAAAGAAGAGGACATCTACAAGACCGCATTTCATACTAGGTATGGGCATTATTAGTTTATGGTAGTTCCTTTTGGTCTTACTAATGCTTCAGCTAGTTTCATGTGTTTTATGAATAGTGCGTTGCGTCCTTATCTGGAAAAGTGTATGATAATGTTCACTGATGATATATTGATATAGTCTAAGAATTAGGAAGAGCATGCAAAGCACCTAGTAGTAGTGTTAATATTTATGAGAGAGCATTAGTTGTATGCCAATATTAGGAAGTGTAGTTTCTTCAGATTGAATTTCATTACTTGGTACATGTTTCCAAGGAAGGTATAATAGTGGACCTAGAAATGATGAGAGTTATCATGGAGTGAGAAGCTCCTAGGAATGTGGATGAGGTTAAATCATTCATGCGACTAGCATGTTATTAAAGGAGGTTCATCAGGAAATTCTCCCGGATTGGCTATCCTATTACATATTTGCAGCGAAAAGCAAAGAAGTTAGAATGGACTGAGGAGTGTGCAACTATTTTGGAGCAGTTCAATCATTTGCTTACAAATACTTCGATCTTGAACATTTCAGATCCTGACAAATATTTCATGGTAATTATAATGCTTGCAAGAGAGGACTCGATGGAGTCCTGATGCAGGAAGGACAAGTAGCATGTTATGAATCAAGGACGTTGAATGAGTGTTGGAGAGGTAAATCTCCTTTGTGGACAGAGGCAATCCCTAGTAGCCCAGATTGGGTCTAGCAACAATCATATCACGCTAAGGCACAAATTCCTAATTTCAATAGACCAAATTGCGAAGAAGGCCTACCTTAAGTCCAACGTTGTTGTTCATAGAGAAGATAGCTGTGCCCGCTTTCTCTGCCCAGTTACATCACCTCCCGCCATCACGATCGAACACCTGCACACACAAGAAACACAACGAACACACAAGCATAAACCTAATATATGCAATTATGTATCAGTCAGAGAAGATACAACTCATAAAAATAATGAACAATACGAGTGGAACCATAACCAAAGTCGCTTATCATTAATTAATACAAAGAAAGATACAACTTGGCTCTGACGCTGAATCTTCCTTCGGTGGGTTGATAGCGGAATACGTCTCGGTAAAGCTCGTCGGGAATGGGAAAAGCCTCTCTCTTCGGTTGTCTTGACAATAATCTCCTTGCTACTGATTTGGCTCTATGAGGACTATGAAGGCTCTTGTAGCATTCTTTAGGCTATGAAGGCTCTTGGAGACTAGCTTGCAAAGGAAAATGGCAAGCTTATATAGATGGTGGAAGGGGAATTGGGATCCCTACAATCATGGGACTGGCCCTATCCTCAAGGATGCTTCCATGAGAGGTGGGAAACCACTTCCTCTACATGGAGATCTAGAGCCAAACCTCCCAAATCAATTTAGAGACCAGTTTAGGAAATGGTTGGAGTCAATATTCCACCATTTATTTTTAAAAAACACTCCTTAATAAGCCTGGCATGGGTATAAAATTGTGAAAGTGCGCCAGCTGGCGCACCCTCTTTGGAGGATTTCACCCATTGGCGCGAGGGCTGAACTGTCTAGTCACACCAAGGACAAAAAGGCTATTTTTAGGGTTTTTCACAAGGAATTGTCTTCAGGGAAATGAATGTCCTTATTCAGGGGAATGCCATGAAAGTGTTTTCAGGTCATGTCACTACTCACAGGTCATGAAATAAGCCCTCCAATGTGCGGTACGGGTAATTGCAGGGACGGTGACGAATTTCTATGTAACAGATGCCCCCTAAAGCATGAGGCCCGAAAAAGAGAGAGGGGTGAAATGCTTTACGAGAACGCGTCCAACTAAAAACACTGCCGTCCGAAAACCTGCGTAGAGAAGTACAACTGATATCTCAAATAAATGATATATGTGGTATGGGCGCAACCATCCATAACAGAGCATACAATAATCTAGATCCAAGGCATGGACGCAACCATCCAATGAGGATCGATAAATAAACTCAAGCATGGTCGCAACCATCCAAAGAATGAGTCATGTAACCAATCATAATAATCCACATAATCGCAGCCTGGATTCTAATAGACAAAATCCAGGGTCTTGTGCTCCATCTCGACCTGAACAAAGTACAAGTTCAAGCATGTGAATAAGTGAGCTGAATTCGAACATGCAAGAACATCGTCTGGTTACCAACCAATGATGAAAGCTATTAACAGACACGAGAGATACCACCAATCGTGACAATGGACCTAAAGGTACTATAGGTACAATCTATGGTATGTGAATCAGTGAGCTGGCATCGAACACCCGTAGAATCACTCAATCAGAGGTCAATGATAAAAACCACATGTCGAACGTGAAGAACCTACCATTGAGGCATGCAGGCTCCAAGGTACCAGAAGCGAGTCTCTAGATCAGCTTCCCGGATAATGAGCTGAATTCGACAGGAATTGACCTTGATTGAAGGTGGGCCATAGTGTTTCCCACATCATCGACGCAAGACAAAGGAACATAATGTTTTGTGAATCAGGATCACATGAGAATCAGAGGAAGGTTGAAACTTTGCAGAGGTCAACTTCTCTTGAACATATCGGCAGGACGACAGTGGATTTGGCAGTATTTGAAATCAAAGGATTTGAGGTCATGATGACGAGGCAAAGAACAGATGAGAGGTCAAAAAGGATTACCCAAACACACAGAGGCAAACGTAAAATGAGATGAGATTTCCCCAACCTGACACGAATGTAGACAAGTGCCATGTTCAAGAGCGACATACTGCCGACACGACGATGATACTGGTTCCATCTTTCCTCACCATCTCTGGTGAGTACCCAAATTAGTTTTGAAGACAAGCTTGAAGAGGATAGCATATGCTTGTAATATAAATACATCCTTCAGACGAATCCATCCTAGTACATTTAACGAGCCCTAGGAAGGAGAAACTCGAATATCATCATTATGACTGAATCCGATGTCATCAGGGTTTAGCGAGTCTGACAAAGGAAGAACTCGGTGTATTTTCATGTTTAGAGAGTTTGAAAGAAAATAGAAAATTAAACTCCAATAGTCCCTTTTCGTAAATAGTTCCTCAAATCCGAAAAGGTAGAAAACTATGTCTGAGGAAACCTCCTAGTCGCGATAGGCTAGGGTATTCCTTTTTCGTAAATAATCTATCCCAGCCCGAAAAAGGGGTAAACGTATACTGGGTAGATGTCGTTTTGCAGCCACTTTAACGAGATCGAAACGAGCTGAAAGATGACTCCAAAAATGACTTTTTCATGTTTTTACCCAGGGGTTGAAAAGTTTGAAAATAGCACTGTCACATCTCAAACATGTAAAAACTTGTATTACTTTTTTACAAAAACAAAGTGTAAAATCCATTTTAAACAAAATATATTAAAATATTGAGAAAAAATGACTTTTAAACTAGTTTTGACTTCAAAAGTTATAATCTGTACAAATGGTATAAAAACATATTTACTTTTAATTTTTTACCTCATTTGAAGGAAACAACAGTCTTTTTGTGCAAACTTGGCTTCGGTATTCGTTCGTGGAAGTCCGAGGACATCATTGAGTTCTAATCTGTTTTGGTGGGGGCAACCTGGCCTCTCTGTTTGATCTATTTTTATGAATTTCCATTGTGCCGTTTGACCTCCAGAGAACCCTTTGGGTACCAGGGCTTCCGCCCATTAAACGGAGTATCGGGCACGAACCCGCACCAATGAACACCACTGCTCACGAGAATTCGCGCCAAAGTGACCTGCTTGTGATTTCATTAAATTTTCAAAATGCCAGGCAATCTCCGTGGATATTGAATGCACAACGGTCTAAACAAGTCGTTGATATTTTTAACAATACATTGGTGACAGTGTTCAGGCAATAGTTATTGAATGAAGAACATGGAGAAGAAGACGAAATGTCCATGCAAAACAAAGCTTGCATGAATGCACTCCGGAACTGTGGTCTCAAGAAATTCTTCCTCACGCCATGCTTGCGAGCTCAACCTGAGCTATTACAGTACTTGGTCAGCATATGGGATGAAAACAAGGAAGTGTTCAAACTTTGGGACCAAGTGCTAGAACTTGAGGTCTACCGTCTGTTATAGCAGGACCTGTCTCCTTGAGAGTAGGTGCCATATGACAGAGGATGGACATGGAGAGAATATGGAACGGTGTGTGGGGCGCTGGGGCACAGAGACAAGGTCGAGTGGGAAGTGGACGTCCACCATCTGGGCCCGCTCTCGATGGTGCTTCACACCATTGTCCAGGCTACGAGATCACGAGGCACGCCAGGCAACCAGAGTCTGCATCCTACTAACCTCCCGTGTGCTGGTCTCTGATGACCGATTGAGCACGGTGGCCAAACACGCCGGCGGCTAACAAAATCGCTTGAAATTCGAGCTAAGCAATTTTTGGGGTTCCACCGTGCCCAGTGTCGTTCCGTCGAGCAGCCTACCCATTTTTGGGGCCAAGACAGCAAATTGTTTAAGCTGACAAGAGGCCAGGGATGACATTGAGCGGCACTTATGCCGAAGTGGGAGGGCAATGGATGTCCTGGAGGCCCGAGTTATTTTCATGGTTACGGCGTCAACTAATCATTTTTTAGGATTGGCCATGTGCTGGGACCGATTTCACTGGAGACCGAGATCTTCCGCTCCCGGAGGGGGAGGACTGGGACGAGGAGTTGGGTATGACTCTCTTCTTCTTTTTTAATGTATTTACGATTTTTTGATACATGCCCATTCTAACAACAGTTCTATGTGTATGCAGATGTTGGCCAAGAGCGACCTGCCTTCATGTCGCCTATTGCGCGGAGAACTCCTCTCGCACATGACCCTCGGGCAGAGGGTGCCGAAGGAGGAGAGCTGATCCAAAACCTTGAGGGCATTGCCCGGGGGATTCCAGACTGTGTCCGGCTAGCAGATGTTCCGATGGCATATCAGAGACACATGGTGGGGGTGCCTAGTCACCTCCACTGACTCTTGAGACGCTTGGTGCGCGCGGTGACATGTTACCACGAGCACCATGCTGATTACACATCTAGGGCTTTTTCATACATATATTTTTGAGAGACATGTCGTCTCCGGCTATATTAGGACGAACATGTATATTTTGATTTTATGTGATGCACACTATGCAAACATTTGACACATATATCTATATATCTATTTTTGGATGGATCTTTTTAAATGTGACGATGTTTTTTTTTATAAGTTGCGCAAATGTCTATCTAGAACCATATTAGCTACTACATCTGTTAATTTATTCATATGTTTGGGTATGTGTTGATATGTGATATAATCAAAATTTCTTTCCAGTAAACGAATAAGTAGATACAGACGTAAAATGGATGGGTTTCTAACTGAATAATGACCATTAAGCTGTAATACTACAAGTTGTGAGTCCGGATATACAAGTAATTCACGAATACCGAGGTCCATTGCCTCGGTTAATAATTTCAATATGGCACTATATTCCGCGATATTATTTGTAGCAGGACCCAGACACACACCTTGCAGGTTGACCAACTCACCAGCAGGATCGTAGATTACCTAGGCTGCCGAAGACAGATTCTTGGTACTACGGGAGGCACCATCCGCGAAACCAACAAACGGAGTAATAGACATCTGCACAATTAGGAAGACCCGATCAACAGAAAGATTCTTACATTTCACACCACACCACAGCTGCACACAAATGAATATACACACCTATGTACAGACACCACACCAAAAATAACTCAAGCGTAGTATTTTTTAAGGTACAGCCCATTCCTAGGCTGCGTCAACAGAACTCCTTCGTAATCAATGAGCTCATAAGCCCCATTTTTCAATACTCATTTTACTATATAGGGCCCATGCCACATGGGTTGGAACTTTCCTGCTCCAAGTTTTTCGTGCGCTTGGTCGTATAGGAGGACGAGGCCCCCTTCGACAAAGGAACGTGGAGAAACTGATTGATCAAAGTGAGCTTTAACCCGCTTCTTCTATGCTTCAATGATTAAGGCAGCCAAGCGGCGAGTTTCATCCAGCCGTTCCAAATACAAGAGACGTTCTTCTTCAGGAGAAGTGTCGGGAAAAATTTCCACAGCCAACTTTAAAGAAGGAATTTTGCATTCAACTGGGAGAGTTTCTTCTAGACCATACACCAATTGGAATGGTGTGAATCCAGTCGCACTCTTTGCTGACGTCCGATAAGCAAATAGAGCTGAGAACAATTGGAGATTCCAATTTGACTTATGAATACCAATTTTCCGTTGAATCATTGTGACCAAAACTTTGTTCACAGCCTCAACCTGGCCATTTTCCTGGGGGTAATCTGGCATTGAGCTATCATGTCGCAAGCCCAATTTTGTTGTCAATTCGACCATCATGTAATCTCGAAAATGAGTGCCATGATCAGTAACAATGGCCTGAGGGACCCCGAAACATGCAATAATGTGGTTGAAAATAAACTGGGCAGTTGTCTTACCGTTTGCGGCTAGTGTAGGCATCGCTTTGGCCCACTTAGTAAAGTAGTCTACAGCGACGATTATATATGCATGCCCGCCGGCCAAATGAGGGTTACACGTCATGAAATCTACGCCCCATTTTTAAAAATGGCCTATGGTAATGACAAGGTGCAGAGGGAGGGGTGGCGCGCGCATCTTGCGTTGAAAAACCCGCCACGAATGACATTTTCAGACTGCAACAATACAGTCTTTGAATATCGACGGCCAGAAGTAGCCCGCACACAGAATATTCTGGGCGGTGGCATATCCGGACATGTGACTACCACAGGTGCCATTGTGACAGTCATTCAAGACTCTTTCAGCCTCTTCCAGGGTCAAGCACTGAATCTACTCCAACCGGGTATAAGGTATCTCCTACAATGCGGTAGGGTTGAGACTGATGCCGAATCTGACGTCGAGCATCTTTGTTCAACTTAGACCGAAAATTTGAAGTTTGAAGATACACAATGATGTCACTATACCATGGATTGCGAGTGCTGATAAGGAAGAGTGTTTCGTCCGAGATATGATCCTCGGAGTGAGATAGGGTGGAGTCTGTCGGGAGGGAGCAAAGGAGATCCGCAAAAACCAGTGATTTGGTCGACTTAGCAGTGGTAAACTCTAAATCGAACTCCTGAAGGATGACAATCCATTTGGAGTACTTGCCCCCCAGTAATTGTCGAGATAGAATGTATGTCATGGGGTTGTAATCCGAAACCATGGTTACTATACGCAACAGGATGTAGTGGCGGAACCGTTGCACAGCTTGCACTGCGGCTAATGCCAGTTTCTCGACGTGAGCGTAACGTGTTTCTGTGTCGAGAATATTCTGTGATAGATAATAAACAACGTGTTCATTTCCATCATTGTCATCCTACACCAAAACCATAGCTATGGTGCTAAACGCGGCGGCCAAGTATAGAGTGAAGTCACGGTGATAGTTTGGAGGAAAAAGCAACGGAGCATTAACGACTAACGTCTTGAGCTTCTCGAAGGATCACTGAGCAATCTCGTCCCAATGAAAGGGAACATTTTGCTTTAAAAGACGCGTGAATCCTTTGGCCACTTCCGCGTAGTTCGAGATGAAGCGTCATAGGCAATTAGCTTTTCCCTGCAGACTCTGCAATTGGTGTAATGAAGAGGGTGATGGGAGATTGACAATAGCCTCGACCTTTAGGGGGTCATGGATAATTCCATCCTTGGAGACTATGAACCCCAAAAGACAGCCAGAATCCACGCAAAAGATGCATTTATGAGGGTTAAGCTTGATATTATAGCGTCTACAGTGAAGGAAAATCTGGTGGAGGTGTTCGGGATGGTCCTCTCGCCGAGCTGAATGAGCTGGCAGATCATCTAGATAAGGCTGAACGATATGGCGTATGTCATGGAATGCGTAAGACATAGCACGCTGGAAAGTAGCTCCAGCATTCTTAAAGCCAAACGGGAGCTTTTTATAAGCAAAGGTACCCCACAGACATATGAATGCAGTCTTGTGTTGATCGGCAGGTAAAATATTTATCTGATTGTACCCTGAAAATCCGTCCATCAGGGAATAAATATCACTCCCAGCACATTTATCAATGATTTGATCTATGAAGGGAGTGGGGTAATTGTCCTTAGGACAGGCCAAATTAATATCACGGTAATCAACGCAGACTCTTATAGTACCCTGCTTCTTATCTATAAGGACAATATTTGAGACCCATTCTGTGAGGGGAATCGGGTAAATGAAGCCCGCGTTCAGAAGTTTTTCAACTTCTTCTTTAATGGCAACGGCTTTGCGAGGATGCATTGGGCGTAGGCACTGGCGCACGAGTTTCGCACCGGGATAGGTAGGAAACTCGTGCACCACTATGATGGGATCAATCCCAGGCATTTCCTCATAGGACCAAGCAAACACGTCTCTGAATTCACAGAAAATATGGGTATAAACTTGTATCTCATCAGGAGAACAAGTCACTCCCACATGTATGTTCTCGACTATCCCCGGTTTGACGGAGATTTCGATTGGAATGGTTTTAGTAATGTTGCTCAGGTTTTCCTCTGAAAGGACCTCATGAGTCAATATGGGCGTCTGGAGAGGTGGAGTAGGAACCTGAGACGCAAAATGCTCTAGACAATCGGACATTGCCCCTAGGCTGGGCATGAAGGAGGAACGATGATGTCCATCGCTCCAAGGCAGCTCCTCAAGAGACATTGTTTCAACAATGGCTTCATCAAAAGGGAAGATCTCTTTAATAGGATCAGCTGAGTCGGCCTTGCCAAGCCAGGGGGATTGGGAATAGATATCTAAAGCCATGCTCGAAGGAGCATGTTAAGGAGGAGGAGGATTGGATGCGGCGACAATTTCACAGTAATTAATCTTTATTGGAGTTAAGGGCATCGATTCTCCAAAATCAGTCACCTGTTCAGGCGAAGGGATAATCCATGGGTCGTCAAATCTAGAGATCATATTAACTTGAACGGTGTGCGGTGGTAGCGCGGGAAAAATACCCATGAGGACGAGGTCCTTGAAGAGACCAGGTCCTACACTGTCAGGAGGATTGGGGATTTGATCCACATAAGGAACGTTGTTCTCAGAGGATGAGGTGAAGAAAGACAACTGATCCACAGTAACGATTTTTCCCTCATGAGGAAACTTGAGAAGTCGGAAGAGGGTGGATGGCACACATAACATAGCATGAATCCAACTACGGCTGAGAAGAAGATTGTAGTTAAGCTTGGTGTCAACCACTTCTACTTCTACGTTGATTATCTTTCCTTGTAACGTAATCGCCAAACTCTCGAGAACACCCAAGGGTTTTGATTCCCGACCATTGAATGCCCCTAAGGCATTGGGAGACGATGAAAGAGTCGGAGATCCAATGGCCTTCCAGCAGGCAGATGACATGACACAGGTGGAAGCACCTTCATGCACAACGGCCCTATGGATGTTGAGGTCGTTGATCCCGACTTGGATCACAAGAGCAATTTGATGCGGAAGTCAGGGGGTAAAATTTTCTAAGTCGAAGGTGAGAAGATTAGAATCAGTGGGAATGATTCCACCGATCGCATACAACAGAGCTTTACATTGCGAAGGGAAACTTTGAAGGACTTCCAATGCAAACATAGCATAAGGCGCCTGTGCCAAATCCTCAACAAATATTGTAGTGCTGAGCGGCACGGGCATTTGGGTTGTAGGAAGATCTTCGCAGAACACCTTTAGAGGGTGGCCTCACAATAGGTTCAGCAGTAGGCTTCTTAATTTCCAAAGGACCAGATACAGGTGGAGGAGGTGGGCCATCCACAACTTCCTTCCTAGCTGCCTGACGCGATCCGGCATAATCCTTCAAGCGCGTAGCAATTGAGACAGGTGTAGCACCATTCATCATAAATACCTGGGACCCAAATGGTGCAGATGGTGAAGGCTGTTCAACCATCTGGGTCTGATGAGACGGGAACGGTTCTTTGAGAACTGTCGGAGTCCCTTTGGAGCCTTTGAGAATTTGACTAATTTCAGATCGTCGGGGACAATCCTTGGTATAATGATCTCCTTCACAAATAAGGCAGGGGTACTTCGGTTTACGTTGAGAACCGTCATCAATACGAGGTTTAGAAGACTCTAGTTTAGGGGCGTCAGGTTTGGATTTTCCTTTGCCCTTCTTCTTTCCTTTGGAGGCCTTTTCCGTAGGATTAGCCTGAACAGCGTTGACCTCCGCAGTTTTCCCAAAATCTGGAGGAGCGGGAAGAGAAGAATTATTGGAAGAATTGGACTTCTGCTTCCCATTCGAGGATTTTCGAGAATTTTGAGAAACGGAACCAATAACACCATCCACCGCTGGGGTAGGTGGTGCTTTAGAGGTTCCCGGTCGTGGAGCATCAGTCAAAATATCATAAAGCATGCCAGATTGAGAGTACACCAGATCCAGGTACTAGGCACGTGCGATGGCTTGTTCTTCAGTCACACATGCCCCCATAGCAATATCTTGAGCGATTTTGTTAACGAAGGAGGTTGTGAACCAATGAGTTAGTAGTTGATCAGGTATATCAAACTTGATTAGTCTACGACGACGTCGCCACTCATGAATATGGTCAGAAACGTGGGTGGCTTTATCCTGCTTCAAAGAAGTCAAGAGATGCGTCTCGGCTTCATAGCGAACTGGTAACTGGAAGTGAGTCAAAAAAGCCATAGCTAACGTATTGAAGTCTTGAAAGATGCCACGGGATAACTCTATATACCACTTAGCGGCAGCACCAGTAAGAGTGCGCTGGAAGAGATGTAGACGAATTGAATCATCCACCCAAGAATTAGACGAACACCACAAATGGTAGGTCATTACATGAGCTTTGGGATCCTCTCCAGCTTTGCCTTCAAACTTAGGACAGTCGTCAGGTACCTTGGTCGGAACCGGGGGCCAATAAAGATTATGAAGAATCGGATCATTAGTTAATTTAGAAACGTCTGGTAATTCCAAGGTAGCCAAGAATGGCAACTGCGGATTAAAAGGCATACCAGGCCCTCGATAAGGTCCTGTACCTGTACTCCATGCTAGTTGAGTGTATCCTTGCCCCCATGGGTTCTGTCCCGAAGGATTATGACTATAGCGGGTATAGGCTATATAACCAAGTTGATACGGTTGCTGGTAACCAGTGTACGGGGGTTGATAACCGGGGTATGGACCCTAATTATATGTCGACCCCGTTTGAGCAGTCTGTGGATTTGGCTGCTGAGTATAGGTGTAGGCAGGTTGTTGAGGATAATAATGGGAACCTTGGGGCGGGTTATAAGTTGGTCGAGATTCACCTTGAGGATAGTAACCGCCTTGGGGTTGAGCGGGCTGCTAATAGGTGGGACCTTACTGAGCCTAATAATTAGGGTGCACCAGTTGATTCGGTTGCGGCATCGAGTAAATCGGCTGTTGGGCAGGGTTGGCAGGATGTGTAGGCTGGCCTGGTTCGACAGGTTGACCTGGCTGAACAGGTTGCCCTGGTTGAACAGGTTGACTAGGGTAAATAGGTTGCGTCGGTTGTGCAGGTTGACCTAGCTGATGTGGGACACCAAGCTGTGCCGGATGGGCCGGTTGGCCTGGTGGTGGAATGGGGCCAGGTTGTGGCTGGTAAACGGTTTGACCTACAACAGGACCATAAGATGATCCTGGCTGATGTGCAACATTCAGACCAATAGGATACTGAGGTTGCATAGGTTGTGAAGGTTGGATTTTCCCTCCAAGACCATACAAGGGCCCAGGTTGGTACCCTGATTGACCTGTGGGTCCTTGAGGTTGCCCTAGTTGGACCCCAAGGTGAGGCCACATAGGTTGACCTGAAGGGTTGTAAGACTGTCCTTGCGGACCATATAACAACCCCTACTGGCTCGAAGGGTAGCCTTGTAAGGTTTGTCCTTGCATGTCATAAGGATAACCAGGCTGGCCCGAAGTTTGGCCCTGAAAGGGTTGTCCTTGCGGGTTGTGGGGTTGCCTAGCCTAGTTAGATGGAAAACCTTGACCATGAAGATAAGCCTCTGGAGTGGGTAAATGTAAGGGATTCCCGTACTCATCATATTGATACGGAAAAATGTAAATGGGTGTACCATCTTGTGCATAATGCGAAAAATATGGGTGGTTGGGATCTTGAGAGGATTGTCCGACCTCGGGGTTCGATTGTTGTAGGGACAATCGATACTCCTCAGGAGAGATGTTCTCCGGCATATCAGACGCTATATAGACGTCTTCA
This sequence comes from Pinus albicaulis, assembly GCA_034641835.2. Taxonomy (NCBI): domain Eukaryota; kingdom Viridiplantae; phylum Streptophyta; class Pinopsida; order Pinales; family Pinaceae; genus Pinus; species Pinus albicaulis. Next base: position 891,389,728 of record CM076578.1, read on the forward strand.
AGAAGTGACGCAGCCCTTACGAACTGAGTAGTAACAGCGGGTGTAGATGCGGCCACACAGACAGTGGGCCTGATGGGTACAAAAGTGACCTGAGGGGATGACGTGATGGGTGTCCTAGGAGACATCCCCAATGAAGGAATAACCAGCCTTGTAGAGGGAGTTGATATCCCCATAGAGGTAACGGCGATCATAATCTGACTCAAAGATCTATACCCTGCTGGAAGTGAAGAACCGGGCAAGGACATGACGGATAACTCAGGGTTGTTTTCTAGGAACAACTGGTAATCTTCACCATACGTGGGGATTTCCTCATTGGGAGAATGGCTAGATGCACCCATATCTAAACCTGCCGCTAGATCTCGTAACAGACGGCGAGGACTGGGAGGAATAACAGCAGCTAAAAAAGGGGAACCTGATGTAAGAGGAGGGAAATTTTCCCCTACTCCAAATCCAGACCAAGCATCGGATAAGGGCCAATTGAACTCAATGAACTCAGCTGGTCCTCGAAAGGGAATCCGGACAAAGCAGGTCCCTCGTCGGGAGGCACAAAACAATGAGGGGCCCCAACGTGGTTCGGGGGAGAGTTGCGAGACCTGCGATGAATCGTCGTATGTGGACTACCGATAGACGAGCGGGGATTTCGCTGCGTGGCCGATAATGACAAAAGGAAAATATCCAAACACAACACATGGGCTAAAAAAGAGTCAAGACACACAATCAAATGGCCAACAAGCAAAATCTAACAAGGCGTGTGATCGCGGGTGATTTATTTTACCACATTGAAACTTAGAAACTTCACCATTTCATGTTTTAAGAGTCGAGAAACGGATGAAAGGTGACTCTATCTCTTTCAGTTTTGAAGCAAGCATGGAAGGACAAGCACTTGATGATCTTTTCAAATTTAAGGAGTAAGATAAGATCAAAATGACTGCTCAGGAATGCTAGGCAAAGGGTGTACCAAATAACCGTGAACTGCAATATACACCTTGGTTTCAAAATGAAAGAGAAATCAACCAAGGACTTAACGTACGTGCAGGAAATCTCCCCGAATGCTGTGTCCGGTGTATCACGGGTATAGGGCGGCAGACTCGGCTTCCTATGGATAAAGGATAGAAACCTAGTGGGGTCTCCCTTTATATACTCGACGGTACGGGGAGCACAAGTCCGTGCTAGTGCTGTCTAAAGCCAAGAGGCGAACGACAGCTACTAGGTTTAACGACGCCGGAACACGTCTCTAACCTATACCTCTAAATGTTTCGTTAATGTTTCAATTTTGCCTTAGTGTAAATTGAATAAATTTTTAATGTTAATCTTCAATTATGTTTCAATTTTCAGGCCCTAGCGAGTGTTATGTCTCAAAATATCTTATATGCACACTACATGCCACAGTATATCATTTCATTCGATGAAAGCTAATTACGAGAGAGTTAAGAGCTTTTCACACAATAACAAAATGACCAGACAACAACCAATGATGTCTCTAATGCAGCTAATGGAAACTAAAGCTTTTCTTTCCAAGTTACTAATCACTAATAACACAGAAAAGATTTAATTCACACTAACTAATCAAAATCAAAAGAGATTTTTGTTGTATTTTCAATGTTTAAGAGAAAAGTTCACTAAACAAAATGAAAACTAATGAAACAAGCAATTTGAGAAGCAATAGCAAAGGAGTAAAAACAAGAAAATTTCACTCAATGCAAACACACAATCAGAGCTCAAATCGACAAAACAATCCCTCAAAACCAAGAGAATCCCAAAGACTCAAATGAACCATGTAATCTAGGCCCAAAACGAGACAAGGTGGAATTCGAATGAGGAAGAAACCAATCACTCAAACAACGCAACAAAACAATAGACAACCACCACGAATGCAAATAAGCAATCACAAAGTTTACTGAACAGATAGAAACCAAAAACTTCCACGGCAGGCTCGACACACTATAGAACCTAGATGCCCTAGGGCTAGAATGAAAAATCGATAGAAGAGGGCAAACAACCAAAGGATGAAGGCCACAATCAGTCAAACAAGGCTCCAGAACACTGAGGCAGTCGTAAAAATGAAACCAAAATCACAGATCAAGCTCAGAAAGCTCAAAACAGAGCAAACCCTAGCACCTTACAGAATTGGCGCGACTGTCAGGCTGAATCTAGCGCTAGAACAGGATTGGCACGGGTAACTGGCAACATGCGCCAATTGGTGCAATTTTCATGCTAATAAGTGCGCTAGTCGAGTTTACTAAGCAAAAATAAAAAAGAGCAATCCAAGAAATAGACTAGTGATGGTGAAGCTAAACAAAATCCAAACACACGAAAGAAGCCAGCCAAAAGAGCTGATCAAGCAAGCAAAATCAATAATTGACCGAAAAGACAAGACAATACTCCAAATCAACGTCTCCCCAGTGGAGTCGCCAATTTTTTGGAGAGGTAAATCCCCTCTGCGGACAGAGGCAATCCCTACTAGCCCAGATCGGGTCTAGCAACAATCATATCACGCTAAGGCACAAATTCCTAATTGCAATAGACCAAATTGCGAAGAAGGCCTACCTTAAGTCCAATGCTGTTGTTCGTAGAGAAGATAGCGCTCCCATTTCCTTGCTCCGGTAGATCACAATTCTCCTGCTTATCGTGATCAAACACCTGCACATACAAGAAAAACAACGAACACACAAGTGTAAAACCCAATATATGCAATTATGTATCAGTCAGAGAAGACACAACTCATGATCACAATGAACAATATGAGTGGAACCATAACCAAAGTCATTTATCATTAATTAATACAAAGAAAGATACAACCTGGCTCTGACACTGGATCTTCCTTTGGCAGGTCGACAGCGAAATACGTCTCGGTAAAGCTCGTCGGGAATAAGACAAACCTCTCTCTTCGGTTGTCTTGACAATAATCTCCTTGCTACTGATTTGGCTCTATGAGGACTATCAAGGCTCTTGCAGCATTCTCTAAGCTATGAAGGCTCTTGAAGGCTAGCTTGCAAAGGAAAATGGCAAGCTTATATAGATGGTGGAAGGGGATTTGGGATCCCTACAATCATGGGATTGGCCCTATCCTCAAGGAAGCTTCCATGAGAGGTGGAAAACCACTTCCTCTACATGGAGATCCGGAGCCAAACCTCCAAACTCAATTTAGATACCAATTCAGGAATTGGTTGGAGTCAATCTTCCGCCATTTATTTTTTAAAAACACTCCTTAATAAGCCTGGTGCAGGTATAACACTGTGACAGTGCGCCAGCTGGCGCGCCCTCTTTGGATGATTTCCCCCATTAGCGCGAGGGCTGAACTGACTAGTCGCGCCAAGGACAAAAAGGCTATTTTTAGGGTTTTTCACAAGGAATTTTCTTCAGGAGAATGAATGTCTTTGTCCAGGGGGATGCCATGAAAGTGGTTTCAAGTCATGCCACTTCTCACAGGTCACAAAATAAGCCCTCCAATGTGCGGGACGGGGAATTGCAGGGACGGTGACAAATTGGTGTGTAACAATGAGCGCGAGTAAAACTATGTGACTCATGATCTTGAGTTGGCAGTTATCATTCATGCCTTGAAGACGTGGGTACATTATCTTCTTGGAAGGAGTTTCTTCTTAAAGAGTGATCATAGTGGACTGAGGCACTTGTTTGACCAACCCAATCTGAATGTTATGAAATCTAGATGATTGGCTACTCTCATTGAGTTTGACTTGGAGATCATGTACATAAAGGGTAACGAGAAAGGGTTTGAATATGCTCTTAGTAGAAGATTATATGTGAATCATATTGAAGCAGTAAGTTCTTATGGGACATATTTCAGGAGTGAATATTTCAAGAAGGGAAACATGACGATAGGTACCAGTAGTTGAAGTACAGGTTGCAGCAGCAGGTTGAAGGTGATATGGAAGAGGAGTATCACCTCATGGTAGATGGCTTGGTTATATTTAGGAATAGGATTTATGTGCCAGATGACAGTGAGCTCAAGAAGATTATCTTGAGGTAGTTTCGTCTTAAGCCATATTTAGGTCACACATGATATCATAATACATTGACAGCAATTAAGAAATTCTATCATTGGATGAATTTGAAGAAAGATGTGGTTGAGTTTGTTGTGAAGTGATTGGATTATTAGCAGGTGAAATTTGTGTGTGAACACTCAGCTGGTTTATTACAGCCAATTTTGATTCCAGAGTAGAAATGGGAGTTCATTTCCATGGATTTTACCATATTTTTGTCTAGGAAATCGAGACAACATGATTCCATCATGATTTTGGTTGATAGGTTAAGTAAGGTAGCTCACTCATTGTAGTTAAGTCTACGAAATCAACTAGTGAGGTAGATCAGATCTTCATCAGGGAGATAATGAGATTGCATGGTGTTCCCAATAATATCATATCAGAAAGAGATGCCAAGTTCACATCCAGGTTCTAGAAGGAGTTGTTTGCAATTCTGGCGACAGAGTTGGATTTCAGTGCAACTTATCATCCACAGACAGATGGACAAACAGAGAGGGTTACAAAAATTCTTGAGGAGATATTGAGAATGTATGTCATGCGTCAACAACAGAAGTGGGATGAGTATTTTCCACTTATATATTTTTCATATAATAATGGATATTAGGAGTCCTTGAAGATGAGTCCATTTAAGGCACTATATGGGAGGATTTGTAATACTCCTATTAGCTAGAGTGATTCAGTGAATAGGGTGTTGATTAAACCAGACATCTTGGTAGAGATGGAATAGAAAATGTAGGTTATTAAGAGGAACTTGAAGGAAGCACATGACATACAGAAGGGTTATGCAAATCAACACAGGGTATTTAAGAAGTTTCAGTTTGGGGAGCATGTGTAATTATGTATAAAACCGAAGAGGAGCGCCTTGACGATTCAATCATGTGCCAATTTGACACCTTGGTATTGCAAGCCTTTTGAGATCCTTAAGAGGACTGGACCAGTGGCCTACAAACTTTCACTGCTTCCAACAATGAAATTCCATGATTTTTTCCATGTTTCATTGCCTAAGAAGTATTTCTAGGATATTCATCTTGTGATTGACTAGTCTGTATTGCAGGTAGAACCAGAGGGAGAATTCCATCAAGAACCAAAATGCATATTGCAGTAGAAAAAAATTATGCTTCAGAATAGAGCAATCAAGCAGGTTAAAGTGCAGTGGAAGCACTTTGGGCCCGATGAAGATACATGGGATATGGTTGATCACATGTGGGCTATGTATCCTTCATTATTTGTTTGTTCAAGAAAATGATTTTTTGGTATATGATGGGAAAAATACTGAGAAAGGGGGGGGGGAATCAGTATTTAAAACTCAAAATAAATTTTCCTTACTTTTAATTATTTCTATACGCGACTTTAATTAATACAAATTGTGTATGCACACATATTTCTTAAAAGAAACTTGCGTATTTCACTGAACTTATTAAACAAATAAATCTTTAGAATATTTACTTAACCCAGTGCATCTTTTATTCATCATACATTCAGTAAGCAGTAAACATGTGCAGTAAGTAAAGAATAAATAATCACACATAAGAAACACACATGAACACCAGGATTTAAGGTGGAAACCCAAGTCAGGAGAAAACCACCATTGATGTCGTCTATGTCTTCAATGTTTATTATATAGAAAAATTCTTACAATGTTGTACTGATGCAGACTCATGTCAGTACGCAGGCACCCACCTACAGAAGGATGCAACCTTCTCTCATTTTCCAACTAATACTAGAAGGAAGCTCCAACCCCCTGATCTGGTTTACCAACCACTACTGGAAGGGAGATTCAACCCCCTGAACTGAACACCAACTTCTACTAGCAGGAAGCTTCGACTTCCACACTGAAGGCTTCTGTCCTCAGAATCACTGCAGACCACGTTTCATAAATTTTCACATTGGATCCAATAGCTTCAACACAACATGCTTTGTAGATAAACACTAATAGACATCAACCAGTAACCAAAATAGTCAGATCATTATAACCATATCACAACATTAAACCCAGACTTTTGTATTAACACGCAGAATCAACTTCAACCCTGATCATTCATAAAACCAATTGTATATTCTACTTTACTTATTACAACTTGCATGTATACGCACTTTCCTATGGATGAACCTATGTATAGATATTTATATAATTAAATTATGAATCTGACCAGACTCATAACATATCAGAGACATTCAGGAATACTTTGTCAGATTTACAGAACCCCTTATTCAGTCACCAGCATCCATATTCAATCACCCAGTCACTGATCATATTTATACATAATCAACTAGCAGCATAAACAGTATTCAAAGAATCCATATCTACATGAAAACATCATTGACAGGAAGCAGAAATATAGCATAAATGATCAGACATTTTCTTTAGAAATCTTCTAAAAAACCCTAACTTCCATACGTGATTTTTCTGAAATGAACCCGCAAGTATACGCGCTTTCACCATGACGAACCAGCGTATAGATCTGTAAATATTACAGGACTGCGTAACATGAGAAAAAATTGCTTAGATCATATCATTTACTTCAACAATTATGCGCCAGACCGCAGATCTAAAAAACTCATAAACAGATCATGCAAATACATAGCCATTTTAGGTCTAGATATTCTGATCCATTATTGTATTCATGAGTGCATGAAAATATCAGATCTATCTACTGAATATAGCCCAATCCATGCATATATACGTAAAACTAAAGTATTCATTCAATTCTCATTCATATGCGCACTCTTGCACTATGATCTTCTACTCCTTATATAATTTAAGCCTTAGCCAATACCATGAGCCAAAAACCACACAAGTGTCGGTGGTATTCTTGGACGGGATCAAATAGTCATTACTACACTCAAAATTGTGGGATAATAACATGGTAAATACCCTTGGTATGGTTAAAATTAGTGCACCAACACATATGTGACTTTTCTTCTTTCTACCAGCGTGTATATGTGACTTTTCTTCACCAAAACTACGTATACACTAATTCTGGATGTATACTCGCGTTCCCTTCATCAAACTTGTGTATACATCTTGAAATTTTACCTTCATCATTCCTCTGTCACTAACTGGAATTCCTTTTTCTGTCACATCTGAACTGACCTGTAGATAAATCAATTTTACATCTTTAACAAATAGGTTGCTATCAAAAGGCAACTCATTGAGTAGGTTGCCATCAAGGACAAAATATTACATCATAATTCCAACAATATCCCCCTTTGGACTTGATGGCAACCATGTTAGTGTTTGATCGGTGTAGGTACATAATAGACACATCAATGATAGCATTATTCAAACACCAAGATACTCGCCCCCTTTGACATCAAGAGCAAAGGGCGAACAGATACAATAATGTCGAGATTTGTGCTACACTATACGGACCATACTCCCCCTGAACACATGTTGAAGCTTCAAAACAGATTTGCAAGACTCAATAACATTTCCTATCATCAAGGATGCATACATGCATAAATTACCCAACCAAGTGCGGCTACATATTTGACTCAACTATCCAACCAAGTGGGTTTACATTTTTTGACTCAAGCACCCAACCAAGTGGGTTTACAAATTTGAAAAAAAATTCCCTACATGACTAAATATGACAATCTTTACATCATAGGTCTCAATATGACCCTTACATAAAATTAGAGATATGACTTTATAACCAAGATCAAAGGACCTCAATAGAGAGAGATCATTGAACACACTTTAGTAACCAATAGAATGCCAACAATGCATTATATCTAGAAAGGATAATTCTCCCTCTAAACATGTGCATCTTGAACATTTTCAACAACCAATTCATCAACGCATCTTCATCAAGCAGATAAATATCAAGGAAAGGAAATGTAAATTTAAATCCAGAACTGCAGACTGTACATCAACACCTAAGCAATAGATCCAAACCATATATGACAAAGACTATTCTAAAGTTTGACCCGCATATTTTATGACAAAAAGATCCATACACGAATGTATAGCGAGAAACTCACATATATACGTGACTATGCATCATGAAACCTACGTACCGAATTTAATATTATGAAATAAAACAGATTAGATAAGTGAGGCAGAGATAACTCCTAGCTTCAGTCTACGATATTCAAATTCTTCTTTGGGAAGAGGTTTAGTAAATATGGCAGCAACTTGTTCTTTGGAGGGAACGTACTCCAATTTAACCTTTTTCTGAAGCACTTGTTCTCGTAAAAGTGATACTTGATAGGAATGTGCTTGGTTTTGGAATGCATAACAGGATTTTTTGATATACTGATGGCACTTGTATTATCACATATGATGGATATCGGAGGAGAACATTTAATTTGAATATATTGTAATGTATGCATCATCCAAAGAAGTTGTGAGCAACATGATGCAGCAGCCACATATTCTATTTCTGTTGTAGATATGGTAATGGAGATTTATTTCTTACTGAACCAGGATACTAATCAGGGCCCCATATAAAATTCACCACCACTAGTTCTTTTCCGGTCGTCAACATTTCTAGCCCAGTCCGCATTTATGTAACCATGAAGAGTAAGATCAGCATTCTTGGGATACCATAGACCAAAATCTTGATTTCTTTGTAGATATTTAAATATTCTTTTTACGTCCTAAAGATGTGAATCCTTTGGATTGGCTTGGAATCATCCAAAAATCCCAACTGCATGCATGATATCTAGTCTAGTTCCTGTTAGATAAAGTAGACTTCCAATCGTAGATCTATACTCAGGTTGGTTTACCATGGGAGAATCATTCGGTCACCATTGGAGTGCTCACAGGTTTGCAGTCTTCCATCCCATACTTCTTCAGGATCTGCTTGAGATATTTTGCTTGTGAGAGAAAGATGCCATCTTTTTCTTGTTGCACTTGTAAGCCAAGAAAATATGTTAGTTCCCCAAGTAAAGACATTTCAAATTTATGTTGCATAACAGAAGAAAATTTCCGACTCATGGATTCTTCATTACTCCCAAAAATGATTTCATCAACATAAACAACAATAATTAACAGTTTATCATCCTCAATTTTTGTGTATAAGTTATTGTCTGCATATCCTTTTGTGAAACCTTGTTGTTGAAGATATTTGTCAAGATGATAGTACCATGCCCGTGGGGCTTTTTTTAGACCATATAGGGCCCTTTTAAGTTTGTAAAAAAAAATTCATCATTTCCGAGAATGAATCCTTCCGGTTGTTCTATATAAACTTCGTCTTCCAAATCACCATTAAGGAAAGAAAATTTTACATCCATTTGATAAACCTTGAATTGTCGAAAACTTGAAAATGAAAGAAACATTCTTATGGCCTCAAGTCTGGCTACTGGTGCAAATGTTTCTTCAAAGTATATACCTTCTTGTTGAGCATACCTTTTACAAACAATTCTAGCTTTATTTCTAATTACATCTCCATTTTCATTTAACTTGTTTTTGAATGTCCACTTTGTTCTAATAACATTTTTATCGTGAGGTCTTGGAACCAATTCCCAAGTATCACTCTTTTCAATTTGATCAAGTTCTTCATTCATGGCTTGAATCCAACATTCATCTTTACTAGCTTGTTTTACATTTTGTGGTTCAAAACTTCAATGTTAGATAAAAATGCTAGATAAATAAGAGATCCTACAAGATTTCTTCTTGCTTGTACCCCTGATTCCTTTTCTCCCAAAATTTAAGATTCTGGATGATTCTTTTGAACATACCTGGATGGAGCCTTTTCTCTTTCTAATGTATCTTCTTATGGTGCTTCATTAGGTTCTCCTTCTATATTATTGTTATTTGAGGAGGGAAAACATTCATCATCATCATCCTCATTTGTTGTTATTTCCCTTTTGGGAGCTGTGAGAGATTCATAAATCACAACATCAATACATTCAAAAATCTTATGTAGTCTCTTATTGTAGCATTTATATGCTTTAATTCTAGAAGAGTAACCAAGAAATATTCCTTCATATGCTCTAGGCTCAAACTTACCAAGTTTTTCATCATTATTTTTTATATAACATTGTCTTCCAAAAACTTTAAAGTGCTTCACAGTGGGATTATTACCATACCAGAGTTCATAAGGAGTTCTATCACTTTTTTTATGAACATGAGCCTTTTTGAGAATATTTACTGCAGTATGAGCAACTTCACCCCAAAAGGTGTTAGGAGTCTCATATTCATCAAGCATAGCACGAGCCATTTGCTGAAATGTTATATTCATTCTTTCTACCACGCCATTTTGTTGTAGAGTTCCAGCTACATAAAACTGTCTTTTTATGTCATATTGTTCACAGAAATCAAAGAATTCATATGGTACGTATTCTCCTCCTCGATCAGATCTAAGACACTTGATTTTTAGTTCTAATTCATTTTCAACTAAAGCTTTGAAGACCTTAAATTTTTCAAATGTTTCAGCTTTATGCTTCAATAAACCGATCCAACACATTCTAGAAAAGTCATCAATGAATAAGATATAGTATTGTTCTCCATGGGGTGACTTTTTCCTTGCAAGTCTACATAGATTAGTATGTATAAGTTCAAGAGGCTTACTTGTTGATCCTTCTTTGGAATTAAATTGAACCTAGCTTTCTTACCGAATTGGCATGATTTGCATATGGTACTTTCGGGTAAAGTGATGTTGGGTAGATCACAAACAGATTTGAGCCTGCTTGATTTGATTATTTGAGAAAAGCTCAGATGTCCCAATCTTCTGTGCCATAACCAGTTTTCTGTAGATTTACCTAGATAAAATTTCTCTTGGCCACCTTTCAATATATACAGATTGTTTTGTGTTCTTGTTCCTTTTATTACGGTCTTTCATGTGTCAAGTTCACGAACCACACACTATTTTGATCGAAATATAACTTCATTTCCTTCATCACACATTTGAATAACACTCAAAAAGCTATGCTTTAATCCATCAACATACATAAAATTTTTAGATTTAACCTTTTCTTTTAGAAAAATAGATCCTTTACCCTTAATGATAGCAGGAGAGACATTTCCAAAAGTAACATTCCTTTCCTTCTCTAATTTGTTGTATGAAATAAGTTTATCTTTATCACCTGTCATGTGTTTTGAACACCCAATATCAATGTACCATTGATTTTCTTCTACTTCTGCAAATAAAGCTATGCCGCAACTTTCAAACTGTAAGTCCTTCCTTCTCCATACCTTGGAACTTCTGGATATTTGTTCTTTTGGCTGAATTTTTCTCCTGCATTCAGATTCCTCATGTCCAAAGTTATTGCAAAATGAACATTCAATTTTTTCTGCATTTAGATAGCTTATAGATGAGGAATTTTTGACTGAGAAGATTCACCAATATATCCAAGACCTGTCTTCACAAGAGGAGAGCGTTGAACCTTGATAATTTCATCTAAGGTTTTAGATCCTTTAGAAAATCTAAGATTTAGAGTTTTTACTTTCTCAAGTTCCTTTCTTAGGCTTACTATTTCACATTCTAATTTCTCTTTGTGCATCTCCTTTTCTATGATTTGATTCTTTAGAGTATCTATGGCTATTTTGTTCTCTTCCAAGCATATTTTGAGTTGAGTGATTTCTTCAAGAAAAGCATTTTCTTCTAAAACATCCATAAAAGTATCTTTAGCCTCACTAGTGTCTTTTTCAAATGCCATGAGCAGTCTAATATCTTGATCATGTTCTCCTTCTTCACTATTTGACAAGCCATCACTATCTTCATGATTATAGTAACTTTTTTCTATTGACAAATCGCCTCCTATTACCTTTTTCTAAATCCTTTCACTTATCATGATTATCTTTATGGGGACATTTAGCAGCATAATGACCCACTCTTCCACAAGAAAAAAATTTGAAATCAATCTTACCTCTGAACCTTCCAGTGCCAAGTTGAAGTTTCTTTACGAAATTTACCTCATCTTCTTCTGATACACACCCTGATTATTTTTTTTTCTTCCTTGTGCTTTCATTTTTCAGTGGCTCTAAAAGCAACTTCTTTGACTTCAGACGGACCTCCTTTTCTCATTTCAAAATCAGTCAGGATCCCATGAAGTTGAACAATAGTAAGAGTCTGTAGATCCTGCTTCTCTTCAATAGCAGACACTTTTGGATCGAATTTAGGAGTTAGAGATCTTAATATTTTCTCTAGTAAATTTATGTCTCTTATGTCTTCACCCATATTTCTCATACGATTTACGATCTCATCTAGATGCAAAAATAAACTAGCAATACTTTCATCATTATGCATTCTGAGATTTTCATATTGAATTCTGAGAGATTGGAGTTTAGTACTTTTTACCTTGGCATCGCCTTCATAGCTTAGAATGATTTTGTCCCATATCTCATTTATTGTATTTAACTGCATAACCTTGAAAAATTATGATTCATTCAGGCTTCCCAATAATGCATTGACAGCATTTGCATTAGTTTCATAGTTCTTCCTTGATGCTAGATCTGTGGGAACTATAGTTGGATATTGGTAACCTCCTTCAACAATTGCCCAAACATCTGCTCCAAGAGACTGAAGATACGATCTTGTTATTGTCTTCCAGAATATTAAATTGTTTCCATTAAAGAGTGGTGGTCTAATAGATGTCGTTCCATCTTGCTTTCTCATATTTGATGATGTTATTTCTAGCGATTAAGCTTCTTCAAAAGTACCTAATCTGATACCAATTATTGGGAAAAATACTGAGAGGGGGGACGGTGGGAATCAGTATTTAAAATTCGCAATAAATTTTCCTTAATTTTACTGATTTCTATACATGAATTTAATTAATCCAACTTGCGTATGCACGTGGCTTTCTTAAAAGAAACTTGTGTATTCCAATGAGCTTATTCAACAAATAAATCTTCAGAATATTTACTTAGCCTAGTGCATCTTTTATTCATCAGGCATTCAGTAAGCAGTAAACATGTGCAGTAAGTAGAAAATAAATAATCACAAATAAGAAACACACATGAACACCAGGATTTAAGGTGGAAACCCAAGTCGAGAGAAAACCATCGTTGTTGTTGTCTTTGACTTCAATGTTTATTGTATAGAAAATTGCTTACAATGTTGTACTGATGGAGACTCATATCAATACCGAGGCACCCACCTGCAGAAGGCTACAACCTTCTCTCATTTTCTATCTACTACTGGAAGGGAGCTCCAACCCCCTGATCTTGTTTACTAGCCACTACTGGAAGGGAGCTTCAACCCCCTGAATTGATCACCAGCTTCTACTAGCAGGAAGCTTCGACTTCCACACTGAAGGCTTATTTCCTCATAACCACTACAGACCATGTTTCATAAATTTTCACACTGGATCCAACAACTTCAACACAACACACTTTGTAGATCAACACTAATAGCCATCAACCAATAACTAGAACAGTGAGATCATTGGAACCATATCACAGCATTAAACTCGGACTTTTGTATTAACACGCAGAATCAACTAAAACCTTGATCATTCATAAAACCAATTATATACGGTACTTTACTTATTGCAACCTGCATGTATATGCACTTTCTAGTGGACGAACCTGCGTATAGATATCTATATACTGGAATTGGGAATCTGACCACAATCAGAACAAATCAGAAACATTCAGGCATACTTTGTCAGATTTACAGAACCCCTTATTCAGTCAGCAGCATCCATCATATTCAGTCACCCAGTCACTGATTATATTTATACATAATCAACTAGCAGAATAAACAGTATTCAAAGAATCAAGATCTACATGAAGATTTCATTGAAAGACAGCAGAAATGATCATACATTTTCTTCAGCAATCTTCATAAGAACCCTAACTTCCATACGCTCTTTTTCTGAAACGAACCCGGAGGTATACGCACTTTCACCGTGATGAACTAGCGTCTATATCTGTAAATATTACAGGACTGCGTAACACTAGAAAAACTTGCTCAGATCATATCATTTACTTCAGCAATTATGCACCAAACCACAGATCTAAAAAAATCATAAACAGATCATGAAAATACATATTCATTTCAGGTCTAGAGATCCTGATCCATTATTGTATTCATGAGTGCATCAAAATATCAAATCTATCTATTGAATATAGCCCAATCCATGCAGATATACTTCAAACTGAAGTATTCATTCAATTATCATTCATATGCACACTCTTACACTATGATCTTTTCCTCCTTATATAGTTTGAGCCTTAGCCAATACCATGAGCCAAAAACCACACAAGTGTCAGTGGTATTCTTCGACGGGATAAAATAGTCGTTACTGCGATCAAAATTGTGTGCTAATACCATGGCAAAGACCCTTGGTACGGTTAAAATTAGTGTGCCAACACATACGTGACTTTGCTTCTTTCTACCCGCGTGTATACACGACTTTTCTTCACCAAAATTGCGTATACACTAAATTTGGATTTATACTCGGGTTCTCTTCATCAAACCTACGTATACATCTTGAAATTTTACCTTCATCATTCCTCTGTCACTGACTGTAATTCCTTTTTCTTTCACATCGAAACTGACCTGTAGATACATCAATTTTACATCTTTAGTAAATAGGTTGCTATCAAAAGGCAACTCATCGAGTAGGTTGCCATCAAGGACAACATATTACATCATAATGGCAATAGTTAGTATATATATATATATATGTGTGTGTGTGTGTGTGTGTGTGTGTGTGTGTGTGTGTGTGTGTGTGTGGTTATAGACACCTCACTAAGTTATGTTATAAATCTCTAATAAGCGATATGTTTGTTTTGTTTTTCAGCAGGATATCATTGTAAATTCTACATCGAGTTGTGTTATAAAGCTCCATGGGCAGTATGATTTATATTTTAGCGGTTTTTTGGTCATAGGTGTCATAGAACACCATGGACGGTGTTCCCCCAAGGGGGGGAGTTTGTAATAGCCCCTGGTTGATTTTCCATGTAAATAAAATAAAAACTAATGTCATGAGACATGTATTCGAAGTTGAATGTTGTTAAAAACATAGTGATGGGCATCACATGTGATTAATTAATGGCTATGGAAATTGGAAAAGGCATAGGTAAAGGCAAAGAGGCATTAATTGACATTTATTTATGAAAATAAAGGAAAATGGGAGAAAAGGAAGATGAAGAGACACAAATTTTAATGCAATGGAAATTAGAGTACAAATGATGGAAAATGAAGAAAATAGAGGCATCAATGATAAAAATTCTTGTGAGGATAATCATAGATTTTGTAAGTTGAGCTTTTGTCGGTTTACTTTTTGGAAATCTTCTTTCATTATCTCATTCTCTCATACACTTGCACTCTTAGAGCATTCTTGGAGCACTCTAGTATTCATTTGGATTGGAGAAAGAAGGAAAAGGAAAGTAGGAAAGCACAAGGAACCAGTTGGATCAACAACTACAATTGGATTGCTTGGTAGGTAACAGCTTGCATGTATGATTTCCTTGCTGATTTCTAAATGCATGGTATATGCATGTGACTTTTTGGTTATGTGTTGTCATTGGCATGGATATTTTCTTGGATTGGCAGTGGTTTTAGCCTTGCCTTTTCATTTCCTAGATAGTCATGGTGTTGTGGGTTTCCACTTCTTATTTTTATATTGGTGCTCATGTTCCCGATGGTTGTGGGTTGGAACAAATGCTCTGGAAGCCCTGGAACAACTTGGGTTGATTTAATATTTTTGGAGCCTAGGTTGGGAAAAACGCTTTGGATCCCTTGGCGAGTTGAGTTATTAGTCCTTGGAGTCGGGTTGGACAAACACTCTGGAGCCATAGAAGGTTGTGGGTTTAGTTACTAGTTCCTGGAGCCCTGAAAAACTTGGGTAGAGACCGATCTGGTTGATGTTAGTGATTTCCAGACCGTAGAGGTGGAATCACTTTGGATGAGGGTTGAGGTGGTTTGGACTCTAAAAGCCATGGTTTGGTTATGTTTTGGTTTATTCCATGAGATCCCACATTCATGCTTGGAATATGGTGCAGGGGTGATTGGATGAAAGATATACTTGGTTCAGCCCACTCTATGGTAAGGTGGTACATGGAAGTCCCTCACTTGGTATTTTCATATATTAATAAGAGATATTTTTCTATGATGATTCATGAATACTTGTAGTGATTATGTTGGTGAAATTATGGTTGAGTTTCCATGATTTCTATGTTGGTTATTTGTTAATTACATGATGTATGTTATCTATAGCTCTTGTCATGTTTTTTTTAATTATCGAATGGTTGACGGATATATAGACTGACAAGTGTTGTTCCATATATGTGGAGATGGAATAGAGCCTTCTTGGTGATTCTCATATGAATTTCAGACTCTTATGATTAGATATGCATTCATGAGTTGTAGCTTCTATGTTTGCCATGTGTTTGACGAAATGTTTGTTATGGATTAGGAATTCTAGGTTAAGTTTTTTATTCAAGATTCAATGTTTAGCTTTGTAATCACGTTAATTATGATTCTGGAAGGTTTTAGGTAATTCTGGTTAGTGGTTTGGAGGTTGGCCTAAAAATGTGGCACAATTCCCAAGACCGCATGCTTAGAATTGGAGAATTTAGGTCATAATCGCTAACATCTAGGCTTGTGAGTGTGGTTGGAGCCTCATAACTACATGCATGCCTTGTTGTGGGTGCGTTTGGGGGTTGGATCATTCAAAATGTAGTTCCAGCTTAGGATCTGGTCATCAGAGGTTGTGGAATGACTTATTGGTGACCTAGTGTCCTAAGGGATGTATGTGAGTTGTTGGTGTGTCGGCCCCACTTCCATAATTGTAACTTGGAGGTCGGGTCATGTCATACTGACACTCTTCTCATGTTTATCCTGGTGAGCTTATGAAATTTGGTAAATGTGGGGAGTGTGGTTACACTGTTCATGGTAGTTGACAGGTTTAGGAAGAAGTGTGTTATGATGACTTGTAAAAATACCATTAGTGGTCAAGAAGCGGAAAACTTTTTCTTTGGATAGGTCTAGGTACACTTTGGGATACTAAGGAGCATATTTTTAGTTAGGCACATGATATTTCTCAGTGAATTTTGGACTACATTGTGGGAGAATATGGATACAAACATGAAGAGGTCCACGACATTCCATCCTAAGATACATGGGCAAAGAGAAGAATTCAACAAGACTTTGGTGAATCTTTTGAAGGGTTATAATGAGAAGCATCAAAATACCTGGGATGAGAATATGATATATATATAACACTCTTATATGAGAGTATTCCACACTTTTACTAGTAATTCCCCATTTGAAACTTGTTTCAGATATTTTCTACCTTCAATATTGGATATTGCATATGGGTAGTAAGGAGGAGTAGGGGAGTTTCTTATAGGGGATGCCTTGAGGACTACAAATTTTTTTGAGAAGATCAAGAAAATCCATATATAGGTATAAGAGACACTGCATAAGTGATAGGAAAAATATAAGGCCACGCATGATCAACACAAAAAAGAGAAATCGTTCAAGGTTGGATATAGAGTATGGCTACAATTGAACAAGGAGAGGCTATAGGGAAGAGCTAAGAAAATCAAGGCTTTAAGACATGGTCTCTTTGAGATACTAGAAAAAGTGGGAGATAATTCGTATATAATCATTCTACCCCTATACATGCACATTTACTATGTTTTGAATGTGGATAATTTGAATTTTTATGAGCCTTCCATGCTAGATTAGGAAGAGGCACATGTCCTACCTTTTGTGGATGATTTGGCACTATATGTTAAGGAAAATTTAAGAGAAGCTATAATTTTTTCGAAGAGTTTCAGAACTATGAGACAAGGGTAGCATGACCTTTGGCAGATTGGGTTTAAAGGACAACTTCTGGGCAAAGCTAAATAGTACAACCAAGAGATGGGGGAGGAAAATTTCCAACACCTCATTTAATAGAATATTTTGGGGACCAAAAGCCTCCCAAAATAGGAAGATGTGATTTATATTGGATAGTTATATTTTTTTCATCCATTTCAATGGTTTTAGAGTGGAAAAAGAGGAGGAATCAGTTCACAATAGCTTTTTAACCGACAGAACCCAATTTGGGAAATTGGGGTCTAAAACCTTCCAAGAGCATTTTGAGTAATCAAATAATGTTTTTTGGGGGTAAAAATTTTCTACTTTATCCTTTCACCTTTGTTTTTTCTTACTATAAAAACAGATACCTTTCTAATGGCACATTAATTGCATCAATTAGAGTTTGTATTCAAAAATTATGCCACTCGGAATTTGACCTTCCTGTTTTCACCAACATAATTCGAGAGTATGCTACGTCATCCCCCATTATTCATGGAATAGGGGCCAACCACGTGATTATGATGAGGAAGACTCTAGAATATTCCATATTGTAACTCTTGTTAGGGATTGAAGTAGTCAAGCCTAACCACTAATAGGCTATTGGGCTATGTTATAAATGCGCCACTAAGGGGAAAAGGGGTCCCATTATTTTTTAGTGCATTTGTTACATAGATTAGCAGAAATAGTCGAGAGGGAGGAGATAGAGCACACAAAGAGGATTTGTGCATTGTAGTAGCCCATGAGCCATAGGCCATACTTCTTTATACTCGTGACCATGTTATATACCAAGAAAGAGAGTAAAGCGACATCACCTTCCAGATGGGTTTTCTCCCGAATGGGTTTCCCATGTCATTTATTGTGTCAATCGTGGTTTGTGAGTTTTTATTTCACTATTCTCTATTGTATGCATAATTTTAATTTGCATCCATACACATTTAACCGTTATCTACAAATCCATAAATATGAAGAAAAATAAAACCCTAATAGTGTAGATTTCAGATCTTTAGATATAGTTTCATGAGATCTATTGTGACGAACTATCCACTGGAATATGCATGGAAGTTTACGGATCATTGACACTCAAAAATCAAATTTATATTTAATTCTTCTAGGCCAACTTGGAGACCCCTTTTTCCATGCAATAATACCTCTCGATGCTACAAAAAATAAACAAGTATTGGGGTCTCTATAGGTATTGAGGGGTAGAAAAAGGGTTATATAGTAAAAATAAGGGGTTTTTACATTATAAAGATGTATTGGTAGGGGAGAAAAAAATAATAATAAATAAAATAAAATAAAAAAGGATTTTGGGAATATCTCTCATTATCTAGATAAATTGAGAGTGTAAGCTTCTGTGATCCATAACATTTTAATTATAAATCTTCCGAGAAATCACATAAGAAATTTTGGAACCGATGCGTTTCGAACTACCAACTGTAGTTCATCATCAGGATAATGAAGATTGGCTGATCTGACATACACATTTATACCAGGAAGAGAGAAGCAACGGTCAAAACCCAAAGAGAAATTATTGGATCTTCTTTTATTCCTCAAAATCCTACACCATGTCATAATTTCACTAAGTGAAGACCTCATCTTCTTTAGACACTAGCGCGCCTTTATGGGAGGAAATATTCAACTCAACCTATCATATTCCATGATGTTGAAATTTGCAACAAGAAATAGTGAAATTGTCATCCATAAATGAAATCTAAGAAATCGCACCCAGAAATGGCTACCATATGAGGCTTCTGATTTAATTTTCCCTTAAATAAATTGGAAGAGAAATTTTAATTTCATCTCATGACAGCTTGTATTAGTTAGCTGAGTCAGGAAGACTTAATTAGCTTAGTAAATTCGAGTTGAGGCTCTAAGAGGATGCATGCAAAGGGATTTTATATTTTTAGGGGGTCCAAATATAGTTATTTGTGATTTGTAATTAGTTAACTTAATTGAGTTAAAATCAGTTTAACTAGTAATAACTGAGAGATGAGCTAGTGAGAAGTCTAGTGAATTAAATCTGATTTAATTCATAAGTAGTGATCAATCAATTAACTGATAATTTTCTATAAATAGTTGTTGCATGTCAATTCTAAGGAGGACCCAGTTGAGACTGAGGTTAAAGGGAAGATATCTATCAGTTGTACTATTAGAAAATTGTACAGGTCATGCATGAGATCATCAGGAAGGCCTTGAAGGATTGAGCAATCATTAATTGGTATTTTCTTAATTAATAGGGGCTCAATTAGCCCAATAATGTGTAAGCAAGGCAGGCTAGGAAAGGGCAATAAAAAGCTTAAATACTTGACCAAATTTGTTTAAATTTCAACCTAGATTCGAGCAGGATCGGAGTGAGACAGTGAGCAAAGTGCAGGAAGTTTCTCTAGTGTGAGAAAGCATTGTATTATTTCATGATATTTACCATATTAAATATATAGATAGAGGGGTTTTGAGCATTTTCTTTCCCCAAATACATCTTGTGTTGTGCGATTTATTGTCTCTTTCTCTTACTTGTTATGTGATTGTTTGATCGTGTTTTGTTTTCGTAAATTGTAGAAGGATTCAGTATCTTATTTTAGTACATTACAAGTTCAAATTGAATCCCGTTGTTAGATTTTATACATGGAATTAGAGCCCCAGGAATCATAACAGAAGAGAAGAACAGAGTTTTATCTTGAACATATTTGAATTTGCAGATTTATTCTTCGGGATCTAGCAGTGGATCAAGATGTATTTCAATGGCTTGAGACTCGAATATGCTCTTAAGGGAAATTCGAATTATATAGCATGGAAGGATAGGATGGAGGCAATGCTAGAGAACAACATACTAAACGAATTCATAGAAAATGATATTCCACAGCCTGCAACAATAGATGCTCAACTTCTTGATGCATGGAAGAACAAGGTAGCAAAGGCGAGAAGGATCTTGTTAGAGGGAGTTCAAGATCATATTGTCTCGAGACTCCATGGGAATTCGACTCCATATGTTATGTGGAAGGTCTTGATAGATCTGTTTCAGAATAGCAGAAACCATACAAAGTTCACTCAATTTCAAGATGAGCTTGGAAGTGTTGGTGTGAAAGTATCCCAAGAATATTTGGTGAGCCTAACTCTTTTAGGAATCCCTGAGAGATGGAATATTTACCAGGACTCTGTGAATGGGAGGGAGAAGTTACCAGAATGGGAGCGTTTGTGGTTAGACTTGGTAATAGAAGAGATAAGGTGGAGCAGCAGAGATGGGACCTACAACAAAGACAAAGAAGAAGATTTTGCATTCGTAAAAAATGGCAAGAAAGACAAGGGAAAGAAGTCTCAAGGAGAAGAGGGCAAGAGAGACTTGTCCAAGATCAAATGTTTTCACTGTCATGAGCATGGGCATTATGCCTCGAATTGTCCATAGAAGAAGGAAAGCAAGAAGGATCCTGTAGTTACAGTGGGTGAAGCGCTAACTTCACAGTTCTAGATTGATTTTACTCTCATTGTATGCATGTACAACATAGTAATGGGATGAATGCAGTATCTAGATAGCGGTACCTCGTTCCATATAATGGGGAATAGATATCTATTCAGTGACTTGGAGGAGAAGTACCTCCAGCAGAATGTAGAGTTTGGAGATGACGAGAGGTATAGCGCTACTGACATAAGTACAGTTACCTTTCAGAGGGAGTCTGGCTCCCCTGTCAGACTGACAGATGTTTTGTATGTTCCAGGACTAAAGAAGAATATTGTCTCAGTAGTGGTATTGGAAGACCGTGTTTATGATGTCATATTTAGAAAAAGAAAGGTGTTCCTTAGACACATTTCCATGGGACTGGTGAAACATATCGGTGCAAGAGTCAAGAACCTATATGCTCTCAAAGTTGAAGATGCATACAAAGCTTTGAGGAGAAAGGCAGAGGTTAGTGACTTGGTGGTTGAGAGGGAGCATGAATTACCTCTCGAAATGTAGCTGCAGAAGAAGTCTCAGAAGGTTGCGGAGCAACCATAATTGGAGAAGCAAAGAGGAGACCAAGTGGAGGAGTCCACTCAAGCAGAGACCTCCAGGAGGGGGAAATTTTGAGCCATATGGGCAGAGGGAGCACATGCATCCATACCTCCAAGTTAGAGGTGGGGCGATGTGTAGACATAATCCCAAGAGAAGAAATTTGGGCAGGATCCATTGAGATTTATTGTCTCATGGATCGAACCTAGCTACGAGGACTGCATTCTACAGCTAAATCTACTCAGAAATCAATACGACAACAAAACCACAAAAGTATAATAAGTCAGTCATTGCATGTATTCTTAAAGTGATTTTAATCATCCTTATTGATCTTTTAGGCCTATAAATGATAAAAGATAAATGGAATGAAGTGGAGTTTGGTGAAAAGAAAAGACATTTTTAGGGCTCAACATACCCCCACTACAAAAATTTTGCATGTCCTCATGCAATCAATCCATGTATTCTGAAACTTCAGCCAGGACATCTAGCTTCCTTTTTCTGTTTTCTTGGTGTTCAATGGCATCTTAGGCTTCCTTATGACCAAATTGAACCTCAGATTTATAAGTGCCCTACTCAATTTCTTGTTTTTCTTCTTCAGCTTCTCACTAGCCTTATACAATTTTTTCATTTACAGAGATAGAGTTGTGTTCATGTCACTTTTCAGTTTGACTTGTTCCCTTAAAATTTCATTTTCATTTTTTATATGCCTATTGAGTACTTCCAATTCATATTTGTCTCTTTTTAGCATTTCAATTAAAGTTTCTTGTGGACTAGGAGTTCTTTCTCTGTTTTCTGAGGCTCTTTTTTCTAATGTTTCAACCTAAACATAGATCTGTTGTTGGGCTGGATCTACATCCGGAGTTCCTCTATCAGGATCTTCTTCATACTG
Organism: Pinus albicaulis; assembly: GCA_034641835.2. Taxonomy (NCBI): domain Eukaryota; kingdom Viridiplantae; phylum Streptophyta; class Pinopsida; order Pinales; family Pinaceae; genus Pinus; species Pinus albicaulis. The sequence continues at coordinate 891,412,306 of CM076578.1, forward strand.
ATACTCAGGAGATCTGTCAATTGGTGTCTCTTCATCTTTAATATCTATGATTCCTGTTTTCTTAACTCCTGTCTTCTTCAATATGCCTTTAAGCCTATGACTTCTTCTCAGTTTAGATGGTCCCTCACCTTTCTCTTTGGCATCTTTTCTTGTTATCTTTTCCTTTTTGAGTTGTTTCTTGATTTTGGCCAATTTTTCAGAGATAATTTCCTCACTGTCTTCTTGTGTTGGTATGTCAGTTTTGATTTCAACAAATTTTCCCCTCTTGCTTCTCCTTACAGGTTTTTCTTCAGACAGAGTTTCTTTAGGTTCTTCAAAATGATTTCTCAAGAGGAATTCGTCCCAACTATCTCCTACCCTCTTCAAATGATGCTCAATTAAAATTTTAACTAAACCATGATGATATAAGGTGGTTTCTAAGAACTGAATCCTTTTCTGGACATTAGAAGCCATCCTTTTTAGACTATTGAGCAAGAAAAAGGGTAGATTTATCTCTTCATCTAGGAAATTCATCATAAGTCTAATGTGATAAACATATAAGGTGCCAAATCTCCCCTCACAGGTTATAAACTTTTGCAGAATTAGCAACATATTTCGCCATTTATTTTTCAAGGTTGAACTAGGAATGCCTTTCTTGAATACTGAAATTTCCATACCTAGTGTTTTTAGCATCTGTCTCCAGGCTTCATTGTGAAATTCCTTGTTTTTGAACCACCGCTCACCTTGCCTCGGCAACTCTGTTGCTTCTGCTATGAAGGATTCCGTGATGATGAACTTGATATCACCAATTTTGACCTCTGACCCATTGAATGACCGGGAAAATAACTTGGTGACCTCCTTGTGAAATCCATTAAACTTCTCCAAAAACTTTAGCCATCCAACCTGTTGTAGCATCTCTTTAATCTGAGGGTAACCTTCTAGGTATTTAGTTCCGACTAGCTCAGACCTTACAATGAGTCTCATTGCTTCTTTTCCTCGGCTTCAATTTATTGCTCTGTTACTGCTCTCCTGTTTGAGGTAAAAATGGTTGTAGAGGGTTGTCTCACCCTAAATATGACTTCTCTGTTTCTGCAGACAGGAATTGGCTACGGGATATAATGGCATTAAGTGGATAAGGGATGAGTGAAATACGGTGAGGGTAAATCATAAGAATGATTGAGTTTGAGAGTTTGTCATGGAGTAAAAGACCGCGGAGAAATCTCATGAAGATTTTCAAAATCATCAATGAATGTTTCGGGTTAATGACGTGACCTAATAGGTCACTTCAAGTACTGACCATTAATTTCTAATTAATGATGATTTGATATGGAGCGGAATGGAAGGGATTTGTTCAAGGATTTTATGGTAAGCTTGATCAATTCGAATAGTCAAAATAACTTTATGAAACATACATATGACTTGACCATACTATATCTTTCATAATTTTCTATCATAATAATTTCACACACAATTTTACCTTAGCCCTTCTTTTGATTTTTGCTGCTTTGATATGCTTTGTCTTTCTTTTGAAAATTATTGATCTTTAGACTCCATAATCCTTTTGATTTTTCTTGCTGAAGTAGGTTTGCAGGATCAATTGACTGTTGAACAAGTGATTGCTGAATGGTTGGCTACAAAAAAGATGGTTGCATAGTAGTTGGTTGTAGAAAAGATGGCTGCACAATGTACCTGTAAAAGCTTTGAGACATGGAATGAAATGATTTGAAATATGGATGGAATGAAGTATGAAATGAAATGAAATGGATCATGGAATATAGTGGAATGAAGCATGAATGAAGTGAAATATGATGGAATGAAATGGATCATAAATGTAAAGTGGAATGAAATATAAAAAGTGAGCCTGCAACTTATGATCTTGTAATACTTGATTGCAGAGAAAAAAAAACAATTTTGAAAATCTGAAATGAAATGGGATGGATCATGAAATGGAGTGGAATGAAGTGAGATATGATGGAATGAGATGAATCATAAATTTGGAATGGAATGAAATATGAAAAGTGAGTCTGCAACTTATGATTTATGATACTTGATTGCAGAAAAAGAACAATTCTGAAAAGCTAAAGTGTCAAAAGGATTCTAATTTTCACTTTATCTTTTCTCTATAAACATGCTAATCAATGATTAGTTTTCATGTTTATCCCTTTTTTTTTTTTTTAAGCATCTGATTACAAAAAATACAATTAAGTTGATGAAGAAGAAGGATTCTTCTTCATTAACTTCACATCACTGTTCTCTTGGAATTACTTGACAAATTCTTCTCTTGAAAGTGGCTTATGATACAGTTTCAATCTATGGCCATTTACAAGAAAAGTCACCTTATCTTCATCTATTGTCCTGATTTTTATTGCTCCATTGTCAAAAAATTTCACAATTTCATATGGCCCAAGCCAATGTGTTTGGAATTTACCTTGAAAATATTTGAACATTGAATCAAACAAGAGGGCCCAGTCACCTTCTTTGAATTTCTTTTCCTTAATGTACTTATCATGCCATCTAGTCCTTTGTTGTTGGACTATATTTGTTCTCTGGACTGCATCCTGTTTGATCTCATCCAATTCATTAATCTGCTCCAATATGTGCTTTTGTGCCTCTGTTAGATCAAGTCCTAGCTGGACTGCCATTTTAAAAATTTGAATCTGAAACTCTATGGGAAACAAGACTTTTTTTCCATAAACAAGTTCATAATGGGTATGACCTGTTGTGCTTCTCCATGTAGTCCTATAGGCCCACAAGGCTTCAGGAAGCCTGTCTGCCCAATCTCTTCTATGTAAATGAACAGTCTTTTTTAGGATCCCTTCAATGACCTTATTGGTAGATTCCACTTGGCCATTTGCTTGTGGATGATAGGGAGTAGATTTTCTGTGTCTGATTTTGTACTTCTCTACCATTTGTTCCACCAATTTTGATGTGAATTGAGCTCCTTGATCTGTAACAATTTCTCTTGGGACACCAAAACGAGTAAAAATATCCTCAAAAATAAAATTAACTACAGATGCTTCAGTAGCAGAAAGTAATGGCTTGGCCTCTACCCATTTGGTAACATAATCAGTGCAAACTATTATATATTTCTTTTGTCTTGATGGAGGACTAATAGGTCCTACAAAATCTAAAGCCCATTTCTCAAAAGGTTCAATATGTACCTGAGGCTGCAATGGCATCTCACCTGAAGGGGAAGGTTTCCCTACCCTTTGGCAGTTGTCACACCTTTTGACATACTCTTTAGCATCTTTAAAGAGGGATGGCCAATAGTATCCTAAATGAAGGATCTTATAAGCTGTCCTTTTATCAGCAAAGTTTCCACCACAAGGTTCATCATGACATGCCTTGAGGATCTCAGGCATCTCATCTTCTCGAACACATCTCCTAATAATAAAGTCTGGACCTATTTTGTATAACTCATTAGCAACCCATGAATATTTTTCACTGTCATAAATGATCTTTCTTTTATCTCTTGCATTCATAATTGAAGGAAATTTCCCTGAAACTAGATAATTGGAAATGTCAGCAAACCAAGGAGTTTGAGTAGAAATTGCAAAAATATATTCATCAGGGAATTGATCTTCAATTGGAGTATTGTCTTTGATGTTTTGGAGTCTAGATAGGAAATCAGCTACTGTATTTTGTTTTCCAGGCCTATCTAGAATGGTGATGTTAAATTCATGCAAAATCAATAACCATCTTATGAATCTGCCATTAGTAATTGATTTGTTCATTAAATATTTAATTGCAGAGTGATCTGTGTGAACAAAAGTTTCATAGCCTGTTATATAGTGTCTGAATTTATTTATGGCATGAACAACAGCTAAGAACTCTTTTTCAGTTACAGTATAATTTAACTCCGAAGGGGTCAAATTTTTACTTGTATAGTAGATGGCATAAGGAATCAGGTCTTTTTGTCCCAATACAGCTCCTAAAGCTGTGTCTGAGGCATCTGTTGAAATATGAAAAGGTAATTTCCAGTTAGGTCCCCTTAAAATAGGTGCTTTAGAGATTTTTGTTTTCAGGGTCTCAAAGGCTAACTGGCAATCAGGATTCCACTTGAATTCACAGTCCTTGGTAAGTAGTTTGAAAAGTGGAGATGCTATCTTGGTGAAGTTTTCTATAAACCTTCGATAATATCCTATAAATCCAAGAAAACTCCTAACATCTTTTTGACAACTTGGAATAGATAAGTTAGAGATGACTTCAACTTTTGACTCATCAACTCTAATCCCATCTCCTGAAATGTGATGCCCCAAAACAATCCCTTCAGTAAACATCATGAAACACTTCTCATGACTTAATGAAATATTTGCTTCTTTACATCTCTTTAAAAAAATTTCCAAGTTTGCTAAGGCTTCTTCAAATGTGTTTCCATAGACTGTGAAGTAATCCATATATACCTCTACACAGTCATGTATTAGATCTGAAAAAATTCCTAATACTGACCTTTGAAATGTTGCAGGTGCATTACATAGTCCAAATGGAAATACTCGGTAGGCATAGGTACCCCAAGGACAGGTAAATGTGGTTTTGTCTTGATCTTCAAGTGCTACTTGAATTTGATTATAACCACTAAACCCATCTAAAAATGAAAAGTACTTTTTGCCAGCTAATGTATCTAACACCTGATCTATGAAAGGTAGGGGAAAATGATCTTTAAGAGTAGCTTTGTTTAATTCCCGGTAGTCAATACATACCCTCCATTTACCATTTTTCTTTGGCACAATTACCAAAGGAGAAACCCACTGACTATCTGAAATGGGATAAATAAAGTTGACATTTAACAATTTCTGCAATTCTTCTTTAATAATCTCTCTAAGGTTTGGATTCATCCTTCTCTAAGGTTGTCTGATTCGTTTACAATTTTCCTCTATGTAGATTTTATGAGTGCAAGTCTTAGAGCTTATCCCTTTCATATCAGTGTACTCCCATGCATATGCAGAAGAATGTCTCTGTAATATTTTGACTAGCTTTTCTTGTTGAAATTTTTCTAGGTTCTTGTTTATGTTTAAAGTTTTACCTGGAAATATCTCAATTGTAGAGCTGCCAAATTTATCCATGGAGTAAAGAGACATATGTCTTGATGATAAAGTTGGATTCTTCTTGAAATTGTTCATGTTTGTATTCTGAAGAGGATTCAAAATTTTCTAAGGTATTTAGAATCTGGCTATCTTCACTAATTTATGAAATTGTGAAGAGAAGTTGTATGTCTTCTTCATTCTCAATCCATTGAGTATCATCTAACTCTGTAATTGTTCTTGCTGGAGGATACAAGGTAAGTTTCTTGGTTGAAATACCATCAGAGATGTACATATCACTGGATCTACAGCTAATGAAAGCATTAGTTGTAGCTAACCAAGGTCTTCCTAATATAATAGGATGTCCTCCTAGATTATTTTTAGGAGTTAGGATCATAAAATCCACAGGGTACTCCCAAGAATCTAAGGACATTGGAATGTCTTCTATTACCCCATCAGGTTTAATCACAGATCTGTCTGCTAATTGTAATAATGTGGGTGTAAAAAGAAGATTAGGAAGTTTTAGTTTATCCATGATTTGTCTACTCGTGATATTAATTGCTGCTCCTAAATCAATAAGTGTGTTTTGGATCTCAGTTCCATTGATTTGTATTTTAACAACTGGATTTCCTGGGTCTAGATACTTTGGAATAGCAATCTTGCCCATCATGATGTCTGCTATTTTTCTTTCTAGTTGAATTTTCTTCGTCTCTTTTATTATTTTTCCTGTTTTTTCATGCTCAACTCCTCTATTGTCTTTGCTAAGATTGGAATTTCCTTGATAGCCTATAATAATGGGATCTTAATACAAACATTCCTTAGCTCATCTAAGAAATCATAATTAGGCACCATAATTTGTTTCTCTACACCCTTATCAATTTGTAATCTTTCTGGAAAGGGAGGTGTAGAGGTGAATGTTGATGGCTACTATAATATAGGAGTTGAAATTATTGGTTCCTTTTGTTTTTATTTTTCAATATTTGGGTCTTGAAAAGATGTGCTCTATTCAAGACTTTTATTTACCCGTAGAGAATATTCCTCGGAGTTGTTTTGCTCTTGTATGATTACAGAAGGTTTCTTCTTTTCAAGTATTCTTTCAGACCTAAGTTGAACATCATTAAGGTCTAAAGGAGTAATCAAATAGGTTGGGAACTGTTGGCCTTCTATCATGTATGTGTTCTGAGGATTTTTATTGTTGGGGTTTGGTATAGGTTGGGCAGGTAACTGATTTTCTTTCTGAGGAAATGGTAATGGAAGTGATGGATTTTGATGTTGTGGATTTTGTTGAGGATTTTGTTGAGGAGAGAAATTTGGATATGGTGGATAAGATGGTGGATATTGATAATACTGAGAGTATCTTCCATAGGGATTTTGTGCTCCTTGTGCCCAAGTTTGAGATTGATTTTGGAATTTGGGCCAAGGTTGTTGCCAAGAATTCCAATTTGGTGGGGTTTGATTATACATCTGATCATTGAATCCTTGTGTTTGAGGTCCTTTTCAATGCCTCCTAGAGACAAAATTGAGAGATTCTATGGAATTTGTAGAGGTTTCTTCTTGAAAGACAGCTTTAAGACCAGGAAGTGAAGGACAACTCTTGGTCTCATGTTTTTCTGAACAAATCATACAAGTCTCTACTATTTTTGCATCCAAAGGGCACTCTCTCAAGGCATGCTTCTTTCTACATTTGGGACAAAATATTGCTAAGGCATCAAATTTAGCTTTTTGTTTGTTTTGTAACTTAAGGGTGTCTATCTGTTCACTAAGACTCCCTAAAATTTCAGATTTGAATTCATCAAGCATATGTCATATTTCTGCCCTACTTACTGTCCCAGAAGCAGACTTACTTGCCCTTGCAAGAGCAGGGTCTCTTGGTCCTTTTACAGTTTTAGATTTCCCTCTTGAAAGGTTAATACATAATTCAGCTATTTCAGGTAATGTGAGCTGATAGATATCCCCTTTTCCCATCATATTAAGGATATCTAGCCATTCATCCCTAATTTTCTTCAACAGGAGAGCTTTCAAAGTATCTTGGTCTAGGTTTTCCATTTTTTCTCTCTTGATGTTATAGTTAAATCTTTCCAACAAATCTTCCAGATTTTCATCCTCTTTCTGTATCATTTTGAACACTTCCTCCTTATGGTTGATTGGCATACAGTAATCCAAATACCTCTCTAGAAATTCTTGTTTCATATCTTCCCATGTCCTAATAGAACTATTGATTAAACTCATAAACCATTTTAATGTTGCTCCTTTCAATGTTGAAGGGAATAGTTTAAGTTTTTGGGCATCTTGTAAGTAATCATAGGTTCTACATAGGACTTCAAATTAAAATAGGAAGGTTTCAGGATCTTCAGTTTTGAATCCATAAAAGTTTGGAAGGACAGAGGGTGAAATTTTTTTCATAGTTGCATTGGTTTCTTCATCTACTATAGGAAACCCAAAAGAGCTTCCCATTTCCCTTCTACCTCTTCCTCTGCCTCCTTCTTCACCTCTACCTCCTTCTCCTTCTACACCTCTACCTCCTTCTCCTCTACCTCTACCTCTACCTCCTCCAAATAATGTATGTTCTCCATTAAAGACTCATCCTCCCCCTTCTTCTGCCATGGTTGATTCTTCTGTCGAAGTGAAAAAGTTTATGTCTCCAGCAGGGGTCCTTGAATCTTCTTTTAAGACAGGTTCAGTGGATGAAGTGGAAGGTATCTCTGATGGAATATCTGATCTTAAGTCTTCTGGAAGTCTATGACCAGTATAGTATGGAATGTAGGTTTGAGTTGGAGGTGTGCTACCTCTTGGTCTTGGTGGAACAAGTGGTGTTCTAGGAATCAATCTTCTGCTTCTTATAAATCCACCCCTTGAGTCTCTTTCTCTATGCATATCATTGTTTTTGGGAGGTAAGAAATAAGGTTACCTAGTTACACTTCCCTAGCAACGGCGCCAAAATGTCTAGTCAACTTAGTGTTCCTAAATTGATATCATAAATTGTCAACCAGGGCTAGTAAACTGTTGAAGTGAAGTGCACTATATGTGCCTAGGTATCTTCTTCCTACTTCGTTGTGCTTAGTGTTTTTCTAGTGCTTTTGGTTTTGTGTTTTTATGCTAAGGGGAAAACTAAATTACTAACAAAGAGAAGTTACTGATCACACTAAAACAGAATAAAATCTACTCTAAACTATGAATCGTATTAAGAACAAAGAATGCTAATCCACAAATTGTAAAGCTGCTAAGAAAAGTAACTCATAACATTAAACTTAGTCCAATTCATTTCATTAGAGATATGTTGGAACAAACTGAGAAAAGGATTAGTTTTGATGTAATGAGGTTCTCGTAGTAAACAACAACTTAAAACATCACAGAGAAATCTTATTCGTTGTTAGAAATTTGTTGGAACATTTTGAGAAAAAGATCATCTGTAACATAGTAAAGAATCCTATGCTAAAATAACTTATGACACTAGAATTAACTCATTCTGCAACTCATAATGTTACTATTAAGTCTCATTCAAGGATTAGAGATTTCTTGGAACAACTTGGGAAAAAGATTGTTTGTAAAATCATGAGAATCTCTTACATCATTGCAGAATAGTCAATAACTCAAAATAATATAACTAATTCTCATTCATATAATAGTGATGTGTTATAAGAGTTTGAGAACAAGAATAGATTATAAAATAATGAAATCTTCTAAATCTAACTAACAGGACTGAAATGCAATTAACAGAACTAAAATTCAATTAACTCAAAGTACTTCAGTTAGATCTCATTCACGTATTAGTGATGTATTGGAACAGTTTATGAGAACAAGATTAATTGTAATATTCGATGTAAGTAACTGACATAAAACATGATGCAAGAGGATAAACTCAGAAAACTTCCTAAGTTAAGAACAAAACAGAGTTAAAGGTTACTTATCTAGAAAATGTGCAAAGGCCTTTTCAGATAGTAGGGGCCCTCTACCATCAAATTGGCACACGAATCCTTAACTCCTTAAAGTTACTTCAGATCATGCATCAAAGTTATACTTCTTTCATTAGAAGAAAACGCTTAGAAACTGAGTATCACAGTCTTTTAAAATTAACAACAAAACATCAACTAACTGTTTCTCGGTTCACCGAGTTATTTTTATAAGCAACTACATAACTGACATTGAGTAGAAATAGGCATAGGTGTCTTTTATAATCAAAATCTAACTAAGACTCCTGTCGAGGACTCGTATTTTGCTGAAGACACCTCAAGAGTCCTTATCCTTATAAAATTATGCTTCTTGGTTTTGGCTTTGTCCACGTGCATAACCACTTCCAGATTTTTGCTCAGCCCTCGTGGAGGAAAAGGAATGATGCAGTAGAGTTTTGGAGTCTAACCATATACGTCTTTCCCTTAGATGACACATGTAACATGTTAAAGCACAAAGATGGCTACGGAACATACAACTAGCTACAAAATGACTACATTCTGTAGCTAAGTCTGCTCAGAAATCAATACGACAACAAAACCGCAAAAGTATAATAAGTCAGTCATTGCATGTATTCTTAAAGTGATTTTAATCATCCTTATTGATCTTTTAGGCCTATAAATGATAAAGAATAAATGGAATGAAGTGGAGTTTGGTGAAAAGAAAAGACATTTCTAGGGCTCAACATGTGATATGTTTGATAAATTTTTCGATGTTTTCAATGTTTGTTGTGGTGCCTAAAGAAATAAATTAGAGGGCTAATAATTTGGCAAAATATGCCATGAGTTTTATCCTTCCCAATCTCAACCATTTTTCATAATCCAACAAAATCATGCATAGGGTTGTTGTCCTTGATAATATCAAGTAGTGGCAAGTGTTCAAAGTTTTTTCATAAATTAAAAGTTCCATGACCCTAATGGATGAGTATTCAAATGTGAACATGGACTCCACTTAAAAGCAAGAGACATCATAATTGGACACAATCTAATCTTTAGATCATGTTGCACCCAAGATGATTGATGGCCAAAGGGTCATCCAACTAAAGAAAATTTTCACTTAAAGAGGTCTAGTTCCACTAGAAATATTATTCAATGTAAGTGATGAACCTTTCAAACCTTCCATGAAGTTAGAGTTGTCAAATGTAGAATATTGCAACCTAGGCAACAAAGAAGATCCAAAACTTGTTAAGATAACAAAGACCTTGTCTTAGGAAGAAAAAGGAATGTGGAAAATTGTTCAGAGAATTCACTTGGATATGTTTCTTTCAAGATATGAATATTTTGATACCTATGATCTCGTTTCTTCTTGGGAACCAAAGAAGAACCAAATATTGTTAAGTATCCTAGACCTTGTCTTAGGAAGAATAAGGGAATGTGGAAAGTTATTCAAATAATTCAAGGATGTCTTTGCTTGGATATATAAATCTTTATAAACCTATGATATTGTTACCATTTTGGGTGTTAAAAAGTGTAACTAGGTTCGGTCTTTAGTGTACTTGTATCATTATGTATTTTAAGTAAAAAGATGAAAAAAAGAAAACAAAATTTTATTAGTTAAGTATGTTTTTCATTCTTCTGGGGTTTGTTGAGTCAAATTCAAACTCCTATTTGGACCTATTGTAAAGAAAAAGGAAAAAAAAATTGAAAATGTAATTTGGGTAAAATCACCTCAAGAATCCAAGTCGGCCCTCCTGGGTGACGAGTCTGCTCATTGAAAGGATGTGCCTTTTCACATGTTAGAACAACTATATATTGGCATACATCCTCTTCCTATTTGCCCAAAAAAATAGGTGCTCTTTCTGTGATGAAATATAAAGCGAGAATATGTGAAGGTCTTAGGCTATATGTCTGCAAGGGTTTGTGAGTTTCTGAGGCTACATGTTTGAAAATTTATGTGAATTCCTTATATATATGTCTACAAAATATGCAAGCTCCCTGAATTTATATATATATAAAGAATTGCGAGCCCCCTGAGATATATGTCCAAGATTAAATGTGAATTTTTTGTGTGCCAGATGATATGTGATAAATGGGAATTCTTTGTAACAAATGATCTGAAATAAGAATAATTTATTGTGATTGTGGCTAATATGGATGATGGTATATACCATGATGATGCACAACGTGGAGGGCTTGAATATGCATCTTGGAGGTTGGATTTGGGTCTTGGATATCTCACTTTGATCAGATTCTATAAGAATAGTTTTTTTTTGGGTTTTCTCCATTGTAGGGTTTTGGCCCTCGCTTAGAGAGGCTACATATTTTTGTTCTTTTATCTCTTGTGATATTCATGTTATGCTCTTTTGGTAATTGCTTGATGAAATAAGAAAACATAAATTTAATAAACTAGCCGACAAATTCACAAGTAATTATCGTGACAGATAAATCTACCCTAATATATAAGCCTACCAATTTCTCAACACTAGGCACCAAAGAAAATCCAAAGGTTTTTAGAATACTCAAGACCTTGTCTTTATAATAAAAAGGGAATATGGAAAATTATTTTTCCATTGAGGATGCATTTGCTTGGAAATATGAATATTTCGAGATCCCTCCTTTGCACATCACCTTGTAACTCCAAAACCTTCATCGCCATAACTATCTATATGATTCTAGCTCTTGTCATTCTATTGTGAAGTTAAATCCCCTCTGCGGACAGAGATGATCTCTCTATCCCTAGAGTGGGTCTAGCAACTTGAGATACTTTCTAATGCAAAGTTTTCTTAGCTAATATTCAAAATGTGACAAGAAAGGAGATAGAGGTACCTTTTCCTGATGTTATGTTCGAACTCGTTAATAGTGGCCTTGATCCGCAATCCCTTTAGGCTCACTCCTTGCTATTGGTGGCACACGAATACCTGTGGATGATCAAGAGGCAAAAACAAACATAATCCAATACATAATAATAATTAAACATTAGCTATCTAGCATATCAAGGAGTACTAGAATATTTTCACAAATGATTAGACAAATATAGAAAGCAAACATCAAATTTTTTATTAATGAATATTAAAGAGAGAGCTTACAACATAGCCCTTTATGTTGGAGGCCTCCCTTTGGTGAAAATCTAAGTCCTTCACCAAATATTTAAAGCATTCCTTCTCCTGAAAATCTTAGGCATTATCATAGTAGAGGAATGTAACGAGAATGAGATTTTAGACCACCCCAACAATGACCAACCAATAGTGGAAGGATGAGGACCAATTTATAGGGAGGGAGAAGAGGTTGGGAGCTCATGAAAGGAGGAGGAAGGTCCACTTTCTAAGGGATAAAACCCCATGGATGAGATCAAAGCTCTAAAGCCAGAGAGCTTGACCCTATCACCATTGTTTAACAACCAACTCACCACCCTGGAACTTGCAGAGGTCGAAGCTTCTCCTCCATTTGAGGAAACAGGGATCAGCGTGGTTTGCAAGAAATAAGGGCGCTGACAGCGCTAAGCCAGAACTGTCAACCTGCCATCAGCGCAGGTAGGTCACTAGAAAACACGTTGACCCCGAAAACGAGGGTTTTTACCAAGTTCTTTTAGTAATCTTCCAAGTCAATTTTCTTTGAGTATTCAGGGGATGTGTTTACATATTTTTCATGGTGGAAACATTGCACAGGATCTGTCACGGGGCACTTCAGGATCAGTGACGGGAAGTGAGCATGGTGACAAATTATTGTGTAACAAATGCCCACTAAATCATGAAGGTATAATGGGGAGTGATGGCTGAAATTATTTATGAACTAAGGCAAAGAACTTAGATCACTTTCAGGAAACCCGCCAGATCAAACATAATACAATATATGACATCTCTGGTATGAATATTCATAACCACATAACTCTACCCTAGGCATTGAATAATACATGAACACATGGCATGGTCACAGCCATCCGTCTAAAGAGAGCATAGAAATGGATCCACGTTATGGACGTAGCCATTCGTATAGATAGGATCATGTATACAATCATGAATACTCAATAACTTCCCGCAGCCCGGATCAGAATCAGATGTGATCCAGGGTCTTCACCGCGATCTCAATCATCCCAATGTATGAATCTAGCCATGTGAATAGATGTGATGACATCGAACATGGAAGAAACCACCTGATTATCGGCCAATAATGAAAATCGTTAAGAGGCACAAGAGAAACCACCAATAATGACGATGGCCCTCAAGATACAACAACACAATATACAAGTGTTAATAAAGTTGTTGAGGTAGAAAAATTGCAGAATCATTCGATCGAAGGCCAATGATGTGAACCTATCGTTTAACACGAATAAATTTCCATTGAGGCATGCAAGCTGCAAGGTACTGAAAAAGGAATTTCTAAATCATCTTCTCAAATAATGAAATGAGGTCAACGGGAAGTGATCCATCGAAGGAGGGCCATAATGATTCCCACATCATCGACATGAAACAACAGATATATCAGAATGATAGGAGTGATTCAGGAATGTAACAGAGGAGGTCAGATAGTAAAAGGATGTTTGACTATAACACAAAAACGACTTCTCCTGAACATATTGGCGATGTGACTCCAGAGTATGGCAGCATTTGACTCAAATAGGATCAGCGATCATGTTGAAAATGTGGTAATCGAATGAGAGGAAAACGGATTTCCCACACCCATGAAGGAAAACTGACGAATTTAGGATTTCCCCAACCCGAAACGAACTGCAGATGAGTGTCATGTTCAAGAGCGACAAGCAGCCCAAAACACACATAGGATGTTCACTTTCAAATTTTTCTCATTATTTCTAATGACTACCTCTTTAATTTTGATAACCAGCGTGAAGAGGATAGCATATGTTGAGCCTGTAAGTTCATTCTTCGAATGAATCCATCCGAGTAATTTTAAAGATCCCTAGGAAGGAGGAAGGGGGTCTCATAATGGTGACAATTCTTTCGTCGTTTAATCTTTAACGAGTCCAACGAAAGGGTAACTCAGTAACTTTTCATGTTTAAGGAGTTCGAAAAGAAACAAAAAAGAAAACTCCATCATACGCCTTTTCGTAAATCGTCCCTCAAATCCGAAAGGTAGAAAACGATACTAAGAGAACCTCTTGACCATGTTCGATCAAGCTATTCCTTTTTCGTAAATAGTGAATCTCAACTCGAAAAAGGGGTAAACATATATGGATACCACTTCGATTCATTTACTTTAACGAGTTCTAAAAGACAAGTACTCAACAATATTTTCATTTTTCGAGAGTCAAAAAAGAGCTTAAAGTTGACTCCTCTTAGAGGAACGAGTGGTATAAAAGGTACCAATTGGTTCTGGAGATGGTGGAACTACTTAAAACATGTAAAGTTCAAGAGGTTGGCTAATAATAACACTCATCGTAGACGTTCCTTGGGAAAGGGTAAAACTACCAACTAAAAGCGGTTGATCGGCCAAATAGATGGTGACGATGGAATGAAAAAACTAAGGCTCATCTGGAAAAAAAAAAGTTGATAAAATGGCCAACACAAGAGGTAAATGGGGATGGTTTCATTTTTACACAAGCTTGAAATGTGGGAAACTATGCTCGAAATTGGTTTCATTTTTACACAAGCTTGAAATGGAGACAAACTATGCTTGAAAGTGGTTCATTTTTTCAAAATCTTGAAACAAAGGAAAAATATGCCTGGAATAAGTTTGCATGCCCCCACTATAATGATTCAATTCAAGATACATTCCCCCTAAGCTTCATCTCATTCACCTAAGTAGAGGCTACAGGTTTACTAACAGTTGGATGGAATGAAATTTCATTTACGAGATCAAGTGAAAGGCTTGACTGGAATTTTACAAGATCTAGTCAAAGACTCGAATTGAAAGGGGATTTGTTTAATTTTTTAATGAGGTTGGCACAGTAAATAACTATCCTCATGACACCTTGTTTCATTTTTTAAGGATCTTGACACAAGAAAAGGAACTTTTCTTGGAACATCTTGTTTCATTTTTTTAAGGAGCTTGACACAAGAAAAGGAACTATGCTCCGAAATACTTGATCATGACCCATAAGAGGTCTTGGATTCCAAGAGGTTTTCATCAAATGGGAGAGAAACACTATGGAAATCAAGGTCCAATGCCCCCAGTACATGGTGCACTATATCACTGAATGGATCATCAGTAAACACAGGCATGGAACAGTTTGCCACATAATTAACCTGTGGCATGGAAGATACCACTAGAATGTAAGGACCATTAAGGGATGTTGGTTGATTGGGAGCCATATTAGGACTAATGAATGACAATTTATCAATCGTCACAATTCTTCCTTCATGTGGGAAACAGATCACACGAAAGAGAGAAGAGACAAGAGCTCCCATGACATAAGTATACTCATGCCCAAGGAGTAAGTTAAAGTCCTAAGGGCCTTGGAAAACCATCACGTTTATATAGGCAGTCTTTCCTCCCAAAGTAATAGCAACTTAGGAAGGATCCCTAATAGTTGATTGGTTCCTCCGTTAAACGCTAACCGATTCTGGGTAACACACACAAGCTGCGGAGAACCGAAATCTTGCCAAGTAATTGAGGACAAAATACTAACAGATGCAACTTCATCTATTATGGTGCTAGGTATGGCCACATTATAGGCCTATACCATGATCTCAAAGGGCACGTAATAAGGAAGACGATATCATGTCAATCGACTCCAATCAAGGGAAGCAACCAGACTACTTGGAGGGGGTCGTGGGAACGGGTGAACTGCCCCTTTGTGCTATGGGAATAGGAGGATCACCCTCCTATACCAGGGGAACAGGAGGATTACCCTCCAATTCATGGGAATCTGAAGAAACAAAAAGAACCTAAGTGGTATGAGGTTCACTCTTTACAGGAAAATCATGATCCACTAAGGGTGGAGTCAGGTCAACCGTTTTCTCAACCAATGGTTGGTCAGGAACGGACTCATGTGTTTGACTTTCGGAGAGAGTGGGATTGACCAGAGATAATTTGATCAATCACTTGATCAACTAACAAAGGATCAGGGAAAAAATTTCTATAACCAGTCAGAAGTCGCGGCTGAGAAGTCGTAAGGTTATCCAAGACTTTGGAGGCTTCATCCATATAAGGAAAAAGGTGAATGGGATGATTCCTTCACATAATATACAGGTAAATTTGACTTTACCATTTTTCCCATGGGCCTTATTATAACTAGTTGAATACTTGTCACCAACATGTCTCCAAATGTCAATGACAAGGGTCGATTAGAGTCGGTAGACCACATTTCTAACACCTAGGGAATTTCAGGACAATCTCTAATAAGGTGGTCACCCTTACTTAACTTGCAAGGGAATTTGACTTTACAGGGTTGATTGGAAGTTTTTTCAACATCAGTTTCATTAGTAGCTATGGTCGCTTGGTTTCCCCCTTGATTATTTTGATTCTTCCTCTTCGTCCTCTTCTTCTTCTTCTTAGCTTCCTCGTTACTAGAATTCAGACTTTCACCAAGCGAAGAGTAAGAACAGGGTGAAGAAACAGGCAAAGAAGGCGAGGGGTCAACTTTATGATCAACATGAGGATTACATTGTTCAGGTGGAGGTGAACTTGGTTGAGAAGTAGCTTGCACATTCAAAACCATGGGGGTCGAAAATAACCAAATTGGAAAACCAATGGTAAATCCCTGAAGGAACAACATTTCCATATACGAAGCACCAATATCTCCAAAAGAAGGGAAAGGACCAAGATTCTTGTCAGAGGGGTCTCCTTGATTGGAAAACTCAGGAAATGTTTCCATCGGAGTCAACCTAAGATCAACTAAGGAGTTGTGCACAGGTAAAATGTTATTCTGTGGACAATAAATTTTAGAAATTAAACACAAAATAAATCAAAAAGGGTGACATAGGCATAAAGGATTACCAGGTATCTGTGAACTGCAATATATACCTTAGCAAATAAATTTACCAAGGACTTAATATACGGCAGCAAATCTCCCCAAATGTTGTGTTTGATGTATCACATCTACAAGGTGGCCTAATCGGTTACCTATGGCAAGCTTGCAACCCAATGGTGTGTTGGTTTGAGGGGTCCTAACCCAGGTTCAGATTTTATCATGCAACTAACAAACCCTCTAAATACTAGCCCTTTCGGCAATGACTTGCTTGCGCGGATCAAAGTCTCACACGAAGTATTATGGGGGGGTGTTGGAACCAAGTTTCTGCACCCTGATAAAGAAATTGTTGTGGTGGCCTAAATAGTTTTATAACAAAACTTATTGTAGATTGGAAACAAATGCGTGCATATATAAATGAATATTTATCAGATCATCTTGTCACAAATACAAATAATGCATATAACAGATGTATCGCAGATCAACTTCATCGCGGATATATAATAACATAATCAAATCTTCGCAATGCGCAATAAATTTAAGCATATCTATATGTGTGCTTTAACCATTAACAAATACTCATGCATAAAGAGTAGATTTACCACACAGATATAATTGATCATAACAAAAGTAAAGCAATCTCAAAGAAATAAAAGTAATTAGATAGTTTAGATATCAGACAAATAAAACATTTTCTTCACCAAAAATAGTCTTTGTATTAGATTCAAAATAATTTCGTACAGTCTGACTTTTCCTTACAATTACCCTTCCGCGCACATAGCCAGCAGAGTCCGCACATAACTAGGACTAGGTCTCCACGCGCACAGCCAACAGGAGCCTTTGTACCCAACCTAGACTTACAAAAATGAATCATAGAAGCATAAACACTTACTTAGATCCAAAACATATATATGATACTAGACTCAATCTATTATATTTATATTCATCCAGTGTGCAGATTCTATGATATAAAACCATGGTTTGAGGCCCACAGTTTACCCTTACAACCCATTTACATAAAAGAGGGACTTTGACTTGCCCCAAATCCCCTTGACCTTTCTGTGCAACACACTTATCCAAAAACACATATAAAGAGTTGCTCAAAATTCACCCTGGGGGACTGCGCTCCAACATGGTGTCTCCCAAAATATACGCGATAGTACGTGGGAGTCTAATCCATATTAGTGATGTCTAATGTGTAATGGTTCGATGAGAGTGCCCCAAATATACTTATCATACATCAATATACTTCCATACATGGGACGAGATATCACCCTCGGATTGTAATGCAGACTCTTAGCGCCAGATCCTACGTTTAACGACACTGGAACACGTCTCTAGCCTAGACCTCTAAATATTCTCGTTAATTCAAAATGCTCCTTAAGGTAAATTGGGTCAATTTTAAAGTTGATCTTGAGTTAAGTTTCAGTTTTTTGGCTCAAAATCGATGTCACCTGAATCCTACAATGCAGGCTAAATGCAAAAAGAAAATATTTCCATTTCAAGGAAGTCCAAACTATTGAGGGAAGAGACGCAAACAAAAGTGCAACCAGTGTAGCAAACAACAATGCCCCTCAATCTAGTTCAAAACTATGAAATGCATTTTTTTGAAAATCGAATTCACTTTCCCCAAAATGCAACTTATTGAAAAAATGAAAACATTTCTCTTTTCCACCAAGATGCAAAGAATGATTTATTTTTTTAACTTTTTACTTTGAAATTCAATTAAAAGTAAAATGAACGAAACAAATGAAGAAATACAAAAAAACACTTTTCACTTTTCTTTCAATCGAACGAAAATGAAAATCGCTTTAATAATACATGAATGAAATACTTTCACTCTTTTTCACAACGATAAAGACAAGCCAAATCAAAGAACTAAAATGAAAATCACTTTCAGTTTTATTTTGGAATTGGAAAAAGACACACTATTCTAAACTCGTAAATCAAAAAAATTGTAATATTTTGTTTGATGTTAAATTGAAGGTGATATCAAAATGTAGTGATGACTAGCGAATGGGAAAAACAACTTCAAACCAAGTTATAAGTAAGGCGGCAAAAGTTGTCTGAAATGGTTGAAAAAGGATTCTAAATTAGAGACTATCAATTCCTTGACAAAAAGCACAAATGACCAATGGAAGGTAATTGACCTAGATAACCTAGAAAATCCTCCAATTCTACAAGCAAGTCAAAGAAGCAAAAACAATCGTTCAAACAAGAAAAACAAGCCAAACACATAGGCAGGAGGTTATTGACACTCGACAGACATTCTTCAGGGGCCAGGACACACTGGAAAAACAAGGGGAAACCCCAACTTTTCCTAGGTCTGAGATCAACACTTTTGTGATCATCAGAAGTGTGCTAAAAGACGGATTAGTGCAGTTGTGCTATATAGAACAGCGCTAGAAGCGCTACTGTGAAGACAACAAATGTGTTGGGCGTTAAAAACAAGGGAAAAAAATGAGTTTCACACCAAAACTTGACCTGACACAGTGAAATGACTATCAAACCCTATGCAAACTAATAGATACCTAAGAAAACTTAGACTTTAATGATTGGTCAAAATGATCAGAGATTAGCCTGGGAAAGGAAGGCCAAGAGGCTAAAGCTCCCCAGTGGAGTCCCCAATTCTATTGTGAAGATAAATCCCCTCTGCAGATAGAGGCGATCTCTCTAGCCCTAGAGTGGTTCTAGCAACTTGAGATACTTTCTAATGCAAATATTTCTTAGCTAATATTGAAAATACGACAAGAAAGGAGATAGAGGTACCTTTTCCTGATGCTATGCTCATACTCGTTGATGGTGGCCTTGATCCACAATCCCTTTAGGCTCGCTCCTTGCTACTGGTGGCACACGAATACCTGTGGATGATCAAAAGGTAACAACAAATATAATCCCATACATAATAATCATTAAACATTAGCTATCTAGTAGATCAAGGAGTACAATAATATTTGCACAAATGATTAGATAAATATAGAAAACAAACATCAAATGATTTATTAATTGATACAAAAGAGAGAGCTTAAAACCCAGGCCTTGATGTTGGAGGCCTCCATTTGGTGAAAATCTGAGTCCTTCAATGAAGCTTTAAAGCATTCCTTCTCTCAAAAAACTTAGGCGCTATCACAATACAAGAATCTAAAGGGAATGAGAGTTTTGACCAGCCCAACAATGACCAACCAGTAGTTGAAGGATGGGGACCAATTTATAGGAAGGTAGAATAGGTTGGGAGCCCATGAAAGGAGGAGGAAGGTCCACTTTCTAAGGGATAGACCCTAATCGATGAGATCAAAGCTCTAAAATCAGAGAGCTCGAGCCTATACCACCGTTTAAAAATTGATTCGCCGCCTTGGAACTTCTATAGGTCGAAGTGTCTCCTCCATTTGAGGAAACACTGCCATAAAGGGATCAACGCATTTTTCCATGAAATAAGGTCGCTAACAGCGCTAAGCTAGAACTGTCAACCTGCCATCAGCGCGGGCATGCCACTAGAAAACGTACTGACCCAGAAAACTAGGGTTTTGACCATGTTCTTTTAGTAATCTTCCAAGGCAAATTTCTTTGAGTCTTCATGGGATGTATTTACATATTTTTCCATGGTGAAAACATTGCACAGGGTCTGTCATGGGGCACTTCAGGATCAGGGAAGATAAGTGAGCATGGTGACAAATTACTGTGTAACACGTTCCTATATATCTTTAGAAATCATGGACAAACAAAGGCAAGACATCACTAGACCTTACAAATATTTATATTCCTTTGATTTGGGGAGTATTTAGTCTCTAGGGATGATCAAATTTTTGGTGCTGGGAATGGTGCACATCCTAAGAAGCTTCATAATGATGGATGTAGTAATTTTAGACCCCTCAGATGAGGTATCTTGTTCTATACATATTGGGGCATCTATATGGCATATAATATTCAATTAGATTTATCATATGCCACTATTACTAACTTAGATGAGATAATTTTAATTTATACAGAGATCCTGTTGTAGTTGCTACAACCCCCTCCAAAATTTTAGCCTATACTGAACTTTAGAGCCTTCCTGAGTCTTGTTCATGGCTGTTGCAAACTTTGAAGTTCATTTTATTAGTTTTCTTATGATATTGTGAACCCTTTCGCAAAATAAGCAAAGTATTCTCTTTTGGCATGTTGTTTGTCATATTGTATGTATGAGCCTGTTCTAGTGGTTCCAAGAGGTCAAATTTGTGCAAATGATTTGTTCTAACCTTGTAAGTACCTGTCGCACTCATTTTCAAATTTTTGAGCAACATCGCACAAGTATTGTTACGGTCGTCGTAAGTGTATCTTTGGTGTCGCACTTGTCATAGTTGGTCGTAAAAATGTCACAGAGAGGAAAATGATTTGTTTGTATGTCTTGGATGATCTATGTTGTTTGTGCCATCAAATATGCTAAGTGTGTGTCCATAGTCAAACTTCATCATTGTTCACATCGATCTCACTGGTCCCACACTTAGTCATTTTTTGTAAAACTTCCCAACCGAGCAACTTAGATTCACTAGGCCTCCCCTGAGTTGCACACTAAGTAGCCTAAATCCTCAAGCTATGACCTTGTTTCTTAGAATTTCATAGTGCGAAGTACCTGCCTCCAAATACTACTTTGTTGCGTAGTTTTTGTGACCAAGCCTTGGCCTTGACCTCCAAAATTGCACAATCATGACCTCCAGCCAACCTAAATTGCACACCTCACAACCTCAAGCATCAATATTTCTCCCTGAGCCCTGGAACTATGCACTACATAGTCACCTAGGCCTTCCTTTACACCCATAACTGCGCAGTAATTCCTCCCTGTGCCCAGCCCTACAACCTGTACCGCTGGCTCCAGAAACGGCGCAGTCATGTCCCTCATCCTAGTCTGAATTGCACAATGCACAGTCTCAAGGCTTAGGGCTTCCCCTTTCCTGCCTAAACTGTGCATTTGCACAATCACTAAGCCTCCTTGTCCATCCTGTCACTTGTTCCGAGCTTATTTCATGGATTAGAATTAATCATCTTAGGCTAGGGGTTTTTCGGATGGATGTTGTCCCATCATGAGTGAATTGGAGGAAAAATTACCCTATCAAGTCATGGTGAGATGATGAAGGAAGAGAATGAGGAGGAAGCATGCTCAAAGGCACTCTTGCATCTGAACTCACACGATGATTAATCAAGATAAAGTGAAAGAACACTATTTTGGGACCACTATCCAAGACTTGAGATCGTCGAATACTCCCTATCACCAAGGCATGCAAAGGAGAAAAAGAAAGTTCTTCCATGAAGTCACTCAACTCTCAGCAGCATCAGTGGATTGGTGTTACCATATCATCAAGCAGTCCATATCGGCAGTGTCATGCCATGTCATGTCACGAGTGGTCATATGCCACATCACTATTGTATATCATGTCTATTGTAATCAAATGTATTGTAAAGTAAAGTGGAAGTCCAAAGGACCCACATTAATGTAAAGAGCCATGTAAGTTGAAAATTCATGGGAATTCAAACATTCATGAGGGTAGTCAAAGAGTCACCCTTGGTTATATATACTCCCTCATTGTATGATCAAAGAACTTTTCACCTTGGATCCACCAACAAAGCATTAGAGAGATATGCTAGTTCTTTTGTGGAGCAAGGCATGGCTCCAACGCTCCACTATTGGAGTTAGTGATGTTCATTGTACATATGTGTCTTGGAAATTTTACTTAATAACAGAATCCTTTCGAGCGCGACACGTTATTCATGCATGGATTGTGAATGTTTGTAAGACTATTATGTGGATGTTTGTATTTCATGTTTTTTTTCACATGTACTAATATAGTTGAACTATTTTGGTTATTTTAGTGCTTATCTTGTTGATAATGTGTTGTAATGGTTGTTATTGTTGTCCCATCCTCGTGGACTATTCCGCAAGATATTAGGAAGATATTTCTCCATTGTTGGTTGTAATGTTTGTCACATCCCTTATGGACTATTCCGTTGAATGTTAGATGGATCATTCGGTTCATTTGTGTGGGTAGTACTATTACCTCTCTCTTAGAGACTCACTTTTATCTCTCCCACTGCAGTATAAGAAACTTTAAATACTTGAAATTGGACATTCAATAGGCACACCCCCTTTCTTTTTAAAAGTACATTTGCACCCCTCTCTCTTGTTGATAGTCGGAGCCTTTATTTCGGATGGGACTCCTAGACCAAATAATGTGAGTTCTAGTTAGGACTTCATATCAGGGAGATCCCCTGAATGTTATCGGATCCAGCACCGTCAACAGATCCCAAAATGAATTTTCATTAATGACCCTAAAAAACCAAATAAATTCCCCTCATATAGCACTAATAGTAATGAAAATTTTGTTTGATGTGTGAAGAAGAGAAGACAAACTCCATTGGAATTTAAGTGTACCTATAATGTGGTTGAATATGAGGCACTGATATTAGGTTTCGAAACAACTAATAAGATGGGCATAAAACAATGCAAATTCTTTGGAGATTTTGACTTGGTGGTGAGCCAAGTGAGAAAAAATGTTAGACTAGACATCTAAAATTGAGGCAGTGTATGTATGTGGTGTGGGATATGTTTGATAACTTTTTCAATGCTATTAATGATGTTGTTGTGTCTGGAGAAATGCATAAGAGGGGTGATAACTTGGCCAAGTCTTCCTGACGTTTTTTCCCTCCTAATATCAACATTATTCCCAACGTTATCAAAATCATGCATAGGATTGTTGTCCCTAATATCAATTGGTGGAAAGTGTCTGAAGATGACACATAAATTAAAATTTTCCTAATATTTATGGATTAATATTGAATTATGAACATAGACTCTAATGAGGAGGACAACGAGACATAATTGGACAAATGCAAAAATTTTAATCATTTTTTTCCTAAGATGATTGGTGACCAAACGATCATCTAATTGAAGACAAATTTCCCACCAAGATGGCTAGTCCCACTAGAAAGATTATTCAATTCAAGTGATGTACCTCTTAAACCTTCCATGAAGTTAGAGTTATCAGAGGGAGGACTGTAGCCTAGGCATTGAAGAAGATCCAAATATTTTTAATATATGCAATACATTATCTTAGGAATAAAAAGAGAATATGCCACAATTTTCAAACAATTTGAGGATGTGTTTGCTCGGAGATATGAATATCTAGCGAATGTCTTAAACTCTAATTGAAATAAGAATTTTCTCTTATTGGGTATCATTGATAGGAACTCTATGTCAATGGATGTTGACACCTATGCAACCAAGTTAAGGAACATGAGAATTTTAGATTAGAAATCCAAGATTGTAGAATCCCAAATAATTGTCTTCACAAATGACATGGCATACCTATGTTTATGTGGGCCACCATCCCCTTTAGATGATTGCTCCATTTAACACAATGTACAACATTATGATGAAATAAAGAGAGTAACAAATAAGTGAGAATTATTAGTCATATCCAATTAAGGCATTGCACTAGAAAAATAGAAATATCAAAGTAGCTTCAACCATCCATCTTGACATAGATCATAACCAAAGGTTCCTTCAAAGCATATAACCCATGGATTTCACTAAGAAATTTGAACTTGATAAGGAATTTTAAAATTTTAGGGGTGGTGAGAAATTAATTGAAATGAATTATAATGAATAAACACAACATGTGATTATGCCATCAATAGAAAGGCCCCAACTCCAAAGATTTCACAAAAAACGAGGCTTCCTTCTCAAAAGAGAGACACTTCTAGAAGGAGTAAGAGAGAAAAATGGTGGCTTTACAAGTTTTAGTTATTTTCCACATGAGCATCCCTTATCTCCCAACATCATTAGTGTGTGGCAAGCTACTTTTTTCATTAATCTAATATTAGGGATTAGTTGGTAACTTGAAAGCATGTGTCAAGGGATATAAAATAAGACCTTGAACAGGAGAAGGAAAGCAAGAGGCCCAACATTGAGACTTTATATTCCCCATTTGATGCCCATCATTATTATCAAAAGAACTATTGAGACTATTATGCAGTCAAGATCAAGGCAATGATGCCACTATTGAAATAATAAGTTTCAAGCAAAGTTATATTGGCCTCCTTTCTTATTTTTGTCTCCCATGGTGTTGAATAAATGAATGTATCTTTGTTTCCCTTGCCCATTTGATTTCCTATCTCATAAACATGTTTAATAAGAATGTATGGTTTGACCAAATTTTATATTCATGATTCATGTTCACTTAGTTATTTTTGAAAACTAAAAGCATGATTAAGGTGCCCCTTCGCACCAATGATTAGAAACAATGTTTAACAATTTTGGATAGTTTGTTTCCTTGTTAAATTTAAAATATTGTAAAATCCTTCAAACCTAATAATAGAGATTAACCCTATCATTAATCAAACTCAATTATAAATCCAATACGAGCTTCATAAATAATTAGGTTGTTCTTAGGTGATAAATGAGACCTCTTGCATTGGGAAATATTGAGGTTATCCTCTCTTTCTCTTGAGAATTGGCTTGAAGACCTAGAGTGGCGTGGGAGGGTCAATATGGCATTTGGTCCCTTTGTGAAGAGGGAACAACACCATACATGCAAGTAATGTCATTAGGAAAAAACTAAAATCTAAATTGATAAACAATCTCATATGTACTCTTATTATTCATACATGTCAAGTAGGCACACTATTAATTTATTGCTTTTATATTACACTAGATTTTTAAATGAAGCTTCATTAATTTTTAATATTTTTTATTTGATGCAAGCTAATATTTGAGGTTAAACTATAACTAGGGGTAATATTTGGTTTCACATATGGGAAAAAGGCTAAATGCTACTAGAAAACACATGATCTCACTAGATGTAGCCTCAATGAACATAAAAATGGATACTAGCTTTCTTGAGGATACTCTAGGTTGGAACCATTTTTTGGTTCCAAAATAAGACTTAAAATTGCCTCTAATTGCGCAAAGACACCCTCTATAGCCCAATATGGGGGAGATATTGTACTGGAGAAGACAGTGAGCCAACAGTGAGCGAAATACCAATGAGGAGACAATGAGCCTACAGTGGGCCTAACAGTGGGAGAAAATAGTGAGCCGAAAGACCAACGAGCAGACAATGGGCCGAAATAGTGAGCCGAAATACTAGTGAACAATGAACTAAAGACCAACAAACGGTGAGCTAAATCTCTGAGCTGGAAGGTACCCAAGTATTTGTCTTATCTTTTCCCGACATTTTTTTTGCTTGTTTTAACCTTCAAATACATTTGTGGTCAAGAGAAACAGTGAGACATCGCAAAATCCCAAGTTGGTCATTGTCAGGGTAAAATCAAAAAACAATAGAAAGAAAAAGAAAGCCATATTCATTCCATCATTTAGAGCTAGAGTAATACTAGGGATGGAACAATGAACAGACAACGAACATTGAAAAAAAAATAGTGAACAGGCAGTCAGGGAACAATGAACAAGCAGTAAACAGGGAACAACCAGGTAGTGAGGAAGAGGAACTGGCAGGTAAGGATAGGTAGAGGTCCAGAGTAGGAAACAATATTCTTCTTATTGTGTTTTTCTATTTATCGTAAGCATGGGGACAAGAGGGTCCAAAGAACATAATGTTGAGAATTTGGAGGGCTAGTGATTAATACAAATTCTCTTCTTGATAATTACTTGTGAGCTTACTTGTGTTACTTATGTCTTCTCTTATTTTAGCGTAGTTAATCTTTCATCAAGTCAATTATCAAAATGCACAAGACACAAAAGTTAGGATCCTAGAGCCAGGGAAAAACCTCTCCCTCTTGGAGAGGAAAACCTACAAATAATTCTTCTTATAAATCTTCAAATGACAAGTAACATGACCAAGACTCATACCCTTAACCTAAGTATGCTTCCAAGACCTTGTCTATTATTATTTGATGATTTCCAATGTTGATTCTTCTTCTTTCACTGACCTGCACTATCTTACACTAGCACTTAGAGAACACGATCTCTAAGTCTTTCTTTGTTGACTTGGTTACTCAAACACTCTATCTCAGTCACATTCAATAAGCTTGTTCATATGTTAGGCTAGGTCACTCGAGAGTCTTAACTTCTTATTAACTTAAGGTTACTTCAATTGGGATATATTGTCTTTCCTTTATATATACATTAGAAAGGTAAATCATAGATTTACCTTCCTTATTATCTTCACACTGAAATGTCATTGTTTCAAGTTGTTGTAGTATATCCACATTTTGTTTAGTCTTGATCAAATGATGTTCTCCAAACTGGAATCTGCACTTAACCCTGGCTGAGATCTGCACTTCTCCCTATCTGAAAACAAATACTTTAGTTCAGAAATAAGTTTGTAGTAGGTTTCAGTGTGATATGCACTTCTTACTCCTCCAACTGATTCGCAGTCCAAGGTAATATATAGAGGATTGTTCACATCTTTTAGGCCGACCAACCAAATGTAATTAGATCGAATTTAACACAATGTGTAGGCCGACATGAAGTGTAATTTGTTCAGAATTTCATGAGGTATTTCTTCAGCATCTTTGAAGGGTGTCTTCACTATATTTTGGACCTTGTCTTCAAAGTTATATGAGTGTTGTTGCGAGCTTCTTCACAAGGTCTCTGGATCATACACATTTAAAATAAATCTTTCATGTATATGACACTTAATTATAGAAGAAGACAAATCCTAGAAGACATCAAGAAGAAATCTATAACCTATATAATAAAACCCAAAAATACATTTTATTATCATTGTCTTCTTCTTTACATAACTACATATTCAACATGAAGATCGATCCTAGTTACACTTTTCAACACTCCCTCTTAACTGGGGAGGTATTCATACAGGTACATGGTTACTTTCAAATTGAAGAATCTCATAAGAAGAGTCGGATTGGTAATCACATCTATATAACATCATATTAACCAGCATTGTCCTAGTGCAAGGCCTTGAATAACAACCTCGTCTATCAACGAGAAAATGGGCTACAATGTTGGCGAGACACGTGACTTATAGAAACCATAGGCATTGTCTCTCCAAGGTATATACTCCACATGGGTGTTCCCAAAGTATGACCTTCTTGGACTATTCTTCTCTTGGGTAGCTAGCCCTCAAAGAATATCATTCCCTGACTACTCTTATCTTGAATGCCCTAACACATTCTCAAAGAGTATTGTAGGCCAGATGATTACCTAATCCTCTATTCTCTCTTCCCAAGTGAAGACAAGAATGATGTGTCTATCTCTCCCTCTCAACCAAGGAGGACCTATTCCACTAGGGAATGTACTCATTCCTATACAAGGAATGTACATACGCTCATTCTTAGGAATTACCAAGTTTCTTCCAAGTAAGAAACTTATCACCAGGCTCCCTCTTAACTAGGGACCTCCAGCAGCAATGGTGAGACACCCAGCTGCTCATGAAGAATTCCTGCCCTCGATGTCATGGATTTCGATATTGAGGAATCTTCAAATTTTAGCTTCATAGGGCACAGATCATCCATCACTTTCATCCACGTGTCATGTCGTCTATCATAAGGTGATTCATCATACTTACTTATCTGGTCCACTTTTATGCCATGTTGCTTTCCTTTGAATCATCTCTAAGGATCATACATCCTTTCTCATGATTAGCAGCCTTTAGTGATGATCTTTCACCATGACATCTTCCTGTAGGCATTGAAATCCTTTATTTAGATTGACACATCTCCTAATGATATGTTTTTCTAAGGGTCTTCTTCTTTACTAGACGTCCATTAGAATCTACATATCTTCCCAAGAGATCTCTTAGTCACATATTTTTGGCTTCCGGATGATAACTGCCTCTTGACATGGTTGCATTTTATGATCTCTTCCTTTCTGCACATTCTTCTTTCCCAGGAATTTACAATTTTCAGTTTCTCGTTCATATACAACCACCTCATATTCCATGAGGACATATTATGTTGATTTCAACTATCAGTGCACCGAGAGATCCTTCTTCATAGATCATACTTCTAAATATGGAAGTTTATTACCTGCAACCATATGAAATGACTTCACAACATCCAATATCAACATATATATCTACATACCTCATACCTATTTCCCTTGAGTCATCCTGTAGCATTTTCTCTAGAATGAAGAGGTTCATTCCTTTGGCCTTCTCCATCAATATGTCATCACATCAAGAATTATGTTTCCATGATTACCCTTGATCTTGATGACTGTTTACTTTAGTAATGTTATCAGATAGGTTTTCTAGAAGTTGTTTCACCGAGAGCTCCTTCCATGCTTCTATCGTGATGCTTTTTAATGTACATTTCTTCCTATCATACTATTTTGCAATAAATTAGGAATCACTTAAAGAGAAAGATTATCTCAATCATAATAGAGATATCTTGCTTCCTCTTTCTTAGATTTCTTAGCATCAGGTTATTCTCTTTCATTAGTGACATAGGCTTCTTCCTTTTTCCTCTTGTCCTTTCCAAATTTAGGACAATCTATTTTTTAATGCCTAAGTTCATTACATCCAAAGCATCATACGTTGTCCATATTCCTTCTTTTATTCTGAGGGCCAAATTTCTGAATCTTCCTTTCTTCCTATATGAGACTGCAAAGGAATGATTCTCTTCACTTGGTCCTGTATCAGCTTTGGCCTTTAGCCTTATTTCCTCTATTTTACATAGATACCATAAATCATGAAATGGGGTGGCTTCTTTCTTCCCATATAAACTAGAAGTGAAGTTTCCCCATTCCTCTGGTAGAGCATTCAGCACCACTATAGCCATCAATGTCAGACATTACTTCTCCCAGTTCCTGCATTTGATCTCTTATTTCAGAAATCCTCATAAAGTATGGAGTGATTCCTCTTCCCTTGATAATTTCATTTTGTATAGTTCTTGTCTCAGAGATATTGATTCTCCTGCAGTACTCACAGAGATTAGCTCCACCAGTTTCTCATATATTTGTTTTGCAGTCTTTAGTTTTGATACATAGGGAATGAGAGAGTCTTTAATGGATTCTATGAGAATCCTCTGGGCTCTAATTTCTCCCTTCATGTACTTGGCATGGAATGGAGCATCTTCTTTTAGGGGTTGAACTGTAGATCCTTTGATATAGTCCATTACTTCGTGTTCAATTAAATTCAAATATGTCCTCTTCTTCCATGCACTAAAGTTTGATGACCCGACTAGCCTGTTGCTTTCTTTACAATAAGGCATCTTGAAATATTTAAGTAGGGTCATAGATAGTTACTTGAGTAGAGTGGCTTGTAGCTTCCTTGATGATGTTTGAAGATGAAGTCAAGGGTTTCCTTTATGATAGGAGCTTCTTCAATGTAGGTGTACTTGAATCTTGAAGTAGCTAGATAGTCTTCTTTACAAACTGATTTGACTTTCCAACCCAAACTTTGATCTTCGCTTCCTTGAGTGTCTTTGTTGACAAGAAAACCTTTTGTTCAACACCTTAGCTCTGATTCCATGTTGAGAATTTGGAGGGCTATTTATTAATACAAATTCCCTTCTTGATAATTACTTGTGAGCTTACTTGTGTTACTTATGTCTTCTCTTATTTTAGCTTTGTTAATATTTGATCAAGTCAATTATCAAAATGCACAAGACACAAAATTTAGGCTCCTAGAGCTAGGGAAAAACCTCTCCTTCTTTGAGAGGAAAACCCGCAAAGAATTCTTCTTATAGATATTCAAATGACAAGTACCATGACCAATACTCGAACCCTTAACCTAAGTATGCTTCCAAGACCTTGTCTCTTCTTCTTTGATGATTTCCAACGTTGATTCTTCTTCTTGCACTGACCTGCACTATCTTACACCAGCACTTAGAGAACACGATCTCTAAGTATTTTTTTGTTGACTTGGTTACTCAAACACTCTATCTCAGTCTCATTCCATAAGCTTGTTCAGATGTTAGGCTAGGTCACTCGGGACTCTTAACTTCTTATTAACTTGAGGTTACTTCACTTGGGATATATTGTCTTTCCTTTATATATACATTAGGCTTCCTTATTATCTTCACAATGAAATGTCATTGTTTCAAGTTGTTGTAGTATATCCACACTTTGTTTAGTCTTGATCAAATGATGTTCTCTACACTGGAATCCGCACTTAATGTTGGCTGAGATATGCACTTCTCCCTATCTGAAAACACAATAATTTAGTTAAAAAATAAGTCCGTAATAGGTTTCAGTGTGATCTGCACTTCTTACTCCTCCAACTGATCCACAATCCAGGGTAATATATAGAGGATTGCTCATATATTTTAGGCCGACCATCCAAATGTAATTAGGCTGAATTTAACAGAGCGTGTAGGCCGACATGAAGTGTAATTTTTTTAGCATTTCATGAGGTATTTCTTCAGCATCGTTGATGGGTGTCTTCACTATATTTTGGAGCTTGTCTTCAAAGTTATATTAGTGTTGTTGAGAGATTCTTCACAAGGTCTTTGGAGCATGCACATCTAAACTAAATCCTTCATCTATATAACACTTAATTATAGAAGAATACAATAACCTAGAAGACATCAAGAAGAAGTCTATAACCTATATAATAAAACCCAAAAATACATTTTATTATCGTTGTCTTCTTCTTTACATAATTACATAGTCAACATGAAGACCGATCCTAGTTACACTTTTCAACACTCCCTCTTAACTAGGGAGGTATTCATACAGGTACATGTTTACTTTCAAATTGAAGAATCTCATAAGAAGATTTGGATTGGTACTCACATCTATATAGCATCATATCAACCAGCATTTTCCTAGTGCAAGGCCTTGACTAACAGCCCCATCTCTCAATGAGACAATGGGCTACAATGCTGGCGAGACACGTGACTTATAGACACCATCGTCATTGTCTCTCCAAGGTACATACTCCACCCGGGTGTTCCTAAAGTATGACCTTCTTGGACTATTCTTCTCTTGGGTAGCTAGCCCTCAAAGAATATCGGTCCCCAACTACTCTTATCTTGAATTCCCTAACACATTCTCAAAGAGTATCGAATGCCAAATGATTACCCAATCCTCCATTTTATCTTCCCAACTAAAGACCAAAAGGGAATGTACTCATTCCTAGACAAGGAATGTACCTAAGCTCATTCTTAGGAATCACCAAGTTTCTTCCAAGTAAGAAAATTATCACCAAGCTCCCTCTTAACCAGGGACCTCCAGCAGCAATGGTGATACACCCAGCTGCTCATGTAGAATTCCTGCCCTCGATGTCATGGAATTCAATATTTAGGAATCTTCAACTTTTAGCTTCATAGGACACAAATCATCCACGAGTCATGTCAACTATCAGAAAGTGATTCATCAGACTTCCTTATTTGGTCCAATTTTATGCCATGTTGCTTTCCTTCGAATCATCTCCAACGAGCATACATACTTTCTCATGATTAGCAACCTTCGGTGATGATCTTTCACCATGACATCTTCCTGTAGGCATCGACATCCTTTATTGATATTGACACATCTCCTAATGATATGTTTTGCTAAGGGTCTTCTTCTTTACCAGAATTCCGTTAGAGTCTACATATCTTCCCAGGAGCTCTCCCAGTCACATCTTCTTGGCTTCTGGATGATAACTACCTCTTGACATGGCTGCATTTTATGATCTCTTCCTTTCTGCACATTCTTCATTCCCATAGACTTAAAAATCTTCAGTTTCTCGTCCGTATACCACCACCTCATATTCCATGAGGACATATTATGTTGATTTCATCAGTTAGTGCACCGAGAGATCCTTCTTCATAGATCATACTTCTAAATATGGAATTTTATTACCTGCAACCATATGACATGACTTCACAGCATCCAATATCAACATATATGTCTACATACCTCATAACTATTTCCCTTGAGTCATCCTGTAGAAATTTCTCTAGAATGAATAGCGTCATTCCTTTGGCCTGCTCCATCAATATGTCATCACATCCAGAATTATGTTTCCATGATGACCCTTGATCTTGATGATTGTTTTACTTTAGTAATGTTATCAGAGAGGTTTTCCAGAAGTTGTTTCACCAAGAGTTCCTTCCATGCTTCTACCGTGATGCTTTTTAATGTACTTTGCTTCCTATCATACTATTTTACAATCAATTAGAAATCATTTAAAGAGAAATATGATCTCAATCATAATAGAGATCTCTTGCCTCCTCTTTCTTAGATTTCTTAGCATCGGGTTCTTATATTTCATTAGTGACATGGGCTTCTTCCTTTTTCCTCTTGCCCTTTCTAGATTTTGAACAATCTCTTTTATAATGCCCAAGTTCATTAAATCCAAAGCATTGTACGTTATCCATGTTCCTTATTTTATTCTAAGGGCCAAATTTTCCAAATATCCTTTCTTCTTGTATGAGGCTGCAAAGGCATGATTCTCTTCACTTGGTCCTGTATCATCTTTGGCCTTTAGTCTTGTTTCCTCTATTTTAAATAAATACCATAAATCATGGAATGGGGTGGCTTCTTTCTTCCCGTATAAACTAGAAGTGAAGTTTCCCCATTCCTATGGTAGAGCATTCAACACCACTGTAGTCATCTCAGTGTCAGACATTACTTCTCCTAGTTCCTACAATTGATCTCTTATTTCAGAAATCCTCATAAAGTATGGAGTGATTCCTTCTTCCCTTGATAATTTCATTTTATATAGTTCTTGTCTTAGAGAGATTGCTTCTCCTGTAGTACTCACAGAGAATAGCTCCACCATTTTCTCATATATATATTTTTTTTGTAGTCTTTAGTTTTGATACGTAGGGAATGAAAGATTCTTTAATGGATTCTATGAAAATCCTCTGGGATCTAATTTCTCCCTTCATGTACTTGGCATGGGCTGGAGCATATTCTTTTGGGGGTTGAACCATAGATCCTTTGATATAATCCATTACTTCGTCTTCAATGAAATTCAAATATGTCCTCTTCTTCCATGCACTAAAGTTTGATGACCCGACCATCTTGTTGCTTTCTTTACAATAAGACATGTTGACAGATTTAAGTAGGGTCATAGATAGTTACTTGAGTAGAGTGGCTTGCAGCTTCCTTGATGATGTTTGAAGATGAAGTCAAGAGTTTCCTTTAAGATAGGAGCTTCTTCAATATAGGTGTACTTGAATCTTGAAGTAGCTAGATAGTCTTCTTTGCAAATTGATTTGATTTTCCAACCCAAACTTTGATTCTTCGCTTCCTTGAGTGTCTTTGTTGACAAGCAACCCTTGTGTTCAGCACCTTTGCTCTGATTCCATGTTGGGAATTTGGAGGGCTAGTGATTAATGCAAATTCTCTTCTTGATAATTACTTTTGAGATTACTTGTGTTACTTATGTCTTCTCTTATTTTAGCTTAGTTAATCTTTCTTCAAGTCAATTATCAAAATGCACAAGACACAAAATTTAGGCTTATAGAGCCAGGGCAAAACCTCTCCTTCTTGGAGAGGAAAACCTGCAAAGAATTCTTCTTATAGATCTTCAAATGACAAGTACCATGACCAAAACTCAGACCCTTATCCTAAGTATGCTTCTAAGACCTTGTATCTTCTTCTTTGATGATTTCCAACGCTGATTCTTCTTCTTGCACTGACCTGCACTATCTTGGACCAACACTTAGAGAACACGATCTAGTCTTTCTTTGTTGACTTGGTTACTCAAACACTCTATCTCAGTCCCATTCCATAAGCTTGTTCAGATGTTAGCCTAGGTCACTCGGGACTCTTAACTTCTTATTAAATTGAGGTTACTTCACTTGGGATATACAGTCTTTCCTTTATATATACATTAGGAAGGTAAATCATAGATTTACCTTCCTTATTATCTTCACACTGAAATGTCACTATTTCAAGTTATTGTAGTATATCCACACTTTGTTTAGTCTTGATCAAATGATGTTCTCCACACTAGAATCTGCACTTAACCATGGCTGAGATCTGCACTTCTCCCTATCTAAAAACACTATACTTTAGTTCAGAAATAAATTTGTAATAGGTTTCAGTGTGATCCACACTTCTTACTCCTCCAACTGATCCGCAGTTCAGGGTAATATATAGAGGACTGTTCACATCTTTTAGGATGAACATCCAAATGTAATTAGGCTGACTTTAACACAGTGTGTAGTCCAACATTGTTGGAATCACGATTGTCGTTAGACCAAAACCCGCAAGTGTTAGTCTTCGCTACAATCGCTAGAGTTAGGATCCACGAGAGGCGATTAGTTCATGTCACGAAACATACGGGGAGCGTTGAACCCAATGTCCAACAATCTCCCCCCCAACACAAGCTGGGTGAGTTTCGAACTCGAGACTTGTCGCTCTGATTCCACTTGTTGGAATCATGATTTTCGTTAGACCAAAAACCGCAGGTGTTACTCTCTTCTACAATCGCCAGTGTTAGGATCCACGAGAGGCGGTTTGTCCATGTCACGAAACACATGGGGAGCGTTGAACCCAATGTCCAACAGACATGAAGTGTAATTTCTTTAGCATTTCATGAGGTATATCTTGAGCATCGTTGAAGGGTGTCTTCACTATATTTTGGAGCTTGTCTTCAACGTTATATGAGTGTTGTTGAGAGCTTCTTCACAAAGTCTTTGGGGCATACACATCTAAACTAAATCCTTCATGTATATGACACTTAATTATAGAAGAAGACAAAAACCTGGAAACCATCAAGAAGAATTCTATAACCTATATAATAAAACCCAATAATACATTTTATTATCATTGTCTTCTTCTTTACATAATTACATAGTCAACATGAAGACTGATCCTTATTACACTTTTCAACACATAGTGAACTTGGTTTGGTGGAAAACAAGAACCCATGTACCTAGAGTTAGGGAAATTTAACTCAGCTGGGGGTAAAACATCAAATATTTTCCAGAACCAAGCATTGTGCTTTGTTTTAAGGAGGCTTTATGAGGAAGGTTGGAGCATTTCTTGGATTCACACTCTTCAAATTCCAGGTCTTACCCCTAACATTTTGACAGAGAATGTAAGAGGGGCAAGGTGGGCTCCATCTAATACATTTGGTACAAGGGAAAGATTGATATTTGTGAATGCAAAACAATTCATAGGGATCTTAAGGCATAAACAAGCTAAACAAAGGAAACAGACACAAAGGAGAAAACTCACATGGATCTTACCAAAATCAATCAATAATAAGACAATTTTTATTGTCAAAATGAAATCATTAGAGGAAGAGCGGAGAAGTCAAGGGGTGGATAAGATAAAAGGTAAAGGGGTGCAGTCTAAGCAAAACTAGTATATGCTAAAGCAAAGAGAAAATTAAAACTTAGCAGCAAACAAAGGAGAAAGCAGTAAGGACACATACAATCCCACAACCACTCAGCTTTTAAGGTCATCAGAGCTTTATGTAAGCGAGCTTATGAACATGAAAAGAAGAATTAAGCTTATTGAATCAAGGGAACAACATAAAGAATCAAATATGAAATAAAAGTTAGTAGTCAATCAAAAACTTGAAAGAGAAAACAAAGTTCTCAAAGAGCAGATAATAGATTTGCAAACCAATATGGAAAGAGGACAACAATAGTTGATCATTTTGAAACAGGAACTAGAACAAACCAAGGTAGTTGAAGAAAAGGGCTCGGAGGCAAGGAACATTGGCAGCACAAAATAGATAGAAGAGTTTCAACCAGCTTTGAGAAGCATGGATTTGAGAGAAAACAAACTAAGACAACAAATTGAAGAGGCTAAATTTGGGCACAAGTCATAAAAGAACCATCAACTGAGCAAAAGAAATCATGGAGAAGCAAATAAAAAGGCGAGTAATGGAAGAAAATGACAGGCAAGGAAAGGCTACAAATGTAATTATCAAATGTCTAAAGGAATTTGGAGAGAAAGAGAGGACAAATATATTAGTCAAGGACTTTCTCAAGGAAGGGTTGAACTGGTTAGGTTATATTCAATGAGCAAACAAGATTGGCAGGAAAACATAAAATGGAAGTCACATACATGTGAGAGTTATTTTGAGAAGTAAAGATGATAAGATGGATATTCCAAAAAATAGGGGGATGCTTAGAGGTACTCATTTTTACCTGGATGATGACTTGACATTTTAACAACAAGAAGAGCGAAGGAATGAATGGAAGAAAGTGAAATTAGCAAGGGAGGCATGAAAACAGGCATGGCTAAAAAATGGGAAAGCTCAAATCAATGAGCATTTAAAAAATCAGAAATAGGGATTCGCCCCTCCCGCAGGAGCTTCTAAACATGGTAAGTTGGAATTGTAGAGGTTATCCATGGAGGAGAGGATTGTTCTGGGGCCCATAGCTGAAGGG
The DNA here is from genome assembly GCA_034641835.2 of Pinus albicaulis. Taxonomy (NCBI): domain Eukaryota; kingdom Viridiplantae; phylum Streptophyta; class Pinopsida; order Pinales; family Pinaceae; genus Pinus; species Pinus albicaulis. The sequence goes on from CM076578.1 coordinate 891,449,298, forward strand.
AAACACATCATTTTTCTTATCGAAACTCATGAGCACGAAGGTTTCAGGGTTCCAAAATTTGAGGGATACAATAAAATTTCGGTATGGAATAAAGAGAGTGAAACAAGTAAAGGGCATGGAGGAATCACAGTGCTAATAAGAGAAAGTTGGAGTTGAATTGTAAAAGTGGAAAAAGAGGACCCAAATAAGCAATTTATATGACTTAATATTACATAAAACAATGCAACAATCAGGCTGATTGCTTGTTACTTTGCTCCAAAAAATTTGAAGTTCTACAAGAAGGAAAACTTAGATAGTGAAGACCCTTATGCTTCTCTAAAAAAATACATTTTTACCTTTAAGACTTTGGGAGATATAGTTTTGGTCGGTGACTTTAATGCAAGGACAACAAGCAATCAGACTATGCAGTTAGGTAGTTATGGGAATAAGGAAAACAATCCTCATTGGCTAAATGAGAGTGAGAATCACATATGGGAAAGGTCTTCTCAAGATGGAAAAGGGAGTGTTTCACACATTGGTTCTGAATTGTTAGGTTTATGTAGCCTCTATGACATGGTCATTTGTAATGGCATGAAAACCTAGCCTAGATTCGATGACATTACATGTAAAACTTACAACGGTCAAAGTGTGGTGGATTATATGATTTTCTCCCAGAGATTTATTTCTAATTTGTCAGAGTTCACTATTGGAGCTTTCCCTATTGAGTTGAAATCGGATCATATGCCTCTTTGTATTAAGTTGGGCATGCACACAAGTGGGATGCAGCTGGAGAAAAACCAACATAGACAGAAGAAAGTTCATGCAAATGGTAGAGTCATTATGAATAAGGAAAATCAAGAGCTCTTTGATGTTGCTTTGGAACATTAATTTCAAGTGGAAAAAGTCAACTTAGAAAATAGAGAGGAAAGTGCAATAATAGAGAACATTGGCAGCAATATGGTGACCCTTTAATCCACAAAGCCTTAAAGGTGTGTAAAAGATCTCGACCGTTGAAGAGAATTTCAAACACTTTTCCAACCAATCCATGGTTTGATGAGGAGTGTAAGGCTGCAAAAATATCATTGAAAGAGAAGGATAAATAGTGAAGGCATTAAAAGTACAAAAATATGATAAAAACCAAAAAAAAGAAAATTATGTGATTTCAAGAAGGAATGAATTAAATTCCTTGGGAAAACTTAGTCCCAAAATATTTTGGAGGGAATTACAGCAAAAGAAAAAGCAAATGGATAATAATATCTCGGCTACTCAATGGTTAGAGTACGTGAAGCTTCTTTACGAGAGAGATCAAGATAGAAGTAGCCCTCCCATAATCAACACTTTAGTTGAGTTATTTTCATTAGAAGATGTCAAGCATGGTATAAAAAAGTTAGCGAATGGTAAAGCTCAAGACATTGATGGATTGCAAGCATAATTTTTAAAGTGGGGGGTTGAAACCTTGGCTCCGATTATTAAAAATATCTTCAATAACATCACACAAAGTAGTTTTCTAATTGAATGGACAACTAGTGTTGCTATCCCCTTGTACAAAAATGGAGACATTAATATCCCCTCCAATTACTGCACTATTATGGTTAATCCTCTTTTTGGAAAGTTATTTGGAAGCATGATGGAGCATAGGATTGGCACTTGGGCATAAAAGGAAGGTAAAAGAGCAAAAGGGTAGGCTAGTTTTAGGTCACGACATTCTACCATTGATCATTGTATCACTATTAGCCAATTCATAGAAAAAGTATGGGACACACAGGGTGAGGAGGCATTTTTTGCTTTGTTGATTTCAAGAAAGCTTTCAACACTGTTCCCAGAGACAAGCTTTGGAGAAGGATGGAAGAGATAGTAATTCCAAGTGAATATAGGGCAGTTTTTCATAAGCTCTATGATAAATTTAGAGCTAAAATCATAACTAAGGAAGGATTTCTGAATGCTTTGGTAGTGACATTGGGGTCAAGTAGGGGTGCCCTCTTTCCCCCACGTTGTTTGGATTATATACTGATAAGTTGGAAGAATGGTTAAACATTAACAGTGGGGAGGGTATTCAGTTAGCAGGTTATGTGGTGAGACTTCTCTTGTATGTTAATGACCTTATCCTAATTGCAAAATCGTCTCATGGTCTGAGAGAGCATTTGAAGGCATTAGAGCTCTTTTGTGAAGAGGTTGGGATGCAAGTAAACGTTAGCAAAACCAAGATCATGATCTTCTCCTTGAAGAGGAAAAAACAATAGGTTAATTTTATTTTTGAGGGGAAACCCTTGGAGATTGTGGAAGAATACAAGTATCTAGGAATTATTTTTCACAACAGGCTCAATTGAGAGGCATGTAGAGCTAAAAGGATTCAGGGGGGATGGAGATACTTTTATCTTCTACTAAACAAATGTAGGAAAGCAGAATTATGGGACTGGAAGACCAAGAAAACTCCTTTTGGGTTGTTGGTTACCCCGGTTGTACTCTATGGATGTGAAGTTTAGGGGAGTAGTATGTCAGACTATAAGTGGAGGCAATTAGAAAGAATTCAAAAACACTTAATCACTAATAATTTCAAAGTCAAATCAATGGTTCCTTATGAGATCTTGCTAGCTGAGGCTAGTTTATTTCCAATGGAGGCCAAGACGATTTTTCACTTGTTAAGTTACTTAAAAAGGTTGAAGGCATGGAAGAGCATCGTTGGCCTAAAATAGTTGTTGCAGAGGAGTTAACGAGGAGGAAGAAAACTTGGGGGAAACATAATGACAAGTGGTTGGGTAAGTGGGGCATTGAGTGGCAAGAGTGTCCTAACTCTAAAGAGGAAATTAAAAAATGGGTGCTTGAAAAATTTAGGATTACCATTTGGGAAAAACAGATTGGTTGAAAAAAATGTCTTTATGTTAAAGATTTCAACCCGTCATGGTCTCGTGATGAGAATATATATTTAGGTGTCAAAATCATAGGGAATGCTAGATTATTAATAGCACAATTGAGGACCGGGTCTCATCCTCTCAAACGTGAAACAGGTAGATGGACAACTCCAAAAGAAGAGTGGGAAGAAAGAATTTGCATCCTTTGTAGGAAAGGAGAGGTTGAAACAGAATGGCACTACATCATGGATTGTTCGACTTATGAGGATATTCGTAATTAGTTTAAAAACATTCTGAAGGTGGATTGTTTGAACAAGTTGTTCGAGGAAGCGAGACTTATCAACACTGTGAACTTCTTGGTCAAGGTCCATGACAAGAGAAGAGTCTTAGAGAAAAGTTTGAAGTTGTGATGGGCTGGAGTCCTAGGTCCCTTAGACCACTTGGTCTCGTGGACGTCATTAAAATCCCTTCACTCATTCATTCAATAATAATAATAATAATAAAACATAATGTTAGTTCAATTAAGGGGTAGTAGGAGGAGGAGGGATTCTCTTTAATCCCAATGGATATCCTTAAATCAAGTATGCTTCGGGCTTTGGTCAAAAGAACAAACATTCATGATGAGATGTATGGCCTCTACCTTGGCCTCCAAATGATCAAATATCGTGAAATCTTTTCTCGAGAAATTCTTATATCACAAGCCCTTATCTTCATTTAGACTCTCTACCCAAAAATAATCTCCTTTTAGTACAATCAAAAGATACCTTAAACTATTTACACATAAGTCCTATTATCATATCCTCCGCCGACAAAACAAAAAACAAAGAAATTGATGCTCAAGCCAACCTCACTTTTGATGTAAAAGGACAATGTGAAATCAATGGCTTCTTATGTTGGACGGTTATTCCATGAAAATACCGAACGATGGACCTAGCTCCTCCCTTCTAAATCGAACTGCAACTTATATTATGGTTTGGAATAATTTGATTAATCCACGACTTCGGAACTGGCCCGTTTGGTGTGCAACTAGAGGATCAATAGATGGTGCAACAAGCATGTCTGGTCTTATGAGGTGGCAGGCTCCATGAATGAAGGCCATGAGAGCTGTGCCACAGATCGAATCAAGAATTCTCTGATCTCCCGTATCTGACTTAGTACCAAGCCTGATTGGTTGCATATGGTGCAATCTTATGAATTTTGAAACGAAGTCATCTCCTGCAACGTGGGAGCTCTCAAAATTACGTCCAACATTCAAGGAGATTCAAGGAGGAGGTTGATCTCAAGCTTAGGTCGCAAGAATTGGCTCGTAATTGCATAAATTGGAGCTCAATGGGACAAGTTTTCCAACATTCTGTGGGGAGAGACGAGCACCTCCTTCCAGTCTGTTCGAAGCCTACCTGTATCTGCTCTTCTCTTAGGAATAGGCAGGGCAGCCTCTGGCAGTGTGAGTGCATTGATCTTTTCCCCTTTTATGTGAACTGTGGGTTGAATTCGTCAAAGCACACGGTTGAGGATTCAAATTCTCTCTAAACCAAAGACTGGGAAGCTTCAATTGCAACTACAAAGATTACCAATTTTGTCCGATTGTGTTATTTGTTGCCATATGCGCTCAGTAAAGTTGCCTGAGTGAAGAGGTAGAAAATTTGGCTAGGTTCTTGGATCTCATCCTCATCATTCATATTTGGGCTCTCTTCGCAGGGGTATCTTTACCTACTCGTCTTTCTCTTTCTCTTTGGGTTCAGCGTTCGAAGAGCCTTCTCCTTGCACTTTCCTTTGGGTGTTCTCGGATCCCTACCAAGTTTTGGAATTAAATTTGCAATGGACAGACAGGCCGCTCCCTCTTCCGACAATGCCTCTGGTAGCCCAACCCACTATAACCTCTGCCCGCACCTCCCAATGGATAGGCAAGAGGAAATCAATGATCGCTGTCAGCATATTAGCCTTCAGTCAGCGATAATCATGAGTCTGTTAGAGGAAGTTAGAATCAACTACCTGGAAGATGAGGTGGATTGGATTTTCAGCCATTTAACAAATCTGCGTTCTAGAGACATCCAGAGGACAACAAAAGCACAACCAGCAGCGCCCCTGGTGACCCCACAGACAAAATGTCCGTCAATCCTCCTCAAGAAATGTTTGTTCCTAGTAAATGCATTTTGTTTGTTCCTGGTAAATGCATTTTGGTGTGTTTACAAATTTGTCGAGCCTGCAATAACAGTAAATTTTAGAGAATTTTGTTTTTCTATAAGTATGTATGTAGCAAAATTCTTGATGTAAATCTTGAACTTCCCCCTTGGAGACTTTGTACTTTTGAACAATATGAAAACCTCCCCAATATTCAAATGTGACCCGGCACAGACTTAATAGAAAATACAAACAAAAAGTTAATTCAATTCAAATTATAATATACATATTACATTAAAATAAATTTAAATAATAATGATTCATATTTATAATTATTACATTTCAATATATATACAGATATTTGCACATTAATTTCATGATTTATATAATATTTTAATAAATATATAATTAAAAATAAAAATATTTTTATATATAGAAAGATGAAATGAATATAAAATATAATAGTAATTATAAATTAAAATCCATTTTACTATACAAATTATAATAATATTCATAATTCATTTTTTTCTAAATTATTTTACTGGAAAGAGAATTTATAGAGAATAAATGCCACATCGCTCCATGCACATGTTATGCATGTTATGTTATGTGTGTTCCTAAAATCACTCAATGCACTAGTTATGTAATCTCTATAATATTCAAAAATACAATTTAAACAATAAAAAAAAACATATTGTTTTTTGCACTAATGTTAGATCCATGGTAATAATGGATCTATGCTAGTAAAATGTCTCAAGAGAGTTGAAACCACTCAAGTAAGGAAACAAATTGTTCACCAAACCATTAGAACTAAAATCCTTTGACCAAAATTTCATATTTAAATTTAATTAATAAACGCACAAAAATTAATACTTATAATAAATTTTTTCTCTCACCAAAAAAAAATATTTTTTTTTATAAAATATATAAAAAAAATGCCAACCGTATGATGATGATGATGATTAACGTTCACTAAGACCAATGCGGCCTAGAGCTCTACAACCGAGTTAGATGAGCGAGTGTTATGAGATATTTTTTAAATTCAAATTTTTTTATTTTGTAACTTTGTTTTTTATTAATAAAATTAGGAATATATATATATATATATATATATATATATATATATATATATATATATATATATATATATATATATATATATATATATATATATATCACATTAAAATATATAACATATAAATAGTACTTATAAATTAACATACATTTTACCATATAAATTAAAATAATGATTGCATAAGAAATGAGTGATCATTATTAACAAAAACAATTAATTGCGCCGAAATGCACTCTACAACCCAGTTAGATGGGTGATCGTTAAAAAAAGAAAGAAAGAAAGTATTTTTAACGTCCATGAGGCTAAAAATAGCCTATGGGACAGATTGCTTCTCCATCTGGCTCTTGTATTCGGCCATTTTCCTGTGGAGTTTTACAATAAACGCTCCCAGCTTCTCGACAAACTCTTCGCTAAATAGATTATCCCAAGAGTTAGCCGCCAGAATATCTGCATAATTTTCTCTCCTATCTTTGGAGGCCTTGCATTCTAAAATGAAATATTTTTTCTGTTTCCACTTTTCTGGAAGAGCAAAAAACACATATTCTTTTCTCCCACATTTCTTTTGGCCTTTTCCAGCGCCTTGTTTCACAACAGAGTTGATGAGAATTAGCTTTTAAGTGAGCAATAAGAATTTTAGATCTCCAAGAAATATTGGCCCTTATGTACGCTTTTTGTTGATGATTATGAGTGGGGTTAAACTCTTCAATGTAGTACTTCTTATTTCTCTCTAGCTCTTTCTCTCAAGTACGTTTGTGGAACTTATCCATAACAAAAGTTTTTATCTCTTTATTGTTTATAGGACAAATGCTCAAACAAATACCCCATTTACTAAACCATTTGTTATTTTGCCGCATCCAAGTATTCTTTATTTTGTACAATTTGTCATTAAACACAACCTTAGGCCATCTACCCTCTTCCATTTCCTCAATTTTTTTCAAATACCTTATGACTCGCACCATAGCAATTGCTTCAATAGGAGCAGCCCTTGTTTCACTTAACAAGATAGCATAAGGAACTGCACTTTTAATTTTGAATTTGTTTGTAATTAAAAACTTCTGAATTTTCTCAATTTGTTTCCAGTACATCTCGTTTGTGCTACTGGCCCACAGTTCACAACCGTAGAGAATCACCAAAATCACTAGAAGCCCAAAAAGATTTAGAGTGGTTTTTCAGTCCCACAACTCTGCCTCTCTACACCTGTTTTGAAGAGCATAAAATGCTTTCCAACCCCCCAAAGTTCTTTTCTTTTTACAACCATCCCAACTTAAATTTTTGTTGAAGTCAATTCCAAGGTATTTGTAGTTTGCAACTTCTTCCAGAATGTTGCCTTCAAAGTAGAACTTATGCTAGTTATGGTTTCTTTTGTTAGAGAAAACCACTACTTTCATTTTGCTAATATTGACTTGCATCCCCACCCTTCTACAAAAATGCTCAAGGGAACATAAGTGCTCTTGCAAACCAAGAGTTGCTTTAGCAATCAGTGTAAGGCCATTTGTGTACAAAAGAAGCCTTATAACGAACTTGCCCAAATGGATACCGTCACCCCCTTGCGAATTTAGCTACTCTTCAAGCTTGTCAATATATAAACCAAAAAGGGTAGGAGACAATGGGAAACCTTGCTTGACCTTGATATCGCTTTTAAAACTTTCAAAAATGCTTGTTGAAGTTCTAATTTTGACTTTCACCTCTTCATACAACCTATGCACAGTTGCTTTCAAATGCCTAGGAACCCCGAGTTCCTCCATTCTACGCCAAAGCATATCCCTAGGAACCATGTCAAAGGCTTTCCTGAAATCAACAAAGCAACAAAAATCTTCTTCCTTTTTTTCCCAAATTTTTTCAATGATGTGCCTTAAAGTGATACAATGATCAACTATGGAATGTTTAGGTCTAAAACCTGGTTGCCCTTTAGCAAGTTTATCTCTTTCTTCTACCCACTTGCTGATTTTCTTTTCTAACATGCTTCCAAATAACTTTGCAAACAAGGGGTTTATTATTACGGTTCTATAATTTGAGGGATTATTGAGATCACCACTATTGAACCATACTAGATGTGTAAGAATTAGATGTGATATGTGAGTTATGAATTTTTTTTTTTTTTTTGTAACTTTGTTTTTTATTAATAAAATTAGGAACAATTTTTTAGATAAAAAAAGTATAATATACACATCACATTAAAATATATAACATATAAATAGTACTTTTAAATTAACATACATTTTACCATATAAATTAAAATAATGATTGCATAACCATATTTAAATTTAATTAATAAGCACATACAAATTTAATATTTACAATATAACAAGTTTTTTAATCATGAATATTTACCATGGATATTATTAACTTATAAATAGGTTTTTTTACAATATCATGGGCCAATACCCAAAAGAGAAAGATAGGGAGAGGGAGAGGAGGGAAGAAAATCATAATACCATGGGCTAATACCATGGTTTATCAATACCATGGGCGAATACCATGGCTTATCAATACCACATGCCTAAAACCCATAACTTATTTCAAAATCAAAATATTTTACAAATACTTTATTTTAATTTAATTTTATAACATTTTTTAATTAAATCTAAAAGAAAAAATGTTATAATTACTTTTGAGGTATATCTAAACCCTCCATCCTCGTGACTATTAAAAATATTCCCGTAGAGATTAAATTGAGGTTTTAATAAATTAAAAATGAGAATACTTTTATATATACATGTATGAAATTTATATAATATAATAATATTATAAAGAACGAGGATAGATGCATTTTAACCAAGGATCCAAGCAAAGAGAGAAAACAAAGTGACAAACAATGATAGAGGAAATATAGTGCATGTTTCTTTTAAGTTTTTTATTATTGTATTTTCTGACATGATTGATCCAAAATACAGGTTTAATATTTTAAAACCAATTATGTTTTTATTTTTTAGTTACTTGCTTAAATACAATCCAATGGGGTTGTATTTAAGAGAGAGAGAGAGATGGAGGGGGAATAGAGTGGGGGAGAGAAACATAGAGGTGGGAGAGACAGGGAGGGAGAGAGGGGGGAGAGAGGAGGAGAAAAGGAGGGAGGGAGAGAGAGATGGAATTGGAGGGGGGAAGAGAGGGAGGGAAGAACAAAGACATTAGAGGTGGAGAGAGAGAACGAGTGATAAGGAAGAGATGAAGATGGAATGCGGGAGAGAGGAGATGAGGGAAGGGAGAGAAAAGGAGAGGATATAGGGAAATAATGGGAAGAGAGAGATAGGGAGACATAGTTATGGAGGGGGGAGAGGGGGAGAGCGAGAAGGGGAGATAAAGGGGGATAGTGACAGAGTTGGAGGGTGGAGATAGAAAGAGAGTGTGTGATGGGGGGGAGAGACAGAGGTAGGTGGGAGAGAAAGGGAGAGAGAGGAAGCAAGATAAAGGGGACTTGAGAGAGAGGAGAGAGAGAGGAGAGAGAGAGGGGGGAGAGAGATAGAGTTGGAAGGGGGAAAGAGAGAGACTGGGAAACATATATTTGGAGCGGGGAGAGAGGGGGAGAGCGAGAGAGAGAGAGAGGGAGATAGTGAAAAAGTTGGAGGGTAGAGAGAGAGTGTGTGTGTGTGATGGGGGGGAGAAACAGAGGGAGGTGTGAGAGAAAGGGAGAGAGAGGAAGGGAGAGAGAGGACTTGAGAGAGAGGAGAGAGAGATGGAGTTGGAAGGGGAATGAAGACATAAAGAGAGAAAGGTAGAGAGGAAGAGGGAATGACAAGGGATATATGGGGAGAGAGAGAGGGGGAGAGAGAGGGAGGGAGATAAGAGGAAGAGAGAGAGAGAGGATGGGAAGAGAGAGAGGGAGAGGAAGAGGGCGGGAGAGTTAGATAGATAGATATGGAGAGAAAGTGTGTATGCTTAAGGGGTGAGAAGGAGAGACAAGGGGAGATATAGATATAGATGGAGGGGGAGAGAGGGAAAAAGAGACAGAAAACGAGGGAGGGAGGAATAGAGATAGATATGGATAGAGAGAGAGAGGGGGTGGGAGAAAGAGAGAGAGATAGCTAGATAGATATGGAGAGAGAGAGAGAGAGAGATATCTAGATAGATATGGAGAGAGAGTGTGTATGTTTGGGGGTTCAGATAGAGATATAGATGGAGAGAGTTAGAGATACATAGAGAGAGAGAGTGTATGCAGGATGATATAGATAAATAAAGGAGAGACATAGGGAGATAGAGATATAGATGGAGGGGGAAAGAGGGAAGAAGAGAGAGACGAAGAAAGGGAGGGAGAGGGAGAGAGAGAGTGAGAGAGAGAGAGAGAGAGCGTGACATGTGTTTAGGGGGTTGAGATAGAGAGACAAATAAGGAGAGATGGAGGGAGTTATAGATATAGATGGCAAGGGGGAGAGTGAAGAAGCGAAAGATAGAGAAAGGGAGGGAGAGGTGGAGAGAGAGAGACGGGGGAGAGAGAGAAGAAGAGATGGAGGGAGATAGACACATAATGGAAGGTGGAGAGAGAGGGAAGAGGAATGAGACACGGAGAGACAAATATAGACATAAAAGATAGATCTAGAAAGTCATGAATATTTTGGTTTTTCACTAAAATAGATGTATTGATTTTAGTGTAGTTATTTATTTTTAATCCTATTTGATTGCTTGCACTAGATGCATTGATTTCAGTGTAGATGTCTATTTCTAATCCTATTTAATACCTTACACTAGATGCATTGATTTCAGTGTAGATGTTGATTTCTACTCCTATTTGATTGCTTGCACTAGATGCATTGATTTCAGTGTAGATGTTGATTTCTACTCCTATTTGATTGCTTTCACTAGATGCATTGGTTTCAATGTAGATATTGATTTCTAATCGTATTTGATTGCTTGCACTAGATGCATTGATTTTAGTGTAGATGTCGATTTATAATCCTATGTAATACCTTACACTAGATGCATTGATTTTAGTGTAGATGTTGATTTCTGCTCCTATTTGATTGCTTGCACTAGATGCATTGGTTTTAGTGTAGATGTCGATTTATAATCCTATGCAATACCTTCTACTAGATGCATTGATTTTAGTGTAGATGTTGATTTCTACTCCTATTTGATTGCTTGCACTGGATGGATTGGTTTTAGTGTAGATATTGATTTCTAATCTGTTGTAGCCTCTACAACACCCTCCAAAAAACCCCACTTCAAAATTTTTTTGGAGCCCCTTGAACTTAAGGAAAACTAAGTAAGGAGTCCAGAAGGCTAAGTCGCTAGGTCGCAAACCTCATTTTTTGGAAAATCGCGACCCCGCGACCTTGCGACCTCGTGACCCAATCGCAAGGTCGTAAGGTCGCGAGGTCACATACCTCTCGTATCACCCGAATTGTGACCTCGTGACCTCATTAAATGCTCGCACATGTGACCTTTTTATATAAAGGAGGTCGCTAGGTCGCATTTTTCATATGCAGCGATTAGAAAGAAACGGCTCTGACAGGTCGATTGGCGCGCGATTTTCCTGGGTAAGTTGCCATTTTTCCTCCTGTTGTTTCCTTTTTTGTTATTCTTGCCAAATCCCTGCATCCCCAGCCTTTAAATTTTCATTTTCCTCAGCCATTGTTTGCATTTCTTACTTAGGGTTTCCTTCTGATTCCTGTTTTCACCACATTTGCCCAACTCATCACAATTTCTTGTCCAGTCTCTCATGGCCTCTTCCCTACTCGAAAAGCTATCCCTTGACTCTGTCTGGACCCATTTAGCCTTGCATTTTTCCAGTTAAAGGGAAAACCACTCCACGCCGCGCGCGCCCAAAACCCCCCGACAAGCCCTAGCGCGACTTGCGACCCCGTGACCTAGTCGCCAGGTCGCAAGGTCGCATTCTCCCTTTTTCTCGAAACTTGCGACCCAGCGACCTAATCGCAAGGTCGCAAGGTCACATCCCTTCCATTTTCTTCTGTCTGCGACTTAGCGACCTCGCGACCCAGTCGCAAGGTCACAAGGTCGCATTTCCGATTTTTCCGAAATTTGCGACCCAGCGACCCAGTCGCAAGGTCGCATTTTCATCTTTTTTCGCAATCCGCAACCCAGCGACCCTACGACCTAGTCGCTAGGTCGCAAGGCCGCGCCTTGGCCATTCCTTACAACTTGCGACCCCGCGACCCAATAGACCACTTATTCAGTTTTGCATGTGTCCCAGTGAAGTAATTGATAAACTTTAATTGTTTTTGCATCATCATGGCGTCTTTCTTATCTTGGGATTCTTTCATGAAAATGACATGTGAATTTGAAGTAGATTTGGAGTGTATACCTGTCCTCTCAGATTCCAGCGATATGGGACCACCAGCATCCCAGAAGAAAGACAAGCACGTGGCAGTGGAAGATACGGAGACGATCATGCAAATATCACCACCGCCGATATACAGAGATACCCTTTGCACCTTTGCCAAAGGGGACAGCATGCGATGGTACCACGTGTACCAGGAGTTCGCCAAAACGGATTTCCCGGAATACCTCCCCGATCGGGAGATATACTTAAATGTTAAAAGGTCCAAGCTCCATCTCGCAGGTGCTCATCCGGCAATATTCCCATGCCCAGAGATGATGGATTGGATCATACAGAAAACAGATCCCAAGAAGTTCATGATCAGAGATAGCGAGGGCAAGGCTTTTGCAATGCTAAAAGGCTCTGACGCCCATGTGTATTATTCTTTACCAGAGCGGGAAGAAGATTTCACAGAAGAATGGGCTGTTGCTCATGCAGTTCCTGTAGTCGACACCATAAGGCAATGGTGGGAGGAGCCCGAGAAGTTTAAGGTCAAGAAAGACCAGGAATACCCAGTGGCGAGCCTCAGGAAAGTGTACAAATTAGTGGCTGCCCTGCTTTGCAGATTGTACGGGCGGCCAGACGCCACTACCTTCAACGGCTCATGGGAAACTATCATGGAATACGTCACAGTGTATGGCACCCGTTTCAAATGGGCAAACATATTGATAACCTCCATTCACACAAATTTATCCTCGGCATTGGTGCCAAATGAAGGAATGCCTTCCGAATTTTATATGGCCTCTTATCTATTGGATGTCGTCTGTGTGAGGTTGCACTTTGAAGGATGGGCACATAACTGGGATCCCAAACAGACCCGTGCCATTCATCTGCAAACCAAGGTGTTTTGGGAATCCCGGTATAAAACAGACATAGAGCCGATCTCCCAAGTGTTCATCCCTGCTCTCTACAGAAAACTGTTCGGCCAAGACACTCCCTGCATGTCTTGGCGAGCGATGGAGACGCTTAGCAAAGTGGCGCATTAGTTCCCTTTCGCCGAATATACAATCATCCGAGTCTTTGGCTCGTTCAAGGCACCACATGCTCTGCTTCGTTTTGTTACAGACAAAGTGCTCATGCAGGAGGTGTGTTTCCAAATGTCGTCAGGTTTCTCCAGGGTCCTGTCCAGAGGCAAGAAGAAGTCGTGGCCCGCTCTACCCCTCATTATCGGTGCATACACAGTTAAAGACTTCAAAGAGGTAGAGGCAGAGGGATAAGAGATGAAAATCTATCACTTTAGGGCTTTAGAGTACCGAACATACGACCCGGAGAGGATAGTTCCTGAACATTGCAAGAAGGCTAAATTCAAATGGAATTATCAGCATACTGAACGCCTAGGAGAGGATGAAAGGAGGAACTGGTAAAATGCAGATAGGCAATATGCCTCGGGCGCGGATCCTGGCCAAGAAGACCCGGATGACCAAACTTTGGAAGCAAGGGGTCATGAATTAGGAGGTGCTTCTTCCTCTCTAGCTAAGAAGCCTCAAACCACTACAGGGCAAAGTACCTCTATCCAACAGAAAGAAATGGAGGCCAAAGCCCAGCAAGAGAGAGAAAATAAAATGAAAGAGGACGAGGATAAGCGCAAGAAGAGCTCAAGGGCAGAACAGAAGAAGAAGCAGGCCGAGGAGGCCAAGAAGGAGAAAGAGAAAAAAGAAGCTGAGGCGACAGCTGAACAGGAACTGAAGAAAGAGCTAGACAAAGTGGAAGCTGAGCAGGCCGCAGCAGCTGAGCGGAAAAGGAAGGCCGAATTACAAGCAGCGACAGAAGCAGAGCTTAGGCAAAGGAAAGAACATGAGAAGGCTGAAGCCGAACGCCGACAGAGGGAAGAAGAGGAAAAGAAACAAGAAACAAGAAGAGGATGAAATGCTGGAGGATATCGAGGTGTCTCCCCTTGACGTACCCCTAAGCGGTACACGAACCTCGCTCCCCGATGTCAGTTCCCCCCAGAGGCAGGAGGAGGAAGTCTTCGACCTCACCAGGCTCACATTTGATCAGTTCTCTTTCAAAATTCGGCAAGAAAAGAGAAGGTGCCTAGCGGAAAATCCGTTCGTTGCATCCACAGTCGCAACCGGAAAAGACATATTCCTTGACACCAGGACTAATCCCGTGATGGTAGCATCAGCTGGCACGGCTTTCGCTGCAGCCACGGAAGAAAATGTGACTAGAATGAGTAGAGAGATCATTTCTCTACAAAATAGACTGCAAGAAGCAGAGCAGCATGGAAAAAGGGCAGAACAGGAAAGGGCGGCATTGAGAGAGGAGGTCCAACAACTCCAAAGCAAAACTCCCCTTGTCAATGAAGTTCCGCTTGCCATTCTAAAGGAATTCGACACATTAGAGGCGACCATGAGGCAAGTGTATGGGGAAATGTTCACCATAAAACAAACAGTCGCCCCATTCGTAAGAGCGCAAGCGGAGACTAAGCAGAAGCACGAGCAGCTGAAAGAGGCCTCGACTGCCTTGGATCAAATGATGGAATGGATAGCACGGTATCCCCAGGCCCTTGAGCATTTGCCGAGTAAGGATTGGATTCATACACAAGATGCCAAGGTCCAAATTCGAATGAAAATGCAGTCCAAGGATAAGCTATCCAAGGATTTGGACAAAGTAATGTCTGCCTACGAACACCTAATCAGCGGCATCGACTCGATGCACACCCTTCACCACATTCCTTCGTTAGGGGCACTGGACGAGGCGAAAACATGGGATCAGTTAGATCAAGAGATCCAGTCATTCTGCAGCCCATTAGGCAAGCTGCTGGCACTCCTGATCTTGCAGCGTCACGAGAAAACCTGGGCCAGTTTCTTGTCACGCTAGTATGGATTTACACCAAGCTAGCCTCTCTTTCAAACCAGATCTCACAGAAGAAGGGAACTCTAATCCCAAATGCTTTGGAGTGCATGCATCGGTTGAAAGAGGAGGTCCCTCTAGTTTCTCCCATTGCAGCAGAATATCAGACCTGGCAAGACTTCCTCAAAGGGAAGCAGATATATGCTCCTGACCTCTCAATTTCGCGCTCATCTTCATAACTCAGTAGCAGTAGGTCGCAGGTTGCACCGCCCAGTGGGTCGCAGGTCGCACCGCCCAGTAAGTCGCAGGTCGCAGTTTTCTCCCAGGTCGCAAGGCAAATCAACCGGTGGGCAGGCGAAGATTCAGGAAGCCCAAAGGGCATGTTTTGATCTATAAAACCCCTTTCGGGGAAAATGTAAAGGGATCTTCTTTTTTTGGACTCAAGAGCTATACAGCATTGTATTGACAGATAACACTCTTTTTTTTGCATATGAATACAAATACCTGTTGAAACTCCTTTTGGATCTGATGTGTTTTGCTGTGCAAACACTATGAGTATTTCTATACAGTTTCAAAACATCTTTTGATTAATGAAACTGCACTCTTTAATGGCATCGTTCATGCATTAAGGTTTCTTGTATTTGTGTTAATGATTTTCAGATTGATTGCTTGCTTAATGGATGTTAATGACTTTGTTTATTAGCATTTCGTTTTATCTTTCAGGAAGTAAGGGGGCATCTCGCCATAAAGAACTGTTTCTTTTGTGGTCAGAATAGCCTACAAGCATAACCCCAAAGATGTGTTGTTGACAACACCTCCTTCGGCGTGTATGCTTTATTATTTGTCTTGCTACGAATAGTGTTATATACATGTTTAATGCATCAACCATGTATCTTGTATCATGTGAATAAGTGTGTGTCCGCAAGTTTGATCGAGTTCTTTTGAGACCAAAGGGAAGGTGACTTAAGCGGTAGCCGGACCCACACCCCGGACGGGATCCCTATTCCAAACGGTTTAAGGTCTGATTGGGACTTTCTACCGGGGAGATCCCCTACTGTTGGCCGGACAATTTTTCCCGTCAACAGAATTGGCGCTAGAAGGAGGGCCTGATGGCAGCCTCCCAGCATACAACCAACATTCCATCACAAAATCCCCATGGGGAGGTCATAAACGACGACGCTATCCCTCCTCCGTTGGAAGATATTCCAAGGGAGGAGGCTCCATATTATGAAATCACCAGAGAGCAGTTGAGAGCCTTGCGCCCAGCTGCCCGCAATCTCATCAGGGATTTGCGATATGCCCCAATCATGAGTTTCTTGACCCATACTAGGACCCCTGCTAAAAATATCACTCGCAACGGTGCCCTGGTGAGTACCATACCCCAGTTGGTGAATCTCATGGTTGAAGACCTCGCCACCGCTGTTCAGGGTGATGAACCGATCCCCGAACTCCAAGGGGGCGAAGAGGAGGAATTTGGTACCACTGAACCTTTCCTCGACCCTCAGCCCAACCAAACAACAACTAGGCACACCCCCCACCTGGGGGAGGTGATGGAGATAGAGCCCGTAGGACTGAAGGGGAGGGGAATAGAGCCAGCAGAAATGAAGGCGAGGGAAATAGAGCCCGCAGGAATGAAGGTGAGGGGAATAGAGGCCATGGGGCTGGAGGTAGAGGAGATAGAGGCCGAGGCCAGGGACACCGTGCCAACCACCGCCACCCAAACTCGAATAGGCCGCCTGTCCACAATTGGGGATTTCTTAGAGACATTGCCAACCGTGAGAGATATCCAGATGAACACTCTCGCCATGAGGGAGAAGCATCGGTGTCAGGTACGTGGAGTGAATCCGAGCATGAGTTCAGGCACCACCAGCAGGTTAGAAGAGTGCAACCACTTGCATGGATGGCCCAGTCCCCGTTAGATCTTTTGGGTCCCCTCCACGACCTGCCTAGGCACCCTGAGAAGCATCTCCCCAAGTTTGATCCCGAGAAGGGCACCTTGGCCGAGGATCATATAAGCAGCTTCTATCTTTCCCTACAAATCATGAGGGTCCAAACAGATGACGTCGCCTGCCGCCTGTTTCCGCACACTCTTGAAATCAAAGCGGCCACCTGGTACCGCTCCCTCCCAAGTGCCTCCATCACATCATGGGACCAGTTCCGTCGCGCATTCTTGCAAAAAATTTCAGAGGGCAAAACCCCTTCCATGCTCCTCACCGAGTTAAGTACCATTAAGTGCCATAAGAAAGATAAAGTTAGAGACTTCAATCAGCGCTTTGCCACCATACTGCAAAAGTTTCCCCCAAACCTGGCGTTGGACGACTCTATTACCATTGACTACTATACAAAAGCTCTCCCCAGGGATATCGCTGTCTTCGTGAAACGCGAAGCTTGGCCCACCCTTGCAGCCAACTACGCAGCCGCCCTCAATGTAGAAAGAGACATGCTTTCTATAGGAGCTATCGATCACGAGGGGAGAGATGACCACAAACCAATCGCGAAAAAAGGTCAGTCCTCCACGAACAAAACCACAGATAAGGATAAAGACACTTTTGACTTCGAGAGTATAGCAAAGACCCTCAAGCTATTGAAAAATGAAGTCTATGACCTGAAGAGGAAGGGTATAGAATCCACGACTAGTGCCAAGGCACCTAAGCCCTTTTTCAGAAAGAGCAACCCCAACACCAGCTGACCTCTGTCCAACCCTAACACTGTTCTCAACGTGGAAGAGATAGGAAAAGATAACTTCTGCTCATTCCACCAGGCTGCCCACTCTGAAAAAACATGCCCACAATGGATTGGCAGCATGACTGCAGTAGTAAACCAGCTTCTGGACGATCAAACCCCAGGGGATGCGAAGGAGGATGATGTTTCCGACCACGATGAAGATTTGCCCCCGAATGAAGAACTAGCATCCTCGGTTCTTGCATTCGACGTTATCCGCTGGGACAACAATCTTACCGTCACTGATATCAACATGGCAGACAATCATAAGGCCCCACCCGTAAGAAACTACAGTCTTAGGAGCAAAGGACCGGTTCCCGAACCATCCTTTGAGGAGAATAAAAGGGTTTTCTTAAGGAAAATTATGCCGCCAGGGAATGAACAACAAGTTGCCCCTAAGAAGCCCACCAATGACAACACCCGAGCAAATCAGAAGAGCAAGCTCTCGATGGGGTCCCCCATAACCACTACCGAGCCCTGTCCTCAATCTAATTCCACGTATAACATTATAGAGGACATGAAGAAAACCAGAGCTAACATCTCCCTATACGAGCTTTCCCGCATCACGAATCAATGAGAACTCATTCTTAAAGCCTTTGCCAATACCTCAACTACTAAGCCTGTGTGCAACACGTCCGCGCAGCCTAGTCCAAGTGTTCAGTCTATCGTAAATGCCATCAATGCAAATTATGGGGGGTCTACTCCTCCTTTCCTCCTGTCTTTTGAGATCTTCAACTTCATCGTCCATAACTGTCTAGTCGACTCCGGCGCGTCCACAAACGTCATGCCCCTATCTGTCTGTAAGAAGCTGAACATCCGCCCGGAAAAAACTGAGGCGAGGATCATTCAACTTGACAGATCTCAGGTGCCAGCTGTAGGAGAACTGAATAACGTCATCATCCGCCTTTCATCCGATTCTAGGGTCCACCAATTTATTGACATTGTAGTCGTTGACATTCTGGAAGCCTACGGCCTGTTACTTAGCAGGGATTGGTCCAGCAAGCTACAAGGATACTTTGCCACCGACTGGTCCCACCTGTGGCTTCCTTACAAGGGACAGAATAACCAAATCAGGGTCGAAAGCGAGCCTTATATGAAATATGCTGTGACTTATTTGGATGCTACTAATGAACCCATCAGTTTTGCCCAGGAGGAGCTTGGCATGTGCTTCGTGGAAGCCATTTTCGAATGTTATCATCCTCCTCAGTCTCTAGTAGATCACGAGATCCAGTTTGAATTAACACTCGTCGCGGAAGACCAAGCCACTCCCGTGTCACACCAAACTGAAGTCCCGCCCCAAACTACAACCCCAAAGGAGCTAGAAAATGACGTGTGGACCCTGTACTATGATGGTTCCAAAACTCATGACGGAGCTGGTGCGGGCTGCATCTTGCTAGACCCTCAAAAGAACAAATTCTTGATATCGTGTCAGCTTGAGTTCCAGTGCACCAACAATACCGCTGAATACGAAGCTCTAATCCTCAAACTCAAGAAGGCATTGGATTTAAAGGTAAGGTGCTTACAAGTCATTGGAGACTCCGAGATCATTACTCGGCAGGTACAATACCATTCATTGTTTGTCTCCACACTTAAAAGCGTATCAACAAGAGGTATGGCGTCTTATTTCTGCTTTTGATGCGTTTGGAATTAAATTTGTTCTTAGAATGCATAATGCAGCAGCTGATACTATGGCTAATGCTGCTACTAGATTTACCCCTTTGAGGGATGGCTTTTCTATTGAAGTTATATATAGACCCTCCATGCCAGATAATATTACTAACTTACGCGTTTTTGATGATGATCAACAGATATTGGAATTTATGCTAAACACTGAAGTATTCAAAGACGCGTCAATTCATGAGGCGGATCACGACCAAGCTTTGCGGGAAGAGCATAACCAACGCAAGGAGAACCCCATGCCCAAGGGGATAGTGTCACTTGAAAAGCTCTTTGATCTGCAAAGTCGATTCCACGGCCCCCCGAATACCAAAGTACAAAGTTCCATCTTGGCTCATCGGCAAGTGAACTTGGGATCAGATGAGAACCCGAAATTCATTAACCTTGGGAAAGATTGTACTGACGAAGAGACGCAGGCCTTCACCCAACTATTTCAGAAGTATCGAGACGTATTTTCTTGGACGTATGATGATTTACGTACGTACGATACTCGGATTATTCAGCACGTGATACCAATGAAGGAAAGCGTGAAACCGTTCCAGTAGAAGCTCAGAAAAGTGCATCCTACTTTGGAACCGATGATTCTCGAAGAACTTAAGAAGCTGTTGGATGCACACATCATCTTTAAGTTTTTTCACTCCACATGGGTGTCAAATTTGGTCCCGGTACGAAATAAGTCTGGTGAGATTCGATTATGTGTAGATTTTCGGAATCTAAATCGGGCTTCAAATAAAGACAATTACCCGGTGCCACCTATGGAACAGATATTGCAAGTTGTGTTTGGATCCGAGATGTTCTCCTTATTGGATGGGTTCTCTGGTTACAACCAGGTGCTGGTAGCTGAGCCAGACAAGCTGAAAACTACCTTCCGAACCAAATGGGGGACGTTTGCTTTCAGGCGCATGCCTTTTGGGTTGATAAACGCGGGGGCAACTTTCCAACGGGCCATGGATATAGATTTCCGTGGTTTGATAGGGCAGAGCGTGGTAGTCTATTTGGACGACGTCACCGTGTTTTCAAAACACCGCGGCGATCATTTACGCCACCTCAAACAAATCTTCGAGAGGTGCAGGAAGTACAGGATTTCACTTAACCCGAAGAAGAGTGTTTTCGCTGTGGCGGAAGGAAATTTGTTGGGCCACATTATAACTAAGCAAGGCATTGTTGTGGATCCAGAGCGGGCGAAAGCCATTGCCCAGATTCCCCCCCCCCCCCGAGCAGTAAGAAAGCAATGCAATCTTTCCTGGGAAAAATCAATTTTGTCCGTAAATTCATATCGGATTTTGCTAAGATAGTCAGGCCATTACAGGGAATGATAAAAAAGAATGCAGTCTTCAAATGGAATCTGCCAGAGAAGGAAGCCTTCGACAAAATCAAGCACGCTATAGCTGAAGCACCATCCCTCCAAAGTCCAGATTTTAGCCGAGGCTTTATCCTGTACACTTTCGCTTCAGATTCATCACTTGCAGCAGTCCTCACGCAGAAAGACGACAACAATGACGAGCGGCCCATTTCCTTCATGAGTACTGGTTTACAAGGAGCTGAATTGAACTACCCTGAAATAAAAAAACAAGCCTATGCAGTCTACAAAGCATTCAAGCATTTCAGGCCCTACATCTTGAAAAACCACGTCACAATTTGCATTCCACACCCAGCTGTCCGCTCACTGTTTGTGCAGTAGGAGCTAGGTGAGAGGCGAGGCAACTGGGTGGCGTGCCTGCAAGAGTATGATTTAGAGTTTAAACCAGCACACACCATTAAAGGACAAGGTTTATGCCAAATGGCTGCGGAGGCTGCAAGTTCCCATGGAGTTGAAGAAGAGTGTCGGGAACAAGAAATCGATATGTACCAGAGTGACCACGTGCCTCAGCAGAGTAGCCCTTCTTGGTACTCTGACATTTCCGGATACTTAGCCCAGGGTACCCTGGACCCCGCTCTAACTTCCCAGCAGAAACGTGCGATAAGACTCAAAGCTACATCTTACCAGCTGATCCAGGGGAAGCTTTTCAAGAAACATTACGATGGGGTCATGTTACGCTGCTTGGAACATGATGAAGCGCAGAAAATCTTGACCGAGCTGCACGACGGACCAGCTGGATGTCATTTTGCCGGAGATACCACAGCCCATAAGATAATGCGCGCAGGATACTATTGGCCAACCCTTTTGAGAGATGCGCATGCATATGTCCGGAAGTGCATCCAGTGCCAGAAATTCGCAAACCGAGAAACGCGGCCAACCGCCCCCTTACTATCAGTAGCAGTGGAAGAACCTTTTCAACAGTGGGGTTTGGACTTCATTGGCGAAATCATACCTCACTCTTCCAAGCAACACCGTTATATTCTTACAGCTACTGATTATTTCACCAGGTGGGTCGAAGCAGCACCTTTGCGCCAAATCAATGATCAGGAGGTAATAGAATTCGTCACTCATTCCATCATCACCAGGTTTGGCGTTCCAACTTCCTTGGTTTTTTATAATGCAACTTACTTTTCATCTTTTAAATTATATGATTTTGCTCTGGAAAACGGTATTGTCCTTAAACATTCTGGAAATTACTATCCCCAAGGAAATGGTTTAGCTGAGTCAACTAATAAAAATCTGATCCGCATAATTAAGAAGACCCTGCTGTCCCACCAGCGCAACTGGCACAATGCCCTTCACAATGCACTTTGGGCCGACCGTGTCACGCCCAAGTCCTCCCTAGGCACCTCTCCATATTTTCTCGTGTATGGAAAAGAAGCTGTTCTTCCTCCCCATTTATCTCTCCCTGCCCTTCAGCTGTCCCAAGAATGTCATGGTACCCCATGCCCTACCTTGCAGACTCGGATCGTCACCCTACTGAAATTGGAGGAGGAAAGACAAAAAACCTGGGAAAAGTTCGCCATCCACCAAAGCCGAATCAAGAGATGGTTTGATAGAAAATCCGCAGGGAATAAAAACTTTGAGGTAGGAGTCATGGTCCTAAAGTGGGATAAAGCTCACGAAGAAAAGGGAAAACATTCCAAGTTCCAAGCACTATGGACAGGTCCTTTCCAAGTTAAGAAGAAATTAGGTTCCCACACGTTTAGACTGCAAACTCTTGAGGGAAGAGTCGAGGTCCTCCCGGTAAACGGCCATGACCTCAAACATTACTTCACTTAGCAGCCCTTAGAGGGCCATCTTATCCTTGTACCATAGTTTCCGTTTTCGTTCCTTTTGTCCAAAAAAAAAAAAAAAAAAAAAAAAATCTAAAAACGGAAGGACTTGTCAGAGCCACGCAATTGGCACACTGCAACAGGTTCTATGTTGATGGAAGGCCTTTTCCCGATAGAAACGAAGGTGGTAAAAGCTTGCTTGTTACCGGCACCTAAAGGCAGCATATGATCTAGCTCAAGTCATCAAGCAGGGAGTCCACCTAGCAAGTTTGAGAGGGTGTCTGCAAAAGAAAGTGCGATGTAGTGGTAACTAGATCGAAAGGGAAAAGAGGTACTCCATGCTACGTCAGGGCATCCAGGAAAAACCAAAGTCCTCATACCAGACCAGGAACAACCTCTCTGCAAGCAAAATAAGTCGGGATCCCTCATCTGCCCAGGAATAAATTTCCCATCTCAAATAAGTGCCACGAGCACATCTAAATAAGTGCCTCAGGCACATTCAAAATAAGTGCAATAACACACTAATAAAGGGTAAAGGATTGAGAAAGGCTTCCTGCGCAGAGAGGTGATGTAACGACTTCGCCGGAGTACTGACCAGGCTCGCTGGTAGCGGAGCAACGTTCACGATTCCTAGGCAGTGACTCCGCCGGGACCGAGAGGTTCACTGGCAACAAAGGAACACGATGAGGACAAAATAATCATACTGGAACCTGTAGCTGCCTGGAATTCTCCAACCCTTTCGGTCTGGAGACCTGGAGAAATGAAATTTGGTTAACCAACGCCCAAACAAGCAAGCGGGCTGAGCAACCTCGCAAGGTGCCAAAAAGCTAGGCAGTGTTGACCTTAAGGTAAAAGGAACAGCTAGCGAAGACCCCTCCCTCCGCCCTCCAAGGCCAACCATTGGCAGAGACTCTGAGTTCGTCCAGTGAATCGCCATTTGTTGTAGCCTCTACAACACCCTCCAAAAAACCCCACTTCAAAAATTTTTCGAAGCCCCTTGAACTTAAAGAAAACTAAGTAAGGAGTCCAGAAGGCTAAGTCGCTAGGTCGCAAACCTCATTTTTTGGAAAATCGCGACCTCGCAACCTTGCGACCTCGCGACCCAGTCGCAAGGTCGCAAGGTCGCGAGGTCGCATACCTCTCGTATCACCCGAATTGCGACCTCGCGACCTCATTAAATGATCGCACGTGCGACATTTTTATATAAAGGAGGTCGTTAGGTCGCATTTTTCATATGCAACGATTAGAAATAAACGACTCTGATAGGTCGAATGGCGCGCGATTTTCCCGAGTAAGTTGCCATTTTTTCTCTTGTTGTTTTCTTTTTTGTTATTCTTGCCAAATCCCTGCATCCCTAGCCTTTAAATTGTCATTTGCCTTAGCCATTGTTTTCATTTCTTACTTAGGGTTTCCTTCTGATTCCTGTTTTCACCACATTTGCCCAACTCATCACAATTTCTTGTCCAGTCTCTCATGGCCTCTTCCCTACTCGAAAAGCTATCCCTTGACTCTGTCTGGACCCATTTAGTCTTGCATTTTTCTAGTTAAAGGGAAAACCACTCCACGTCGTGCACGCCCGAAACCCCCCGGCAAGCCCTAGCGCGACTTACGACCCCGCGACCTAGTCGCCAGGTCGCAAGGTCGCATTCTCCCGTTTTCTCGAAACTTGCGACCCCGCGACCCAGCAACCTAGTCTCAAGGTCGCAAGGTCGCATCTCTTCCATTTTCTTCAGTTTGCGACTTAGTGACCTCGCGACCCAATCGCAAGGTTGCATTTCTGATTTTTCCGAAATTTGCGACCCCGCGACCCAGCGACCCAGTCTCAAGGTCGCATTTTCATATTTTTTTCGCAATCCGCGACCCAGCGACCCTGCGACCTAGTCGCGAGGTCGCAAGGTCGCACCTTGGCCATTCCTTACAACTTGCGACCCCGCGACCAAGAAGACCACTTATTCAATTTTTCCTGTGTCCCAGTGAAGTAATTGATAAACTTTAATTTTTTTTGCATCATCATGGCATCTTTCTTATCTTGGGATTCTTTCATGAAAATGACAGGCAAATTTGAAGCAGATTTGGAGTGTATACCTGTCCTCTCAGATTCCAGCGATATGAGACCACCAACATCCCAGAAGAAAGACAAGCACGTGGCAGTGGAAGATACGGAGACGGACATGCAAATATCACCACCGCCGATATACAGAGATACCCTTTACACCTTTGCCAAAGGGGACAGCATGCGATGGTACCACGTGTACCAGGAGTTCGCCAAAACGGATTTCCCGGAAGACCTCCCGATCGGGAGATATACTTAAATGTTAAAAGGTCCAAGCTCCATCTCGCAGGTGCTCATCCGACAATATTCCCATGCCCAGAGATGATGGATTGGATCATACAGAAAATAGATCCCAAGAAGTTCGTGACCAGAGATAGCGAGGGCAAGGCTTTTGCAATGCTAAAAGGCTCTGATGCCCATGTGTATTATTCTTTACCAAAGCGGGAAGAAGATTTCACAGAAGAATGGGCCGTTGCTCATGCAGTTCCTGTAGTCGACACCATAAGGAAATGGTGGGAGGAGCTCGAGAAGTTTAAGGCAAAGAAAGACCAGGAATACCTAGTGGCGAGCCTCAGGAAAGTGTACAAATTAATGGTTACCCTGCTTTGCAGATTGTACGGGCAGCCAGACGCCACTACCTTCAACGGCTCATGGGCAACTAGCATGGAATACATCAAAGTGTATGGCACCCGTTTCAACTGGGCAAACATATTGATAACCTCCATTCACACAAATTTATCCTCAGCATTGGCGCCAGATGAAGGAATGCCTTCCGAATTTTATATGGCCTCTTATCTGTTGGATGTCGTCTGTGCGAGGTTGCACTTTGAAGGATGGGCACATAGCTGGGATCCCAAACAGACCCGTGCCATTCATCTACAAACCAAGGTGTTTTGGGAATCCCGGTATAAAACAGACATAGAGCCGATCTCCCAAGTGTTCATCCCTGCTCTCTACAGAAAACTGTTCGGCCAAGATGCTCCCTGCATGTCTTGGCGAGCGATGGAGACGCTTAGCAAAGTGGCGCATTGGTTCCCTTTCGCCGAATATACAATCATTCGAGTCTTTGGCTCGTTCAGGGCACCACATGCTCTGCCTCGTTTTGTTACAGACAAAGTGCTCATGCAGGAGGTCTATTTCCAAATGTCGTCAGGTTTCTCCAGGGTCCTGTCCAGAGGCAAGAAGAAGCCGTGGCCCACTCTACCCCTCACTATTGGCGCATACACAGTTAAAGACTTCAGAGAGGTAGAGGCATAGGGAGAAGAGATGAAAATCTATCACTTTAGGGCTTTAGAGTACCGAACATACGACCCAGAGAGGATAGTTCTTGAACATTGCAAGAAGGCTAAATTCAAATGGAATTATCAGCATACTGAAAGCCCAGGAGAGGATGAAAGAAGGAACTGGTACAATGCAGATAGGAAATATGCCCCGGGGGCGGATCCTGGCTAAGAAGACCCGGATGACCAAACTTTGGAAGCAAGGGGTCGTGAATTAGGAGGTGCTTCTTCCTCTCTAGCTAAGAAGCCTCAAACCACTACAGGGCAAAGTACCTCTATCCAACAGAAAGAAATGGAGGCCAAAGCCCAGCAAGAGAGAGAAAAGAAAATGAAAGAGGACGAGGAGAAGCGCAAGAAGAGCTCAAGGGCAGAACAGAAGAAGAAGCAGGCCGAGGAGGCCAAGAAGGAGAAAGAGAAAAAAGAAGCTGAGGCGGCAGCTGAACAAGAACTCAAGAAAGAGCTAGACAAAGTGGAATCTGAGCAGGCCATAGCAGCTGAGCGGAAAAGGAAGGCCGAATTACAAGCAGCGGCGGAAGCAGAGCTCAGGCAAAGGAAATAACATGAGAAGGCTGAAGCCGAACACCAACAGAGGGAAGAAGAGGAAAAGAAAAAGAAACAAGAAGAGGATGAAATGCTGGAGGATATCGAGGTGTCTCCCCTTGACGTACCCCTGAGCGGTACACGAACCTCGCTCCCCGATGTCAGTTCCCCCCAAAGGCAAGAGGAGGAAGTCTTCGACCTCACCAGGCTCACATTTGACCAGTTCTCTTTCAAAATTCGGCAAGAAAAGAGAAGGTGCCTAGCGCAAAATCCGTCCACTGCATCCACAGTCGCAACTGGAAAAGACATAGTCCTTGACACCAGGACTAATCTTGTGATGATAGCATCGGCTGGCACGGCTTTCGCTGCGGCCACGGAAGAAAATGTGACTAGAATGAGTAGAGAGATCATTTCTCTACAAAATAGACTGCAAGAAGCAGAGCAATGGGGAAAAAGGGCAGAACAGTAAAGGGTGGCATTGAGAGAGGAGGTCCAACAACTCCAAAGCAAAACTCCCCTTGTCAATGAAGTTCCGCTTGCAATTCTAAAGGAATTCGACACATTAGAGGTGACCATGAGGCAAGTATATGGGGAAATGTTCACCATAAAACAAACAGTCGCCCCATTGGTAAGAGCGTAAGCAGAGACTAAGCAGAAGCACGAGCAACTGAAAGAGGCCTCAACTGCCTTGGATCGAATGATGGACTGGACAACACGGTATCCGCAGGCCCCTGAGCATTTGCCGAGTAAGGATTGGATTCATACGCAAGATGCCAAGGTCCAAATCCGAATGAAAATGCATTCCAAGGATAAGCTATCCAAGGATTTGGACAAAGTAATGTTTGCCTACGAACACCTAATCAGCGGCATCGACTCGATGCACACCCTTCACCACATTCCTTCGTTGGGGGCACTGGACGAGGCGAAAACCTGGGATCAGTTAGATCAAGAGATCCAGTCATTTCTGTAGCCCACTAGGCAAGTTGCTGGCACTCCTGATCTTGCAGCGTCACGAGAAAACCTGGGCTAGTTTCTTGTCACGCCAGTATGGATTTACACCAAGCTAGCCTCTCTTTCAAACCAGATCTCACAGAAGAAGGAAACTCTAATCCCAAATGCTTTGGAGTGCATGCATCGGTTGAAAGAGGAGGTCCCTCTAGTTTCTCCCATTGTAGCAGAATATCAGACATGGCAAGACTTCCTCAAAGGGAAGCAGATAGATGCTCCTGACCTCTCAATTTCGCGCTCATCTTCATAACTCAGTAGCAGTAGGTTGCAGGTTGCACCGCCCAGTGGGTCGCAGGTCGCACCGCCCAGTGGGTCGCAGGTCGCACTCACCAGCCAGGTCGCAGGTCACAGTTTTCTCCCAGGTCGCAAGGCAACTCAACTGGCGGGCAGGCGAAGAGTCAGGAAGCCCAAAGGGCAAGTTTTGATCTATAAAACCCCTTCCGGGGAAAATGTAAAGGGATCTTCTTTTTTTGGACTCAAGAGCTCTACAACATTGTATTGACAGATAACACTCTTTTTTTTGCATATGAATACAAATACCTGTTGAAACTCCTTTGGGATCTGATGTGTTTTGCTGTGCGAACACTATGAGCATTTCTATACAGTTTCAAAACATCTTTTGATTAATGAAATTGCACTCTTTAATGGCATCGTTCATGCATTATGGTTTCCAGTATTTGTGTTAATGATGTTTAGATTGATTGCTTGCTTAATGGATGTTAATGACTTTGTTTATTAGCATTTCGTTTTATCTTTTAGGAAGTAAGGGGGCATCTCGCCATAAAGAACTGTTTCTTTTGTGGTCAGAATAGCCTACAAGCATAACCCCAAAGATGTGTTGTTGACAACACCTCCTTCGGCGTGTATGCTTTATTTGTCTTGCTACGCATAATGTTATATACGTGTTTAATGCATCAACCATGTATCTTGTATCATGTGAATAAGTGTGTGTCCGCAGGTTCGATCGAGTTCTTTTGAGACCAAAGGGAAGGTGACTTAAGCGGTAGCCGGACCCACACCCCGGACGGGATCCCTATTCCAAACGGTTTAAGGTCTGATTGGGACTTTCTACCGGGGAGATCCCCTACTGTTGGCCGGACAATTTTCCCCGTCAACATAATCCTATTTGATTGCTTGCACTAGATGCATTGATTTTAGTGTAGATGTTGATTTCTAATCCTATTTGATTGTTTGCACTAGATGCATTGATTTTAGTGTAGATGTAGATTTTTGATTTGATGCAACTACATGTATGATGTACATTGATTTCAAAGTAATTAGATTAATAATGTGCATTGATTTCAGTGTAAGCACATCTCTGCCGCCTCCATCTATATCTTTATCTCTCATTGTCTCTCATTCTTTGTCTCTTTATCTCATCCCCAAACATACACACACTCTCTCCATATCTATCTATCTATCTATCTCTCCCTCCCTTTTCCACCCCCCCTCTCTCTCTCTAACACTTCTCTTTCCATATATATATATATATATATACCTCTTCCTCCTTCCTTGTCTTTGCCTCTCTCTTCTTCCGTCTCTCCCCCTCTATCTATATATCTATCTCACCCCCAAAACTACAAACTCTCTCACAGTGTACACACATAAACATTACTAATGAAGCGAATTGACGCTAATTGACTTAGATATTATTTTTTTGGGATTCAACTGCGTTAAGTAAGTCATTCATCTATGCCCATTTCCATGAGAGGTAGTCGTAACTTACTAATTTCTCATGATTTTTGAATAGTCCACTTAGCATTCATTGCATTGGGCGATGCTTAGAAGGGTGACTTGACTTCTTTGTTATAGTAATTCAACCATAAATACAATACTTCAATTTTCATCTTAAATAAAATGTCCGCTTACCTAAAATGTCTTCTTAAAACTGTAAACTATTTGTAATTGACTACATTCATATTATTCCCATTTTCCATCATTCAACATTGTTAATCAATTTGCATTCAAACATGGTAATAGAAAATAACTAATAGGTGCGACAATAAGAATAATAGAAGAAAATAGTTTATGGCAATGAAGATTGTTTGTAATTCACTATATTCTTATTATTCACATTTTCTATCATTCAACATTGTTACATTGTCACTTAGCACTTAAATTTTTTTATTTCATCATTCAAGTTACTAACATTCTCTCTGGTTTCAACAAACTGAGGTAAATAAACAAAGTTAAAGTTAAATTGACCAAATTAATTTTAAACATATTTAGCGTATTTAAAATGATCGAAATAATTACATGTTAAACAAATTTTGTATAAGTACACCAGCCTAGATCCATCTTAACTCCATATCTATGAAGTGTCTAGATGAAACAAATTTCTAGAGATACAAACCTTTCCTCAAGTTTTGCACTAAAAAAAGAGACTTGGATAGATTTGATCGGGGTAAAGATGGATCTAGATCTAGAGTTAAGATAAATCTAGGCTAATTAGATAAATTTCGCGAATTAAGAAATCTGGAAATCATATAAAATGAACTCCGGAGTCGGAATAGGGTATTAGATGTATTTATTGGAGCCTTGTTTTATCTGCTTGTCTTCATAGCAAAAGGCGAGCCTAGTTGCGTTAATGGGTTCTGCTTGAAATTTAAGAGTAATCGATTTGAACACATGAAAGGCTTTTTGGAACTTGATCTGATTTTATTACAGTCTCTGGACATCTGGATAGTTTTCACGACAACGGGGAGGGCGGATTCGGAGAAATCTCATTGAACCAATGTAGAATGTAGTTGTATAGCCGATCCCAATTGCTGCCCAGGGTGTAGGAAGCAGAAGATAACCTACCATGGTACCGCAGCGAGGAAAGACCAGATCAGTGGCTGCCCAAAAGCTGCTGGCTCCTGTTGGGTTCCTGGTGATGGCTGCAACCTTGATTTATTTCTACCATCAATCAGAATTACACTTATTCTTGCCGGTAGATGAGAACCCAAATGGATCCCAAAGATCTCTAGTGCAAAGGAGACCTCAAGCTAGAGCAGACGGGTTGAGTGAAAATTTCAGTTTTGCTATTAAAGTTCTTGCTTATGATAGGCTAGAGTCTGTGTCCAGATGCCTAGCGTCACTGGTCAGGGCTGATTATGTCAAGGACAGAGTGAAACTTCATGTTTTTATAGATCATTTTCAAATTGAAGAACAGGGGAGTAGTCCTGGTGCTGTAAATATTGACAGCAAGTTGAAGAATGCCCACCAGATTTTAGAGTATGTTGATAAATTTGATTGGAAACACGGCGAAAAAGTAATTCATTATAGAACCCAAAATGCCGGGCTGCAGGCTCAGTGGCTGGAGGCTTGGTGGCCATCTTCGGAGGATGAGTTTGCCTTCATTGTAGAGGATGATATGGTGTTGTCCCCATTGTTTTACAGGTATTTGAGGGCTTTGATTGAAAATTACTATTATAATCCAGCGAATTCCAATCCTTCCATCTATGGGGTCTCTCTTCAGCGCCCGCGATTTGTTGGTGGTGAGTCTTCTTAGATCATTGGAAGAGGAAATTCGCATGTGTCTGGCAGTCTGCAATGTGTGATTGTATGATGCATACATGTCTCTTTTGTTTTAGGTAATGCATGATTGTATAATGTATACATGTCTCTGCTTTGTATTTTGTGAACATGAATGATTATGAATGAAGCATTAATACAAACAAAATTAGCAAGTAATTTAAAAAAAATAAAATGACAGTTTGATGGTTGGAATCAAGGGGTTGGACAATGTAAGCAGCCATTTATGTTCTGTAAGAACGTGGAAATATATTAATAATAGAGACTATGAAGAATTCGATTTTGATTTTGAGATGGACAAACATAACTCCATACTTATTAGGCATCCATGTTCTCACTGCGTGTGACGTCTGCACCCGATCGCTTGTGAATTTTCAATTATCACAGTCTATTCACAGATGATTTTGTTCAAAGTGGTTTTGATGACATGTGGCACTTTCCAAATCACGTTCTCCAAAAGGATCCAGCAAAGTGACTTGAAATAAGTTTGGAGTGGCGGCAAAGGCCCATTTTTCCATCTATGCATGCCCTGAAGGTAGGGGAGGCTCTACCCATATGGGCATCAACTCCTTGACACAAAACTATTAGTTCTAATAATGTGACATTATTGCTATAGCATATTTTTTTAAGGACCCTCTATAGAAGCCACAAATTGGAATTGCAATATTCGATAGTTGACAATGGTCTGTTTTGTGAATCCAACTTAGCAAGGGTGATTGAGTAAAAAATCACTCCTCAGAAGCCAAAGAAATGGAGGAGCCATGCCTTATGCACATATATTCTCGCATAATACAAAATATTATTCCATGTGCTTAATTTAGGTTTTTGCATTCACACACTCTTCAAATAATGTTTACTTTATGTGGCCTCCTGCTTAATTTCCTTTAGCTGATGGCTAGTATTTATAGTTGTCAATTTAAAAACTGGTTCAACCTGAACTTAATTGTAAGCTTGTCAAATCATAAGAAGATCAACATAATTTACAAAATCTTTTCTCGAGATATAATGGAAGTACTGAAAAACAAATTTAAGCGTGTATACAGCTAAGCAACCATTCTTCAATCACATCACAATACACAAATATTACATGGGAAACAACCTGCAAGATGGGAGGAAAATCCACGGTGAAAAGGTATTGTACTTAGCATATTACATCACAATCAATTTATTCCCCATGCCTTCCTTATGATCCAATCTTCAAATTGCACGAGCTGTACTAGGGTCTTATTTACAGCGAGTATTATCCTTACAATAACAAAGGAATACTTCTCACTATAACATACGTTACCTCTCAATCTAATCCTTCTTCCTTTTTTATGTGAAAAATGAAGAGTTGACTGAGTGAACTTGGAATTAGGATGATAGGTTTGTTGATTTAGTTATTTTTGATCCGCTTTATTAATTTAATAAGTTTCCAAGGGTTCTAATAACTTTTCTATGGTTCCTTTATACCCAACACTATCAAATCATTGGAATCATCAATGTGCTTGATCCAGTGGTTTTCAACTTACCTTGTCTGTGTTCTCTACCTTGGTTTCCACTGAAGTTGCTTCAATTATAATTGCTGTGGTTGAGACCACTTTGTCTCCATCAGAAATTGCTGCTTCTTCTTCACCCTTCTTTGGAATCTGCTTTTTCTTTGGAATTGCTTCCTCAACCGAGATAACTTCTTCCTCTTTGGAAATAGATAAGTGCCGTCATCAATTGTGGTGATTTATGCTAAGCACCCTCAATAATTGTATCACTAGGTTATGGCTTAAGAGGTGACCAAGTCAACATTATTTTACATTAATTTAGGTGACCAAGGTTGGCCTAAGTATTTATATGGACCCATAACCCCCTCATGTGGAGATATGCCCCACCTCATGAGTTGTGTATAAAATTTAAATACACAATCCATGCCTCATTTGTAACATTATATTGATTCAACTAGTGATTGGTTCCTTAGCCTACAGAGATGATTCTTAAGCCTACAGGTACCATATATTTCTTGTTCATGGGCTCACTCTCTCTTGAGATTTCCTTTTGGTGTGGTCTACTCTTGATTAGTGCTGTTATAAATTTGAAGTGTTACTTGGTTGAATTAAGGTTTGCTGAAGTTGTCAATATCGATCTTGATAAACTCAGCATAGTATCAGACCACTGTGACTCTTCCTTCCCTATCCAACGCTGTTTACAGGGCTGTTTCTGGTTTGAAACTAGGGTTTTCAGCACTGTTTTGGGAGAACATCAAATTTCTAGGGATTTTTTTCAGCAAAGCCCTCCTTTGGTAGTTTTTGGTCTTTTCAGTGGAGTTAAGGTGTTTCTCTGCAGATACCCTTTCTAGGGCAGTGCTCTTCTCCTTCCCCTCCTTTTCAGCCCAAGTTCTGCATTTTCAGGTTGGCGCATGTCTGAAACTAGGGACTTTTCAGTTCTGTTTCAGGACAACAACAGTTTTTAGGATTTTTAACTATCTTCACCTCCAGCACCCTCCTCTTTTGGTGGTATTTTTGGGTTTTCCAGCAAATTTATAGGTTTCTTTTTGCAGAATGGTTTTCTTCTAGGGTAGTCCACCCTATCTTTCTCCCCATTTCAGCCAAAACTTACTGCCTTATTTTGGAACAATGCTGGTATTATGTGGTTTTCTCCTAGTTCTAGGGTTTTTTCTGAAGACCTTTGCTGGTGACATTATCATTGCAGACCCAGAAGTTCAAATTTTCTTCTCTAGGGCCTCTAGGGGGGTCCTCTTCTCATGTTTGATCTGGAGGATTGCTCAGTAGCTGAATTTTCTCGGTTTTACTATGGATTTAAGAAGCTATTTAATAGTGGCATTTTCCCTAAGGGATGCAGAAGAAGTGTTTCTGGCTCATCTTTATTGTAGGGTGGAAAACCCTTTTTTGGCCCCTATAGTAGGTCCTCTTAAAGTCTTCATGGAGACATCCTTTTGCTGGACCGGATGGACTGTTTTTTTGACATGCATAGGGTGGTTTACTTTGCAGATTGGATTGTACTAGTTTTATAAGAGGATATTCCTGGTATTGATTCCACTTTATTTGGAGATATCCCTTATATTTCAGGTTTGGTACCTTTCTATTGGATGTAGTGGTAGGTCATGCGAGCTTGCTTCTTAGCTTACGGAGATGAGTTATAGACTTACAGTGCCTCTCACAAGGCTGTGGGTGTTTGTTTGCAAAGGAAGACCCCTTTCAACTCCTTTGATGTGGTTTCCACTCACAAGTCCACAAGATCTTTCTCACTTATTTGATTGATGACTCTACGAATGATTGTAGATTCTTTTAGTGGATCCTTGTTTTTCACACTGTCATATTTGTCCTTCTTGGACATACTATATGCAGGATTATTCTTTTGGTTTTTCTTGGTTGTACTTTCAATAGTAGCATCAGTCTCGTTACCAAATTGTGGTCCTTGATGCTCCTTCGGTTGATTAGCTTACTTCAGTGGTTCTGACTTTAAAAGTTCATTTAGAAGCCCCCTTTACCTGGTTGTGGAACCATGTTGGTATTGGTACTATGGTGTTTTGGGGAAGTTCTATCTTCAGATGGTCAATGTTCAATATTATGGGGAAAAGGTATTATCTAATGCTTTCTCTCCATAGCCTCTTGTCCTTCTTTAGGGTGGATGTTGTGGTCAGGGCCAGCCCTATGTTGAAATGGATTTTCGTTAACTCTCTCACTTCTTTATTTTGGCTATAGTCGACCATCTTTTCGAATTGATTATCTACACAACAACTCTCACTTGTATTTCCTATATTCTATATTTTGGCCACAGCCACTGTTTATGACTAGTTGGGTATTGATAAACCCCCTGTCTTCTTGTACTTGGGCTCCCTTTTGAGTTGTGTTCTCTCGGTTGCATTTGTGTTGGGTATGTACACTGCACACCTATCTTGTATTTGAGTTCTCTCTATGGTGTTTACATTCTCAGAATGTATTCAAGCTTCCTTCTCAATTGTGTTTTCTTGGGAGTATCTGTAATATGTACTGGCTATTCACCCATCTTGCATTTGAGTTTCTTAGTTGTGTTTAAGCTTCCTCGGATGCATGGAGTTGGGTCTTCCTATTCTCCTTATAGCTACAACAAATCTTATTAGTGTTGCGTACTTTTATCTCTACTCTCTTACAAGATGTTCCTTTTGACATTTATTTCGATGGACAAATCAGTGGCACTATTCTTCCAATAGATGTGCAGTATGGCTGGGTTTTTCTTCTAGCCCTCCTCCATCTGATGAGCAAGTTAGTGACAAAGTTTACAATTTTCTAGTAGATGAATAGTTTGGTGGCAACATTCCTTTAGTAGACAAGCAGTTCAGTAATAACCTCCCTTCAGAAGGTGAGCAACTCATAGTTGATTCCTATACAAGATGTTTCTTTTGGCACTTCTTTTTCGGATGGGTAGTTTGGTATCATAGTCTCCTATATTAGGAGCAATTTGGTGGCAACATTCTCCCAATATATAATTTGTCCACTTTTATATTGAGTTGGGTCATCACAAACCCACTCTCTCTTTCTTTAATGACAAGTGACTCTCCATTGAGTTGGGCATGCCCACTCACTTTTATAGGCTCTCCCTCTGATAATAATGACACTTTACAACACTTCCTTATCAAATGGACATATCAAGATCATATTCTAGATGATTAGTAGATCAGTGGTGGTATTTCTTCAGGAGTTGAGTAGTTATATCTTGATGATGGAAAGGTATTTTTTCACCCAAAGAAAAAAAATCCTTATATTGATATTTCTGAAATAGAGATCAAATATATATTGATATGCTCCTAAAGGTCTCAAAAATTGTTTATTGTGCTAAGTATGCATTGTTGCAACAAAGAAGAGACTCTATCTACTTATTATAGTACTTTACGATAATCAAAATTACAAGTTATTTTAGAGGATGAACCTACAATCTAGAATATTTAGAAATAGTCTGGAAATCGAAGACCCTAGCCTTGAAAACACTAATACATACACTTTTTTCGGATTCTAAGATGAGAGTACGTGTATCTGTATGAATAACCAGGATCTATATTGGCTATTCATACTGTGAAATTTCCACGAATGCACCAACTAGGGTTTATTCTTCAAACTTGTTAGCAATTTATTTGTTTACGACAAATAACGAAAGAGTCATTGATACATTCTTCATAATAAAAATATGTTGCGGAAGTAAAATAAGGAACTGAGAAATAGATACACACACAATATAACTGACACCAATGTTTTTGGACTAAACATCTCCGGAAAAACCCCAAAGGGAAAACCAGTATAGCAGATGAGGGTTTATTTTATTATGCAACAATATGGAAATTATTACAACTGGATGCTCAATTGGCTATCTTCTGGAAATACACTGGAAAAATAATCTGGAGATAATGATCTCCTTTGCTAATCAATTCGGCCTACTCTGGCCTGCTCGAACCCCACACTGGCTACTCGCATTGCTGGCTCTGGAACCACTGGCATTACCTGGAAACTGGCTCAAAATGGGCCATCTTGCCTCCCTCTGTCACTGCAAACCACATGCACCTTCATCCGAAAATAAATCCGACCTCCTGCTGTTGAACTGTGGCTCTTCCAACAACTCGCACTGCTTGTATGATCTCTTTGCAAATGAATTCAACCTTCCTTTTCTTGCCACTCCGGCATTGGAAAATAACTGGGAAACTCTTTGAAATCCTGCTCCCAAATTATATGCTGCTCTGTCTCTTCGATGCTCTCCCTCTGACTCGAATTGCGTTCTCACTGACGCTGTGAATTGGGTAGCTCGATTTGTCACAATGATCACTCTGATGCAACTGATACTATCTCCAAGCCCTTATACTTGCTCTTATAATTTGTCGTTGAGTCTTCAATAGCCACGATTTAATCTCCATCGACGATTAAGATCAATTTGACTTCATCAATAGAAGTCTCTAGAGCAATCTTGAACATCCTTAATTAATTATCTTTAATTTACCACTTCTCTGAAGTTAGACTTAGGAAATAATTTAACTATGGAAAATTAATTTAATTAAGGTGTTTCCGAAGCTTATTTCGCGAAACCTTTTATGGGTTTTGGAGGTCTAGTGTTCCTTAGCCTCTTAGCATCATCTGAGACTAGAACACCTGTTCAATGCTACCATAAACTAACACTCACTCTTAGTGAGGAAGGTGTTTTCCACTACACGCATCTGTTTTCTGGAACTTGCTGCTTTGTGGGAACATGCTGTAGCTGGACTGCTCCCCGCTGCTGATGTTTGACATCTGTTACACCTCCTTTCTTCACATCTTCAACTTGATTTGACTCTCTTGTTGTCGCCTAGGATGCACACCTAGATGAATGTGGGAAAAGTCTCTAATCCCATTAGGTGTGGCCTTAAAGGCGAAATGCTCAAGGAAGAGGTTGTCACCTATTCCAAACTCTCTCTGTTTAGGTTCTCTCCTAGCTAAACCAAGGGGTGTTGTCCCTAAAGATGATTCTAAGTGGAAACTTCCCAAGGATAACAAGCTAAAGAGATTATGATGTTAATTAGATTAGTTAAGGCTTCACTAATTTAACAACTTGAATTATATCTTGAAATGATAGTGATTAGCAAGTATGAATAATTAACAACATATAACAATTAATAATGGAGATAAATCAATTATATTCAACAAGATATCCTTCAAGACAAATATAATTAGACCAGTGCCAAATATACTTGCAAGAACTATATGCTCACAAATAAATCCACAATACTTGCAAATATGATATGTCATGAAGATCAACAAGTTGAACAATTAGAGAAGCTGTAATGCAAGAGGTTAGTGAACCACACATGAGATTATATATAACTTTGAGATATCAGCAATAAATGGATTTAAAACTTGCAAGGAAATAGAACTTGATTTTAAAGAGATATATGCTTATGATGAAACATTAAAAGCTAATTGACAAGAGCATGTAAATGAATAAGTACAAGAATATAAATGAAATACTTGCAAATTTGATGAAATGCTCACAATCTAACTTATACAATAACCAATTGTGTGAAGAAACAAACAATTGTACGTGAAGTGTGTGAAAGTGGTCTTGGTAAATTTTAATTAATGCCTAGTCTAAGGTTTGACTTCCCCTCAATTCCTTCAACTTTGTAAGGAGTGAGGTGGTTGCAAGAAGGCTAAGGCTGTTGAAAAGTGTAACTAGGATTGGTCTTCATAATAACTATGTTATGTATTTATGTAAAGAAGAAGACAAAGATAGTAAAATGTATTTTTTTTTTTGTTATACTTGCTTCATGGGTTTCATGAGAAAGATTTTATTATAGGTCAATAGACTTCTTCTTGATGTCTATTAGGGTTTGTCTTCTAGTTATAAATGTAATTAAGTGTCATGTATATGAAGTGGCTAGTCTAAAGAATATGCTCCAAGACCTTGCCATAAAACAGTGAAAGAATGACTTAAGTCAACCCTCATTCAATGCTGGAAGATAACCTCATTGATGCTGTGATCTAGTTGGCCCATATACAGTGATGAAGTCGGCCTATAAGCTTGTTGTAGGGTCGGCCTAAAAGCAGAGACAAAGCACTATATATATAAGGAAGTTGCGGCTCATTCAAGGACAAAATTGCGGATTCCTCTGTGATTTTACAGTGTGGAAAAAGTCTGAAATAAATGCAAATTAAAAGGCAGTGTTTAAGTGTTAGGTGTGGATTTGTTTTGAGTATTGTTTTGAAGCATTGAATGCGGATCTGTGAAAAGAGGTTGCAGACAAGAGTGCGGACTTCAGGACAAGGTTAAGTCTGATATATATACATATTCGGATCAGGGTCAAGGATTGCGGATTAGCTTGAAGGAAGACTCTACATATATAGTGTGACACTAATTGAAAGCATGATAAGTATTGGGTTGTTCTGAAGCTGAAGTGAGGATATACCAGACATATTCAGATTGCTATAAAGGAAGAAAATTTGATAATTCACAGTGATAATAAAGCAAGGAAGTATAGACTATAGTGCGAGAAAGGAAGGAAGGTAAATCTGTGATTTACCTTCTTGTTCTACAGTACATAAAGAGGAAGGATTACACCTCAAGTGAAGAAGCTTCAGAGTTATGCAAATTGAAAGGTTCTAGTGTTGGTGCAGATTAGTGCAGGTTGGTGCAAAAAAGGAGAAGCAGTTTGAAGGGGCAAGAAAGAAGCAATGACAAGGTCTTGGAAGCATTCTTAGGTCAAGGGTCTGAGTCTTGGTCATGGTACTTGTCATTTGAAAGTCTATAAGAAGAATTTCATGTGGGTTTTTCTCTCCAAGAGGGAGAGGTTTTGCCCTGGATCGAAGAGCCTAACTTTGTGTCTCTTGTATTTTGGTAGTTAACTTGATGAAAGACTAAATAAGCTAAGAAGAGAAGAGATAAGTAAATCAAGTAAGCTCATAAGTAATTATCAAGAAGAGAATTTGAATTAATCTCTGGCCCTCCAAATTCTCAACATGGTATTAGAGCTAAGGTGCTAAAAGGACAGGGGCTACTTAGCAAGGAGGCACTTAAGGAAGCAAGAATCAAATTCAAGGTCAAAGTTCGCGTTAAAAAGTCAAATCAGTTCACAAGGAATATTCTCAAGCTATTTCAAGAAAGATCTTCAATCTCATTCAAAGGATCAACTCATCAAGAAAAAAATCCTTGCTGTCAAAGATTTATATTCAAGATATTGTTGGAAGAAATATCATCTCTTGAAAACATCCTTTCTCATCTAGGATCCAAGAACATCTACATTGGAGAATTCAATCTAAGAAGAAGCTCCTGACTTCATCTTCATCATCATCAAGGAACCTGTAAGTCACTCTACTCAAGTAAGTATCTATGACCTTATCTAAATCTGTCAAGATGACTTATTGTAAAGAAAGCAACAAATTGGTTGGGTAATCAAACTTTAGTGCATGGAAGAAAAGACAGATTTGAATCTAATTGAAGACGAAGTTATGGGCTACATCGAAGGATCTACAATTCAACCCCCAAAAGAAGATGCTCCAGCTGATGCCAAGTACATGAAAGGAGAAATCAAAGCCCAGAGGATTCTCATAGAATCCATTAAGGACTCACTCATTCCCTATGTATCAAAACTAAAGTTTGCAAAAGAAATATATGAGAAACTGGTGGAGCTATTCTCTGTGAGTATTGTAGGAGAAGCAATATCTTTGAGACAAGAACTATACAAAATGAAATTGTCAAGAGAAGAAAGAATCACTTCATACTTTATGAGGATTTCTGAAATAAGAGATCAACTGCAGGAATTGGGAGAAGTAATGTCTGATACTGAGATGACTACAGTGGTGCCGAATTCTCTACCGGAAGAATAGGGAAACTTCACTTCCAGTTTATACGGGAAGAAAGAACCAACACCATTCCACGATTTATGGTCTTTATGTAAAATAGAGGAAACAAGATTAAAAGCCAAAGCTGATACAAGATCAAGTGAAGGGAATCAAGCCTTTGCAGCCATATCTAGGAAGAAAGGAAAATTCGGAAAATTTGGTCCTCAGAATAAAAGAAGAAATATGGACAAAGTATGATGCTTTGGATGTGATGAACTTGGGAATTATAAAAGAGATTGTCCTAAATTTGGAGAGGACAAGAGGAAAAAGGAAGAAGCCCATGTCACAGATGAAAGGGAAGAACCTGATGTTAATAAATCTAAGAAAGAAGAAGCGAGAGATCTCTATTATGATTGAGATCATCTTCTTCTTTAAGTGATTTTTGTTGGTTGTAAAATAGTATGATAGGAAGCAATGCATATTAATAGCGTCATGATAGAAGCATGGTAGGAGTTCTTGGTGAAATAGCTCATGGAAAACCTCACTAATAACAACATTGATGGAAGGTAGTCATCAAGATCAAGGGTCATCATGGAAACAAGTGCTGACATTTTCTAATGGAATTCTCTATGGATTCACTGATTAGAAAGAAAGCAGGAAAGTTTTCATCGAGAATTCTATGCTACAGAATTCTAGGATTAGGATGTGATGGCATATTGATGAAGCAGGTGAAGGGAATGAAGTTCTTCATTCTAGTAAAATTGCTACGAGATGACTCGAAGGAAAAAGGTATGAGGTATATATATATATCTATATGCTGACACTGGATGCTATGAAGTCATGTCATATGGTTGCATGTAATGGACTTCTATATTTCGAAGTATGACCTATGGAGGAGGATCTCTCACGGTGCATGGATAGATGAAATCAACATAATATATACTCATATGGAATATGAGGTTGTGATATATAAACAAGGAATTGGAAATTGGAAGTTCCTGGGAATGAAGATGTGCATAAAGGAAGAGATCATGAAGTGCAACCATGTCAAGAGGCAGTTATCATCTGAAAGCCAAGAAGATGTGACTAGAATATCTCCTGGGAGGATATGTAGACT
Source organism: Pinus albicaulis (assembly GCA_034641835.2). NCBI lineage: Eukaryota > Viridiplantae > Streptophyta > Pinopsida > Pinales > Pinaceae > Pinus > Pinus albicaulis. The sequence continues at coordinate 891,490,696 of CM076578.1, forward strand.
CTAATAGAAGTCTGATAAATAAGAAGACCCTTGACAAGACATATCATTAGGGGATGTGTCAATCTGAATAGAGGATGTCGATGCCCACAGGAAGATGTTATGGTGAAATATCATCACTGAGGTAACTTTTGATTTAAAGGTTCATATATATATGTTTATTTGGATGAATTTATGCAGGGCTGCCAATCATGTGAAAGGATGTAAGATCCTTGGAGATGGTTCTAAAGGAAGCAGCATGGCATAAAATGTGGACTAGATAAGGAAGCCTGATGAATCACTTTTGGATAGTTGACATGACTCGTGGATGAAAGTGATGGATGATCTGTGCCCTAGGAAGCCAAAGGTTGAAGATTCCTCAATATCGAAATCCATGACATCGAGGGGAGGAATTCTTCATGAGCAATTGGGTGTCTCACCATTGCTGCTGCAGGTCCCTAGTTGAGAGGGAGCCTGGTGATAAGTTTCTTACTTGGAAGAAACTTGAAGAATGTCCTTCCTGAGTTAAGAGTGAGTGACATATATGATTCTCTAATACATGTGTTATGCACTAGACCAGTACTAACAGCCCTAAGTCTTAGTGTAGGCCATGTGGGGAGAATGGATAGACACATCATTCTGGTCTTCACTTGGGAAGACAGAATGGAGGGTTGGGTAATCATCTAGCATTCGATACTCTTTGAGAATGTGATAGGGCATTCAAGATAAGAGTAGTTGGGGACCGATATTCTTTGAGGGCTAGCTACCTAAGAGCAGAATAGTCCAAGAAGGTCATATTCTGGAAACACCTAGGTGGAGTATGTACCTTGGAGAGACAATGACTATGGTGTCTATAAGTCATGTGTCTCGCCAGCATTGTAGCCCATTGTCTCGTTGAGAGATGGGGTTGATAATCAAGGCCTTGCGCTAGGACAATGTTGGTTGATATGATGCTATATAGATGCTATACAGATGCGATTACCAATCTGATTCTTCAATTTGAAAGTGATCATGTACCTGTATGAATACCTCCCTAGTTAAGAGGGAGTGTTGAAAAGTGTAACTAGGATTGGTCTTCGTAATGACTATGTAATTATGTATTTATGTAAAGAAGAAGACAAAGATAATAAAATGTATTTTTTTTGTTATGCTTGCGTCATGGGTTTCATGAGCAAGATTTTATTATAGGTCAATGGTCTTCTTCTTGATGTCTATTAGGGTTTTTCTTCTGGTTATAAATGTAATTAAGTTTCATGTATATGAAGTGGCTAGTCTAAAGAATATGCTCCAAGACCTTGCCATAAAACAGTGAAATAATGACTTAAGACAACCCTCATTCAACGCTGGAAGATAAGCTCATTGATGTTGTGATCTAGTTGGCCCATATACAGTGATGAAGTCGGCCTACAAGCTTGTTGTAGGGTCGACCTAAAAGCAGAGACAAAGCATTATATATATAAGGAAGCTGCGGCTCATTCAAGGACATAATTGCGGATTCCTCTATGATTTTACAGTGTGGAAAAAGTCTGAAATAAATGCGAGTTAAAAGGCAGTGTTCAAGTGTTAGGTGCGGATTTGTTTTGAGTATTTTTTTGAAGCATTGAATGCGGATTTGTGAAAAGAGGTTGTGGACAAGAGTGTGGACTTTAGGACAAGGTTAAGTCTGATATATATACATATTCGGATCAGGGTCAAGGATTGCAGATTAGCTTGAAGGAAGACTATACATATAGGGCGTGACACTAACTGAAAGCGTGATAAGTACTGGGTTGTTCTGAAGGTGAAGTACGGATATACCAGACATATTTGGATTGCTATAAAGGAAGAAAATTTGATAATTCACAGTTATAATAAAGCAAGGAAGTATAGACTATAGTGTGAGAAAGGAAGGAAGGTAAATTTGTGTTTTACCTTCTTGTTCTACAGTACATAAAGAGGAAGGATTACACCTCAAGTGAAGAAGCTTCAGAGTTATGCAAAGTGAAAGGTTCTAGTGTTGGTGCAGATCATTGCAGGTTGGTGCAGAAAGGAGAAGCAATTTTGAGGGGCAAGAAAGACGCAGTGGCAAGGTCTTGGAAGCATTCTTAGGTCAAGGGTCTAAGTCTTGGTCATGGTGCTTGTCACTTGAAAGTCTATAAGAAGAATTTCTTGTAGGTTTTCCTCTCCTAGAGGGAGAGGTTTTTGCCCTGGCTCGAAGAGCCTAACTTTGTGTCTCTTTTATTTTGGTTATTAACTTTATGAAAGACTAAATAAGCTAAGAAGAGAAGACATAAGTAAATCAAGTAAGCTCACAAGTAATTATCAAGAAAAGAATTTGAATTAATCGTTGGCCCTCCAAATTCTCAACAAAGGCCTCATTAACGATACTCCTTTAGGACTTCAATACATCGCATGTGCCTTTGTTCCTACAAGGGACTCAACCACAAGAGAACTGCAAGGTCACACGTTTTAACCTTTGTTCCAAACTCAAATTTAGGGAGATTGAATGACAGTTAGGGAAGGTTGTCCTAGATGTCTATCAACCAAGCTCATGCTTGGAGATAAATTTTAGAGAGATCTAAAATGCAAATTAGATACTAAGTTAAATCAAATGCTCCAAGTGAGATACAATTAGAAATGAGATGCTTCAAAAGTGAAATATTTTAAGGCTTATCAATAGCAAGATACCATTTCATTTTCATAGGCAATTAATATTTTGAGCACAAGTTATGATATCAATATGTGATTAGCTTATGCCAATGATCAATGAAGCGAGCAAAAATTACTCAATGAAGCAAAGCGAATTAGATCAAGAAGCAAATGACAATGAGATCAATAAAATAAATCTACTCAATGGAGATGACAACTAGATCTAATAGCCAATGAAATTACTAAATGAAAATAAAAGCAAGTTAGATCAAGTGAATGATGAGTGATTAAAACTACTTGCAAATTGAGATTAGATCTAGCAATGCTAATGCAACTAAATGATGAAAAGAGAAAGGAAAGTAATCTAAGCTAACAAGTTAGTCACCACCATAAAAAAGGTCCTCCTTCCAAATGAGGAGGTGGGATACCAAGGGGAAGAAACTATTGAGATTTGGTAGTTTGGGAGGTACTCCAAGCCCTCGGGGTTTGTGTTATATTCTTTCCACGAATATTCTTTGTTTTATATTTGCTTGTGTCGGGCGTAGCAGGGGGGGTGGCAGCCCCCCCATCGGGGGGTTACCGGGGGGACGAACCCGCCTATGGTTTTGTGCATGGGTTTGCACATGGTTTTGGGGCATGATGGTTTTCTGCCCTTGGTATTTTGTAGATCCGGTCAAGGGAACTATGGTTATGTTCTAATCCAGGGTTAATGGAGTGGGGTTTATGAATGCTTTGGCATTTATATATATGTGTTGTAACACTAAAATGAATATAATAAAAAATCAAGCTGGTAGTCCCGATTTGGGATCTAGGGGAAAAATCTCTGTGTATGTCTGTTTTAGGTTTTATGCTCTCGCTATTGTTTATATTCTGTTTTTAAGAATTCGTTTGCAGATAATTTTTGTACAGGGTTAAAATCTACATTTGGTATCAGAGCCGTTTCAGCTTCAAGGGGATGCCTTTGCTGCCGAGGGGTTTTTTTGCTCGAGCCTGTGGTAGACTCTGTTCAGTGGGAGATCTGCGGGATCGATCCTTGCGGTGAAAGAAGATGGCAAGCAGTGGAAAGATAGAGATTGAGAAATTTAATGGTGAGAGTTTTGAGTTGTGGAAGATCAAGATGGAGGATTTGCTGGTGGATAAAGATTAGTGGATGGCGATAGAACCGAGTACTAAACCAACGACAATGTTAGATGAAGATTGGGCGAAGTTGGATCGGAAGGCAAAGAGCACAATACAATTGTGTATCTCAGATTCGGTATTGTTGAATGTATCTAGGGAAGCTGCGATGAAGACTTTGTGGGTCAAGTTAGGGACTTTGTACCAATCTAAGTCTCTGGTGAATAAATTGTTCCTGCGAAAAAAATTATATAACCTGAGGATGAAGGATGGAGACTTGGTGACAGAGCATATGAATGCCTTCAATACTGTGGTAAGTCAGTTGTCATCTGTTGATATTCTCAGATGAAGATAAGTGCATCAGTTTGTTGTGTTCTCTACCAGATTCGTTGGACAGTTTGGTTATTGCAATAGGTAGCAATACAACTACTTGGAATTTTGATGAAATTGTCTCAGCCTTGCTGTCGGAGGAAATGAGACGAAGAATATGGAAGGCTAGAATGGAGGTGCCTTATCTGTACGAGGAAGCTTCCAGAACTGAAACAAAAATAAGTTTTCGAGTGGGAGATCTAAATCTCCAGGAAAGCCTGTAAAGGTGTGCTGGGAATGCAGAAAGGAAGGGCACTTCAAAAAGGACTGTAGATCTAAAGCCCTAAGAAAGGAAAGAGATCTCAATATTGTCTCCTTCTATAGAGGCAAAAACCACCTCGCATGAAGGTGGGGATATGTATTTGGCTTCTTCTTCAAATACACATGTAGATCATGAGGCATGGTTGATCGATCAAGGTGCATCCTTTCACTTCACTCCCCATAGGGAGTGTTTCTATAAGTATGAGAAGTATGATGGTGGTGATGTCTTCTTAGGGGATGATAGGAAGGACAGGATTGTCGGACGTGGAAAAGTCAAGCTGAAGCTTCAAGGTGGAAGGATTAGAACACTTCCTAGTGTTCTGCATATTCCTGCATTGGCCAGAAATCTAATTTCTGTAAGCAAGATGAATGATGCATGTGTAAAAACAGTTTTCGAGAAAGATACCTGCCAGATGGTTCGGGGAGCACTGGTATTAATGCGGGGAGTTCGGATTGGAACTCTGTACAAGTTTTAGGGTAGCATTGTTAATGATGGGTGCAATAGTTTTGTGGTTCCTGAAAGTGGAGCGGAAAACCTAGCGGTCTCTGGAGAAAAGACCATGCTATGGCATCAAAAGCTTGGACATATTTGAGAGAAGGGCCTTCAGATACTGCATGGTAATGGTATGGTAGAAGGTATGTCTAATAGCTCTTTGGATTTCGATTTCTGTGAACATTGTGTATATGGGAAGCAGAATTAGGTGAGTTTTCCTTCTGGTGCTAAGAGGGCGAACAAGATATTAGAGCTTGTGCACAGTGATGTGTTTGGACCTGTGTTGGTTCCATCACCGAGTAAGTCTGCATACTATGTTTCATTCATAGATGACTTCTCAAGGAATACATGGATATATTTCTTGAGGAAGAAATCTAAAGTCTTTAATAGATTTAAAGAATTTAAGGCTCTGGTGGAAAATCAGATAGAGAAGTGTTGGGAAAAATACTGAGAGGGGGGGGGGGGGGGGGAATCAGTATTTAGAGCTTACTGATTATTTTACCTTTTTCTTTACTGAATTCCATACGCGGCTTTGATGAACCCAACTCGCGTATACATGCGCATATACTAAAAGAAACTAGCGTATACTGATATAATTTTATTGTTAGAAAAACTTTTCAGAAACAATCTTTAACTCAGTTTATCAGTCATGCATCTGTTAGTTAATCAGTAAATATGTGCAGTAACAGCAGAATAAATCATCTCACAAGAGCAACACACATAAACACCAAGATTTAAGGTGGAAACCCAATTCGGGAGAAAACCACTGCTGCTGTCGTCTCTGTCTTCAATATTTATTATATGGAAAACTGCTTACAATATTGTACTGATGCAGACTCATATCAGTACGCAGGAATCTACCTGCAGAAGGCTGCAACCTTCTCTTGTTTTCCAGCTGCAACTAGAAGGGAGCTACAACCCCCTGATCTCGTTTACTAGCCACTACTGGAAGGGAGCTTCAACCCCCTGATCAGAACACTAACTTCTACTGGCAAGGAGCTTCTACTTCCCTACTAAAGGCTTCAACCCTCAGAACCATTGCAGACCACGTTTCATCAATGTTCATACTGGATCACACAACTTCAACACAACCCTTCATAAAGATCAACAACAATAAACTTCACCCAATACATCAAACCAAACAGTGAGATCATTGTAATCAGAACACAGTAATAATCAGATTTCAGAATCAATATGCAAAATCAAATTCAACCCTAAACATTCATTATCTCAAAAAACATATGCAACTTTGCTTCACTGAACTTGCGTGTATACGCGCTTTCCTTAACACCAACTTGCGTATAGATCTGTGAATACTGTTTTTTAGAATAGCTTCTATTTCCCTACTGAAGGCTTCAACTCTCAGAACCACTGCAGACCACGTTTCATCAATGTTCATACTGGATCACACAGCTTCAACACAACCCTTCATAAAGATCAACAACAATAAACTTCACCCAATACATCAAACCAAACAGTGAGATCATTGTAATCAGAACATTGTAATAATCAGATTTCAGAATCAATATGCAAAATCAAATTCAACCCTGAACATTCATTATCTCAAAAAACATATGCTACTTTGCTTCACTGAACTAGCGTGTATACGCGCTTTCCTTAACACCAACTTGCGTATAGATCTGTGAATATTGTTTTTCAGAATATATTCAGTATCAGATCCAGGTCTGAGTCATTCAGTTAGATATCTTTTCAGAATTGCAGAACCCTTGATCAGTTAGTCATCATAACACATATTTTCTCACTCATTGATCAGATTTGTACATAATCTTAGCAGCGTATTCAACACTCATGCAACCCAGATCTATATGAAGACTTCATTAATAGACAGCAGAAAGATAGCAACAATAACATAAAACCTCTGCAATGAGCTTCATAAAACCCTAACTTCCATACGCACCTTTTCTGAAGTAAACCCGCGTATATACGTGCTTTTACAGAGACAAACTAGCGTATAGATCTGTAAATATTAATTTAGCTGAATGTTTTCAGATCTATTGAACTTACCTAGATTTCTTCACTCCACTTCAGCAAACATGCGCCAGGGCTCAGATTTAATCATCTCTTCAATGGATCATGCAAGAACATAGTCATTTCAGGTCTAGAGATCTTGATCCATCAATCTATCCAAGGGTGCATCATAAATTCAGATTTATCAATAAAACAGAGTTCATGCAATGCAGATATACTTCATAGAGAAGTATTTAGTGATAGCCCTTCCACTTGCACACCTTTGCACTATGATCTTCTTCTCTTTATATAGATTTATCCTTTATCAATACCATGAGACAAAACCATACCGTTGCCAATGGTATCCTTGGACGAAATCAAATAGACGACATGGCGCTCAATCCTGTGGGCTAATACCATGGTAATGCCCCCTGGTATTATCTTTTTGGAGCGCAAAAGGCATATGCGAGTTGGATCATTTTTATCCGCATGTATACGCGACTTCGCCTTAACAAACCAGCGTATAGAATCTTAAATATGAATATTACCAAATCTTCTGATGGACTCATGAGCTTCTACTGAAGACATATACTTCATCTTTTACCAGAGAGTTGCCATCAAGGACAACATATAGGAATCATATTCCCAACAATCTCCCCCTTTGGACTTGATGGCAACCATGATGGTGTTTGATCACCACAACAGATAGATACATTAAACATAATCATTACTTAACCACCAAAATACTCTCTCCCTTTGACATCTAGGGCAAAGGGCACTATTTTGACCATGCTCCCCCTGAGTTCATGCTAAATCTTCAGACATATTTTTTAATGAAGTACATGACTCTATAACTCAACCAAGTATGACCCTTCCTATCACCAAGGACTCGTACTTACGTCAATGATCCAACCAGGTGGAATTACATATTTGACTCAACTTACCCAACCAATTGGGTTTACAAAGTAGAACAAGTCCTTACATGACTGAATAGAACAATTTACATTATGAGAGTCAATATTCCCTTTTCATCAAATTACAGAAATGACATGTCATAAATATGACCAAGAGATCTCAAGAGAGAGATAATATATCAGAAACCAATCAGAATGCCAACAATGCATCCTTTTCAGTAAGACAGGTGCTCCCCCTAAGCTGATGCATCTTGAACATTTTCAACAACCAATTCATCAAAGCATCTTCATCAGAGAAAGATACAAAAATATGAATACTCAAACAACAACAGAGATTACCTAACAGCACCACAATTGTTCTGAGCGCTAACTCAGAGAATTTTTGTCAGCGAAAACACATACACGGTTTTATGCACAAAAACTCACGTATATACGCGATTCGTCTTTAAGAAACCTGCGTATCGAACTTAAACTTCTAAAATTAAGCAGATTTGATCAGAGAGGCAGAGACAACTCCCAACTTCTGTCTGAGATATTCGAATGCTTCCCTGGGAAGAGGTTTAGTAAATATATCAGCAACTTGTTCTTTGGAGGGAACATACTCCAATTTAACCTTTTGTTCAAGCACTTGTTCACGTAGGAAGTGATACTTGATAGGAATGTGCTCAGTCTTGGAATGCATAACAAGATTCTTTGAGATACTAATAGCACTTGTATTATCACATAAAATGGAGATGGGAGGTGAACACTTGATTTGAATGTCTTGTAGAGTCTGCATCATCCAAAGGAGTTGTGTGCAACATGATGCGACAGCCACATATTCTGCTTCTGCTGTAGATAAAGCAATAGAACTTTGTTTCTTGCTGAACCAAGATACTAATCGGGGCCCCATATAGAATGCACCACCACTAGTGCTTTTTCGATCATCAACATTTCCAGCCCAATCCGCATCTGTATAAGCATGAAGAGTGAGATCAACATTCTTTGGATACCATAGAACAAAGTTTTGAGTCCCTTGTAGATATTTGAATATTCTTTTTACAACCTGAAGGTGAGACTCTTTTGGATTAGCTTGGAATCGTCCAACAATCCCAACTGCATGCATAATGTCTGGTCTTGTTCCGGTTAGATAAAGCAGACCTCCAATCATGGATCTATATTCTGGTTGATTCACCGCGGGAGAATCATCATGAGAACTGAGGCTACATGCAGTTACCATTAGCGTACTCACAGGTTTGCAGTCTTCCATCCCATACTTCTTCAGAATTTGCTTAAGATATTTTGCTTGTGATAAAAATATGCCATCTGTTGCTTGTTGCACTTGTAAGCCAAGAAAGAATGTTAGTTCCCCAAGTAAAGACATTTCAAATTCTTGCTGCATAACAGAAGCAAATTTCTGACTCATGGACTCTTCATTACTTCCAAAAATGATGTCATCAACATATACAACTACAATCAACAGTTTATCATTCTCTATTTTTGTATATAAGTTACTATTAGCAGATCCCTTTGTAAAACCTTGCTGATGAAGATATTTGTCAAGACGATAGTATCATGCCCGAGGAGCTTGCTTGAGACCATACAAGGCCTTTTTAAGTTTGCAAACAAGTTTTTCATCATTTCCCAAAATGAATCCTTCTGGTTGTTCTATATAAACTTCTTCTTCTAGATTACCATTGAGGAAGGCAGATTTAACATCCATTTGATAAACTTTGATTTGTTGAAAACTTGAAAAAGCAAGAAACATTCTTATGGCTTCAAGTCTAGCTACAGGAGCAAATGTTTCTTCAAAGTCTATACCTTCTTGTTGATCATACCCTTTACAAACAAGTCTAGCCTTGTTTCTAATAACATCTCCATTTTCATTTAACTTGTTTTTGAATATCCATTTTGTTCCAATCACATTTTTATCATGAGGTCTTGGAACCAATTCCCAAGTATGATTCTTTTCAATCTGATCAAGTTCTTCATTCATGGCTTGAATCCAACATTCATCTTTGCTAGCTTGATTGACATTCTGTGGTTCAATAGTGGATAGAAATGCCAGATAGCTAGGAGATCCTACAAGAGTTCTTCTTGTTTGGACACCTGATCCCTTTTCTCCCAAAATTTGAGATTCTGGATGATTCTTTTGTACGTACCTGAATGGAGCCTTTTCAGATAGACCTTCTTTTGATGCTTCATTGGGTTCACCTTCTATATTGTTGCTATTTGATGCAGGAAGATATACGTCATCATCATCTTCATTTGTTGTTGTTATTTCCTTTTTAGGAGTTGAGAGAGACTCATCAATTACAACATCAATACATTCAACAATCTTCCGAAGTCTTTTATTGTAACATTTATATGCTTTACTTCTAGAAGAGTAACCAAGAAATATTCCTTCATCTGCTCTAGGTTCAAACTTACCAAGTTTTTCATCATTGTTCTTGATAAAACATTTGTTTCCGAAAACTCAAAAATGTTTTAAGATGGGAAGATTGCCATACCAAAGTTCATAAGGAGTTTTATCACTGTTCACCCGAACATGAGCCTTGTTCAGAATATTTAACGCAGTATGTGCTGCTTCTCCCTAAAAGGTATCGGGAGTTACAGATTCATCAAGCATAGCCCGAGCTATTTGTTGAATTGTTCTATTCATCCTTTCTGCCACCCCATTTTGTTGTGGGGTTCTAGCTACAGAAAACTGTCTTTTTATGCCATGATGTTCACAAAAATCAAAGAATTCATCTGATATATATTCTCCTCCTTGGTTAGATCTGAGACATTTGATTTTTAGATCTAATTCATTTTCAACCAAAGCTTTGAAGATCTTAAAATTTTCAAATGCTTCATCTTTATGTTTCAGTAAACCGATCCAACACATTCTAGAGAAGTCATCAATAAATAAAATATAGTATTGTTCTCCACGAGGTGACTTTTTCCTTACAGGACCACATAGATCAGTATGTATAAGTTCAAGAGGCTTGCTTGCTAATCTTTCTTTAGCATTGAATTGCACCCTGGTTTGCTTACCAAATTGGCATGATTCGCATATGGTACTTTCAGGTGGAGTGATGCTGGGAAGATCACGAATTGCTTTGAGTCTCCTGGATTTGCTTATTTGAGAGAAGCTCAAATGTTCCAACCTTCTATGTCATAACCAATTCTCTGAAGATTTACCCAAGTAGCATTGTTCTTGGCCACCTTTCAATACATACAGATTGCTTGGCGTTCTAGTTCCTTTTATTACCGTTTTTCCTGTGTCAAGTTCACGTACTATACATTCTTTTGAACTGAAGACAACTACATTTCCTTGATCACACATTTGACTCACACTTAGTAGGTTGTGTTTTAATCCATCCACATACATAACATTGTTAGCTTTCACCATTTCTTTTAGAAAAATAGAACCTTTTCCTTTAATGACAGCTGGAGAGTCATTTCCAAAAGTAACATTCTTTTCTTTCTCTAAAGCATTGTATGAAAGGAATTTATTTCTGTCACCTGTCATGTGTTTTGAGCATCCGCTATCAATGCACCATTGATTTTCTTCCCCTTCTGCAAATAAAGCTATGCCACAACTTTCAACTTGTTAGTCCTCCTTTCTCCAAACCTTGGAATTTGAAGGTATATGTTTTTTTGGTTGAAGTTTGCTCCTGCATTCAGATTCTTCATGACCAAAGTTATTGTAACAAGCACATTCAATTTCATTTTGAAGAGGAGAAAAGTTGTTATAAATATTCTTCTTTATTCCAGTCTCATTTCTTTGCTTTCTTGCTTCTCTGGTCATGATGGTGTTGTATGCAACACATTGAGCAGCCTTATGACCAAAATTATGACATGAAAAATATTGTCCATTAAAGACAAAATTTTTGCGATCATGAAACCTTCTATTTATGTTTACCTACTGATTGCTATTTCTGTTATTGTTCTTCCTTGTATTAAAGTGGTCATGCTTTACCTGAGTAGTTTCTTTGTTCTTTTGCTGAGAGACAGAATGTTGCAGGCTGGCTTTAGCTGCATTTAGATAACTGGGTGCTGAAGACTGAGATGATTCTCCAATATATCCAAGACCTGTCTTTATAAGAGGAGAGCGTTGTACCTTGATAATTTCATCTAAGGTTTCAGATCCTTTAGCAAATTTAAAATTTAAAGTTTTCACTTTCTCAATTTCCTTTCTTAGACTTACTATTTCACATTCTAATTTCTCATTGTGCTTCTCCTTTTCCATAAGCTGATTTTTTAGAGTATCTATGGCAATCTTTTTTTCTTCCAAACATATTTTGAGATGATTTATTTCTTCAAGAAAGTCATTTTCTTCTAGTGCATCCATAAAAGTATCACTAGAGTCCTTTTCAAAAGCCATGAGTAGTCTAATATCTTGATCAGATTCTCCTTCTTCACTATTTGATAGACCATCACTATCTTCATGAGTATAATAGCTTTTTCTATTGATAAATTTTTTCTTATTTCCTTTAGCCACTTCCTTTCCCTTTTCATGACTATCTTTATGGGGACATTTAACAGCATAATGACCAACTCTTCCACAAGCAAAACATTTAAAATGAAGTTTACCTCTGAACCTTCCAGTGCCAAGCTGTAGCTTCTTTACAAAATTTATCTCATCTTCTTCTGAAACACACCCTGATCTTTCTTGTTCTTCTACCTCCTTTCCTTTTGCAGTAGCTCTGAAAATAGCTTCTTTGACTTCAGATGGACCTCGTTTTCTCATTTTAGAAGCAGTCAGAATCCCATGAAGTTGAACAATAGTAAGAGTTTGTAGATCCTGCTTCTCTTCAATAGCAGACACTTTTGACTCAAATTTGGGAGTTAGAGATCTTAAAACCTTTTCTACCAGAGTAGTGTCAGATATGGTTTCACCAAATTTTCTCATACAATTTACAATATCATCTAGACGTAAAAAGAAACTGGCAATGCTTTCCTCATTATGCATTCTGAGTTTTTCATATTGAATTTTGAGAGTTTGGAGTTTAACACTTTTTACCTTGGCATCACCTTCATAGCTTAGAATGATTTTGTCCCATATCTCCTTTGTTGTATTTAACTGCATTACTTTGACAAATTTTGATTCAGTCAGATTCCCAATAATGCATTGACCGCCTTTGCATTGGTTTCATAGTTCTTTCTTGCTGCTACATTTGTTGGAACGAAAGTTGGATATTGATAACCTCCTTCAACTATAGCCCATACATCTGCTCCAAGAGACTGAAGATAGGATCTTGTCCTTGTCTTCCAAAAGATTAAGTTGTTTCCGTTGAAGAGAGGAGGCCTAATAGATGCTGTCCCATCTTGATTGCTCATCTTGGCTGATCTTCCTTCTAGTGATTAAGCTTCTTTAGAAGGACTTGCTCTGGTACCAATTGTTGGGAAAAAAACTGAGAGGGGGGGGAGGTGGGGTGAATCAGTATTTAAAGCTTATTGATTATTTTACCTTTTTCTTTACTGAATTCCATATGCGGCTTTGATGAACCCAACTCGCGTATACACGCACATATACCAAAAGAAACTAGCGTATACTGATATAATTTTATTGTTAGAAAAACTTTTCAGAAACAATCTTTAACTCAGTTTATCAGTCGTGCATCTGTTAGTTAATCAGTAAATGTGCAGTAACAGCAGAATAAATCATCTCACAAGAGCAACACACATAAACACCAAGATTTAAGGTGGAAACCTAATTCGGGAGAAAACCACAACTGTTGTCATCTCTGTCTTCAATATTTATTATATGGAAAACTGCGTACAATATTGTACTGATGCAGACTCATATCAGTATGCAGGCATCTACCTGCAGAAGGCTGCAACCTTCTCTCGTTTTCCAGCTGCAATTGGAAGGGAGCTACAACCCCCTGATCTCGTTTACCAGCCACTACTGGAAGAGAGCTTCAACCCCCTGATTAGAACACCAGCTTCTACTGGCAGGAAGCTTCTACTTCCCTATTGAAGGCTTCAACCTTCAGAATCACTGCAGACCACATTTCATCAATTTTCATACTAGATCACACAACTTCAACACAACCCTTCATAAAGATCAACAACAATAAAATTCACCCAATACATCAAACCAAACAGTGAGATCACTGTAATCAGAACACTGTAATAATCAGATTTCAAAATCAATATGCAGAATCAAATTCAACCCTGAACATTCATTATCTCAAAAAACATACGCTACTTTGCTTCATGGAACCCACATGTATACGCGCTTTCCTTAACACCAACTTGCGTATAGATCCGTGAAAACTGTTTTTCAGAATATATTTAGTCTCAGATCTAAATCTGAGTCATTCAGTCAGATATCTTCTCAGAATTGCAGAACCCTTGATCAGTTAGTCATCATAACACATATTTTCTCACTCATTGATCATATTTGTACATAATCTTAGCAGCATATTCAGCAATCAAGCAACCTAGATCGATATGAAGATTTCATTAATAGACAGCAGAAAGATAGCAGCAATAACAGAAAACCTCTGCAATGAGCTTCAAAAAACCCTAACTTCCATACGCGCCTTTTCTGAAGCAAACCCGCGTATATATGCACTTTTATAGAGACCAACTAGCGTATAGATCTGTAAATATTAATTCAGCTGAATGTTTTTGGATCTATAGAACTTACCCAAATTTCTTCACTCCACTTCAGCAAATATGCGCCAGGTCTCAGATCTAATCATCTCTTCAATGGATCATGCAAGAACATAGTCATTTAAGATCTAGAGATCTTGATCCATCAATCAATCCAAGGGTGCATCATAAATTCAGATTTATCAATAAAACAGAGTTCATCCAATGCAGATATACTTCAGAAAGAAGTATTTAGTGATAGCCCTTCCACTTGCACACCTTTGCACTATGATCTTCTTCTCCTTATATAGATTTATCCTTTATCAATACCATGATTCAAAACCATACCGTTGCCAGTGGTATCCTTGGACGAAATCAAATAGACGACATGGCGCTCAATCCTGTGGGCTAATACCATGGTAATGCCCCCTGGTATTATCTTTTTGGAGCGCAAAAGGCATACGCGACTTGGATCGTTCTTATCTGCGTGTATACGCGACTTCGCCTTGACAAACCCGCATATAGAATCTTAAATATGAATGTTACCAAATCTTCTGATGGATTCCTGAGCTTCTATTGAAGACATATACTTCATCTTTTACCAGAGAGTTGCCATCAAGGACAACATATAGGAATCATATTGCCAACAAGAAGAAGATAAAGGTGCTGAGGACGTATAATGGTGGAGAGTTCTGCAAGAAGGAATTTGAAGAGTTCTGTAAGAAGTGTGGTGTAGCACGACAAAAGACTACTCCATGCACACCTTAGCAAAACGGAGTTGCAGAAAGAATGAACAGAACGCTGATGGAAAAGACAAGAAGCATGCTCAGTGGTACTTGGTTAGGACATGAATTCTGGGCAGAGACAGTGGAGACTATATGTTACCTGGTTAACAAATCACCTTCATCAACATTGGAGGATAAGACTCCACATGAGGTATGGACTGGTAAGAAACCCTCTCTTTCACATTTGAGGGTATTTGGATGTGATGCATATGTACATGTTCCAAAGTAGAAAATGACCAAGTTGGATAATAAATTTGAAAGGTGCATCTTTATCGGGTATAAGGATGGTTTAAAAGGTTACAAAATTGGAACCCAGAAATAAGGAAGGTTGTGTACAACCGAGATGTGGTGTTTAGATAGGTGAAAGATGTTGTTAAACACGAAGTCATACCAAAGGAATCTGAGAAGATGGAGTTTGAGCTAAAGGAGGATGAATCGGACTCTACAACAGAACAAGATTTAGAAGAGGAAGAGCCACAAACTCCAGCTGTGAAAAGATCAGTTTAGGAAAGAAGGCAACCAAAAAGGTATAGTCCATCTGCTTTTTGTTCGAATTTTGTTTTAACTATCACTAATGATGATCCAAAAACTATCAGGGAGTCAGTGGATTCAGAGGATGGAAAACTCTGGAAGGAGGCCATGGTTGATGAAATGGCATCCTTGCACAAAATGAGTCATGGGATCTTGTGGAGTTGTCGGCTAGAAGGAAGCCCATTGGGAGCATATGGGTGTTTAAGAAGAAGATGAATGCAGAAGGCAAGGTGGAGAAATACAAAGCTCGGTTGGTAGCAAAAGGTTATTCCCAGGTGCTGGGAATTGATTTTGGTGATATTTTTTCTCCTCTTGCCAAGGTGACTTCTATTAGATTACTTTTATTTGTTGCTGCTGCATTTGATTTTGAGGTAGAATAGATGGATGTGAAGACAACATTTATTCATGGGGATCTAGAAGAGGAGATCTACATGAAGCAACCTGAAGGCTTTGCGGTGAAGGGTAAGAAAGAACTGGTATGCAGGTTAAAAAAGTTTTTGTATGGGTTAAAACAGTCACCAAGGATGTGGTATCAGAAATTTGATACCTATATATGAGGACTTGGCTTCACCAGAAGCAAAGAGGATCACTGTGTGTATTTTAAATTAATTGGTGATCATGTTATTTATTTGGTCTTGTATGTGGATGATATGTTGCTGGTTGGAAATGACAAGGAAATTATCCAGGATTTGAATACCCAATTGTTCTCCAAATTTGACATGAAGGATCTTGGTGTTGCAAATTATATTTTGGGCATGGAAATTAAGAGAGATTGGGCAAAGAGGAAGCTCTGGTTAAACCAGGGGAAGTATGTCGAGACAATATTGCAGAGGTTCAATATGCAGGATAGTAAACCGATGAAGGTTCCTATTCTTGTAGGTGTAAAGCTATCTGCTGAACAATGTCCCAAGACACAAGAAGAAGAGGAGGATATGTCTCGTTTTCCATATGCAAGTGCATTGGGTAGCCTGATGTATGCAATGGTCTGTACTAGACCAAACATTGCACATGTAGTGAGAGTATTGAGCAGGTTTATGTCAAAACCAGGGAAGGAGCATTGGACAGCAGTGAAGCGGGTCTTCAGATATTTGCGTGGCACTAGTGATTATGGTTTGTGTTACCAGGGAAGACTAGGATTAAACAGAGTTTTGGACATCCGTGGTTTTGTTGATGCTGTTTGGGATGGAGATTTGGACCAAAGAAGATTTACAAGTGGGTATGTGTTTAGCCTATTTGGAGGTGTAGTCAGTTAGATGAGTAAAAGACAGTCTGTAGTGCATACATGGCAGCCACTCATGCAAGCAAGGAAGCAGTTTGGTTGTAGAGATTGTGTTCAAGTATGGAGTTGGTGCAATGAACTATAAGGATAGACTGTGATAACCAAAGTGCAATTTTCTTGGCTAAGAACTCTGCTTATCATTCAAAGAAGTGAAGCAAACATCGCGATTTAATCATGATGTTTTCAAAAAATCGCGATTTTTTCCGGCCAACGATTTTATCGGCGATGTTTTCCCGATTTTTTGAAAAAATCGCTGATCGGCAAAAAATCACGATTTTTTCCAAAAAATCGCGATTCGATATGAAAAAATCGTGGCATGCTAAAACAACGGGGTTAAAATGCGATTTTGATGTTTTTTTTTTTTCATTTTCACATGGACAGGTTTGGTTATGAGAGCTAAGGAGTGAAGGAGGAGAGCCAAGGAGGGAGATACGTGATCTACAAGCCCAAGATTGGACAAAAGTGAAGAATTTCTTGCAAGCCAAGCGAACAAAAATTGAATTTGGACCAAGTGTCTCAGGCAAAACGTTTTTTTCAGGTATGGGCATCAAATTTGACTCATTTTTTTTTGTTTTTTTCTTGTTCTTCCATGGGTTTCTATTACCCATGTATTTTTCATCATTTGTGATTGCATTTGGTTGTGTTTTTTGTTTTGTTTTTGTTTTATTGAGAGGAGAGGGTTTATTTTGGTTAAAAATGCAAAAAATTGTTTGTTAAATTTTGTTTTTTATATTTCTTCTTGTGCTCTTAGTTTCTTCCCATTATTTTTGCTTGTGTTTCAACATGTATTTTTTCCCATTATTTTTGCATTGAGTTGAGGGTTTTTTTTTTGTGAAAAAAATCAAAATGTTGTATGTAAAATTGTAATTTATTTTATTTTATTTTTTAACTTGCAATTTTTCTTGTGGCCCTAGGTTCAAATTTCAACGTTCAAAGTTCAAAGTTTCCAACATGCCAAGGAAATTAGATCCTTTATGGGAATTTGGTGAACCTAATAAGGGGTTTGACCGATCAAACTTGACTTGCAAATTATGTGGTCATCACATGACGAGGGGGGTATACAGGTTGAAATACCACCTGGCACAAATTCCTGGGCATGAAGTAGGCCCTTGCACAAACACCAATCCAAAAATAATCAGAAGAGCCATGAACTCATTGGGAGAAATAGAAACCACTAAACTCAGCAAGGCAAATCTGAAGAGTCAAATATCAGGGTTTAGAGTTGACCGTGAGAGTGGTAGTGGCTCTTCAGCATCAGCCTCTTCTACAGGCAGCCCCGTAGCTGCCTCCTCATTTTTTGCTCCTAGAACCACTCATGGGGCACAGCCATCTATCTCCTCCCTTATTAAAAAAAAGGAGAAGGAAGAAGCTGATAAGTTGTTGGGAAAACTATTTCTTTGGAGTGATATTCCTTTCAGTGTTGCCAAGAACAATCCATTTTATCAGGCTACGATTGATGCTATCGCTGTTGTTGGCCCAGGATACAAAGCCCCTTCATATAATGACCTTAGAGGGCGCATTCTGCAAAATGAGAAAGCTGACTGCACCAAGAGATTGGAAGAGTTAAGGGCATCATAGGAAGTCACAGGATGCACTGTGATGTCAGATGGTTGGACTGATCAAAGGGGTAGGACCCTTATTAACTTCTTGGTCAGTTGTCCCAAGGGGACAATGTTTATGAAATCTGTTGATGCATCTGCACATGTCAAAGATGCAAGATTATTATGTGATTTATTAGATGTGTTCATTTTGGAAGTTGGGCCCCAAAATGTTGTCCAAATCATAACGGACAACGCTGCAAACTATGTTTCTGCTGGCAAGATGCTTATGGAGAGGTATCCGAGCATATTTTGGACACCTTGTGCTGCACATTGCCTTGATTTGATGTTGGAGGACATCGAAAAGATTGATTTTGTCAAAGAGATTGTAGAATCATCAAAGAGAATCACAAAATTTATATATAATCATGCATTTGTGCTTCATTTGATGAGGACATTCACCAACAAGAAGGAGTTGGTGCGGCCTGCTATTACACGATTTGTCACTAGTTTCATATCTCTTCAATCTCTCTTGAATTCTAAGTGGGATTTGAAGAGAATGTTTCTTTCGGATGAGTGGCATTCTTTGACTATCAGCCGCAAATCAGAGGGAGAGGCTATTTGCAGGTTGGTGTCATATCAGGAAAGTTTCTGGGCTGGAGTGGAAGAGGTGTGCAGCATTACTGAACCTTTGGTAAAGGTTCTTAGATTGGTGGATGGAGACAAGCCCGCAATGGGCTACTTGTATGAGGTTATGGATAGGGCCAAAGAAGCTGTTCGCAGCTATTATGATGATAAGGGTGATGAGGGGTTTCAGAGATAACTTCTTTTATGGGAAGTGATTGATGATCGATGGAACAACACACTCCATCGTCCCATTCATGCTGCAGGGGTCTTCCTGAACCCCGCATTTGCTTATTCATGTGGTTTCCTATTTGATGCTGAGGTCATGGATGGCTTTTTCACTTGTGTTCAGAAGATGGTGCCAAATCCATTAGAATGTGCAGAGATATCCAAAGAGATGGAGTATACAGAATGGCAGGTGGCACCTTGAGCTTCGACATGGCTGTCCAGGATAGGACTACTAAAATGCCAGGTAAGATTTTCGTTATTTTAAAATTTTTATTATGTTTGTAACTTTATAAGTTTATTTTATTTGTTGTAACTTGTAACTTGTAGATGCATGGTGGAGGAGCTACAGTGGCAGATTACCAAAACTCCAAAAACTTGCCATTAGAATACTCAGCCAAACATGTAGCGCTTCAGGATGCGAGCGCAACTGGAGTGTATTTGAAAAAATACACACCAAAAAGCGCGACAGGTAAAAAACTTAAAATATTCCAACTGATTTTTTGAATTCATTAAATATATATATTTTTTAAAATATTTAATTTATTAATTTATGACCCTTGTACAGGTTGGAGGCCCAGCGGCTCAATGACATGGTTTACGTCTACTACAATCTTAGATTGTGGGTGAGACAACTTGAGAGGACCCCTGATATGGAGACCATCTCTTTAGATGCGATTGACACCATTGCTGAATGGAGGGTTGAGGCTGAGAGGCCTGTCATGGAGTCAGCGCCTGATTGGATAGAGCAGGAGGTAGTGGAGGGGGAGGACTCGGAGGAGGAGCAGCAGCAGGAGGAGAAGGAGGAGCAGGAGGAGGTGACACCACCTACCACTACTACCGGTAGAGGACGTGGTCTGCCTCCTTTAGCTCCTAATGCTTCAGGTTCCTGTTCTGGTGCTTTAGTTTCTACTTCTAGAGCACGACAGAGCCCATTGCCAGTCCTGCCAGCTTCTTCATCTAGAGAGAAAGGAAAAGCTGTTGTATTTTCTCGCAAGAGAGGCAGAGAAAATCAGTAGTATAGGACCATAGGTTATATGGTGCATTGACATTCCTTTGTATATGACATTATGACTCATGATATGAGATACATTATTATATTTTTTGTTGATATTTTGAGGCCGAGTTGACTCTTGAGACTCAGGACTTAGTATTCAGGACAAGATTCAGTTTTATGTGTGATGTAGCACTAGACATGATATTACACATCTTATATATTAGTTTTTTTTTTCATATTTATGTGTCAATGCATTTATTTTATGCTGTAGATGCTTTAGATATTAAAAAAATTGAAAAAAAATGAATATTTTTGTATGTGCCGATTTTTTCCCGATTTTTACCGATGTTTTCCCGATTTTTACGATTTTTTCCAATATTTTTCCCTCACCGATTTAATCCCGATCGCGATGTTTGCAACATTGATTCAAAGACAAAGCACATTGATGTTTAGTATCACTTTGTGAGAGATATGGTTGAGGATAAAAAAGTATTGTTGGTAAAGGTGGACACTTTGAAGAATGTTGTAGATGCATTGACGAAGTTTGTGAGCACTGAGAAATTCTCTTGGTGTAGAGAAACAATGGGCGTTGCAGGGCTGGACCAATGATTAAGCTCTCGTGTGGCCCCTTGTGGAAAGAAAACAAGTGGGAGAATGTTGGGTTTGTGTTATATTCTTTCCACGAATATTCTTTGTGTTATATTTGCTTGTGCTGTGCGCAACACCCTGGGAATTTTTTTTTGGACCCTATTTTAAGTGGGCGGACCCGCCTATGGTTTTGTGCATGGGTTTGCATATGGTTTTTTGCCGTTGGTATTTTATAGATCTGGTCAAGGGAACTACAGTTATGTTCTAATCTAGAGTATATGGATTGGGGTTTATGAATGCTTCGGCATGTATATATATGTGTTGTAACACTAAAAGGAATATAATGAAAAAATCAAGCTGGTAGTCCCAATTTGGGATCAGGGGAAAAATCTTTGTGTATATCTGTTTTAGGTTTTATGCTCTCGCTATTGTTTATTTTCGGTATTTAAGAATTTGTTTCTAGATAATTTCTTTACAGGGTTAAAAACCTTCAGGGTTTGGGGTATGGATGTTGGAGCGCCACAAAAGGGCTTGTGGGTTTGGGACCCAAGTTGTGGTCTTTGCACCCAAACTTGTGGGTGTGAAACCACAAGGAAATTTTGGTATGTGATGATTTGAGATGATAAAGGACCTCAGGAGAAGAAAGAGGCATAAAAAATCACTCCAATCCGAGTTGTAGAACTTGAAATATTAATTTTTGAAGTATATGTGTGGGCTTGCAGAAGAAGAAATCAAGTCAGCCTAGTGTTAAGAGGCCTAATGACATGTTGTCAAGCCCTCTTGGAAGTTTAATGGAGCCCTTGTATATGATATAAATACAAGGTGAGATGGAGGCATTTAGCATCATCCTTGAGCAACACAAGAGAGCAATTCGACTACATTTGTATCTTTGTTTGGGCAGCAGGTTCGGAGCAACCAAGCGAAGGAGGAGAAGCCTAGCATTGGAGCTTTTATATGATTGTTTGGTTGCCGAGTCAACCTTGCAGTAGGGCCGCATAGGAAAGGAGTATTTGTTGGTTGTTTTGGTGTGTTTGTGGGACTGTCTTGTGTGGGAAAGACCTCAAGAACATGCCACACTTCAGACCAGAAGCTACAGGAGGGGCCAAGGGTCTGTACAGACCTAGAGCAGGGGGCCGAGAGGCCTAATCAAGGTGTAGACGTGTCCTAAGGGCCAATGAAGGGTGGAGGAGCCACATATGCGGATAGCTGCAACTGTTAGAAGGGTATTTGTGTAGAAGTTTAGGGCTGAAGGTGACTGTGATTAGCCTTAACAAGGACAAGACGAATAACAGAAGGAAGCAACCCCAAAACAATGATGCATGAATGTATGTTGATGAGGATTTTTAGTTGATTTGTTGCTAGGTGTTGGATCAAATTGGATGGTCCTAGTTTGGACAATTTTTTTGAGTGGTATTGGGCATTTGAGATCTGTTGGAAGGCAATGTGAAAGTGCCCAATTCTAAGCCCTAAGTGCAACACCTTGATGGAAAAAGGTGGATGCTAGGAGTGACAGTTTGTTGGAGCTCAAGGTTTTGCCAGCCAGGAAGAGCAGTTGTTGACAATTTGTGTTCATTGTTGGAGAAGCGACATTCGATGATGATAGGTGGCATCCCTCTTGCCCTATGTTAGTCTTCACTGAAGCAGTGCAGGAAGACTATAGTGGGAAGAAAAGTCCCAAAAGAGCTGAGGAGCAGCAATGGGCAGAAGTCTCAAAGTGTTGTTGCCTTGAAGGACGAAGGAGCAGCTAGTGAGCGTGAAGATCCTATGTGTTGATAATAGATGGACTTATGATCAACTAGAGGGCAGATTGTGGAGACTGAGTTCAATGGCCTAAAGGAGTTGGTGCATTGACAGAGGCAAGTGCTGTAGAATGGAAGCGAAGGACTCGTAGTGTACAAGATATGACAAAACAATTGTGATTGCATGCTACATCAGCTAGACCGTCAGTGTATCTTGTATCTTGTATTCTTGTACTGGTGAATGTATGAGGGCCATTATCCCTGGTATGGGAGCCCTAGGCTGTTGCATTATCAGTTTGATTAATATAACGAAGTTGAGTTGTTGTAAATTTGTAAAAGGTTGTATATATTTTGTGCACTAGTAGATTTACTGTTGTATAATATTTTGCTATGTAAAGTAGTCTTGTTGTGATACTTGGATTGGTAGCTTTAGTGATTTAAGATTCTATCCTAGACTCTAGTATCATGGAAAAACAACATGGTTTCAGATCTACTTAGAAGGGCTAGTGAATCAGAGTGTGCACAACGAAGTACAACCTAAGAGGGAGTTGGTCACATTGTTGGTGAAGGACTCACAACAATGTCGAAGTTGCAGGTTGGTCCCTGGTATGAGGACAGGTTCGAAAGGCTGTCTAACTATAGTCCATGGAAGGAGAGGATCAAGTTGGTCTTGCAGGTCAACTGGATCTGGGAATTTGCCGAGAAAGCAATTAAGAAGCTAACTGACCCTAAGGATCTGGAAGTGTACGAAGAGCTGGATACAAAGGTGAAGTTAATCATCCTAGATGGTGTAAAGGACTCTTGAATACCTCATTTGTCCGAGAAGAACACTGCACATGAGATGTGGGTAGCTCTTCAGAATTTGTTCCAGAATAAGAACAAAAACCAGGTGTTGGTATTGGAGGATAAGTTGCAGTACACCAAGATGATACAGGGCTATGAAACCGGATTCGTCCTCGACCCTCCACATGTCCTGAATCGGTCGAATCAGACACGATTTGTACGGATTCATGTCCATTTGACCGGATCTGATCATGTCTGTACATGACACGTCGCGTCCTGATCGTGTCCTGTACGGACACGATCGAATCCCAATTTGCCGGACTTGCTTAGCAAGGAAAAGCGTCCAACGTTATAAAATAAGCGATTTTTCTTCATATTATATATTCACTGTTTCAATTTTAGGTTCAAACATAGTGGGTGAGTAAATAGGCTTCTGTCTGTAATGTATTGCATTAATTCCATCAAGTCAAATTTCTGAACCGAATACCGTTCCATTAAGTTTAGATCTGACGGGGAGCTGCTCAAGATCTGTAGGGCCAAATTGGCCTTTTTGACACCTTCCATGGACACAAATCCGTTGACCATCTGCTATGTGGGGGCAAGAAATTCCTTCATCCCTGCAGGACCTGCTGTGGAAGAAATCAAAGCTTTAAATTACCTTTGAATATATTACAATTGAGGCAAAGCCTTAAATATCTAGTAGATTAGCTGCCCCTAATCCCATAAAAACATGGCACCACAAGCCCACCTAACAACCACCAATGTTGGTTATAACAACCCACTAAATGTGAGTCATGAATGAAGAAAGGGCCATTAGGATTGCAACTTCATCATGAATACAGGCAGACAACCTATGTATTGTCTAACACTATCATATAGGTCATTTCCTTTATCGAGGTCAATCAATGTTTATATATTATTCAAGAAATATCCTTTGCAGACAATAAAGTTTCGTTTTCAATTATCCATAACGAGCCATCATCCATGTCCTACATAATATCAGTGAATGACCTCCGAAGAACAAAATTTTAAGCTTAAATGAGATATGATTGGTAAAATCATGTATGATTGAGAAAACTATTGTATCTTGTCTTTCTCCTATTGGATCATTGATGAATATGTCTATTACTTTGTATGATTGTATGATGTATCTTTGTAAAACTTACATATAGATGAAGATCTATGTTTGAATCAATGAATTTGTGTAAGAAATATCTAATTTTTAATATATATATATATTTTAATAAAATAATATATAACATGTCATGTTCTGGGGGGTCACTATGTCCGTGTTCGACACTAAAATCGACGTGTCTCGTGTCAGGTGACTTAGATACAGGGTGAAGGAGTGAATTCATATATAACGATGTTGTCTCAGCCTTCGAGTCAAAGGTGAGCTTGCCGCCATCAGTGTGACTATTTAAGATCTTGAGATGGCAAGGATTGCCTTGAAGGGTTTTACTCTAGAGTGGAAGCCATTCATCAAGGGGATTGTTGCCAGAGACAAGCTGCCAGACTGGAATAGGTTGTGGGATGACTTCATTCAAGAAGAGTTGTGAGACGAGGATCTTCATCTGGAGAAGAGGACTTCAGATGATGATGTGCACTTGCAGCACAAATGAAGGGTACGTAGAAGAACGACTTGAGTAAAATCAAGTGTTTTAACTGTGGCGAGATGGGTCATTTTTGGATGAGATGTCCGATGAAGAAGAAGGGAGATGACGTGAAGAATAAAGGGAAGCAGGTCGCAGGTGTCGCCACTTCTGCCGAGTAGATGATCTTTCCAAGAGATTGGAGGAGGACTTCGCCTTGATCGCTCTTTTCTCACAAGGTACCATTGACGAGGCTACATGGTACATGGACTGTGGAGCGTCGAAGCATATGACAGGGTCACAGGATGTGTTCGAGACTCTAGCTGAGTGGGACTTGAAGTTGCAAATGGTCTTGGGCGTCAAGAGTCAGAAAGAGATCAAAGGATTGGGAGTTGTGCCATTCAGGATGAAGTCGGGACATGTGATGCGAGTTCAGGACGTACTGTATGTACCAGGACTTAGATATAGTGTGATGTCTGTCTCAGCGATCGAGCAAAAGGGGTTTGAGGTCTTTTTCTAGGATGGAAAGGCAAGACTCAAGCCCAAAGGCTCTAGATTCACAGGTGTTGTGATTGGAGTTAGAGAGCATGGTCTATACAGGCTGATGGGCAAGCCTATAGATCATGAGAAGAAAGAGGACCAGGTGCAGGTTCTAGAGAAGCAGGTGTAGGCTTCGGAGGGGCAAGTGCAGGTTTCAGAGATGAAGGTCCAGGTTCTAGAGGTTCAGAGGGAGTCAAGTTCTAAAGGGAGCTTGCATGTCAGAGGGAGCCAAGTTCTAGAGGGAGCTTGCAGGTTCAAAGGGAGACTTTGCAGCCCAAGAAGAGCGCGTGGTCAGTGGGGAGCAAGGGTGATTCGTAAATTTTCGAAGATGTTCTATGCTTGATGCAACTTTACTTTTCATCCGATATCAAATAGCAATCACATAAACATGAAAGTAAAATGCTGATAGAACATAACAATAGATCGATGGAAGACAAGCCAAGAAATACACTTAACTTGATCAACAAAATATGTGTGTGGTGTGTTACGACGGTCAACAGGATGCTTCAACCAACAAAGTCTCCTCATGGTCAGCCAAACAAAATGCGTCACACAACCCTCTCGGACAGCTTCTACAACGGTCAACCCAAAGTCACAAAAGTCAACACTGTCCAATCACCGGTCAACGCAAAACAATAGCAATAGAAAGTCAACGTCCAACCTTGGTTCTTGTGCCAAAAAATGCAGATTAAGGAAATTGAAGTTTTGGGAGAGTTTCAGGTCAAGTTGACCAGCATTGACCAAAGTCAACGCTAGTCAAATCTGCGCTTTAAAACCCTAGAACAGTCTGAAACCCTAGCTGCTATTTTTCCCACATGTGAGTGAAGAGAAGCCTCCAAGATGATGATCGAACCAATCAGATGCAGAGAGAGAATGTGTGATGAGTGATGGTGAAAAATGACCTCCAACGTTGACCTATATATATATATCCATCAATGAGGGTGTGTGACACATCTGTTGGGGCTCCAAGCCTACATTACAATTTTGGCCGACCTTGCACATAAGTGGAATTAATTCAAAATAAATGTTCTGCTCATCGGATCAAGATGATCTTTAGATCGATCTTGCACCTCTTCGAAAGTGGAATCCAATAAAAATATTGGTATCGTCATCTGAGCATCAGAACATGGAGTTTGGACCTAGTTGCCCAAAATTAACACTCCCTCTCAACTAGGGAGAACTCCATCCACTTGTGCCAGCCAAACATTGTGCGTCATCTCGTCGTAACTTGCTTTGCTGGCTTCTTTATTTCAGAACAACAAAAAAAAGGTGAGTCACAAAGACATCACTGCCGGCTGACAAAATCAGCTCAGAGGTCCGAAACCTCTAGGACTCAAAGGAGTCACATACCAACCTGAAGTTGGTTTAACTGACCCGAAGTTAGTTGGAGGTCCAAAACCTCACTTGGACTAAAAAAGAGTCATATACTATCTCGAAGTTAGTTTAAATGCCTCGAAGTCGGTTGGAGGTCCAAAACCTCACTAGACTTGATCCCAGATCAAATGGTTGGACACGTGCCATCCTAGACATAGAGAGTACGACAATCTCCGATGCGTCCATCGGTCTTGCTACTGGTCTCTAGCTTTTCCCACCTCATTGGCCAAGATGAGAGGTACTTCCCATGAGTCCGGGACTTTATGGGTAGGATGCATACGGGGCAGAGATCAAAGAGAGGTGAACCAACTCAATATCATAACAGTGGGGCAAAAGTGCACCGACAAGGTTCGGCAAGCCTAGCCCTGCGGTTGCTTATAGCTCTAAGAAGCTATCCCCAAAGCCTCCTAGAGCTCCCAGAGCTCATCTTCCAATAGGACCCTCAGCATAGGGTCGATCCACGATTCTATTCTCACGGAAGGTTAGGAACATGACCTTCCCCAAGGGCTTTGTGAGAACATCCGCGACTTGCTCATCAGTTCCTATATGATCGAGCCTTACAACGCCTCGCTGTACCATATCCCGGATAAAATGGTACCGGATATCAACTTGCTTGGATCGATCGTGGAACACGGGATTCTCTGACAAACGAATCCCCCTCTGTTTATCACAAAGGATAACGGTGGCATCTAGCACATGCTCGAACAACTCATTGAAGAGCTTTCGCAACCAAGTGGTTTCACAAAAGGCCATACACACCGCAATGTATTTTGCCTCAGCGGTGCTCAAAGCTACCGACTTTTGCTTCCTGCTCGAAGTAGACCCAAGTGTGAAGCAACATCCAGATGTGCTCTCGCGATCCACCACACTTCCAGCCCAATCGGCATCAGTATATCCATGGAGTCTTAAACTCCCAACAGTGTATCTCAGCCCATGGTCTATCGTGCCCTAGAGATATCTCAAGAGTTTCTTGGCACCAACCCAATGAATGTTATGAGGATCAACCATGTGTTGACTCAAAGTGTTCACTGCACAACATACGTCTGGACGGATGTTCCCTAAGAACATCAGGGCCCCTACTAGTTGTTGATACTTGGTAAGATTTGTAGCACAGGCCCAACAATGTTTCCACCCAACTTCTTAAAGTTGAGTTTCATTGGTGATGACACGGACTTATAGTCCACCATTCCAAATCTTTCCAGCAGTGTCACAATGTATTTTCCTTGAGAGAAGAAAATCTCGCCAGGTCTCAGCGAGACCTCCAAGCCTAGGAAGTAATGCATCAGTCCCAGGTCTTTCATCTCGAACTCAGAAGCGAGCTCCCTCTTACACTGATGAATGAGAGGGTCAGTGCTTGTCAGGAAGAGATCATCCACATAGAGAACCAGAATGAGAGGCTTTTTTCTATCAACCTTGAAGTGAAGGTTCGGATCAACGTTGCACGAAGTGGGGACGTTTTTTGGAAGCGTGGACGCGGAAACGTCTTTTTCCAAAAAATTAGGAAGCGAAGCGTTTCGGAAGCATCTAGTATATATATATATATATATATATATATATATATATATATTTTATATTTTTTTGCATTTATATTCAAAACAACAATCCCAAATACCATATTAGTTGTAGAAGACATGCATGCATATTTTTACATAAATCAAGATAGATATGACATCCATGATTCCATTGGACATCAATAATTAATTATTTGAGCATCAACCATCTAGAATCTAGATTCTAGATCCCAACAATTACAAACATACATCAAATAATTAAGCATGATAAAACATTTAAGCATACTATAAAACATAAATGATAAACATAAAACATTTAAGCATACTATAAATTTTAAAACATAAAACATTTAAAAATTAAGCATACTATAAAACATAAATGATAAACATAAAACATTTAACCATATTATAAAACACAAAGCATATTATAAGTGAGCAACTGTCAACATTAGTCATGTCCAAAATTCAAATAATAATGTTTACAAAATAGGCCACTTGGCCACCACCAAGACAAAAAAGTTCAAATACACAACAAGCCTACAAGTCTAATGATAATCTATGACAAAAGCAGTAAAGTGTGAACATTGAAAATATCTACTCACCTCTCCTCCTTCCACCACGAAGAGTACGTGACGGTGCACCTCCACGTGGTGGCAATGAAGAAGATGGTGGCTGTGGAAGCTGTGGCAATGGAACTGTAACTGATCTAGGTGTGGTTTTCTCCTGCTCGCCCCCCCAGGTGCTGTTGTTGAAAGCCATGATGGACTATAATATTTAGGTGTCAATACATATGCTAATGCATGAAATGGAATATTTAGCATATCCCATTGTTTTACCACCTCTGCACGAATATATTTGTACAAGGTGGTATCTCTCGGCTCAACAATGTCTTTAATCTGCCCCAACATGTTATCCATTTGCTCATACACCTCCCCAATTATTGGCTTATTTGAATCCCCAAACTTGATCATGTAATGAATTGGTTTGTTGAATTGCAAAACATATTTAACCTATGACCAAAATAACATGTCAAAAATAGTATCCTTTGCTGCATTAGCACCATCTCTATCAATGTTAATCTCCTCCCATGATTCAGTGGTGACCATATTAGTTAGAGCTTGTCTCACCTTCACTAGCCGCCTAAAGGTGAGGTAATAACTTGCAAATCTGGTTTTTGCAAGTTTAAGCAACTGCAACTTGGAGTAAGTGCCATAGAAGTAGTTTACCCTTGTATGCCCTGTGATAAATTTAATGAGCTTCTTCCCTCTTTTGTAAAGCTCATTAATCCACCCACATTCTTTATGCTTCACAATATCATGCATCAAAAGGTTCAATGTGTGCACCAAGCACCCAAACCAAAATATGTGTGGATAAGTACGCTCAATAATTTTACCTGCTCCCTTACAATTTGCTACATTATCTGTGATCACTTGAACCACTTTGCTAGGACCAACATCTCTGATTGATTGCAATAGGAGATCTGCAATGTTTTGGGAAGTTGCATTGACAGAGGAGAAATCATGACATGCAATAAACACTGCACTAGTAGCAGAAACACCAAGAACATTTATCGAATGTTGGTTTTTGATATTTGTCCACCCATCTGATACAATGGACACCCCACTATCCACCCACTCATTTGTAAAATGTGTCAAAGCTGCTTGAACCTTTCCTTTTTCATAGTTGGGGAACTTATATCCTTTTGGGGCTTCATTGATGCCCTTTCCCATTTCATGTCAATAGGGAGAGCAAAGCACATTGAATGGTACACCGCAAGCACAAAGAGATCAGTTTATCTTTCCAACCACATCATCCCTCCCAGCGACATTAATGAAATATGCTATTGTTTTTTTACCTCCAGAACGTGCAGAAACACAATGAGGAGATGCTGATGAGCTACCAGATCTTGAGGTTGCACTTGATTCAGATTGAGTTTTTTGTTTTTTATTTTGTTGTTGTGCAGCCTCCTCTATTTGGATGTATTTTCTTCTTTGTTCAGCTGGAACCTTTGGGCAAATTGCTATCCCCACATCACCCTTTCTTTCATCGCTGTCCATCACCCCACAAAGATGCCTCCTCACACGAGTATATGAACAACTGTATGGTTTTCCTCCATGACAACCATGAGGGCACAAAAACTTGTAGCTTCCACCACCTTTTCTCCCTTCATGTTTGGTCACATAGTTCCACAACGGTGTCAATGCAGCTTTCCCATCTTGTGATTCAATGTTTTCATCATCCCCTTCCTCTTCAAAGCCTTCCTCCTTATCATACATTGGGTCACTCATATGGGGACCACTTTCCTCTTCTTCTTCATGTTCTCCTCTTCTATTTCTACTCCCCCTTACCATCATCAAAACCAAGAGTGGAATGATACGTAGAACACAAAGAAACATCATCTTTGAGTATGAATATAGATGGTGGACAACCTGCAAATAAATGTACAAGAAGAAAGAATGGGAAACTGTAGGAGAGGGAGGAGAAAAAATACAAAAAACAATGACAAAAAAATGAGAGAGTTTGGGGTTTGCACTTACCTCTTTAGCTCTTGTAGATGGAAGTCTTCTTTACTCCTCCAAGCTCCTCCTCCTTCACTCCTCCAAGCTCTTCTCAACTCTCTCTTCTCCAAGCTCTCTTCTCCTCTCATTTTCTTCTCTTCTCCAAGCTCTCCAAAAACGCAAGTGAGCAAATAAGAGGTGAAATAGAGCTTATAAGCTTTTCATCCTATCCCTAACCCAAGACTAACTCACTAACTAACCGAGCTAAAACCAAAAAAAATAAAATAAAAAAAATTACGCTTTATTTGAGTGCACAAGTCGGATCTGTACGACGCTGTACGAAACCGCTTGCGCACTGTACGGATCCGTACAGGGATTGCGGCGCTTCCATACGGCGATCTGCCGTACGGAAATGTGGATCCGAAATTCCAGGAAACACACATTTTTTTTTCTGAAACGCGTTTCGGTGTACGGATCCTGTACGGACCGCATTTCGGGGGTTGGAGCCGGGGGGGGGGGGACGTTTCCTGCAACATTGGTCCAAACATCACTATGGATGTATTGGGCAATATTTTCTCCTAGAAAATCTCCCCGGGCACGTTGGGACCCACCCCAACCTTTTCTGGGTGTCGATGGATCTTATGAGGACAGGCCCTAATTAAATTATTAGAATTTTCTTGGCACGTTTGAGGGAAAAAAACACGGGATTTGCTCTAGCCAGCAGCACCAATTTTCTTATAGCAGGGCACAGTTATTTGGGCGAACCATTTTACCACTTGGGTCCGCAAGATTTTCTTGGGTTACTTTCTTGGGTTACTCTAGGTTCCTGGTGAGGAGGTTCCAATTAATTTCCCAGAATTTTCTAAGCAGTTTAGAGGCCCGAAACACTAGTTCCACTTCAGCAGCTGTAGCAGTTTATTGGGTTGCACGCGCTATCAGTTGGGGGCCATTTCCAGCATTTGAGACCACATCCTTTCACCTTGGTTTGGCGTGCTTGTAGTAGCAATCCCAGGATTCTATATTCCTCATCTTATTGTACTTGATTTGCCCATATGAATTATTAAAATGGCTCAACTTATCCTCCCAGTTTCTTGGTGTTTTGATGGAGCATGCGTTTTTACGATTTTATTGCTATAGCTTAGTTCATGTATTTGCTATTTGCTCTATTTTCCTAGTATTTGCTATTTGCTGTATTTTCCTAGTTTGGAATATTACAGTAGTATCAAAGCAGGTTTTCCTGCCAACTTGAGGGTCTATTACAGAACTAAGATTTGTGGGTGATTCTCAAGATGATGAAGGAACCCTGTCTGTTGGAGTGAGGGAGTTAATCAAGTTGCAAATACTTGAAGGCTGAGTTATTCTTGCAGGAGCGAAAATCAAATCAAAATGATTTAAGTTGATCGAGGGAGCTTGCATTTAAATTGAAGGCTGATGCATTGGCGCAGACATGCTGGGAATTATTGTTGAAGGGCGGGTCATTATCAGCGTTGGAGCACAAAGTTCTGATAATTATTGAACAAAGGCTGAATCCCAATGCGTTGAAACACCTGTAGCCGCTGTGTTTAGTAAGTACCTGTGTGTGAGAACCATACTGGAGGTACAAAGTATATATTGTTGGATATTAGAAGATGCATTTCAGAGGCCGATGAAGTGGAAAGGGTTGCTTTTGGCTGCCAGTATGACCGTTGTTTGCACTTGTAGCATGCAGAAAGAGCAGGACACCAGTGCGCATTAACTGAGTCGTTGTGTGTATCGCTGGTGCATTAAATCAGACTTGGATCGACTAGAGGCCTTGGAGACAATGATCTGAAGTTGCTGCTAGTATATCTCCTGTGGTTGAGAATAAGGAATGAAGTATTGCAGGATCTATATAGTTCTATACTAATACTCCTGTAGATTCCATGTGATATATGTGCCCTGTATCATTATGCTACTGATCTATTATGGCAGTGAGATGTTAGCAAGTCTTGAAGTAGTTGTTGAGGGTGATACTGAGCAAACAGAGTTTGCCATCTTATCTCTGATTTATTCAAAGGCTGATTTCCATTCTGGAAATCTAAAATTCAGATTTCTCTGCGGATTATCGCATTGGAGCTGGACTAGTATTGCCTTGAGCCGGAGTCAGTCAGTTTGAAATCTATGTCGCTGCTGCTACTAAGACAATCTTGAATCTGTGTGGATTTGTTGACAAGGGGTTATAATTTGAACTTGCTGCCAACCCTGAATTGCAACTATGGTGTCAGTGTAGATACTCTTACTGTAGTAGCTCAGGGGTATTGTCATGTATTGGCTGAGTCTGTAATGATCATTTGTCTCTATCCAGATCATTGCCATAAGTCTTGAACCTTTATGCCATTGAGTCAGTCGCCTATGAGTGTCTGGTCTATGCCATAAGTCAGCTGGCCCTATAAGCAAAGTCTATTGTTGAGTTCTGCTGATAACGTTGACAGTCAGAGAGTGCCTTGAATCATTGATGTTGGATGAGAGGGTTTGTCCTTGAGTGCACTTGCTAAGTTGTATGTTGCCAGGGTTGTATCATTGCTGCTAGGTGTCGAGTATGTATTATTGAGCCAGTCTGTTGCCAGTATATTTGCAGGCTACAAATGCATTAGCTCATGGAAGAGTCATTGAGGAAGTTTGCAACCCTTTGTGTTGAACCTCTCATCAGAAGAAATCTGATGAGGAGAATTTTTGAAGGGCTCAGATCAAAGAATGATGAGGAGCCAAAGCGAAAGCAGTCTCTAGAACTCCCAAGAAAGAGCAACAACCAAATGAGAAGAGAGCAGATCTGTTTCACATGTTAGGAAGCATGGGCACCAGATCACAAATGTGAAGTTAAAGAGGACAGAGAAATGGACGAGACTACAAAAATTGTAGAAAAATGAGAAATGGAAAGGGACTCAAGTCAGTTGATTAAGGAAAAGGTTGAGGGGTCCATGGCTGAACAGAAGTCACATGAGGAACACTCCAAATTGCATAATTGGGAGGAGATTCTTTCTTGCATAATTGGGAGGATTCTTCTTTTATAGTTGAGTCCATTGATTTTCATGAAGACACCTGCGAGGAGCATGAGCAGCCGTGTGGAGATGTTGACAACAACCATCCATGTTTAATGGATGAGTATGACAAGCAATAGATTGCCCCCATGAACGAAGAAGACCAAGGAGGGAATATTCAGGGCGATGAACTATTGAGGATGATCCAGCAGGGAAAGCACACAAAGATGCATGAATTAGATGAGGGTGAGCATGATGAGTCACCTTTAAGGAGTCGATTAGAGCCTTAAGTTGGAGACATGGCTGAGGTGGTTGAGCATCCATCTTTGGGACTACCCATCGATGAGGTGCAAGCAAATATAGTGGCAACCATGTTAGGTCCCTATAAGACTAGTGTATCCCCTTATTGTTATTGTTAGTGTACCCCCTTATTGTTATTGTTGTACCCATGTAGTCCCCATATTGTTATTATTGTGCCCCATAGAAGCCCACTATTATTATTTTTGTGCCCTTACATTATTAGAGGTTTTGTCATTTGAATCATCCAAGAATTGTGCACTTATATAATGTAAAAGAGGTTGCCCCCTTGAGGAGGCTGATTTCTAAGTCGTTGATCTATCTTTTCTTCTATTTTGTGAGTTGGTTGCATAACAAGCCAACAAAGCTGCAACTCTTTCAGTCAATAGCCGTCAGGAAAAAAATAGAAAATTTCAGGGCATATCTTATGCCACTGAAGAAAAAGTTATAGACAGTTTGAGGCACCATCTTGCAATAGAACAATCACATTGAGGAGCTTAGAAGGAAGTGTGCCGAGTCGGCAAACAAACTGTATAGCATTGAGTGATGACTGAGGTACCTAGCAAGGCGAAAAAGAGGAGTATACCTTGGAGATACAGAGCAACCCTCTCCATGGGTATATAGACAGGGCTTGTAGTACTGCTTGCCCACTGTTGAGAATTTGGAGGGCAGTGATTAATTCAAATTCTATTCTTGATAATTACTTGTGAGCTTACTTCTCTTACTTATGTATTCTATTCGTAACTTATTATGTCTTTTATCAAGTCAATTACCAAATCACAAGAGACACAAATTTAGGCTCTTCAAGCTAGGGCCAAAACCTCTCCCTCTTGGAGAGGAAAACCCACAAGAAATTCTTCTTATAGACTTTCAGATGACAAGTACCATGACCATGACACAAACCCTTGACCCTTGTATTCCTCCAAGACCTTGTCAGTGCTTCTTACTTAGACTCATTGAACTAATCCTTCTTTCCTACACCGTCCTGCACCTTTCTGCACCAAGGTTAGAGATCTCGGTCTCTACTTGTATTCTTCCTTCTCCGGCTGTATGAGATCCTTGCTTGATATCAGCACCGTGTCTACACTGTAGTGATGAGCAGTCCGCACTACACTGTAGTGATGCCCTTACACAATCTTAATATCATGGTCCTGCTACTTCGCACCTATAACAATGTTGTAACTTCTCAATTTATCATAGTCCTTACTCACACTTTATTACAAGTCTTTCCCGTACTTTATTACAAGCCTTCCTCACACTTCAATCATAGTCCTCCGCATTAGTACACAGTCCCTTCACAGCACTTCGAGCTTGAACGCAGCTCTTGCTTCACACTGATTTCAGATATGTATGTACATAATGATCTCAGAATTACCCTCGCATTCCTTTAATACAATCTTCACTATATATATATATATATATCTTTGTCTCTTCGAAACTTTATACCTTAGTGTGTAGCCCTGTGCTGTATAATCCGCACCATATAACATCCGCATTGAGATTCTTGTCCGAAGTTATGTTCTCAAATGAACCGCAGATCATCCTTATTTATACAGGACAAATCTTCCTTTTGAGTTGACATGAGAGCCTACATTTGAGCTGACTTGAGCAGAAGTAAGGAGGTCGACTAGTTCACTGTACAGAGGCCGACTTGAAAGATCTCTTCAACGCTGTACTTGAGTTACTTTTTGAGCCATGGCTTCAAGCTTGATTGGCAAGGTCTTGAGGCATACAAGTGTGACTTGACTCTTCATAAACACGACTCTTTAATTTGTACATTTATGACCAGAAGACAAATCCCTAATAGACATCAAGAAGAAGTCTATTGACCTATAATAAAACCTTGCTCAAGAAACCCATGAAGCAAGCATACCTAAAAATATATATTATTATTTTTGTCTTCTTCATTACATAAATACATAATTACATAGTCGATATGAAGATCGATCCTAGTTACACTTTCCAACACTCCTTCTTAACTAGGGAGGTATTCATAACGGTACATGGTCACTTTCAATCTGAAGAATCTCATAAGAAGAATCGGATTGGTAATCGCATCTGTATAGCATCATCTCAACTAGCATTGTCCTAGTGCAAGGTCTTGACCAACAAACCCATCTCTCAACGAGACAATGGGCTACAATGCTGGTGAGACACATGACTTATAGACACCATAGTCATTATCTCTCCAAGGTGCATACTCTAGCCAAGTGTTCCCCGAGTATGACTTTCTTGGATGATTCTTCTCTTGGGTAGCCAACCCTCAAATAATATCGGTCCCTGGCTACTCTTATCTTGAATGCCCTCTCTCACTCTCAAAGAGTATCGGATGACAGATGATTACCCAATCCTCCATTCTTTTGTCCCAATTGAATACCAGAATGATGTGTCTATCGATTCTCTCCTCATGGCCTTCACTAAGACTTACAACCATTAGTCTTGGTCTAGTGCATGACTCATGAATTAGAGAAACATATACGTCGCTCCCTCTTAGCTCAAGAAGGACATACTTCAAGTTTCTTCCAAGTAAGAAACTTACCACCAGGCTCCCTCTCAACCAGGGACTTGCAGCAGCAATGGTGAGACACCCAGTTTCTCATGAAGAATTCCTCCCCTCGATGTCATGGATTTCGATATTGAGGAATCTTCAGCCTTTTGGCTTCATAGGGCACATATCATCCATCACTTTAATCCACGAGTTATATCTTTCACGAGAAAGTGATTCATCAGTATTTCTCATCTGGTCCACCTTTATGGCATGCTGCTTTCCTTCGAACCATCTCCCAAGGATCTTACATCCTTCCACATGATTGGCAACCCTGCATAAACTCATCTAGATAAACATATACATAAGAACTTTTAAATCAAAAGTTACTTCAGTGATGATCTTTCGCCGTGACATCTTCCTGTAGGCATCGACATCCTCTATTCAAATTGACACATCTCCTAAAGATATGTATTGTCAAGGGTCTTCTTCTTTACCATACTTCTATCAGAGGCCACATATCTTCCCAAGAGATCTCCTAGTCACATCTTCTTGGCTTTCGGATGATAACCACCTCTTTACATGGTCGCACTTCATGATCTCTTCCATTCTTTCTCCACACAACCTCATCCCCAGGAACTTCCAGTATCTAGTTCCTTGTTTGTATACAACCACCTCATATTCCATATGAGGACATATTTAATTCATTTGTTAGTGGCAACTTGTGCACCATAAGAGATCCTTCTTCCATCTTACTTATAAAGATAGAAGTCCATCACCTGCAACCATATGAAATGACTTTACAGCATCCAGTGTCAGCATATAGATATATGTATCTCATCCTTTTCCTTTTGAGTCATCCTGCAACAATTTTACTAGAATGAAGAACTTCATTCCCTTGACCTGCTTCATCAATATAGAATTCTTGATGAAACCTTTTGCTTTCTTTCTAACCAGTGAATTCATAGAGAAATCCATTAGAAAATGTCAACACCTGTTTCCATATTGATTATTGAATGATGACCCTTGATCTAGATGACTGCCTTCCATCAATGTTGTTATCAGTGAGGTTTCCAGGAGTTACTTCTTCAAGTGCTCCTTCAATGCTTCTATCCTGATGCTATTAATATACATTGCTTCCTATCATACTATTTTACAACCAACATAAATCTCTTAAGGAGAAAGATGATCTCAATCATAATAGAGATCTTTCGCTTTCTTCTTTATTAGATTTCTTTGCATCAGGTTCTTCCCTTTTATCTATGACATGGGCTTCTGACAATCTCATATATAATGCCTGAAATTATTACATCCAAAGCATTGTTCTTTGTCCATATTTCTTCTTTTATTTTGAGGACCAAATATACAAAATCTTCCTTTCTTCTTGGACATGGCTGCAAAGGCTTGATTCCCTTTACTTGATCCTGAATCAGTTTTGGCTTTCAATATTGTTTCATCTATCTTACATAGATCCTAGAATGGTATTGCTTCTTCTTTCCCATCGATGCTAGAAGTGAAACTTCCCCATTCTTTAGGTAGAGCATTTTGTACCATAGTGAGAATTTATCCATCATACATTCTTTCTCCCAATTTCTGCAGTTGATCTTGTATTGCGAAAATCTCCATCAGATATGGAATTATTCCTTCCTTTCTTGACATTCTCAATTTGTATAATTTTTGTCTCAGCAATATTATTTCCCTTGCAGAACCTTTCGAGAACAACTCCACCAATTTATCATATAGTTCTTTTGAGGATTATAGATTTGATACATAGGGAATGAGAGAGTCCTTTATGGATTCTTTAAGAATCCTTCGGGCTCTTATGTCTCCCTTCATGTATTTGATATATGCTAGAATGTCTTCTTTTGAAGGTTGAATTGTAGATCCTTCGATGTAGCCCATAACTTCATTTTGAATTAGATTCAAATCTGTCCTCTTCTTCCATGCACTAAAGTTTGATGACCCAACCAATTTGTTGCTCTCTATTCAATAAGTCATTTTGACAGATTTAGATAAGGTCATAGATACTTACTTGAGGAAGGTGACTTTCTCCTTCCATCAGCTTCTTTGATGAACATGAAGTTAGGAACTCCTTCTTAGATTGAATTCTCCAATGTAGATGTCTTCAATGGTGATGATGGTAAATATCTTCAATATAAATCTTTGATGGCAAGGATGATCTTATTGAGAATCTTCCTTGCAAACTGAATTGATCTTTCAATGTAGACTTTGATTCTTGCTTCTTAGAGTGTCTCTTTGTCAAGTAGCCCTCGTCTTCAGCACCTTAGCTCTGATACCATTTTGAGAATTTGGAGGGCAGTGATTAATTCAAATTCTCTTCTTGATAATTACTTGTGAGCTTATTTCTCTTACTTATGTATTCTATTCTTAGCTTATTGTCTTTCATCAAGTCAATTAGCAAAACACAAGAGACACAAATTTAGGCTCTTCAAGTTAGGGCCAAAACCTCCCCCTCTTGGAGAGGAAAACCCACAAGAAATTCTTCTTATAGACTTTCAGATGACAAGTACCATGACCATGACACAAACCCTTGACCCTTGTATTCCTCCAAGACATTGTCAGTGCTTCTTACTTGACTCCTTGAACTGATCCTTCTTTCCTGCACCGTTCTGCACCTTTATGCACCAAGGCTAGAGATCTCAGACTCTACTTGTATTCTTCCTTCTCTAGTTGTATGAGATCCTTGCTTGATATCATCACCGTGTCTATACTGTAGTGATGAGCAGTCCGCACTATACTGTAGTGATGCCCTTACACAATCTTAATATCATGGTCCTGCAACTTCACACTTATTATAGTGCTGCAACTTCGCACCTATAACAATGTTGTTACTTCTCAATTTATCACAGTCCTTACTCGCACTTTATTATAAGACGTTCCTGTACTTTATTACAAGCATTTCTCACACTTCAATCACAGTCCTTCTCTGCATTAGTACATAGTCCCTTCACAGCACTTCGAGCTTGAATGCAACTCTTGCTTCAAACTGATTTCATATATGTATGTGCGTAATGATCTCAGAATTACCCTCACATTCCTTTAATAAGATCTTCACTGTATATATATATATATATATATATATATATATATATATATATTTCTGTCTCTTCGAAACTATATACCTTATTGTGTAACCCTGTACGGTGTAATCCGCACCATATAACATCCACATTGAGATTCTTGTCCGAATTTATGTTCTCAAATGAACCACAGATCATCCTTATTTATACAGGACAAATCTTCCTTTTGAGCCAACATGGGAGCCTACATTTGAGCCGACTTAAGCAGAAGTAAGGAGGCCGACTAGTTCACTGTATAGAGGCCGACTTGAAAGGTCTCTTCAACGCTGATCTTGAGTTACTTTCTGAGCCATGGCTTCAAGCTTGATTGGCAAGGTCTTCAGGCATACGAGTGTGACTTGACTCTTCATAAACATGACTCTTTAATTTGTACATTTATGACCAGAAGACGAATCCCTAATAGACATCAAGAAGAATTCTGTTGACTTATAATAAAATTTTGCTCATGAAACCCATGAAGCAAGCATACCTAAAAATATATATTATTATCTTTGTCTTCTTCATTACATAAATACATAATTACATAGTCAATATGAAGACCGATCCTAGTTACACTTTCCAACACCCACATTTGTACCATGGAGAGAGAGGGGCCAAGTCCCCTAGGAGTATCTTGTTGGTTGATTGGGTGGATTAGCACAAGTTAAGCATCTAGCAGTATCAACATAATAAACTTGTTCCGCGTGTTGGTGGGACACTACCAGTATTCAAGCATCTAACATCTAGCAGTATTCAGGCATTTGATCCTTCCCAAGGGTTGAATTGTAGGGAGGTGATGGGTTAGTATTCAATTGATGGAGCAAGTTGCGACATCTATAGCCGGAGACAAAGCACAATTAGAGCCAGGGGATAGGGGTACTGATGATTGGCCGTGGTGGCATTAAGATCTAGGAATCCAGTGGATTGGTGGGACACTCCACTCCTTAGTGAGTACGGTCATGATAACAAGCAATCCAGTTCCTTCTCAAGCTGATACATGGGGAATCACTGAGACATTCATCATATGGCGAGGCAAGTTGCTGCTCAAGATCGAGGCTAGCCATGGAGTGGTGGACCCGGACATTGTTGAGTTGCCCTTGTAGGTTGGGCATAGCGCCGATCATGCTCGATATAGTGACCGAGAGTTACAGGAGAGGAGGATCCGGTACGAGTAGGCTGGGCAGTCGGGCATCGCCGAGGTGTTGCAGTGTCAGCAAGATAAGTTCATTCAGTGATGGGCATGGGATCCTAGTATTGCAGGACTTAACAATTCAGCTATCCTCAGGGATGAGCTGGTTTCTACAAGGGAAGGTCATCCAAATATTCCATTGGATTTTGGTGACTTGTTCATGGCGTGGGGGGACTTCAACAATGTGGTAGGGTGATCGGCAGGAGGAGATCAGGGGAAGCTCATACAGTCGAGACTTCATCCCCATAGGGATTGAGTCGTATCTTTAGGAGTTTAGTCTTGGAGTGTATGGGGTGGACAAAGTCCTACATTATCATGATGCTCTACTTATTGATAGTATGTAGAGGGCTTCTAATACCTATACTTGGCTGGAAAGTGAGTGGAGCAAGGGATGCTCGACATTGATCAGGATGGCTTGGGATCCTGGTATCAAGGTATTCCTTCATGATAGGACAATGTAGAGATCGGGAACAACTTAGTGGCACATTCGGGACCGTGGTATTATTGGTGATGATAGTGGTGATTGTTGGCTTGAGGGGTCCTGACCCAAGTTCGGAGGTTAAGGTTTGCCAAAAAACCACTATAATACTAGCTCTTTCGACAGTGACCTGCTTGCGCAGGCCAAAGTCTCACCCGAAGCAGTATGGGAGGGTGCTGGAACCAGGTTTTCGCACCCTGAGAGAGAGAGCAGGTAAGTCGAACCGTTCAGCGACTATCAGATCTATGCAGTCAGAGGTCGTTCATAGGAATTTCAATGATTAACCAGAGTACAGTTTTACCAGATTTATATAATGGGCTCGCATCCACGTGTGGACAGCCAAGTATAAGCATAAAACAATATCTTCGCAACAGACTTAATCAGATTGCAGATACAGTTATCATAACACAGATAATTCGCAGCTCATAAACACATATCATTTGCAGCTCGTAACATAATCACATATAATTCGAGTCCACAATAACCATAACTAGATAGATCAAACATCATTAGATATCCACAATACTTCGCATGTATTACTTATCAAAAAGTCTCTTACATACCCCAAAACCCACCTGTGCACACAGCTAGCAGGGTCTGCACACAGCCGGACAAAGGATCTCCGCGCACACAGCCAGTAGGAATCCTAACCCAATAACCCAATCCCAGATCTAACAGTTCGCACTTAGCATCAATCTCTATTCATTCCTCTCTATTGACTCAAAAAGGTTCAACTATTTATAGTACTTTAGCCTACGCATCCAATGGTCCGCAAACCACGGTTTGCGGACTCTCGGTCTACCCTTGGCCCGCTTACAATGTATTAGGGGCTTTGACCCGCCCCAAAACTCCTGCACTAGACTAAATATAATAAAAAATATACAAAATGGACCAGATTCACAGCTTGCAGGAGACCCTGTTCCAACAGTCCCCCAACACAATCTTGTGACCTGTCCTGAGTCACTGTGGTGGTGGGGTCTCCACCTGTGTGCGCAGTGCATTGACGACTGCGACTAGTGGGGGCAACACTTCTAGACTTTGAGTAGCAGCGCTCTGTGCAATGTCCATGAGCTTTTGTGATATCGGTCCTTCTGTCGTGGCAATGACGCTCTCCAGTGTCTGATTTAGTCGCTTAATAGCAACATCGGCATCCTGTGATAGTTGGAGGGCTGCGGCAGTCCAAGGCTTCAAGCGTTGTCTGAGGACGTCCTTCTTATGTCGGAGTTCCTCAATCTCATCTTGGAGGGAGTTGCTGGTC
This sequence comes from Pinus albicaulis, assembly GCA_034641835.2. NCBI lineage: Eukaryota > Viridiplantae > Streptophyta > Pinopsida > Pinales > Pinaceae > Pinus > Pinus albicaulis. The sequence continues at coordinate 891,533,375 of CM076578.1, forward strand.
CTTAGACGGGCCAGACGCTGTGCAGGGACCAAAGTGGGTAAGGTAGCCCCAATCTGCTCAAAAGCTTCCTCTTTTTGCCGCAATTCCTGACTAATTTTTCGGAGGATCGGATCTTGCTGGACTTTGGTCCATAACTGCAGGGCTGTCTCGAGCAACTGGGCGCCTTGAGCAATTTGTCCTGTAATGGTTTCCATAACTGCTTTCACCAGCGCAGCACGTTGGGTGCGTACCTTCAGGGGTGTTTCGGGTTGCAGTTTGGCCTGCAGGTCACTGATTTGCTGCTCCAACTACGTCTTAATGACCTGCATTTCTGTCCTGGACGCCTTCAACGTTACAACCAATCCTTCAACTTTAGCCCGGGGTGTGGCTGCGGCCGAGATCTCTTCTGTAACCTCCGTGCAGAGCTGGTGGATCATTGTTTCAAGCTTCGCCTGCTGCGAGACAGTGAGGAGCACTTCTGCGTTCTGCTGGGCGATGGTCTGCTCAGCCACAGTGAGCTGTTGGTGTACTTTCTGGTTGCAATGTTGGATCTCTTGGAACACGACAGTGTGGAGGCCCTGTAATGCCTCGTGGGGCATCTTGGCCAGATCCAACTGTATCCCTGTACCTGCTTGGAGTTGGATTCCTACAAGGGCAGCGCTAGGCAAAGAGCAGAGACGACTTTCTTCCGTAGCTAGTACTGCACTGCTGGTTGCCAAAGGAGTCCGTACCTGAATTACGTTGGTCTGCAGCGTATCTGTCTTCAACTGGAGGGTGCGAAGCTCGGCCTGGACGGTGGTGATCGCAACCTTCTGTTGTTCCTCTATGGCTGCCCACTTATCCTCTGTAGCCAGTGTAACTGCGTCTGCGATTTGCCCGAGGTCACCGTCAGTTAGTGTGACCGTCGCATCATATCCTTTGCGTTGGGCGTGCTGCTTCTTTCGAGACCCTTTTGTAGGCTCGCTTGGCCACTTCGTACCCTGGGCAGAGGTGGTATCTTTGTCATTCAACCCTCTCGTGCTCAGGTCTAGCTGTGAAATGACTTGAGTCTCGGCCTCGGCGTTCGTTTCGGCAGTCTGCGGCAGCTGTGCATCCTTTTCTGTAGCTGCGTCTGAGCCCTTCTGGCTTGGTCGTGCGGCCTCCTTGGGGTTGACAGGGGGGTCACTTTTGTCGCGCTAGTCCCTTCGGGGCTCCTTTCGCCGGTTTTGAAGCCAATCCTCCACGCAGGGAGCCAGAGCGCAAATATCCTATCAAATTCCTCGTCCTCAGGCCCAATCTTCATGATTTTTGCAACTTCTGGCTCTGTAGGTGCCGAAGCTTCCGCAGGGTTAGTCGCCGTCATTTTAGCGTGAAAAAGGAATCCCGATTCTGGGGGACTATTGGTAGCGGGAGTGGGTTGATCAGTCACAAACATAACTCTACAGGCCCAGAGAACCGTGCAGCATAAAGAAAATACATACGGGCTATGGAAGCGATACGGAACCCTTGGCTGAGCTATTCTTCCTACTTTATAGTGCTTGCGGTCATCCAACGGTAGGGTAAACTTCACCTGGAACTTACCATCAAGTAAACGGTAAAAAATCTCAAGGAATTGCCTCATTAATTGCCATCCGCCCACTCCATTCAACGGTAAATTTTCCTTTTTACCAAATTTTACTGTTTTAGAGGCTATTTTCCGCTCCTTATGTGCACTCAGCATACTTGCTGAGCTTGGACTAAACGCTTACGCCTCCTGCGCATCCTTCCTGAACACAGGCTTGTTCCCTAGGTACTTCAAAACCAAAGACATGTTCTTCCGACATGCATCATCCTAATAGAACCGAACCACCTTCGCAAGCAAGTTTCTCAGAGGTGCTGTGATTAGTGTGTACTGTTAAACGAACTTCCTGTAATAACCTGCGTGGCTGAGGATTGAACGCAGCTGTTTCTTTGCTGCAGGAGTATTCGTTTCCTCAATCTGAGCCAACGTAGGGTGCGTCTCAATGCTACCCATTCGCAGCCTAAGCGGCCTGGTAACCGTGCGCATCCCTTCCAATTCTGAGTCAGAGGCAGCTTGTGGATCATCCTTACCCTCTTTTGGGGCTAGGCTGCGGTAATTGACCATACTTAGTACCTGCGCTTCCCACTTGGGTACTTCAGGTGTGACATATAGGTGCGATTCACCCCATGCCCTAGTGTCAGTGTCTTACAGAGTTTCATCAAGTGCTTTCGTCCCCCCGATCAGTCTGAACGTCCTCACAAAGTCATCTTTTAATGTTTCCCAGTGGTGGGTTCGCTGATGTAGCTCCGCATCCAAATACCATACAGTGGGAAGTGGTCCCAGAGCATGAATAAACAGATGGACCCACTCTTTGGCAGTTCTGTCGCACCATTGTTCGATCCAAGCGAACAGATATTCGCTTGGGTTTTCTGGCCCAATGAATGTCTGGATTCGTATGTCAGTGGGGGTCTCGAATCGTAGGATCATCATATCTCGACACTCCTCCCAATCTTGGAATGTCTCCTCATGCGTTCCCCACCATCGCGCAGGTGTTCCACGCATGGTCATCCTAAGGGCCCATAGCCGTTGTTTCCTTGGAAACTCAGCTTCAAATGCTCACAAAAATTCCCTAATATTACCAGAACCATCAAAGTAGGGGAGGTCCCTTATCTTTGAGGAAATGCAGTGGAAGTCCATTGTAACCTGGAGATATCGCAGCGCAGAGACATCATGCAACCAGTTCTGCCATTTCTCTATCTCCCCGTCTGAGTCGGAGAAGCATTCACTGTCCTTTTCCTAGCAGAGTACTCCTTTCGCCGTGGGGTTGATCCAATTTTCATTCTGCGTAGTTAATTTGTAGATGTAATCCACTTCTTCTTCGTCGCGCACTGGCTCTGTGTATCGTTCGCCTTCCGCAGGGTCTAACGGTACTATCACTCGGGTATTGTTATTCTCAAACACCATGCTCCTCTTCTTCAAATTAATGATACCTCCCATATCTATGGCCCAATCCAACCCTAGAAGCGCAGGGTAGGGGTCCGCATCTTCTACGATTTGAATGACTTCAAAATCAGCCCGGACCTTAACCCCTGCGATATCTACCATGATCTTTGATAGTCTCCCCAAGGGTATGATATTTTGTTGATTGGCCATGCCCAGCTAGATAGTGGACCATTCCAACTTAGGTTACCCCATTTGTTGCCAAGTCTGTTTAGGGAATACATTCGCATCTGACCCTAGGTCCAAAATAACCTGACCCATCTCGTAATCACCAATCTGCGCAATCAACGGCATCTCGCTGCCGGTGCGTTTCTTATACCTATAGAGTTTATGTACATCCTTGACTTCCGGAAGGAGGATAGGTCGTGTTGTGCAGCTATCTATCAATGCTTGAAGATTTCCCACAACCCTCGGGTTGCGTAGCAGCTTAATACATGCTTGTAAAAAGGGTTTGACCTCCTCATCTGCCTTGAGGTCCTCAAGTGGTTGCGAAGTAGATGCCTCTGCCTCGGCAAGGTCCTTGCGAGCTGCGATAAATGTTTCTTTCTCCTTCTTTAGATCCAACCCTTCCTGTTTACTAACTGCTGGTCGGATCAGAGGCTCGGTTGTAGTTTTCTCCCCAGGCCCCCCGGTGGCCATCCCACTGCGTGTTATGACATTTACGCTTGGATCTTTGTCTCGTAGTTCGGCCTCAACCCTCTGCACATTCTGCGTAGGTGTCGGCTGCTTTTCCTGCATCTTTGCTATCAAGACTGGACAGTCTTCAATCACATGGTCCAGCTGCTTGCAATACCAGCAGGTCTGTCTTGTGGGGTCTGGACAGTCCCTGGCAAAGTGCCCTACCTCTCCACAGTTATAACAGATGAGTTGCCCTCGTCCCCGACCTGCGCTTCCACCTCTTCCGCCTCCCCTGCCCCTTGCTGGGGAGCCCCCTGCGCTTGAGAGTGATTTGGGTGAAGATGGGTCCGACTGCACCCTATAGAGATTCCCCCGATCGATCATCAAATCATACGTCCGACAGTTCTGTTCATCATGTCCTACTGACCTGCAGAACCTGCACCATTGTAGTTTTACTTCTGGGACGTACGTAGCAAGGCGGCGACAGTTGTTCATGTCGTGCAACCTTGCAACACGGCAATCATCGCACTAGTGCCAGCCCACTTGGTCCTGCCACTTCCCTAGGGCGCAGCGAACTAGGTCCCCCAGCCTGCATGTAGTCTGTTAACAGCGGGCAGTTATCCCTGGTGTGACCATTCGTCCTGCAACGTATGCACCATCTTTCCGGGCTAGCCTCTACGCCTCGCTCCTTCCGCAGGATCTGTATCTCCATGTGCATCGCCTCTAGTTGTCCTTGGATCTGCTGGACGCCTAGCTGGGCATCGTCTCTGGGCACAGCTTCTAACTTCATAGCGACCTCCAGGGCTTTTTCCGGTGATTCGAAAGTTTGGTGACCCATAGGTACGCGCAGATGAGGCAGCAACATAGCAATGAACCACTCCGTGTGCTGTCTGTCGGCGTACTGAAATCCTCCTTCCCTAATCACCTTCTTCAGCTGTTGATCGGCCTCCCATACAGATTCAGAAGGCCCTTGCTTGAAATCGACCACTATTTGAGAATAGGGCTTAGGCTTCTTGAATTGTTGTTTTAAGGCATTCTTGACCTCTTTGATGGTTGAGTTTGCATGCTGTCCGATGTATCCCATGTACCAATCCAAAGCTCTTCCTTCGAAGGCAAAGGACAGCTGTGCCCTCTTCATCGTGTCACTAGCTACGTTCTGCGCAGTCCATACCAATTCTGCGACAAACCAGAATTGCTCCATGTCCTCATCTCCCACACCCTTAAAGGTAGGCAATTTCATGTGCACAACCATGTCGTCTTCTGGTGGTGGAGGTGTAGGTGAATTCTAACCCCTACGCTGGTTTGAAAGTGGTGTGGCTGGAGAACTCTGCGTAGCTACTTCTCTTACCGGGTTGTAGACAGATCTACCTCCTTCTAGGTTGGTCCGATAGTATTTGCCACTTCGCGTTGTACTTCCGTCCAGATCAGCGGTCATTCACTCGGTGTGGCTACACAGAATACTTTTTTCGCACAGTAATATCTTAATCAACAATGGTAAAGTCTTCAGAAACTTATCCCTAAATCCTTTGAAGAATCTCTGCTCTGCTTTGGAGTAGGAGACGAATCGATAGATGGCAAATTCTGTCACAAATCCTCCTAGCACGTTGTCCACCCAGTGATCTACAGTGCGAGTGATGGTGTTATCAGCCTTCTCTAACTGCTGGATCAATTCTGGGGTCCATTGTGTGACCCGCTCATCCTTCCAACACTTCTGAAAGTTGACCAACCTTGCGAGCCACTCTTGGAGTTCGATTGCAATAGTTACGAAGATCTCGTAGATCTTTGTGAAAATATACCTATTTTTCCACTCTTCGGTGGTCAACCTCTTACTGCGGTTTTCTTTCACTGCGAATTCCTGAACTTGTCGTTCGAACCATTCATCACTCTCTTTTCTTTCAGGTTTCTAGTACGGCCTTGGCATTACCCGATCCCTCTCTCAAAATGCTCCCGGTCCCGACAATAGAACCATTTGTTGGCTTGAGGGGTCTTGACCTAGGTTCGGAGGTTAAGGTTTTCCAACAAACCCCTATACTATTGACCCTTTCGGCAGTGACTTGCTTGCGCAGGCCAAAGTCTCACCCGAAGCAGTATGGGAGGGTGTTGGAACCAGGTTTCCGCACCCTGAGAGAGAGAGCAGGTAAGTCGAACCGTTCGGCAACTATCAGATAAAAGCAGTCAGAGGTCGTTCGCAGGACTTTCAATGATTAACCAGAGTACAGTTTTACCAGATTTATATAACAGGCTCACATCCACGTGCGGACAGCCAAGTATAAGCATAAAACAATATCTTCGCAACAGGCTTAATCAGATTGCAGATACAGTTATCATAACACAGATAATTCGCAGCTCATAAACACATATCATTCGCAGCTCGTAACAAAATCACATATAATTCGAGTCCACAATAACCATAACCGGATAGATCAAACATCATCAGATATCCACAATACTTCTCATGTATTACTTATCAAAAAGTCTCTTACATACCCCAAAACCCAGCTGCGCACACAGTTAGTAGGGTCCACACACAGCCGGACAAAGGATCTCTGCGCACACAGCCAGCAGGAGTCCTAACCCAATAACCCAATCCCAGATCTAACAGTTCGCACTTAGCATCAATCTCTATTCATTCCTCTCTATTGACTCAAAAAGGTTCAACTATTTACAGTACTTTAGCCTACGCATCCAATGGTCCGCAAACCGCGGTTTGCAGACTCTTGGTCTACCCTTGGCTCGCTTACAATGTATTAGGGGCTTTGACCCACCCCAAAACCCCTACGCTAGACTAAATATAATAAAAATATACAAAATGGACCAGATTCGCAGCTTGCAGGAGACCCTGTTCCAACAGTGATCGACAATTAGAGAGGGGAATTGCTTGAGGACAAGCAATTTTTAGCAGAGAGGACTGCAATATACCCAATTTTGATTTTTCATTCAAGGGGATTAATAGAGTTTATTGGGGAGGCGCTAAGCATAGCACAATTTTGTAAACGGGGCATTGGAGACATTTTTGGCATGTGGGACTTAGGAGAAATGGAAAATTATAACTCTAGTGGAGAGTGGGGGCCACCATGGAGGAGAGGGACAACAATTATAAATAGAGCATTGAGGCTCTCATTTGGGCATCTTGGATTATTTTAACTTTCATCACTAGTTCCCTTGAGCTGCTAAGCCAAGGCAACCTGTGCTGTTTAGCACAAGGATTTCCCGACTGGGAATTCCACTCTCCCTTCAGTGAACTTCAAGTGTCACACTAGGAGAGCAGAGAAGAGTCCATTCAGGGCTTTTCCAGGATCCACAATGAAGAATACTTACCAGCTGGTGCGTGTTGTTCCTAGAGTGCAGGAGGTGAATTTCACGGGACTAAGAAAAGCCAGCAAAGGGGAATTTGGGCCAGCCAATTAGTAGAGAATTATTCCACAAAGAGAGCTGGAGTTTCTTGTCAAATTGCAGGTTTGTCAGTGAGGTGTTTGGGAGAGCGGAAGCTGCTCCAATTCTGGGCCTACACAGGGGCTCATTGGGCATTGTTGCACAGTCACTTGGGCAAGGAGAATCTGTGGTGTGGCTACGGAGGAATAAGGGAAATTTTGGGAGGAAGTAACCTGGTGGGAAGGAGATTTTCTAGGAGAGATTGGGAGCATTTCGTAGTAGATTTCATCTACAAGAAGTTTTCCAGCCAGCTAGAAGTCCATGCACAAAGTGGGGTCGATAGATCTTATGAGGAGAGGTCCTAGTTAAATTCTTAGAATTTTCTGCACACAGTTAAGGGCAAAAACACGGGATTTGCTCCAGCCAGCAACACCAGTTTTCCTATAGCGGGGCGCAGTTATTTAGGAGAACCATTTTACTACTTGGGTCTGCGATATTTTCCTGGGTTATTCTGGGTTCCTAGTGAGGAGGCTCCAGTTAATTTCCTGGAATTTTCTAAGCAACTTAGATGCTCGAAACACCAGTTCCACTTCAGCAGCTATAGCAGTTTACTGCGTCGTGTAAACTATCGGTTGGGGGCCATTTCCAGCATTTGAGACCACATCTTTTCACCTTGGTTTACCGTGCTTGCAGTAGCAATCCCAGGATTCTATGGTCCTCATCCTATTGTACTTGATTTGTCCATATGAATTAATAAAATGGCTCAGCTTATCCGCCCAGTTTCTTGGTGTTTTGATGGTGCATGCATTGTTATGATTTTATTGCTAGAGCTTATTTCATGTATCTGTTATTTGCTGTATTTTCCTAGTTTGGAATATTATATGAAGGAACAGATTGTGCCTGTGTGATATTTTGGATTCTATCCTGATATTTTTGTCTATATTATGCATATGAATAATATGATGTATGTCTAATCTGCCATTAAATGTATAATGCTATCTGTATATGTTTTACTCTATGCATAACCATTGATTAACAGTGGACCAAGGCTTGGGTAGCCTAATAGCTTCAAAGCACAACAACCTTCATCTTTCAACTTTCATACTGCATTTTAATCGTTCTCTCAGCTACCTATTATGTCATTACTCCAATGATACCATTTTCACGAATTCTCTGCAGGCCCTATGATTTGAATGTAATTTGGTCATTCCCTGCTTTATGTAGTTGTTCCTTTGTTTCTTTATGCCATGTTTTTGGCTGCATATTATTAAATTGAGTAATACTCGGACTTCCTGTTGTTGCAATCAGGTAAGCATGGGAACAAATTAAAGGTGGATAATGATACTCGGCTATTTTTGTATCAGATGGTTGGCACTTGGGGTCAGCTTCTCTTCCCAAAGCCTTGGAAAGAGTTCCGCCTTTGGTATGATATGCATAAAAGCAAGGGGATTAAGCCCATTTTAGAAGGTATGATCACAACAGGTTGGTACAGAAGAAAGAGGGAGAAGATCTGGACACCTTGGTTCATTAAATTTATACATTCACGTGGCTACTACAATATCTACACTAACTTTTTGCTTGACAGGGCATTGAGCATCTCTTATAGAGATGCTGGTGTAAATTATGGAAAGAATATTGGTCCTGATTCTCATTTAATGAATTCAAGTGATATATTGGACTTTGACCTATGGGAGATGAAGCCCTTGAAGTTTATGCACTGGTATGACTTCTGCTTTCAGAAAGTGCTTCCTTATAGATATGTAAAAAAGCTTGATCAACTAGAGCCAGTTCTATCATCGGTTCATAAGCAGAAAACAGTAATTCTTGTCAATTTATTTGGAGTGCCAGATGCAATTGTAAGAAACCTTTTGTGTCAGTTCCAAAAGCTAGGCATTCAAAGTTATATTCTTCTGGGAGGAAAATCAACTTTGTTAGATGACTTGTCTAGGAGGGGACATGCAGTCATAGATACAAATAAACTGATTGATGATATGGCTACAGTGGGTATAATGGATCATCGAGTGTCTAGGGCCAAGGAGATGAGAGAGGCTCTAGCTACTACATACATAATGATTAAGTCACTTCAGTTAGGATACAGCATCTGGCTAACAAGAGCAAATACATTTCCCATAGAAGACCTATTTTCTATATCAAGTAACCTCAAAAATGATGTGCTAAGTTTGGAGACAAAGCAACATCTGAGGACAGAGGTTTTGTACTTCAAGAGTTCAGTATCAACAATAAAGTTATGGAATAACGTTTTCGCTGGATTGATGTCAAAAACACAGTCTTCTGTTGTTGATGATCTTCCCAAAGGTGAACATATTTTAGCTTTTCATCTGAGATCATCCATTATAGGAGCCAGTTTTAAGATGAAGTCAATTGACGCAAGTGTAATGATGCAAGTTGGCAGCAGTGCAATTAATCCTGGTAATGAAACATCTACCCAGCCAATAGTAAAGATTCTATTTTGGCCTTCAAATACAGATGCCGATTATGTAAAGAAACATTTAAAAGACCTAAACTTGTGGATGGTTGATGATGAGCTTGCTTGCACATCAATTGTTTGCCATCGGTCGTAAAATCGATCTAAATTTTGGTTCAGAAACATAGTTGGTTGGACATAGTATTCGTGAGCATGAACTGGATGATGTACATTTTGCTACAGCCATGCGAGTAAAGAAGCTGTTGTTTAATTTCTACATTCATACTCCTGAATTTTGGCCATTTCATTTCATATTAAATATGTAAAAGTTCACTGTCACTTTTGTCTGGCAGTATTCTTCTGACCGCATAGAATATTGCTTGATTCCTTTTCCTTATTCTGTTTGTCATATTGAATGGAAAACATTCTTTATTCTATATTATGAACTTTATGACACCAACTGTTACTGGAGTGCAAGATAGATAGGATGTCTAGATTCATAACTTCCCTTCACTAAATTAATTAGCTCTTGGTATGAAAATGTAGCTTGGTACTTTGAATCAAGCCTTCCAAAATAGTATCTGTTAGCAAAAAAATAATTCCTGTGGAGTTGCATTACTTCCACTTCATGGGTCCCATTTTTGTTGGAGGATAAAATCATTCTGACAGTGTTGAGATACAAATACAGGGAGAGTTGTGAAGTGTGGCACTTTTGTTGACTGTAAGGAACTGAAGCTTCAGCATGGCAGTAATTGAGAAAGGAAAACACCTGCAACAGATGCACATTGCAGGAGGAAGACCTATGTGGTTATCGCAACATAAACCCAATGTTCCACCAAGTCCCCTGGAGGTGGGAGCGAGGGGGTGAGGGAGCGCGGGAGCGGCCTATGCAAAAGCTCCCTACCAATTTTCAGGGAACGTGGGGGGACGTCGGGGTCATAAAAATTATAAAATTTAATATTTATAATGTAACTATATTTTTGCAAGGAATGTATATACAGTCATCATACACTTGAAGATAAATCATAAATGATAAAATTACAAATCAATGAATGATGAATCATATAATTGAAACAAATTTAAAAGTTAAAAGTTAAAAGTTAAAACATACATCATACAATCATGCATGTAAGTTTGTAAGTTTGTAACTATATAATCATTAATGTAACTACTAACAATGTACATTGAAAATAAAGTTTAAGATATCATATGACATATTATATCAAGATTCAAAATAGAGTTTAAACTGAAGTTTACAACTCAAGTCTGAAACATAAAACTTAAAAGCAAATAAGTTATGTCTGAAACATAAAACATAAAACATAACATATGAATATCAAATGATATCATCATACTGATAAATGAGCATAAATGCTCAAGTTAATGCCCCACTAGTCTCTGCATCCAACTTCTGCACGAATATATCAAGACCAACCATGTCACCATCTGAATCAGAATCACTTGGATTCTCAAATATGCTAAGTGGCACATCAAATTTTAACACGAAACCATAAACTAAAAGGGGCGGTGAGGGGACGTGAGGGGGCGTGAAGGGGGGTGTGAGGGGGCGTGAAAGGGGGTGTGCGGGGGCGTGAGGCGGCGTGAGGGAAACGTCCCCTAGAAGTCCCCAAGACCCCGGAGCGCGAGGGGGCGAGGAATCTAGACCCCTAGGTGGGGGGGCGAGACCCCGTGTAACACTGCATAAACCTCTAATACCAGAGAACAAAATTGTAAGAGATTCAATTGTGATATATTTCATTTTCAGAATATATTAACTCTACAACTTGTGTTTTATTGTCATTTTCGCAGGATATTCATACCTTGCCCCTAGTTTGCAACTTAAATATGCTGCAAATATAGAGACACTTTTTCTATTTATCAAACTGTCATCGTTTGGTTTTCTGAACTACTGCAAGAATTTGGTTCACATCCCCCATTTCAGGATGAATCAAGGCAAAATATAGGGTAAAGAAGTTGAGTTTGCCCCAGTGGAGAAATATTTATGCAGTGATTCCAAATTAAGGTATGCATTTCTGTAATGTACCAACACTAAAATTGCACAAATTGGCTTCAAAATTCCCAATTTAGTAATTTACCATAGCAGACTTTTGACAAACAGATGGTATGCAAACTCAGAAATATACTTCAGTGGACATGTTCAGAAATTTTAGCAAATATATAGTGGACAAACTTGGCTCAGTAAGTAATTGTGCACAAAAATTTCCATCTCAAATGTATCATCACTTTTCATTAACTAGAGAATTTTTTTACGAAATTAAAGAGAAGGAACCTGGGAGATTATTCCAGCTGATTGGCACTTATAAGTTCTGCAGCTTCTGTAGGTGATTTTAACCCCCAAACAGTAGTATGGTCTCCAACCCAAGCCAGCTTGCTCTTCACACAAATTATGGAAATGTCCACATGCCTGGAAACACCAATCTTCAGCAAAACGTACCACTGAAAATGACCCCTTTAAGCTCATCCTCTCTGATGTAAAATTTCAGTCTTCTTGCGCAGTGATTCGGCCCAGATAGAAGAGAATTCGGCCGTCTAAGGAGATCCGGCCTTCCCAACAGAAATCGCCCCCCTGGAATGTGTGCCTCAGCTCCCACGAATTCAGTTAATATTCAGAAAATTTGGCCCAGATTTATTAATTTTCTACTGTTCTATGCTATTTCAATCACTTGGCCCAATTCTTTTCTTCAGTTAGCAATCACCTGTAAACAAATTAATCTTCCAATGACAAATAACAATTGTAGATAGAATAAATAGTAAATGCAATGTACAATAGAAGACAGTCAAGATCAATGACAAGAGACACAAGATTTGGTCAAAGACCAGGGAAATACCCCAGAAGGGGGAAAACCCTTTCAAATTCTTCTTCTATTAGATTGTCATCAAATGTTCAGTAGAGAGACACAATGTTCCAATTCATCAACTAAGAGTCAAAGGTCAACAAATTTGACTAATCAACAAAACCAACCAATCAATATCCAAATGATGAGCCTCAAAGTCAAATCTGGTCAACAAGTCAAATCTGCAAATCTGTCAAAGTCAAGAGCAGTCAAAGATGCCCTAACCAGACCTCAAGTCAATGGCCAAACTCCTCCAAACAGCTCGGTCAAGGCAGCATCAAACTCGACCCTCAAAGATCGGTCAAACCCACCAAAAACAGTCAGCAAAGACTTGGTCAAAGGAGAGAGAAAATCCATGGTCAAACTTCAGATTCTCTGCGGTCAACAAAAGTCAAACTTTCGAGAAAATCTTGATCTCTGTGCCAAAGAATGCGTCCTCCAAAAACAGATCCAAATCAGGTCAAAGCAAGTCAAAATTTCCATGGTCAAAGCTGGTCAAACCATCCCAAACAGAAGTCAAACTTCGGTCAACAGAAAGAGACCTTCTCCTCCTCACATGTGAAACGAACCTGCAATTTTCAGAGTTGTACGAGCCATATAACAGAAGAAATGATTGTGCTGATGATCCTCCAAAGTGATGTGCCCTTGAGGTGTATTTATATGGGTTTTAGGAGATCCAATTTGTCTTTAAAGCAGACTTTATCTTTAGTGCATACGAGGGTTTCACATTAAAAATATATTTTACCTTGACCAAATTAAATTCTTCCAAGGGAAAAGAGGGTCTTCTCTGGATGAGGAAGGCTGTCCAAAAGAGAGAATTTGTCCCTGAGCTGCCAAATTAACACTCCCTCTCAGCTAGGGAGAAACTTCCGATTGCATCATAAGTTCGATCTCAAATGTCTCATCATTAGCAAGTCAAATGTCGTCTCTGCTCATTTGCTGAACACTCTTGGATCTAAAAAAGAAGAATTTGATATCAGAGGGGAGCTCAAGCTAACACCCTCTATCCAAAGACAATAGGCAGGATACCACTTACTGAGAGGTAAGGATCACACTCTATCCTATTGACCTGTGACAATAGGCAAAATACCACTTATGGAGAGGTAAGGGTCACAGATTATCCAATTGTTCGTTGATCTTCCCAACTTGACCCTCAAGAGTCAGTGGTAGAACACCTACATCCCATCACTTGAGCATGATACCACTTACCATGAATGGCAAGGATCACAAACTATCTCAAGTATGCTCACCCATTGGCCAGATGGGGAGAAACAATCCCAACAAGCCCAACTTGTGGGTAGGATGCCAATTGGGGTATACTCTGTCAAGTCCAATGACTAACAATAAGCATGATATTACTTATCGTGGAAAGTAAAGATCACAGACTATCCTATTGTCAGACAATAGGCAGGATACGACTTACCATGGAGGGTAAGGATCACAAACTATCCTATTATCCAGAGTTACCTCAACCCCAGGAGCTCTCTAGCTCAATTCCTCTCTTTGTGAGCTCAAACGGGGGGGAAGAACATAGTTCAATGTCCTCGATCAGCCGGGACCCTTATTCGGGAGGTCGCATCCATCAATCCAAGCTGCTCTTTGAAGACCAAGAACTTTCCTTTCGACAAAGCCTTGGTGAGTATATCTGCAATCTGCTCATCAATAGAAATGTGATGAAGTCTCACTGCTCCTCTCTGCACCATATCTTGAATATAGTGATATATGATGTCAATATGCATGGACTGTCATGAAACACGAGATTCTCTGCTAACCAAATCCCACTCTTGTTGTTTCCATATATCACTGTCATATCTAGGACCTACTCAAACAACTCTCCAAAGAGCTTCCTCACCATACTACCTCACAACTAGCCATGCTAGCAGCAATATACTTTTCCTCGGTTGTACTCAAAGCTATGGACTTCTACTAACTGCTCATTCAAGCTATCATCGCAGAACCCAAACTAAAGCAACACTCTGATATGCTCTTCCTGTCGATAATGTTTCCAGCCTAGTTAGCATCAGTGTACCCATGAAGCCTCACATCTCCGATAATATATCTCAGACCAAGGTTATTTATTCCATGCAAATATCTCAGCACATGCTTGGCAACAACCTAGTGTGCATGAAGAGGCTCAGTCATGTATTGACTCAAAGTGTTAATTGCAAAACATTCTGGACGGGTGTTCACAAGGAACATTAATGCCCCAATCAACCGTCGGTACTCAGAGGGATTCACCAAGTCAGGTCTAGCAACATCTCCACATAACTTCTTGAAGTTCATTTCCATCAGAGTGTCTAGGGACTTGCATTCAACCATCCAAATCGTTCCAACAATTTCAAAACATATTTTCCTTGAGAAAGAAAAAACACCGGGTCTTTGCCACACTTCTAATCCTAGAAATTAATGCATCAAACCAAGATCCTTCATTTCAAACTCACAGGCCAACTCCTTACACTCGTGCATTCAGAGAAAAAATCAATAAATCGTCAACATATAAACCAAAATCAAGAATAAATCGTCAACATATAAAACCAAAATCAAAGGCATACCTTGGACCACTTTGAGGTAGAAGTTCGAATCAACATTGCTTCTTGTGAATCTAAGCTTCACCAGGTAACTATCAATGTGGGCATACCAGGCTCTGGGGGCTTGCTTCAAACCATAAAGTGCCTTCTTCAATCTACAAACACGAGTCTTCTTGCCTTGAACTTCGAAGCCCCATGGTTGTTCTACGAATACTTCTTCCTGTAGTATGCCACGGAGAAATGCAGTCTTCACATCTATCTGGTGATGAATCCATCCTTAACTGACAACAAGGGAAACAATCGATCTAATGGTGGTGTAGCAGGAAATAGGTGCAAATATGTCATCATAATCTTCTCCCTCTTTTTGAGAGAAACCTTTAGCCATGAACCTCGCTTTATATTTCTCAATACTTCCATCAACTCCATGTTGGATCTTGTACAACCACTTCGAAGTCACCACAAACTGCCCTTTGGGTCTCGGAACAACATCCCACACATCATTCTTCATAATGTATTCATACACTTCGGCGATAACATCCTTCCAAACCCGTTCTTTCACAACTTCTTCAAATGTGGGAGGTTTAGCTTGTATGATGTTGCTCATAGCTACACTGTATCTTTGGTATCGACATGGTTTCTTGCTTTTTCTAAAGGTTCCTTTGACAACAACATGTCTCTCAGCATCCTGTAATGTATCACGGAGCCAAAGGTGTCTCTTCCTAGTAGGGGGATCACATGGAGGGGGATCCAAGGGGTCCATAGGCTCCATGGGGTCATCACCAATATCCTTCTCATATTTCGACACAGAAGGACCTTCTAGTAGGTCCTTGTCATCAATTCTTCTCAACAAGAGGAGGTGGAGGAAGGTCCTGTTGACCACTAAAGTTGCACCTGATTTTTTTTAAAAGATTCCATGCCCAAGGATATTTCAGAGCATTCCAAGTACCTTACAAATCATTCATAGTTCCAGATTCCATCAGGGATTCTAAGCCCCTTTCTCTCTTCTTCTTCATTTTGTACTCAAATTCTTTTGCCCTGACGGGATATTGTAAAAATGTCACTAGCATAATGAATAAAGATATGTAACGAACCTAGGATGTTGAGACTCGATTAGTAAGCGAGTACACCTTGGAGTGTTTTTTTTAATTGGTTAATTATTCCCACTCTTTAGTGGGAAATGATTTTCTAGGTTTTTTCACTCAGTGCATACCCCAAAACCGGGGTGACGACTTGAATATCATGCTTCAAGTCCATCTTAAAGTCTAGGGTCAATGTATATTACCATGCTAGTTCATCTTAGAAATTTCATGGAATTTGACTAGGTCTAAGTAGGATTTTTTAATAATTAAAAATTTCTTGCAAAACATGGTTTTTTAATTAATTTCTATGTAATGATATAAATAAGTGGTCCTAGGAAATGTCTTGGGCGTGCGACTACTCAAAATTCATCCTCAGAGGCCCAACGTTATCTTAAGATCCGCTTTGAGGGTCAAAAAGCGACTATAGTACCTCAAAAGTCAATTTTTTTAATATTAGTGGCAAAAATGAGGAAAAAATTCAAAAAATTAATAATTGGAAAAAAATTACTATTTTTCTAAAGTAAAAAAAGAGTCAAACAAGTGACAAGGAAAATTCAGTGAAGATCAAAGGTGATGTGACAAGGAAAATTCAGTGAAGATCAAAGGTGATGTGGCAAGCCACGTAGGGCCCACTAAATAAGGTACAACTCATGTTCAAAGTCAAAGGGTGGTCAAAAGTGCTAAGCCAACATGTATCACGTTAGTTTCATGAAATACTATGTATGGCTAAAGTTCAGTTTGGATTTAATTTAAACATGGTGGAATTAAAGTGCAAGACATTATAAAGTTGAAACTTTAACAAAGTTAGTGGGGGACAAAATGTGTGACATGGCAACCACAATGGAGCTCAAATTAGCCAAGTCAACAAATCAGTTAAAGAGGTCCATGAATTATCAAAATGGTAGTTATAAATCAATTCATGGATTTGCAAAAGGAAAGTGGGGACAAAACTGCCGCTCCTCTTGATCTAAATGATATCCATATTAGATCTAGGAGGGTTTTACAAAAGAAATATCCCCCTGTTGTCATTAAAGAACACAAAGAGGATGAAACTCTTGAAAAGGAAGAAACTCCTCTAAAGGAAGAAATTTCTGCTAAGAAAAATGAAAATGAAATAAGACCAACTCCTGCTACTCCTTAAACATAACAACTCTTTATATCATGAAAAAACCATCCTTTCCTAGAGAGATTACAGATAGATAAAGGTGTAGAGAAACAATTAATTTTTCCAAATTATGACACGCTAGTTGAGTTAAAGAATATTTGCATTAAAATCCCTTTACTACAAGAAATAAAGGATATCACAATCCTTGATAAAACAATAAAGGAGATGTGTATCATAAAACTTGGTAGAAAAAGAAAATAAATACAAAATGTTTAACTCATTGGAAAAAATGCAGAACTTATGATGGAAAAAATTACAATTGAAAAAGATTTAAATCCAAAGTTTCCCATCGTAAAAATACATAGCAATAATGCTAAAATCCCAAAAAAATTAATTTATTTAGGTGAAACAATAAATGTTATGACAAAGAACATTATGTATGAATTACAATTGACTAATATTCAATATACTCCTACTATATTATATTTAGCCAGGTCTACTATCAAGCCAGAGGGTATATTAGAAGATGTACTTGTATCCCTAGATTCATGGGAATTTCCATTTGATTTCATGATATTAACACCAAAAACCAATCTGGTAGGTCATCCATTAACACTAGGTAGGCCTTGGTTAGCAACGACCGATGCATTCATTAGTTGTAGATCTGGTGACATGATCATTTTTATTGGAAATTCAACGAAAAATATTACATTATATCTTCCAACGAGAGCAATAACTGAATTAGGAAATGAAGAATGAATTATTGATGATGAATAAGAAGAATACAAAGATATTCAACCAATTTTGACTATCTCACAAGCAATGACAATTAAACAAAATGATGAGGAAAATCAATTAATGAATCTTATGAATAATTGTGATTTTTCACTATTTCTTAAACAAAATTTTCGTGTGCATATTTTAGAACAAAACTTTCAAAAAAATGTTGTATTGAAGATTTTTCATCATGATAATCTAAGCTATCATTAAATTCAATGGAAAAAAAATGGCAATACTTTTGTAGAAATTAGTCAAGGAAAAACATTAAATATCAATAATAACTTGGAAGAGTTTCGGAAAAAACAATTAATTAATATGTTGCAAAATAATTCCTTTTCATTTGCATGGGAATACAAAAACATGAAAGGAATCAATCCAAAAATTTTCATGCATCATATATATACAAGGGAATGTCAAACCTGTAAGACAACCTCAAAAAAGTATAAATCCTAATTTGAGGGAGATTGTTAAAGAAAAAGTACAAAAATTGCTTAATGTAAACTCTAACTATCCAGTTTCACATAGCCAATGCGTTTCACCATTGGTTATTGTGCCAAAAAAATGGAAAGTGGATAGTTTGTATAGATTATAGAGAATTGACTAAAGCAAATTTAAAATATCATTTTCTATTACCTCTCATTGATCAAGTTTTACATATAGAAAAAAAATATTTTTCTTTTCTTGAGGGCTTTAGTGGTTATAATCAAATTTGAATAGCACCAAAAGGCCAAGATAAGAAAATATTCACATGTCTTTGGGGTACATATGCTTATAGAGTACTTCCTTTTGGATTATGTAATAGATGTGATACATTTCAAAGGGTTGTATTGGGTATTTTTTCTGACTTAATCCATGATTGTGTAGAAGTATATATGTATGATTTTACTATTTATGGAAATACTTTTGAAGAAGCATTAGAAATATTAGAAAAGTAATTGTTATATGTCAAGAAACTAATATTTCATTGAGTATCGAAAAATTCTTCATGATTTTTAATGAAGTTGTTTTGGGGCATCATGTTTTCTGTTTTGGGATTAAGGTGATTTCAACTAAGGTTGAGGTCATTTCCAAAATTTTGGTACCTAAATGTCAAAAAGGCGTAAGAAGTTTTCTTGGATTTACATGTTATTATAGAAGGTTTATAGAAAACTTCCTGAAATTTGCTTCACCACTCTTTAAGTTACTCACCAAAGATTTTGAATTTCATTGGGGTTCTGCATGTTAGTTAGCTTTTGATTCATTAAAACAGAAAAATATCTGAAGCACCTATTCTAAGAGGGCCAAATTGGTCTCTCCCATTTCATATTTTATAGATGCTTCAGATACAAATTTAGGGGTTGTACTTACACAAAAAGACTCCTAACTCCTTGTACAATTTATTATACAAGCAAAAATTTAAATCATGTAGAGTTGAATTATACAGTCATTGAAAATGAGTTCTTAGCAATTGTTCATGCTATCAACAAGTTTATACATTATATTATTGGATATGATACTTTTGTTCACGTTGATCATTCTGCCATTATATATCTTATGACTAAAACAATAACTAATGGTCGAATTACTCAATGTATTTTATTATTACCTGAATTTAATATTACCATTTTGGATAAGCGAGGAAAGAAAAACATAATTTTTGATTTCTTTTTTGAGATCCAAAATTATAATACTATAATCCCTATATAAGCTAATTTTCTTGATGAACATATTTTTTGCAATATATAGTAAATCTCTTTGGTTTGTAGTTATCACTAATTTTTTGGCTTCAAGAAAGTTTCCTCCTTAATTATTGGCCAAGTAAAGGCAATGAGTTATCAGATCCAATGCACCTTATTCTTGGATAGAGGGAGAATTGTACTGAACATAAGCATAATTAATCATCATAAGATGTGTTTGAGAAGATGAGTTACCTAAGATACTTAAAGCATGTCACGATGAACCTTGTGGAGGGCATTTTTCCGATAAACATATTTCATACAAAGTCTTTCTTTCAGGATATTATTGGCCTTCATTTTTTAAGGATGCTAAAGAATATGTCAAGATATGTGATATTTATCAAAGGATGGGGAAACATGTTCATTTGGATGAAATGCATTTGCATCCATAAGTACTAATAGGTACTTTTGAGAAATGGGCTTTAGATTTTGCTGGTCCAATTAATCCTCCATTCAAACAAAAAAGATAAATGATAATAGATCAGGGTGCACAATTCACATCCTAGCTTGTTCAGAAGATCTGGGAGCAATACAAAATAAGACATCAAAAATCCACCTCACATCATCCACAAGACAAATGGATAAGTGCAATCTGCAAATAAATCTCTTGAAGCCATAATGACGAAGATCATGCATCTACATTGTAAGAATTGGGAAAAAAGACTTCTAGAAGCACTTTGGGCATATCAGACCACATGGAGAAATACCACTGGACATGCTCCTTATGAACTTGTTTATGGAAAACAAGTTCTACTTCCTATTGAGTTCCAAATGGAGACATACATGACAACATAAAAATTGGGGCTAAATATCTCTGAAGCCCAAAAGAAAATATTGACATAGCTAAATCAGTTAGATGAAATCAGAGAGGATGTCATTCAAAGGACAAATATAATCCAACAATAAAGGAACGAAAAAATTATAAACGTAAAAAATTTCAAACCAGGTGATTGGGCCCTTCTATTTGATTCAAAATTTAAATATTTTCAAGGGAAATTCTAAGAACATTGGTTAGGTCCTTATGAGAAAAAAATTGTTTTTGACAATGGAGCAGTCAGAATCAAGACTGCTGATGAGGAAATATTCGCTTTTCTTGTTGATGAGCATAGATTAAAACTCTATAAAAAAACCATTAACAAGAGAAGAATTTGTTCAAAATTTGTGGAAAAATAGAGTTGAAGTTGGTGGAAAGATGAGACCATTCTCCTTCACCACCCAATGCCATTTAATTCATTTTCTATCTAAAAAATACAATAAATAATAATAATAAATGTATACTTATGAAAACCAGCATTGTTAGCATAAATATACATGAAATCCTAGTTGAAAACCAATATTCTTGGCAATTTGGATTTCTCCCCTCTCCTTATATTTGAAGATTTTTGTTTCAAAATAACTAGTTTGAATAATTTATTTCTATTGTAATAAAGAAAATCATTACCAACAACAACATTAACAACAATCTTGTAGAAGACTTGGAGCAGTTTTTTCAATATTTTCAAACTGATAAAATTCCATAGCCATAAAAGCATTCAGTAGTTGATCGATTCTATTAGCAGTAGATAAAGCCTTATATTTAGTCTGACAAGAAATAAAAGAAACAAATCCGAGGTAACTTGACAGGTAACATAATGCATATTAGTCAATTTTGTTAAAGTTAAAATTATGGATCTAGGACATATGGACTTACCTATTATTTTAATAAAGCTCAAGAAAAATTCCCACTCTAAATAAGCCACATATAAAATTAATGATGGCACAATACATTCATACCCTTATCACACTACTCCTCTAATCCTAATGTTTCCATCCCACTCTAAAACATAAATTCAAAGGCATCAATGTAATCCCTTATAAAACATATGAGATTTTATTAAACAATTATACAATAATTTCATGGATGGAAAATCCTATTATCATCCATCACTGCCATACAATCCTATCATTATTTATCCTTCTGAACCATTCCTCCCAAATCCATTATTAATATTGCACCATCATCGATAACCTTCCTGTAGTAGTTGTCTTAAGGTATGTTCTAAGGTCTGAAATTTCTAACATTGCAATGGGTGTTGTCATCAATCATGAGCTTGAAGGAGAAAATTTTTTAGCAGCCTATCCTAGATGCAAGAAGCATTTAAGAAAGGAAGGGTGGTTAAATTTATTTGAAAAATTTGAAGGGAATGATGATGAGGATCTTAGGGCATTCCCAAGAGAATTTAATGGAGTGTAAGTTGAGATGGGAGACATCAGATTAAAAATCAATCATTTTCAGATGAAGCAACAAAACTTCCTGGAACTAGTCAAAATTGGTTTAAATTCAAGAAGCTCAGAGATGAATCATGGATATATTTATTGAAAAACCCTAACATGGACATCGCAACAAGGAAGAAATGTATCCTTTTATCGACATTTAGAAGAAAGTGGCAGAATTTGTTGTTCATTCTGCAAAATTTTATCACTTGCGAAGGAAGGCACGACGTTATTTTGTTCAATCACATCCGACTTTTGATGCATTTTATAAAAGGAAAGGAGATAAAATTTCCTTATTATTTACTCAATATCCTTAGAAAAACAACCTTTAATATCCAAAGAAATTCTAGAAATATTGATAGGCCCCTCTACCAATTTGGGCTAATTAAGATCCTTGTCGAGGAAAAATTGAAATCAAAGAATGATAATTGGAGGAATTTCTTAGCCATAAGTCATTTCATCGAGTTATTAGAGAAAGAAGACACTGGTCCAAAAATAAAAGGGAAAATAGGTAGGGTTTCATCAAACCCTAACACTGAAGAAGACAATGTACGTGAAGAAGAATTGCTAGTTCAAGGGACATAATCCATTGGACTTGCGAGAAAGAGGGAATTATAGCACCAAAGGATCCACCAATATATGGGAATGAATATTCACTTGAAGTAGATGAAACCCTAAATTTTCTGCTAGTTGACAAAGGATAACCATAAAAAATAAAATACAAGAGGAAATAAAAGGAAAAGGAAAATGAAGGTCAAAATAAAATTGTACCAATATCAAAAGGAAAAGTAGAAAAGGCAGTAAAAAGGAATCTAAAGGATAATAAGCAGAAAGCTATTACTATATCTAAATTTAAGGAAAATAAAATTAAAAGACATAGTTGTTAGGACACAAAGGAACCAAAAGGAAAAAATAAATGCAGGAGAATCACCAGAATCATGGCAAAAGGGAATAATGTTGTATCATCTGAAACTTTGTAGATTGCAGAACTTAAGGAATCAAAACCACTATACTTGAAGGAATAAGCCGAGAGGTTGATAAAATTCAACAAGTCTATGATTATTTCGATACTTTGGAGAAAGAGACACACAAATAAAAGGTAAACAAACCTTCTCTTATTTTTTAGCATACTTTCAATAATGACAATATAGTACATACTATTCACAGCCCTACAGATAATAATGATGTTCCCTTCTATATAGATAAAGATATTATCAAATCATTAAAGGAGGAAGCAACTGATTTAGAAGTTATAGAGAAACATGTGAAAAATGAAAATGAAATGCTCAAACAATAGAACCATAAGATACTTAGGTGAATGTACCATTGGCATCATAAAAACTCAAAGCTCAAAAACATCAACAAGGCATTTAAAAAAAAAATCAAGGTATTAAAAGAAAATATTTTAATAAGGAAGCCCATATGGTACTCTTGCATGAAGAAGAAAGGATTCAAAAGTAACTTGGATATTCTGAACCAAGGCTCTGAAACTATTCTATGAGTTACAATGTTGTCAAAATTTTGAAAAATTTTCAAACATGCATGCAAACATGCAACACCCTAATCATGGGAGAATGTTGGGCCGAATAAATAATATCCTTTTGATAGCTTCTTACTTGGTTTTTTTCCTATATTTAATAAAAACCCTCATAATATATATATATATATATATATATATATATATATATATTGTAAGTCAGAGGAATCAGCAACATCGAACAGTTTTTACACGCGAGGTGCGGGGTCAAACCCCTTGGCTACCACTATAACCTCTCAGGGACCGCCCAGCCTGCAAGAATGGCACCCAGATAAGACAAGGCTCGAACTCATGACCTGCTTGACAACACGAATGCCTTAACAGTGCATCCGCTGGCCACTAGACCATGCCCCTGCGAGCAACCCTCATAATATATTTGTTTTTCATCATCTTACTATATTTCATTGAATAATAAGCCATTTAACCTACAGATGACATAAAAAGGTAAAAGTCCAATATATTTCTAATTCTATATGTTTTAATTTATAAAATTAGGTTAATTTGCAAAGATTACAAACACTGACATATTCTACCGCCTTGATGACATTCTGTAGCTACATCCAAGTTTCAAATGTTTTTCGAAGTGAACAGGTCAAATAAAAATTTGCAAAGTGTCAAATAACTCCAACATGGTATTCCATCTGTTGGGAACAAAGAAAAGCTCATCAATTGACCACAATAGCTTGGTCAAACACTCGGTCAACCATCACGTGGCACATGGAATAGAGCAAGAATGTATCAAGACTACTATTTGGAAGAAAATCAACCTCAAGCGAGCATGAATAATCATCTTCAAGCTAAAGATCAACAAAGATAATGCTGATGTGTCTGAAAAATCCTCATGTGATTCGTTGACTCATCAATGAATTGTAGGAATTATAGCATTAAATGAAATAAGAAACTTAGTCATCATATATCTACTGATATTTACAACAATGGTTCTCTCCCATTTAGTTATTGTAAAATACAATATAAAAAGGACTTGTTGAAGAGCGAGAATAATCTTGCCATCATCTTCTCAGTGCAAAAAAAATTATTACTGCGTGCAGACAATTTTTAATTTAAATATCAAAATTGTCTCTTGTTATCATGGTGCGTTAATGAGAATGTTACATTAGTGATCATAAGGTTTCATGAGTTTTTTTAATATTATCTTTTGCACTAGTAGGAGGCCCCTATGGCGTAAGAGGATAATATAATCTTTTCACTTTACTTTGTTTTTATCTTGATCCGTTTTATTCTAAGTAAGAGTTCATATTTTCTCACTATTTTATTATCTTTTATAGGTTCTTCAAGCACTTGAATTAGATTTAAAAATACCCAAAACATTTTCCAATTATTCATACATTCAATTATTTACTTTTATATTCATTTTCACTCTTGCATTCATTGCTAATTTCACATCGGAAAATTTACACAAAATTCATAGACATATTATAGATTCAACATGAATAAATTCTAAGCTTTGAGAACACATATTGGGGATTTTTTATTCAAGTTTTTTCATGGTACTTTACATTTTCAAATCCTTATAATAGTTTTTCCTTGCTTTCATAAATAGTTGTATTTCTTTCATAAACATTTATATTGCTTCTTTAGATAATTGTCATTTCTTTCACGAATAATTGTTCTTGCTTTCATAATGTAAAAAATTATCTTTTTCGTCCTTTAGATAAGGATTAAAATGTTTCTTAGAATATATTGCTATCTATGATTTCATTAGATTAAATTTGCCACTTTAATTATTCTAGAATTCATTTCTTTCATAGAATAAACTGTCCTTGCTTTCACTGGATTAAAATTCAAATAACTATCTTTGTTTTCATAAGTAACCATCTTTAAATTGACTTTACTTTCATTTGTTCAATAGTTTACCTCATTAGAATCAAGTGTGTGTGCTCTAACTAGATTTCATATCATGAATATAATTTTATTGCATTCATATACTTTTATGTTTTAAGATTTAGGATTTTCCATTGCCACTTCATAGATTAATATTGGACTCCATTTGAATAGATTTATCATCCAAAAACTAGGATTAAACTAATATTTTTCCTCTCATAGTCAAAACTAATCTGATAACACATATAGTGTAGTGTACTTCATAAGTTTACTACCCTGGATTGACATTTTTATGTAAGTAACTTAACACCCAATTAAATTACCCATTAATACCCTCATTTGAACAACCATTTCCCAAGTGGCTTCGTTTGGTCCAAAGTGCCTCCATTGCACTTTGATTTGGTTGCCATACTTGATTTCAGAGTGCGATTTATCTCCGATCTAGAATGCAATATGGTTTTAGTTAGAATTATCCCTAGGATTGCACCTATATCATAGGCCAATCAACAACATGATTAACATCATGCACACACTTTTTAATAAAATAAATATGGAAAACATCATGGGCCTTCATGGCCACTGGCCCCATTCTTTCAATAATCTGAAACGGTCCACAAAATATGGGTGCTGGCTTTGCACAAGACCCAATTTTCAGTGAACTGTTTCTTGGTATGAAGTAGAAATAAACATGTTCCCCCACTTGGAACTTCGTGCATTATTTGCAGATTTGCATAACTTATTTTCTTGTCTTGACTTATTTTTAAATTCTGCCTCATAGTAGCTATTTCCTATTCCATTTCCTTCAGCATATTAGGCCCAAGAAATACCTTGTTCATTGGATCGTTCCAATTGATAGGTGTGTTACATTTCTTGCCATAAACAACCTCAAATGGACTCATTTTCTATGATTCCTAGTACCCATTGTTATAGGAGAACTCTACCAAAGGAAGAAACTATTCACACCTTTTAGGCGGATGCATAACACACAATCTAAGCATGTATTCCAATACCCTGTTAACTCTTCTAGTTTTCCCATATGTTTGAGGATGGTATGATGTGTTAAAATCCAAATCTGTCCCAAAACCAATAAAAAACGCTTTCCGAAAATTTGAGGTAAAATTTTCATCTCGATTTGAAATGATCTTCTTGGATATACCATGCAATCTAAATATCTCCTTTATAAAAATTTGAGCAATATCAATTGCCTTGTAAGTGGATTTAATAACTACAAGATGAGATACCTTGCTAAGCTTATCTACCATCACCATTATGGAATCATGCTTCCTATATGTCCTCGACATCTCAGTGATGATGTTCGTTGAAATGACCTCCCCCTTTCACTTAGGAATGGGTATTGGATGTAGTAATCTTGCTGGGTGCCTACGTTCCACTTTTACATATTGTCACTCCAATAATTTAGAAATATATTCGACCAACTCCTTTTTCATATTTGGCCAATAATATATCTTTTTCATGGCTATTAACATCTTCTAATAACAACGATGACTAGAATATGGTATTTCATAAAATTCATCCAATATGAACTTCTTCAAGTCACCTATGCAAGGCACATACAACCCGCCTTTAAATTTCAACATGTAGTCCTTAGCGAGGGAGAAATTCTTATTGAATGTTCCTTCTGTCTCTTTCTAAAAGCATTCCTTTATTTCCTGGTAATTCTCATCCCACTGCATTGCCTCTTTAATCCTCTCTTGGATGTTAACTTCACAAGTATTGATGGTTGTCACATGAGCCACCAATATCCTTCTGCTAAGTGCATCAACTACTTTGTTTTATTTTACTTTGATGAACTTGATTTGAAAATAAAATTCACTAATCAAGGATATCCACTTTTCCTATCATGCATTGAGATTTGGTTGATCAAATAGATACATCAACCCTCCATGATCTAACATCAAAACAATTTTTCTTCCAAGGAGGTAATGCCTCCATATTTTTAATGCACACACTATTGCTTCCAACTCCAAGTCATGGGTGACATAATTTCACTCATGCTCTTTCATATTTCTCGATTCATAACATGCCACCTGTCCTTCTTGCATTAGGACTCCACCGACCCCTTCCTTGCAAGCATCGATGTAGACCACATAATTTTGTTTTGGATATGTTATTCTCAATATTAGTGCATGCATGACAACATGTTTTAATTTCCTAAAGATAACCACACATTTTTTTGTCCATTGGATTTAATTCCTTTACTATGCAATGATATGATTAGATGTCCAATCCTTGGTAAATTGTGGATGAAAATCCGGTAATAACCAACCAATCCTATGAAAGATATGATTTTTATCACGTTTTGAGGAGTAGGCCACTCCATAATGGCTTTAATCTTCTTCGGGTCTATGTCCACTCCTTCCTTGGAAACAATATGTCCCAAATGCTGCACCTGTGACTGGAAGAATTCACACTTACTGAGTTTTGCACAAAGCTTGTGATCTCTCAACAATTGCAACACAGTTACTAAATATTTTTCATGCTCCTTTGCTTTTGAATAACCAAGACGTCATCTACAAAAACCACTACAAACTTGCCCAAATATTTTTTCATGCTCCTCGGTTGAGAACATTATTCATTAAATTAATAAATGTTGTTGGGGAATTTGTGGGTCTAAAAAATAGAACAAAAAATTCATAGTGCCCATACTTGGTTCTAAATGTCATCTTGTGAATATCCTCATATTTGATTCATACCTGATGGTACCCAGACCTTAAGCCGATCATTGAAAATATGAAAAACACTCTCAACTTATCAAATAGGTTTTCAATCCTTGGAAAAGGGTACTTGTTTTTAATGTTTAACTATTTATAATAAAAATAAAATTCTTTCTTCCTTACAAATAATAATGATGCTCCTTAGGGTGATACGTTGGGTTTAATGTACCCTTAGTCCAACATTTTGTTTAATTGTAATTTCAATTCTACTAGATCCGATGGACTCATTTGGTACGGAGATTTCAACACCAGTGCCGATCCTAGCACTAATTCAATAAAAAAAGTCAATTTCCCTCCTTGGTGGTGTAGGAATTTACAGGGTAAATTCCTTAGAACAAGAACCAAAGGTCACCGCTCACAAACATATCACAAATTAGTACACCAGTATAATCACGTGGTTAAAACCCTCAAAGAGGGAAACAGTCCATGGTCTGAGCCAACGCGGCCACTTCAGGCAATTTATTAATATAAAAAGAAAAGTTACATATGTTTCTCTCATAAACGGTTACCAGAAAAATGACCCTCCATGATCTTTAAATAGAGATCATGGAACAATCGGGTGTTAATCCATAGATCAAGTTTCATTAATGCCAAGGTGAGAGATAACCGTTGGATCACTACAAATCGTGACCGTCGGATTATAAGTTACAAATGTACATGGTAAAGAAACACACTTTACCTAACTCTACACTAGACTAAGTTATTCTTAACTATTTCCTATGTGTCGGAATATCCTAACATCCCCCTTTAAGAACAACTTGGGATAGGATTGAAGGATTTACAAAGGTGACACAAAAGGAGCCTATTTCCTATGTGTTGAAATATCCTAACATCCCCCCTTAAGAACAAATTGGGACAGGATTGAAGGATTTACAAAAGTGACACAATAGGAGAAGGAAGGAGGCATTAGAGCCTATACCCCTTAATGACAACTTTCTTGAACTCCAAGCATGGATCGAAGTTTGGTAAACTTCGCTTCTGTGAGAGCCTTCGTAAAGATATCGGCTACTTGATCATTGGTCGGACAATACTGCACTTCAAGAACACGATCATGAATGAGATTTCTGATGAAGTGTATGTGGAGTTCAATGTGTTTCATACGCTGATGCTGAACTGGATCTTTACATAGTTGAATGGCACTCTGATTATCACACCAAAGTGTAGTTGGATGCTACTGATGAAGACCAAATTCAGACAGAATCTGACGAAGCCACATGGCTTCCTTGCTGGCTTCAACTACGCCATGATACTCTGCTTCTGCTGAAGAAAGAGAGATGGCACTTTGTTTCTTACAAGACGAAGTAATAGGTTCTTAACCAGGAGTGAATACATATCCTGTAGTAGACTTTCGATCATTAGGGTCACCAGCCCAATCATAATCAGTGAAACCAATCAACAATGGAGATGCTCCTGCACTGGAATGAATCCCGAACTAAACTGTACCTTGAATATATCAAAGTATTCTTTTAGCTGCTTTCCAGTGACTTTCATGAGGTTGGTGCATAAACCGAGCGATAAGACCAACGACAAAGGAAAGGTCAGGATGGGTGTGGGTTAGATACAAAAGTTTACCAACAAGTTGATGATATAAGCTAGCATCAACTTCAGGGGTAGTACAAGTGACTGAAAGCTTGACTCTAGACTGAGAGGGAGAAGGGGCTGGCTTACAGTCTCCCATGTGAAAGTGATGTAGAATATCACATGCATACTTGGACTGAGAGAGGGTAATGCCTTCCTTGGATTGCAAGACTTGAATAACAAGGAAATAATGCAAGTGTCCTAAGTGTGTCATTTAAAACTTCTTTTTGAGGCTAGACTTCACATGGTTTATATGGTTTGGATCACTGCCAGTAAGGATAAGATCATCAACATAAAGAACAAGGATGGTGAAGGACTTACCCACTTTCTTGGTGTAGACAGTGTTGTCAGAATGATACCTAGAAAAGCCATTATCTAATAGAAATCTATCCATTTTTTCATACCAAGCTCGAGGAGCTTGTTTGAGACCATAGAGAGACTTCCTAAGGTGAAAAAAAAGGCTAGAGTCATTTTGGATAAAGCCAGGGGGTTTTTCCATGTAAATTTCTTCATGTAAATCTCCATGTAAGAAGGCAGATTTAACATCCATCTGATGGACTTCCCATTTAAAGGAAGCAACAAGGGAAAGAACAAAGCGGATAGAATTCATTTTGGCAACAGGGGAGAAGGTTTCAGTATAGTCAACGCCTTCAACTTGTGAAAATCCTTTAGCGACAAGATGAGCTTTATGTCTATCCACTTTTCCATCTGGTCCAAACTTTGTTTTGTAAACCCATCTGCATCTGAAAATTTTTCTTCCTTTTGGAAGAGGAACAAGATCCCAAGTATCATTCGCCAATAAGGAACGATATTCTTCATTCATAGCTTCATCCCAAGCTGGATGACCGGAGGATTCTTCAAAGGTTTTTGGATCAGGATTTTCTGGAACTTGAGCCAATAAGGAAGAAGCTCTTTCGAACTGAGAACGTGTACGTCGTCGATCGACAGGGTCACATGCAAGAGAACCTGCTACATCCCGAGTAGAGCGGACCCATCTTGGAAGCGGTGGAGTATAAGGAACAATTTCACGAGGTGGAGAGGGATTGTCATGCTCGCTGTCATCATTTGAACTAGAAGGAATGCTATTAAAAATAGAAGAGAGAGAGAGGTAGCACATATGCTGAATCAGGCTCGCAGGCCAAAGGTGGCACACCCACTGAACTAGGCTCGCAGGCTGACATATTTTCATCAAACTTTACATCTCTTCTAATGATTATATTTTTGGATTTTGGTTGAAGAAGTCTATATCCTTTGACATATTCAGAATATCCAACAAAAATATATTTTTCACTCTTAGGTTCTAAGGCTTTATGTTTCGTATCTGGAATATGGACCCAAGCATCACTTCCAAAAACATGAAAGTGACTTACATTGGGTTTGATTGAGCTCCAAGCTTCTTCTAGAGTTATATTCTTTCAAACCTTAGTAGGAGTGCGATTTACAATGTAATTTGCACAGTTAATGGCTTCTGCCCAAAAATTGAGACCAAGTCCTTTAGATTGAAGCATACAATTAGCCATTTCTTTTAAGGTGCGATTCTTCCTTTCAGCTACACCATTTTGTTGTGGAGTATATGGAACAATATGTTGCAATTGAATGCCATGCTTAGTGTAGAAGTTGATAAATTTGTTGTTAACATATTCTCTGCCATTGTCTGATCTTAACTTAAGAATTTGATGTCCAGATTGTTTCTCAACAAAGGCCTTAAAGGCTAAGAACATGTTAAAAACTTCACTCTTGAGTTTTAAGAAATATACCCAAGTGCGTCTGGGAAGATCATCAATGAAAGTTAAGAAGTACTTGCAACCAGAGAAAGAAACAACATGAAGTGGACCACATAAATCACTGTGCACAAGCTGCAAAGGGGCTGAAGCGTGCCAAGAGGCACGTTTTTCAAAACTATCCCGATGATGTTTTCCAAGTACACATCCGGAGCAAACACCATCTCAGAAAGATACCATAGGAAGGCCCGTCACCGTATTTTCCTTACATAGATTTTGAAGAGAGCGATAGTTTAACTGACCAAATCGCTCATGCCAAAGTTTGCTCACATCATCATTATGAGCAACAAAAACAGAGGGAAGACATGATGACCCAAAGTTGTCAAACTTATACAACCTTGTGGAATCATCAGCAATGCCAGTAGCTAAAATATGTTTAGGATCTTTGAGGTCCTTGATTACAACATCATGAGGTGAGAATTATACTATTTTCCCTTCACATGAATGAGTTATCTGATAAACAGATAGAAGGTTGCATGACAAGGTAGGAACACATAGTACATCAGTTTTATTAAACTGACCATTATCTAGATGAATGGTTCCAGATCCTACAACACTAAGAGATCTATCATCACCAACATAAATATGTTTGGTGTTACAATCATTTAAAGAAGAAAACATGGATTTATTTCTAGCCATGTGGTAAGAAGCTCCAGAATCAATGAGCCACACATGAGAAGGAGAAGAAGAAGATACATTTAATGCATAACCAGATCTTGATGCTTGACAACCACAAGCAAAAAGTGCCATGCCTGAAGATGAAGGTGAAGAGTGCTCCAAATTGATGTTGTACTTCTTCATTGCTACTTCTAAGGCTTCCATCTTCTTAAAACATTTGGACTCTATATGGCCATCCCGATTGCAAAAGTTGCAATGTCTATCTGTCTTCTTTCCTTTGTTTTGATTTGCCTTATTATTTTGGTGATTTGATTTTTCAGTTTGCGACTAAAATTGCTTAGGGCCCTTGTTTGGTTTAGGACCATATTTTTTAGGATGCAACTTCTTGGGATTCTTTTGATATGGTTGTTGTTGGGATGCTAAGGCTTTCTTAGAAGCTTTTCTAGCAGTGATAAGACCAAGGTGTAAAATTTTTCTTGTTCTCTTATCAAAGAATCACAAAAGGCATCAAAAGAGGGATTCTTGTAGGTGGTTCCTGAAGAAATGATGGCTTCTCTAGTGGAATGGAAGGCGGAAACAAATATAGATTATGTAGGGCCAAGCTTAGCAAGAATGCAATAGATGAGGCTACCATCATCCTTTTTGATCTTACAACCTTCTAAAAGAATTCCGAGGGTCTTGAATTTGGACAAAAAATCTTCAATGGAGGAGAAATTATTGGGGTCCAAAGTAAGCAACTCATTTTCAATCTGGTGGGCCTTGATTTGATTTTAAATGCCAAAATTTTTTTATAGCTTTTCCAGGGCTTCATCAAGGGTGTCAATGTCAAGGATATGAAATCAAAGATCTTAAGCAATGGACATTCCTATCAACCCTCGTGCTTGATCTTGTTTATTTTCCCATTTAGCAGCTTTATCATCATCAGAAGGTTTAGTTTCTTGTCTTGTGGCTATTATATAAAGCCCTTTACGTCTAAGTATATCTAACATGTGAGGTAGTCATTGGAAATAATTGGTGCTGTTAAGAATAACCGGGCATGCACTTTCCATTAAAAAAAAAAAACTGAAGCTGAGAAAAGCTGAAACTAACTACTCCAATGGAAAGATCTCGAAAAATTAGTCTGTTTAAAAAAAAAATGGCTCGAAAAACGGTTTCCGGATGAAGAAGTTATGCCTTTTGAAAAATCTGAGTTGTAGATGCCGAATAGTTATGGGAACGGGATGAAGTGCGGCTTTTTAAAAAAAAATTCCACCCGTTTGAACAAATTTTTTTTACAAAAGAAGCTTGAGAAGGAGACTTGAACCCAAGACCTCTATTCTCATAAACTAACCCCTCACCAAGTGAGATAGTAAAAGGATCACGTTATTGTATGAAAGGAGGAAGGGGGGGTTTGTTTATTTGTTTTTTTACTCTTCGGTTTGCGTGCCTTTTCCTGCACAAAAAAAAACACAAAAAACGAGCAAAAACAAAACGAAATGCAAAGCCTTACGACAGAATGTTAGATTTTTGGTTAGGCTTACCGACAACTATCACTTTTTTCACTATTTCTAATTTCCTGAGAACGTACAAAGACACAGGGAAAGAGCATACATAGAAAAAAAAGAAAATCCCTTTTTCCTGTTTCTGATTTCTCGAGATCGCATGCAGCGCACAAAAAAGAGTATACACAAAGAAGAGGGTATAGATCCGACAAATAAATAAAATCTTAATACCGAAAATAAACAGAAAAAACCGAAAAAAGTAGAACTATTAACAAATATAACTGCAAAATATATGTTTTATACCTCTAGATCTAAACCTTCATAACTTCGGCAGCCGGAAAACTTTTTGCATGAAACGAAAGGCTTCCCTCACTATAATATATGTTATGGACACAACCTAGCTATTTTCCAAGCCCAAAACTGTTTAGAAATAGTAGATCTACAAAACGGCATTCACATGCAGTCAAACCGGCTTCGGATTTTGATCAACAATAGACGCGGCCCTCAAAATAGCTCTGATAAAATGTAGGAATTTACAGGGTAAGTTCCTTAGATCAAGAACCAAAGGTCACCACTCACAAATAGATCAGAAATCAATACACCAGTATAATCACGTGGTTAAAACCCTCAAAGAGGGAAACAGTCCACGTCCTGAGCCAATGCGGCCACTTCAGGCAATTTATTAATATACAAAGAAAATTTACATATGTTTCTCTCATAAACGGTTACTGAAAAAATGACCCTCCATGCTCTTTAAATAGAGATCATGGACCAATTGGGTGCTAAGCCATGGATCAAGTGTCGTTAATACCGAGGTGAGAGCTATCCGTCAGATCACTACAAATCGTGACCGTTGGATTATAAGTTACAAATGTACATGGTAAGAAACACACTTTACCTAACTCTACACTAGACTAAGTTATTCTTAACTATTTCCTATGTGTGGGAATATCCTAACAAAGTCCTGGAATTTCTTCAAGGAACACATCCTCAAAATGTTTTAAATTAAGGTGTTCTTCCAAATTGTTGCTATTAATTTCTAATTGTTGGTCACTTACCATTAGGGGAATTTTGAGGTTAAAAAAGGGCTCCAAAATGAAAAATTCACTAACAAAATCAACTTTATGGGAACCATAAGATTCAAGATGATGGTGTCATCCCTAGGGGAGAATATTTTGGAGGGAAAAGAATAAAACTACTTTTTTTAGTTAGGTTTTTTTACTTATCTCCTTGTAGGTTTACTTAATTTTCAAGTATACACTCATTGGATGCAGAATTAGATTTCACATCCAATTAGTATCCACTATGCATACGTTTGAGTAGATCCACGTCGAGAAAAATTCAAAATACATGAAAAAAACTTGTTTGAAACACATTTTTTCATGTATTTTGAATTTTTATTGGTGTGGATATACTCAAAATTATGCAGAGTAGGTACTCCTTGGATGTAAAATATAATTCTACATCCAACAAGTATACACAATTGAAATTTGAGTAAACCCATAAGGAGATAAGTAAAAAATACAATAAGAAAATGCAATTTTCTTTATTTTCTTTTAAAAATTCATAAATATTATATTATTTTTTTTACTATTATTTTATTATTTCCTTAGGAGGCTTATTTTAGATTTCAAAATTCCCCTAATGACAATGCAATGCACAATTCACACCCCTTCTAGCTACATCGCTTCATTTGTAGTGCTAAAATTTATTGAAATGCCATCGTCTTTATTTTTCCCTGTAGTGTCACCTTTTCCCCCTTGTTTGTGACAAATTCAATTGATTTACTTAAGCAATCAATTTTGGTTTTATGGCCTGCCAGCCAATCCACATCCAGTAACGCATCGTATGAGCCAAATGGTAATAAATTTAGGTCTACTTTTGTGGGCATGCCATTTATTTCTACTGGGCATGAACTTACCGCATTTTTGACTCGCCTCTTAGTTGCCATTTCTAACTGCACCATCCATGAAATTCATGGGATATTATCTGGAACACAAACTTTTATGAAAATTATGGACTTACATAACTGAAATTGGAGCTAGAGTCAATCAAAATTGAAATAAACTAGTTATTGACTGTACCTTGCGTTTCGATTATTGAGACTTGTGATAAACCTGTCTATTGTCCAACACGACATATATTTGTTGCATGATCCACGCCAAATTTATCACTGTCTCCACTACTTGTACATATTACAACCTTGGACTTCTCTATTTTCTCTGAGGGGAATCCCTCTGTAAGTTGTTTTCTCCACAAGTGCAAAATACTAGGGGTGCTTTCATGGACCTCTCACATTCCTCTCTTGTCAGCTTAGTGAGTTGGTCCTTATTGGCAGTAGTGGTTTTCTACTAAAAATCACCCTTGGAAGAAGTGGAAAAATCCATATTTCCTCTTCCTGACCGATGTCCTGCAGACTTTTTCCCTTTCCCTTTAAAAATGAATTTTCCTTTTTCCTTCCATTCCATTCGAGATTCAGTCATATGCTTGGACTATTCATAAAAATACTTCAACTTCCTGATGGCATCCTCCAACATCTTAGGATCATTGAATTATTATGTCCCCAAATTATTTTGGAATCCAACTAAGGTACCTCTGGATATTTTCTTTCTCATCCTTGAGGTAAGGCACATACCTCGAAAAATCCAAGAACCTGGTTGTATTTTCATCAGATGATAACTTCCATAGTTTTTGCTCATAGAATTCCTTGTCCTCGATGTCATAGTACGTTTTAGATAGGTGATTTTTCCCAAAATACCTCTAAAATATCCTCTAGGACAACTATTTTTCTCTGATATCTTTTACATTCCTCAAATATTCCCACCAAATATTAGCCTTTCCCTTAAGGATGAAGATTGATACTCTTTACTTCATCATTCTCAGAGTAATCATGCACCTTGAAATACTTCTTCATTCCTAGTACCCATGCCTCTGCTTCCTCAACCTTCTTAACCTCTCCATCAAATGCATGAGGATTTTCCTTCTTAAATTCTTCCAACATGAAATATTTTTCTTTCCTTTTCTGTTGATGATGTATTTTAGTTACAATGCTAGACAACCGCTCATGGCTTCCTGTACTCCTCTCTAGAGTATTAAGTGGATTTTCACCTCTCACTATATCCTCAATTGCATGCCTACATATTTTCTTGGATTTGATACCTTCTGCACCATCAATATTCAATTCATGCTTCCAAATTCTTGATGAACCCATGCTTAAACTTGTAGCTGACACCTAGTTCATGTTGTTTTTGTATTTGCAAATATGATAGGATTTGTATTATGACTAAACTTAATTCTGCCTTATTTTCTTGAGCTTTGACAATATTCTCATTGTTAGCCTTGTAATTCCTTAATTCAACCCCTAAAATTATGAGGGTGCCCATCTAGTGAAGGAAGTTTTCCTCTCTCCTCTTTCCTGCTGATTCTTCCTCATGACAATGCTAAGATCTATCCATGCTGTACTATGTCATTTTTCTATTCATTCCTTCTTATGTGTTGCACACACACATAAAATTTAACCAAAAATATATAATAATAACATATTTACCCATTGCCTTGGTAAATATTCAATAACTATATGGATATGAGGCTATCTAGAAAATCAAATTTCAAGTCAGTATGCTAGTTAGAAAATAATTAACATATCAGAATCAACACTTGCATACATCATGTAGTTCACAATAAAAATTTCACAAGCATCACATATTACACACAAAAACCAATCACTATATATTTGTACACCTTGTAACCAAGTTAAAAATTATCCTTCTAGGCCCATTAAGTCCTATTCCTAAACTTGGGCACTATGATACCACTTTTTAATGATCCCTTCCATCCCCTTGGAGTCTTCCATGCTGAATGGGAGGTGTTACTTTCAATTAACCCAACTCCATGGTCTCACTATGGAAATGGGGTTACAAAATTCCTCCTTTCCCAAAGTTAGCAAGAATAAATTTGTATAACACCATCATGTTTGACTTGTCAATAGATTTCTAGTGACATAAATTTTATCTTGATTTGATACTCGAATCAGATGTTATGCTCATTTAAATTTTGATAATTTAATCACTACCACATAGTCAATGACATGCCATGTGGTGCTCACGTGGAAACCCCACCTCATCCAGGGGTTACACGTTACTCTGGGTTCTACCATGGCTATGTCTAGGTACATGTGGCACCTACCACATCACCTAACCCTTGGACCACAAGTTTGTCCCTAAGAACATAAACCCATTTATTCATGTTATATCCGGGTTATAAAGAAATCCTTCATTCCCTTGATTTCTCACGTGGAAAATATTCTGGACCTCTAGATTCCTAGATATCTTCATCATTATTTCCAATCCACAATGCTTATGTGGACCTTACCCACATTTGGATCTTCCACGATGCACATATACATAAAATTTTCGGATGTCTGGATTCCCAGACACATCTAGCCATCCAATGCATATGGCGCCCAACTACTCCTGGATATTTGGCTCGACTCACTCATCCGACCTCATGAGGTTTCCCAAAATTGGTCCCCACCCTATAAATATCCAGTTCACCCCCTTTTTGATTGCATCCGACTCATCCAAATCTGGTCCTACAACAACATACCACTCGAAAAAATTTCTAGATACTTGGATTCCTAGATGTGTATGGATTACCTGCAATACATCTGGCCTCAATGCCTATTTCGAGAATATTTACCAGAGCTCAAATAAGGATGATTTCGAGCATTTTTAGACTTAAAATATTTCCAAGTATTTTGGGGAAACCGTCCATGTTTCCTTTAGGATCCTCGCTTTTCCCAAAATAGCTACATCCACAAGAACACATTCTTATACATAACACAACTAAACAAAATGCTAAACATAGATAAAATACAATCATAAAGGTATAAATCTACTTGCCAGTCTAAAATTGAAAAATCCCCATCCATGACTAACAAAACACTATAATTTAATTTATAACAACACCAAACGCTTCAAAAGAATGGATTTGGACATTTCCATTAGATCCCTTGATGTATCATGCACTTCTCCAGTATTGGTCCATAACTAGAAAGGGTAAAAATTAGTTTAATACCACATAAAATCCATGAAAATTATTAGCATGCCACATACAATACTATAACAACATAAATTCCTTGATTCTAAAATATAGACTCTCCTTAACAGTTGTAACACCCAAACCATGGAATTACATACACCATAACAATTTAAGTGGGTTCGTCAGATAATCATACATACTCATTTTAAGTAGCCCTTCAAATTAAGGACATATCAACAATTACATGGATCTACAAGTCCCTTACAACATGAAAATAATCATACAACCCATCATATTGCAATTGCATAAGAACACATATTCCTTCATTAACAATGTTGATCGTTATGAACCCAACTCACAAAATATAAGAAAAGATAGATCAACAACTTTGAAATAAGCCTCTTCGAGAGAGAAAAATCCTTTACATTACATAAATGAACAATTATTGGATGATTCAAATGACAAAACCTCCTTTCTATATATAGGAGTCCATGGGGTCACAATATAATCCTAGTTGAATTATCAATAATAATGTAAGGGCACAACAATAACAAAAGTGGGCTATTATGGGGCACAATAATAACAATATGGGGACTACATGGGTACAAAACTAACAATAAGAGGGCTACACTAACAACAATAAGGGAATACACTAGTAATATAGGGCCCTAACATGCCCCTCTCCTTGAAAAGAGTGTTGTCCTCAATGCTTGAGTAGTTATGGATGCTTCTGTATAAAATTCTCATCCTCCCATGTGGAATCTTCAGTGGGTAAGTTCTTCCACATGATGAGATAATCTGAAATTGATCGATTTCGTAGCTGTCGAGTTCTTGTTTCCATGTCTGCTTCAGATTCCAATATTATTTTTCCTTCCTCATCAAGTTCTGGGAATATTTTTTGAACCGGAAGTTTGTCACCTATAACCTTCTTTAAACATGAAACATGGAAAACTGGGTGCACTCGAGAAGATGCATGAAGATCCAATTTGTATGCCATAGTACCAATCTTTTGCAACACCTTGTAAGGACCATATTACTTTCACGATAATTTATTATCATTATTAGCTTTCTTGAGGGACATTTGTTGTATGGATATAGCCGTAAAAATACCCAGTCGCCTAGATCAAAACTTCTCTCACTACGATGTCGATCTGCCTGTGGTTTCATTCGATCCTGTGCCAAATTTAGGTTATCCTTTAAGAGTTGGAGAACTTGTTGTTGATGCTCGATGTGATATTCCACTTCTTGAACCTTAGAATTTTCTCTTAAATATGATGTTATGGACGACGGATAATGTCCATAAAGTGCCATAATGGGGTCATTTTTGCTGCAGTGTGGAAGGAAGTGTTATACCACCATTCAGCCAGAGGTAACCAATTGACCCATTGCGTTTGTTTATCAGATAAAAAGAAACAAAGATATCCTTCCAAACATTTGTTCACTATCTAAGTTTTCCCATTGGATTGAGGATGATAAGATGAGCTATGAGCTATGAGCTAGTTGAGTACCCAAACAAGAAAATAATTCCATCCAAAAATTTCCAATGAAAATGGGATCTCTATTGGTTACAATAATCTTTGGGTTTCCATGTAGCTTTTGATTTGTTTCCATAAATGCAGTAGCAACTTTACTCACTTTAAATGGATGAGATAATGCACAAAAATGTGCATACTTGGTCAGTCTATCAACTACCACCATGACGACACTATTTCCTTCGGACTTAGGTAAACCCATGATAAAATCCATTGAAACCTCCTTCCAACGTTGACTTGGAATGGATAAAGGCTGTAGCAGACCTGGGGTCTTAATTGTCTCAACTTTATTTTGCTGGCACACCAAACATTCCACCACAAACTTTTGAATAATAGATTTAAGGCCATCCCAAAAAAATTTCGTCTTCACCCTGTGGTAAGTTTTTAAAAATCTCGAGTGTCCTCCTAAGGGAGAGTTGTGAAATTCCAAAAGAATATTTTTTTTTAGTTGGGAATTCTGACAAATATATAAGCAATCTTTGTACCATAAGGAATCATTTTTCCAACTAAATGTATAAGATGTACTAGGATCTTGTTGCAAATTTTGAATAAGTGTCCATCCTTCTTCGTCATTCTTCCATTCCTCCCTTGCTTTGGTTATCCAATTTGGTTGGATAATAGAAATGGCACAAAGCAATGCTTGCACATCCTCATCCTTTCTTGAGAGAGCATCTGCAACAACATTTATCTTCCATTTTTTGCAGATGATTTCAAAGTCATAAACCAACATATTTGTGACCCATTTTTGCTGCTCTTCTGAAGATAGACTTTGTTCGAAATGATATTTAAGACTATCATGATTATTTTTTACCTTGAAGTGTCTTCCCATTAGGTAAGGTCACCATTTCTTTAGTGCATGTAGTATTTCCAACATTTCCTTCTCATCAATATATTTCTATAAATAATTTCATTTGATTGGACGACTTTCAAAATCAACAGGTCTTCCTTCTTGCATTAAAAAAACACCAATTCCATTTCATGAGGAATCACATTCCACAAGAAAGTTTTTTGTGAAGTATGTTGTAGCTAAGACCGGTGCTTGGAACATTGCCTCTTTAAGATGTTCAAAGGCTTTAGTTGCTTCAGGAGTCCATGAAAATGCATATTTCTTCAATAAAGTTGTTAGAGGTGCTGCTATTCTCCCATAATTCTTAACAAACTTGCGATAATACCATGTTAACCCGAGAAATCCTCACAACTGCTTTATGGTTGTGGGGAATTTCCATTCCTTAATGGATTTAATTTTGTTAGGGTCTACCTTAACACCCTCCCGAGATACAATATGACCCAGATATTCCACCACTTGTACTCCAAAGAAACATTTGGATGTTTTTTCATATAATTGTTTCTCCTCCAATATTTTGAGAATCTTGTCAACATGTTGAACATGATCCTTCCAAGATTTGCTGTATATTAGTATATCATCAAAAACTACTAACAAAATTTTTCTAAGGGTGGGTTTGAAAATGGAATTCATCAACCCTTGAAATGTAGAAGGTGCATTGGTAAGGCCAAAATGCATGACCAAAAATTCATAATGACCTTCATGAGTTTGAAATGCTGTTTTCAGAATGTTTTCAACCTCCATTCTAATTTGATGATATCCTGAATGAAGATCCAACTTGGTGAAATAAATTGCTCCTTGTAATTCATCCAATAATTCATCAATCACACGAATGGGAAATTTATCTTTAATAGTGAGCTTATTGAGCTCCCTATAATCCGGAAATGCACCATGATCCATCCTTCTTGTGCACCAATACTACTGGAGCAGAGAAATAACTTTGAATAGGTTGAATAATACGAGCCTCTAGCATTTCTGAAACCATACGTTCAATTTCTCTCTTTTGGAAATAATGATATCTGTAAGGCCTGATGTTTGGAGGAACACTTCTTAGAATCAAATGAATAACATGATTGTGATCATGAATAGGTGGGAGTCCTTTGGGAGTTTCAAACACCTTGAAATGATTGTCCAAGACTTTTTGGAGATCTAGAGAAATAGATGATTTCGATGTTGGAACTTCTAGTGAGCATAATTGTCCAATTATGCCTCATTGTTCTTTCATCAGAAGCTTTGTCATGACATTAGAGCTTATTATCATTCTTGGCTTCCCTGCGATACCCCGTAATTCAACTTCCTTTCCTTCCGAAAATTATTTCAATAAAAGTTCTTGAAAATTAAAATCTACCGTCTCCAAAGATTGTAACCGTTGTAATCCTAGTACAACATTAACACCACCCTTGGAATGGAAATAATTTGACTATTCAATGCATATTACCCCATGGTTAGCTTGCTATTATGGCACTTTTGAGAGCAATTTATAGTTCCTCAATTTTCCACCATCACTTGACACTCTAGTGCTGGGTATAGGAAGCAATTCAATTCCTTGGCTACCTTAAAATGAATAAAATTATGGGTACTACCCGAATCAATAAGTACTATTACCTTTTTCTTCTTGATATGTCCTTCTATCTTGAGAGTTTGAGGAGTGGTAATTCCTGCCAATGCATTATAGGATATGGCCAGATTCATTTCTTCTTCCTCTAGGGTTGGTTCCTGGTGTATATCCTCTCATTTTGAAGTTTCTTGTTCCTTTTCTTCCCCCTCTTCATAATCTATGTAAAATAATTTCTTTTCAGCACACTTATGACTTTTATT
This sequence comes from Pinus albicaulis, assembly GCA_034641835.2. NCBI lineage: Eukaryota > Viridiplantae > Streptophyta > Pinopsida > Pinales > Pinaceae > Pinus > Pinus albicaulis. Next base: position 891,575,870 of record CM076578.1, read on the forward strand.
ATATTTTCTATCACAACTAAAACAAATCCCTTTAGATTTTTTTTCTTTTAATTGTTGTGGTTTCAACCTTGTAGGTCGTGGAGGTCTAGGAGTAGCAATACATCCACCTTTATAGTTGTGAGTGGTAGGATTTAATTTTTCTTCCCAACCTGAATGCCTTCTCCAATGTATCATGTTCCCAAAGGTGAACCTCATGTTGGATGTTATCCTTTAGGGTCCCTGTGAAGAAATCAATCCTATGTTCCTCTCGAATATTACTTACCCTTATATTCAATTTTTGGAAATCCTCAATGTGCTCCATCATTGAACCCTTTTGTTTGAGATTTATCAATTGGCTAAAGAAGGTGTTTCTCTTTGTATCCTCATAATGTGTTATCATTTCCTCCATACAAATTGACCAAGTGATCAGTGGTTTATGAGAACAAATCCATCGATACCATACAAAGTGATTTTTTTCTAAATATAAAGCTGCAATGCATACCTTTTGTGTGTTTTTCATATTATGGAGCTCAAAGTATTTCTCCATTTGTAGTATCCAAGTTATCGGATCCTTGCCATCAAACTTCCTCATATCTATCTTTGGAATATAGTGGGTCTTAAATCCAACATTAGAGTCTATGAAATCACGATTAAAATTTCTTTTGTTCTCATCATGAGTTTCCTCTACTACCTTTTCTCCATTAGGAAGCTTTTTTTGTAGCAACTTTGCCAAACCTTCCTTCAAATCTTCCATGTCTTTCTTCAAATCTTCCATGTTTCCTTCTATACCATTGATCCTAGCTTCCATGCCATCCATATTAGCTTCCATGCCATCCATCTTAGCTTCCATGCCATTCTTCATACCATCCATCTTAGCTTCCACGCCTTTTTTCAAACCATCCATATTAGCTTCCATTTCATTTTTTGTTACTCCTTGCGAGAGCGAAATTTGTTGCACTTGGTATTGTAGTTTTGATATATCATGTTGCACTTCTTCCTCTTCATGAGTCATAGTAGATAATTATGAGGGTTTAATGGGTGTTGAATTATTTTTAGGGGGCATTTTAGAACCCAATATTGATATCTATGCTTAAATATGCCCTTGGAATGACTTCAAATTGATTTTTCAAACAAGACTTATGCATTTTTAAAAAAAATACACACCTTTTTCTTGCTTTTGAGGAGCTCGATATTGAAACTGATGTATCTATGTAATTTCAGATCCCCAAGGTTTTATCTTTGATCCTTTAGTAGCCCTCCGAATCTTCTTTCCAATGCCACATGTTTTACCTGATTTGGATTCTTTAAGGCAAAGTTATGCACAATCTCCCACAATGACCTAATTATGGACTGCTTCAGTAGAGAGAACTTGTACGACGTACCACATGTCATTGTTTCCTCATTCATCTCTGAAATCAATATAAAGGAAACTGCAGTCCGTTTAATTTTGATCACTTTTTACAAAATTCCAATCTGATGCTCAGAGAAAGAGTTATTACGATTTTCCCAATGTCATCTCTTTGAGATGAAATTCAGGAGCCTGCAAAAACCCTAACTTCCACAGATCATATCTCCATAAATATTGTGAACCAAGATCTGAAAATTTTCCACGAAGTTCCTCTAGATTTCAGCACAAATGAGCTTTTTTTAGCTTCTGAACCTTTGTATAAAAAAAATTATTGCAAAAATTCCATGATGACCTATTTGAAGCAGCGAAACCCTAGAATCCAAAGCTCTGATACCAAATGTTATGAACCCAACTCATAAAATAGAAGAAAAGATAGATCAATGGCTTAGAAATAAGCCTCTTCAATGGGGAAACCTCCTTTACATTACATAAATGAACAATTCGTTGATGATTAAAATGACAAAACCTCCTTTCTATATATAGGAGTCCATGGGGTCACAATATAGTCCTAGCCAACATAACAATAATAATGTAAGGGCACAACAATAACAATAGTGGGCTATTATGCGGCACAATGATAACAATATGGGGACTACATGGGTACAACAATAATGATAAGGGGGCTACAATATCAACAATAAGGGACTACACTAATAATATAGGGCTCTAATATTGATGCACTCATTATTATATAATAACAAAATTTATAAATTAAGTGCAACATATATACATAAAGAATACACGTAAGCAACTTATTCAACTCTCCACCCAATAATAGGCCAATTATATTGCTATTCCTTGCAATTGACCACCCCCTATCCAGATTCAAAGCTCGAGGAATGAAGTGATCAAGGGAATTTCACATCAATACTAGTCAAATAATTAATCAAGAATGGGAGTCCACTTTTAGCTATTTTTTCAATTTCCTCCAACAATAAGCACCACAGTGACCCTTTGTCCCAGTTAATCAACCATAAGAGTTCATCCAAGGTCTAGTGAGAAAAATTTAGTTACATGAAAATGAATACACTACAAGGATGGTTTATCAACTGGTTCTATAAGCTAGCACTATAGTATTCAAGAGCCCACTACCAGGTGGTTTATTGTCTTATGGAGCCAACACATAAGTGGGTTATCAACCCTTTCAGGGAGCACCTAGGTGTCTAATATTTCCAAGTTTTTTATCAACCCCATATAGCATCTCAATGGTTTATCAACCCCAAGGCTATCATTATGTGTTTCAACTCCACTGAACTCTCTCCCAGGACAATTGAATCACAAACATGCACTCTGGCTTTAAAAAAGACATGGAATTCTGTCCCAACACAACACACAGGCTAGAGAAAAGTTATTTATCCTTGATATATATCCACATCCATTGCCTATTTCCATGCTCTGCTTTATCTTGCATTTTTTATTCTCTATTCTTTATCTATGAGTTATCTCTTTCTTGATACCACTACGTAGTCTGTCCCTGTGCATAACTCAAAATACCCTCTCCCTATCTCCCGTTAGGATCACTTCACATACCTTTTTGCATATGTGTTGACCATGTTCACACTTTCCACGAGAACCAATATTGCATGGGCTCGTCCTTCACTTAGGAATCCCATTCCTAAATTCAATGCTTGTAGTAAACAACACCATAAATTTATCAAGGAGATAGGTGGTGAAATAAATATAATGAATTAGGTTTGCAAGCTACTCTTCCTCCTCAAACCTCTGAATTTGTGTTGATTTCCCTTAGCCAGTTAATGTTTACATTTCCACATCATATACATGAATTATAATTCATAGAAATATTTAGAAGAGGAATCACAAAAAAAATATCACACCCCATGGGCCACATAACTTATTATCATTATTTTTACAAGTTATTTGGAAATTTCTTAGTATATAAAGAGATAATAACATTAGCATCATTTGTTTTTATGTTTTTGTTTCATAATTTTAATTATAATTAAAAAATTTCTCAGTATTATTTTGCTATTGCTTTACTCTAAGATCCTATTTCCACCACATGTCAATTAGATTTATCATGAGTAGTTGAGAGGAATAATTGTTATCCTTCCTACCTAGTTTCAATTCCCCCAAATAATAAGACAAAATTTGATATAATAGTTTAGAGACTTGATGTAATTAATGAATAAACATAAGCATGTATACGCCTCATATAAAACATAAATATATTTATATACAAAAAAATCCTATTTCCTCCGCAAACTAATCAATTTTTAATATTTTACACGCTTTTAATTTATACAAATTTTTTAACGCTATTTAGAAGTTTATTTTCATATATATATACAAAGATATCAACAGTATTTAAAAATTTGCATTAATATATAAAACATATCTAACATAATTTATTTCATCTTCTCATTTCAATATTTTGCCTTGAAGTCCAAATTCTCTCAACATCAAAAATATTTAGAGATACTTCATAGTTGTGATTGAATTGAAAAAAAATTAATTTTTACTTCTGGAAATGTGTGCGCAAATTTTAAAAGAAAAACAAAATGAAACTTATGACCTTGTTCACTCAAAATGACGTGTTTCATATTTTTATTTGGAATTATTGATATCAATGTTTAAAGTCTAATGTAAATTACCAAAGCTAAATAATCATTTTGACAAGAACAAATCCTGCAAGCAGCTGTAGTCCTCGCTAGTTTGACAGACGATTTAAAAAGTCAAATTTCCACTGTAACAAAGAAAAAAGGTTTGATTAGAGCAACATAATTAAAAAATTCATAAAATTCAGACTCATGTTTTTTAGTTATTTTAGGACATTTTAGAATCCAAATAATGATAATGAGGTTTTGAAGAAAATCTAAACGATTGTTGCCATATGAAAATAACCGTTATATGCGGCGTTGTTGTTTAGCATTTTCATTTATGCAAAAAAATATGAAAATAAGTGTTATATGCAGGGTTGTTGTTTAGCATTTTTTATTTATGAAAAAAATAATGGATAGTAATTATTGAATGTTTGAAGAAATTTATAAATTTAATAATGAAAGACGTTTGAATATGACTGAAGGGAAGTAAGGAAAGTAATTAATGGACTAGATAACTTTGAAGCAAAATAGAGATATGTGCATAGATAATTTTGGACAAAACATTAAACCCAATATCGTTGTTTTATTACAAAAGTTAAGAGAATTTTATTCGATTTTTAGCTTATGAAATTATCTAAATAATGATCATTAGTCTCACTAGAGTTGCATTAAATGAACAAATTCATAAATCTGATAATGAAACACATTTGAATACGAAGAAAAGTGATTAATGGACTAGATAACCTTGGAGCAAAATAAAGATAGGTGCATAGATAATTTTGAATGAAACATTAATCTCAACACCATTGTTTCTTACAAAAGGTAATAGTTTTATTGAAATGTACCTGTGCACATTTATTCCATTTTTAACTTATAAAAATATCTAAATAGTAATCATTAGTCTCACTATAATTGCATTAAATAATTATTTACAATTAAATGGAAATTAGATTAGATGTATTATAAATTGATTTTTCAAAACTTTATGATGAATTTTTTTATTAAAATGATAATAAAATTATTTTTAAATTACTATCAATATTTATTTCTAATATTTATTAATATAGATAAGATTAATATTTTGAAATGTACTTGTGCTCATTTTATTCTATCTTTATCTTATAAGAATATCTAAATAGTAATTATTAGTTTCACTATGGTTGCATTAAATAATTATTTAAAATTAAATGAAAATTAGATTAGATATATTATCAATTGAATTTTCAAGACTTTATGATGAAAAAGATTATTAAAATTATCATAGCTTATTTTCAAATTACTATTAATATTTATTTTTAATATTTTTTTTTCTGAATTGGACTAAATCTATTAATCGAAAATATGATACAAGATGGTGATACAATCAAGAGGGACAGAGAGCCGGCAACCGGCAATGATAGGACTATCAACCTCGGTTCCGGAAAAGTGAAGCAAGCAAAGAACAACAACCAAAAACTGGAAAGCTAAAATACTGATCTCTACCCAGAATGGGTAGAAGTCTCAACACGAAGCTTTTTCCCTTTCCTTTTTATGACTTTGACCCACCCATCCAGGGGCGAATGAGCAACAACAACTTGAAGACTGGGGTCCTCCGAGGGGGGCCCCTCCTTTTCTGAATCTGAGGAGGAGGTCAAATGCGCACGTTTCTGGGCGAAGGCTAAAACGGAGGGCTGAGCCGGTCCATCGTTGGAAAGAGCCCCAGCTTGAGGGGCCAGATCCAAATCAGCGTCGCTGGCTTCATCTTCAGAGCTAGAAGAGTCAGAATCCACGACAGGAGGTGGAGAGCAGGGAGCCCATCGTTTGGATTTGTGCTTGGAGAGGTTATCCTTTTTCTTTTTTGCCGGGAGAGAAGGGCAGGTGGACTGCAGATGCCCTGTTTGGTGGCAATGTCGACATCGGAAGGCAGTATTTTCGTAATCTATTGTCTGGGTCCAGACAAAGTCGTTTAACTTGAGAATGATTTGGTCTGGAATCCCCTTACTTAAGTCCAGCTCCACACATATTCTGGCATAAGTGTAGAGACCTATTCTTTCCCTCGTGTAATCCCCCGTAATGAAACTGCCCATTTATTTTTAATATTGATTAATATGGATAAGATTAATATTTTGGATCATTAATTTATTTTTAAATTAATATTAATATTTATTTCTAATATTTATTAATATAGATAAGATTAATATTTAGGATCATTAATTTATTTTCAAATTAATATTAATATTTATTAGTATCTACGGATAAGATACATTATTTAAAATAACAAAAATATAATGTAATGACACATTTGTATTTCTTCAAATAATTGAAAGGGCTTGTCATTTTCAAAATGATTGAGGACATTTGAGTGAATTGATAAAAAATACTAGTAGACATGTTACACCATGATGAACGTTCAACCTCGACGAATCAATATGATCAACTATGTTTTCTCCTTAGTGTCTTGCATCGCTATTCTAGTGACACATAGTTGTCTATCGACACAACATAATAGTCTGGACGACAATTTTTTGCTGGATTCCGGTAAAAATAAATTCAAAAATTTAGGTAGTTGGAGTGTTTGAATTGCATTTTTGATAGTGGAAATGGATTCAACACTATCAAAAACCCCCAGGGCACCCAAAATATTGAAGTTTAACAACTGTAAACAAGATTCTGATAAATCTTTGCCAGAATTTCTTAAAATCTTACTGGAATTTCTGGGTTATTCTGTGGGTTTTTTAGACTACGACCACAAATATTATCCTCTTGCCATGTGATACAATTATGTCGCATTATTTTTTAGTGCACACATTTTGAAGTGGAAAGGTGAATGGTATTTATAAAAGAATATATATTCCACTTCAAACATATGTACAATCTTTTGTATTGTTATTTTTTGGTAAGACATTTTTAAGTGGAATGTAGTGGAGATAGGGATGAAATTTGATGTACAAATTGTTTGTTATGGGTTGATTTGTTTGTTAAATACAATTAAAATATTTGTAAAATTGTTAAGTTTTTTTCTTGAAATCTTAAAGTTGGGTAGGAGATGTGTGAAAACTGTGAAATTTGATGGGTGGGTCTATTTTGAAACAAAAATAGAATAAAAATAAAATAAAAAAGTATATGCCACCAAGTATCATAACAATACACACATCAAATCACAATATTTATGAAATTTTGATTTCTATTTAAGTGTCATTATTTTTGTTTTTAAAATAAAATATTATTTCTAACAAATTCTATTTATAACCCCATAAAATTAGTCATTTCATCTATATGAGCTAATAATTTGCAAAATATTTAGTTTAATATTTTTTTTGCAAAAATTTAATAAACTTTATAAAATTTTTTTAAAATTCAAAACTAATTGAAAGTCAAACCTTTTTTACTAAAAAAATTACAATATAACCTACCTATAGGCAGGTATAAAATGACGATATTTATGATCACATGAGCTAAAATCCTTTTTTCAAACATGAATATGGTTTGAAATTTATGCCATCACAATTAAGTTGGTGTTGCATAATAAAGGCCAAAAAATAGTTGAGAATTGAAGACATTACATCATCTATTGCGGTTAAAACATTGATGAATGATAAGACCTCACCGACGAATAATCTAGAAATTGATTGCTTCCATGCCACCGTACAACAAGGGAAACTCGATATTCCTTCGTTTTCCCATAAGAGGATCTGCACATTAAGTCAATTGTATGTTGAGAATGTAGCAAGATGATGGAGCTTAGTGAAATGAAGTCGCCTTCACTAAGTGGGCCCGCAGGCAAATTCTGGCGCAAAGTCTATTTTTAGACTATGTCTATTTTTAGACATACGGAGCATAATTTTGGAATTCTACTTGGAAATTCTTGGAGTATGCGACATGTCGGTAAAAATAGATGAGACCCTAATTTTTAGGACCCAGGCTATTTTTAGACTGATCTCCTAAAAATATGGAAGTCAAATATTATTTACCCTTAATAATATTTTGACTATAAACAGCAGTTTACTCTCTTGGCGCACTTCGGTTTGAGTCATGGAGGTGGCTCATGCAACTGACACAAGGAATCACGTGGTTCCTAGGGTTTGATGGCATCTTGCATGGTTGGCTTCAGTTAGACTTCAGTGGCAGGAGTTTTGGAGGAGTTAACGGGACAAGTAGTGGAGTTGTGTTCTGTTTGTTTTAGTTGAACTAGTTGGGATTGGTTAACTAACTAATCAACTAGATATGAGTGGAGTAAATTAAATAATATTTAATTTACTAAATATTAACTCATTAGTCAACTCAAGAACACTTCAGTTCACTACAGTGCATGATCAGTTCAGTGGAGACCAGTGGAAGAGGTAGATGAAAGGGTGAGTAAAGCTATCAGTTGGTAGATTTGTTTTGCATGAGTTTTGCATTACACTTGGAGGAATTGTCCATGACAATTACGCAATCAAGGCAAGGGGATTCGAACCTTGAACCTCTTCATATACAGGCCATGATTGCGCGATAGAGGCAAGGCAGTTAGTGGTGTGTTTTGAACCCGAGACTTGTTCAAAACCAAGCTAGATTGTGAGTAACTTCATGAGAGAGTACTGAGTACTTGTGAGGAGTATTGTACTTGTTTGGTTATTTGATTTCTCCATTATAATATACACAATAGCTGCGGGGTTTTCAGCTATAGGCTTTCCCCATACATACTGAGTTAATGTGTGATTGAATTGATGTGAGATTGCTTCTGTTATTTCCGCATGTGACAATTAATTGTAGAAGAAGGTTATGTGTTATGTATGCAATTCAAAATTGATATATGACCAGGTTAATCTTCAGTGAATAAGTGATTTATTCAGCTAATTTCTACATGGTATCGGAGCAAGATTAATTGTCGAAGTCTATTACGGTGATTGCAAACTTATTTCCTCGGACAGAGTCTGCATGCGGGCCAGGTAGCCTCCGGAATATTCATCCTTCTTTGTAAGGTGAAAGATATGGTGAATGCCCTTTGCAGTCAATCTCTGATTTGGAAATAATTTGTTTTCAAGTATAGATCGGAAGCGATAGAGCTTGGAGTTTGGAATTCGAATTTTGCAGAAGGTTGTTCTTCTTGGTGCCGGTGTTGAAAGATGTCTTCTTTCAATGGTTTGCGACTCGAATATGCTCTTGAAGGCGGTTCGAACTATGTTGCATGGAAAGATCGAATGGAAGCAGTGTTAGAAGATAATGGTCTGAAGGAGTTCGTGGATGCGGATGTCCCAAAGCCCACTGATGCAGCTTTGGTCGATGCATGGCAAAAGAAGATCGCGAAATGTCGAAGGATCTTGTTGGAGGGCGTCAAGGATCATATTGTATCCAGCCTTCATGGTAAGGCTACTCCATATTTAATGTGGAAAGCTTTGACGGATCTATTCCAGAGTAAGAGTGACCAAAGGAAGCTGGCGCTCAAAGATAAGCTCGGGAACATCAAGATGGAGAAAGGCGACAGTATCGCCAAATACCTCACGAAGTTCACTCAATGCAGAGATGAGCTGGGAAGTGTGGGGGTGACTGTCGAAGACGAGGACATGGTCGACCTGGCTCTCCTTGGTCTTTAGAAGGCTTGGCACTCATATCAAGATAGTGTCAATGGTCGGGAGAAGCTGCCGGGATGGGAGCGCCTTTGGGCGGATCTCATGCAGGAGGAGATAAGGAGGACTACTCGAGATGGATCTTCATCGAAGGGAGCTGATGAAGAAAACTGCGCTTTGGTTGCCAAAGCAAAGAAGGGGAAGGGTAAGAAAACCTCTCATTCTGGTGCAAAGGGCAAGAAGCAGGATATGGCGAAAGTGAAGTGTTTTCACTGCCATGATCACGGACATTATGCTACCAATTGTCCAAAGAAGAAGAAGAACAAACAAGCGGGAAGATCTGCAGATGGAGAAGCTTTGGCTTCACAGTTCGAGCTTGACTTTTCACTGATTGCATGCTTGGTTTCAAGTGTGATGGGATCGGTGTGGTTCTTGGAAAGCGGTGCGTCATTTCATATGACGGGAGATCGGGAGTTTTTCTCAGATCTGGAGGACAAGGATTTGGGTATGCACATCGAGATGGGCGATGACGGTAGATACAGTGCGACTGGTATCGGTACCGTATCCTTTCAGAGGGAGTCTGGTAAACCCTTTGTCTTAAAGGATGTCATGCATGTACCTGGATTGAAGAAGAACCTGATTTCGGTAGCGATGTTGGAGGATAAGGGTTATGATGTTGTCTTCAGCGAAGGAAAAGCTTTCCTGCGCAGTAAGACTACAGGAGAGACCCGGAAGATAGGGGTTCGAACTCAGAACCTTTATCAGTTGCAGGTAGATGACTGCGCAGCTATGGCATGCAAGGCTGGAGATGTGGTGAGCCGGGATGATGAGGGCGAACTATGGCACGGGAGATTGGGCCATCTTCACCATGGAGCTTTGAAGATTCTGCAGCAGATTTCTACTGGACTTCCTAAGGGCACCCTTGCGCAGTCAGATCAGTGCAAGGGGTGTACTTTAGGGAAGTATGTGAAAGCCACCTTTCACGAGAAGGATAGTCGCGCCACGACGATCCTTGAGAGAGTTCACACGGACGTGTGTGGTCCTTTCTCAGTTGCTTTGACAGCAAAGCACAAGTATTATGTGATCTTTGTTGATGATTTCTCTCGAAAGTGCTGGATCTTCTTCATGCAGAAGAAGAGCGATACATTCGCGAAGTTCTGTGAGTTTAAAGCACTGGTCGAGAATGAGTCTGGGAAGAAGGTGATTGCTCTAAGGAGTGATAACGGTGGTGAATTCATCTCGGCTGAATTCAAGGAGTTCTGCAGCGCAGAAGGGATTCGAAGAGAGCTCATCGCACCCCATAACCCACAGCAGAACGGGGTGGCTGAGCGGAAGAACAGAACGATCGTGGGTGCTGCACGGGCGATGTTGCATGATCAGGGCCTACCCCTTCACTTGTGGGCCGAGGCATGCAATACAGCAGTGTATGTGCAGAACCGTTGTCCTCACAAGGTTCTTGGCATGAGTACACCAGAGGAGGCTTATTCTGGCAAGAGGCCCGATATTTCCCATTTGCGGATTTTCGGATCTCCTGTCTACATGCATGTGACGAAGGATGCAAGAAGGAAGCTGGATCCAACTGCTGAAGTTGGAATATTTGTGGGGTACACTGATACACCTCACAACTATCGGGTGTATGTGCCGGACAGTCGCAAGACTGTTGTGCGACGGGATATAAAATTCCAGGAGGAGAAAGCCATGCAGTGTTCGCTTGAGAGGGAGCTACACTTGCATGCAGATGAGGAGCTGTTAGTTCCTAAGGAGGAGCTTCCGGATGTGGATCAGCCACAAGGGGAGGTTCAGGAGGTGGAAGAAACCACCCAGGCAGCGCCAACCATCAGAGGGCGCATGCGCACTACAGAAGCTGAGCGACTGGCTCGGGATGCAGAGAAGGTTGTAGGACCACCTACAGCACAGCGCAGACAGAGACAGTCACCGGATCGGTACACGGGATACATGGCTCTTATGAGTCAATGTGTTGTGACAGAGCCATCCTCTTTTGAGGAAGCTGTGGAGGAACCCGCATGGGTTGATGCCATGATCGAAGAATATGATTCGATCATCAGGAACAGTGCATGGGAGATTGTCCCAAGACCGGTTGGGAAATCAGTTGTAGGTTCGCGATGGATCTACAAGGTGAAGCAGGCGGCTGGCGGGAGTGTGGAGAAGTACAAGGCGAGATTTGTCGCCCGTGGCTTCTCACAGATCGAGGGGATTGACTATGAGGAGACTTTTGCACCTGTCGCAAGGTACTCTTCCATACGGACGATCCTTGCTCTCTCAGCGCAGATGGGGTGGCACATTCATCGGATGGATGTGAAGACTGCGTTCCTCAATGGAGTTATTGAGGAGGAGGTGTACATAGAGCAGCCTGAAGGTTTTGAGATCTTCAGCAGTGAGTCGCATGTGTGCCGACTCAAGAGAGCACTGTACGGGCTGAAGCAAGCACCTCGTGCTTGGTACACTCGGATAGACGGCTACTTCACCGGGCTTGGATTCTCCAAGAGTGAGGCGGATCCAAACCTGTACCAGATTGTGGTGGAGGGGAAGCTGTTGATCATCGTACTGTATGTAGATGATCTGATTTTGACTGGCGATGAGCAGTTGATACTTTCATGCAAGGAGGATCTTGCACGGGAGTTTGAGATGAAGGACTTGGGCATCCTTCATTATTTCCTGGGATTGGAGATTTGGCAGCGCAGCGGAGGACTGTTTGTTTCTCGGGGCAAGTATGCCCGGGAGATTCTGGAGAGGTTCAACATGCAAGGCTGCAAGCCTGTTGACACTCCTCTTCCTGGTGGTTGGAGGAAGGAGGATGCTACTTCAGGGGAGGTAGTGGATGCCACTGTCTATCGACAGTTGGTGGGGTCGCTTATGTATCTGGTCAATACACGACCCGATATATGCTATGCAGTTAACCAGCTTTCGCAAGCTATGGTTAAGCCTACCGAGCTCTTTTGGAAGGCAGGCAAGCATGTATTGCGCTATATTAGAGGCACATCAGGATATGGTCTATGGTACAGACAGGAGGATGGAGCGAAGCTTTCTGGCTTCACTGATGCAGATTGGGCAGGGAGTCCAATGGACCGGAAGAGCACTTCTGGAGGAGTTTTCAGCATTGGGTCGACAACGGTTTCCTGGTACAGCAGGAAGCAGAGATCCGTGGCACTCAGTTCAGCAGAGGCCGAGTACATGGCAGCAAGCTTGGCTGCATGTGAGGCTATTTGGATGAGGAAGATCCTCGCAGGTTTGTTCAGGTTGCATTTGGAGCCTACAGTGATCTACTGTGATAACCAGAGCTGCATCAAGCTCTCGGCTAATCCATTTTTTCATGATAGGTCCAAACATATCGAAATCAGGTACCATCACATCAGAGATTGTGTTCAGCGGAGGATCATGATGCTTTCATATGTTCCCACGGAGGATCAGGATGCCGACATCCTGACGAAGGCGCTCACCAGGAGGAAGTTCGAATTCCACAGAGGCAGGATAGGGATTGCAGATAATCCATATCTTGCTGAGAGGGAGTGTTGAGAATGCAGCAAGATGATGGAGCTTAGTGAAATGAAGTCGCCTTCACTAAGTAGGCCCGCAGGCAAATTCTGGCGCAAAGTCTATTTTTAGACTATGTCTATTTTTAGACATACGGAGCATAATTTGGGAATTCTACTTGGAGATTCTTAAAGTATGCGACATGTCGGTAAAAATAGATGAGACCCTAATTTTTTAGGACCCAGGCTATTTTTAGACTGATCTCCTAAAAATATGGAAGTCAAATATTATTTACCCTTAATAATATTTTGACTATAAACAGCAGTTTACTCTCTTGGCGCACTTCAGTTTGAGTCATGGAGGTGGCTCATGCAACCGACACAAGGAATCACGTGGTTCCTAGGGTTTGATGGCATCTTGCATGGTTGGCTTCAGTTAGACTTCAGTGGCAGGAGTTTTGGAGGAGTTAACGGGACAAGTAGTGGAGTTGTGTTCTGTTTGTTTTAGTTGAACTAGTTAGGATTAGTTAACTAACTAATCAACTAGATATGAGTGGAGTAAATTAAATAATATTTAATTTACTAAATATTAACTCATTAGTCAACTCAAGAACACTTCAGTTCACTACAGTGCATGATCAGTTCAGTGGAGACCAGTGGAAGAGGTAGATGAAAGGGTGAGTAAAGCTATTAGTTGGTAGATTTGTTTTGCATGAGTTTTGCATTACACTTGGAGGAATTGTCCATGACAATTACGCAATCAAGGGAAGGGGATTCGAACCTTGAACCTCTTCATATACAGGCCATGATTGCGCAATAGAGGCAAGGCAATTGGCGGGGAGTTTTGAACCTCGGACTTGTTCAAAACTGAGTCAGATTGTGAGTAACTTCATGAGAGAGTAATGAGTACTTGTGAGGAGTATTGTACTTGTTTGGTTACTTGATTTCTCCATTATAATATACACAATAGCTGCGGGGTTTTCAGCTATAGGCTTTCCCCATACATACTGATTTAATGTGTGATTGAATTGATGTGAGATTGCTTCTGTTATTTCCGCATGTGACAATTAATTGTAGAAGAAGGTTATGTGTTATGTATGCAATTCGAAATTGATATATGACCAGGTTAATCTTCAGTGAATAAGTGATTTATTCAGCTAATTTCTACATTGTACACCGAGCATCTTGTAGAATTTCACTCTAAGAACCTTTGTTGCCAGGAACTTGAAATAAGTTTGATGGTTGGGTTTCAATGTTCCCAATGTAACTAGTAATAGTATCAAGTGTTGCACTGGTCAGATCCTTATCAATCAAGTTCCTTCTAGTTGCAAAAAATCCACTCGAAACAAGACTGACATGTGTTTGAGGGCTGATAGTCAATAACTTGTATTTAGCAAGAACATAGTTCTACTGCAATACTTGCATTAATGGCATAATCATGAGAGGTTGATTAGGTACAACCTAATCCAAGGTTATAACTAACCGTGTGGAAATATTTAGAGAACTTGATCTTGAAGCCCTTGAGGCCCATGAAGGTGATGAAATAAAAGAGAGAGCACAGACAGAGTCTAAGACTCCCAATAAAATTTGCAAGGTAGAAGTGACTTCTAAATTTAAGTTGGCTATTCCAGATGAGTATGAGAGTCAAACCTTGACTGGCTTCCCCACCTAGAACTCGGAATATACTGGGGTAACCTTGATTGACAACATTAGCTGATGAAATCTCCAAGTTATGCAATAACAAGGTAACCTCTTAGCCTGTTGAAAATGATTGCTGGTCAATCCCCGTATGTGTAGGTATTGATCATAAGTTGATTGATCATTAGTTTTGATAAGCCTTAGCTAAATTTTGTTCCCTTTATTGTCTATAAATTCATTGGGGTCTTCTAGTACCTTATTTGAGTTCATTCTTGGATGCATGAAGAAAGGTATTTCTATCAAGTAGCTACCAAGCCTTTTTTTTCCTTATGTGGTTGATATTCCTCGGCAGAGATCGATGACTGCTACACCCATGAAAATATTTGTACCAAGATGATCTACCTATAAGGATAACTTGATGCTGGCTCAACTATGGAGCCTGACCCTAAAGTGTTAAGATAATTGAACCCAAACGTTGGCCAAGTTTTGTTCCCATTTTTCTCTTTAAATTCATGGGAGTGTTCCAACACCTTATTTGAGTTCATTCTTGGATGCATGAAGAAATTTTTTCCATCAAGTAGCTACCAATCCTTTTTTTTTCCATTTATGTGGTTCATGGTCCTCAACAGAGATTGGTGACCGCTACATCCATGAAAAAATTTGTACCAAGTAGATCTACCCAAAAGGATAACTTCCTTCTGGCTCAACCATGGAGCCCGACCTTGAAGTGTTGAGAGAATTGAACACATAATCTCTCAATAACAGAGGTTCTTTAATGATGTGAACTTGGCCAACTGAGCTAGCCCTCAGGGATAGCTACTAAGATTTTTATCTATATAGCATTTGATAAAAGTTGTCAACACAATCATTCAGACCAAAAACACACCAATATACATCCCCAACCCTCCATCATAAAATACAATTAAAACAAATGTTTCAACTGTGGTTCCACAATAACATCTTTTATATCACTTTAACTTCTAGCATTTTTATTTAGGTTATTAATAATTATGGTTTTGGTTCACTGTACATACTAATATTGGCACACTTGCATTCATAAACCAAAAAAATAATAATAGGGGTAAAAAGGGCAATAATATCTAGAAAATTAAATGCTTATACAACTCATAAACCATGCAACACCTAGTGATGACCTGATCATGCAAAATTTTAATTATGGAATTATGCATTTTTCATGTATTTATAGAATAACATCCTATAAAACCCATAGCTTTAGTTTTGGACAACTATCCAGTACTCACGAGTCACAAGTCGATTGATAAGGAGCTGACTAGTGTCAAGTTGATTGATTAACAAGGAGCTGACCTTCATGCTTTTATGGTGATTGCTTGATAAATAAAAAAACATAATAATAATAACACTAATGGATTCACAAGTAATTATAATGTAATGGAAATCTAAGATAAAATTGAAAATCCTCCTGATTTCCAACATAGTTTTAGAGGTTGGACAATCTATAAAAGGAGGCTTGGAGATCACTCAAATAACATTATGTTGAAGACTCTGGGGAAACACTACCTGTGAATTTCACATTCAATGGTTCTGTGGCTCTTATTTTTATGATGGCTCCTAACCACATTAATGTCGTTTGAAAGTTCCGGTCACAGTTCAACTATGGCTCAAAATTAGTTGAAGCATTGATTAACTATACAGTTCGATATTACATATAATTTGTAGAGAAGGGATAGATCAGTACCATTAACACCGCACTATAGAGAGGCATTATAGAATACGAGAGTGATAACAATCTCATGATGGAAATTGTAGTGTCCCTTCTTTGTGAGATAACTTTAATGACACTTGGAGAGGGTGATTTTGATGCAACGATATAAAGATTATGCATGTCAGACTTATGTATATTATTGTATGCTATAGACTTGGTTTAGGTCACACGATTGTTACATGCTTATGATAAAGACTGATTTTAGTAATATTGATTTTGGTTAAGTGCATATTATCGATGTTTTCTCTTTTGGTATCCTAGTTTTGACATAGGTGTATGACATGGATGGTGACCTAGGATTGAGACACATAGATCCATGGACGATCATGGTTATGTGGAACATATGGTTAATTATGATTTATTGATGATACATGATTTGTATGATTATATAAGCTTAATATTGTACTAAGAAGGATATGGCAGGGGACTTGGTCATTTCCAACAAGAATGCTCGAGTTATAAATGACTGCATAAGTCATTTATCCAAAACAAAAATCACTATGGAAGTCATGCACAATCCTTGGTAAAATGTGAATAAGTTAATTATGAAATTCATTTGATTCCTTTGATCTATGAGATTGTTATGTGTGTAGTTCTTGGAACAAGACCTTACCAATGGACCATCAAATGGGTATGAGCTCACAATTAGTACCTTAAGGTGAAGCATGGACTTTCAAATCAGAGTAGATGAGAAGCCATGGAAATTAGGGCGTGGAGTCCTAAATCCATGAAATATAAATATGCGGAGGCTTGGATCTATAGTAAAATGATTAGGGCACAAAGTCCTAAATACATGAAAGATAAAGACGTGGAGTCTTGGATCTATGATAAAATGTTTAGGACACAGAGTCATGAATATTTAAAAATATCGAGGTGTGGAATCTTGGATCTTTAGAGTAGATCAGTGCACAAAGTACTCAGTCTACTAAGGCACGAAGATGCATGAAATAGGGCTGTGAAATACCTATTCTATGGAAGAAAACTACCACTCATGGACAACTCAGGGATAAATTTCCTTAATAAAACCTCTTTTCTAAAAATCCTAGAGTAAATTTCTAAAAACAGAAAGTCATGTCTAGCATCTCAAGCATGAATTTCAAAAAATAGTAAATGACCTTGCATAAATTGGTGATCAAAAGTAGTTGAAGGAAAATCACTTAAATTATTATTAATCAAACCTAATAGTTCAATCTCGACTTAATCCTCAATATTATTATTATTATTATTATATTTTATGAGACTATGATATTATTATTAAAAGGGAATTATAAGTCACCTTCATCTCCTCAATCACTTCACACCTCTCTCCTTGATGACTCTCATGGCACTATGTAACTATATCTCTGTATTTTAATAATACATTACACTCTCTTTTGCGCACTCATCGAAGAATGACATATTCCTCTTACACTCATTAAATACATGACATAAAAGATTCCTCCTATGCTCTCTTTAATGCATATGTTACACTCTCCTTAACTCTGGGATGCATACCTCTCCTTAATGGCATGAGTTACACTCCTCTAAATGGAATACAAGGCATGCATATTACTCCTCCTATAGGAAAAAAATTGGCTACTCCTCCTATATATATGTCTCATGTCTTCTCACTTGGGGGGGAGGGAGGTTCATTGTAATACTAAGAGTTAGAGATGCTTGAAGAGGATTGTGAGAGGGAGAGTCTTGAAGAGTAGCCAAATTTTGTCGAAATCAATATGAAATTCTAAAACTAAATTATTAAGTAGTTCTACCCGGTGGAGTTATCCGTGATTGGTATTGAGAAGAAGTGAAACTTATCTTCCTCAACTTGCCTTGTATATCTCTCTACTACTATATTTTGGTACTGCTTTTGAGCTCTTACAACTCAGGGGGGGTTCCATGGGAACAATTTCTCCCTTGATATGGTTGGGTGAAAAACCAGATGGTTCACAATGAGTTGGTAAGGATATTGGAGCTGGAGCATACTCTCATTGGAGATGGAGCATATTCCCATATTTTTGGAGTTGTATAAATACACTACCAAGTATGTTCATAAAAATTCTTGAAATTATAGTTTATTATTAGTTTAAAAGTGTTGTAGAACTTTCAGTTGATTGGAAATTGCTTCTTTTGAATGTTTATGAGATATTACAGAGTTAATTCTGAGCTAACCAATAATGAATGACAATTGTAGTTCATAATGTACATTCAGGGGGATTAAAACAAGAAAGTGTTGCCAAATTTTTTAAGTTCAATTTATAATGAATTTTTGTCCATAGAAGGTTGCCATGAGTTGATGAAAATACCGCATTAGCATAAATTTTGGTTTTATTTCTCCATGTACATCTGTAGATGAAGTTTGCACACTAAGTGTTTGACAAAAATGATAAATGAGAAAGTAGATTTTTTTGTTGTTGTTGTTGTTTTAATAAGTCACATCCCTAGGAATTCATGTTGAATTTCATCTCAACATCAGGGGGTGTTTGTGCCAAATGGACCTATAAACCCGCATTTGATTAAAAAAAACACTTTTCAAAACCCAGATCGTAAATATGGTTGACTTTGAAGATTATTTCTACCAAATGTGTGTGACTATTGTTGAGTTTTAGGTGAAGGATTAAGATGATTTAGTTTCTATTTTAATATGCTAGCATTTGAAATTTTAATTTATGAATTTTATGAATTAAATAGGTTGAGTAAAAATCATATATTCATGTTGCAAATGGTTGCTAAAATTGTCTTAAGAGATGATGATCACCAAGTGTTTGAAAAAATGCCTCAATCGCTGTATATTGTATGCTTTCAAACAGTTTGTCAAAAGTCCTCAATAGATGTAGCTATTATGCACATAAATTCTTAGAGTAAATGCCTCATTGAATATAAATTTTATGTATTAGAAACTTATGAATAGATTATTCAATGGATGTAGCTTCCTCTGTCTGCAAGTATTTTGTATAAATGTGGAAATGAATTTTATTAAAGTTGTTGAAGTGTGAATAGATCAACAAGACAATGTTACTTTTATCATATAAAGCTATCATAAAAAAAGGGTGTTGTTGGAAACAATTTGACACTGAAATTTTTTGTAGGATTTAATTACTTGTGCAAATGAGAATAAAAAGTTCATCCGAGCTGCATGTATTGAGGGGTGTAGAGTTATTCTTTAGTGACTGCAATAAACAACTATTTCTACCCAATCCTGTCAGATCCATTGTTATACTTAGCACTTGTTGAAGAATAATATGCTTATAAATTGGTAATAATAGTTCCTCTTGCTACAACATTCATTATACAATTCTCATGATTGAAGCATTGTCTTAATGATTGGGATTGAGAATTTTTAATTGATGAATTTGGAAATGTTGTTGGGTCAATATATTTTGTGATTCCATTTCATAAACATATCATATTTATTATATTTATTGATGAAGAGAGGCATATTATTCCCTCAGTTACCTTGCTATAGGTAGGTTAATACTCATACACCTCTATGTGATTTTTGTAACAGAAGCATGATACTTTTGTGGTTATGATATAAAGAGTCAATAAATGGAGGTTATTTAGCATAATATAGGAAATCAAATAAGTTGATCTAGCTTAATGTTCACACATGGCATTAGTGTGGAATTTATTTCCAGCCTTACTTAGAGCTTATCTATAAGTATGAAAAGAGAACACACTATCATCCTTTAAAATTGAGAGGAAATGTGTTTTGGAATTGTTTTTAAGGGAAAGTTATCCCTTCTTATGTGATATTTTTATATTAAAATAGATGAAGGAACATGTTTACATGATAACTAAGTTAGTAATGTTAAAAAAGAAAAAAAATTGAGTATTAGTGATTAATGCGACCTCTAATTCTCTATATTATTGATGGATGGTAAGGTGGTACCTTACATATGGTATCAGAGCGAGCTACAACACTAGGGCCTAATGGGCCAACATGCTTACTTGTGAGTTGATGATGTATGAATGTTGATTTTGCATGCATGTTGAGTTGTTGTATATGTTTACTTGGAAGCATATTGGTTGCATAGGTGATATTATTATTATTATGTCATTTATAAACTCATGAAATAAAAAGAATTCTTTCTTATATTCCTTTATATTTTTGTTAATAAAAATGATTAGAAATATGTTAAAAGACTAAAAGATTTGTTGGGAAAGTATGTGCTTGAGGAAGTTGGGGTTAAACCCAAGCATGTGAATGGCTTGATTGTCAATCGATGAGTGAGATAGGTGGAGTGCATGCATGGTTTCATATATGTTTAATGCATTATTATCAATGTGATATGGGCTTAGTAGCCATCTTTACTAGTTGAAATCGTATCTACCAAGAAAAGTATTGGCTTAATATGGACTATAGTATGATGACCTTGGTGTGTATGATTTTGGGATGTGTAACAAGTGTAAGGCTGATATTCAATTAGCATGATGATTGAATTCACATGTTAATTTTGACTCTTTTCTTATCTACACTAATGGAAACTTAAAAAAAGCTACCTTGAAGGATGCCACTTTTAACTGTGAATGTAGATTCATGAGTAATGTATGTGCATTCATTTGATGTTTTAAAATATGTTTTTGGAATACATTCTTAATGAGTAAGAATGTAATTCCTATGATTTTTTTGGCATTATTTTGTGTAGTTTGGGTTGACATTATGCATCAAATAACTTGAAATTATTCAAATACTAGGTTGTGGTATGACCTTCCTAATAAACAAGAGGCTTAAATGACTTGTGCATGAATGGTTGTGGAAGCCATTTTAAGGAGCACTTGAAGGTTATGTTTTCCTCATGTTATGGATGGGTGTGGAATCCATACTAGCATATATCTATGAGCTAATGTATGGGTGTGGAATCCATAATAACATATATCTATGAGATAAGTAATGAGGTAATATATGGGTGTGGAATCCATATATATACATATATATATATATGAGCTAAGTAATTTTTCTGGTTATAATGAACAATTTGTTTTGATGGAATCTCATAGACATGATTAAGGAGGATTTATTATGTGTAATTAATGTTAAATGGATAGATATTCGCAACATAAGGTTGCTACAAAAAAATATACTAAGATCCATATAGTGAACACCATTAGGTGGTTTAAAATGTTTGGAATAACTGATTTTGATATATGTAGTCAAGTGTGAACTGGGTATCTATCCTCTAGTATTGTAATTCGTTTGTATGTGTTGAATTTAGGTAGAATTACATTAATTTTCAATTTCTTGAAATGTAGAAAAATATTATTTTGATAAGTTGATGAAATATATTTTCTATTGGCTTAAGATAAATTAGGTCTAGAAAATGCCATAATAGTCTCTTTAATGATTTTATTAATTGCATATTGGCCAAATTCTATTTAACTAAATTAATTAGATAAATTATCAAGATTGATCTCGTGAACTGCTCTAAGCTATTGTTAGTTAGGCGATCGAGTAAAAAATCATATTGTTTATCAACTTGATGAACTTATTTCTAGGAAATTGATTAAGTTGTAAATTGTTAAGAGAACAACATGTTTAGAAGATAAACATCTTCTGTGGTGATAATTTTTTTTTTAGTTTGAAAGAGGTATGTGATTAATGAAAAGCTTATTTGAGTTCTTGTTTTACAAGAATACGTGTTTGTGATATTTTTTCAGGGAGAAATTGAAGGAGAGTGAGATCAAAGTTTGATTAATTGGAATTCATACATGATTTATAAGCCTTAGATGATTTTATTGTATGTGGAATGGAAGATATTGATGGATTTATGAATTTTGTGCTTGGATGTATAGTTGTATGAGTAGTTATTAGTCCTACAAAATGTTGCAATATTTTGAGAGGGTGGCAATTCTCATTTAAAAAAAAGAAAAAAAAAAAGGTTTAGCTTTAGGCTAGAAATTCCCTTGTGATAGTCTATATCTTATTTAAATTCAACAAGATTCTTCATATTTTGAGAAATGTATGGTTTTCATATCTTGTTTTTGCGTACATATTAATAGTAACGAATAAGGGCTGAAACCAATTGAATTGATTAATTACTGAATATAAAACATGAGTGATTTTATACTTGGAAAACAGGTTGAATTATTGTTATCAAGATAGATTCAATAATATAGACATCGTATTTGCATAATTATGAAATTTGTTCTTGATTACAAGCCACTTTCGAAAATATATCATTAATTTGTTTTTGTAATGAATATCTTCTGACATAGTCATTCATAATTGATTCTCAAATAAGAGAAGTGAATAATAATGAAGATTATACTTAAGGAATGGTCTATAATACAAAAGTGGGTCAATGAGGACTATATGGAACCTTGGCTTGTCAGTTAAAAAAAAAATGGTGTCCTAAACCTCAAATTGTGTTTTTTCCTAAAGAGTAAACATTTAGTAAAAACCATAGGTAGATCCTAAAGATTTTGATTGCAAGGATGTCTTATGGAATGAAAAGGGGAAACTTGGGCTGAGAAGAAATAAATCAAGTGGGATGTAAGAGTGGGTTTTATATATGACATTGTGTTTTTTTGTGTAGTTTCACTGGCAGTTGTATGATTGTATGCTTCTTGTATGAAAATTTGATTGTGAGATGTGATGGACCATCATTGTTTTTTATACAACCAGTGTGTGAGATATTTATAGCTTGGAAATCTCAACATACTATATAACCAAGAAGATGACACATGTAGGATTCATGTAGACTATGAAAAACAAAAAACATGTAGAATATCAAATTATTATAGATCACTTAACTAGATATCATATCAATTACATAAAATAGTTTTTTGATATGGTACTATAAATTGTATGGTTGGTTTTGATATAGAAATCTTTGGAATTTTATATCAAAACATGCCTAATATGGCATCGATATATTTTCTACTTGATTAAGAATGATATGTTTCATTTTTCATGGATTTTATTCCAATTTAGAAAATATTAAACTATGGATTGGCATGAAGAAAAAGGTATCAAATACATATACATAAGGTTAACACCTTAATGGTGGGAGAATAAAAAAGAACTAAGTATCTCATGATTGTAGGAAAAATTTCGGGCCAAGTTTAGCCCAAGAGGGGGAGTATGTAGTGTCCCTTATGCTGAGATAACTTTGATGACACTTGGAGAGGGTGATTATGATGCAATGATATAAATATTATGCATGCCAGAATTATGTATATGCTTGTGTGCTATAGACCTAGTTTAGGTCACACAATTGCTACGTGCTTATGATAAAGACTGATTTTGGTTAAGTGCATATTGTTGATTTTTTTCTCTTTTGGTATCATAGTTTTGACATAGGTGTATGACATGGATGGTGATCCATGATTGAGACAGGTAGATCCATGGATGATCATGGTTATGTGGAACATATGGTTAATTATGATTTATGGATGATACACGAGTTGTATGATTATATATGATTAATATTGTACAAAGAAGGATGTCACGGCAGGGGACTTGGTCATTGCCAACAAGGATGGTAGAGTTATAAATGACCGCGGAAGTCATTTCTACAAAACCAAAATGGCTGTGGAAGTCATGCAAAATACTTGATAAAATGTGAATAAGTCAATTATGAAATTCAATTTATTCCTTTGATCTATGAGATTATGATATGTGCAAGTCTTAGAACAAGACCTACCAATGAACCATCAAATGGGTATGATCTCACAATCAATACCTTAAGGTGAAGCATAGAGTTTCAAAGTAGAGTATATTATAAGTCATGGAAATTAGGGCGTGAAGTCCTAAGTCCATGAAAGATAAAGATGTGGAGTCTTGGATCTATAATAAAAGGATTAGGGCGTGAAGTCCTAAATCCATGAAAGATAAAGACACAGAGTCTTGGATATATAATTTTTTTTTTAGGGCATGGAGTCCTGAAAATTTAAAACGATCAAGGTGTTGAATATTGGATATTTAGAGTAGATCAAGGTGTGGAGTCCTCAATATACTAAGGCACGAAGATGCATGCAATAGGGGTGCATAATCCCTATTATCCGAAAGAAAAATACCACTCATGGGAAGCTCACAGATGAATTTACTTAATAAAACCTCTTTTCTAACAATCCTAGAGTGACTTTATAAAAATAGAAAATCATGTCTAGCATCGCAAGCATGAATTTCCAAAAATAGTAAATCACCTTGCATAAATTGATAATTAAGTATAGTTGAATGAAAATTACTTAACTTATCATTAATCAAACATAATAGTTTAATCTCGAATTAATACTAAATATTATTATTATTATTATTATTATCTTTTATGAGACTATGATATTATTATTAAAAGGGAATTGTATGTCACCTTCATCTCCTCAATCACTTCACACCTCTCTCCTTAATGACTCTCATGGATCTACATAACTCCCTCTTTATTTTAATAATACATTACACTCTCTTTTATGCACTCATCAAATAATGGCACATTCCTCTTACACTCATTAAAGACACGTCATAAAAAAATCCTCTTATGCTGATGCAGGGGCATTAGGCTCAAGAAATACTTAGTATTTTTATAGGACATAGGGGGTCTTATGTTTTTAATTCCTTATGTAATTGTTAGTATTTTGAATAAAAATAGTGAGGAATTGTAAATGTTCCCAAATCATTGGAGAACATGAGAGGGAGTTAATTAGTTAGGGATATGAAGAGACAACCAAGGGTTAAGAGTAAATTTAGGATTAGTTTCAGAAATTTTAGGAATTGAATCTAAATTTAGGACTTTGGAGAATTCCAAGAGTTTGTTGTGCTGTCCAGGAAGCTGGATCGATTCCTTAGTATTTTGCATGAATGTAAGCCTCAAATGCATAAAAAGTAGCAGTTCGGAGAAAGGAGGGGGGAGAACAAGAATGGTAGAAAGGGCCATTGATATGAATACTAGGCCGTAGAAGATTTCTGTGTAACGTTGTTTTAATATAGAATCCAATTTCAGAAGTTATTTGTTGTGTGTATATTGCATGAAATGGGATTGTGGAAACAGAGAGACTCTGTCATTTGATGTTTTATTTGCATGTCTGATTGTATGGGCTGATAATAAATATTCACTTATTCGAATTCCGTGTGATTGAGCACTATTGCATCAATCTTTGAGTAGATCGACAATATTGAAATAACTTGCCATAGAATTTAAATTGAGGCAACAAATTGCCGAATACATCCCACATTGAGGGTTATTGTATTTGTAATCATGGGTTGGAGTCATTAGGGTTTTACTGTGGATTGAATCACATAAATTGGGTATAGAATTCAGGTCACATCGCAAAGGATGGTACTTTGCATGCTGTAAGTCATAATTGAATTAAATGTTGATGGGTTATATGTGAAGATCCAATTATATACGAAGGTAAACAAATTGCGTTGAATGAAAGCGGGATTGTGAATCCCTAACAAATGTAATGGGTGTGGAATGATTTGGATCTATTCACAGACTTATATTGAATGTAGGTGCGATGGCGAAATGATGGCGTAGTAGAATCGTGAACAAAATCACTGTGAACGACAAAGAAGTATGGTGCATCAATAAATCGAACTGATCAGTAGAGGAGTCAAACTGTAGCATTGAAGATTGGATGTTCAATGAGGTAGAATGAAAGCAAAAGTGGAGTTCAAGGGCTGCGTTGTAGTGGATGCACAGAGTCATTTTATCTCTATTTAAATGTTCAAAGAAGGTGCAGTGTAATGAAACTGCACTCTACAGAACCTTGAGCGAAGGCGTGAAAGAAACAGTGTTGGAAGGAACCTACAGAAGGAACCTTAATTTGAATGTGAAATCAAAGGAAGGTGGAACCATGAGGAAATGAAGGGGTCAGAACTTGAAGGCGGTTTTGATGAACCAAGAAACCAGTGGTATCGCGCGAATTTTAAAATGGTAAGTGGATTTTGAATATGGAACGCGATATCATTACTTGTTTGACACGTGGCAATAAGTGGTATTCCAAAACAAGTTATATCGCGTAAGTTCTGAGAATTAAAACTCATGCACCTTAGTAGCGCGATTACCGTTGGATTGGAATGGGAGTGTGAAGACCGTTCGATGGATGTGAATGGTAAGTTAAGTTGCTAGGCCCCAAACTTCAATATGTATTGGTGATTGGTATTTTAACCAAAGTCTGAGTTTTGTTGAATTACTATAGCCAAAAATTTCATGCGTGGATGCGTTGTTTGGGCCAAGGTCAAGTTTGGTTAATTTAAAAAGGTGAAGGCGCATATATATTTGATAACAGGTACCTTGGAGTTCGACCAAAGTCAAAGGTTATGATATGGGTTCCTAACGTTGAATTGGAGATATGATATATGTTAAAATATTATGTTTAATGTGAAATGATAAGGACGTGCGCATAGATCTGACAATTGATGAGGTGGGAGATCCCATGAGGTAAGCGTGAAGAAGATTTAATTGGGGTTAATAGAATTCAAATATTTAATTCAGAGATTCATGAGATGTTTTTAAAAGCAGATGGTTCTGACCTTGAGGTTGAGAACAGAAGCAAAGCTTTGCATGAGAGATTATAATTCTAGGTGAGATGTGTGGTTTATTAACCATAAGAATTTTATTCTAATATCTCAATCTCAGATTTGAGATATAGAAGCTTCCGTATATATTATTTAAGATTGCCCAGATTTTGAAATTGAGGAAATTTTGGTTATTAAATGGAAATGCATGTTTATACACAAATTTGAGAGTGTTAATGTGGGTATTGGTAGGGTAACCTGCCATCAAGTGGTATCAGAGTAGGAATAGCTCTGTTTGAAGTTTCAAGTTTTTAATAATTGCATGTGTGATGAAAATAGATCAGATTTTTGAAACTGATAAAGATTGCAACATATAGGGATGCAGTGAAGGTGAGAGGAATAAAAAGATCACATAGGGATCTTGGAAGGTGAGTTGAATAGAATTATTTAAATCTGGTTTGAAGAATTGTTTACAGAATTCAGATTGTAGGCAATTGAAGAAATCTCAGCAGAAGCAGATCACAGCTTTGAGAGTAGTGATGAAGGAGTCCAGCAAGCGATTCTGAGTGGAAGAAGAATGTGGCAGAACCTGAAGAGATTCAACAGAGGTTGAATGAGTTCTAAAAGTTGCAGAGTGAAGCCTAAAGAGAGCAGAAGAGAGTGCTCAGAAGGTTTCAGCAGATAGGGGACCAGTACTTGCCAAAAGACCAGATCCGGAGGAAAGGATTGGTGAGGTAAGTGGCACCAGGAGAGCTTGCTGTTGCAGAGGCTTAGTGCAGCTTATGAGTGAGTAAATCATGGAGAAGAGGATGACTATTGATAGCCATAGAAGTGAGAGCAGAGGTTCAGAGAGAGGCCACAACAGAAAAGTGAAGGAAGATGCCAAAGAAAAAGGCATGAGGAAGAAATTCACTGATGCAGAATATGAGAAAGAGGTAACTGAGCTCAAAGAACAGTTTAACAAATTGAAGATGATGATAGAGGAAAGCTAGAGAGTTGGTTGGCTCATGAAGAAGAGAGTAAAGTGGCAGAGGCTACAACAGAGAAGAGAACAACAAGTGAACATGCAGTTTGCAGAAAAGCTGAGAAAGCTTGAACAGAGGAGGAATGTGCAGAACTCAGAGCAGCTGAGTTGAAAAAGGAAGTTTCTGTTTGTGAAGCAGGACAAAATGAAGTCATGGGTACAGGCGAAGAATACAGATCTATGAAGGATCTTATGAACCATGATGAAGGTTTAAGACATCAAGAAGTTTGTCTTGCTGAAGAGAAAATCATTGATGATTTCCTGAACTATTGGGCAAATCCAGATCAACTGGATGATGTAGAACCTTGTATTTTTGCAACTGATAATTGTGATGTGATTACAGGTTTTGCAGAGGAGGATGAGAAATCTTGTGAAGCTGTCACAAGTATGAAGAAGAATCTTTCAGAAGATAAATACTCTGAAGCAGAAAGAAATGATGAGGAATGTCCCTTGAATGAAGGAAGCAGTGATATAATTGAAGCTGTTACAATGCAAGAATAATTTCTTGTGAATGAAGAAGAAATGGATCAGTCTGAAGCACTGATGTGTGGAGCAACAACTAAGACTGTTGAAGCTTGTACAGTTCAAACTGAAAATTTGTGTATGAATGCAGGGATTGTTAATGATGATGAAATACTTCAGCAATGCCACAAAGAAATTGCATTGTTGGAATATTTGTTGGAGAATTCAGAGTATGAAAGAGATATTGCAGAACGCGGAGTTCAGTTTAGTGAACGAGAAAACATCATGGGAGCAGATGATGTAGGAGAAAGACTTGTTGAAAGTCTTGAGGATTCTTTAGACAATTCTTTGGGAAAAGTGAATCAGCATACTGATGTGCTGATAGAGAAGGGAGGAATTTCTGGACAACATACTGAAATGCTGGCAGAGGAAAGAAAGGCACTGAGGCCTTATGATTTTTGTTTTAAAAATTGTTTTATGAATGCAAATGCTGTTGATGATGGAGGAAATTTGACACCACTGGAAAATCAAATAAAGGAGGAGCAAGATTCTGTGGAAAATTTTAACCCATGGAATGAAGAAATTGGATTGCTGGAGATTATGTTGAATAAACAGGATTCAATGTAGGAAGGAGAACCTCAATTTCAAAATTGGGGATTGCAGAATGTGAAGATGCAAGGGAATGAAGATAGTGAAGATTTTCTGAGTCTTGGAAAGGACTTGGAACAAAAAGAAAAATATTTGGTGACTGGGTCAGCAAGTGAGACCATTGGGTCTTATGATTTTGAAACTGACAATTTGACTGTGTTCACAGGTATTGCAGAAGACAATCCATCACTTGGAGTTGTCTTGAATGAAGGTGAACTGTTGCAGAAGAAGGAAGGTGAGGCAGTCATGTCTCATATGAAGGAATTTGTTACTGATAATGACAAGAAGGAGTTGATTTTCCTGATGGACAAAGAGAAGACTGGAGGACAAACTTTTGGAACTGCTATAGTGGTGGAGAACCAAAATTCCATTCTGATAAAGGATGAAGACATAGTACTTGAAGAGCTTGATTTGATTTCCAGAATCAATCAAGGGGATAAAGGGAAATTACTGAGGATTGTCAAGAAAGAAGAAGAAGATGCTGAATTTAAATTGCAGCATGTTGAGGATGTGAAACAAGTTCAAAAGAGATGGCTGAAATGTTTGCGGGAAACTATTGTACAAGAGAAGAAAATTGCAGACACTGAAGTGAAAATGCCTGAAGTTGTGAAAGAATTAGGAGCAGATACTAGTTTGCAGAATTTAATTATGATTACTAGTATACAAGGAGAAATGAATGATTATGTTACTGCAGTTAGAGAATTAAAGATAATTTACTTTTTAAAAGTGAATGTACAGGTGATGAGCAAAAGAAAATTGTTGCAGAGGGAGATATCCTAAGAGATATTCAGGAATTTTTGGAGGCAGCAAAATTTCTGGAAAAAGAGGCAACATTGGCATTAAAAACATCTATGGTGGCAGCTGAAGCAACATGTGGGGTAACATATGCAGGAGTAAAAGCAATGTTAGCAAAAACTAGGATAACAACATTGACAACAATGTTCGAGGCAACATTTTCAGCAACAATGTTGGTAGCAACATCTATGAGGGAAACAATTATAGAAAAAATTGAGGAGATAGACACAAGGGCAGCTGCAAAATTCTTGGAGGCAGTAACAACAGCAATATTGGTAGCAACAGAAATTGGAAGCAGCAGCAGTGGGAAAAGTAATTTCCAGACAAAAGAAAGTCTGGGCATAGAAATTGAAAGCATCAGAAGACTGATGATGAAGGTGTCTCAGAAGCAGTAGTCAGCAGCAAGAAAGCAGAGAGATTTTGGAAAAGGAAAAACAAGAGGAGAATGTGAAAGCATAGCTGGAGGCAAGTTGTAGAACAAAGTATGGAAACCTGGAAGTGTGCAGTTGAAGAATGATGCAGTTGATGGGCAACAAAAAAGAAAAGTATGGGACCCAGGAGGCAAAATTTTAAGAGCACATGATTAGGAGATCATGATTCATTTTGACCTTGGGAGTCTGATGCAGGGGCATTAGGCTCAATAAATACTTAGTATTTTTATAGGACATAGGGGGTCTTATGTTTTTAATTCCTTATGTAATTGTTAGTATTTTGAATAAAAATAGTGAGGAATTGTAAATGTTCCCAAATCATTGGAGAACATGAGAGGGAGTTAATTAGTTAGGGATATGAAGAGACAACCGAGGGTTAAGAGTAAATTTAGGATCAGTTTCAAAATTTTTAGGAATTTAATCTAAATTTAGGACTTTGGAGAATTCCAAGAGTTTGTTGTGCTGTCTAGGAAGCTGGATTGATTCCTTAGTATTTTGCATGAATGTAAGCCTCTAATGCATAAAAAGTAGCAGTTCGGAGAAAGGAGGGGGGAGAAAAAGAATGGTAGAAAGGGCCATTGATCTGAATATCAGGCCGTAGAAGATTTCTGTGTAACGCTGTTTTAATATAGAAGCCAATTTCAAAATTTAAGTGTTGTGTGTATATTGCGTGCAATGGGATTGTGGAAATAGAGAGACTTTGTCATTTGATGTTTTATTTGCATGTCTGATTGTATGGGCTGATAATAAATATTCACTTATTCAAATTCTGTGTGATTGAGCACTGTTGCATCAATCTCTGAGTAGATCGACGATATTGAAAGAAATTGCCATAGACTTTAAATTGAGGCAAAAAATTGCCGGATACATCCCACATTGAGGGTTACTGTATTTGTAATCATGGGTTGGAGTCATTAGGGTTTTACTGTGGATTGAATCACAAAAATTGGGTATAGAATTCAGGTCGCATCGCAAAGGATGGTACTTTGCATGCTGTAAGTCATAATTGAATTAAATGTTGATGGGTTATATGTGCAGATCCAATTATATACGAAGATAAACAAATTGCGTTGAATGAAAGCGGGATTGTAAATCCATAACAAATGGAATGGGTGTGGAATGATTTGGATCTGTTCACGGACTTATATTGAATGCAGGTGCGATGGAGAAATGATGGCATAGTAGAATCGTGAAAAACATCACTGTGAACGACAAAGAAGTATGGTGCATCAATAAATCGAACTGACCAGTGGAGGAGTCAAACTGTAGCATTGAAGATTGGATGTTCAACGAGGTAGAATGAAATTAGAAGCAAAGTTCAAGGGCCACGTTGTAGTGGAGGCACAGAGTCATTTCAACTCTGTTCAAATGTTGAAAGAAGGTGCAGTGTAATGAATCCGCACTCTACAGAACCTTGAGCGAAGGCATGAAAGAAACAGCGTTGGAAGGAACCTATAGAAGGAACCTTAATTTGAATGTGAAATCAAAGGAAGGTGGAACTATGAGGAAATGAAGGGGTCAGAACCTGAAGGCGGTTTTGATGAACCAAGAAACCAGTGGTATTGTGCAAATTTTAAAATGGTAAGTGGATTTTGAATTTGGAACGCGATATCATTACTTGTTTGATGCGTGACAATAAGTGGTATTCCAAAACCAGTTATATCGCGTAAGTTCTGAGAATTAAAAATCAT
This sequence comes from Pinus albicaulis, assembly GCA_034641835.2. NCBI lineage: Eukaryota > Viridiplantae > Streptophyta > Pinopsida > Pinales > Pinaceae > Pinus > Pinus albicaulis. The sequence continues at coordinate 891,607,705 of CM076578.1, forward strand.
GCACCTTAGTAGCGCAATTACCATTGGATTGGAACGGGAGTGCGAAGACCGTTCGATGGATGTGAATGGTAAGTTAAGTTGCTGGGCCCCAAACTTCAATATATATTGGTGATTGGTATTTTTACCAAAGTCTGAGTTTTGTTGAATTAATATAGCCAAAAATTTCATGCGTGGATGCGTTGGTTGGGCCAAGGTGAAGTTTGGTTAAGTTAAAAAGGTGAAGGCGCATATATATTTGATAACAGGTACCTTGGAGTTCGACCAAATTCAAAAGTTATGATATGGGTTCCTAACGTTGAATTGGAGATATGATATATGTTTAAATATTATGTTTAATGTGAAATGATAAGGCCGTGCACATAGATCTGGAAATTGATGTGGTAGGAGATCCCATGAGGTAAGGGCGAATAAGAGTTAATTGGGGTTAACAGAATTCAAATATTTAATTCAGAGATTCATGAGATGTTTTTAAAAGCAGATGGTTCTGACCTTGAGGTTGAGAACAAAAGAAAAGCTTCCGCAGGAGAGATTATAATTCTGGGTGAGATGTGTGGTTTATTAACCATAAGAATTTTATTCTAATATCTCAATCTCAGATTTGAGATATAGAAGCTTTCGTATATATTATTTAAGATTTCCCAGATTTTGAAATTGAGGACCTTTTGGTTATTAAATGGAAATGCATGTTTATACACAGCTTTGAGAGTGTTAATGTGGGTATTGGCAGGGTAACCTGCCATCATATGCTCTCTTTAATCCATATTTTACACTCTCCTTAACTAAGGCACACATACCTCTCCTTAATGGCATGAGTTACACTCCTCTAATCCTCATTTATGAAACAAATTTGTTGCTCTTCCTATATATATGTCTCATGTATTGTCATTTAGGAGGGAGGAATGTGTATTGTAATACTAAGAGTTGGAGATACTTGAAGAGGATTGTGAGAAGGAGAGTCTTGGAGAGTAGCCAAATGTTGTTGAAATGAATCTGAAATTTTGAAATTAAATTACTAAGTAGTTTTACTTGGTGAAGTTATCCATGAGTGGTATTGAGAGGAAGTGAAACTTATTTTCCTCAACTTGCCTTTTATATCCCTCTACTGTTATATTTTGGTACTTTTTGTGAGATATTACAACTCGGGGGTTCCAGGGGGATAATTTCTCCCTGGATATGGTTGGGTGGAAAACCATATGGCTCAAAATTAGTTGGAAAGGATATTGGAGTTGGAGCATACTCTCATTAGAGTTGAAGCATATTTCCATCATTTTGGAGTTGTATAAATACACTACTAGGTATGTTCATAAGAATTCTTGAAATTATAGTATATTATTAGTTTAAAAGTGTTATAGAACTTTAAATTTATTGGAAATTTATACTTGTAAATGTTATGAGATATTCACAAAGTTAATTCTGAGCTAACCAATAATGAATGGAAACTGTAGTTGAGAATGTACATGCAGGGGGATTAAAACAAGAATGTTTTGCCAAAGTTTTTACATTTTGTTTATAATTAATTTTCGTCCATGGAAGGTTGCCATGAGTTGATGAAAATACCAGATTAGCATAAATTTGGGTTTTCTTTATCCATGTACAACTGTAGATGAAGTTTTCACACTAAGTGTTTGAAAAATGTGATAAATGACATAGTAGGAATATTTTTGTTGTTGTTTTAAGAACCCTGGGAATTTATATTGTGTTATATCAGAACATCAGTCTGTATCCATTCCAAATAGACCTGTAACCCCCCATTTGGTCCCCTAAAAACACTTTTCAGAACCTTGATAGTAAATATGGGTGATTTTGAAGATTACTACTGCTACCTATGTGTGTTTGTTGTCGAGTTAAGTGAAGGATTAAGATGATTTAGTTTCTTTTTTAATATGCCAATATTTGAAGTTTTAATGTATGAATTTTATGAGTTAAATATGTTGAGTAAAAATCTTATATTCATGTTGCTAATGATTTCCAAAATTGTCTTAAGAGATGATGGTCGCTAAGTGCTTGAAAAAATGCCTCAATGATTGTATATTGTATGCTTGCAAACTGTTTGTCAAAATGCCTCAATGGATGTAGCTTTTATGCACATAAATTCTTAGAGGAAATGTCTCATTGACTATATAATTTATGTACTAGAAACTTATAAATATATTATTCAATGGATGTAGCTTCCTATGTCTACAAGTTTTTTGTATAAATGTGAAAATGAATTTTAGTAAAGTTGTTGAAGTGTGAATAGATCAACAGGACAATGCTAATTTTATCATATAAAGCTATCATAAAACAAAGGGTGTTGTTGGAAACAATTTTACAATGAAAATTTCAGTAGGATTTAATTACTTGTCCAAATGAGAATAATAAGTTCATTTGAGCTGCATGTATTCAAGGGTGTAGCCTTATGCTTTAGTGACTGCAGAAAACAACTATTTCTGACCAATTTTGGCAGGTTCATTGTTTTACTTGTCACCTTTTGAATAATAATATGCTTATTAATTGGTAATTGTAGTTGCTCTTGCTGCAACATTCATTATACAATTCTCATGAGTGAAGCATTGCCTTAATAATTGGGATTGCGAATTTTTAATTGATGAATTTGGATATGTTGTTGGGTCAATATATTTTGTGATTCCATTTCATAAACATATCATATTTATTAGATTTAATGATGAAGAGAGACATATTATTCCCTCAGTTACCTTGCTATAGGTAGGTTAATACTCATACACCTGTATGTTCTTTTTGTAATAGAAGTATGATACTTTTGTGGTTATGATATCAAGAGTCAATAAGTGGAGATTATTTAGCATAATCTAGGAAATAAAATAGGTTTATCTAGCTTAATGTTCACACATGGCATTAGGGTGGAATTTATTTCTAGTCCTACTCAAATATCATGTATAAGTATGAAAAAAGAACATGCTATCATATTTTAAAGTTTTTTTTTTTTTAGTAATACTAAATATATTAATATAAAACATATAAGTACAAATTGCCGTTGTCTTAGCTGAGAGAGCCTGAGCGCAGGGCTTGAATGCTACAAAAAACAAGAGTTTGGACTGCCCATAGAGGGGAAACCAGTCCCTGAATGTTAAGAGTTTTCTCCCTCACAGGGGAAACCGGCCCTTCAACCATATAGTTTATCAAAAAAACAAGTGTTGAGACTGACCACTCTGCAAAAAGAGGGTGAATAAACCGAAAAACCAAAATTAGCCTAGGAACATTGTGCAAAAGAAACAAAAACCTCAGAGTGACTTCCAGACTACTGATCATTGGCTGGAGAAGGCAGTTCCTCCATGATTCTGCATCTGTACTCGTCGCTGCTTCCGCCTTCATCAGTTGAGGGAAGCATCATGTCTTTGTCCTCGCTAGCCTTTGTTTGATCCTACATTAGAACGTCGCGGGCAATGTTCAACTGAGCCAAGGAGACCTTGGCATTTTCGGCAGAAGCGGGGTCAGGAGCAGCACTGGGGCTAGGGAATGAAACATAGGGACTAGGAATAGTGACCAAAGGGTGGGCAGGGCGAGCAGACTCTTCACGTAAGGTGACTGTGACATACGCCATGAGAACTGGCCTAACAAAAGAACAATCAAATCTGAACTCCGCTCATTGAGAGGTTTGGCGCAAGGAAGTAGAGGAAAGCAGAGGGGGAGCGGGAGGAGCATCAAAATGAACAGCTTGAGGCACAGAGGGGAGCACGTGAGGAGGTAGAAAACACGAAGCTGGATGAGCAACTTCAAAGGAGCGAATCCGACCTCTGCGACTCCTATTTTCCGGAATGTGGTCGCAGAGGAAATCCTTAGAGGAAGAGTCCGAACTGGGAGAAGACCGGGAATGAGTAACACGAACACGTCTAGAATCGCGTCGAAATTGCATGCGATGGTGCAATCTAGGCATGGTGAAGGGGAAAGGCTGATGGAAAGGGTAGAGAAGGATCAACGAAGAGGAGTTGGAAGAAACGGACAGAGAATTCGAACAACAGAACTTACTATGCGTGAAATGAAACTCAGGAACAGTCTCCAAGTAGAAAAGAATCTCACATCGCCTGCCAGTCTGCATTCGAGCGCTAGGCTCAGCGCAGGTGGGCAGACAAGAACTTCGGCACTGAGAAATAGTGGAGAAGACAGAGCAATCTCCATAAAAGAGACCTAAATCCATAACAGAAGCCGAAGTGAACCATGTGAAATGCACTGAGCGTCGACGGTTCCAGATGACTACGTTAATGGCTCGCAGGGTGGTGTATTGAATACCATTGTTAATACGCTTGTGGGAGGCCAGATGGCCAGCCTACCTCGACAGCCTCGGGAGGTGGCAAGGGACGAGCGTCCCATCAAACAATGGTGGCATCCGCATCCGGAGTATCATATTTTAAATTTGAGAGGAAATGTGTTTCAGAATTGATTTTAAGGGAAAGTTATCCCTTACTTCTTATGTGATATTTTTATATTAAAAAATATGAAGGAACATGATTACATGACAACTAAGTTAGTAATGTTACAAAAAAAAAATTGAGTATTAGTGATTAATGTGACCTCTACTTCTTTATATTATTGATGAATCGTAAGGTGGGACCTTACATGGAAATGAAAAAATCTCTGACACCTAAGAAGTTAAAAATTGTGAGAAAAACTCTCAACTCACTAACATCATTGTATGACATCGATTTGAAGATAGCATCAATGATTCTAAACTGCGACATCATTCACGTTTATTTTTTAGATGGATTCTGAGCATATGAATGACTTTAATGGCTCAGATGCTTAAAATAGTGACTCAATGCATTGTAATATATATATATATATATATATATATATATATATATATGGAAGATTATATTATGGCTCACACTCATTTTGATACATGCACTCAAAATTTGTTTGTGGCTTGCACAAAGTTATAACTATGGTGACTACAATGGAATTGGTTATGGTATCCACATAAGTCAACGTTTCACTGTGACTATACTGTATGTGGCCCTTGGTTGGTTTTACTCATGCACTATTGGCTTGAGGGGTCTTGACCCAGGTTTGGTTTTAAGGTTTGCTAACAAACCCTTGTACTACTGGCCCTTTCGGCAATGGCCTGCTTACGCAGGTCAAGGTATCACCAGAAGTAGTATGGGAGGGTGTTGGAACCAGGTTTCCGCACCCTGAGAGAGAGAAATTTTATTGAAGTGGGTCCATTCAGGCCTAACAGACCTGCGTTGGAGAAGCCCTAATGCGAAATCCATCAACAATATATCGAAGCTTATAAGTCAATATATAACATGCTAACATAGCAAAGTAATTAAATCTAACCAGATCTATGCATTCATCTCCTTTTTCAGTATCACATCCAAATGTGCATCAATACATCATCCACATTCAACAGTAATTATAATTTTAGAAATAACATAGAGTATAGCCAATAATCATAACATAGAATAATTAGATATCCCAAACAGTCTTCTCATTCATTAATATTCAGATCCAAATTACAGACTCTATCTACTAGCTCGCGCACACAGCGATCGGGGTCTGCACACAACATGACTCAGGGTCTCCACGCACATAACCAACAAGAGCCCTTACCCAGACAATCGACACAGAAGATAAAAAAGTTTGTATCCAAGCTTAATCCAAAACTTAAACTACTTTTAGACTCAATCTAACCGTCTATTTATAACATATTAGCCTGCGTTATTCTATGGTCTGAAACTCGTGGTTTGCAGAATCTTGGTCAACCTCGTGACCCATAAAAATTCATTGGGGACTTTGACCCTCCCCAAAGCCTTTGTGCTGGACTATATTATTACAAAATATTACAAAAATGTTCTACAATTGCTGCTAGGGGACCCTGCTCCAATAGGCCCCCAACACAATCTTGTGACTCGTCCCGAGTCACAAAGTCGGCAAGGTCTTCATCATCTCCTGAAGCTGTTCGATGGTAGCAGCCAAAAGGGGTAGGACACCTATGCTCTGCGTGGCTGCATTCTGTGTAATATCGACCAAATTTTGTGAAGTTGGGCCTTCGGTAGTTGCGGTGACACTCTCTAGGGTCTGATTCAACTGCTTCACGACCCCATCTAATTCCTGCAAAAGCTTGAGAGCTTTGTCAGCCCATGGCTTCAGGTGGTCACTTAGTACCTACTTCTTGCATTGGAGCCACTCAATTTTGCCTCTAAGCGTGTGGATGGTACGAAGGCACGCTATTTGTTGGGCAGGGATGAGGGTGGGCATAGTGGCTTCCATTTTCTCAAAATCTTGCTCCTTTTGGTGCAACTCCTGATTGATTTGGCAAAGGAGGGGATCACGCTTCGCCTGGGACCATAACACCATATCAGTCTCGAACAAGTTAGTTCCATTTCTGATCTGCGCGGTAATACTGTTTGTAGCTTTTGTGACGAGTGCGGCTCGCTGGGTGTGCACCTCCGGAGGGGTCTCAGGCTATAGCTTGGCTTGTAGTGATGCTATATGTAGTTACAAATCGGCCTTAACAACCTGAAATTCAGTCCGGGATGTGTTCAAAGCAGCGACCAAGCCTTCGACCTTGCCTACGGCGTAGCTAAGGCAGGAATTAATTCTGGCATATCCTCATAGAGCTGGTCTATTAACTTCTCTAATTCAGCCTGCTGCGTGATGATTGGGATGTGTGCTGCCTGAGCTTGGGTGGTTTTGGTAGCTTTGGTCACAATAGTTTGCTCGACCTCGCTGAGTTTCTACTACGCTCGTAGTTATCTATTTTGAAGTTCACCATAGATGGAGATAAAAAGGTCATGTAGCTGCTCACCTGTTAGCCTGGCGACATCGAGGTCAACTGAAGGGGATGCACGGACTTGCTCACATAATATTGGTGGTACCATAACAAAGCTGCACCCGGGAGGGTGCAGATCCAACTATCCATCATGGTGGCCAAGGCTGTAACTGTAGCAGGATGGCTCGCTTGATTCTGCCTCGCTTGATCCACACTTGCCTGAAGTGTGTCTACCTTTAGCTGAAGATCCTGCATTTCAGACTACAAGGCTTCTACCGCGGCCTTGTGTTGTTCTTCCAAAGCAGCCCATCGGTATTCTGACGCAATGGTGACAACATCTGTAATCTTCTCTAAGTCATCTTTTGTCAACGTGACCTCTGTTTCTGTGCCAGGCTTAATAGTCTTGCGCTTCTTCCTTTGCCCTTCGGGAGGCTCACTTGTTCATTTGGTGCCATGTGGGGATGTCGCACCCTCACCACCAAGTCCTTTGAGTCCCTGCTCTTGCTGGGACTCTTGATCTGCCCCCGTGGTAGAACCCTTAAGGGGTCTCCTTGGTCGTACTTTTCTCTGTAGCGTGCACCTTGGAGTCCTTCATTGTTTTTGGCGGGATAGTAGCCTTTGGGGTTGCATCTTTGCCAGATGTGCCTGCTCTAATCAGGGTGAACGTCTTGAAGCCAAGATTCCATGTTGGTGGCCAAGTTGCAACCACTTGGTCAATCTCTGCTTCTGTGGCCATATAAGGGAGAGTATACCAGCTTGGATATTTACGGGTCCGAATCTACACATTGTGCATAGTAACCTGAAACGTCGCAATACCCTTGTACTTTTCGTAGACCGTGGGTGACAAGCATGATCAGGAGTGAATTTCTGTTGCCAGAGCACCATAAAAAAATACCTAAAACACCTTGTTCTCCTCGATCTTCTTGGGATCCTTCGAATCCCAGAGGTTCGCAAGCCATGTACCTTCACACATATCTGGTTCGAGCTCAGGGAGCACTGCCTCGTTAAGTGCCTCCCACGCAACCAAGGAAATTAATATCATTATCCATGAGTAGTAGAATGCCTTTCCATGTTCCTGCACCTCGTGCACATTGTCTAGAAATTCATCACAGAGGTACTGTGACCAGTTGTAGAAAACCCCTTTTTCACATCTGCCAACGAGCTGAATTAAATAAGCAAGGGAGACTGAAGCCTGGAACTTGTGCATCATCTTGCATGAAAGAAATAGGGTACACATGTGCACTCTCAGATCATCTATGGTGTCTACCAGGAACCCTCTTTGGTTGTGACCCACATGATATTTCTGCCGGAATTCTTCAGCAATCTGCTGATCGTACTTCTTGCCGATGCCCTCCTTAGGATTGGGCCCGTGCATGTTGAGGCTAGTGATTCGGTGAATTAAGGTAGTGTAAATCGGGATGCACCCTTGGATCCACAAACACCCATCATGGACCAGTGCCAACAACTGGCGAACACCCAGACTAGTGATGTTGTATCAGCCAAAGTGGGGGATGCGCAACAAATTTAATATCCTTGAACCTGGAAATCCACATGCCCACGGCATTGGCTCTACCTTTGGCACATTATCATGCAACACTATTTCAAGATATAATTATGGAGCTAGTGCTAGGAAGGCATCTAGATTGTCTAGATCATGATCATTGAACTTAAGGAGGGGAGGCCTTCGAACATATCACCAACTAGGGGAACCTCCTCAGGGACCAGAGGCATCTGTAGGTAAGCATGAACAACATTGAAATTCTTGGGGATGTGCGCGGTTGGATTTATTGTCTTAGCATATGGCGAAAACCAGGAAATCGGGGTCACCTGTTGAGCTTCCTCTTGAGCTGTCATAGGGCGCTTCGATGGATCAGGTGAGCGGCCCTTAGGCACCTTTCAAGGGGAATGCACAACCCGAGGGGATGTGCGTGGCTTTACCCCGACCCACTTCATATCTTATTATTTACCTTTATTTGATCCCTTCACCTTCCCTTTTCCATTCCTCTTGGCTAGCGTAGACACGACCTCCTCCATATCAGGGGTTGCTTCTAATATGTCTTCAGACCCAATTTCCACTTAATCCGTGACAGACAATGACTCGGCGGGGTCAGTAGCGATCATTCTTGCTCGGAAGATGAATTCAGGGTTGCTAGTGTCAGAAGGGGTAGCTCGCCCAAACATACGGATGGCAATTGCACAGAATATACAGAGTTCATAGTGGAGCACAAGGCGCGAGGGTTTCAAAAACAAAATGAACCCGTTGTGACTGATGCCCCTCTTTTTATAGCCCCTAATGGAGAAAACCGGTTGGATTAGCCTTAATTGAAAGTTATCATTACGGAAACGGTAAAAAATCCTCCCATATCACCACATTAATTACCAATTTCCCATTCCATTCAATGGTAAAATCGCTTTTTCACCAAGTCGTCCTATTCCAACGACTAGTTTTTCCATCTGCGTACTACCCTTGCACTTGCGTCGCACCTTTTTGCACCTCTCGCATTGCACGCTACCCCTGCGCATCCGTCGAACCCTGCTTCACTTTTCCTTCCTAGTGCGTGCAACATATTTTACATAGCTACTCCAGCCATATAGTCATTTGGTCGGCGCCGGGTCGTCCCTATAGTGTTTCAGGCGAATTCCATTAACGTACCCCGACAAGTAATCTCCGCGCAGCGTAGCCAACATGACCGCAACACCATCGGTAATATCCTTTAGTATGTATGGGCCTAACTAGTGTTTATAGAACTTTCATGGATGGTGTGCAAACAAGCTCTCTTAAAGTAATAACAACTCATCTTCCTTGAAGAGCTTCTGCAAAGCCTTTTCGCGAGCCTTCTGAACCTGCTGGTGAAACTGAGCAATGAACTAACCTTCCTCCAGGGATAGCAGCTGCACCAAGCGTTCCTCCATGATGTCTGGTTCCGCCATGTTTTTAAAAGCTGAAATGCGCAGGCTAGGAATAATGTAATCCATAGGCATGATGGCCTCCTTCCTATAGACCATTCTGAAATGCGTTCTTCTTGTGAGTTTCTTACATGTGCTCCTATAGTCCCAGAGCACTAAGGGAATGTGAATGTCCCAATCGCTTTGGTTAGCATTACAGACCTTTGTGAGCGCGTTTTCTAAATTTCCCCATTCACTTGTGGGTGATATGGGGTACTTGTCATTTGGTGGATTTGGAATTCCTCAGTCAGAGCTATAATAGTCTCACTAACAAAATGCGTACCTTTTTCGCTCATTAAGATCTTCGGGTAGCCAAACCTGGTCAAAATATGTTCAAAAATTAAATGCGCAGTAGTATCTGCCATAAAATCCTTGACAGCCTTTGCTTCCGCCCACCTGGTTACATAATCAGTGGCGGTAATGATGTACCAGGCACTCGTCTTCTTTACAAGGGGATTGATGGGTCCTACATAGTCTATGTCCCATTTTTCGAATGCCTATAGGGCCATCTGTGGTTGCAGGGGCATCTCATATATACGCGAGGGTTTGCCTATCTATTGACATGTGTCACAAACATAGCAGTATGCATGAGCATCGTTATACGGTGTGGGCCACCACAACCCAAACCTCAACACCTTTTGCACAATTTCTTTTCCTGCATAGTTTCCTCCTGCAATCCTGCCATGGGCCTCATCCAAGATGGCTTGTCTTTCATGGTCCAACACATACCTACGCAGTACCTCATATGTACCCAGTGTGTATAGCTGTCCAACGATTGTGGTGAAATCGGCTGTGTGGGTGACCAAATCATTCATCTTTGGTACTGAGTAGTTGTCGAGTGCCATACCTATGGTTAAGAAATGAATGATTTCTGCAAATTGCTTGTCGACTACCTTGATAGAAAACAACTGCGCGTTAGGTAAACCTTCTTCTAGATTAGTTGGATCTTCCCTGCTCTCGATTTGAGACAAATGGTCAAGTCCATCGTTCAATCTCCTAGGCTTCAAAATGATTTCTAAATCATACTCTTGAAACAACAGTAACCACTTATAAATATTACCCCCAAAACAGTCTTACTAAACAAGTATTTTAGAGCTGAATGATCTGTGAACATCTTAAAGTGTCCACTAAGTAGATAGTGTCTGTACTTTTCCAGGGAATACATCATTTCCAATCCTTCGCGCTCCGTGGTAGAATAGTTATGCTCTGCACTAGAGAGTTTTCAATAGCAAAGGCAACCTGGTGATTTATGTCCCCTTCTCGAGGCTATGCTAAGACAACTCCTAACGCTATCCCTGATGCATCCACATGCACATGAAAGACCTTTGGCCAGTCAAGAAATATAATAATAGGTGCAGTTACCATCTTTTCCTTTAGTAGCTCAAAGCTCTTCTGACACTCGTCATCCCAAAAAAAGGAGACATCCTTCTTTAGTAGCCTTTCCATTGGTGCGGTGATCAGAGCGTACCCTTGAATAAAATTCCTGTAGTAACCGGTGTGGTGGAAGATGGAGCGCAACTGTTTCTCAGTGGTGGTAACTGCCAAATTATGATAACCACATTCTTGGCTAGGTCAGCCATCAATCCTTGCTGACACACCACGTGTCCCAACAAAATCCCAAATGGGAGACATAATATGCATTTCTTGATGTTTAGAAAAATTTGGTGTTTCCTATAGGCATCCAACATCATGCACAGGTTTGGCACATGATTCTTTAATAACCGAAAAACTTTCCAATCATCAAATAGACCTCTAGAAACTTATGAATGAATTCCTTGAATATTGCTACAACTACACGGAAAAATATGGTAGGGGAATTCTTCAACCCAAACGGCATGAAAATGTACTGGAATGATCCCCACTCAGTCGCAAAGGTTGTCTTGCTGCGGTCTTCAGGTGATATGCGGATCTGATGGTACCCTGATAACCCATCAGTGAATGAGTATGCCTCCTAACCTCCCACATTATCTAGAATTTCATCAGAGAATGGCATAGGGAAAGGATCATGTACACATACATAATTTAAATTATGTAGGTCTACGAAGATCCTTATCTCTCCTTTAGTCTTCTTTTCCTGGACCATCATAGGGCTTACCCAATCTGATTTTTCCAGGCCTAAGAGCGCAGGGTAAGGGTCTGCGTCATCCATAATCTGGATTAATTTGAAGTCTGCATAGACTTTAACTCCTACAATCTCCACCACAACCTTTGGCAATCATCTTAGTGGAATGATATTTTGCTGATTAGCTATCCGTAACTGAATAGTGGACCATTCCAGCTTAGGTTCTCCCATTCTTTGCCAAGTTTTCTTGGGTAGGACATTGGCGTCTGATCCTAAGTCGAGGATAACTTGGTCCATTTCATAGGCCCCAATCTGCGAAGTCATACAGATCTCTCAGCCATTCTTTCTTTTGTTCTTATAAATTTTGTTCACAGACTTAACCTCTATTTGTGAGGAGACCTTTTCTGTGCAGCTATCTATTAATGCTTGGAGATTCTCTACTTCCTTTTGGCTGCGCAGCAACTTCATACATGACTGAAGGAATGGCCTAACTGCTTCATATTCTTTTGGATATACCTAAGTATTTGAGGTAGATGCCTCATCTTTTGCCATATCCTTCCGAGCCTCCATGAAGGTTTCTTTCTCCTTTTTCAGATCTAGGCTTTCCTTTTTCTCAACATCCCTCCTGATTAGTAATTTAGCCGTAGCTTTTTTCTCAGCTCCTATGGTAGAAATGCTGCTACGTGTAATCACATTGATACTTGGCCCATCATCTCATGGTTCCGCCTTAACCCATTGTACGTTCTGTGTGGGTGTTTTTTGTTTCTAATGCATCTTTGCTATCAGCACTGGACAACCTTCAATGTCATCGTCAAACTGCATGCAGTATCTACAAGATTGGCGCACAGGGTTTGGGAAATCCCTTGCATAATGTCCCACATCCCCACAATTATAGAAGATCAGTTTCCCTTGTCCTCAACCTGCACTTCCACCTCTCCCACCTCCCCGTCCTCTTGGAGGGGATCCCCTCGCCCCGAGGGGGATAGGGGTGATGAGGGGTCAACCTGTACTCTGTATAGGTTTCCCTTATCTGCTATCAAGTCGAGTGTTTGGCATTTTTTCTCATCGTGTCCCACATATTAGTAGAATCTACACCACTGCTATTTCAGTTCTGGAGGATAGGCACCTAATCGTGGGCAATGATCTGTATCATGTCTTTTCGCAAATCGATAGTAAATACACCACATCATGGGGGAGCTAGGTCCAACCATTTCTCTAGGGCATAGAGGACTTGGTCCCTAACCTACATATAATATGATAACAGAGGACACTGATCCTTAGTGTGGCTTGACACCCTGCAACGTATGCACCAGATATTTGAGCTAGCTTCTTTACCTCGATCCTTCAGTAATTTTTTAATTTCTAAGTGAGTCGCCTCTAGTTGGTTTTGGATATGTAGAGCCAAAAATTGGGTACTGTCCCTTGGCGCAGCTTCCAGCTTCATGGCAATCTCCAGGGCTTCTTCTTGGGAGTCGATCTTCTATTGTCCCATAGGTCCGGGAAGATGTGCTAACAACATGGTGATAAACCATTATTTGTGATGCTTATCTTCGTGGACGAATCCTCCATCATTGATGAACTTCTTTAGCCACTGGTCAGCTTCCCAGACCAAATCTGTAGGTCTTTGTTTAATATCCTTCAGTTTGACCACACATTGAGCATATGATTTAGGCTTATGGAACTGCTGTTTTAGGGCATCCTTAGTTTTTTGTATCGTCAGGTTCGCGTGTTGACCAATGTATCCTATAAAACAATCCAGGGCCCTTCCTTTAAAGGCTATGGATAGATTTTCTCTTTTGACAACATCATTATTGATATTATTCGTAGTCCATATCAACTGGGCTACAAACTAGAATCGATCCATATCATCATCCCCAACACCCTTAAAGGTAGGCAGTTTCATGTGTGCAACCATATTGTCCATAGGTTGTGGCAGAGGAGGGGTAGGATAATTCTTACCCTTGCGTGTGTTTGATGATGGCGTAACCGGGGGACTGGTTCCAACTTGTGTAGCCTCGCCCTGGTTAAGATCAGGCGATTCCCTTAAAGGATTGTATACCGATCTATCTCCTTCTTGATTAACCTGGTAGTATTTACCGCTTTGTGTTGTGATTTCACTCTGGTCAGGGATCATTCACTTGGTATGGCTGCAAAGGAAACCCTTTTCACACAATAGCATCTTAAGAAACAACGACAGGGTTTACAGGAACTTACCTGTAAATCCTTTGAAGAACCTTCGCTTTGCTGCCGAATAAGACATGAACTGATCAACTACAAACTCTATTACAAAGCCTCAAAAAATACTACCAAACCAATGATCTACAGTCATAGTGATCTTATCATCAGTATTTTCCAGTTGTTGGATCAGTTCATGGGTCCACTGCATGACCTGATCGTCTTTCTAGCAGGTTTGGAACTTCGCCAATCGTGCCAACCACTCCTGTAGTTCATCTGTGAAGGATACAAATAAGATTTAGTGCACTTATGTAAATATGTACTTGTTCTTCCACTATGCAGCAGATAGCTTCTTACTTCTATTTTCTTTTAGGGAAAACTCCTGAATCTATTTTTCGAGCTAGTCCTCAAGATCAGGATTTAACGGCTGCCAATGACCCCATGGAATTACCCTATCTCTCTCTCAGAATGCTCCCGGTCCCGGAAAGAGAACCATTTTTTGGCTTGAGAGGTCTTGACCCAGGTTTGGTTTTAAGATTTGCCAAAAAACCCTGTACTACTGGCCCTTTCGGCAAGGCCTGCTTGCACATGTCAAGGTCTCACCCGAAGTAGTATGGGAGGGTGCTGGAACCAAGTTTCCGCACCCTAAGAGAGATAAAGTTAATTTAAGTGGGTCCATTCAGGTCTAATAGACCTACGATGGCGAAGCCCTAATTTGGAAACCATCAATAGTATATCGAAGCTTATAAATCAACAGATAGCATGATAAAAGAGAAAATTAATTAAATCTAACCAGATCTATGCATTCATCCCCTTTTCAGTATCACATCCATATGCACATCAATACATCATCCGCATTTAATAGTAATTATAACTTTATAAATAACACAGAGTGCAACAAATAATCATAACAAAGAATACTCAGATATCCCAAACAATATTCTCATTCATTAATATCCAAATCTAACTTACAGACTTTATCTACTAGCCTGCGACACAGCCAGCGGGGTCCGCACACAGCAGGACTCAGGGTTTCCATGCACACAACCAGCAGGAGCCCTTACCCAGATAATTGACATAGAATATCCACAAGTCTGTATCCAAGCTTAATCCAAAACTTAGCCTACTCTTAGACTCGATCTAACCATATATTTATAACATATTAGCCTGCGCTATTCTATGGTCTACAACTTGTGGTTTTCGGACTCTTGGTCTACCTTGTGACCCATTACAATTCATTGGGGACTTTGACCTGCCCCAAAGCACCTACGCTAGACTAGATTACTACAAAATATTACAAAAATGTTCTACACTTGTCGCTAGGGGACCCTGCTCCAACATGCACAATGTGTGACTGTGAGTTAATGATCTCCTTATACACAATGACAGATTATATTATGGCTCACACTCAATTTGATACATGCACTCAAAATTTTGTTATGGCCTACACAAAGATATAACTATGGTGACTACAATGGAATTGGTTATGGTATTCGTATAAGTCAACGTATCACTGTGACTGTACTGTACGTGGCCCTTGGTTGGTTTTACTCATGCACAATGTGTGATTGTGAGTTAATGATCTCACTCTACACAATGAGTCATGACTCCCTTTATATTTACAATAAAGAATTAACATGATAGAGGCTAAGATAATCAAGTTTATTTCTCGAACTTTAATCCCTGAGACTCAGTTCTATGTTCTAATTTTAGGTCCCTATATTATTAGTGAAGTCCATTATTATTGTTAGTGTAGCCCCTTTATTATTGTTGTACCCTTTTAGTCCCCATATTTTTATTATTGTGCCCCATAAAACCCCACTATTGTTATTGTTGTACCCTTACATTATTATTCTAATGTCGACTAGGATTATATTGTGACCCCATGGAATCCTATATATAGAAAGGAGGTTTTGTCATTTTAATCATCCAAGAATTGTTCATTTATATAATGTAAAGGAGGTTTCCCCCTCGAAGTGGCTGATTTATAAGGCATTGATCTCTCTTTTTGTCTATTTTTGGAGCTGGTTTCGTAACATTTGGTATTAGATCTTTGGATTCTAGGGTTTCATTGCTTCAAACAGGTTATCGTGGAATTTTCGCTATAAATTTTTTTCTACGAAGTTGAAAAAGCTAAAAAAAAACCCATTTGTGAAGAAATCATGATGAACTTCGTGTAAAATTTTTAGATCTTGCTTCATAATATTTTTGGAGATATGATCTGTGGAAGCTAGGGTTTTTGCAGGCTCCCGAATTTCATCTAAAAGAGGTGACCTTGGGAAACTTGTCATAACTCTCTCTCTGAGCATCAGATTGGAATTTTGTAAAAAGTGGCTGAATCTACACAGAATGTAGTTTACTGTGTATCCATTTCAAAGCTGAAGGAGGAAGCATTGACACGTGGCATGCCATAAAATTTCACTCTAATGAACTAGTCCATAATCAGGCCATTATGGGAGATTAGGAATAAATTTGATTTGAAGAATCCAAACTAGGTTAGACCTGTGGCATTGGAAAGAAGATTCAGAGGGACACTAAAGGACCAAAGATAAAATCTCAGGGATTTGAAATTCAAGAGATACATCAGTTTAAATATCAAGCTCCTAAAAAGCAAGAAAAGGGTGTGTATTGTTTTTCAAATTGCATAAGTCTTGTTTGAAAAATCAGTTTGAAGTGATTCCAAGGGCATATTGAAGCATAGATAACAGAATTGGGTTCTAAAATTCCCCTAAAAAGAATTCAATGCCCATTAAGCCCTCAAAAGGCTCTACTATGACTCATGAAGAGGAATAAGTGCAACATGATATATCAAAATTACAAGACTAAGTGCACCAAATTTCACTCTCGCAAAGAGAAACAAAAAATGAAATGGAAGTTTTGAAGAAAGGAATGGAAGCAGGTAAGATGTATGGTTTGAAGAAAGGCGTGGAAACTAATATGGATGGTTTGAAGAAAGTTGTGGAAGATAAGATGGATGGTTTGAAGAATGGCATGAAAGATAAGATGGATGTTATGGAAGCTAAGATGGTTGAAATGGAAGCTAAGATAGATGAAAAAATGAAAGAAAACATGGAAGACTTGAAGAATGATCTAAAAGAAGACATGGAAGGTTTGAAGGAATGTTTGACAAAGTTGATACAAGAAATTATTCCTAATGGCGAAAAGGTAGTACAAGAAACTCATGATGAGAACAAAATAAATGTTAATTGTGATTTCATAAACTCTAATGTTGGATTGAAGAACCAACATGTTCCAAATATCGATATGAGGAAGTTTTATGGAAAGGATCCCGTAACATGGATACTACAGATGGAGAAATATTTTGATCTCCATAATGTGAAAAACAAACAAAAGGTATGCATTGCAAATTTAAATTTAGAACAAAATAAATTTGTATGGTATCGATGGCTTTGCTCTCGTAAATTTTTTTTTCACTTGGTCAATTTTTACGAAGGAAATGATAGCACATTATGAGGATACAAAGAGCAACACCTTCTTTATCCAATTGATAAATCTCAAACGAAAGGGTTCAATGGTGGAGCACATTGAAGAATTCCAAAAAATGAATATAAGAGTAACTGATATTCTCGAGGAACACATGATTGATGTCTTCATAGGGACTTTAAAGGATAAAATCCAACATGAGGTTCACCTTTGGGAACTTGATACATTGGAGAAGGCATTCAGGTTGGCAAGAAAAATTAAAAGTAAAATTATGGCGACAATGAATCCTAACACTGACATCTATAAAGATGGAAGTTTTTCTACTCCTAGACTTCCACAACCTACAAGTTGACACCACAACGATTGGAAGAAAAAAGTGAAAATATACTTTGCTATAGTTGTGATAGAAAATACACTAAAGTTCATAAGTTTTTTGATAAGAAATTATTTTACATAGATTGTGAAGAGAAGGAAGAAAATGAATAAGAAACTTCAAAAGAAGAGGATATACACCAGGAACCTACCCTAGAGAAGGAAGAAATGAGTCCCACCATATCTTGTAATGCATTGGCAGGAATTACCACTCCTCAAACTCTAAATATAGAAGGAAATATCAAGAAGAAAAATGTAATAGTATTGATTGATTCAGGTTGTACCCATAATTTTATTCATTTTAAGGTAGCCAAGGAATTGAATTTATTCCTATACCCAGCACCAGAGTGTCAAGTGATGGTTGCAAATGGAGGGACTATAAATTACTCTAGAAAATGCCATAATATCAAGCTAACCATGGGGGAATATGTATTGAATAGTCCAATGCTTTCAATTCCAATGGAAGGTGTTGATGCTGTTTTAGGAGGACAATGGTTACAATCTTTGGGGATGGTAGCTTTTAATTTTCAAGAACTTTACTTGAATTTTTTTTTGGAAGGAAAGGAAGTTGAATTATGGGGTATCGCAGGGAATTTGGGAAATATAATAACCTCTAATGTCATGACAAATATTTTGAAAAAAGAAAAACGAGGTGTAATTTCACAATTATTCTCACTAGAAGTTCCCACATCAAAATCATCTATTTCTCCAGATCTCCAAAATGTCTTGGAAAATCATTCCAAGTTGTTTGAAACTCCCAAAGGATTCCCACCTATTCGTGATTTGTATCATGCTATTCATTTTATTCCTCGAATTGTTCCTCCAAACATCAGGCCTTACAGATATCCTTATGTCCAAAAGAGTGAAATTGAACGTATAATTGTAGAAATGTTAGAGGCTGGTATAATTCAACCTAGTCAAAGTTGTTTCTCTGCTCCATTAGTATTGGTGCACAAGAAGGATGGATCATGGCGCATGTGTCTGGATTATAGGGAGCTCAATAAGCTCACTATTAAAGATAAATTTCCCATTCCTATGATTGATGAATTATTGGATGAATTACATGGATAAATTTATTTTACGAAGTTGGATCTTCATTCAGGATGTAGAAATTTTCTGAATAATGATCAATTATCCACCGAGACTATCCTAATCACATATCAATTCGAATTCATATGCAACACATAATCTCTTCCACTCAGATCATCACACATGCGGAAATAAAACAAGCGATAGCACATCAAATCATCATACACATTAACACAGTATGTATAGGGAAAGCTTATGGCTAAAAACCCCGCATCTATTGTGTATATTATAATGGAGAAAACATGTAACAAAATCAGTACAATACTCCTCACAAGTACTCAATACTATCTCATGAAGTTACACACAAACTAGCTTGGTTTTGAACAAGTCACGGGTTCAAAACACATCCACTAATTGCCTGCCTCTATTGCGCAATCATGGCTTGTCTAAATAGAGATCCAAGGTTCTAATCTCCTTGGCTTGACATCGCAATAATCATGGGCAATTGCCTCCAAGTGTGGTGCAAATCTCATGCACAACTGATGTCCCAACTGATAGCTGTACTCACCCTTTCATCTACCTCTTCCACTAGTCTCCACTGAACTGTCCATGCACTGTAGTGAAATGATGTGTTCTTGAGTTGAATAATGAGTTACTAATTAATGAATTAAATAATATTTAATTCACTCCACTCATTACTAGTTGATTAGATAGTTAAACTAATCTCAACCAGTTCAACTAAGTTAAACCGAACACAACTCCACCAACTGTCTCATCAACTCCACCAAACTTCTGCCACTGAAGTCCTAACTGAAGTCAACCATGCATGAGCTCACCAAACCCTTAGGAATAGCGTAATTCCTCTGTCAGATGCATGAGCCACTTCTGTAGCTCGAATTGAAGTGCTCCAAGAGAGTAAACTGCTGTTTAGAGTCCAAATATTATTAAGGGTAAATAATATTTGACTTCCCTATTTTTAAGATAGGCAGTCTAAAAATAGACTTCGACCTATAGGTCCAAAAATAGAGGTCCATCTATTTTTACCAACATGACAAATACTCCAAGAATAACATACTGCAATCCCCTGGACCATGCTCCATATGTCTAAAAATAGACATAGTCTAAAAATAGACTTTGCGCCAGAATTTGCCTGCGGGCCAACTTAGTGAAGGCGACTTCATTTCACTAAGCTCCATCATCTTGCTGCATTTTCAACACTCCCTCTCAGCAAGATATGGATTATCTGCAACCCCTATCCTGCCTCTGTGGAATTCGAACTTGCTCCTAGTGAGCGCCTTCATCAAGATGTCGGCATCCTGATCCTCCGTGGGAACATATGAAAGCATCATGATTCTCCGCTGAACACAATCTCTGATATGATGGTACCTGATGTCGATGTGTTTGGATCTATCATGAAATACTGGATTAGCCGAGAGTTTAATGCAACTCTGGTTATCACAGTAGATCACCGTAGGCTCCAAATGCAACCCGAACAATCCAACGAGGGTCTTCCTCATCCAAATAGCCTCACATGCAGCCAAGCTTGCTGCCATGTACTCGGCCTCTGCTGAACTGAGTGCCACGGATCTCTGCTTTCTGCTGTACCAGGAAACTGCTGTCGACCCAATGCTGAAAACTCCTCCGGATGTGCTCTTCCGGTCCGTTGGGCTCCCTGCCCAATCTGCATCAGTGAAGCCAGAAAGCTTCGCTCCATCCTCCTGTCTGTACCATAGACCATATCCCGATGTGCCTCTAATATAACGCAATACATGCTTTCCTGCCTTCCAAAAGAGCTTGGTAGGCTTAACCATAGCTTGCGAAAGCTGGTTAATAGCATAGCATATATCGGGTCGTGTATTGACCAGATACATAAGCGACCCCACCAACTCTCAATAGACAATGACATCCACTACCTCCGCTGAAGTAGCATCCTCCTTCCTCCAACCACCAGGAAGAGGAGTGTCAACAGGCTTGCAGCCTTGCATGTTGAACCTCTCCAGAATCTCCCGGGCATACTTTCCCTGAGAAACAAACAGTCCACCACTGCGCTGCCAAATTTCCAATCCCAGGAAATAATGAAGGATGCCCAAGTCCTTCATCTCAAAATCTCGTGCAAGATCCTCCTTTCATGAAAGTATCAACTGCTCATCGCCAGTCAAAATCAGATCATCTACATACAGTACGATGATCAACAACTTCCCCTCCACCACAATCTGGTACAGGTTAGGATCTGCCTCACTCTTGGAGAATCCAAGCCCGGTGAAGTAGCTGTCTATGCGAGTGTACCAAGCACGAGGTGCTTGCTTAAGCCCGTATAGTGCTCTCTTGAGTCAACACACATGCGAATCACTGCTGAAGATCTAGAAACCTTTAGGCTTCTCTATGTACACTTCCTCCTCAATGACTCCGTTGAGGAACGCAGTCTTCACATCCATCTGATGGATGTGCCATCCCATCTGCGCTGAGAGAGCAAGGATCGTCCGTATGGAAGAGTACCTTGCGACAGGTGAAAAAGTATCCTCATAATCGATCCCCTTGATCTGTGAGAAGCCACGGGCGGCAAATCTCGCCTTATACTTCTCCACACTCCCGTCAGCCGCCTGCTTCACTTTGTAGATCCATCGCGAACCCACCACTGATTTCCCCTCCGGTCTTGGGACAATCTCCCATGCACTGTTTCTGACGATCGAATCATATTCTTCGATCATGGCATCTACCCATGTGGGTTCCTCCACTGCTTCCTCAAAAGAGGATGGCTCCGTCACGACAAATTGACTCACAAGAGCCATGTATCTAGTGTACCGATCCGGTGACTGCCTCTGTCTGCGCTGTGCTGTAGGTGGTCCTACAACCTTCTCTGCATCTCGAGCCAGTCGCTCAGCTTCTGTAGTGCGCATGCGCCCTCTGATGGTTGGCGCTGCATGGGTGGTTTATTCCACCTCCTGAACTTCCTCTTGTGGCTGATCCACATCCGGAAGCTCCTCCTTATGAACTAACAACTCCTCATCTGCATGCAAGTGTAGCTCCCTCTCAAGCGAACACTGCATGGCTTTCTCCTCCTGAAATTTTATATCCCGTCGCACAATAGTCTTGCGACTATCTGACAAATACACCCGATAGTTGTGAGGTGTATCAGTGTACCCCACAAATATTCCAACCTCAGCGGTTGGATCCAGCTTCCTTCTCGCATCCTTCGTCACATGCATGTAGACAAGAGAACCAAAGATCCGCAAATGGGAAATATCAGGCCTCTTGCCAGAATAAGCCTCCTCCGGTGTACTCATGCCAAGATCCTTGTGAGGACAACGGTTCTGCACATACACTGCTGTATTGCATGCCTCAGCCCACAAGTGAAGGGGTAGGCCCTGATCATGCAACATCGCCCGTGCAGCACCCACGATCGTTCTGTTCTTCCGCTCAACCACCCCGTTCTGCTGTGGGTTATGGGGTGCGATGAGCTCTCTCCGAATCCCTTCTGCGCTGCAGAACTCCTTGAATTCAGCCGAGATGAATTCACCACCATTATCACTCCTTAGAGAAATCAACTTCTTCCCCGAATCCTTCTCGACCAGTGCTTTAAACTCACAGAACTTTGCGAATGTATCGCTCTTCTTCTGCATGAAGAAGATCTAGCACTTTCGAGAGAAATCATCAACAAATATCACATAATACTTGTGCTTTGCTGTCGAAGAAACTGAGAAAGGACCACACACGTATGTGTGAACTCTCTCAAGGATCGTCATGGCGCGACTATCCTTCTCGTGAAAGGTGGCTTTCACATACTTCCCTAAAGTACACCCCTTGCACTGATCTGACTGCGCAAGAGTGCCCTTAGGAAGCCCATTAGAAATCTGCTACAAGATCTTCAAAGCTCCATGGTGAAGGTGGCCCAATCTCCTGTGCCACAGTTCGCCCTCATCATCTAGGCTCACCACTTCTCCCGCCTTGCATGCCATTGCTGCGCAACCATCTACTTGTAACTGATAAAGGTTCTTGGTTCAAACCCCTATCTTCTGGGTCTCTCCAGTAGTCTTACTGCGCAGGAAGGCTTTTCCTTCGCTGAAGACCACATCATACCCCTTATCCTTCAACATCACCAAAGAGATCAAGTTCTTCTTCAATCCAGGTACATGCATGACATCCCTCATTATAAAGGGTTTACCAGACTCCCTCTGAAAGGATATGGTACTGATACCAGTCACATTGTATCTACCATCATCGCCCATCTCGATGTGCACACCCAAATCTTTGTCCTCCAGATCTGAGAACAAATCCCGATCTCCTGTCATATGAAATGACGCACCGTTGTCCAAGAACCACACCGATCCCATCACACTTGAAACCAAGCATGCGACCAGTGAAAATTCAAGCTCGAACTGTGAAGCCAAAGCCTCTCCATCTGCAGATCTTCTCGCTTTCTTGTTTTTCTTCTTCTTTGGACAATTGGTAGCATAATGTCCGTGATCATGGCAGTGAAAACACTTCAATTTCGCCATATCCTACTTCTTTCCCTTTGCACCAGAATGAGAAGTTTTCTTACCCTTCCCCTTCTTTTCTTTGGCAACCAAAGCGCAATTTTCTTCATCAGCTCCCTTTGATGAAGATCCATCCCGAGTAGTCCTCCTTATCTCCTCCTGCATGAGATCCGCCCAAAGGCGCTCCCATCCTGGCGGCTTCTCCTGACCATTGAAACTATCTTGATATGAGTGCCAAGCCTTCGGAAGACCAAGGAGAGCTAGGTCGACCATGTCCTCATCTTCGACAGTCACCCCCACACTTCCCATCTCATCTCTGCATTGAGTGAACTTCGTGAGGTATTTGGCGATATTGTCGCCTTTCTCCATCTTGATGTTCCTGAGCTTATCTTTGAGTGCCAGCTTCCTTTGGTCGCTCTTACTCTGGAATAGATCCGTTAAAGCTTTCCACATTAAATGTGGAGAAGCCTTTCCATGCAGGCTGGATACAATATGATCCTTGACGCCCTCCAACAGGATCCTTCGACATTTCGCCATCTTCTTTTGCCATGCTTCGACTTCAACAGGATCAGTGGGCCTTTGGACATCCGTATCCACGAACTCCTTCAGTCCATTATCTTCTAATACTGCCTCCATGTGATCCTTCCATGCAACATAATTCGAACTGCCTTCAAGAGCATATTCGAGTCGCAAACCGTTGAAAGACATTTTCAACTCCGGCACCAAGAAAACAAAACTGCTGCAAAATTCGAATTCCACCTCAAAGCTCAAACGCCCTTGATCTGTGAGAAAAAAATATTTCTAGCACAGAGATTGACTGCAGGGGAATTTACTGGATGTATCACCTTTCAAAGAAAGGATGGATCCAGAGGCTACCTGGCCCGCATGCAGACTCTGTCTACCGAAATAAGCTTGTAATCACTGTGATGATCAATCTCTACTTCAATAGCTCCGATACCATGTAGAAATTTTCTGAATAATGATCAATTATCCACCGAGACTATCCTGATCACATATCAATTCGAATTCATATGCAACACATAATCTCTTCCACTCAGATCATCACACATGCGGAAATAAAACAAGCGATAGCACATCAAATCATCATACACATTAACACAGTATGTATGGGGAAAGCTTATAGCTGAAAACCCCACAGCTATTGTGTATATTATAATGGAGAAACATGTAACAAAGTCAGTACAATACTCCTCACAAGTACTCAGTACTATCTCATGAAGTTACACACAAACTAGCTTGGTTTTGAACAAGTCACGGGTTCAAAACACATCCACTAATTGCCTGCCTCTATTGCGCAATCATGGCCTGTCTAAATAGAGATCCAAGGTTCTAATCTCCTTGGCTTGAAATCGCAATAATCATGGGCAATTTCCTCCAAGTGTGGTGCAAATCTCATGCACAACTGATGTCCCAACTGATAGCTGTACTCACCCTTTCATCTACCTCTTCCACTGGTCTCCACTGAACTGTCCATGCACTGTAGTGAACTGATGTGTTCTTGAGTTGAATAATGAGTTAATAATTAGTGAATTAAATAATATTTAATTCACTCCACTCATTACTAGTTGATTATCTAGTTAAACTAATCTCAACTAGTTCAACTAAGTTAAACCGAACACAACTCCACCAATTGTCTCATCAACTCCACCAAACTTCTGCCACTGAATTCCTAACTGAAGTCAACCATGCATGAGCTCACCAAACCATTAGGAATAGCGTAATTCCTCTGTCAGATGCATGAGCCAATTTTGTAGCTCGAACTGAAGTGCTCCAAGAGAGTAAACTGCTGTTTAGAGTCCAAATATTATTAAGGGTAAATAATATTTGACTTCCCTATTTTTAGGATAGGCAGTCTAAAAATAGACTTCGACCTATAGGTCCAAAAATAAAGGTCCATCTATTTTTACCAACATGACCAATACTCCAAGAATAACATACTGCAATCCCCTGGACCAAGCTCCATATGTCTAAAAATAGACTTTGCGCTAGAATTTGCCTGCGGGCCCACATAGTGAAGGTGACTTCATTTCACTAAGCTCCATCATCTTGCTGCATTTTCAACACAGGATATCATCAAATTATAATGAAGGATTAAGATATTCCAAAAACAGCATTTCAAACTCATGAGGGTCATTATGAATTTTTGGTTATGCCTTTTGGCCTTACCAATGCACCTTCTACATTTCAAGGGTTGATGAATTCCATTTTTAAATCCTTTCCTTTCTTAGAAAATTTGTGTTATTATTTTTTGATGATATACTAATCTAGAGTAAGTCTTGGAAGGATCAAGTTCAACATGTTGACAGGGTGCTCAAACTATTGGAGGAAAAACAATTACATGAAAAAACCTCCAAATATTTCTTTGGAGTACAAGAGGTGGAATATTTGGCTCATATTGTATCTCAGGAGGGTGTTAAGGTAGACCATAACAAAATTAAAGCCATTAAGGAATGGAAAGTCCCCACAACCATAACACAATTTCGAGGATTTCTCGAGTTAACGAGATATTATCGCAAGTTTGTTAAGAATTATGGGAGAATAACAACACCTTTTACAACATTATTGAAGAAAGATGCATTTTCATGGGCTGCTGAAGTAACTAAGGCATTTTAACATCTTGAAGAAGCAATGTGCCTAACATCAATTTTATCTACGCTAGACTTCACAAAAACCTTTATTGTGGAATGTGATGCCTCGGGAAATGGAATTGGTGTTATTTTAATGCAAGAGGGAAGACCCATTGGTTTTGAAAATCATCAGGTCACTATTTTGAGCATCTGAGCCATTGAAGTCATTCATATGTTCAGAATCCATATGAAAAAATAAATGTGAATGATGTCATATATATATATATATATATATATATATATATATATGGAATATTATATTATGGCTCACACTCAATTTGATACATGCACTCAAATTTTTTTTATGGAATGCGCAAAGATATAACTATGGTGACTACAATGGAATTGGTTATTGTATCTGCATAAGTCAACATATAACTGTCAGTGTACTATACGTGGCCCTTGGTTGGTTTTACTCATGCACAATGTGTGACTATTATTTAATGATCTCACTCTACACAATGATTCATGGCTCCCTTTATGTTTACAATAAAGAATTGACATGATAGAGGCTCAGATAATCAAGTTTATTTCTTGAATTTTAATCCCTGAGACTCAGTTCTATGTTCTAATGTTAGGTCCCTATATTACTAGTGTAGTCCCTTATTGTTGTTAGTGTAGCCCCCTTATTATTTATGTACCCCTTTAGTCCCCATATTTTTATTATTATGCCCCACAAAACCCAACTATTGTTATTGTTGTGCCCTTACATTATTATTGTTAGGTTGGCTAGGGTTATATTGTGACCCCATGGACTCCTAAATATAGAAAGGAGGTTTTTTTCGCTATAAATGTTTTTCTACGAAGTTTCAAAAGCTAAAACAACAACCTATTTGTGATGAAATCCTGATGAACACCGTCTAAAAATTTTAGATCTTGGTTCACAATATTTTCAAAGATACGATCTGTGGAAGTTAGGGTTTTTGCAGGCTTCCGAATTTCATATGAAAGAGGTGACCTTGGGAAAATCGTCATAACTCTCTTTGGGAGCATCAGATTGGAATTATGTCAAAAGTGGACGAAACCCATAGATTTTAATTTACTATATATCCATTTCAGAGCCGAAGGAGGAAACAGTGACACGTTGAATTCCGTACAAGTTCGCTCTACTGAACCAGTCCATAATTAGGTCATTGCAGGAGATTAGGCATAACTTTGCCTTGAAGAATCCAAATCAGGTCAAACCTGTGGCATTAGAAATAAGATTCATAGAGATACTAAAGGATAAAAGATGAAATCTCCGGGCTTCTAAATTCCATAGATATATCAGTTTAAATATTGAGCTCCTCAAAAGCAAGAAAAAAGTGTGTATTGTTTTTCAAATTGCATAAGTATTGTTTGAAAAATCAGTTTGAAGTGATTCCAAGGGCATATTGAAGCATATATTTTAGTATTGGGTTCTAAAATGACCCCTAAAAAGAATTCAACACCCATTAAGCCCTAAGTAGGCTCTACTATGACTCATGAAGAGGAATAAGTGCGACATGATATATCAAAATTACAAGAAATAAGTGCACCAAATTTCGCTCTTGCAAAGAGCAACAAAAAATGAAATGGAAATTTTGAAGAAAGGCGTGGAAGATATGCTGGATGGTTTGAAGAAAGGTGTGGAAGTGAAGATGGATGGTTTGAAGAATGACATGGAAGTTAAGATGGATGGCATGGAAGCTAAGATGGATTACATGGAAGCTAAGATAGATGAAAAAATGAAAGACAACATGGAAGACATGAAGTATGATCTAAAAGCAGACATGGAAGGTTTGAAGTAAGGTTTCAAAAAGTTGATACAAGAAATGATTCCTAATGGTGAAAAGGTAGTACAGGAAACTCATGATGAGAACACAATAAATGTTAATTGTGATTTCATAAGCCCTAATGTTGGATTGAAGACCCACCATATTCCAAATATCGATATGAGGAATTTTGATGGAAAGGATCTCATAACATGGATACTACAGATGGAGCAATATTTTGATCTCCATAATGTGCAAAACACACAAAATGTATGCATTGAAACTTTACATTTAGAACAAAATACATTTGTATGGTATCGATGGCTTTGCTCTCGTCAAAAAATTGTCACTTGGTCAATTTTTATGGAGGAAATGATAACACATTATGAGGATATAAAGAGAAACACCTTCTTTAGCCAATTGATAAATCTGAAACGAAAGGGTTCAATGGTGGACCACATTAAGGACTTCCAAAAATTGAATATAAGGGTAACTGCTATTCTCGAGGAACACATGATTGATGTATTCATAGGGACTTAAAAGGATAACATCCAACATGAGGTTCACCTTTGGGAACCTAATTTATTGGAGAAGGAATTCATGTTGGCAAGAAAAATTGAAAGTAAAATTATGGCAACAAGGAAGCCTACCACTCACATCTATAAAGATGTAGGTGTTGATACTCCTAGACTTCCACAACCTACTAGTTTGACACCACAACAATTGGAAGAAAAAAGAGAAAAAGGGCTTTGCTACAGTTGTGATAGAAAATACACTAAAGGTCATAAGTGTGCTGAGAAGAAATTATTTTACATATATTGTGAAGAGGAGGAAGAAAATTAACAAGAAACTTCAAAATAAGAGGATATACACCAAGAACCAACCCTAGATAAAGAAGAAATGAGTAAGACCATATATTGTAATGCATTGGTAGGAATTACCACTCCTCAAACTCTCACTATATAAGGACATATAAAGAAGAAAAATGTAATAGTGTTTATTTATTCAAGTATTACTCATAATTTTATTCATGGTAAGGTAGCCAAGGAATTGAATTGCTTCCTATAACCAACACTAGAGTGTCAAGTGATGGTTGAAAATGGAGGGACTATAAATTTCTCTGGAAAATGCCATAATATCAAGCTAACCATGGGGGAAAATGTATTGAATAGTCCAATGCTTTCCCTTCCAATGGGAGGTGTTGATGTTGTACTAGGAGTACAATGGTTACAATCTTTGGAGACAATAGCTTTTAATTTTCAAGAACTTTTCTTGAATTTTATTTTGAAAGGAAAGGAATTTGAATTATGGGGTATCTCAGGGAAGTCAGGAAAGATAATAAGCTATAATTTCATGACAAATATTCTGAAGAAAGAACAAAGAGGCATAATTTCACAATTAAGCTCACCAGAAGTTCCAACATAAAAATCATCCATTTCTCTAGATCTTCAAAAAGTCTTGGACAATTGTTCCAAGGTTTTTAAAACTCCCAAATGACTCCCACCTATTCGTGATCATGACCATGCTATTTATTTGATTCCAGGAAGTGTTCCTCCAAACATTAGGCCTTACAAATATCCTTATGTCCAAAAGAGCGAAATTGAACGTATGATTGTAAAAATGTTAGATGGTGGTATAATTCAACCTAGTTAAATTTATTTCTCTAGTATTGGTGCACAATAAGGATAAATCATGGCACATGTGTCTAGATTATAGGGAAATCAATAAGCTCATTATTAAATATAAATTTACCATTCGTGTGATTGATGAATTATTGGATGAATTACATGGAGAAAATTATTTTACCAAGTTGGATCTTCTTTCAGGATATCATCAAATTAGAATGGAGACTGAAGATATTCTGAAAACAACATTTCGAGCTCATGAGGGTCATTATTAATTTTTGGTCATGCCTTTTGGCCTTACCAATGCACCTTTTACATTTCAAGCATTGATGAATTCCATTTTTAAACCCTTCCTTAGAAAATCTGTGTTATTATTTTTTGATAATAAACTAATCTACAACAGGTATTGGAAGGATCATGTTTAACATATTGACAGGGTGCTCAAACTATTGGAGGAGAAACAATTATATGAAAAACTTCCAAATATTTCTTTGGAGTATAAGAGGTGAAATATTTGGGTCATATTGTATCTCAGGAGGGTGTTAAGGCAGACCATAAAAAAATTAAAGCCATTACAGAATGGAAAGTTTCCACAACCATAAATAAATTGCGATATTTCTCAAGTTAACATGATATTATCACAAGTTTTCTAATAATAATGAGAGAATAACAACACCTCTAACAAAATTATTGAAGAAAGATGCATTTTCATGGATTCCTGAAGAAATTAAGGCCTTGAACATATTGAAGAAGAAATGTGCCTAACACTGGTCTTAGCTACTCCAGACTTCACAAAAACCTTTATTGTGGAATGTGATGCCTCAGGAAATGGAATTGGCAGTTTTTTAATGCAAGAAGGAAGACCCATTGGTTTTTAAAGTCGTTAAATCAAAGGATAGTATTTATAGAAAGCTATTTATGAGAAGGAAATGTTGGCAATACTACATGTACTAAAGAAATGGCGACCTTACCTAATGAGAAGACAATTCAAGGTTAAAACTGATCATGATAGTCTTAAATAATTTTTGGAACAAAGACTATCTTCAGAAGAGCAATAAAAATGGGTCACAAAGATGTTGGATTATGACTTTGAAATCATCTACAAAAAAGGGAAGCTAAATGTTGTTGCATATGCACTCTCAATAAAGGATGAGGAGGTGGAAGCATTGCTTTGTTCCATTTATATTATCCAACCAGATTGGATAACCGAAGCAAGGGAGGAATGGAAGAATGTTGAAGAAGTGTGGACACTCATTCAAAATTTGCATCAAGATCCCAATACATCTGATACATTTAGTTGGAAAAATGATTCCTTATGGTGCAAAGATCACTTATAACTTTGCCAGAATTCCCAACTAAAAAAAATTATTCTTTTGGAATTACACACCTCTCTCGTAGGAGGATGCTCAATATTTTTAAAAACATACCACAGGGTGA
This sequence comes from Pinus albicaulis, assembly GCA_034641835.2. Classification (NCBI taxonomy): domain Eukaryota; kingdom Viridiplantae; phylum Streptophyta; class Pinopsida; order Pinales; family Pinaceae; genus Pinus; species Pinus albicaulis. The sequence goes on from CM076578.1 coordinate 891,638,381, forward strand.
AGAAAGTGTTTTTTTGGGATGGCCTTAAATCTGATATTCAAAAGTTTTTGGCAAAATGTTTGGTTTTCCAACAAAATAATGTTGAGTCAATTAAGACCCCGGGTTTGCTAAAACCTTTACCCATTCCAGGTCAACCTTGGGAGGAGGTTTTAATGGATTTTATCATAAGTTTACCTAAGTTCAAAGGAAATAGTGTAATCATGGTGGTAGTTGATAGAATTACCAAGTATGAACACTTTTGTGCATTATCTCATCCATTTAAAGAAAGTACAGTTGCTACTACACTTATGGAAACAATTCAAGAGCTAAATGGAAACCCAAATATTATTGTAAGAGACAGAGATCCCATTTTCACTGGAAATTTTTGGACGGAATTATTTTCTTGTTTGGGCACTCAACTAGCCCATAGCTCATCTTATCATCCTCAATCCGATGGGACAACTGAGATAGTGAAAAAATGTTTGAAAGTATATCTTCGTTGTTTTGTATCTGATAAACAAACACAATGGGTCAAGTGGTTACCTCTGGCTGAATGGTGGTATAACACTTCCTTCCATACTATAGCAAAAATGATCCCATTTATGACACTTTATGGATATCATCCACCATCCATCACATCATCTTTAAAATAAAATTCTAAGGTTCAAGCAGTGGAAGATCACATCGAGCATCAAAAAAAAGTTCTCCAACTCTTAAAGGATAACCTAAATTTGGCACAAAATCGAATGAAACAATAGGCATATAAACATCACATCGAGAGAAGTTTTGATGTAGGAGACTGGGTATTTTTACGGCTACAACCATACAAAAAATGTACGTCAAGCAAGCTAATAAGGATAATAAACTATCACAAAAATAATATATTCCTTACAAGGTGTTGCAAAATATTGGTACTGTGGCATACAAATTGGAGCTTCCTGATTCTTCTCAAGTGCACCCAGTTTTCCATGTTTCATGCTTAAAGAAGGTTATAGGTGAAAAAATTACAGTTCAAACAATCTTGCTAGAATTTGATGAGGAAGGAAAAATCATATTGGAACCTGAAGTAGTCACGGAAACAAGAACTCGACAACTAAAAAATCGATCAATTTCAGAGTATCTCATCAAGTGGAAGAACTTACTCACTGAAGATTTCACATGGGAGGATGAGAATTTTATACAGAAGCATTGAGAGCTACTCAAGCGTTGAGGACAACACTTTTTTTAAGGAGAGGGGCATGTTAGGTCCCTATATTATTAGTGTAGTCCCTTATTGGTTTTAGTGTATCCCCCTTATTAATGTTGTACCACTGTAGTCCCCATATTGTTATTATTGTGCCCCATAAATCCCCACTAATGTTATTGTTGTTCCCTTACATTATTATTGTTAGGCCGTCTAGGATTATATTGTGACCCCATGGACTTATATATATAGAAAGGAGGTTTTTTCATTTGAATCATCCAAGAATTTTTCATTTATGTAATGTAAAGGAGGTTTCCCCCTTGAAGTGGCTTATTTCCAAGGTGTTGATCTCTCTTTTCTTCTATTTTTGGAGCTAGTTTCATAACATCTAACAATGACATCATAAGAGATTCATATGGTTTGTATCTATTGAATAATTGTGTCTCACATATCATGGATCACTATCATGTATACAAAATACTTCGATAACAATAACATCACTTTATGTCTCACATTCATGAAAATCGCACGATATATGATTATAGGTTTCGTAGGACCTCAATTATTTGGCATCGAGTATACCTCATTAAGAAAATATACCTCAACAATAAGGTTGGATATGGATGTGAGGTGTTTTTGATATGTACAACAATATGTTGAATAATATGTATAACAATTGCATAAATCCGACCTCGAGCTTTGAGAGAGAAAAAATTGATAGTCATCATTGATAAATGACTTTGACAAAGGTGCATGGAAGAATATAGGTGAACCTTTTTTGAAAGAGTGAGTCAAAAACTCCTCACAAAAAGGAAGACATGAGGTATTTATACTCATTTTTATATTATAAATTAAGTGCTTAAATAGTTGTTAGGGTTCTTACAAGCATATGATATAATTATAGGGTTCATAGATCTTACATTTTGGTATCTAGGGTTTTCAAACCCTAGATGGAATTTGGATTAGAAAAATATAGAAAATATGAAAAAACACTAACCTTGTTTTTGGTCATTTCCTCTATGGAAACCTTAGCCATTGAAATAAAACATATAGGGTTAGAAAATAATCTATTGTATATGGTAAATCCTACCGAGGGTTGAATTGGATAAATCCTAAGAAGTGAAATAAAAAACCTAGGGATAATGTTGTTGAGAAATCTAGGGAAAAATAAATTAGGTGTTTTCTCTTACTTTGATAACTGCTTGTGATGTCTTTTTACTTAACTTGATCAACTTCTTCTTCAAATGGATTTTTATTATGTTTTATATCAACAAACAACAACCAAATAATAAAGATCAATGGGACAGGAGGACACATAATGTACACTGTAAGCCAGAGCCAAAACCTATCCTCTTGAGAGGAAAATCCAAAAAAAACATTCTCTTATAGAAATTCAAATGATGAATTCCAATACCTAAGACCTTTTTCAAAGACCCCTCCAAGATTAAGTCAAACTTCTCCTTTTTGATGAAATTTTATTTCAATCTATTTTGACCTAGCAGCTTCAAACAATTTCAACCTAGAAACTTCCAACAACTTTGACCCAAAAAATTCCAACAACTTTGACCCAAAAACTTCCAAAAACTTCGACCCAACAACTTCCAGCAAGTTTGACCTTCGAACAATTTTGACCTAGCATCAACTTTGACTTCCCATCAAATTTCACTTCCCCAACAACTTCTTCTGCAACTTCAACTTTTCCAGCAACTTATGCAATTTCAATATAGTAGCTACTTTAGAAACCCTAACATGAGAGAGAGAGGTCCAAAATTTTGATCTTGTTTCTCTTCTTCTTTTCCTTTATTTTTGTATTTTTTGTTTGTCTTCGGCTTCTTTCTTTACGAGATCTAACTTATTTCTTTCTTTCTTGAATGTCCCTCCAAATGAAGTCAAGGTTCCTTATATATAGGATTCTTAGGATGCTGACTTGATCCTTCATGTATGCCGACTTGATCCTTTTTGTAGGCCGCCTTTTTTGAAAAGGCCTTGGAGGGTATTTATGACACTTTTGAATTTACAAAAAAATTCTTTACAAGATACAACATGCCCAAAGTTATATTACATGTACGATAATGAATATTTTGAATTCATAATTCTATGACAAACATAGGAGCACTCAATGGCTATTTGACCTATAAATAAATATATCTTTAGCATGAAACTGATGCATCAAGAATGATGAAAATACATTTATTTTCTCTTTAATATCAAATATATAAAATCATGATTACAATAGACAATATCAAGACTGAATCTAGTTACACATTTAAACACCCCCTCTTAACTAGGGAGGTATTCATAATCAATACATCGTACTTGGAAAATCTCATACTGAAGAATTCTAATAAGATGAGTCATATTGGTAAGCCATCTCATTAGCTATTTTCTCAACTTATACTAGTGCATATCATCATATCAACCAACATTGTCACATAGAATGGCCTTGACTAACAACTCTATCTCTCTACAAAGTCAGAGCACAATGTTGGGGAGACCAATGATTTATAGAAATCGTTATAATTATCTCTCAAGGCACATACTCCATCCTAATGTTCACAAGGTATGTCCTTTTAGGACCATTCCTGTCTTGGAATAACACATCCTCAAGGAATTTCCTCTTCGAATAACATTTCATATTTGATTCCCTACCACATCCTCAAAGAGTATTAGGATCAATCTGATATTCTTACCCAATACTCCTTTCTTTCTTCATATCATGTAGAAAAGAATGATGTGTCTATTTCTCCCTCTCAACTAGGGAGGATCTACACATTCCTATAAAATGAATATTCCCAAGCTACTTGTTAGTGTGAATTCTACTTTAGCTGTGCATAAAAAACAACTCGAACATCAAATAAGACTGTCAATTTCCTTAGACCTGTAGTTAGTGATCAGAATGTCTATTTCTCCCTCTCAACTAGGGAGGATCTACACATTCCTATAAAATGAATATTCCCAAGCTACCTGTTAGTGTGAATTCTACTTTAGCTGTGCATAAAAAACAACCCAAACCTCAAATATGACTGTCAATTTCTTTAGACCTGTAGTTAGTGATCAGAATAAATGCTACAAAAATCCAGATCTACGCAGTTAAAGACATTAAAGAACAAATAATAAGCAAGATTTGCTCCATGCATCTAATGAACAAAACAATAATTTTTTTTTTTTTTTTTGTATTATGACACCTGGGAAGGGAATATAGAAAGATGTTACCAGTCCCCCTCAATGGGATGGGTTATTGTATGTCCTCAGCGCTTCAGATCTAAGATCTCTCTCTCTTGATGGTGCAGAAAACCCAGACAAAAATGGAACTCAAAGGGAGCTCACAAGCAGAAAGTAGAAAAATATGACAATGATGGGAGGATCAAAGTCAGACCAAAAGTATAGATCAAGAGTGATCTTTAGGAAACAAAAGGTAGTGAATGAATGGAAAACCCTTCTATTTATAACAAAATATTGAGTTAATCTAGATATTGGTGCATAATTAAAATATTATTAACCAAATCTAGATCCAACTTTTATAGAATATTTTATTATTTTTGTTGGAGAGAAAAAATTTGAATTTGGTCAAATCCCTTTATTTAGAAATAATAAATAAATAAATGATTTATTTATTATTTTAAGAATGTGGTTAAATAATAATTAAATAAATAATGATTTATTCAATTATTTATAAATGATTTAGTCAAATTTAACAAGGAATATTATTAAATAGTGATTTAAATAATTATTCCTAGAAAATAATAAGATAAATAATGATTTATCTAATTAATTTTCCTGTTTTTAGTTAAATATGACTAGGAATATTAATTAAACGGTGGTTTAATTAATTATCCCTTGAAGAAAATCAAACAAATAAGGATTTATTTAATTATTCCTCATGGGGTTTCATATTTAGACAAGAAACAACCTAATAAATTATGGGTTATTAAGTTATTTTTCATAGTGAAATCAATTTTACTATGGTTAAATTGGTCTTACATTGTGTACTTTAGCCCATCTAATAGTAACAAGTTAGATGACCAAAAATTGGTGTAACAGATTGCCCCCAAATGTGCGAGCGTTAGGAGCTAATCGTATGACCGAAGTACGTTGTAAGAACTCAATCACTAGACACCGAAGGGGAATCAGAGAGAGAGAGAAATATAAGGCGGATTGAAGTGAGAGAGGACAAGACCCTTAGGAGGCAAGACTTACAGGTGTGAAAAGTCTATTTTATGAATGCATACCTATTCTACATGAGGCGGGGGAGGCATACCTATGCCTGCCGAGATAACAAAGTACAAATAATAATGGTGCGTCCAACAAACATGGGACTGAACTATATAGTACATGTTGGCATAAACATGGGTCAGATAAAAAACATGATAATGGATCCCACATACACACTGTGCCTGGGAAAATAGCCAGGACTTATACAATAATATATAAGTACATGAGATATAAGTACAACCAAAGAGGCCCTATAAAATATGAAATGGCTCTAAAAATCTGAATGATACATGCAAACTAAAATAGGCACTGCAAGCTTCTAAGGTCGGAAACATCAAATCTATGGATCTACATCCAAGGCTCTAGTAGAGAGGTCATTTGGGCATGTGGGGGGCTAACTGAAGGGCCACCCCCTCATGACGTCTGAAAACATCTCACACACACCCGGGTATCACTGAACCATCAAGTATATAGATCTCGATCATGCCATAAGGAGCTAGAACTGAGAAACAATCAAGTCAAAGGGAAATAAAGGGTCCCTTTTCCTAATCCGAGGCACTGAAAAAGAGTGAAAGTTGGAACCAAGGTACACCGCCCTCTAGACCTGTCTTCTGGAATGAATAAGCTGATTTCAATAGAAGAAGGTCAGCCATAGGTGAGGCAATAAGGAATCCTCAACTAAGGCACGAGGGATAGTAGTAGAGCGATTGATAGACTGACACTAGGGATGATGGTAGAATGGGGGGTACTGAGTAGCGGGCTAACAACTTCCCTTGTTAGAGCATAAAGGGCATGGATGACCTGACAACCACTGACTCGAATCCAGAGGGGATAGGGGAAAGTATGACTGGAGGCCAAAATGTGCGACATGAGATAGGGGCAAAGCAATGAGGGATGGAAGACTGTGACAGGAAACAAAGGGAACTCGGGACAGATTCCATGGATGTGATGATGACTCAACTCATATGCTCTAAACATGGGTGACTCGATGATGCTACCACACAAAATAGGCCCAATGGGGACAATAAAAACATGAGTGAAAGATGGCTACTCATGAAAAAAATTGACACGAGCATCGACAAGTATGAAAGCAAGGCGGTGCCCCAAGTACAAGTGTTGCAAGTGAGGAAATTAAATTATGAGGAGAGGTGAAGTGACCCTTCTTGGAAAAAATGTGTTTGGGTGAAGTATCAAATCACCAAAAATGAAAGGATACCCATTTGAGAGCTTGGTGAGAAATTTCCAATGATATTGATGGTTTGTCAAATTGAGCTATGGTTTGGTTATAGCTGGCGAAAGAAAAATCTGGGGTTTATCTTTTAATAAGGAAATTTCCCTCCAATTTGATTCATTTACAAGTGTAGCTATGGTGAATGTAGAGAGGATAAAAGGCCCTAAATCTTGCAGTGATCAGAGTGGACAAACCAACCATTGGAATCGGGATCCGTCAATTGCAGGTAGGAGGCCTAACCATACTCTTTCAATTCAGTGGATTAAAATTTCAGTTTAGGCACCCAGAGCTCAGGAACAGATCCCTACTCCTTTTCATGACTGGGTTGCACTTTTTGGGGCCTTTTCTGCGACCTTGGTAGCAGGTATTGGGCAGAAAACTGTGACCTGTCCCAGGAATGGCCAAAAAAGCGCGACCTGTTAGGGAAAGGGATTTTAGTGCTATTTTTTGGCTAAGAGATGGGATTTTATGGTTATGTTGTAGTCTTTCCTTTCTTTACGCTGACAAACATGATGGTTTTGTGCAGGTATGGAAGAGTTGAGGATCAACTAGAGAGAGAGAGACCTGGACAGATTACGTTCTAAGATCCGAGAGCATCATGTAGTCTGCGCTGCATTGGCTAGGTTTTGGGTCCTAAAGTTTATGGAGAACCCTTTGATGAGAGAAGGAGAGCCCTTGTTGGCCTAGATCATCAACTATTGGGATCCGAATCATGAGATCTTCATAGTGCAGGGGCACCAGATCAAGCTGACTGTCCAGGATATATATTTCCTGACCGGTCCCCTGCCATTGGGGATGGTGGGGAACACACAGCCAGTGTTATCGTGAGGGCATAACATCATGGAGTTTGCAGAGCACCACTGTCGACCGGGTGTCCATGTGAAAGGGACACGGATACTGATCAAAGATCTAGAGAGGCTAGAGACTCGTGTTGTGGCCGCAGCGGTGCTGCGGATCCTGGGCAATGAGGCAATCCACCACATCACTAGGGGTCAGATGATTCTTATTGAGAATATATTGAGTGGGACCTACTATGGGTGGGCCTATATAATGTTGTCATCATTGAAATGAAAGTTGTCACTATGTAAGCGACACGTGAACCATGACTATGCATATGGCACAGTGCTTTGCTTGTTCTTCTTTGAGAAGATCCCGACACTTCAGCCTCGTATACAGATCCAGGATGGGGGTTTGCGAGAGCCCAGGATGAGCCGCTGGGGGTGGCTACTATGTAGAGGGGGAGGTGGGGTAGCTAGACAGGTTTCGACCCGAGTTTTTTGTGCATTGGTATCAAATACCAATGTACATAGATGACTATCCCTATAGTGCGATGAACTATCATGGGGACTCGGACTTGCCACTTCCGCCAGGTCGGGCATGGGGGCCAGATGGTAAGTGAAAAGTTGCTTATCTTTTATGTGCATTTTAAAGTTTCAGAATATTATATATGGTATTGATTCATTCACTTTTGGTATGTAGATATAGCACCGGTGAAACCGGCTAGGTATATGGGATGACCTCCAATATCAGGGGCTGCAACACCTAGTGGATAGAGGGGACCGAAAAATTAGGATGCAATGGCCCTCCTAGAGGATATCCGTCGTAGATGTGAGAGGCTGGTGATCAGTGTTTTTGAGCGGGAATGGCAGGACCTTGACGACTAGTACATAAAGCCATGTATTAGTCTAGCCTCGGAGTGGCGAGGAGTCATGCGGCACATGATGATGGTTGGACAAGGGATGCACGATCTATTGGCTGCAGTAGCCAAGCCATTGGCCCAAGACCCTAGAGATAGTGATTATATGTAGGGGCATGAGGTGCTCCCAGTTTTGGTTTTTTTTAACATGTTATGGGCATGTCATATATATCAGAGTTGATGGACTCTAAAAAATTTTGAACGACACATATTATGGATATGCATCATTTTATGGTTTGTTGTTATTGTGTTGTGTGAAATGCATGCGAGAAATGCCAATCTAGAATATTGTTTGCAATGCTATATACATAGTGATTTTGTGCTCTAGGTACATGAGTGAATGTAATGATTTCAAATTCACACATTAAAAGCTTCACTCATAAATATCTCTAGAAAGGATGGGATTATGCACATGATAAAAACCATTCAATTGCATGACAAGAAGGAAAGAATCTAAACGAACATGAAGCTAAAGGATGCAATGGTAAAGGGAATCAACTAATAAACCTATCACTGCATCATATTTAGCCTGGTTATTGGTGGTAGTACCAATGCATACGCCCAGGAGAAGCGAATGCAAGGGGGTAAAAATGGCCTAGGCTACCAAGGCTAGATTCCAGGAGTAGCGACTTGCACCATCGACATAGGCGATATAAGGTGTGGACAGGGGGTCCATCTGAAAGGTGCCAAAAGACAACAAATGATTGGATGATGAACAATTTTGGAAACTTGAATGCAAGGCAGAAATCAAACAAGCACTGCTAGAGGGAGTGCTATGGATAGAATTTCTACCCCCCGCACACTGAAAAGTGGATGGTGTGGGGGAACTACCTTGGGGGCAGTTTTTGCTTAGGTTGCGAAAGTCACCATTGACACGAATGGTTCCATTTTTCTTATGGGATGGATATATGAAGTCATGGGTGGAAAAGGCTTCCATGATGTCGCCATCACAATAGAAGATGGGGTGACTGGTGGAAGGATAACCACATGACGCGGTGAAGCTACCTAACTCATCATCATGAGAAGAGAGGTTCACATGCACATCGTCACGAAGGGTGACCAAAAAACAGGTGGATGAAGAATCTACCAATGTTGAGCCTAGGGTGATCGTTGAAGGGAGGTCAGGCGAAACAGAAGGGAAAGCCCCAGAGGGGTCTTCCACCGTGGATCTCATAAATGATGACAGGTAGAGGGTAATGGATGAATACTACGTCATTGTTAAGTCCCTATATTAATAGTGTAGTCCCTTATTATGTTAGTGTAGGCCCCCTTATTGTTATATTTTTACCCATGTAACCCCCATATTGTTATTATTGTGCCCTTACATTATTATTTTTAGGTCGGCTAGGATTACATTGTAGCCCCACTAGGATTACATTGTGGCCCCATGGACTCCTCTATATAGAAAGGAGGTTTTGTCATTTGTATCATCCAAGAATTGTTCATTCATGTAATATATTGGAGGTTGGCCCCTTGAAGTGGCTTATTTATAAGGCGTTGATATCTATTTTCTTCTATTTTTGGAGCTGGTTTCACAACATTTGGTATCAGAGCTTTGGATTCTAGGGTTTCGCTGCTCCAAACAGGTCATCGTGGAATTTTCGCTATAATTTTTTTTCTATGAAGGTTCAAAAGCTAAAATTTTTAGAGAACGAAGCCAAAATCCTGAGGAACATTTTCGCAAAATTTCAGAGCTTGGTTCACAATATTTTCAGAGATATGATTTGTGGAAGTTAGGTATTTTTTCAGGCTCCTGAATTTAACTTAAATAGGTCACCGTGGAATTTTCGCTATAACTGTTTTTCTACAAAGGTGCAGAAGTTGAAATTTTTAGGGAGAAAATTAGATATCCTGAGGAAGATCTTTGAAAAATTTCAGATTTTGGTTCGCAATATTTTTAGAGATACGATCTGTGGAAGTTAGGTCTATTTCAGGCTCCCAAATTTCATCTCAAAGAGGTGATCGTGGGAAACTCTTCATAAATCTCTCTCTCTGAGCATCAGATTGGAATTCTATAATAAGTGGCTGGAAGAACGCAGAATTTAGTTTCCTGTCTATAAATTTTAGAGACGAAGGAGCAAGCAGTGACATGTGGCAAGTCGTACAAGTTCGCTCTACTGAACCAATCCATAATTAGGTCATTGTGGGAGATTGGACATAACTTTGCCTTGAAGAATCCAAATCAGGTCAGACCTGTGGCATTCGAAAGAGGATTTAGAGGGATGCCTTAGCGCCAAATTTTAGATATTGAATATCTTCAATCACATAGATAATTTAATTTGAATATCGATCTCCTCAAAAGCAAGAAAAATGTGTGTATTTGTTTAAAATTGCATAAAGTTTGTTTGAAAATGCGGTTTGAAGTTATTCCAAGGGCATATTTAGAATTTTTATCAGTATTGGGTTTTATAATTCCTCCAAATAATAATTCCATACCCATTAAGCCCTCAAAATGCTATACTATGATGCATGAATAAGAAGAATTGCAGTATGAGATATCAAAATTATAGTACCAAGTGCAACAAATTTTGATCTTACGAAGAGCAACCAAAGATGACATAGATGGTTTAAAAGAAAAAATGGAGGCTAAGTTGGATGGTTTGAAGGATCAAATAATAGCTAATATGGATGATAAATTAGTGGAATATCACATCGAGCATCAACAACAAGTTCTCCAACTCTCAAAGGATAACCTAACTTTGGTGCAGAATCTAACGAAACAACAGGAAGGTCAACATCACATCGAAAGAAGTTATGAAGTGGTCATAGAAACAAGAACTCGAAAAGTACGATAAATTTTAGAATATCTTAGCAAGTGAAGAACTTTCCTGTAGAAGATTCCACATGGGAGGATGAGAATTTTATACAGAAGCATCCAGAAATAATCAAGCATTGAGGAAAACACTTGTTTGAAGGAGAGGGGCATGTTAAGTCCCTATATTAATAGTGTAGTCCCTTATTATGTTAGTGTAGCCCCCCTTATTGTTAGATTTGTACCCCTGTAACCCCCATATTGATATTATTGTGCCCTTACATTATTATTGTTAGGTCGGCTAGGATTACATTGTGGCCCCAATATTGTGGCCCCATGGACTCCTATATATAGAAAGGAGGTTTTGTCATTTGTATCGTCCAAGAATTGTTCATTCATGTAATGTATTGGAGGTTTCCCCCTCGAAGTGGCTTATTTCTAAGGTGTTGATATCTCTTTTATTCTATTTTTGGAGCTGGTTTCACAACAGTCATCTTGACATCGGGAGGGGGAATGTCAATGGGAGTGGATGTGTCCTCTATTTCTGTCGAAGCATAATGTGAAAGTAAAGGAGAGGCAAACTTGTTGTGGTCGACCTCGTATTGGCGAACTACCTCCAAAGAGGTGTGGTAGTCTGCAAGGTGGGGAAAAAGGTGGATATAGTGGCCATGGAGATCACATAAAGCACAAGGGTGGTTTGTGTGCACAATCTTGAGTTTCTTGGCTATAGTTGGTAAAGTAATAGGGAATTCTGGGACCTTAGACTCAGGAAATGCTACGTTGAACATGGGTATGATACGAGGAAATTCAGGACAATTATGAGTGGCATGACCAAAAACATCACACAAAGCACACCGAGGGGGGGTATGCTTTGGAGGTTAAGGAGGAGAAGGGGTTGTATGGGAAGCCTTGTCCCTAGGTGCCTTTTTTCGGGATTTCCCCACCTCACCCGAGGCTTTTGCAATAGGAGTAGGTTCCTGTTGAGGTGGCTGAGGCACAAAAGCAAGGGGAGGGGTCATGGCGACCGGTTGGACCGGGGTCAAAGCAGTGTAAGGTTTGGGCTGACCAGGCGGGGTATTAGCTGGGGGATCAATGTACCAAATAGGGATTCCTAAGGTCATGTTGGGAAGAGAAAAGGTAGCCATAACAGGCACCGAAAATACTCCAGCATGGGGAGCAAGAAAAGGTATCTGACAGGAGGGGTAATGGCCAGGCGGAACAACTCCCAGATGGTTAAGGCTAGGGGGAACAGTTCTAGGAGGATAGATAGGATCATGGAAACCAGCTACATATGGAGGGCCTTGAGGAGGAGGTCCTGAAGGTAGAGTCAAAATACTAGGAGCAAGTTGCAAAGGGAGGGGCTACTGGCTAGTAGAACTAGACTGTTTGAGGTCGGACCGAGATGATTGCATCATGAAAACATTCGACGAGCTAGGGTCAAAGATGGGAGGAGGGAGACCAGGGAATGAACCAAGAAAAGAGGAATATTTAAATTCACTGGGTGAGACACTGGTTAGAGGTTCGACTATTTGTTTATTTTCCATCAAAGAAATAATGGACTCTAAAGAGGTCTGAGACTTCGGTTCGTAATATTTCAATTGATCGATGGTGACGATATTTCCGTTATGAGGAAAGCACATATTATGGTGAACCGCAGATGGGAAAATAGAAATTTCATAAGTGTAGCTATGACCAAATAGAATTTTGTAGTCTAAGGGGGCATTAATGACTTCAACGTCAACATAAACAATCTTACCCGCAAGAGTAATAGGACAATTGCGGATCATGCCAAGGGGCTGAGAAGAGTGGCCATCACACACACGAAGGGTGATAGTGGAAGGGGATAAGTTGGGAGATCCAAGTTTCTTCCATACAAAAGCAAGAATCATGCAAGTGGATGCCCCCTTGTCAACGATATAATGGGAGATGTTGACATTCCGGATCTTGATAGGGATTTGGAAGGCGATGGATGCAGGAGGGGGATGATGCTATAACTTGTCAAAATCGAATGCAATAAAACAATTATATGAAGGATCCATGGTGCCCATAACAGTTATTAGAGCTTTTCGTTGTGAAGGGCACGACTTGAGGACTTCTAGCGTTGACATGGCAGTAGGGGATTGCGCCAGGTCATCTGCTATATTATAGGAGTGGGCGGCTTTACGAGAAGCATCGTTTCGGTGTAATGGTCCCTTGGGGACCTTGGTATGAACCGTTGCCTTAGGTTGAGGGATAAATAAAGGACCATTGGGTTTTGAAAGAGGCTTTGTGGGACTTGAAGATGTGGGCTCGGTGGTAGACGTAGCAGGGGGCTTGTTGTACTGACGGGATTGAGTTTGAAGGTTGAGGTCAACAATATTGGGTTGGTTAGAGTTCATCATGAGGATATGGTAATCAAAGGTACTAGATGGAGGAGGTTGAGTGGATGCCTAACTTTCAAGTGGTTGAGCAGCCACATATCCTTGCTGGGGGAAAGGATTGGTAAACACAACCGGTTGAGTAGGGGCAGCATTAGGAGGAACCGAAGGGGAGGATTGCTGTCCTCGGAATGTTGCTTGAGCTTCCCACATCTGACGCGTCTGAGGTAAAAGGGGACAATCATGGGTATAGTGACCATAGACACCACAACAAGAGGCTTAGTCATGCATATAGGCCTATCCTACGTGGGCTGAGCACCCTGTTGTTGGGTTGCAGTGTTAGATGTATTACCTTGGGGATTGTTTCTGGGATTACCTGGAGCAGCTTGGTTTTGGTTTCATTTCCTCTTATTTTTGGAAGTGGGAGGATTAGTCGCACTCTGTTGTGAATACATCTGACCCTGAGGGTGGGGTGGCTACTGTTGTGGAGATTGAGAAGGTAAGGGAGGCTAAGGTGCTTGTGTTGGAGGAGCTGGAGCACCAGGCTGCAGATACGAATAATAAAGATGTTGGGAAAAATTGGGGTAAACAGGTTGGGAAAAAGGAGGAGGCATGCTGTATCTTGGATACATGCTGTCAGGAGGGGGAAAAGTGCTGGAGGAGCTTGTCCCTCCCTGAGGAAAACCATAACCCATGGGAGGATGAGTGTACAGATGTGAAAGGGATCCAACGATACTATCGACGGAATTGGATGCCCCGGTGAGTTGGCACCACCAGGTCTGGGGAGATCAAGTAAGATGGTATAAACATAATCATATTTTCTGCAAATTAAGTCATATTTCAACGCAATCTGGAGGGCAGCTTCCTCGGTTTGAGGAAAGTGAGATGCGACATCTTTACCAATAGTAGGAAAAAGGGATTAGAGAAACCAGTCCATGTAGACACAGTCTTCGAAAATAGGCGCTCGACATAGACTCTTCCTTCTGTGCCATTATTGAATATGGTCGGATAGGCGGGTAGCATAAGTTTGACGAAAAGAGGTCAAGAGTTCGGTACTTGTGTCATAGCGAAGGAGAAGGTGGAAGTAAGACAAAAAAGCCTTGGCAAGGGTCACAAAATTAGTATGAGAGGAGGAGGCCTCGTCGACATACCACTTGGAAGCTTCTCTAGTAAGCGTACGCTGGAATAAATGAAGAAGGATAGAGTTACCGGTGATTGAGTTAGATGAACACCACATGTAGAAAGAACGAACATGGTTGGTAGGATCTTCTCTAGCATTTCCTTCAAACTTGGGGATGTCTAAAGGAAGCTTGGTTGGCATAGTAGGCCAACCTAGATCATGGTGTATGGGGTCATTAATTAACTCGTTGATATCGGGAAGGCTTAGGCCTGCCATATAAGGAAGCAATAGGAACTATTCCGGTTGCTCCCTTGCTTCCTTATATGGCATTTCCAGCATTATTACCGAGGCCACCACCAACGTTAGGTCCTGAACCAGATATGATGAAGGTGAAAGATGGAGGAGATTCGTGGATAGAACCAGAAGGGGAGTCCGATGAACCAGAATCAGAGTCAGAATGGGGAATCGGTGGAGGACGAACATGAACCCTATGCGGAGGAGTAAGTCTTCCTAACAGAAAATGAGGATGAAGGCCTTGGAGTCTTCAGGATAAATTCCTTGGGGTTGAAATGATGGGAAAGAGACATGGAACTCAATAAGGAAGATAGGTAAACAAGGGCAGGGAGGTGCAGGATCAATTGATTACAATGTTGAAGTCTTGGCCAGGCGGTGTAAACCAGGTGCTTTTCGCTTAAGGTGTGTGTGTATGTGATAAGTGTGTTAATTTTAATTAAGCCCAGAAGTGTGTAGATAAAAAATAAAAAATATGATGTATAACTGTAAATAAAACTAAAAATGACACTAAAGGAAACTAAACGCGACAGTAAAATAGATAGCTAAAGATGCATAAATTTAAACCCAAGGAGGCGGGCTTCCAAAAACTAGTCTATGGGTGGGCGAAATCTAGTCAAAACACACAAAATGGCCAATGGATCTAAGGTCGGGAGGGACAAGGATCTAAAGGTCATATCTGCTGGAAAGAGGGGCAGAAAAACCCTTCTATTTATAACAAAATATTGAGTTAGTCTAGATATTGGTGCATAATTAAAATATTATTAACCAAATCTAGATCCAACTTTTATGGAATATTTTATTGTTTTTGTTGGAGGGATAAAGAATTTGAATTTGGTCGAATCCATTTATTTAGAAATAATAAATAAACAAATGATTTATTTATTATTTTAAGAATGTGGTTAAATAATAATTAAATAAATAATGATTTATTCAATTATTTATAAATGATTTAGTCAAATTTAACAAAGAATATTATTAAATAGTGATTTAAATAATTATTCCTAGAAAATAATGAGATAAATAATGATTTATCTAATTAATTTTCCTGTTTTGGGTTAAATATGAACATGAATATTAATTAAACGGTGGTTTAATTAATTATCTCTTGAGGAAAATCAAACGAATAAGGATTATTTAATTATTCCTCATGGGGTTTCATGTTTAGACCAGAAATAACCTAATGAATTATGGGTATTAAGTTAATTTTCATAGTGAAAGAAAGTTTACTATGGTAAAATTGGTCTTACATGGTGTACTTTATTCCATCTAATAGTAACAGGTTAGATGACCAAAAATTGGTGTAACAATCCCTTTTAACAAGGGACTTTCCCAATCTCCCTCTTAACTAGGGGCTTGTTTCCAATCAAGAACTATCTTCTCTTTGGTGGAGATCATGGTATTATCGACTGCTTGTAGGGATCCTGTTTCTGAATTATGTCATGAACTTCATCTTTGTCATTATGGAGCCTTCTTCGTCATAACTTCTTTGTAGGGCTTGGGCCATATTTCTCCATCACTTCCCTTAAACAAACCATAAGTTTTAACTAATAGTCATGTCATATTTATCTTTGTTGGAAAGTGATCTTCTATTCCACATACAGATTTCGTTCATACAACTACCTCTTCCAAGTCATGTTTGTTTTAGAATCTTCCATCCAATCTCATGAGTACATATTGTAGGTGAATTTCTACAACCCTCTTTGGATAGCCCTGTAACAACCCAACTAGATGCTTTCAAAAAATCAAAATGGAAAATAAATCAAAGTTACCTCTTTATGTTAGCCTTTCATCATGACATCAACTTCTTGCAGCATCAAAATCCCGCATATATATGAATTATCTCCAAGACACATATTACCAATGTTTTCCTTTTCAACCTTACATATTTGGGTCTTCATACCTTCTTTGTGGAGATTTCATAGTTAATACTCCTAGATATCAAATGTTGGTCACTTATCTTATCTTACAGATGCCTCTTCCCACAAACTCTTCTTTCATATTCATCACATATTTCTTTTCTTAGGATATTCTTTAGATGGTTCTTTCAACATAGGAACCATTATTTTAAACCACCTCATATTCCATATGAGGTCATATTATGTTTATTTCATCTTATAAATATGTATAAGAGTTCAAGGAACATTGTCTACATGCCTTCATACATCATTCTAATGGAAGAGATCCTTCTTCTTCGATCATTCTCATGAGATAGAGCATTCAACCATGTTATCTGCAACTATATGATGACATTACTTTATTTATCAAATATATACATACATTTTCCTTCTTTTGTTCATCTACACTTCCTTCTAACAACTTCCTTTTCTTATAAGTACTTAAACCAACTAAACATGTTGCACATCTTCGTCATCATACATTACTAGTGGATCCCACACAAGGTGGAATGTGGACTATATGTGAGGCACTTCCTTATTCTAAGTAAAGGTGAACCTCCTAATGAATATACCAATGGAGGATCTTGATGATCCTCATTATGAAAATTCTCCTTCCTAATGATTATGATGTATGATAATTTACTTATATTGCATCTTGTTAGATTAATTTCCTCCAACCATATATGCTACTACATCGGTTGTCCTTATATGCTTCCAATGGAGATGTCATTTCTATCATGATGGATACTATAACCATCTATGATTTAGACTTCAATTATCCTTCCATGCTTATATGATGATGTCATATCTATCTTGTTGTAATGCATTCTCTCATACTTGTGATTCTTTCTATTATCTTTTATAACTGAAAAGAACTAAGTGAAGGAGGTTATCTTAGTCGTAGCAGAGATCTTTCACTTCCTCCTTTGATTTCCTCTTTTTTTATTCTTCGACTTCTTCTGTAACATGGGCTTCATTTCTTTCCTTTATTTTCTTATTTTCCTTCTTGAGTTTGGTACAATTCCTTTTAAAGAGTCCATATTCATTACACTCATAGAATTTTATCTTTGACATATCAGTCTTCCTCTTTTTCAGAGGATCAAACTTTCCAAACTTTCCTTTTCTCCTAACCATGACAAAATATGCTTGAACTTGTTCATTTGATCCAGCATCACTCTTAGCTTTCAACCTAGTTTCTTCAATCTTACATAATGACCAAAGTTCACTGAATGGAGTGGCTTCCTTTTTTCCATAAATACTTGATACAAAATTTCCCCATTCATCAGGTAGTGCATTGAGCACAATGATGCTCATTTATTTTATCAAAAATTATTTCTCCTAATTCTTGTAGTTGATCTCTTATTTGAGATACCCTCATAATTTATGACGATAACCTTTCATCCTTAGATACCTTCATTTTGTATAATTTGTTTCTCAATGATATAACTTCTTCTGCAGTGCTTACGGAAAACAATTCTACCAAATTTTCATAGATATCTTTCGATTTCTCCAAATTTTCTACAAAAGGGATGAGGGAATCCTTGATTGATTCTATGAGGATTGTTGGGAAATTATATGTGTTATAATTCCAACATTAAATTATCAGTCTATATTTGTAATAATTAGAGGTACAAGCGCAGGTAATGCAAGATCAGAGTATCTAACCTAAACTAGAGTAAGAAATCAAATTACTGTCTAAGTACAAAATCGCGACTGAAGAAAAGAGGATTATCAAACTAAATCAAAACCTTAATCACTACTCTATTTATATCATAACCTGACTAATTCAAATAATAAACAAAACAAACAACTAATATTCAAGACGGTCAAAATTTAAAATATCATAACCTTAGACATACTTTATCATAAATTAGACATTATGATTCAGTACTTAAAAAAAACTTGAATTGAAATCTACAACTCAAAACAAATAATTCTATTATCTACTCTTTCTAAAAACAATTCAAATGCAACTAATCTAATTCCCGGGATCACACAAATCAATAAGCGTTGAAACTTATCTCTTAATGCTATCTAGTTTACACCGTTCAATTCTACAAAGCTTAAAAACTAAAAGGTACCTTCAATTAATTCTTCTATTAGAGAGCCTTCTATAAAACAAAAGAGATATATCCTATGGTCTATTCCAATGATGATCAAACCATAATTCAAATGAATCTCATGCAACGAATTGAAATGACTATGCTATGAATAGTTCTTAAACTATCAATTAACCGATCTTTAAGTCTGTAATATATAGTTCAAACTAAAGACATCACTCACAAAACAAAGCTAGAACCACTACCTTCAAATTTGTAAATGAAATGAATAATATCACACCAACTATACTTAATGCAAGAACCTTAAATTTGACTCTCTACTTAACACAAAAGATTCATAGTAATGTGCACGATGTTGTAATTATAATTTCATCCTTTTTTCATTGTATTGGATCAGTAATCAATTGAATCTGAAGCTAAATGTATCTGAGCATGTTTATACAAATCAGAAATAAACAATTCATAAACTAATAACCAGTCCTTGCACATCCTTGAATTAAAAGTGCCTTTCAAATACTCCTCTGTTATGCAATTACGTTAAGAAAACCAATGACATGCTAAGAATCATCATCCAACAAAAATTTGTTGATATCTATAAATAGAGAAGTGAAATATATCATTTTCAATTTAGATTTATAAAATAGAGCACAAGTTTAAGTACATAACATAATAACAATTTAGAAATCTAAGTAATTATATTGCTAAATAATTAATCAAACACAAATATAAGATCTATTCTGGTTGTAAAACTTGTTTCCAGGTGTGGTGGGCCCTTGCCACTCCTGGAGAAAGTTAGATTAACTCATTTATATTAAAAAATAAAACACCATAATACTTACAGATATTAATGCCAAATCAAAATGATGTATTAGCAGTTCTGAATATAAATGGTGTATACATCATAATTGCTGCTCATATTGTTGTATTTACCTATTACATACAAATGCTACCCTCTTCTCATTCCTTTCTCTTTCCAAGAACTGATAATAAAATCCATGGCAAAGCCATTTATATGATTTACAAGGCGAATCAGTCATTTTCCTTAATTTTGGAAAATTGCATATTTTTAACAAATTGGCCTCAAATATATTGGCATATCTCCCTAACCATGGAAAATTTTAGCAAACGGTTTGGAGGGAACCTAATTTGTCATATTTGAAACAAAAAAAAATCTTTGATTTTTCTCATTGAATTCTATATCCTTGGAAAGCGTGCCCTAAGTTGGATGTTTGACTCTTTTTGCAAGATTCTAGAATTCTAGAAAAACAATGTTTTCTTATGAAACTGCCTTAAAGACCCGCGTGTAACTTAAAAAGAAAAGATAAACTTGAGAAAATGTTTTTGTTATAGATAATGTGTTATATTGGTAAAACTTTTTTTTCTCATATTTTCCAGATTAACCTCCAGTTGCACGTAAATCAAGGTCAAACTTGGTAGTTTGAAAACTGTGCAGATTTTGAACAGAGTTGTTGATTTTCTTCTAGAGACCTACATGTGTGACTTGGGTGAAATAAAACTCATGGGAAGGTGTTAGAACATCATTTTTGACAATAACCTTCCTCGGTTTTCCCTGGAAGCGTGCCAAGACGTCGAAGCTCCAAATTGGATATTTCCATACTCTACTTGCAACAACTAGTTTAATTGACATGTGGAGAATTTCAGCAATGGAACCCTGTGAAAAATGAACTTAGAAAGCCCGTCATTAGTAAATCATGAATAAATCATCTCTAATCATTGAAAATTCAAGAAAACTAATGATAATCAACCACAAGGTGTAAGATATGAATTAGCGACAAGTGATGGAATTATGATGTGAAATGGGTGTAAAAGTGTTAGAATTTAGGTTATGAATAATGGTACTATGCGATGAAAAAATGAGCATATTTGAGGCCCAAAATCGCACCATTCCCGAGGATTTTCATGTCCTCATGTAAACAAATCCCTTGCTCATTGACAAATTGCTTGTAGATGTTGGTTCTTGCGGATAAACATTGCTTGAATACTTTGAGGTATTGGTTCTTATGGAGTAGCACTGCTTGAATACTTGGGGGTGTTGATTCTCATGGAGCATCACTCTTCACATTTAATATGTCACACTAAGTTACTGATCAATACAAATTGAGGACAATAAATGAATGGACTAGGAAGAGATGATGGATGAAATGAGGTGGTGATGGAGATGGTGAATGGGTGCTCGCCTACATTGTCATCGTAAGGCCAATGCCTATAGGTGGTTTCTTTTATCATTTCACGACAGTAATGACTTCATCCTAATGCTTTTTATCATGAAAGGATAAGACACCATAAATACTGCTTTTATTAATGCACCATAAGGTTTCTTCTTTTAACATGGTCTTGTAATCAAAGTATATGCGTAATAAATGGAAGGAAATAGAAAGATAATGGTTTATGAAAGATGAAATGTGTGGAATGAGAAGTTGTGACTCATTAAGCTTATTTAAAATTCTAATGAATTAGAGAATCATAAGCCAGATTAATCTCAAGTGTTACCTTTGTTGTTGATCTACTCGGTGTTGCAAGATGAAGTGGATGATGAATTGTATGGGGCTGATGTGACTGCTGATCTGATCTTCTAAAGAAGGCTGAAGGATGAGCTGAAGAGGTGAAGGATAAAGTGAATGGCTAAATAATGAAATTAATGTCCCCTTATCCCCCATTCTTGAGGAATTTTATGTCCCCAAACAACTTAGGAAAGGTGAGGAATGCTGATACAAAAATCCAGACTGCTGCAAACCTGCGTTGAGATCTCAAAACCACATAGTCTTCAACTGTTACACACCCATGTGAAATATTACATATGTGAATAAATGGTGTCGATGTCGAACATAAACAAGAATAATTTGATTACCGACCATTAGGGATGTCGCTAGGTAATGCGAGATATCCCACCTTTGATGCCAATGGTAATCAAAGAGCTAGGTACATTCCACTGGCCATGAATGGATTTGTCAAAGTTGAATGGACTGCATAATTCATCCACCAAGAAATATTGATGTATTTCCTTCGTAGATGACAAGGATACCTGCCATTAAGGCATGCAGACTCCTTGGTACCTTATCTAACCCTAACCCTGATCCTAAATAATTCACTGATGTTGATGGGACAAGGCTTGTTGGTAGGTGGGCCTTAAGGAATCCCACAACAACCAAATCGAGCACAAACACAATGAATTGAAAAATACATGATTTGAAGAACTCATAAAAATTTAAAAACTTTATTGGGAACCTTTCCTACTAGTTACGTGGTTTTCAAGCAAAGTCCCTGTCCAGTTGCACCAGACAAGATGGTTTTCACAAAATGACTTATTTTTCTCATTATTTATTTATTACAATACTAACTTTCCTACTATACTAGATAAAATGTGTCCTCCTTAAAGTGAAAGAGAAATTCCAATGAAGCCATGTGTGGATCTGGTACAAATATATATTCATGACCAGATTTAACATGTAGACATTATAAGGCACATGAGCATGAAAAATCAGCAACTTTGAAAGATATGATACAAAGAGTATTTGAATATGAGAGTGGTACTTTGAATGGATTGTGCTATGGAACCAATGCTCGATGTAATACTGGTGGTATTGGCATATTTATTCTTTTGGAACACTCTAAAATTCCTCCTCAGTCGTGCCAGACAAAATTGGATAATTGGTCTCTAAAATGCATATAAGGCTTGCTGCCGGGCATGGTGAAAGTCCGTCGATCTCAGGTTCAACTGGATGATCCCCATCAGATTTGGTACATAATTCATCAATATCCTTAGTATATAGGAAAGAGTAATCAAGGGAGACTTCCAAATCATTTTATGGTTGTGGAGAGACAGATAATTTCCTGAATGCGGTCAGGATGAACTCTTCCTAAGAGGCAGATATCCCAGCTACTGCTAGGATTTGAGAAAGTTCTTCGAGGGACATTCTTCAAGCTCTCAATATTTCTTGAATTTCTCATGATGGTTGATGATCCCTGTCTCGCAACATGGATTAGTACCCATCTAAATGAATTAAAATAATTATAGAAAAACTCACTAAACTTTCTTACTTGGAAAAACAAACTTTGGAGAAACCCCACCATAGTGGATGTGTGGCTCTTCACTCACATCTTACCGTACACTCTCCGCCCTTTTGATTGTGCTACAACTAAGATCACACAAAAAAAATTGTGAAAGAAACTAGGCTCTAATCCCTTTAGCACCTCCCCATCAACGTTGCCAAAAACGTTGGGGAAATTATATGTGTTATAATTCCAACATTAAATTATCAAGTATTGAGGGGTTTTCGTAGTCTATTATATTAGATATCAATTTTTAGGATTCAACTTCATTAATTAAGTCATTCATCTATGACCATTTCCATGAGAGGTAGTCGTAACTGACTAATTTCTCATGATTTTTGAATAGTCCACTTAGCACTCATTGCATCGGATGATGCACACAGGGGTGAAGAAGTGGGATTGAAACTAGTGAAATGAATCACATAGTGTCAATCATCACTTATGAGGCTTGCACTAAGTAACCAAGACTTCCTGAGAGGTCACCCATCCCATATCGCCTCTGGCTCAAGCACGCTTAACTGTGGAGTTTTCCCCACAATAAAGACCACTTAGCTTGCTACCCCATTTTCAAAACCTTAGCAAGTATTGTGCCTCATGAACCATTCAACTATAGCTCCTTTCACTCTTTGTATTTAAGTGATTCATTTCACTAGTTTCAATCCCACTTCTTCACCCCTGTGAGCATCACCCAATGCAATGAGTGCTAAGTGGACTATTAAAAAACAATGAGAAATTAGTCAGTTACGAGTACCTATGATGGAAATGGTCATAGATGAATGACTTACTTAACGCAGATGAATCCCAAAAATTGATATCTAATTAAGTTATCAATTAGGGGTCGTAAGACATAGAGGCACAAGTGGAGGTAATGTAGGATCAAAGCATCTAACCTAAACTAGAGTAAAAAATCAAATTACTATCTAAGTACATAATCACAACTAAATAAAATAGGCTTATCAAAATAAATCCAAACCTTAATCACTACTCCATTTAGATAATAACCTGACTAATTCAAATAGTAAAAAAACCAAATAACTAATCTTCAAGCCGCTCAAAAATTAAAATATCATAACCTAAGACATACTTTATCATAACTTAGGCATTCTGATTCAATAATTAAGAATAACTTGAATTGAAATCTAAAACTAAAAAAAAATAATTCTATTATCTACTCTTTCTCAAAACAATTCAACTTCAACTAATCTAATTCCCGGGATCACACAAATCAATAAGTGCTGAAACTTATCTCTTAATCCTATCTAGTTTACACCTTCAATTCTACAAAGCTTAAAAACCAAAATGCAACTTCAATTAATTCTTCTAATATAGAGCCTTCTATAAAACAAAAGAGAGATATCCTATGATCTGTTTCAATGATGATCAAACCATAATTCAAATAAATCTTATGCAACGAATTAAAATGACTATGCGATGAATAGTTCTTAAACTATCAATTAATTGATCTTTAAATCTGCAATATATAATTAAACTAAATACATCACTCAAAAAACAAATCTAGAAATGCTACTTTAAAATCTATAAATGAAATGCATAATCTCACACCAACTATACTCATTGCAAGAACCTTAAATTTGATTATGTACTTAACATTGAAAATTCATAGTAATGCGCATGGTGTTGTAATTATAATTTCATCCTTTTCTCATTTTATTTGATTTGCAATCAAATGAATGTGAAGCTAAATGTATCTGAGAATGTTTATACAAATATGACACTATAGGATTCATAAATAAACAAAGCATAAACTCATAACCAGTCCTTGCACATCCTTGAATTAAAAGTGACTTTTAAATACTCATGTGTTATGCAAATACATTAAGAAAACCAGTGACATGCTAAGAAGCATCATCCAAAAAACCTTTGTTGATCTCTATCAATCGAGAAGAGAAATCTATAATTTTTAATTTAGATTTATAAAGGGAGTGCAAGTTTCTGTACAAAACATAAATAAAAAATCATAAATATAAGTAATTATACTGGTAAATAATTAATCAAACACAAATCTAAGATCTATGATGGATGCAAAACTTGTTTCCAGGTGTGGTGGTCCCTTGCCACTCCTGGAGAAAGTTATATTAGCTCAATGTTATCCAGAAATAAAACACCATAATACTTACAAAGATTAATGCCAAATCAAAATGATGTATTAATAGTTCAGACTATAAATGGTGTATACATCATCGCTACTGCTCCTATTGTTGTATTTACCTATTACATACAACTTCCACCTCTGCTCATTCCTTCCTCTTTCCAGAAATGATAATACAGGACATGGCTAATCCATTTATATGTTTTACAAGGTGAATCAGTCATTTTCCTTAATTCTATAAAATTGCATATTTTTAACAAATTGGCTTCAAAGATATTGGCATATATCCCTAACCATGGCGAATTTTGGCAAACGGTTTGGAGGGAACCTAATTTTTTATATTTTCAACAAAAAAATAATTATAATTTTTCTCATTCAATTCCATCTCCTTAGAAAGCATGCCCGAAGTTGGTTGTTTGACTATTTTTGCAAGATTCTAGAATTTTGGAAAAACAATGTTTTTTTATGAAACTTCCTTAAAGATCCGCGTGTAACTTTTGAACCAAAGAGAATATTGAGAAATGGTTTCTATTATAGATAATTTTTTATATTTAAAAAAAAACCCATTTTATCATATTTTCCAAATTCACCTCTAGTTGCACGCAAATCAAGGTCAAAATTGGCAGTTTGAAAGCTGTGCGGATTTTGAGCAGATTTGTTGATTTTCTTCTAGATACCCACATGTGAAACCTGGATGCAATCCAACTCATGGGAAGGTGTTATAACAAAATTTTGGACAATAACCTTTCTCGGTTTTCCCTAAAAGCGTGCCAATATTTCGAAGCTCCAAATTGGATATTTCCATACTCTACTTGCAATAACTAGTTTAATTGACTTGTGGAGAATTTCAGCAATGGAACCCTGCGACAAATGAACTTGGAAAAAAATTCATTAGAAAATCATGAATAAATCATATCTAATAATTTAAAATTCA
Source organism: Pinus albicaulis (assembly GCA_034641835.2). Taxonomy (NCBI): domain Eukaryota; kingdom Viridiplantae; phylum Streptophyta; class Pinopsida; order Pinales; family Pinaceae; genus Pinus; species Pinus albicaulis. The sequence continues at coordinate 891,664,275 of CM076578.1, forward strand.
AGAAAAATAATGATAATCAACCACAAGGTGTAATATATGTATTGGCGACAAGTGATGGAATTATGATGTGAAATGAGTGTAAAAGTGTCAGAATTTAGGCTATGAATAATGGTACTATGCGATGGAAAAATGGGAATATTTGAGGCCCAACAAGGATTATTTGAGATTTTTTATCCCCTTTCATGTACTATGATAGTTCTTGAGCTTTCCCTTGAGATGGTTTGGAGATTGAACCCTTAAAATATTCAATAAATTCATTCTCTACGAGGATCAAATCTATCCTATTTATACATGCAAGTAAATTTGATGGCCTAACTAGTTCGTTGCTCTCCTTGCAGAATGAAGTCATGTTGATAGTATATTTAGAAATAAATATAAAGATACTTACTTTTCAAGTGAAGATGCTCCTAGAGGATGATATCTTCAACTTGATGATGTTTATTCCTTTTTGATATTTTTTAAGGATGTTTGAGATGTGATATTTTCTTCAATTTGAGGGAGATCACATTGATTTCTTTGATGATGATGGAAATGATTATTCTTCCTTTATTGGATGTATAATGTGGAGGCTTCCCAAGGTGCTTCAAATGTAGAGTCCTTCTTTCAATGGATGTATGGTTTTTGAGGTCCTTGTATTCTTCCAAGAGTTGTGATTATGTGATCCTTGTGATGTGATAGATGACCCTCCTTGATGTTCCTTAGTTTTCTCAACCCTTATGTATCCTTATTTAAAGTGGATGATATCCAAGCTCCCTCTTGTTGTCTTGTCACCTTGGCTTTGATACCATGTTGAGAAATCTAGGGGTGTCTAAATTATGTGATTTCTCTTACTTTGTTTACTACTTCTTATGTATTTTTACTCAACTTGATCAGATTCTTATTCAAATTTATTATTATTGAGTTTTTTATCATAAAAAATTACCGAACAATAAATATCAATGATACAATAGGACACAAAATATAAGATGTAAGAAAGGGCCAAAACCTATCCTCTTGATAGGAAACCCCACAATAATTCTTGTCTTCTTATAGAACCTAAAATGGTGAATTCCAAAACCCAAGACCTTTGTCAAACACCCCTCCAAGACCAAGTCAAACTTCTCCTTTTTGATGAAATTTTCTTTCTAGCTACTTTGACCTAGCAGCTTCCAGCGATTTTGACCCAACAACTTCCAACAACTTCGACCCAACAACTTCCAACAACTTCGTCCCAACAACTTCCAACAACTTCGAACTTCCAACAATTTTGACCTAACAACAACTTTGACTTCCCAACAAATTTGAATTCCCCAACAACTTCTTCTATAACTTTGAATTTCCTAGCAACTTCTGTATTTTTGGTCTAGCAACTACTTTAGAAACCCTAACATGAGAGAGAGAGAGGTCCAAAAGTTCGATCTTGCTTCTCTTCTTATTTTCCTTGATTTTCGTCCTTTTTTATTTTCTTCCAACTTATTTCTTTCTTGAATTTCCCTCCAATAAGTCTAGGTTCCTTATATATAGGATTATTAGGAGGTCGAATTGTTGTCCATGAGGTCGAATCGATCCTTCTTGTAGGCTTACTCGTATGACAAGGTTTTGGAGGGTATTTATGAAGCTTTTGACTTTATAAAATTGTTATTTACAATATACAACATGCCTAAAGGGGTCTTACATGTATGGCAATGGCTGTTTTAACTTCATAATTCTATGAAAAACCTAGGAGCACTCAATGGGTGCTTGACCTATAAATAAATTTATCTTGAGCATGAAACCCATGCATCAAGAATTATAATAATAAATTTATTTTCTCTTTAATACCAAATATATAAAATCATGATTACAATAGACATTATTAATACCTAACCTAGTTACACATTTCAACAAATGTTTTTGTTCAAAGTAAAATCCTCACAAGGGTTTGTAAATAAAACCCTAAAGGTGCACCCTTTGAAAAACCATGGAACCCTTGATTGAAAATATTGACACCATGTTCCTATAGTTGTATATTTTTCTTGGTTACACTTTTTGGTGAAAGTTTCAGGTATATAAAGGAAGAAAGATAATAAGGATTAAAGAACAAATCAAAGCAACACTCGTGCTTGTTGATTACTTGAAAAAATGAGCATGATAGAAGGAGGGAGCTATAAGGACCCTGAAGGAATTAATGATAACAATTTCATTGATGATTAAAAGAGTAAGCATGCATAATTGAATTTTGTAAAAGAGTCTTTGTTGTTATTAAGCATGATATCATAGATATAAGCACACGATAGTAGAAAAAATTATAATCTAATTATTTGATTTTCTTTGGGAAGATCATCTAGATAATGAGAAAATTGGAACCATATTGCATATTATTGTTCATCCAAGCATTTTATAACATCATGTTATAGGGAGTCAGTTTTCAAATATGGATCATAAAGATCCTATAAGAATCATCATTTTGGAAGATTCTTGGTAGTAGAATTATGACTGGTATATATTTCATCTAGTATGGAAACAATACTCTTGAAGGATGAAGGAATGCAGAAGGTAAAAGTTATAAATACAAGAAGCAAGCTCATTCAGAAGAATGCCTATATGATTTTATGAAAATAAAAGGTATGCATATTGTAAGTAACTCTTCACGAAAATGTTCATATCTATAAGAATCTTGCAAAAGGAGCTGGATATAAAATGTGCTCGGTAAGATTTCCATATGGATGCATGATGTTCGAAAGAAGAAATGTGACATACTTTGGTATGGAAAGAGATCAAGACTCTCTCACAATATTTCCTGACATAAATATAATAATATTGATCAACATCAAGTATAGTATCTAGAAGAAAAGAAGGGAGTTAACAATGACAACTCTAAGGAAGATACTATAGCTTGGTAATCAAGCTCGATACATGGGATATGGATCATACGAAGGGATTTTTGTCTCAAAGAACTCAAGAAAATTGATGATTTGATGAGAAGGCCATCATGATAAGGTAAGTTTGATGTTAGTATTTTTGTTATTGGTTATCAGGTTAACATATTTTTTGCTACATGGAAGGACATTGCAAGAATAAATGATTTGACTTAGCATCTACAGGTGATTTTTTTTTTGGTTATCGATCTTGGATATCTCATTTGATCTGATTCTATAAGGAGATATTCTTCTGTGTTTTCCCCTTGGAGGGGTTTTTCCATGGCTTAGAGCATATATCTTGTGTCCTATTGTATTCCGTGATATTCATGTTTTTATGGTAATTCGTTGATGAAGAAAGAAAACATAATAATAATAACAATAATGTTGACATATTCACAAGTAATTATCATGTAATGGAAATCAAAGATAAAATTGGAAATCCTCCCAATTTATAATAAGAATAAATAGTTTCTACCATTAAAATAATATCATATCCACCTTTTGAGGGATCCATATTACTAAATCATTCACAAGCACAATTTCCATTAATATTTATAGTGCACGTTATTTGCCAATCATTGCTGGAATCAATTTAATGTTTCTAATTAACACCACTACTATTGTGGCTAAGAGAGTAATATGGAAACAAATCATCTTCTGAAAAATCGAAATTGATATCACTTGAACCAATTTAACCTATCCAATAATAAATAATAAAGTATGTAGATATCCCTAATCACGAGCATAGAAATGGACATTAGGTGATAAATTAGTCTTTGTGTATGAGTTACAAAACCATCACATGACAACCTAGTCACTCACGAGAATTTCGAAGGTTCACATACATTTGGTATAGTGAGACAATGTAAAACTTCAAAAACATACAAGGACAATTACACAGTTGAAGCACCCTAAATCACATACAATAATTTATGTAGTCAATGTCTATAAGTCAAACTCTTAAGAAGCCCCTCCCAAATTAAGACTAAAAATGAAAAAATAATACCTACTAAAACTTGTCAAGGATCCACTTACTATACAAGTGAGTGTGTATGTGTCTTAGACAAAGAAAATGAGGGATTTAAACCAGACAAAGCCACTAAAATTCCATGTTAATAAATATGTCCCTTCGAATTCATAGTCAAAAGGAACTTATTAATAAAAACATCTTAGCAACAAAATAAAAATTTTAAGAACAACAACTTAAGAAATAATATGACCCTTTTTTATATATGAAGATGGTTACGATAGTCTATGTAATGAATAGTTTCATATCCTCTACACAAATCAAATATGAATGGAAACATGGTAATTGGATAGTATACTAGTAAGTAATGGAACATAACCACATGACATGTAATTCCACATTTGAAACATGGGTAGCGAACTGAATTATGTAGAAATTTGAATAACTGATATGTTATCCACCGAGATTCTCCTGATCACACACTATTTTAGCTTCATGCATAATACAGAATTTCTTCTACCATTGATCATCACATGCGGAAATAAAATCAATTGCATGCACACATTAAAGCCATAAAAAATCACACATATGAACACAATATTTCATGGGAAAGCTTAAAGCTGAAAACCCCCAACTATCTGTATATTATACATGTCATGGAGATCATGTAACAATCATAGTACAAAGCTATTTGCAAGCTCTCATGCACTACCTCCCTTGCTACACACTATCAAGCTAGATCTAGTAAAACTCATGCTCCAACCTTTAGCCACTTGATAGCCAACCTGAATTGCGTTTTCAAGCTATGGGATGGCCTCTTTATATAGATAAACCACCCAGCCTGAACTGCGCAATCCTCATGGGTTACTCCACCCATCTGTGTGTTGCAAATAGCAATAGTATAATCACAACCGATAGTTAACCTGCTCTTTCACCTATTTCTACACTAGTCTCCACTGAAACTGTCCATGCACTGAAGTTAACTGATGTATTCTTTAGTTGATTTATGAGTTTATAATTAGTGAATTAATTAATAATTAATTCACACCACCCTCACTAATTGTATCTATTAGTTAACTTGGATACAAAAAGCTCAACTATGTTTAGATTAGTTAAACTGAATACAACTCCACTAACTTCCTCAATCAACTCCACCAAACTCTCTCACATGAGTTCTAACTGAAGTCTTCATGCAATAACTTCACTTAAACCCTAGGAAAAGTCTATTTCCTTCTGTCAGCTGCATGTGCCACATCCAGGCATCAAACTGAAGTGCTTCAAGAGAATAAGATAATGTTTATAGTCCAAATATTATTAAGAGCTAATAATATTTGACTTCCCTATTTTTAGCCTGGCAGTCTAAAAATAGAAACCACCCATATGTCTAAAAATAGAGGTCCGTCTATTTTTACCAACATGACCAACCATCCATAAATAACATCTCGCAACTTATAGATCATGATCCATATGTCTAAAAATAGACGTAGTCTAAAAATAGACTTTGCGACAAAAATCACCTGTGTGGTCCCCCACCTAGTTTAGGTGATCACTTTCCAACTAGGATCAGGAAAGATGTTTCAGGAGGCCTCCTTCACTGTTTCTTGTTGCCATTTTCAACACTCCCTCTCAACAAGAACGGAATGTCTTTGCATGCGACATGCAACTCCATGCATTCACCCTGCAACCTTCACAAGCGCCATGCAACTCCATGCATGCGACATGCAACTCCATGCATTCGCCATGCACCCTTTGCATGTGCCATGCAAACTCATGCATGCACCATGCAACTCCATGCATGTGCCATGCACCCTTTGCAAGCGCCATGCAACTCCATGCATTCGCCATGCACCCTTTGCATGCGCCATGCAAACTCATGCATGCACCATGCAACTCCATGCATGTGCCATGCACCCTTTGCATGCAACATCTTCGAAACTGAATAGGCTCCAAACAACTCAATCAGTCTTGATGCGTCTAGCATCTATCATCAAAGTCTTCGACCTCTTCTTAGCTACTGCACATGTCATCAGGAACCACTGCGCTGTTGAACTCTTTGCACCCATGCACTCTTGCACTTGCTGTCAACTCTGATCCGCGCTCCAGTATCCGACACTGTCACTTTGATCTGCTTGCATCAATCCAACTGATCTGCTACTGCTGCGCTGTGGGCACCTTGTAGCCAGGTTCAACTCATGAGATCCACACCATCTCATGAATCTGCCCAGAAATCTCCTCATGGGATTACTCATGCATGTCGCCCCACCTCATACCTGGTGGTATAGCTGCATGCACTCCCTCTGCCCGTTTGGCACGAAATTTCTCTGCATGAGTGGTCTCTTCCACTCCATGATCCTCTTGTGGCTGCTCCACACCCCGAGGTTCACTTTCACCTGCATGCAAAACCCGCTCCCTCTCAAGCTCCAATTGCATGTCTTTCTCGCCTGCATGCAACACTTGCTCCCTCTCAAGCTTCAGTTGCATGTCTTCCTTGCACTTCCCATCAGCAGGAAGCTCCGTAGACATCCCATCTACTTCAATACTTGCATGCAAAACTTGCTCCTTCTCAAGCATCAGTTGCATGCCTTTCATGCACTTCCCATCAGCAGGAAGCTCCGTAGACATCCCATCTACTTCAATATCTATAAAGATTCTTCTGCATCTCCAGTTGTGGCTGCTCCACAACCTTCCGAGACTGCTTCTCACGCTGCATGTTGAGAGGCTCCCTCTCAACCACCAAGTCACTAACCTCTGCTTTGCTCTTCAAAGCTTTGCATGCATCTTGTACCTCAATGCATGTAGATTCTTGGCTCGCGCACATTGCAATTGTCCCGCCATCGCAAAATTTTCTAACAAAAAGAGCTGATTTTAAATCGATGATATCTCCCTCATCCAAGCTCCGATTCGACCGATTTTTTTTTCAATTTGGGTATTTTTTCACAAGGAATCCAAATATGCTATTTGTTTCTGAAAATATTTCACCAAAAATTTTCAGATATTCCCTACAAACTCGCGCACCCAAAAATTCTCGCTCTCATTCCATGTAGAAAATTATATACAATATGCATGTATATTTCCGGCTTTCTCCATATTTATGTTTCTTGAGTTTATCCTAAAACTCAACCGCTTCAATGCTTTGCAATTGCTCCAATGATCAATATCGCTCCGATACCATGTAGAAATTTGAATAACTGATATGTTATCCACCGAAATTCTCCTGATCACACACTATTTTAGCTTCATGCATAATACATAATCTCTTCTACCATTGATCATTACATGCGGAAATAAAATCAATTGCATGCACACATTAAAGCCATAAAAATTCACACATATGAACACAATATTTCATGGGAAAGCTTAAAGCTGAAAACCCCCAACTATCTGTATATTATACATGTCATGGAGATCATGTAACCATCATAGTACAAAGCTCTTTGTAAGCTCTCATGCACTACCTCCCTTGCTACACACTATCAAGCTAGATCTAGCAAAACTCATGCTCCAACCTTTAGCCACTTGATAGCCAACCTGAATTGCATGTTCAAGCTATGGGATGGCCTCTTTATATAGATAAACCACCCAGACTGAACTGCGCAATCCTCATGGGTTACTCCACCCATCTGTGTGTTGCAAATAGCAATAGTATAGTCACAACCGATAGTTAACCTGCTCTTTCACCTATTTCTGCACTGGTCTCCACTGAAACTGTCCATGCACTGAAGTTAACCGATGTATTCTTTAGTTGATTTATGAGTTTATAATTAGTGAATTAATTAATAATTAATTCACACCACTCTCACTAATTGTATCTATTAGTTAACTTGGATACAAAAAGCTCAACTATGTTTAGATTAGTTAAACTGAATACAACTCCACTAACTTCCTCAATCAACTCCACCAAACTCTGTCACATGAGTTCTAACTGAAGTCTTCATGCAATAACTTCCAAACTTCCTGCACAACCCTAGCTGCAGCGTATTTCCTTACGGCGGTTGCATGTACACATCCAGACGTGGGGCCAGAGGATGCCAGAGAATAAGATAATGTTTATAGTCCAAATATTATTAAGAGCTAATAATATTCGACTTCCCTATTTTTAGGAAGGCAGTCTAAAAATAGACTTCGACAAAAAAATCACATGTGTGGTCCCCACCTAGTTTAGGTGATCACTTTCCAACTAGGATCAGGAAAGATGTTTCAGGAGGCCTCCTTCACTGTTTCTTGTTGCCATTTTCAACAAATTATGATTATCATTATAGTTACAAATTGTCTCAATACTATAAATCTAACTCTACGTAGTCGATTCATACAAATGATATATAACAAATAAAAATAATTGGATAGATGAATAAAGAAAATAAAAGTATGTATTCTTCAAATAATCCCTGTTTATTTCTACTACTCCATAATCATCTCCTGCATCTTATTAGTCTGCAAGAAACAAAGACAATACTTATTTTATACATAAAGGGTGTTATCACTCTCCCTAACTTCCTAAGGCTGACGGTAGGATTCGAGAAAGGTAACCATAGACAAACTTTTGGCCAGGTATCTAGCCCTACCTGAACCAGAGAGGGCTCTCTCTATGTCACTTTGTAGTCAAAGGGATGACTGGATATAATGTTTTAGGCTAGTTATGATGCTCAATATATTAAGGTTTTTGTTTGGAGTTTTGCTGGATAGGGATGACAATTAGGAGACTAGGTATAGGGTATTGATATGATTTCAAAGTTTTCATTGTAGAGGTAAGGGTGAGGCCAGATATAGAGTGAAATGAGAAGGAATCAGAATGAGCATTACACTGAATTCATTCATTAGAAGAGAAAGACAATTTCATGAAAAACTTATGAAAAATAGAGCATGGAAAGAATGTTTTCTGTCAATAAACTGATAAGAATTAGCGTAAAGAAGCATATATGTGGAATATGAGTAACATAACATTCAACATCATGAGTTTAAAGAGAAAGAAAATGCTGAAAGGCATACCACTGGAGTCTCAACACTATGTCTGCAATACTTTCCTTGATTTCATTAGCAAAATCTTGTACAATAGATCCACTACAAATAACAACTATCCAACCTATATAATGAAAAAATAGAGTCTAATTATAGAAAATATATATCATGACACCTCACTAGGTTGAAATCCCATCCCAAATGGGTCATAAATGCAAGAGATGAGTCATTTCCTAGTTTCTAGGGAGGTTAGAAACCATTCCCTGAAATTTAGCTGCAAACTAGGAGTATTTGTCCCTTACATTAATTACACATTCCATCATACAAGGAAGCAAAACCCAACCTAGTAATTCTAATGACAACTCATAGCCTCAATTTTGTGACCATTTCTGAGCTTGACAGCTGTACTGAAGGAATCCAATGCTGATATGTGACAATTATGACTGAAAAATTTAAAAGCAAATTGCATAATCATAATAGAATTTTGGAGGCACTTTGATAAGTCCAAATTTAATTTTGAAAAAAAATTCAACTAGCCCTGTGTGTCTAGTTTCCATAACATCTTAAATTTTCCAAAATGGACCACGGGAAGGCCTTCAAAATTCCATTCTCCCAGGGTTACTCCAGTGTGTTCCAAAAGCATAACAATGTGTTCCAGAAGCATAACAAAGTCCTTTGAGAGGGATTTTGGAGTTCTTCCCAAAGATGTTTTGGGCTGCAATCGGTATGGTTGGAAAGCTTAGAATGTATGCTACAAAATGGAGTCCTCAAGCACTGCAAAACCCTATTTCAAACCCATGAAAAGCTGATTTGAAGACTACTTGTCCAGAATTGTAGAAAATGACTTGGAGAAAGTGTATTGTTGGAATTCCTCTCAAACCATTATACCTGTGCATAAACGGAAGGGTTTTTTTTTTTTTTTTTCTCTTTTCCCTATTATTGACAAAATCCTTTTTCACTTTTGTAAAATTCATCTCCATTACTTCAGAAACTATTTTTTAAGCCAAATCGTTCCTGTGATAGTAGGGAAAGTTAGTGAGATGAAATGGGGGTGATAGGGTTGAGTAAAAATTATGATAAAAGTTCAGTGGATAGTGTAGTGTCTTGAATTAAAAATTAAAGTAGAATGAGGGGAAAGAGATGAGTTTAGGGTGTTCAAAACCTCCTGCACTCCCGGAGCCGTTTTGGGGACTTAATGGTCCAGGTGGATATTAGTGGCCACCCACTGAGTCCATTTGAACCCCCACCATCAGTTATTTTAGTTTGTAAGTTTCATTACAACTTACTATTTATAGCAGTTTTCCAGGTCCTGAACTTCGGGAGCCATTTTGAGGCCCTAAACGATGCTTTTTTGGAAAACAAGGAGCAACATGGGTCATACTCAAAATTTGTAGTCCTCAGATATATCTTTCTAATGAGCTATTGAGCGCATCAAAAGGAGATCAGATGCCAAAGTTACATCCCCGGGAAGTTGAAACACCAACTTACCCAAATGGGGCCCACAGTTTTGGTGCTTCATCTCCTAGGGTTAGGTTTTTGGACGTTTCGGGTTTTAGATTGTTTCTCAACAATAAATAGGCCTTCGAGCCTCATTGTAACATAGTTCAGGGGGCTGGGAGCCGGCACATCTCTTCTCAGAGATACGCTACCAGTGCCCTCACTTGCTCATTTCCATTATGTATCATTGCAACACAGTTCAGAGGCCTGTAGCCGTCACATCTCTTCTCAGAGATACGCCTACCGACGCCCTAGCTGTTTATTTCAGTCATTTGTTTTATTAATAAAATGAAGCATTATTTCCAATGCATCTCTATGTTTATGGTTATATCTATATTTTATTGCGTTCCTGCATAAATTCAGATCAAACAAGGGTTATGAAGATAAGTAAAAATTCTTAGAAAATTTCAGTGAGGAGTATGGCACCTTAGCTTCACAGTGCAAGTGGAATTAGGGAAAATGTAGGGGTATAACGTAGTCAAAACCCTAAAACACACTCACCCTATGTTTTCATTGTCTTCACTTTGTTGAAAAGATAGAATGAGGGTTTGATGGTGTGAAACATGTTATGGATGGCGATGTAGATGATAGGATTGTATATATGGGGCATATGGTATGTAAGTTTACGGTTTATGTGATAGGTTAGGGTTTAGGTTGGATGGGTAAGTTAGGGTTTTCCACATGAAAAAATTGTATACATGGACAAGTGATATTGTGGAGAAAAACACAATGAACATGAAATTGTTTTAAACCCTCAAAAATTCGACCAAAATATAGCATAAGAATAAAGAATTACCTTTAATTAAGATGTTAAAAGGTAATGGAGACAAGTTGTGAGCTTTTTTGGAAGTCTTTGGAGCCCTAAACCGAAAACTGCTTCTTTTCCAGGTTCAGCGTAACAACACCCACAAAAGGGTAAAAACTGCTGGAAAAGCGTAACAACTGTGGCTAGGAACATAACATAGTTGCCTGTAAGTGTAACAACAGGGTTCAAAATCATAACAAGAGTGCTTTGAAGGGTAGCAAGTGGATTTTTCATGGAATTTGAGCCGTGGAATTTGGAGTTTAGACCACCATGGAGGGAAAATGAAGATGAGAGTTGCTCTCTCATTCACATGAAAGGGTATAATGAATTATATGAAGGCTTCTTTTTCTTTTTATAAACTTTCAAATGCCTCTTACATTTTCCTTTAACACTTATAAAAACTTTTGACCTTTTTTGCACATAGAAATGGCTTTTTCTCTTGACAATGACCTAAGAAGGCACAATTCTTTGACAATGACCTTTTTCTTTTGCTTTTTCATTATTCAACACTTGAAGTGATTTGATGGAATTTTGAATGAAATATGAGGACAATGTTTATCTTTTCATGAGACAAAAATTCTCTCTTTCACGAGACAACAAAACTACTTTTATTAAAACCTTTGAACTTTCACACCTCTGAACTTTCACATTTGGAAATAACCCTTTTAAAAGAAGATAAGGTGTCTTTGAGATTGGAAATGAATCCATTTTCATTTTACTATAACAATAGGTTATATTTTCCTCTTTTAAAGCTCTAATAGTCAAGATGATTTTTTTGATCCTTAAATGAGGCAGTGAGAGAGAATTCTTCTTTTCAATGAGATAGTGAGACAGGAATGCATCACTTTGACATAACCTATGAAACAAGACAGGTGGTCTTCATTTCATTTCATAAACAAGCTAGCTCCTTCATTAGGGTTTTATGATTGGAATGGAGGGTTACTACCTCCTTTTAAGTGAAAATTTGAAGATTTTTCAAAGGTAGAGATGAACCTATACAACGACCTATATGAAATGGGGTGATATTGAAACTAATGATGGTGATGAACTTGAAAATGGTGATGATAAGTTAAATGAAGGATCAGCATACATGGTTTAGCCTTCTTCAGTGACCAAAATTATTTTTGAGAACTAGTTCGAAAAAGTAAAATTTTTGACCTATGACTTTATGGAAAACAATTGAACGAGTCATTTGATCACTGACATACCTGGGCTAATATTGGCTCCAGCTAGGGATGGAATCTCCTTCAGGAGGTGTCAAGAACACCATAGATTAGGTAGCCTTACCATTGGGCGATGGAGTCAAACCAGACTTTGAAAAACCTGAACCAACTGGAAACTTTGACTAGAAAAAACTAACTTGACTCTTACTTGACAACTGACTTGGTTGAACCAAAAATTACAAAACTTATTGATGGAAACATATCATCGAGACTTGAAGGCTTAAAATAATGATGAAAACCACCCGCCTACTGAAGACATATGTACAATAATGCGATATGATCCCTCCAGTGTAACCAATTCGGAAAATGGCTACTTGCTTGAATCTTGCTCACACTTTCCTTGAGCAGGCAGGAGAAAAATGAAAGTGGCAACTCGACTTTTCCACTGAATCTAATACCTATACTGAAAAACTTGGAAAATTCTTCCTTTTCTGGTGACTACAACAAAATCACCAAAGGATCATGGAAAGCATGTAACATATGATCTTCTAAGTGATTAAAAGTAGGAAAACAAACCTTATTTGACAATGTTGGTTTGTCTATATGTTGAAACTGATTCCCAACAAATGGAATGAGAGCAATTTTTTTTTCATTCTCATTATCCAAAATAGATAAGGGCTTTGAATTTTCTTGAATTTCATTGAACACAACAGCAAGATCATATGCTACCAGGATGTCTTCATCATTAACTAGATCACATAGAAGTTGGCAAGGTCGCTACAACTCATCATTAGAATCATGAAATAAAACTTGGCTTTCATCATTAAAATTTGATTGATCTTTAATTATGGAAGAAAATATTTTCTATTGGAGATGTTCTTGTGGATCATAAGACTACTGCAAATCAACAAATGATTCTTCAATGATATGCTCAATTTATTTTACTTGATGATTGACAAGATGAATTTGTTTGAAAACCATAGTGCTAATGTGTACACCAAAAAAATCTAAACTAACCCGTTCTTTTTCATTATTCTCCTCTTCTTGATTAGTTTCAGGTTGCTGAGTTTCTTCCTTAACCTCTAGCTGATCAGTGCGTTGTGTTTTTGCCAGAATTGTTTCCTGTGGGGAATCTTATGAGCATCTAAAGAATATACATCATCTGTTTCTTCATCAATTAAAGAGGAGGCTGCTATGTGTTGAGTATGAGCTCGTGTATCAAAGTGATTAGCTTCGTCAGATTTTTGTTGGATGGAAAAATAATAGAAGGCTCCAATGATCTCTTCATCATCCATACATTCGATATCATCAATTCCTTTAAGACATGCAATAAAACCTTCACGATAATCACAACAAATTTGTAAAAGAGATAAAGGAAGATGATACTTCCCATAATTCTTGAAGAACACTCTATGGAAATATTTAAGAGAAAAAAAGCTTCTTTCCGGTAACCCTTCATACCATGATCTAGGTTTCCCTTCTAGGGTGGCCATAAACATTTTCATCAAGCAATCCTTAGGAAACTCAATATTTAGTTTACATACATGCATGGGAAATCTAACCAGATGTAGAACAACCTCATCCTTATTTCCATCTATGAATTTGGGCAGATTATTTTTCCAATCGATGAAAGGAATTTGATTAAGAAAACCAAGAATGTGAGAACGATTCATAGGGGCATACCTTCTAACTGTTGAATCCATATTTAAAATAGTGAAATCACCAATAAATTCTTCAAGATATCGGTTTTTGAACAGTGGAGTCTCCATGAAAACTCTGAACTTATGGATTCTTTGGAAGTGGAGTCGCCAGGTGAAATATGCACATCCTTCTTGTGTCTGAACACTGTTCACCATAAAAAATAAAAGCTAATATTTTTCATTCTTTCTCAGGAAATATAACCTTTGCTCCCCTGCAACGACGCCAAAAAATGTTATCACTCTCCCTAACTTCCTAAGGCTGACAGTAGGATTAGAGAAAGGTAACCACAAACCAACTTTTGACCAGGTTGCTAGCCCTACCCATACTAGAGGGGGCTCTCTCTATGCCACTTTGCAGTCAAAGGGATGAATGGATATAAATTTTTAGGCTAGTTATGATGCTCAATAGATTAAGGTTTTTGTTTGGAGTTTTCCTCGATAGGGATGAAAATTAAAATTAGGAGACTAGGTCTAGTGTATTGATCTGATTTCAAAGTTTTAGTTGCATAGGTAAGGATGAGGCCAGGTAGGTAAGCTAAGAATAATGATTAATTTTCCATTGTGTATAGAGTGAAATGAGAAGGAATTAGAATGAGCATTAAACTGAATTCATTCATCGGAAGAGCAAGACAATTTCATGAAAATATTATGAAAAACAAAGCATGGAAAGCATGTTTTTTGTAGATAAATTGATAAGAATAAGGATAAATAAGAATATATGTGGAATATGAGTAACATAAAATTAAAAATCATGAGTTTACATAGAAATTTTTTTTATCAAAGGAATACCACTAGAGTCTCAACACTATGTCTGCAACACTGTCCTTGATTTCATTAGCAAAATCTTGTACACTAGCTCCACTACAAATAACAACTATCCAACCTCTAAAATGAAAAAAGAGAGTATAATTATAGAAAATAGAGATCATGAAACCTCAAAAAGTCGAAATCCCATCCAAAATGGGTCATAAATGCAAGAGATGTGTCATTTCCTAATTTTTAGGGAGGTTAGAAACCATTCCTTGAAATTTAGCTACAAAATAGGAGTATTTGTCCCTTAAATTAATTAAACATTCCATCATACAAGGAAGAAAAAAACAACCTAATAACTCTAATGACAACTCATAGCCTCGAATTTGTAACCATTTTTGAGCTTGACTGTTGTAATGAAGGAATCCAATGCTGATCTGTGACAATTCTAACTGAAAAATTTAAAAACAAACTGCAGAATCGTAACATAACTTTGTAGGAACTTTTGAGGTAATTTTAAAAGTCCAAATTCACTTTTTAAAAAGTGGTCAACTATCCATGTGTCTAGTTTCCATAACATCTTTAATTTTCCAAAATGGACCATGGGAAGGCCTTCAAAAATCCATTCTCGCAGGGTTACTCCAGTGTGTTCTAGAAGCATAATAATGTGTTCCAAAAGTGTAACAAAGCCCTTTGAGAGGGATTTTGGAGGTATTCCTAGAGGATTTTGTGTCTGCAAGTGGTATGGTTGTAAATTATAGGATTTATTCAACAAAATGGAGTCCTCAAGCACTGCAAAACCCTGTTCCAAACCCATGAAAAGTTGATTTGAAGACTACTAGTCTAGAATTGCAGAAAATGACCTGAAGCAAGTATATTGCTAGAATTTATCTTAAACTATAATACTTGTACATAAAATGAAGGAGGTTTTTGTTCGTTTTCCTATTATTGACAAACTCCTCTTTCACTTTTGTAAAATGCATGTCCATTCCTTCAGAAACAGATTTTTAAGACAAACTGTCGTTGTGATAGTAGGGTAAGTTAGTGAGATGAAATAGGGGTGATAGGGTTGAGTAAAAATTAAGATAAAAATCGAGTGAATAGGGTAGTGTCTTGAATTCAAAATTAAAGTTGAATTAGGGGAAATGGATGAGTTTAGGGTGTTCAAAATGTCAAAACACAGGAAATTCCCAATTTTGACTATGGGCAAACTTGTGAATATATTTTTTTTAAAGTTGAGTAGGTGAAACAAGGGTTATGAAGCTAGGTAAAAATTATGAGAAAATTTCAATGAGGAGTATGACACCTTAGCTTCACAGTTCAAGTGGAATTAGGGAAAATGGAGGGGTATAGGGTAGTCAAAACCCTAAAACATAGTCACTCTATGTTTCATTGTCTTCACTTTGTTGAAAAGCTAGAATGAGGGTTTAATGGTGTGAAACATGTTATGGATGGTGATGTAGATGATAGGAGTGTATATATGGGGCATATGGGATGTAATTTTAGGGTTTATGTGATAGGTTAGGGTTTAGGTTGAATGGGTAAGTTAGGGTTTTCCACATGAAAAAATTGTATACATGGACAAATAATATTGTGGAGAAAAACACAATGAACATGAAATTGTTTTAAACCATAAAGACTTAGACCAAAAGATAGCATAAGAATGACTACTTACCTTTAATTAATATGTTACAAGGTAATGGAGACAAATTGTGAGCTTGTAATTTAGAAGTTTTTGGAGCCCTAGACCGAAAATTGCTTCTTTTCCAAAAGCGTAACAACACCCACATAAGGGTAACAACTGTGGCTAGGAACATAGCAAAGTTTCCCAGAAGCATAACAACAGGGTTCAAAATCATAACAAGAGTGCTTTGAAGGATAGTAAGTTGATTTTTAATGGAATTTTAGCTTTGGACATTGGAGTTTAGACCACCATGGAGGGAAAATGAAGATGAGAGTTGCTCTCTCATTCACATGAAAGGGTATAATGAAATAGATGAAGGCTTCTTTGTATTTTTATAGCATTTCAAATGCCTCTTACCTTTCCTTTAACACTTATAAAAACTTTTGACCTTTTTTGCACATGGAAATGGCTTTTGTTCTTGACAATGATCTAAGAAGGCAAATTTCTTTCACAATGACCTTTTGCTTTTTATTTTTCATTATTCAACACTTGAAGTGATTTGATGGACTTTTGAATGAAATATGAGGACAAATTTTGCCTTTTCACGAGACAAAACTTCTCCCTTTCATGAGACAACAAGACTTCTTTTCCTAAAACCTTTGAACTTTCACATTTGGAAATGACTCCTTTAAAAGAAGATAAGATGTATTTGAGATTGGAAATGACTCCCTTTGCATTTGATTGGAAAAATAGGTTATATTGACCTCTTTTGAGGCTCTGACAGTCAAGATGAATTTTTTGATCCTTAAATGAGGCAGTGAGACATAATTATTCTTTTCAATAAGATAGTGAGATAGGAATGAATCACTTTGACATTTTGAAACTTGAAACCTATGAAACAAGACAAGTGGTCTTTATTTCATTTTATAAAAAATATAGCTCCTTCATTAGGGTTTTATGAATGGAATGGAGGGTTACTACCTTGTTTTAAGTGAAAATTTGAAGATTTTTCAAAGGCAAAGATGAACCTAGACAATGACCTATATAAAATGGAGTGACCTAACCCTAGACCTCTTCAGTGATGATGATGGAGATGGTGACCTTGAAACTAATGATGGTGATGAAATTGACAATGGTGATGATAAATGAAATGAAGGAGCAACATACATGACTTATCCTTCTTCAGTGACCAAAATTATTTCTGAGAACTAGTTCGAAAAAGTTAAAATTTTAACCTATGACTTTGTGGAAAACAACTGAAAGAGTCATTTGATCACTGACATACCTGGGCTAACAAAGGGAACACAGGGAATCAAAATTAGGTTGTGTGAAGACAGTTATAATCTTACATATTCATATGTCGATAAAAGTACAAGACATCAAAAAACATCAAGGTTCCTTCTTTAAATTGGGCTTCATTAAAAATTCAATGAAAAAAATAATCATATTAAAGATGTCTACATACCATGAAAAAGCTCTACTCAAGTCCTTAGACATATTTGAGTCAATTATCAACTTTCTGTTTTTCTCCTTTTACTGAGAAATGAAAATAATTTCATTTTGCATTGCAAAAAAATTTCAAAATAAGTTAACCAAAACATAGAAACGTAACACCAAGAAGAAAGGATTGACACGAGTGCAAGATTTACAACTAATGCATATGGTATGTAGGTGATCATGCAGGGCTTGCTAATTTGACTAACATAAATGGACCTAATGAAAATTGGTGGATGGTAGAAGAAACATAGATCTGATATCTGACATATTGATGAAATGAAAAAGTAAAAAAGTAAACACCAATATCAAAAAACTCATTAAATATGCATGTGATAAGACAAAAAGCAAACATCAATGTTATGCCATCAAAAAAGTGTTGATAGTTCCATAAAACCATGGATCAAATTTGAAGGAAGAATTCCATTTCAATTTTAAGGGTTAACTTCATTTTAGCTTTTCAATATTGACAAGTTAAAATAAACTACTGTTTTTGTATGAAAATTAAAAGTGACTTTAAATTTCATATATATCTCACACATCACAATTTATACCTTATAAAGTTTTGTATACCTTAAATGAAAAATCTTAGCTACACACTAGAGCTATAAATACACTTGTATGAGTACACATAGACGACACTGATTCAAAAATATTACAATTACTATAGAGATCATATGGAGGAAATTTAATAAGACCATTTACTTGCACTCTATAAATGAATCAAATGGAGGGATTTTTATTGTACCATTTACTTATAATTGATATAAGAATCATATGGAGGAAAATTAACTTGAGCATTTACTCTTTCATCTAATTAATGCCATTCTTCAAATACAATGAAAATATTTTTCTTTCTTATAGGGTAACTAGCCTAATCGTTTAAAAATTTGCAATGAGGTTTTAAAGGAAATAAAAATATGGTATTATTTTATGGATATCATTGCAATATCATAAAAAAAAAACCGAGAAATATTTAAAACCTCCAAGAGCATAATTTTCATAAAACAAAAATCGCTATATGACACCATATGGACAAGAACACATTTTTATCCCAGGTGTTTGAGCCCCTATATGACCCCCAACATGCCTTGTCATCCCAGGTGTTTGAGCCCAGGAATTTCCCTTGGTGTTCCATTTAAAATCTTCAGGATCATCTAACAACCCTATATTCTCATCCATAGATGGCTTAGATCTCCCATGTTCATGCACATGGTTGTGGTGCCTCGTCACTTGGCCTACCAAGTTTGCTTCTCCATCCTTTCTGACCTGTAACTGCCAGCACCATGGCTTAAGAGAAAGGTGAAGTACCTAAGCCTTTCCACCCCCAGAAATCATTCACGATGATTCCATTATATGTAAGTTGATGCGGTTTAACACTGACCCTATGAGTACTAAGTCTCAATTCCCGCATCACTCTATATGCATAATCTTGAACCTAATGGTTTTCAAGGGCCCCTTCCCTTATATATATATATACAGGCTTGGAAAATGTATGTTATCCCTCTAGAGATTTTTATTGTGATTATCCCAACCCATTTAACACATATATTTATATACGTTATTCATGTTATTATCATTATAATTCCTGATCTTGTAACTAAAAACCAACCAATTATACATGCTATTTATGCAAATCATTAAAACATAAATAGCTATTTAACAAGAAGGATTTTACCTATCCTCCATGATTAAATAAATAGATTATATTTGACCTCAAAATGAACATAAGAATATACCCATTCATTCAACATAATGATAAGTATTACAGATATCTATCCATCTCTCAACACAAAGACCATTTATACCAACTTGTAGACTCAGATAATTATAGGAATTAAATCGTTCCAAGGAAATGTTCATGGAACAATTTTGCACATGAAATAAATTTTCCTTATTATTGACATATTCCCGTCAATATCACATAGACTAAATATACCAATAGGTATACACAATTAAGTTACTAATTTATGAAGATTCAATCCCTTCATGCATAGGCATGCTTAAGCTATTTTTAGATTAGTACATCCACAAGTAATGGACCATATCACATGATATTTAAAAAATCATTTACATTCGTCATGTATGCAAGAACAACACTCGACAACACTAGAATACCCTTTTTTCCATGAAAATATAAGAGACATAATAAGAAAATTAAGCATGGAACATAAGAGTGAACTTATCTTATAAGATTCCTATCAATTGAGAGTGGGACTCTAACTCTCCACCTAACCAAAGACATATTACATCTACAATTACTTGTAGTTGTCACACCCAAGCCAGATTCCAGCTCTTGAGGTGGAGTGCTTATGAGAGAAAACTTCACCAATATTACAACTGAAATAGGATGCCACAAGGCCACTCTATCTTCATCCACTAGGTACACAAGATTTCACTCAATATTTCTAGACATAAATATTCCATGCTAGGATACCATGGTACATAGAGTCTCAACTCAATTTCAAGAGAAGATATTCCACATCAAAGGAAGGTTCATGAGTGGATAATATTCTGATGGGAAAAGAGGCCACCTCTCCATGTGGTTCATGATTGAGTCAAGCACCATAGCTTCAACCCCAAGGAGACTCTGGGTCATTCAACAACCATCACAAGCACCTAAGTGGCTCTTCCCAATCTAGTAGCTTCATTAATCCACAAGGTTCTAGTGGGATATTCAACCTTTAGGAAAACCACTTCTCTCCACTATGTTTTTCACCCAACAAGCCTCTTTGAAGGTTCCAAAATTGGTTCACTTACTCTAGAGCTCGATCACTGTGTGTTTCAATTGTTTCTTTTCTAACTCTCTTACTTTGCATAAACATGAGAGTGAGTTCTTTGCATCTCTCCTTGCATAGATTTGGATTCTTCCCCATTTTCTCCTTCTCATAGATAATTTTTTTGTGTATCCCCACAGGCCCACCCTCTCTCTTTCAAATTAGCCAAGCCATAAAAACTTCCTTAGAAAACACAATCCATGTTGTCTTCAATATTTTTTTTCCTCTTCTGGCTTTTTTGGGATTAAAAGACACCCAATCGTATCCTTTCCTTTTTAATTAAACTTAATACATAGTCAAATTACGTAATCTTCTCACCCAACCCCCTGGTTGATGCATTTAATTTTTCCAATTCCTCAAGCATTCTCCTCCCGAAGAAACTATAATCTGTGTCCATTCTCTCAACCTTCAATTTAATTCCAATATAATTATAACGAAAAATATTAACTAGGGATGTTATAGTCCCCTCCCCCTTGGGTGGGGGCGAGGACACCGTCCTCGGCATTCAATAACCATATACAACCTAAACATACTTTAGACCAAGCGTTGGTGTTTAGGGAGTTCTATATACATATATTTGTACAAAATTTACATTGTATTTACATTTGTATTAATAAATAAGAAAGGATATCATGTTTGCATATGTTCAACCTTTTCCCACATGTCTTCCTCAGGTCCAAAGTGCCTCCACTACATTTTGAATTTCTCTATTGCTCTATCTTGGAGTGTGATATGCCTCTGGTCCAAGATACATATAGGTTCTAGTTGGAACTATCCCTCTCGTTCTATATATAAAAAAAACCAATAAATCACATGATTAGAATATTTCACATATCTTTTAAGTAATGAAACACATACAAAATCATGCACACTAATTCATAGAGGAAAAGAAAACGAATATGCCATTGGCCCTATTATTTCAAGCACTTCAAATGGCCACCAAAATAATGGCACCAACTTGGTGTAAGTCCAAAATTTAAAGGATACTTCTTTGGTCTAACTCATAAGAGAACATGTGCACTCTATGCTGGTCCACGAAGATTTTTTCCCTTTCCTATGCCACTTTCAAATTTCTTCTGATGGTTTGCATTTCCTGATCCATGTCTTTCAAAATATTAGACCCAATAAGGATCCTATTCACTATATCACTCCAACTGATAGGGATGTTACAACTCCTCCCATAAACCACTTCAAATGGGATCATTATTAGTGACTCTTCGTACCCATTGTTATATGAAAATTCCACAAGTGGAAGGTACTCTTCCCACTTCTAAGGCTGGTGCATTATGTACATTATTAGAATTTCTTCCAAAATTATGTTTGTTATCTCTATAATCCCATCAGTTTTAAGATGGTATGCGGTGCTAAATGCTAGATTTGTTCCTAAGATTGCAAATAATTCTCTCAAAATTTTTGAAGTGAATTTGGCATCTCTATTTGAGATAATTTTCTTGGGAACTCCATGCAGTCTCGCAATATCCTTTATGAAAAATTGATCCACCTCACTAGCTGAATTTATATTTAACATCCACGAAGTGATCCATATTTCCCAACTTGTCGACCACTACCATGATTGCGTCATTTTTTTTCAAGTTCTTGGTAACCCTATAATGATGTCCATCAAAATCACTTCCCACTTCCATTCCAGAATGAGAATGGGCTACAAAAATCCAGCTGGGTGATTTCACTCAACCTTCACTTGTTGGAACTCTATACACTTGGAGATGTAATCTTCCACCTCCATTTTTTAAAAATATGCTAGAAGTATAATTTCTTGATGGTTGTCAACATATTTTTGTAACCTAGGTGGGTAGAATATGTCTTGGCACGAAACTCCTTGAGTATGAGTTTCTTCAAGTCACTGTTATTTGGGATATAAATTCAGTTTTTGAATTTAATCAACCCATTTTATATAAGGAAACAATATTTACCTTCATTTCAATGAGAGCCTTGCTGTAGCCTCTCTTTTAATCGATTACACTTTTCATCTGGTTTTCCAACATTTTTAATATTTTCTTCAAGGTCATTCCAATAGGAAATTATGGCTACTGAATTAATTAACTACACCCTCCTACTGAGTGCATCAACTATTATATTCTTCTTTCCCTTAGTGTATTTGATCTTGAAATAAAACTCACTGAGTGCGGCCAACCATCTAGATTTATAAACATTTAATTTAGGTTTATCGAACAAATATTTCAACCCTCCATGATCAATCATTAGGATACATTTTCTACTGAGAAGACAATGTCTCCATATTTTTAATGCATGGATGATGGAAACCAATTCCAAATCATGAGTTACATAATTTTTCTCATGCTCATTCATTTTTTGTGATTCATCACAAACCACTTGACCTTCCTACATCAAGACTCTACCAAATCCCTCATTGAAATAATTCATGCATACGATGAAATCCTTCTCAAGATCTACTATTCTTAATAATGGTGCATTAGTTAACAATTTCTTAAGATCATTGAAGCTTGAAATGTAACATTAAACCTCTTTGCTTTCTTTTGCAAGGAAATAACTATATAACCAATCTTAGAGAAATTATTAATAATTCTTCTGTAGTAGCCTACCAGTCCCATTGAGGAACTAACTTTAGCACACTTCTAGGTGTTGGCTATTCCATAATAGCCCCAACCTTCTCGGGATCAAGTACTACTCCCTCTCTTGAGATAATATGTTGCAAACAATGAATCTTTGATGGAAAGAAATTGCACTTACTAAGTTTGGCATAAAGATTATGTTATCTTATGCTCCTCCTTGGCCTTTGAATAGACCAAAATTTCATCAATAGATACTATGAAGAAATTATCCAAATAAGGGCACACCATGTTGTTCATAAGGCACATAAAGGTAGTAGGTGCATTGGTACACCCAAAAGGCACTACCATGAATTCGTAATGCCCATACCTTGTTCTAAATGATGTTTTATGTATATCCTCATCCTTTATAAGCACATAATGATATCATAATCTCAAATAAATTATAGAAAATAATGTTTCTCCTATTAATTGATCTAATAAATCATCAATTTGTGGCAATGGATACCTGTTCTTGATGGTCACCTTGTTTAATTTCCTATAATCAGTGCGCAACCTGAGTGTGCCATCCTTCTTCTTAACAAACAGAAATGATGGTCCCCATGGGAACACACGTGGCCTTATGTAGCCTATTATCTCTTAGAGAAAACCCTGGCCGTGGGAAAAAAATTAAGGTAACCTCAAACCTCTTTGAGGTTGAAAGCCGACCCTTCAACCTAGAGAGGGATCTCTCCTTAAACTCAACTACTCAAGGTAACTATAGTAGAAGGTTTACAAATTTATTTCTATGGCTAGATTTGTCTAAGGAATGATGAAGTTTGGTTGGGCTACGTGGAAATTACACCATTGGGCTTGGAGTCTAACCCAATCAGGTGATATTTACATATAAATTCGATGAGAAAAACACAAAAGTAGGGTAACTATAATTCCTTTGAAATTTTAAGGAATTTAGAGGAAAATGAAGGAAACCAGTATAAGGATTAACTGAAAAAAAATTACTAATTCCAGATAAATAAATAAACAAGAGAATAAAATATGAATCCAAATCTCATATACTCAGTTTTCCAGACATGAGGAAATATAAAACAAAGAAAACAAACAGGGAACTACGACGCAAGAATTTATTTAAGTGCTCATGAAATCTGTATTCATTAATATCTACTCAATAATGCACAAGGATGCTATGTCTCAAATAAACACCAACCCTGTTTCATTTTATAGAAGCTGCCTTTATAGAACATACCATAACTTACAACAATTTTCGAGCAAAACTTAATTACAAAATATAAAAATAATAACGTACTTTATCAAATACATGCATATAGAAAAATTCCTATTCCTATATGGATCTAAAGATAATGTTGCTAATGGAGTCATGGTTGGAGATAAGAATCACCAAGTTGAATTTGATGAGGTGGCATCCAAGTCAACAATTGTCCATGTGATTTTTCCTCACGAATTCTTGAAAATAGGGTCCAGAGATCCCTTAGAAACTACAAAACCCTCATATTTGTTAGAAAACTGAGAGAGGTTGTTTTAAATGGGTTCTGTTACGGACAAAAAATTCTTTCGGTTTTGAAAAATTTATTCTCAATTGTTTGGAAAGCGTGACCAAAAGTGTTGTGTTGTACAGGAAAAAACAAAGTTTTAAACTGAATTTTTTTGCAAATATGCGTTGCTACTCTGGTTGTCAGCACAATTTCCATTTTTTATTTTCAAATACATGATAATGATGAAAGTCCCATTTTTACCAATTTTTTTTTAATTTCCAAAACTTCAGTAACACTGATACTCCCGTTGTCAGCGTTTTAAATGTGTTTATTACAAATTTGCGCTGACACTCTTGTTGTTAGCACTTTAAAAAATTATAGACTAAAAAATGTGATAACATAGCCCTTGTAAAACATATCCTTGAGTTGCAGCTTCAAATCAGCTAATTATGGAGTGCTCATTTTGTATGGAGATTTGGATGTTAGAGATGCTCTTGATACTATTTCGATGGAAAACTCCACTTCTTAATGAGGAGGTAAATTAGGAATTTCTTCAAAGAATATATTTGAAAATTGTTGTAAAACATAATAATTCCTCAAAATATCATTGCCATTATTCTAAGAATTGTAATTAGATTTAGCACGATTGGATATTTGAAAGACAAATACAAATCATCCTTTTTTATGGCTTCTCTTAACTTGCATAATTGAAATTAATCTCACAGAGGTATATTTCAACTTTCCCTGCAAGATTCTATGTAATTTGTCTTCATCAAAACATTCAATAGTCTTCTCAAAGTACTTGACCTTGGTTTGATGTGCATATAACCAATCCATGCCCAACAATAAATTATATTCTCCTAGTGGAACTGCATAGAGGTTTTCCACTATTGGAGTCCAATTTAATTTGATTGGGAAAGCCTTCACCCAATACTCAAGCTTCCTTCTCATTCCTATAGCTAATTGAAATAGCCATGACTCTTCGTGTTCTTCCTTATTTTGTGTGCATTTATCAACACCAACAAGATTGATGTAAGTAAAATTTGAACTAGTGTCAATCAAAATTGGAATGTTTTGGTCATGTAATGTATCTTACATCTTTATAATTATTGCATGATGGTCAACTTGGTTATTATCTATTGCTACATAAATTTTATATATACTTTGAGCTCTACCCTTGATTTTTTCCGTCTCCTGTGTGTTATACAATCTCAGGACAACATGCATGTGTTGTAGGAAATATTTCCTTAGGTGATTTTCCTCGCAAGTCCAACATTTATATGGACTCTTCCCATAACTATTGGCTTCATATTGGGTAGAACGATCTATGTGGGAAACATTGGACTTTTATTGGATATCTTGGTTAACAGGGATCACACTCGCTCCTTTGGTTTCCTTTTTCCTTGAATCTTGGAATTACCCTTGAATCTCTAGTCTAATCCATATTCAAGCCCGTGCCTATACTGCTCATAAAAATGCTTTAAATTTTGAATTACATCCTCTAATGTATTTGGCTCATCAAATTAAATTATATCCTTGAAATATTGTGGCAGTCCACTGACATACCTCTAAATATTTTCTTCTCCTCCTTAAGGTAGGGAACATAGCTTAGTAGCTCTAGGAATTTGGTGGTGTACTCATTGTTTATCATTTTTTCCAATCTGAGCTCATAGAACTCCTTCACCTTGCTATCCAAGTATCTATCAGATAGATATTTGCTTCTATAATACTCCTAAAACTCTTTCTAGGACAATTTTTCTTTCGTTATTCTCTTTGCATTTTTCAGATCTTCCCACCTTACCTCTATTGGAAATATTGAGAGGGGGGTGAAACAATATTTAGTTAATTTAAACTTCATAAAGAATTAATTGTC
Source organism: Pinus albicaulis (assembly GCA_034641835.2). Classification (NCBI taxonomy): domain Eukaryota; kingdom Viridiplantae; phylum Streptophyta; class Pinopsida; order Pinales; family Pinaceae; genus Pinus; species Pinus albicaulis. The sequence continues at coordinate 891,690,799 of CM076578.1, forward strand.
AATAAAATCAGATAAACATAAATAATAATCAACACCATTAAAAAATGCACAACAATAAATACAATACACGAGAGATTTTTAGGTGGAAACCCTTCTGGGAGAAAAAACACTAAACACTTCTTATTATTTGTATTCAATATTTTCCATCAAAAGGAAGCTCCAACTTCCAATATTATTAGCATCAACTAAAGGAGGCTCCAACCCCCTAGTCAGGCTCAAACTTGAAGCACAATCCAATGCCCTTGTTTACCAACTCCAATTGGAAGAATGCTCCAATGCCTTGGATTTACGAGCTCCTACTGGGAGGATGATCCAACTCCCTATGCAAGCTTCCACTTACCCTAGCACCACCCTAACACATTAAAGTATTCTCAGGATCCAAAATGAAGGAGAATCCACTCTCTTGCCTTGCACCACCCTGCCATCCTACTCAAAAAGTTGCCACTTGCCCTAAAGGATCCAACCTTCAACTCACCACATTAGACCACATTTCACAATTTTTAGATTGGATCCACGTGTGCTCAAAATCAATACAAAACATACTGCAATACAATAACTTAATAGCTTTATCGATTTTCAAACCTTAGCTGACATGTAGAAGTAGATCATTACAAAAAAATAACATTTTCTTCTCAACATCTCTACATCAATATGTTGCAATCATACTTTCTTCATAGCCCTTACTTGTAACAAGATCCTATGATTTATTCTTTGTCATTCATAATCACCAACACATAGAAATAATATCACAAACCTACAAAGCACATGAAAACTCATGCCCTGCATACAAACATAGCCGAAAATCTATTATCTCTATCATGGTCCTTTGAGATAAGTTCAAGTCATCAAGACAATATTCTTATGAAACCCCTACAACAATAATTGCTCCATAATGCAAACCCTAGTATATTTAGGCCAGGAAGAAGATCAAGCACAACATAGATCAAAATGAAAAAACTAGTCAAACAATCAAATGTGTTTCATTGTATCAATGACATCTAGTAAAAGTAAACCTATGCTAATTATTAACATTAAGTTCTAGCAACACTATATCACAATGTGAAACCCTAGCTCATTAGTCTAGCATCATATTATCACTGGAAAACATCATAGACAACGTATATTGCAAGTAACATACCGCTGATTAACAAGGTGATGAAACCCTTGCATATCAACAATAATTATTCCCTCAACTTTGACAAAACCTGACAACATATCAACAATACATTGTCTCGCAACAATGCAAGATATATGGCATCGAGATTCTTTATTCCATGCTCTCAAAAATACATTACTCATACAGGAAAATACCTCTACTCATTATAAGTTAATTCTTGTCTCACAAGGGAATATCCTCTCAACCAAGACAAGCAACACCAAACATAAACAACAACTCATAGTTATGGGTACCCTTTCCTGAAAACTGTCAATAATTACAAACCTCAAAAACTACAACGATATTATGTTTCTTCCAACAACCATGTATCTCACACAATATTTCACATTAATATTTCCAACATCATGTACAATATACAAATATTTAGGTAAACTAACATTTATGGCTCAAGGATTACATGTCCATTTAACTCCTATTCACACCATTTAGAAGCAAAAGTATGCACATGCACAATTTTTCTCTAGTTTTCATATTTGTGATTGATCCTTGATTTTTGAAGGGTTAAAATGCCACTAGAAACCAAGAATTTAAATATAGAAACTCTGGCTATGTACTAGAGGACTAATGATTTCATACTACACAACTCAGGTACACAGTGGTATCATAAATAACTAAATATAACTCCCCCCTCAAGCATACAACATATTGGAATATCAATTCGTCTTCAAGGGCATACTACGGACTAACCTTTGTTCGATAGAACATTATAATGCACGTTCATGCCATAAATATACATTTACAATGTGATTGCATCTATAATTAAGTGACTAGGAGAATTTAGTTAGGGTTCTAATTGTTCTTCGTCCAACCTCTGGAACATCCATGTGCACCATACTCACTATGAAAACCATTCGCACCAACGACTGATATGAGAACCATGCACACCATATCATACCTCACTTTTATGCGTGTACCAGAATAGAGACATAGTGCGACTTCACACTTTTCCCCTACTCAAATAAATAATTTGGATTTTTATAATCATTTCCATCAAATATTGAAATTTTCATTGAAGATATGCCTTCCATATGATCCATGCTTGTTTATGATCTTCTCTCTAGTGATTAAACTGCTAGAGGGTAACCTTCTTTGATACCAATTGATGGAAATACTAATACGATTTGAATCAATATTTCATAAATTTTTTCTATTTAAGTATAAAAAATTAACCAATTATATCCTATGAAGAGCACACAAGACTTATATGAACAATTTATTTACATTATAAGGGGAGCTACACCTTCCTTTCCTAGTACTGCCCTTCCACCCTTTAGAATAAAAGAGAAATCAAAATTATTGGGCTCTCATAGTAAGGACAATGACCTACTTACAACACATTCAAGAAATTCAAAATTAAGCCATTTACAACAACTTCATATCTCAAATCATTAATGCTACATACATCCAATAGATTCTTATAAAAGTCTTATCAACATTCAAGATAATCCTATTTTATATCTCATAATACCCCAACACATGCTCATTCATAAGTTTGGATTTGCTTTAGGAGGAAACTTCAGATCAAATTTAGATTTAGAGTTTTGGATCAGACCCATAGATGACTCATATTATTTGCTTCATATCTCCTCTACCACAAAATCATACTTCCTTATGTATCTTTAGAATTTGTACTACTTGCGGTCTCTTCAAAACTTGGATCTCTGCCATAGGAAGTAAGCTTGGACAATTGTGGGATAAGTGCCACATACCTAAGATTCCTTAAGAGAACCTCCAACTTTACATTAGAAGTACTTTCCATAAACAAGGTTTAATAAAATATGTTAGGTTTATTACAAATGTCTCATACTTATCTAGAAAATATATGCTTTAGGCTTCCTATATCAAAGTCCTTGTAGTTGTATTATACTTATTCTTAAACTCAACTTAAACCATCAAAATTATGCCTTAGGATTCAAATGAATGATGTGAAAAAAAATATCATCAAGGTGCCCTATCAACCCATATTCCTTTTTGATATTAGAAAAATTAGGCCTTAAAAATTTTCCCTAAGACATGGTCAAATTCTACCTCAGGAGAAGTTTTGAATGGGCCTTGAGAAACCTTAGGTACTGGCCTCATAAAGGGGCTGAAATTTTGTTACCTCATAGGACTGATACAGGGCTGAAATCTATGCCTTGAAAACCTCCAATTTCCTTATAATATTTAAAGGAAACCTCAAAAAAGATCCTTTATATAGAGAGAGAAATGTGTTTCAAAAAATGCTTGAATAATTTGAGTTCTTAGCCTTTGTCATTGTGCTTCACGTCTAGGTTTTTCCTTTTTCTTACTTTGGATTCCTCCACATATCTACTTGCCCTAGAGATGCAAATTTGATCGTGTTCTTTTGCTCCATGAGTGAGGTAATATAAAGGAATGAAGGGAGGCCTAATGGGGTTGCCTTGATCCATGAACAAGCACCAAATTTTGCTAGATCTGACTTGTAAGAGGATACTTTTAACCCTTTTAAAAAACTAATTTTTTTATCATTCGAAGTACATGATTCAATGCTAACATTGATAATGGTTTTAGGGAAATTTATTTTTGCTTATCTTAGGATAGCAATGGAGCGATAAGGTCATAAAAATTTGGCACGAAGGTGTTGGTACTAAACCCATCCTTGGGGCATCAAACTTAAAAAATTAATATCTATCCAACCAATAGGACCCATAAGGCATGCTACCTATCAAACAAGATGGATTGGTAAGGGATATCAATCTAGAGGTTCCTTGCATCCAAATTTGTTGAATTGTCCACTCAAATCTCCAAATAAATAATGGCCCATTCACCCTGTGACATCCATTACAAATTATTCCAACACATAAACCCTTTCCATGCCATAATATGGTATATAAAACTGTCTTCACTCTTACAAAGATGAGATGAGAGATGTTTGGTTGGATCAAGAGCATATTAAGTAGGAGGATGGCTTGATGATTAGGGGAAACATACTGAGTTAATGAATTAAAAAACTAGGTAAGGGTAGGCTCAAAATCAGGCTCTTATAAATTTATAACCACTAAGGATAGTAGAATTTATGAACTATGTTTTCAATCAAAAACTATTTGAGTGAATCAATTAATATGAACAAATTAGTTTTTCGTACATTGTTGTGTAACCAGCTTCAAAAATAGAAGAAAAGAGATATCAACGCCTTAGAAATAAGCCACTTCGAGGGGGCAACCTCCAATACATTACATAAATGCACAATTCTTGGATTATACAATTTACAAAACCTCCTTTCTATATATAGGAGTCCATGGGGCCATAATGTAATCCTAGTGGGCCACAATGTAATCCTAGCCGACCTAACAATAATAATTTAAGGGCACAATAATAACAAAATGGGGGTTACAAGGGTACAACAATAACAATAAGGGGGGCTACACTAACATAATAAAGGACTACACTATTAATATAGGGACTTAACATGCCCCTCTCCTTCAAACAAGTGTTGTCCTCAACGCTTGATTATTTCTTGATGCTTTTGTATAAAATTCTCATCCTCCCATGTGAAATATTCTATAGGAAAGTTCTTCCACTTGCTGAGATACTCTGAAATTGATCGTACTTGTCGAGTTCTTGTTTCTATGACTACTTCATAACTTCTTTCGATGTCATGTTGATCTTCCTGTTGTTTCATTAGATTATGCACCAAAGTTGGGTTATCCTTTGAGAGTTGGAGAACTTGTTGTTGATGCTCGATGTGATCTTCCACTAATTTATCATCCATATTTGCTATTATTTGATCCTTCCAACCATCCAACTTAGCCTCCATTTCTGATTTTAAACCATCTATTTCATCTTCAATTGCTCTTCGTAAGATCGAAACTTGTTGCACTTGGTACCGTAATTTTGATATCTCATACTGCAACTCTTCCTCTTCATGCGTCGTAGTATAGCTTTTTGAGGGATTAATGGGTATGGAATTATTTTTTGGAGGCATTATAGAACCCAATACTGATAAAAATTCTAAAATATGCCCTTGGAATCAATTCAAATTGATTCTTCAAACAAGACTTATGCAATTCAGAAAAATACACACCTTTTTCTTGCTTTTGAGGAGCTCGATATTGAAATTGGATTATCTCTGTGATTGCGGCCCTTCAATATTTGAAACTTAGCAGTGAATTAGCCCTCTAAATTCTCTTTCGAATGCCACAGGTCTGACCTAATTTGGATTCCCCAATACAAAGTTGTGTCCAATCTCCCACAATGACCTAATTATGGAATGGTTCAGTAGAGCGAACTTTTACGACTTGCCACGTGTCATTGTTTCGTCCTTTGTCTCTAAAATTGATAGCCAAGAAACTAAAGTCTGTGTACTTGCGACCACTGTTTATGGCACTCAAATCCACTACCCAGAGAGAGAGAGTTATTGAACGTTTCCCACGATCACCTCTTTGAGATGAAATTCAGGAGCCTGAAAACGCACTACCTTCCACAGATCATATCTACAAAAATATTGTGAACCAAGCTCTGAAATTTTTTGACGAATTTCCTCAGGATTTCAGCTTCGCACCATACAAATTTCAGATTCTGAACCTTCGTAGAAAAAAATTTATAGCGAAAATTCACGATGACTTGGTTTTGAACTTGAAAAAAGACCTAACTTCCTGAGATCATATCTCCGAGAAATATTGCGAACCAAGCTGCGAAATTTTTATACAATATTCCTCGAGTTCCGACTTCATACCATAAATATTTCGGCTCCTGAAACTTCGTGAAAAAATTTATAGAGAAAATTCCACGATGACACAGTTTAGTAAAGCGAAACCCTAGAATCCAAAATACGATGCAAATGTTGTGTAACAGCTTCAAAAATAGAGAAAGAAAGAGATATCAACGCCTTAGAAAATAAGCCACTTCGGGGGAAACCTCCAATACATTATATAAATGAACAATTCTTGGATGATACAAATGAACAAAACCTCCTTCTATATGTAGGAGTCCATGGGGCCATAATGTAATCCTAGTGGGCCACAATGTAATCCTAGCTGACCTAACAATAATAATGTAAGGGCACAATAATAACAATATGGGGGTTACAGGGGTACAATAATAACAATAAGGGGGGCTACACTAACATAATAAGGGGCTACACTATTAATATAGGGACTTAACATACATGCATGTTTGGTGCTACTCAAAGCCTTTCATATTTTCCACCTGTAATACATGAAAATATTCTTGGATCTAACCTTGAATTCAATTTTGTGGGCCCTGATATAGGTTATATTATACTTGATCCAACCATATTTTTCCCCACACAATGTGTTAATGAGAGGTGGTAGGGTAATGGTGATGCATGCTAGTATATCTGCAAGGTGACAGGGCATTAATGATGCACAATGGCCTATATATTTTATTTAGCCACCTTACCCAACTATTCAAATCCTAATGGGTTTGCTGTGAAATCCAATCATTCTATGATCCTCTACAATTGAGAACTAGGGTAGGTTTTTCTGGCTCTACTTCTCTTCTGCAATATCTGGTTGGTTGACATATAGTTAGGGTTGCAGTTGCAACGAACGCGCTTGGTGAGAGGTTGAGATTATTATTTTTTCGATATTTTCTATTCAATTATTGTTTTAGAATTGTGGTAGTGTGTTGGGTTGTTCCTTCCCAAGAAGACACTTTATGTTAAATCAAGTAAATGGTAGCATGTATCGAGTCATAATTTAAATCTCAAATCTTGATAAATTTAGTTTGTATGTTATTAAATATGTTATGGCATGGTTTTTTTATGATTTCCATGTCAGTGATGAGTTTGCTATATCACCATGAAAATATTCATCATTGCGATAGAGAAGTCGACATGCACAACGGAGGCGAGGAGATCACATTGCAAAAACTTCATGGACAATCACATTCAAGGGTAATCACCAATCATTATTCTTGATAGCTCACTTGCCTAACCTTACCGATAACTGTCACTATGACTATTGTTATCCACTGCCACTCAAACTCTCCATTCCAATATTCCTATCCTACATACTCTTCCCCACATCACCTTCTCATGCTTTATATTATATATATTCTTCCCTTTTTTATCCTTTTTTCGAATGATCATCCCACCTGTAGCAAGTAGTGGAATCAACATAGAATGGATGGAGAATTGGAGAATTGGGACTATTTTTCCGCCTCTTATGGATGGAGAATTAGGATTTGGATACAATATTCCATGGAGGAAGCCATCACCACCATGAAATCACTAGAAACATCTATGTTGATTGGTTAGTTTTATGATGATCAACATTGCTTGTTTGGGTTGCTGTATCATTGTTTCTTTCTTACAATGTTGTAGTAATTTAACTATGAAATTTTCGGAACTTTGAAACCCTTGCATCCAACCAATTGTATCTTTATTTTAATATTGGATTATTTTAAACATTTCTCTCTTAGTATAATTGTAAATATTATACTATTTTTTTTCAATATGGGTATCATTATAACTTCAATTTTCTTCTCTATAATTTTCCAAGTGCCTTCTATTACATTCTAAAGCTTTTTTTCTCCCTTTTCCAATATTAGTACCATATTTTAAATTTCCTATACCTTACATAATTATAATTTCAATATCTTTCTATATATTTTTTCAAGTGATTTGTATTGCATTCTAAGAAATTCACTCTTCCTTTTTCAATATAAATATCTCATTTTAAGTTTTGGAAAGAAATGACTCTATATTTTCTCCTAGGTCTCGGTATCAGTTTTTGTCCTGATAATATAGTCTCACAGTCGCTCTTCCAAAGGAGGGAAGTATGTTTCCCAGCAAGAAATAGTCGTTCATGATCCAGGTGGATATTAGTGGCAACTCGCCTATTCCACTTGGACCCACACCATTTTTTCTTTCAGTTTTTCAGTTTCCTTTATTATTGCACCGTTTATTAGTTTTGGTAGTTTTTTAGGTCCTCAAATTTTGGAGCCGTTTTGAGGCCCTAAACGATGTTTTTTTTTGGAAAACGGGAAAACATGAGTCATTGATTAATGTTTGTAGTTGAAATTTGCAGTCCTCATATATATATTTCTAACGAGGTATTGTGCACGTTAAATAGAGATTGTATGCCAAAGTTATGACCCCAAGAATTTGATGTACCAATTTACCCCAACGGGGCCCACAGATTTGGCGATTCATCTCCTAGGGTTAGATTTTTGGATGTTTATGGTTTTCCATTATTTCTCAATAATAAATATACCTTTGAGCCTCAGTGTAATATAGTTCAGAGGCATGTATTTTCCATATCTCTTCTCAAACATAACCATTGCGCTAGCTAGTTTATTTCCATTATGTATGTAAGCATATTTCAGTTCTTTGATATTAATGAAATGATGTTTTATTTATGTTTCATCATTGTGTTTATATTTATATTTTTATTTCATTGTGTTATTGCATAATTATGGATCAGTGGTATTAAAGCGATCTTCTCTTTCTTTGTTTTTCTTTGCATGTCCTCAACGAGGTCAGGATACAAGGAGTTAGGGCTTGAATTGGTTGAAACTTTTCAATATCAGCGTCACAAACCTTGACGACCTCCCATGGCGGAAGAAAAAAAAGACAAGGGAGAAGAATATCCTTTCAAAATATTTCTCGAGGAGGTCCTCGAGAAAAATAGGAACGTAATTATGGATAAATTTTCCCTAATCCTTCGACAACTACCCAAAAGAGAGACATATTCATCCAATAGCCACTCTAGAGGCGCCAATCCTTTTAAGGTACAAGTTAAATTTGAAATTACTCTAGATAACGAGATTGAGGTTTGCTTTTTTCTCAACCATGATACGAGACAACCACCTAGATAGAATGCTGCTCCACTAGTACTCTTATGGTCATCAACGCTTCCTGCCCAATCTGCATCTATAAAGGCTTGAATAATGAGATTTTTACCCTTGAGATACCACAAGCCATATTCTTCTGTGCCCTTTAGATATCAAATAATTCTTTTGACAACAATAATATATGATTCTTTTGGTGCTGCTTGGAATCTTGCTACTTGTCCAACTGCTTGCATAACATCTGGCCAGGAAGCTGTTACATATAGAAGACTACCAATCATAGATCTGTACAACCTCTGATCCACATCCTTAGATGAATCGTCTATGCTCAATTTGCAACATGTTACCATCGGAGTAAGGACGGGTTTGCAATCTTCCATTTTGAATTTCTTAAGCATTTCCTTGATGTACTTGGCTTGACATATAAATATTCCTTTCTCTTTCTCATGAGATATTTGAAGCCCTAAGAAGTATTTCAGCTCACCATGTAAAGACATCTCGAACTCACTTTTCATATTTTTAGAAAATTTCTTACTTAGTTGATCATCATTGCTACCAAATATTATATCATCCACATATACCTCAATGATTGTTAAATTATCTTTATCTATTTGTACATAAATATTGCTATCAACAGTACCTTTCTTGAACCCTTGTTGATGTAGATATCCATCAAGACGAGCATACCATGCTCTGGGAGCTTGCTTGAGACCATATAGAGTCTTATTTAACCAACAATCATAGTCTTCTTTTTCTGATAGTAGAAAACCTTCAGGTTGTTCGACGTAAACTTCTTCTTCTAATTCTCCATTCAGAAATGCTAACTTAACATCCATTTGGTAGACTTTGATTTTTCTTGAACATGCATAGGCAAGAAACATTTAGATGGCTTCCATTCTGGGAACTGGTGAAAATGTTTCGTCGAAATCAATTCCTTCCACTTGTCCATAGCCTTTGTAAACCAATCTTTCTTTGTTTCTGGTAACCTGTCCATCTTCATTGAATTTGTTCCTGAACACCCATTTAGTCCCAATGACATTTTTATCTTTTGGTCATGGAACTAATTCCCAGGTGTTATTCTTCTCGATTTGATCCAATTATTCATTCATATATGCTACCCAATGTTCATTCTGGCTGGCTTCCTCAAAACTACTAGGCTCAAAGGTTGCTAGAAAATAAATGTGAGCTTGTTGTGACGAACGAAGCTGTCGACCTTCATTTATGTCACCAATGATTTGATTTGATGGATGATTCTTTTGAATCCATTATTTTTTTCTCTTTGGAGGAGCTTCTGGTTGTTGTTCTGGTATATTTTGATGATCATTATTTACTTCTTCCTGGTTTATAGTTGCTTCTTGTTCTAGAATTTTATCTATGCATTTTTCAGCCTCTGTCTCAAGTTTCAAAGATTCTAGATCCTCATCATTATTCGTTAAAACACCATCTTCGTCAAATGTAACATTTATGCTCTCCACTATCTGTTTTCGTCTTATATTATAAAATTTATAGGCCTTTATTTTGCGTGAGTAACCAAAAAAGATACCTTCATCAACACGTGATTCAAAATTACCCAAATTTTGATCTTCTCTTTTGATATAAAATTTTCTTCTGAAGATTCTGAAATATTTTACATTAGCTGGTTATCCTTTCCATAATTCATATGGGGTCTTGTTGCAATTATTTCTGAGAAGACTTCAGTTGATAATGAAGATTAGCGTATCAATTGCTTGAACCTAGAATTTTTCATCCAATTTTGAGTCCTTCAACATTGTTCTACCCATTTCCTGTACGGTTCTGTTCTTTCTTTCAACAACTCCATTTTGCTGAGGTGTTCGTGTTGTTGAAAATTGTCTTTTTATTCCATTTTCATCACAGTATTTCTGAAATAATTTTAAAGTGAATTCTTCGCCATTATATGATCTTAGACACTTTATTTTCAAATCAGTTTCATTTTCGACCAACTCCTTGTAGATCTTAAAGCACTCAAATGCTTCAGTTTTTTTCTTTAGGAAACTGACGGCTGTCATCCTGGTATAGTCATTTATCATTAACATGAAATATAATTCTCCATCTAAGCCTTTTGTTCTCACAAGACCACATAGATCAGTATGTATCAATTCTAGTGGATGTGATGCAAAGTGTTCTTTTGTTTTAAATTGGACTTTTGTCTGCTTGCCGTGTCGACAGGCCTCACATAGTGTGTTGGAAGGTTTTGAGGTTTTTGACATTTCTCTTACTGCTTCCCTTTTGCTTATCCTAACAAGATTGTCAAAGTTATGTGACCCATTCGTTTGTGCCATAACCAACTTTCATCTTCTTTAGCCAGTAGACATGTTTTAGTTGCTTCATCTAGAACATATATGTTGTTTGGAGCTCGACTTGATGTAGCCACAGTTTTACCATACATGCCTTTCCTGATTTCACATTTTGTGGAGTTGAATAGCATTGTGTGTCCTTGATCACACATCTGTCCAACATTGAGCAGATTGTGATTCATGTTTTCAACCAATAGAACATTCTTGGCTATAACATCTTTGTTTCCAAGAGTGACGGTACCCGATCCTATAACATTTGAAGATCCATCATTTCCAAAGGATACAGTTCCATCCTTCTTCTCTTTCAGAGATAAAAATTTTCTTCTATCTCCAGTCATATGCATTGAGAAACCACTGTCAAAATACCACACATCTTTGTTGTTTTGAGCCTTGAGAGCGAGAGCACAATTATCAATCTTCTTCTCCTTCCATGTTCGTTCGTTCTATGGCTTCGAAGATTCTTCTAGAGGATTTTCAAGTCTGCAGTCTCTGGATATGTGTCCAAAGTTCTGAAATTTGTAACATTCCATATTATTTCTTAAATGTTCAAATCTATTGATGTTTCTTTGAGCCCTGGGAGGTTCATATTTGAAGGATCTCTTGGAATTGTATTGGTTCCTAGGGTACGTGTGACATTCTACATCTTTATGACCAAATTTTCCACATGAACAACAATAGCCATAAAAAATATGTTGGTACCTGGATGGAAAAATTCATTGAGGGATCGTCTTCTAAGGATGTTCCTGTGAATCTTGTCCAATGATTTCTTTATGCATGTCAGATCTTATAGGTTCATTGTATTTTGTTGTATAAGGTCCTGCTTCTTCTTCTTTGTAACCGAGGTCAGTTCTGTCAATGCAAGATCATTGATTGTTGATGATTTATTCCAATGCCCTTGAGCTTTTGGCATAGTTTTGGACAGTTTTCCCCTTCTTCACTTCCTTACGCAGCGATACTACTTCGGCTTCTAATGTTTCTCTTTCTTGGTTTCTTTCTTCCAACTTCTTTTGAAGTGACTCTTCAATACATTTGTGTTCTTCAACTTCAATTTTGAGACCTTGAACTTGTTCTTCAAGAGTATTGGAATGAATTTTCTCAGCCTTGAGCTCTTTTATAAGCATGATTGCCTCCTTAGAAAATTCTTCTATGGTCAACCCTTGTTCTTCATTGTTTGATACCTCTTGTTTATTGTGCTTGGCCATAAACAATACTCTCTCATTGGCTTCTTCTTCGCTATTACTTTCTTCATCGGATGATGAGCTATCTTCTTTAGAGAGAAAGTTCCTTTTGGATCCTTTCCTTTTTTCTTGCTTGTTGAATTTCTTAAAGCCTTTCTTTCCTTTTGAGTTGCCATCACTTTTTTTTGGAAATTTTGATGCGAAATGCCCAGCCTCACCACAGCCGAAACATATCAATGGAAGTTTACCTTTGAAGTTTCCCTTACCAATTTTTATTTTTCTCGTAAAGTAAGCATATTATTCATCTGAAAGACCTTCTCCATCATCTCTCTTTTCTTCACACTTGCAGGTGCATGTCTTTTGAATTGAAGGTTGTTTGTCCTTATTGGTTTTCTTAGATGAAACGAACATAGTTTCTAGATGTGAAGTACCCTCTTCTTCATCAAGTCTCATTTCATATGCTATGATAACTCCATGTAAATCCTCTTTGCTGAGTTTGTCTAGATTTGCATTGTATTCTAAGACTGATACCTTTGGGTTGAATCTCCCTGGCAACGTTCTAAGAATATTTCATATAATAGTCTTCTTGTCAACTGGCTCTCCCAATCCTTCCAGAATATTGGTTATTTCATCAACGTATTGGAAGTATGCATCAATGTTGCAATCTTCTTTCATTCTGAGTTGCTCAAAATTTTCTCTATAGATTTGAAGCTTTGATTCTTTGACATTTGAGTCACCTGCATATATATTCTCAAGCTTGTCCCATAAATTTTTGGCGTTTTACAACCCAACACCTTATGATAAGAAGATTCGATAAGTCCATTGATAATAATATTCTTCGCTTTTGCATCATTTACCAAATTCTTCTTACCTTGTTTATCCGCGGTTGATGTAAATCCATTTTGAACAGTGTCACATACTTCATAACCTTGTGCCAAGAGATAGACCTCCATTCTTCCTTTCCAGAGTGCATAATTATTTTCATTGAATAGATGTACACCATTCTTGGTATGCTCCATGACCTTCTTCCAGTTGTTAAACTGCTATTGAAGGAACCAAGCTCTGATACCAATTGTTGGAAATACTGAGGGGGGGGGGGGGTGAATTAGTATTCCTTTCAATTAGAGCTTTATTTAATCTTTAATTATTATTAGTGTTTGTACAATGATAGCAGTAAACAAAAGGAACAAAAATGCACATGGTTTTTAAGGTGGAAAACCACTCCGGGACAAGAACCACCTAATGCTTTTCTAATAATTCTTTAATATTCAACTCCAATTGAAAATAAAGCTCCAACTTCCTGGAATCTAGAAAAGCATTCTTCTCCAGCTCCCACTAGATGGACGCTCCAACACCCGAGATTCTTCAGTAGTCAACTGAATGGATGCCCCAACACCCAATGAGCTACAACTCACCCTAGCACCACCCTACCACCCTGTAGAAGGATAAAAGAAGAATGGACTCCCGTACCAGGGAAAATGGTCCACTTTACAATGATATAGAATGATGTAGAAGAAGAAGACACACTAGACCATAACGCAAACTATGACACAACCACCCAATGATGATCCTAGACCTCCCAACACTACCTCTTCAACTCTTAGCGGATAGACACTAGTACAATTTTTACAATAATGTATTTACAATGACTTAGTACAATGATACCTTTACGGTGACTGTATGCAGTGCTGCCCACTTGAAGACTTCATGTGATGAAATTCTTACTGCTATTATACACCTTGGTTGCTGATCTTGTCATGCTACCCTCTTCGACACCTTGCTTTGCTTTGCTTTGCTGCCCTAGAAAGTCTGGTCCTTTGCAGCCCTTGACAACACATGATCTAGCGTTTTCTTGCCTTCTAGGAGCTCGATATTGAATCTGGTGTATCTCTATTATTTCAGATCCCCAATATGTGATTTTTGGTCCTGTAGTATTCCTCTGCATCTTCTTTCCAATGCCATAGGTCTGACCCAATTTGGATACTTCAAGGGAGAGTTATGCCCAATATCTCACAATGCCCTAATTATGGATGGTTTCAGCCGAGCGAATTGTACGGAATACCACGTGTCACTATTTCTTCATTTAGCTCTAAAATTGATAGAGAAAAATATGCAGTCCGTAAAATACCTGCCACTTTTTACAGAATTCCAATCTTATACTCAGAGAGAGAGTTATGACGATTTCCCAAGGTCACTTCTTTGAGATGAATTTCAGGAGCCTGCAAAAACATTGACTTCCACAGATCATATCTCTGAAAATATTGTGCACCTTGATCTGAAATTTTTATAGGAGCTTCCTCAGGATTTTGGCTTCTCCTCATAATAATTTTATCTTCTGAACCATCTTAGAAAAAAATTTATAGTGAAAATTCCATGATGACCTGTTTCAGATGGCAAAATCCATTGCATAAGGAGGATATGAGGATCACAATTTATATAAATGCTTACGTTGAGAGGGGCTTCAACAAGTGAATGTGGGAGGGATTTTAGGAGCTTAAAAAATATTTAACTATGAATTTTCAATGGCCCATGCCACAACCCCATGGGGTTTTAGCCCACTAACTGGGGTACAAACTTCAAACATGAATATCTCTCAAACCGTGAAGAATTACGTGGCGTGCCATATATCAGTAGAAACTTATCAAAAATTGAAAAGCATTAAAATAATTCTTAACCCAGAATATATTAATTTGGTAGGTCGAAATTCCCATGCAATATTGGGGTAGCCCCTGGTGCTACTTGGGTTGACATCAATGACAATCGTTGATCAAAATTTTTGTGGTGTCAAGCTTGTAGGTTG
This sequence comes from Pinus albicaulis, assembly GCA_034641835.2. Classification (NCBI taxonomy): domain Eukaryota; kingdom Viridiplantae; phylum Streptophyta; class Pinopsida; order Pinales; family Pinaceae; genus Pinus; species Pinus albicaulis. The sequence continues at coordinate 891,706,042 of CM076578.1, forward strand.
TGGAATTGTAGGAGTAGCAACACTTCCATCTTTATGGATGTGAGTGTTAGGCTTCCTTGTCGCCATAATTTTTCATTCAATTTTTCTTGCCAACCTAAATTTCTTCTCTAATGAATCAAGTTCCCGAAGGTGAACCTCATGTTGGATGTTATCCTTTAAAGTCCCTATGAAGACATCAATCCTGTGTTCCTTTGGAATATCAATTTTACCCTTATATTCAAATTTTTAAAGTCCTCAATGTGCTCACCACTGAACCCTTTTGTTTGAGATTTATCAATTGGATAAATAAGTTGTTTCTCTTTATATCCTCATAATGTGCTATCATTTCCTCCATAAAAATTGACCAAGTGACAATTTTTTTATGGGAGAAAATTCATCGATACCATACAAATGTATTTTGTTCTAAATATAAAGTTTCAATGCGTACCTTTTGTGTGTTTTACACATTATTGAGATCAAAATATTGCTCCATCTGTAGTATCCATGTTACGAGATCCTTGCCATCAAACTTCCTCATATCGATCTTTGGAATATGGTGGGTCTTCCATCCAACATTCAAGTTTATGAAATCATGATTAAAATTTATTTTTTTCTCATCATGAGTTTCCTCTACTCTCTTTCCTCCATTAGGAATCATTTCTTGTATCAACTTTGACAAAACTTCCTTCAAACCTTCCATGTCTTCCTTCAAGCCTTCCATTTTTTCTTCCACGTCTTCCATACCATTCTTCGAACCATCCATCTTAGCTTCCACGCCTTTCTTCAAACCATCCATCTTAGCTTCCACGCCTTTCTTCAAAACTTCCATTTCATTTTTATTTTCTCTTTGCGAGAGTGAAATTTGGTGCACTTGCTCTTATAATTTTGATATATCATGTTTCACTTCTTCCTCTTCATGAGTCATAGTAGAGTATTATGAGGGCTTAATGGGTGTTGAGTTATTTTTAGGGGGGATTTTATAACCTAATACTAATATATGATTCAATATTCCCTTGGAATCACTTCAAACTTATTTTTCAAACAAGACTTATGCAATTCGAAAAAACAAATAAACACCTTTTTCTTGATTTTGAGGAGTTCGATATTGAAACTGATGTATCTCTGTAATTTTGGATCCCTGAGATTTTATCTTTGGTCCTGCAGTATCTCTCTGAATCTTCTTTCCAATGCCATAGGTCTGACCTAATTTGGATTCTTCAAGACAAAGTTATGACCAATGTCCCACAATGACCTAATTATGGATTGGTTTAGTAGAGCGAAATTATACGGCATGCCACATGTCACTATTTCCTCCTTAAGCTCTGAAATTGATATAAAAAAAACCAAAGTCTGTGTACTTACTGCCACCTTTTACAGAATTCCAGTCTGATGCCTAGAGAGAGAGTTATGATGATTTTCCCAAGGTAACCTCTTTTAGATGAAATTCAGGATCCTGAAAAAACCCTAAATTCCATAGATCATATCTCTGAAAATATTGTGAACCAAGATCTAAAATTTTTACACGAAGTTCCTCAAGATTTTGGCTTTGCATGGTAAAAATTCCAGCTTCTAAAAATTCGTAGAAAAAAAATACAGTGAAAATTCCACGATGACCTGTTTGAAGCAGCGCAACCCTAGAATCCAAAGCTCTGATTCGAAATGTTATGAAACCAACTCCAAAAATAGAATAAAAGAGAGATCAACGTCTTATAAATAAGCCACTTCGAGGGGGAAAACTCCTTTACATTACATAAATGAACAATTTTTGGTTGATATAAATGACAAAACCTCCTTCTATATATAAGAGTCCATGGAGTCACAATATAATCCTAGCCGACCTAACAACAATAATGTAAGGGAACAATAATAACAATATGGGGGTTACAGGGGTATGAAAATAACAATAAGAGGGCTATACTAACAACAATAAGGGAAAAAACTAGTAATATAGGGACCTAAAAGTTAATGCGAGGTGGAAGGTTACTGATGATGCATGGTAGTTTATATGCGAGGTGACATCGTAGTGAAAATGAATATATATTTAATTTAGCCAACTTACCCAACTATTCAAACCATAATGGGTTTGCTGTGAACCCCACTCATTCCATTATCCTTTGCAATTGAGCACTAGGTTAGGGTTTTATAGATCTACTTCTCATCTGTAATATCTAGTTGGTTGGCATGTAGTTAGGCTTACAATCATGATGAAATCTCTTGGTGAGAGGTTGAGATTGTATTTTTATTTCATATTTTTATGTACAATTCTTGTTTTGGAATTCTGGTGGTGTGTTCTTCCTTCCCAATAAAACACTTTTTTTTAAAGAAAGTAAGTGGTAGAATTTAGCGAGTCATAATTTAAAGCTCATATCTTGCTAAATTCATTTTGTATGTTATTAAATATGTTAGGGAATGTTTTTTTATGATTTCCATGTTAGTGATGAGTTTGTTATATCACCATGAAAATATTTGTCATTGTGATAGGTAAGTCAACATGCATAACATGTATATGTTGGGAGTCTTCCTTAATATTATTTTCTGTTTACTTTATGGTTCTAGTTTTTTATATGTCAATGGATTCCAAAATTGAGACACTATGTGCCATATATGCCTATCATTTTGGTGGGGAAAAATTTAGTTGGGGAGAGGCTCATTCCTAGTTCACTATCTTTAGTTGGATTGTTTTGTTCAATAGAGTTCTAACTTGTTTCCTGGTCTTCTCTGAAAATTCATTTTCCATGATTACATATTTACTAGAAGACAAATAGTTTTTTTTGATCATCTCAGACCAACCTAAATATCGATATATTAAGTGTTTTCTTTCTTTAGGAACACATTCTTGCAATAAAGTCTCTTATAGATATAAGTTATGAATAATTCCTATTTCTATTACAACCTTTGGTGTTAGAGGCTTTCTTTTAGAAATTTTTTTCTTATATTTGTTAGGAAATACTGAGGGGGGGGGGGGGGTGGGGTGAATCAATATTTTTAATTATTTTAAACTTTCAATTCCATATTCCAATTCTATATGCTACTATTCTCCATGCAACCCGTGTATGTACGTGACTAGTGAATGCAAAACACATATATTCAGATAACTTAATTTGACATAAATTCCATCAGTGAGTTAACTTTAACCATTTCATTATTAATTCATTAGCCATCCAATATGCAGTAAAGAATAGATAAGTCACAACACATAAGAAACACACATAGAACACCAGGATTTTAGGTGGAAACCCAATGTGAGAGAAAACCACTCCTGTCGTCGTCTTTGTATTCTTTATTATTATATAAATAAATTTTCATTACATCTTGTAATGGAGAAAAAATTCACCAACACGAAAGCACCCACCTCTAGGAGAATACAACATCCACTCGTTCTCCAGCACCTACTGGAAGGGAGCTACAACCCCCTGATCTTGTTTACCGACTCCTACCGGAAGGGAGCATCTAACCCCTGAACAAGTTTACCAACTACTATTGGAAGGAAGTTCCATGTCCCTCACTGAAGGATCCAACCCTCAACACCCTTCTTGGATCACATTTAATAATACTTTAGACTAGATCCACCTTTCTCAAACAAACATCAAAACCTGTAGGCCACCTTTCATCATATTTTCAAAATGGACCCACACACAACATTATTCTCAATACTAATTAATAAAACTGAAAAAAAATACTATATCAAATAAAACAATCACTGAAAAAACAAAAATACCATAATAAATCATATAATATTGAATCACCATAACTAGATCATACCAATGCACAACCACCCATCAATATACCAAACTATAAATCAATCCACTGAGTAACCAATCATGAATAAAGATAATAACCACTCTATCATCAACCCAATCAATGCAAACCATAACAATATTTACTTCATAATGTATATGTAATCCTTCTAAAGATATTTTGTGTATATACTTGCTTCCTCTGCATAACCCCCCCACCCCCCCACCCACCCACCCACACACACACACACACACACATATATATATATATATCAGACTACTGAGCACTGAATCATTGTAACACTAAACCAACCACTGAATCAAGTACTGAACCAATCACATATCATTGAACCATACCCAATCATTATAACTAATCAATATATCAATCCACAACCCAATCAACACTTCTAGATACATACCATGCTCATCAAGACACCATTGATAGACAATAACAAAATTGAACAAACATCACCAGCTATCATCATCAAGCAAGACCGCAAACCTTGACCATATCTAAATCATAACATATAAGCATATTTTATCAAGCATACCAATGTATATACGTGCATATCATGTGCAACACCCATGTACAAATATCAATATATTGAAAACAATATCTTCAAAATATATACACAACTCAATAGAAACAAATATGCGTATGTACACGACTATTTAGACGCAAACCAAAGTACATATCTTAAATCATTTAAATGCACATTTGATGCAACCAAAATTCACATGCCGCAACCTTCACTGTCACGCATTCATATCATAGAATAATTACAAACACATATCTAGAATTGTTATCTACAAGCATAAACATATCAAGAAAGTGTATTCATTTGTATTTACCACATTTTCAGATGTATTAGATATGATCCATCTCCTTGCTCATTAATGCACACATGTTTAAGATCAAATAACATATGAATAAATCATTCAATTACACCCATAAAACCTTGATATCCATCTCCTTATATAGCTATTTACTTAGCCAATACCTTAGGTAAATCCTTTGGTAATGTAGTTAGTATTTGTTGATGGGATCCAATGAATGTTTTTTCTCCAATTATTATGGGAAAATACCATGGTAATGGCCCCTAGTATCCATATTTCCATGGTTTGTATTTTGATGTGAATTCTACTCACAGGACCCACGTATGCATGTGACATTTATTCACAAGAACCACATATACTTTCTCAAAATTCACTTTTTCATTCATCTGTAACTGAAATGTCATTTCTCTGTCCATTTCATCTGTAACATTTGTACAAGTTATCTGATTTAGTTTTACAATCATATTATCAAATTGTTGACATCAAGTACATATTTATCAATCAAATTTCCATCAAGGACACCATATTACCCATAATGCCAACAATATCCCCCTTTGGAATTGATGGCAACCTCTTTGGTGTTTGGACACCACCTGCAAATACTTGAAAACACACTTGCAAACACCAAGTTTTCTCTCCAAACACCAAGCTTCTCTCCCCATTTGACATCAAGGGAAAAGGGGTGAACAATGTTGAATTAGGTGTTTCACTTAGTACTGATCATTGCAGGTCTGATCTAACCATGCCCCCCATGACCATATGTTGGACCTTTTAAAGATATACATTAAAAGTTCAAGACTGTAGGACTCAATACATGAATTATCTTATACCAATGACTCTATGCTCTCATGATTACATCAATATTCCAACATAATGGGGTTACATATTTGATCCAACTTTACATCAATGTCAAAAAATAATGGGATTACATACATGACATAAATTGATCCCAATAACCCATACATGACTAAATTTTACAATGATTTACAACATGGTTATTTTCATGACCTTTAAATCAAGAGACATATATGACACTTAGAATAAAAACGTTGACCTTAAAGTGAAGTAGCATGACCATGATAGTAATAAAAATCATCATGCACCATATAGGAATCTACAATATAAAAATATGATAACATCAACATAGATTTCATAATAAGTAGCATGGACATCCTCATCATTAAGAAGTAATGTGAAACATGACAATGTACATCAATCTCTCCAATATCATCATCATGTGATGCAATGTTTCCAAGCCTCACCAATAACCTATAGCATAAGATTGTGCAATCAAGCTTTGTCAAAAACTCATCCCCTTGACCTCATGTCATCCATGTCAACACACTCTCTCCACATATAGGAAGAGCCACAATCCCAAAGAAATAATATCAAACACCATAGGAAGCATGTACATGTATTAATATTTTCTTGCAATTTATAATTATGTGCTTGAACTTGTGGAACTTATCCCATATTTTGATTTTATTCCATATTTTTGACCTGCAATTAGTGACCTTATGCCCAAATGAGTTGAAAGAAAAATAATATTCGTGAAACTATATTTTATGACTAGGGCCTAATCTTGAATCTGATTTGGGTAATTTTTTTTATGATGAGTGTCTTGATTAAATTTTACTTTCAAAAACCTTATGTTGGTGCTTGTAATTGCATTGTCAATCTAAATCCACATGGTTGTATCCAATGTCTGTCTTGATTAGAGGAGAGTGTTTTTCATTAATAATCTTCTCTAGTGATTCAAATGCCTTTACCCATTTATTGATTTTCTCATAATTTCCTTATAGTCACAACTTTTGGTTCTAATTTTTCACAATGCCTTTCCTTTTCTTGAAGTTGTTTTGTTAAGACTTATGTTATTCTATTGGTTGCCTCTAATTGCATTATTAACATGTTTATTTCCTTGATGATAATACTTTCTTTTGATTCCAGATCTTTATTTTCATTATTGAGTCTACCATTTTATTTCAATGCTTTCATTAAATTGTCTTCTTCACAACTATCTGATTCAATAGTTGATTGATATTCTAGAGCCATAAGTATTTGGTAACAAGTGTTAGAATCTAAATCTAAATCTTCCTATTCATTATATGTGCTTTGACTATCTTTATTGGAATAAAATTTTTTCTTGGAATAAAATGTATTTTTGGAATTTTTCTTGTCAAAATCCTTTCCCTTTTCATGATTTTCTTTAAATGGACATTTGGATGCATAGTGACTTATTCTTCCACAAGAAAAACATTTAAAGGGAATCTTACCTTTGAATTTACCAGTTCTCACTTGCAACTTTCTTACAAAATTTTCTTCTTCCTCATCTGAAATGTAGCTTGTGTCTTTGGGACTTTCCTTTTCTTTCCTTTTGTATATGGCTTTGAATGTTGCTTCTATAACACTTGATGTATCCCCTTTCCTCATTTCAAAAGTTGTCAGGATCCCATGGAGTTGTTCAATGGTGAGATTCTTTAAATCCCACCTTTATTTAATGGTCGAGAATTTGGAATCGAACTTTGGGATCAGTGATCTCAAAATATTTTGAACAAAAGTAGTTTCCTTTATTTTGTCACCAATATTTTTCGTTATATTAAAAATTCCTTCTACTTTAAGGAAAATTTTTGCAATGCCTTCATCATCATGCATTCTAAGAGTCTCATACTGAATTTGATATGTTTGAATTTTAGCACTTTTTACCTTAGTGTCATCTTCATAGCTTTGGACAAGTTTATCCCATATTTCCTTTGTGGTGCTCAACTTCATGACTTTCACAAATTCAGATTCAGCCAAACTTCCCAAAATAGCATTTACTGCCTTTTCATTGTTCTCATATTGATTCTTTCTTGCATTATTTGTGGGAATGGAGGCTAGGTATTGATATCCACCTTAAACAATTTCCCATACACTAGTTCCTACTTCCTGCAAATACGATCTCATTATGAATTTCCAAAATATAAAGTTAGTTCCATTAAACAAAGGTGTCCTGGAAGAAAATAATCCCTCTTCACTTCTCATATTGATGGATCTCTCTTTAAGAAATCAAACTTCTTTTGAGGGACCTACACTAATACCAATTTTTAGGAAAAATACTTGGGGGTGGGGGGGTGGGGAGGGGGGGTAATCAATAGTTTTGATTCTCTTTAAAATTTAAATTCCATATTCAGAATCCTGTATACTACTATTCTTCATGCAACACATGTATGTACATGAATCTAGCAAATGCAAAACGCGTATATCCATATAACTTAATTTGAAATAAATTCCATCAGTTAGTTAACTTTAACCATTGAATTATTAATCCATTAATTATCGAGTATGCAGTAAAGAATAGATAAATCACAAGACATAAATAACACACATAGAACAATATGATTTTAGGTGAAAACCCAATGTGGGAGAAAACCACTGTTGTCGTCGTCAATGTCTTATTTATTTTTATATAAATAAAAGCTTCATTACATCTTGTACTGGTGCAGACTCTTACCAGCAGACATGAACCCACCTACAGGAGGCCACAACCTCCACTCATTCTCAGTCACCCACTAGAAGGGAGTTACAACCACCTGATATTGTTTACCGGTTCCTACCAGAAGGGAGCACCTACCCCTTGAACAGGTTTACCCGCTACTACTAGAAGGAAGCTCTGGATCCATCATTGAAGTATCCAACCCTCAACACCCTTCGTGGACCACATTGCATAATATTTTAGACTGGATCCACCTGTCTCAAACAAACATGAAAACCTATAGGCCAACTTTCATCATATTTTAGATGCATAATGATTATGATATTTCCAAAATTAGGTTATAATAAATATTCTAAGTTATATTGACAGAGCTATTCTCATTTTAAATCTAGAGCAACATTCAGAGTGGGTTCCCTTTGGAGACATGCCCTCCCACCCCACTTTAGTAGGCACCTGCTTCACATTCATCAATCTCAACATAGCAACATTCGACTTGGTTTCTTTGGAGACATTCCCTCACACCTCAGGTGATGTAGGAACCTACTACTTAATCAAAAGTAAACATCACAGTTATGAGTCGGCCACACAAAATACTTATCATCGAAGTCCATTTGCTAGGCTGCACATTGTCAGTAACACAGTTGGTCACAAGCATTACAGGGTATCTCTATCCTCGGATCTTTATTCATCACGGTTATGGGTTAAACAAAAAAGCTCTTCAATTCATTGGCTCTTCATATTCAACACAAGATTCTCAGGAGGGAAATTCATGCAATGGGGACCATTTCTTCTTAAGGAGGTCTACCACAGTGTAGATTTTACTGTTATTATCTATTTTAATAAAAAAACTCTTTGTGGTTTTTTTTCCTATGTGTCATCCTCTATTTTTTTCTAGCATTTCAAATTTTTAGATCTTGGGCACCTCCCCCAAAGATCTAGATCAACTAGTGTATATATGTACTTATAATGTGCAACACCCATGTACAGATCCCAACATACTGAAAAAAATATCCTTAGAATATATATGCGACTCGATAGAAACAAATATGTGCATGTATGCGAGTATTCAGACACAAAATAACATATAGATCATAAATCACTAAAACATACCTACGCTGCAACCACAACTCACATGCTGCAACCTTCACTATCACACATGCATATCATAGAATCATTACAATCACAAACCTATCATTGTTAGCTACAAGCATAAAAATATCAAGCAAGTGTATTCATTAGTCTTTACTACACTTTCAAAAGATCTGATCCATCTCCTTTCTCTCTAGAGCACACTTGTTTCAGATCAAATCACATATGAAAAGCTCATTCACTTGCACCCATAATACCTTTATCTCCATCTCCTTATATAATTTTTTCCTTAGCCAATACCTTAGGTAAATCCTTTGGTAATGTCATTAGTATTTGTTGACAGGATCAAATGAATTTCGCCACTCCAATTACTATGGGACAGTACCATGGTAATGGCCCTTGGTATCCAAATTTCCATGGTTTTGATTATGTACGTGAATTTTACTCATAAGACCTGCGTATGTACATAACCTTTATTCATAGGAACTGCATATACTTTCTCAAACTTCTCTTTTGTCAGTCATCTGTAACTGGACTATTATTTCTTTGTCCATTTCATTTGTAACATCCATACTAGTTATCTGCTTTAGTTTTACAATGATATTATCACATTGTTGACATTAAGTACATATTTATCAAGCATTTTTCCATCAAGGACAACATATTATCCATAATTCCAACAATAGTTTGGTGGTAAAACTATTGTAACACCAATTATTATTGTGATTGATATCCATGTTTCTAAAACCATGTGCTCTCGTGAAGCATAAGGATGGTGGGGTTACTTGTAGCTATATTGCACTCAACCATCCTTGCAAATCCACTAACAACAACCACACCAATCACCTCTATGATTCTTATTTTTTATCCTTTCATATTTTATGTCCCTGCACTTGTCCTTGTTGCTTCTAGATCATGAAAGTTACAATGTATGTATTTATGATTGTCTTTGTCTCTCTTTCCCTTGCCTTCGTGGACGACTCATATATGAAATTTATGATAAGAATTTATTCCTTAGGGGCCGAGTAAAACAAAATGGAGGAAACAAGCATAAAAACCTACCCCGAGTTATCTCTTTTTGATAGTATGAACACATCGTGATGCAATTATGAATGATTATTAATTAGGGTGAAATGTCATTATGGATTTGGTCAAGTCTTTGTCACTTTCCTCCCAATTGTGAATTCCATGTCCCATAGTATTTAGAATCCTCCTTCCTTCCTTCTGCCTTCACTATCTATACCAGTTGATTAATCGAGTAGTTTCTCCACCTTTTGTTTAATTTCCTTGTTAGGTAATAAATAAAACATAGTGACTAGGGAATATGACTAGGGAATTATTACCTAGAGACACATAGGTAGGTGCATAAGCTCAAGTTCCATGGAGGCCTTTGAAGTGAGTATTTTAAAGAATACAAGTCGATTTAACTTATACAAGGATATTGCAATGAGTGCCCATCATGTAAGGGTTGATTGGAGGTTTATATGCTATGCCTTGGTGGCACTATATTTTTAAAATAAATTAATTCCAAACATGTATGCATATGTGTATGTAAGGCCATAGGATTGGTATTTGTTTTTATGTAGCCATGTTCTTTTCTAGATGATTAGTTAATGGGTTGTAGCTCAGATAGTTATAGGAAAAATAGAGAAAAAATGTAAGTTAAAGATAGAAAAAAGAAAAAAAAAATAATGTAGGAGCATATAAGATAATACTAGTGGGTCTAACCTAACTCCTACAAAGAGGAGGTGGACATGAACTTATTTAGAGTTTTCCAATAAAAAAAGTGGGTTGCAATCGATTAAGGTGGAAATATTCAGGGAGAGTTTTAAATACAATATGATGAATGACTATGATTGAATCTCCAATCACTATCATATTTTTGATGCATTGAATCTTCATAGTCTAAAATCCTATCCAAACAACCAACGACTTTGCCTAATTATTTGAAGTTTCACCAATTCCCAAGGCATATGATGTTTCTAGTTTCCTTCAGGGTCAAAGATAACCTCCCCTGATATCTTCTGCCCTTGGACAATGTTTCTAGATGCCACTTAAGGAGTCTCTAACAAGTTTTCTCTCAAGGATCATGTTCTAAGTAGTAGGGATAATGCTATGGCTTTATTTTAGCTAGTTAAGAACCTTTGAAGTGATCCATTTCCATTATGCTTCTATCTTATCAAATAAATTATATTATACATGCTTTATTCTCTATTGTTGTCATGCTAGTTACATATGTATAGTAATTTGAACTTAGTAAGATAAGTGAAAAATAAAGTATTATATGAATGTAGATCGAGGATAATATTAATCCTTTTGGTTGTCAATTTCCTCTCTTACCCAGTGGTTCTATAGAAGATGTTGTTTTGATTTTTACCTGATTGGTGGTTATTGGGAAAAATAGGGAGAAACAAGGTTATGAAGGTATAGTTGATTACATGGGTTCTCGTTTTCCATTGTTGACTAAAAAAAATGTTGTGACAACTGAAGCCACTAATAAAATGGACCCATTTTTTTATGAAATTATGTTGGTATTGCGATGGCATTTCATCTCTATAATCACAAAAGGGTTTTTTCTAAATGTTGAATGTGGTACAATTGTACTATCCACATCTTGTAAAATTGTCACAATTTGGATGGAAAAGAAACATTTATATATTGATGAATGGATGACTCATTTTTCTTTGAAATATTGATGGAAGGAGGACCCTTATGGTGTCATATGATCGAAGATCGACATGGTCAATATATGGAAAGTTTAATTTGATAAAATATTTTGTTGAAAGACTAATGGAATTCCATGCCGCTCTAGCAACACTCTAGGGCATAAGTGTCGATAGAGAGATGGAAAAGTGTGCGCCGATAGACTGAAGATGGAAATTTTTTTTGTGAGGAATGTACTATATCATCAACATTAGCATCCATCATAATAAATATGATTCTTAACCATCGTAAGACTGACATCGGGCATTATTTTGTGATGCTAGCAATTTTTGTAACAAAAACAAGTACATATTTTTGAAGAATGATCTCAGGTGTTATTTTTGCGATGAATCTTCTATTTTACTGACGTTAGCAGCCATCGTATGTTCCAAAGTAAGATTCAAAAGTACAAGTTAGTAACCTTCATAAGGCTAATGTTAGTATTTTTTTTAAAAATATTACAATGTAATGAGCACATAGACTCTTATCTACTCCATAAGTCACTGGGAGACATAGATATAGTTTTTTGTTAGTGTGCTTCTACTTATAAATGGTGTCATCATACATCGAATCCCCTACATCCACATCCTTGGTGGAAATTCATGGATGTAACTTCATTTAAGGCTATAACCTCATATACTATTAGATGGATATGTTGTATAATATTAGAATTGAGCACATAGTCCAAGGTGTCACTAAAGGATTGTAAATTAATATTCATAGTGAGTAGCACTGAAATTCTAGGATTGCTTACAAATAATCAAATAAATGTGATAGAATTATGGTTGAAACTAAATTTTGCAGTGTTAAAAAAATATTGCGAGAACAACATATGAACACAAGTAATAACTAGTAGTAAAAATGGCATAAATAGACTAGTACATGGTTCAAAAGGTGCAATATGAACTCATAATTTGATGATGAGTGTCAATAATGTAAATCATTTTTGGCACAAATATGCGAACCATGGTGCATGATTAAATGGAAAAAAATATTAACTTTAGAACCCAAGTTATTTAGCATCGTTTTTCTCATAGCACACAATGTATTCTCCCTTAAACATAGTTGATTTGGTAGAAGAAAAAGAGTGTTTTCCATTTCCGATTGAAATTAAAACAATATCTTTATCTAATTACTGGAAATATAATATGAAATAATTGATAGGGATCACATTAGCTTCAAAACTCAAGACATCTTCCTATAGTGTTGGGTTCTTAATTTAGGGAAGGAATTATAAGACACATGAAAATTGATATAGATTCTAGTACAATAATTTATCCTTGAAAGTTAAAGTTTATGGTGATGTTGGACCTATGGAGATAAATTAAATGTATACTTATGATAACCATATTCTTTGTCTAGTTCTGTGACATTTATGATTTACCCTCTCAAAGTGTTATCATTCACATTAAGAGGGAATTGTTTTGTATTCTTGAAGTGAAGTAAACTTCAATTTATTCAAAACAATGGAAAAACCTAATCTTAGGTACATGTAATTTCAATATGTTTAAAATTAGGTAAATAATCCTACCAATTGACATATCCTTTATTGCATGGTATAAAATTGACATTTATTTAAAATATGTGAAACTTGGATCATGGAGATTTTCAAGATATCGATCAAATGTCCAAAATTTAATGGCGCATGACCAACTTGCTCAAACCATAATTCATCGCTCTCGTACACTATTTTTCGCATAATGAAAAACCATTTTGTATACGTGGAACACTAATATTAATAGTGGACATCCAAAGCTCTAGTTTCTAATACAAAATATTTATGCATGTTATACCATCAGTGATTTTGGGTCATATCAATGTTCTTCGTCAAGGTAGGGACCACCAAGCCAAAACATATTATCCCTTGAACAATCATGAAGTGACACCTGTCTGCTAGTGAAGGGTATAAAAATCAACCTCCAGTTGATCAAATTCATTTGTTCATTTTGCATCCATGGAAAAGAGCTCGACACCTTTTCTTCACCAATGAACAATGGTAATTGGTAAATAGTCAACCAAACGATATTCTAATATCATTATTTGTGGTTTCTAGTTCTTGTTTATTAAAATTTTAAAATGAAAATGAAAAAGGGTAAAATATTGTGCCCAAATGCATGTTTCCTAGCCAATCTGAAACCCACTAAGCACCAATAAATCATTATGAATCTTCATTGGTTGAACGAGACATTAGCATCTTTGACAAAAAATGTGAGTTCAAACTTTATGAACTCATAAATTGGGTGTTCCAACATTTCGAATACCAACATGATTTTGCCTTGGTCTAGGAATCATATCATGCTCAATATGTTTTCCCTCAAACCTACCATTTCCTTAAATTAATTACTTGCTGCTTTGATAATAATACTCTCCAAGCCAAAATTCTATCAGTTCAAAAGTTGGAAACCTATTGTTCCAAATTAACTCCCAATATATAGGCCTAGTGATTCCTAAAAAATTTCATCTTCTTACTGACGAAAGCCTAAATTCCACATATCAAAATCTCTCTCTTGATGAAAGAATGCCAATTTTAGAATTATTTTTACCCCCTAGAGATGAAATTCCTGATAAAATCCCCCCATATTCATCAAGTATTTTTCAATAGCTATCCATACATTATTTATATAACCTTCTCACTGTTAGGTCATGAACATGACTGGGAAGTTGGTGAATGTTTTATAGGGTTCCTATCTTATATTTCTCCCATCAAAAGATCTTATGCTAGATTCCAATTTAACCAGTATATTTCAGATGCTATAAATTACCAATTGGAAGATTTCAATATCTAGATATTTTAGATATTAATCAGTGTTGGTTCACTTGTTCATATAATTTCATCATATGCTCAATCCTCATGGAATAATTTTTTCCTTTTCTTATTGAGTTAGGTGAAAATACTATTTTGACAAAATTTAAACTAGCCAATGCCATATTACATTACAATATTATGTTAGGGTGTATTTATTTATACACAATTATAGTTGTAGTGTCCTTAATCTATAAGATCCTTTAATTTCCAAAAAAATGAAAAAAATTCCGTATTGTTCACTAGTGGTTCCATGAACATGTCCTTGATCTTTAGGGTCCTCTACTTTCCCCACAATTGAAAAGTGTTCCCTATTGTTCACTTGTGGTTCCATGATAATTTATTATAGTCATGGTTTTAGCATGTAGAAGGAGTCATCATCGATGATACATTTCCCTTTACTCCAACATTCAATTCTTCCAAGATGACTCCTATTGTATGATCCCTTTGGATGATATTGAATTGTAGGGTGATTCCTCGGCTTCTAGTTTAATTTAATTAAATGATTTAGCTATTTAATAGTATCCTTGAGTAGTACCAAATCCTTCATAAATAGAATCATTCAATGCAAGTATGCCACTAAGAGTGATAGGTATTTCCTATCAGGTGATCTAATTATCATAAGTTGAAGTTGATTAGAAACTACAATAGGATGTGGAATATGATCAATACAACTCACTTATTTGGGTTGTAGATCTTCCCAATTCATGTGACTTTATAGATATTGAGTTTCCTTTAGTTGAGGTCATCCTGGAAGTCATGGATACATTGAAAGGCCATGGGAATATATGCGTAATCGATCATATTTTGGAGGATGACATCAAATTCCTTGTTTTTACTATCAATGTTAAGTGATACCAATGCCCCATTATGAAACGATATGGGTGAGTCAAAACATGATTTAAATAACACTTGAATACCTTTCCCATCAAAATTTCAATGGAACAAAGTTTCATAAAAAACATCCTCATAGGTGCACATTTTTCTCCTTGAAAATTGAATTATACAATCCTTATTAAAAAAATCCATGATGTTTCCACTTGGACATATGAGGAAATTATAAGAATTGATTATCAATTATCATACACAAGATCAAAACATATTATATAGTTAAGCATATTGAACAAAATTTATGGCCAGTTAATCCATGAAAGGTGGTTTCATTAAAACATAAGTAGAAAATTTACTTCACAATGAATTTATTTATCAAGTTCCCTTAATGAAATTAACATCCGATATTGTTTTAAAGACAAAGAAACAGGAGACAATCAAGGTCTATATTGATTTTAGGGACCTAAAAAAGGCGTGTCTTAAGGATAATCATCCTATCCTATTTATTGATCATATTGTCGATGAAAATTCTAGGAGTGAGATCTTTTCAATCATGGATGGATTATATACATATAATAAAATAAAGCTTAGACTATAAGACCTATACAATACCACCTTCATTTTTAATTTGGGTACTTTTTCTTATCAGAAGTTTCCATTTGATCTTGAAAATGTTGGGGAAAAATTTTAGTTTCCTTTGTCATATGATTTTCATGACATCAAACACATAGTTGAATATTACTTGGACTATTTTAATGATCAATCAAAGCATAATGTTGATCATCCTTTCTATATTTGAAGGGTTAGGGAATGCATGTATCTCCACTCGCAAACACTATCTAACATGCCAACCCTTGATCTCCGACTAAGTCAGGGTTGGCCCATTCTATGAATGTGTTGTGGATCATTATCTTCATATCCTTTTTATATTTTATTTCAAACTACATATTCTTTTTATATTTTATTTCGAAAATCAAAAAATCTGGAAATTCAAAAAATATGCTATAGTATGAAATTTTTATACTTTAGCATAAAAAAAAAATGCAATGTTTTTATAAAAGCATGATGTACATAAAAGCAGTCATAAAGCATTATTGTAATATGAATATTCTCAAGCTTAAACTGCGAGCAATTTCCCGAGCGGAGTTGGTGATCGTGGATAAGTGGTTTCGGATTAGTTATTACGGGGCGGAAAGCAGCTCGGTAATTATTTAAACCAGACCCCCCGTAGTTGACTGGTCAAATCTTGGGCAAGCCGTGATCAACGGCTGAGATTCACTACGGGGGGCATGGGTTGAAGTTTTCTGCCGTACTCTCGGACCCCCCGTAGTGACGTCATCAGACAAGTCAGGATGTTGCATTTAGACTGGAGTATCTTAGTCATAAGAATTCTCCAACAACTCAGTGCGAACTTTGGAAGAGGTGCAAGACATTTTCCATAGACACAGCAAAGGGGACTCCAGCCTCTCAGCCACGCGTAGCTTCTCAGCCATAAGCAGCCGTTCAGCCACCAACAGCGGTTGAGACCGCAACTATTTCAGGAGCACTAGTTCACATTGATTAGAAATTTTTGAACCCTGGCAGAACCGAGCATCAGGAGTGGAACTCGAGTGCAGTGAAGAACGGAACTTGGAGAGGCGGAACCGTGACACAGGAACAGAAATGGCGGTTTAGAACCGAAGGGTGGTAATTTTTGCACCACTTTTATACGGAAAGTGGTTTTGATAAATTTGCAGCGATTCCATAGACTTCGTGACACGTGGCTGGGCCACTGTTCAAATACCACCATTTAAACTGCGATTTCGCGCGTTAAGGATCGACGTTGGACGCCGAGTGGAATGTATACGCACCGTTGATCTGAGGGTTCGACATCGGACGGTGATCATGTGTCGTAATTGCCAGAAGTTTAATAAAAGCACCCAGAGGTTAGCAAGGTACGGTGTGTTCTGTGGATGGATCGTTTGGTTAAATTGTGGGGCCCGACAGGAGTTATATATATAAATGAATTGGTTTAACTATGGGTTTCGACGTATTTTGGTCTTAATATAAGTTCGATGGAATATGTTAAAGCATTACAACCACGTTTCCAAGGTTCGAACACAATGTATAAGTCGGGGATATATATAATGGTTGTGGCGCGACATTACGTGAGTTAATGTATGGTTTAATGGCCAAAGTATTATGTTACATATAATGTTTGAATATGCCAAGACTTGCATATATCATACCCACTGAAATATTACGGTGTGATGTCTGAATTGGAACAACATGGGAGCCTTGTTTCCGGGGGTAATATGAGATTGGAGTTATGTTTTTAGTGAAATCATGTAAATTTAATAAGACTTATTTGAGGCACATGCCTCCGTAGTAGTAGTTAGTTTAAGCAGTTAGAGTCAGTTAAAGCTGTTAGAATGAATCAGTTTCATTACTGGAAACTGTTATCTGTTACTGTATTTAAAGACAATTGCAAGGAAAAGGAAGGTTCCGTGTTTTGGACCTTGAAGCCTAATTTTGTACTGAAAAATATTGAATCAATGAAAATTTTTGCAAGTTTCCTTCATTCTATCTATGTTGAATAGTTTTCCAGTTTTCATTTCTTTTCCATATCTATGAATAAAATAGAGTGATTTGAGCTGCAGGTCTCTTGATATCTGTGTATCTAAGAGTTAAACATCCTTAATGGGCGCTCCTCTATTTTAACTTTATTGTTGCTCACTTCTTCAGGGTTTTATAATGATAGATTCTGTTTTAAGCAGCATATCAAATTGAAATCCTTTTCCTTCTTTTTCTTCCATTCAGTCGCTTCAGCATAAAGAGAACATGGCATTGTAGAACTTGTAGGGGTTTGATATTTGGAGATTATACTATTAATATTTGAAGGTTTAATAAACAGAGACAAATATACACTTGTTTGTGACATAATATTTAATGTCTTAAGCACGGATTCCTTTACACAACATGGAATTGTTTCTCAAGGAACAACATTAATTTGCACCGTTGCCGGGGACGAAGATTCGAATATTTTCCCTGGGTTTTGTTTTAAATTTCCTCTGGTTGTTCAGAGAGGAGGAAATAGTACGCTGTGATTGTTTGAAAATAGCTCTGGCTCCCAAGAAACCTCACACGAGGTCAGATACCTCTCAGCAAAAAGTTCATGTTTTGTCTGATCCTGAGAAGCTTGTTTCAAAGAAGGGCCAGAAACCAAAAATATTAGATACACCTGAAACTACACTGCTCGCACCAGGCAACAGTTCACACATTTTCTCATCCAAGAAAGCTTCCAAGAAACTCATTTTCTCGGAAGAAGAATCATCACCATCACCTGTTCGTTTTCAAGAACCCACATTAGAAGAGAAATCTTTGGAGTTTGTGTCATTTCCTTTTATAGAACTTCAGCCCCATATAGCCGCCAGCTCTTCTGCAATTGTTCATACTCCAAATCCTATATCAGTTGTTTCACCTCATTCATCCCCACCTACAACTGGTATTCATTTTACGCCCGCTCAAGGAGCAGTTAACCCGGGCATAAATATGGCAGTTCCTACAGCCCCTGCTTTCTTGATGAATAGATATGCACCATTAAATCTAGCCCAACCATTGCATGATATGCCTCAGGAGTATCTCAAGTTACTCCCTAGATTTACTGGTGAAGATGAGATAACTGCATAAGAGCACTTGCCCCTATTTTTCACATTTGCTGAGAATTTGAATGTTGAACATTTGGATGTTGTGATGAGACTATTTGTTCAGTCTCTAAGTGGAGAGGCAAGGAAATGGTTCAAAGAATTGCCTAATGGTTCCATAAATGATTGGGATGCTTTAGAAAGACATTTCATTGAGAGATGGGGTGAAAAGAGGGACCACGGCTATTCTTTGACAGAATTTAATGCAATCAAGAGGAAATCTGATGAAAATATGAGTGATTTTGTGAAGAGATTTAACAAATTGTATAATAGTTTGCCTGCTGAGATGAAGCCTCCTCCTATTGGAGCAAGGGTCGTTTTTGCTGGTGCATTTCAACCAGAATTCAGTTTCACATTGAGGGAAATAAGGTCCCCTACGTTGGAGCAGATTCAAACTGATGCTCTGGAGATTGAGGCTAATATGTCCGCGGCTAGTAAAGTTTCAGATAAAGGCAAGGCTAAAGAGGAAGCCTCAGCTCAAGATCAGAGAATTGATGATATGACTAAGGTCATAAAAAATCTGTCAAATAAATTGGTGAAGTTGGAAATAGATAGTAAGCCTGCAAGACAAAATAGAGGGGTTTTTAATCCCCAATTCAAAAAACAGCCCCTGCAGATTTTACAAAGAGAAAAGAAAGATCAAGATCAGGTGCAAGCACCTTTGTACATAGAGGCAGCCCCGTCCCGTTCAGCAGATGATGATGATGAGAGAGAGGATGATGTTCAAATTTCTGCTGTGTATATGGAAGACAATGAAACAGAAGAAGAAGCTGAAGAAGAAGAAGTGGAAGAAAATGATCTTTCATTTGATCAAGAAGAGATGGATGATTACTGCAGACAGTTCACAGACTTCATGCAATCCGAATTGCATAAAAAGTACGATTTGAGGTCAAAGAAGAGACTAAGGACTCAAGACAATGAAGAAGAAGAATTAGAAGCAGCACCTGCTCCAATGGCGACTCCATTCCAGAAATAACAAACTAAGAAAGCAGATAAGGGGAAAAAGCCCATGAACGAAGAAAAAGAGAAGGAAAAACAACAAGCAGAAGCTTCTCAAACCAAAGTTAGATATTCTAATATTTTGGAGAGAGTGGTTACTGTTTCTAATCAAAGCCCAAGTTCCAAGAAGGATCAAGAAGAACCTGAAAAGTTGACAAAATCAAATCAAACTTTCAGTTTATTGAAAGAGTTGGAGAAAGTGAAAATTTAAGTACCTCTTCTTGAGTTAATGAAAACCCCTGGCTATAAGAAGGAGGTTGCTGAGTTTATCAATTTATCTCAGTCTGATGAAGTAGGTGATATAGTAAATCTACAGGAAGAGAAACCAGTGGTTACATTTGGACCTCATGTTGAAGAGGTAGATTCATCTGTCCCTCCTTTTTATATATCACTTCTGTTACATGATTTTGTTCTACATAACTGCATGCTAGATTCTGGTGCGTCCCACAATCTAATGCCATTGTGTGTGATGAAAGAGTTGAATTTTCAAATCACCAAGCCATATCGAGATCTTTATTCTTTTGACTCAAAAAGGGTAAAGCGTGTGGGTCTGATTAAGGATATGGTTGTTACATTGGCTCAAATCCCAGCCAAAAGCATTATGATGGATGTTGTAGTGGCAGATATTCCTACCAGGTTTGGTATGTTACTATATAGATCATGGGGGGAAAAGCTTGGAGGAGTTTTGAAGCTAGATTTTACATATGCTATCATTCCCGTTTTCAATGGTGAAGAAAGGAGGTTGTATAGAGAGACTAGATTTCAAAAAACTACTACTAAGAAAGATGCAGGTAATTCACCAATTTATGGCCAAGAGAAGGATGACCTCTCTTGCTTCATGCTGCATGAAGATGCAGAATTTGCTGAAGAATCACAAGGGCAGCTTCCTTCAGCAATTGTACATAAGGAGCTGCATTCGAACAAGCTATGAAAGTGTTATTTTGATGGTGCATTTTCCAAAGAAGGCACTGGAGTTGGTTTCATTTTCGTTTCTCCTAAAGGTAACCTTGTGCCTTTTTCTTTCAAATTAGAGTTTGAGTCCACTAATAATGTTGCGGAGTATGAAGAATTAATCATTACTTTGCAGACTGCTAAGCAAATGGGAATTCAGTCTATCACTGTGTTTGGGGATTCAAAATTAATTATAAGACAAATCAAGAATTTATGTCAAACTAAACATCCCAGGTTAAGAGCATATCGAAATGAGGTCTGGGATCTGATCGAAAATTACTTTGAAGCCTTCAACTTACAGTTTGTTCCAAGGGAATAAAATAGAATGGCTAATTCTTTGGCGGTTGCAGCAAGTACATTCAAGCCTCCGATCAGTCTGAGACTAAGGTATGGAATTGAGATGAGACATAGACCTTCAATTCCTGACAATATTAAACACTGGCAGGTCTTTGAGAATGATGAACAGATTAAGTAGTTTCTGTTGATGATTGAAGATTTTGAAGATCATCAGATTGATTTGGAAACTGATGAAGATGAATTGGCTGATAAGACTCTTAAAAAGAAGATTGGTGGTCAGGAGATTATTCAGTTGAAAAAAAATGTTTTTCCAAGAGGCTTGGTGCCTCTCGAAAGAATTTTTGGTGCTAATGACGTTGCAGTGAATCAAAGGAAAGAAAACCAAGACAAACAGGTGGAAGATTGCAACTTGGGGACTCAACAGGAGCCTAAAATGATCAAATTGTTCAAAGGAATCCCGAAGGACTACAAAGGAAGGTACATAGATCTGTTTAGACAATTCAAAGATGTATTTGCTTGGTCCTATGACGATTTGAAAACGTATGATAAGGGTATCATACAGCATAAAATCCCACTGAAAGATGGAGTCAAGTCGCATAAACAGAAGCTCCAACAAATCAATCCATTATTGTTGGCTCCGATTGAAAAGGAGGTGAGGAAATTTCTGCAGGCAAAAATAATTGTTCCCCTAAGATATTCAGATTGGGTTTCCAATCTTGTACCAGTCCGAAAGAAAAATGGAGAGATAAGACTGTGCGTAGATTTCAGGAACTTGAACAGAGCTTCATTGAAGGATAATTATCCTTTGCCGAAAATGGATTTTGTCTTACAAAGAGTCACTGGGGCTTATAAATTATCTATGGTGGATGGTTTTTCAGGGTATAATCAGGTTGCTGTGGAGAAGGAAGATGAAAAGAAAACTACTTTCACTACACCCTGGGGAACATTCATGTACGCCAGGATGCCGTTTGGCCTGATGAATGTGGGGGCCACGTTCCAAAGGGTGATGGATATCGCATTTGTGGGAGATGATTTTGTGGTAGTTTATTTAGATGATGTCACCATTTTTTCGAGTTCTGATGAAGAGCATCTACAACATCTACAGAAAGCCTTCCTGAAGTGTAGAAAGTTTGGATTATCGCTGAATCCTAAAAAGTCTTTGTTTGCCCTGGAAGAAGGTAAACTGTTGGGTCACATTGTTTCAAAACAAGGTGTGAAAATAGATCCATCGAGGGTTGAAGCAATACAGTCCATTCCACTGCCCCAAAGCAAAAAAGGTATTCAGAGATTTCTTGGAAAAATTAATTTTCTAAGAAGCGTTCCCAATTACGCAGAAATCGTCAAAAAGATAACGGACATGTTGAAAAAGGATGTTGAAGTGAAGTGGGACAAAGAAGCACGAGAATCTTTCCAAAGGATTAAAGAAGCTTTAAAGGAAGCGCTTGTTCTCATTAGTCCGGATTATTTGAAGCCATTTCAAATTTTCTCCTTTGCATCTCCCTCGACGATTGCAGCTGTGTTATTACAGAGAAATGAAGAAAAGCATGAACAACCTGTAGCATATTTTAGTAAAGTTCTCCGAGATGCAGAATTGAAATATAATATATTGGAGAAACAAGTTTACGCTCTGGTGAAAGCATTGAAAGCTTTCAGAACTTATATCCTTCATTCTCAAATCTTAGCATATGTTCCCAATTCAGCTGTAAAGGATGTCCTAGTGCAGAGCGATGTGGAAGGAAAAATTGGAAAATGGATTGCTAAAATCCAGGAATATGACTTGGATGTAAAGCCAACTAAAATAGTCAAAGGATTGGGATTGGCCAAATTATTGACAGAGTCAAATTTCCAAGCATTGGGAATTAATTTGTTGGCCTCTGTAGAGGAAGTCGATGAAGAAGCATGTGATAATCAGTCGAAGACAGCTATTAAGTATAAATTTCTCTGCTCAGATTGGTACAAGGATATTGTTCATTATTTGTGCTTTCTTTCTTGTCCTCCTTCAATAAATAGAACTAAATACAGAGCTTTAAAACTAAAGGCTCAGCCTTATGTCATAATTGAAGCGAAATTGTATTGGAAGGACCCTGCTAGTGTGTTGTTGTTATGTTTGACAGAGGAAGAAGTTTCAGAAGTAATCAAAGAATATCATGAATGCTTGTGTGGAGGTCATTACAGTTGGAAGGTAATTTCTCATAAAATATTCAAATCAGGTTTCTATTGGCCATCTGTGTTTGCTGATGTTTATAAAGCAGTCAAAAGTTGTCAAAAATGCCAAGTATTTGCTGAAAAGAAAAAGCTAGCTCCATTACCTCTTCTCCCTGTTTTTATTGAAGAACCTTTTAGACAATTGGGGGTTGGATTTCATTGGAGAAATCAATCCACCATCCAGTGGGCAATTTAGGTGGATCCTTACTGCTACAGATTATTTTACAAAGTGGGTGGAGGCAATTCCCACCAGGAAGGAAAATGATTTGGTTGTTATGAGGTTTCTAGAAGAGAACATCTTTAGCAGGTTTGGACGTCCAATGAAGATTGTGACAGATAATGCCCAAGTTTTTAGTTCACTCAGGTTTATTAATTTTTGTCAGACTTATAGTGTTATATTGTCTCATTCTACAGCTTATCATCCGCAGGGAAATGGATTGGCCGAATCTTCCAACAAAACATTGGTAAGAATTCTGAAGAAAACAATCAATGAAAATCAGAAGAATTGGGATACAAAGTTAGCTTTTGCTCTATGGGCAACAAGGATGACTACTAGGAGGTCTACTGGAAATTCTCCTTATGAGCTCGTATACGGTACTCAAGCATTGTTTCCCACCCAGTTGGTGAAACCTGTGATTTCCTTCCTCCAAGATGCTCAAGTAGAACCTAATGCTATGATCAGAAGAATGAACAATGTGATGGAACTAAGTGAAAACAGAAATAAAGTTCGGGACAACTTGCTCACTTATCAACAGAATATGAAGACAATATTTGACAGGAAAGCAAAAGAAATCATGTGTCAGAAGGGAGAATTAGTATTGAGATGGGATGTACGAAGGGAAGACAAAGGGAAACACGGCAAATTTGATCCCTTGTGGTATGGCCCATTCAAAATTAATGAAGTCAGAGGAAATAATACTTTCACGATGGAGAATCTTGAAGGAGAAGTGCTGGATATGCCTGTGAATGGGCAATATATCAAGCATTATTTTCGGCATTAAGCAGTTGTTTGTTCATCATTGTATATATCCGGTGTGATCATTGTACATTTCCATCAAGCAATGTGTGACTCCATGCCCGAGGTGAAGGCACTAATCTGCAAGTTCTTAGTGTTTCGTGGTAAAAACACTATCCCCAGGTGGAGCTAGATGTTGTGGATCATTATCTGCATATCCTTTTTATATTTTATTTCGAACTGCATATCCTTTTTATATGTTATTTCGAAAATTAAAAAATCTGGAAATTCGAAAAATATGCTATAGTATGAAATTTTTATACTTTAGCATGAAAAACAAATGCAATGTTTTTATAAAAGCATGATGTACATAAAAAGCAGTCATAAAGCGTTATTGTAATATGAATATTCTCAAGCTTAAACTGCGAGCAATTCCCGAGCGGAGTTGGTGATCGCGGATAAGTGGTTCCGGATTAGTTATTACGGGGCGGAAAGCATCTCGGTAATTATTTAAACCGGACCCCCTGTAGTTGACTGGTCAAATCTTGGGCAAGCCGTGATCAATGGCTGAGATTCACTATGGGGGGCATGGGTTGAAGATTTCTGCCGTACTCTCGGACCCCCCGTAGTGACGTCATCAGACAAGTCAGGATGTTGCATTTAGACTGGAGTATCTTAGTCATAAGAATTCTCCAACAACTCAGCGCGAACTTTGGAAGAGGTGCAAGACATTTTCCATAGACACAGCAAAGGGGACTCCAGCCTCTCAGCCACACGTAGCTTCTCAGCCACAAGCAGCCGTTCAGCCACCAGCAGCGGTTGAGACCGCAACTATTTCAGGAGCACCAGTTCACATTGATTAGAAATTTTTGAACCCTAGTGGAACCGAGCATCAGGAGTGGAACCCGAGCGCAGCGAAGAATGGAACTTGGAGAGGCGGAACCGTGACATAGGAACAGAAATGGCAGTTTAGAACCGAAGGGTGGTATTTTTTGCACCACTTTTATACAGAAAGTGGTTTTGATAATTTTGCAGCGATTCCATAGACTTCGTGACACGTGGATGGGCCACTGTTCAAATACCACCGTTTAAACTGCGATTTCGCGCGTTAAGGATCGATGTTGTACGCCGAGTGGAATGTATACGCACCGTTGATCTAAGGGTTCGACATCGGATGGTGATCACGTGTCGTAATTGCCAGAAGTTTAATAAAAGCGCCCATAGGTTAGCAAGGTATGGTGTGTTCCGTGGATGGATCGTTTGGTTAAATTGTGGGGCCCGACGGGAGTTATATATATAAATGAATTGGTTTAACTATGGTTTTCGACGTATTTTGGTCTTAATATAAGTTCGATGGA
Organism: Pinus albicaulis; assembly: GCA_034641835.2. Lineage (NCBI taxonomy): Eukaryota > Viridiplantae > Streptophyta > Pinopsida > Pinales > Pinaceae > Pinus > Pinus albicaulis. The sequence continues at coordinate 891,731,941 of CM076578.1, forward strand.
ATATGTTAAAGCATTACAACCATGTTTCCAAGGTTCGAACACAATGTATAAGTCGGGGATATATATAATGGTTGTGGCGCGACATTACGTGAGTTAATGTATGGTTTAATGGCCAAAGTATTATGTTACATATAATGTTTGAATATGCCAAGACTTGCATATATCATACCCACTGAAATATTACGGTGTGATGTCTGAATTGGAACAGCATGGGAGCGTTGTTGCCGGGGGTAATATGAGATTGGAGTTATGTTTTTAGTGAAATCATGTAAATGTAATAAGACTTATTTGAGGCACATGCCTCCGTAGTAGTAGTTAGTTTAAGCAGTTAGAGTCAGTTAAAGCTGTTAGAATGAATCAGTTTCATTACTGGAAACTGTTATGTGTTACTGTATTTAAAGACAATTGCAAGGAAAAGGAAGGTTCTGAGTTTTGGACCTTGAAGCCTAATTTTGTACTGAAAAATATTGAATCAATGAAATTTTTTGCAAGTTTCCTTCATTCTATCTATGTTGAATAGTTTTCCAGTTTTCATTTCTTTTCCATATCTATGAATAAAATAGAGTGATTTGAGCTGCAGGTCTCTTGATATCTATGTATCTAAGAGTTAAACATCCTTAATGGGCGCTCCTCTATTTTAACGTTGTTTTTTCTCACTTCTTCAGGGTTTTATAATGATAGATTCTGTTTTAAGAAGCATATCAAATTGAAATCATTTTCCTTCTTTTTCTTCCATTTCAGTTGCTTCAACATAAAGAGAACATGGCATTGCAGAACTTGTAGGGGTTTGATATTTGGAGATTATATTATTAATATTTGAAGGTTTAATAAACAGAGACAAATATACACTTGTTTGTGACATAATCTTTAATGTCTTGAGCACGAATTCCTTTACACAACAAGGAATTGTTTCTCAAGGAACAACATAGTGCAAGGCTTATCTTCCTCCTGATGGATCAACCTCTGGCCTCCAACATAGTTGGGTCGACATGCCAAGCCTTGATACCACTCTTCTTCTTATTGCAATGTTTCTCAACCTTTGAATACTCGGGATATACATCACTCTTCTCTTGTCACCACTGAGGCATTAGTTCTGACCTCTGACCTTTGTTATACCCTTGGGATTTAAATGGTCCTCTGGGCCATACATCTACTTTTGTGGTCTCAAAAATGAATATACATCAGTTTTTTCTCGACTAATTGCATAAAGGGAGAATATGACCACTCTAATTGAAGCCTCCCTGCCTAAATTTATGATCTAAAAAGGGATAATATTACACAACATTTTCTATAAGATTAGGGATTCACGCATTTTCATTGCAACAAATAATTTTTCCTTACCATTTTTTGGTGGATAGGTTAAGGAACCTGTGGCTCTATCTCAGAGGTTTGGTAGACCTTAGATCTCCTTAAATATTTCACCACTCTCGCAACATCAGATAAAAGTGTTCCTTGACATTACCTCTTCCGAGCTTGGGTTATAGCCATATTGAGGTATTCCTAGCCTGTGGGCCTTCCCTACCTTCAGGTAGGGAATTTCTCACATGGCATCATAGGTGCTCCTACACCTATTACATACCACATTCTTGGCATGACATTCTAAGAAGTTTCCAACTTGCTAGCTACACGCTGACAATTCATAGTCCACGCTGACTCTGCAAGTGGCTTCATGGCACTATGTCAAGCCTTATCATGACTTATCATCAACATGAAGACATCACTTAAAGATATAGAGCTTGCATAAAATGTAGGGCCAAAGAACACATAAGTAAAGCTGGCAGACATTTAGGTAAATCTGTAGGGCTCGACTGGCCCTGAAAAAATTCCCCTTTCAAATTCATACATTGCTTTCCTAGCATCACAATGTTGTGTAACCAGCTTCAAAAATAGAAGAAAAGAGATATCAACGCCTTAGAAATAAGCCACTTCGAGGGGGAAACCTCCAATACATTACATAAATGCACAATTCTTGGATGATACAATTTACAAAACCTCCTTTCTATATATAGGAGTCCATGTGGCCATAATGTAATCCTAGTGGGCCACAATGTAATCCTAGCCGACCTAACAATAATAATTTAAGGGCACAATAATAACAAAATGGGGTTACAAGGGTACAATAATAACAATAAGGGGGTTACACTAACAACAATAAGGGACTATACTAGTAATATAGGGACCTAACATGCCCCTCCTTCAAAAAAGTGTTGTCCTCAATGCTTGAGTAGCTCTGGGTGCTTCTGTATAAAATTCTCATCCTCCCATGTAGAATCTTCAGTGGGTAAGTTCTTCCACTTGATGAGATACTCTGAAATTGATCGATTCCGTAGCTGTCGAGCTCTTGTTTCCATGACCGCTTCAGTTTCCAATATGATTTTTCCTTCCTCATCAAGTTCTGGCAATATTGTTTGAACTGGAAGATTTTCACCTATAACCTTTTTTAAGCATGAAACATGGAAAACTGGATGTACTCGCGAAGAAGCAGGAAGCTCCAATTTGTATGCCATAGAACCAATCTTTTGCAACACCTTGTAAGTACCATAGTACTTTGGTGATAATTTATTATCCTTCTTAGCTTGCTCGAGGGACATTTGTTTGTATGGTTGTAGCCATAAAAATACCCAATCTCCTACCTCAAAAATTCTCTCGCTGCGATGTTGATCTGCCTGTTGTTTCATTCGATTTTGTGCCAAATTCAGGTTATCCTTTAAGAGTTGGAGAACTTCTTGCTGATGCTCAATGTGATCTTCCACTTCTTGAACCTTCGAATTTTCTCTTAAAGATGATGTGATGGATGGTGGATGATATCCATAAAGTGCCATAAATGGGGTCATTTTTGCTGCAGTATGGAAGGAAGTGTTATACCACCATTCCGCAAGAGGTAACCACTTGACCCATTGTGTTTGTTTATCAGATACAAAACAACGAAGATATCCTTCCAAACATTTATTTACTATCTCAGTTTGACCATCAGATCAAGGATGATAAGATGAGCTATGAGCTAATTGAGTACCCAAACAAGAAAATAACTCCGTCCAAAAATTTCCAGTAAAAATGGGATCTCTGTCGCTCACAATAACCCTTGGGCTTCCATGTAGCTTTTGAATTCTATCCATAAATGTAGTAGCAATTGTACTTGCTTTAAATGGATGAGATAATGCACAAAAGTGTGCATACTTGGTAATTCTATCAACTACCACCATGATGACACTCTTTCCTTCAGACTTAGGTAAACCCGTGATAAAATCCATTGAAATCTCCTCCCAACGTTGACTTGGAATGGATAAAGGTTGTAGAAGTCCCGGGGTCTTAATTGTTTCCACTTTATTCTGCTGGCAAACCAAACATTCCGCCACAAACTTTTGAATATCAGATTTAAGGCCATCCCAAAAAAAATCTTTCTTCACCCTGTGGTAAGTTTTTAAAAACCCCGAGTGTCCTCCTAAAGGAGAAGTGTGCAATTCCAGAAGAATCTTTTGTTTTAGTTGGGAATTCTTACAAAGATATAAGTGATCTTTGTACCATAAGGAATCATTTTTCCAACTAAATGTATCAGATGTACTAGGATCTTGCTGCAAATTTTGGATGAGTGTCCATACATCTTTGTCCTTCTTCCATTCATCTCTTGCTTCAGTTATCCAATCTGGTTGGATAATAGAAATGGCACAAAGCAATGCTTCCACCTCTTCATTCTTTCTTGAGAGTGCATCCGCAACAACATTTAGCTTCCCTTTTTTGTAGATTATTTCAAATTCATAACCCAACATCTTTGTGACCCATTGTTGCTGCTCTTCTGAAGATAGTCTTTGTTCCAAAAGTGTTTAAGACTATCATGATCAATTTTTACCTTGAAATGTTTTCCCATTAGGTAAGTTCGCCATTTCTTTAGTGCATGCAGTATCGCTAACATTTCATTCTCATAAATAGGTTTTTGTAAATATTTTCCTTTGATTGGACGACTTTCAAAAGCAATGGGTCTTCCTTCCTGCATTAAAACTGCACCAATTCCATTTCCTGAGGCATCACATTCCACAATAAAGGTTTTTGTGAAGTCCGGCGTAGCTAAGACCGGTGCTAGGCACATTGCCTCTTTAAGATGTTCAAAGGCCTTAGTTGCTTCAGGAGTCCATGAAAATGCATCTTTCTTCAATAATGTTGTTAGAGGTGCTGCTATTCTCCCATAATTCTTAACAAACTTGCGATAATACCCCGTTAACCCGAGAAATCCTCGTAACTTCTTTATGGTTGTGGGGACTTTCCATTCCTTAATGGCTTTAATTTTTTTAGGGTCTACTTTAACACCCTCGTGAGATACAATATGACCCAGATATTCCACCTCTTGTACTCCAAAGAAACATTTGGATTTTTTGCATATAATTGTTTCTCCTGCAATAGTTTGAGCACCCTATCAACATGTTCAACATGATCCTTCCAAGACCTGTTGTAGATTAGTATATCATCAAAAAGTACTAGCACAAATTTTCTAAGGAAGGGTTTGAAAATGGAATTCATCAACCCTTGAAATGTAGAAGGTGCATTGGTAAGGCCAAAAGGCATGACCAAAAATTCATAATGTCCCTCATGAGTTCAAAATGCTGTTTTTGGAATATCTTCAGTCTTCATTCTAATATGATGATATCCTGAACGAAGATCCAACTTGGTAAAATAAATTGCTCCATGTAATTCATCCAATAATTCATCAATCACAGGAATGGGAAATTTATCTTTAATGGTGAGCTTATTGAGCTCCCTATAATCCGGACACATGCGCCATGAGCCATCCTTCTTGTGTACCAATACTACAGGAGCAGAGAAAGAACTTTGACTAGGTTGAATTATACCCGCCTCTAACATTTCTGCAATCATACGTTCAATTTCACTCTTTTGGAAGTAAGGATATCTATAAGGCCTGATGTTTGGAGGAACACTTCCTGGAATCAAATGAATAGCATGATCATGATCACGAATAGGTGGGAGTCCTTTGGGAGTTTCAAACACCTTGGAATGATTGTCCAAGACTTGTTGGAGATCTGCAGAAATAGATGATTTTGATGTCGGAACTTCTAGTGAGCATAATTGGGCAATTACGCCTCGTTGTTCTTTCTTTAGAAGCTTTGTCATGACATTAGAGCTTATTATCCTTCCTGGCTTCCATTCAATACCCCGTAATTCGACTTCCTTTCCTTCTGAAAAAAATTTCAAGAAAAGTTCTTGAAAATTAAAAGCTACCGTCCCCAAAGATTGTAACCATTGTACTCCTAGTACAACATCAGCACCTCCTATAGGAATGGAAAGCATTGGACTAGTCAATACATATTCCCCCATGGTTAGCTTGATATTATGGCATTTTCCAGAGCAATTTATAGTTCCTCCATTTGCAACCATCACTTGACATTCTGGTGCTGGGTATAGGAAACAATTTAATTCCTTGGCTACCTTATAATGAATAAAATTATGGGTGCTACCCGAATCAATCAACACTATTACCCTTTTCTTCTTTATATGTCCTTCTATCTTGAGAGTTTGAGGAGTGGTAATTCCTGCCAGTGCATTACACGATATGGTCGGATTCATTTCTTCCTCTTCTCGGGGTGGTTCCTGGTGTATATCCTCTTCTTGTTCATTTTCTTCTTCTTCTTCACAATCTATGTAAAATAATTTCTTCTCAGCACACTTATGACCTTTAGTGTATTTTCTATCACAACCGTAGCAAAGCCCTTTTGCTCTTTTTTCTTCCAATTGTTGTGGTGTCAACCTTGTAGGTTGTGGAAATCTAGGCGTAGCAACACTTCCTTTTTTATAGAATTGAGTGGTAGGCTTCCTTGTCGCCATAATTTTACATTCAACTTTTCTTGCCAACCTGAATGCCTTCTCCAATGAATCAGGTTCCAAAACGCGAACTTCATGTTGGATGTTATCCTTTAAAGTGCCTATGAAGAGATCAATCCTGTGTTCTTCTGGAATATCAGTTACCCTTATATTCAATTTTTGGAAGTCCTCAATGTGCCGCCCCACTAAACCCTTTTGTTTGAGATTTATCAATTGGCTAAAGAAGGTGTTGCTCTTTGTATCCTCATAATGTGCTATCATTTCCTCCGTAAAAATCGACCAAGTGACAATTTTTTTATGGGAGCAAAGCCATCGATACCATACAAATGTATTTTGTTCTAAATGTAAAGTTGCAATGCGTACCTTTTGTGTGTTTTGCACGTTATGGAGATCAAAATATTGCTCCATCCGTAGTATCCATGTTACAGGATCCTTTCCATAAAACTTCCTCATATCCATCTTTGGAATATGGTGGTTCTTCCCGCCAACATTAGAGTTTATGAAATCACAATTAACATTTATTTTGTTCTCATCATGAGGTTCTTCTACTATCTTTTCACCATTAGGAAACCTTTCTTGTATAAACTTTGTCAAACCTTCCATGTCTGCTTTTAGAAAATTCTTCATGTTTTCCATTTTCTCATCGATCTTAGCTTCCATGTCATCCATCTTAGATTCCATGCCAGCCTCCATGCCATCCATCTTAGCTTCCATGCCATCCATCTTAGCTTGCACGCCATCAATCTTAGCTTGCACACCATCCATATTAGCTTCCATGCCTTTCTTCAAAACTTCCATTTCATTTTTTGTTGCTCTTTGCGAGAGTGAAATTTGTTGCACTTGCTCTTGTAATTTTGATAGATCATGTTGCAATTCTTCGTCTTCATGAGTCATAGTAGAGCTTTCCAAAGGCTTAATGGGTGTTGAATTATTTTTTGGGGCCATTTTATAATCCAATAATGATATCTATTCTACAATATTCCCTTGCAATCAATTCAACTTGATTCTTCAAACAAGACTTATGCAATTCGGAAAAAAAATACACACCTTTTACTTGCTTTTGAGGAGCTCGATATTGAAATTGTATTATCTCTATGATTGCGGCTCTTCTATATCTGAAATTTAGCACTGAAGTAGCCCTTTGAATTCTCTTTTGAATGCCACAGTTCTGACCTAATTTGGATTCTCCAAGACAAATTTGTGTCCAATCTCCCACAATGACCTAATTATGGACTGGTTCAGTAGAGCGAACTTCTACGACTTGCCACGTGTCACTATTTTGTCCTTTTTCTGTGAAATTGATAGCCAAGAAAATAAAGTCTATGTACTTGTTACCACTTTTTATGGCACTCCAATCTGATGCCCAGAGAGAGAGAGTTATTGAACTTTTTCCACGATCACCTCTTTGAGATGAAATTCAGGAGCCTGAAAAAGCACTACCTTCCACAGATCATATCTCCAAAAATATTTCGAACCAAGCTCTGAAAGTTTTTGACGAATTTCCTCAGGATTTCAGCTTTGCACCATATGAATTTCAGATTCTAAACCTTTGTAGAAATTTTTTTATAGCGCAAATTACACGATGACCTGTTTAGGAGCCTGAAAAAATACCTAACTTCCACAGATCATATCTCCGAAAATGTTGCGAACCAAGATCTAAAATTTTTAGACAATCTTCCTCGGGATTTCAGCTTCGCACCCTAAACATTTCAGCTTCTGAAACTTCGTAGAAAAAAAGTTATAGCGAAAATTCCACGATGACCTGTTTGGAGCAGCGAAACCCTAGAATCCAAAGCTCCGATACCAAATGTTGTGTAACCAGCTTCAAAAATAGAAGAAAAGAGATATAAACGCCTTAGAAATAAGCCACTTCGAGGGGGAAACCTCCAATACATTACATAAATGAACAATTCTTGGATGATACAATTTACAAAACCTCCTTTCTATATATAGGAGTCCATGGGGCCATAATGTAATCCAAGTGGGCCACAATGTAATCCTAGCTGACCTAACAATAATAATTTAAGGGCACAATAATAACAAAATGGGGGTTACAAGGGTACAATAATAACAATAAGGGGGTTACACTAACAATAATAAGGGACTATACTAGTGATATAGGGACCTAACACAAAATAACCTATAAACAAATAGTCATCTAGTAAAAAAAACACAGACCCTGCTAGCAAAGGGTCTCCCATGTAAATAATATAATAATAAGAAGGTTCCCAAAACCCACTTCCTTCAAGGTTCACTTCAAGCTCTATTGGATTTGGATATGGCCTATAACATCTCTTGGAGTTCATTTACTTTTGTGAATGTATTATTCTTATCACAGTTAAGAATTTCATTTATATTAAGGCTCAACTCATCCATACCTCTTAGAAGATATTATTATGTGGTTTATTGCACCTCTTATGCATCAGATGCACTATATTTTCCATCAACATAACATCATTCACATTTTTCTTCCAGATCCAAGCACAAACACACATATGAAAGTATTAATAGTACAAATTCAATTCCTAAATTTCCAACACCACTAATAACAACAATGCCACATGATTCATTAAGCATACAAAAACACTTACCTTTATTCTTGCAAGAAAACAAAGTCTAGGAAAAGGGCTCTCCACCCAACCGTAGACAGATACAACCACTTTTACTTTTAGTTTTCACTGTCAAGCCCGATTCCAGAGTCTGAGAGGGAAATTCTTGCTTCTGGTACTACACACCAACTGCCAACTGAAACAGGGAATTTAGAGGACTTCCTTTCTCAATCACACTAATTTATTTCTTCTTTCTTTACCAGCACAGGGAGTCCACAGGTACCCCACCTCACCCCAAGTGCACACACATTGATTCACCCCATTTATAGGGAGTCTAGAAACCATTGTACTAACAAGGAAACATAAAAAATGTATTCTCGCAAGTATTCCTCGAATTCGACTTGAAGATGGTTTATTCCCAAGTTGTTACAGGGCTCTAGAGTATACTATCTCAACCCACAACCTACAAGAGGCCCAAGCTAGTATAGGGCCCTAGAGATTCCATCCAAACCCATAGCCTCTAGGGACCCAAGTTGTTACAAGGGTCTATATACCTCTATCTCAACCCACAACCTCCAGGGAACCAAGCTGTTATAGGGCTCTAGGGATCCTATCTCAACCCATAGCCTCCAAGGACCCTAATCTATTACAGGGCTCTAAAGACTCTAAACTCAACACATAACCCCTAGGGATAGAGAACTGATCCCCTTCTCTTATATTCTCTTCAGAATTTCCTATTGAATGCTTTTGCTAGAGGCTCCATTTCTGGTACCCTTCTCGGTCTATCTCCAAAACCAAAGAATTTTTTCCCTTCTTGCATGGAGTTCCAATTTGTCTTTCCTAAAATATAAGTACCTCCCTTGAATTATTTCCACCATTCAAATACTCTCCCCTAGCTTGCATTTTTGTCAGTATTATTTCTTGTTGTGTCCTTGCTATTTACAAACCTTCATAAATTTTTGTCCTCTCTATTTGTTGTGTTCTCTTAAGCAAGCATGGGTCTGAGTACTTTTTATTAGCCCATTTAATTTCAATAACCAACTCATTAAATTCATGCAATATCCAAGCTTTAATGGTTTTCCTACAAATTCAGGTTTCTCCTTTTCAAAATAAACCACAACATCCCAAGCAACAATCCTCCTCCGCCAATTCTGAAATATGTATCCCTTAGTCTCAGTCCCCTTTTTCTTTGATTTCAAACATTAAATAATATTTACATCATATTCACAACGTGGCTTATGTGAGAACCTTGAGTGGGGATGTCATAATCCCATCCCCCTTGAGGGAATGTCACCCTCGATGTTCATTTACGCATATATAATTCAGAATTTAAAATAAGATACATAATTTTTGAGGATGCAAATTCCATGAAGCCCCGTAACCGGCTTGGGATAATGCCATAAAATTTAATTATCCCTTATTGTATGAAAATTCCACAAGTGGAAGATATTTTTCCCATTTCCTGGGATGATGCATCACATGCATCCTTAACATGTCCTCAAGGATCTGATTGGTCCTCTCCATTTGTGGATGATAGGATGTACTAAATGCTAATTATATTCCCAATCCTGTAAAAAATTCCTTCAAAAATCTGGAAGTGAATCTAGCATATTTGTTTGACAAAATATTCTTGAGAATGCCATGTAGCCTCACAATATATTTTATGAATATTTGTGCTATATCACTAGTAGAATTGGTGGATTTGAATGCCACAAAATGATCTACCTTGCTAAGTTTATCCACCACTACCATGATTGCATCATGTTGTTTAGATGTCTTGGGAAATAATGTAATTCAATCCTTAGAAACTACCTCCCACTTCCATTCTGGAATAGGGATAGGTTGCAACAATCCTACTGTATGTTTGCATTCATCCTTTACCTACCAACATTTTATGCATCTTGCTACAAAATATGCCACTTAGTTTTTCATATTTGGCTAGTGATAATACTTTTTAATGGCTTGGAGGGTCATTTAATACCCGAGGTGGCCTGAGTAAGGCTTAACATGTAATTATTCTATCATTATCCTTTTTATTGCCTCACAGTTAGGCACATAAATTTTGCCTTTGAACCTGATGAATCCTTCCTTAGTGAGATGATATCCTTCATCCTCATTGCCTTGCTGCATCTTTCCTTTCATTTGCTGGTATCTCTCATCTAATTGTCCCATGCATATTTTTTTTTAATAGATCTGTTGCATACAAACTTACAACTGCCAAGTGATTTACTTGGATTCTTCTTCTCAAGGTGTCAACAACCTTGTTTTCCTTACCCTTTATGTATTGAATTTCAAAGTAAAACTCGATGAGCATGGCCAACCATATTGCTTTCATAGAATTCAACTTCAGTTTTCCAAAAAAATACTTGAGTCCATTATGGTATGACATGAGTGTAAAATTACTATCCAGAAGGTAGTGCCTCCACATTTTTAAGGAATGAAAAATAACAACCAAGTCTAAATAATGTGTCACATAATTTTCCTCATGCTTATTCAAATTTCTGGACTCATAGCACACTACTTTCCCTTCCTGCATTAAGACACCATCAAGTCCCTTTTTGCATGCATATGTACACACCAAAAAATCCTTGTCAGGATTTGTGATTCTCAGCAGTGGCACACTTGTGAGAAATAATTTTAACTTCTTAAAGCTTTCTCCACATTGTGCAGTCCACCCAAATATTCTCCCTTTATTTGCAAGGCTATAATGGGATGAATTTTTTTGGAGAAATTATAAATAAATCTCCTATAGTATCCTACCAATCCCATGAATGATATAATATCATCCACATTATTTGGCATTTCCCACTCCCTTATGGCTTTGATATTTTTAGGGTCAACTGATATGCCTTCCTCAAAGACGATGTGCCCTAGTTAATGTATATGTGACTGGAAGAAGTTACACTTACTGAGTTTTGCATAGATATTATGCACTCTCAACAATTGTAACACTAAAAAAAAATGTTTTTCATGTTCTTCTTTCATTTTTTAATAAACTAATATGTCATTAATAAACATTATGGATATTTTTTCCAAGTAAGGACACCATATTCCATTCATTAGGCACATGAACATGGTTGGGGCGTTATTAAGCCCAAAGGTTACCACTATGAATTCATAGTGTCCATATCTTGTTATAATTTTTTTTTTATGAATATATTCCTCCTTGATTCTCACTTGATGGTAACCTCACCTCAAGTCAATTTTTGAGAAAACTATTTCCCCCCTTAATTAATCAAAAATATCATCAATCCTTGGTAATGGGTACCTGTTCTTGATGGTTAATTTATTCATTAGTCTATAATAAATACACAATCTAAGGGTTCCATATTTATTCCTTACAAATAATACCAGTGCTACCCAAGGAGACACACTTGGCCTTATCTATCCCTTGTCACGAATTTCCTCCAGCTGTAATTTTAGCTTGACCAACTCTGGGGTGCTCATTCTATATGGAACCTCAGATGATGGTGTTTCTCCTAGTACCAGATTGATAGAAAAATATCTCTCTCTATGAGGAGGTAATACAGGTGTAGAAATTAGCTGAATAAATCACTTATTCACTGAAGATTAACCTGGTCATATATCAATTTCGAATTGCATACATAACACATAACCTTCTTCTACAATTAATTGTCACATGCGAAAATAACAGAAGCAATCTCACATCAATTCAATCACACATTAACTCAGTATGTATGGGGAAAGCCTATAGCTGAAAACCCCGCAGCTATTGTGTATATTATAATGGAGAAATCAAGTAACCAAACAAGTACAATACTCCTCACAAGTACTCAGTACTTTCTCATGAAGTTACTCACAATCTAGCTTGGTTTTGAACAAGTCTCGGGTTCAAAACACACCACTAACTGCCTTGCCTCTATTGCGCAATCATGGCCTGTATATGAAGAGGTTCAAGGTTCGAATCCTTGCCTTGAATGTGCAATTACAGGAAAATTCCTCCAAGTGTAATGCAAATCTCATGCAAAACAACTACTCAACCGATAGCTTTACTCACCCTTTCATCTACCTCTTCCACCGGTCTCCACTGAACTGATCATGCACTGTAGTGAACTGAAGTGTTCTTGAGTTGACTAATGAGTTAATATTTAGTAAATTAAATATTATTTAATTTACTCCACTCATATCTAGTTGATTAGTTAGTTAACTAATCCCAACTAGTTCAACTAAAACAAACAGAACACAACTCCACTATCTGTCCCGTTAACTCCTCCAAAAAACTCCTGCCACTGAAGTCTAACTGAAGCCAACCATGCAAGATGCCATCAAACCCTAGGAACCACGTGATTCCTTGTGTCAGTTGCATGAGCCACCTCCATGACTCAAACTGAAGTGCGCCAAGAGAGTAAACTGCTGTTTATAGTCAAAATATTATTAAGGGTAAATAATATTTGACTTCCATATTTTTAGGAGATCAGTCTAAAAATAGCCCGGGTCCTAAAAATAAGGGTCTCATCTATTTTTACTGACATGTCACATACTTTAAGAATCTCCAAGTAGAATTCCCAAATTATGCTCCATATGTCTAAAAATAGACATAGTCTAAAAATAGACTTTGCGCCAGAATTTGCCTGCGGGCCCACTTAGTGAAGGCGACTTCATTTCACTAAGCTCCATCATCTTGCTGCATTCTCAACACTCCCTCTCCGCAAGATATGGATTATCTGCAATCCCTATCCTGCCTCTGTGGAATTCGAACTTGCTCCTGGTGAGCGCCTTCGTCAGGATGTCGGCATCCTGATCCTCCGTGGGAACATATGAAAGCATCATGATCCTCCGCCGAACACAATCTCTGATGTGATGGTACCTGATGTCGATATGTTTGGACCTATCATGAAATACTGGATTAGCCGAGAGCTTGATGCAGCTCTGGTTATCACAGTAGATCACCGTAGGCTCCAAATGCAACCTGAACAAACCTGCGAGGATCTTCCTCATCCAAATAGCCTCACATGCAGCCAAGCTTGCTGCCATGTACTCGGCCTCTGCTGAACTGAGTGCCACGGATCTCTGCTTCCTGCTGTACCAGGAAACTGCTGTCGACCCAATGCTGAAAACTCCTCCATAAGTGCTCTTCCGGTCCGTTGGACTCCCTGCCCAATCTGCATCAGTGAAACCAGAAAGTTTCACTCCATCCTCCTGTCTGTACCATAGACCATATCCCGATGTGCCTCTCATATAGCGCAATACATGCTTGCCCGCCTTCCAAAAGAGCTTGGTAGGCTTAACCATAGCTTGCGAAAGCTGGTTAACTGCATAGCATATATCGGGTCGAGTATTGACCAGATACATCAACGACCCCACCAACCGTCGATAGACAGTGGCATCCACTACCTCCTCCGAAGTAGCATCTCCCTTCCTCCATCCACCAGGAAGAGGGGTATCAACAGGCTTGCAGCCTTGCATGTTGAACCTCTCCAGAATCTCCCGGGCATACTTGCCCCGAGAAACAAACAGTCCTCCACTGCGCTGCCAAATCTCCAATCCCAGGAAATAATGAAGGATGCCCAGGTCCTTCATCTCAAACTCTCGTGCAAGATCATCCTTGCATGAAAGTATCAACCGCTCGTCGCCAGTCAAAATCAGATCATCTACATACAGTACGATGATCAACAGCTTCCCCTCCACCACAATCTGGTACAGGTTTGGATCCGCCTCACTCTTGGAGAATCCAAGCCCGGTGAAGTAGCTGTTTATCCGAGTGTACCAAGCACGAGGTGCTTGCTTCAGCCCGTACAGTGCTCTCTTGAGTCGGCACACATGCGACTCACTGCTGAAGATCTCAAAACCTTCAGGCTGCTCTATGTACACCTCCTCCTCAATAACTCCATTGAGGAACGCAGTCTTCACATCCATCCGATGAATGTGCCACCCCATCTGCGCTGAGAGAGCAAGGATCGTCCGTATGGAAGAGTACCTTGCGACAGGTGCAAAAGTCTCCTCATAGTCAATCCCTTCGATCTGTGAGAAGCCACGGGCGACAAATCTCGCCTTGTACTTCTCCACACTCCCGTCAGCCGCCTGCTTCACCTTGTAGATCCATCGCGAACCTACAACTGATTTCCCAACCGGTCTTGGGACAATCTCCCATGCACTGTTCCTGATGATCGAGTCATATTCTTCGATCATGGCATCAACCCATGCGGGTTCCTCCACAGCTTCCTCAAAAGAGGATGGCTCTGTCACAACACATTGACTCATAAGAGCCATGTATCCAGTGTACCGATCCGGTGACTGTCTCTGTCTGCGCTGTGCCGTAGGTGGTCCTACAACCTTCTCTGCATCCCGAGCCAGTCGCTCAGCTTCTGTAGTGCGCATGCGCCCTCTGATGGTTGGCGCTGCCTGGGTGGTTTCTTCCACCTCCCGAACCTCCTCTTGTGGCTGATCCACATCCGGAAGCTCCTCCTTAGGAACTAACAGCTCCTCATCTGCATGCAAGTGTAGCTCCCTCTCAAGCGAACACTGCATGGCTTTCTCCTCCTGAAATTTTATATCCCGTCGCACAACAGTCTTGCGACTGTCTGGCACATACACCCGATAGTTGTGAGGTGTATCAGTGTACCCTACAAATATTCCAACTTCAGCAGTTGGATCCAGCTTCCTTCTCGCATCCTTCGTCACATGCATGTAGACAGGAGAACCAAAAATCCGCAAATGGGAAATATCGGGCCTCTTGCCAGAATAAGCCTCCTCTGGTGTACTCATGCCAAGAACCTTGTGAGGACAACGGTTCTGCACATACACTGCTGTATTGCATGCCTCAGCCCACAAGTGAAGGGGTAGGCCCTGATCATGCAACATCGCCCATGCAACACCCACGATCGTTCTATTCTTCCGCTCAGCCACCCCGTTCTGCTGTGGGTTATGGGGTGCGATGAGCTCTCTCCGAATCCCTTCTGCGCTGCAGAACTCCTTGACTTCAGTCGAGATGAATTCACCACCGTTATCACTCCTTAGAGCAATCACCTTCTTCCCCGACTCCTTCTCGACCAGTGCTTTAAACTCACAGAACTTCGCGAATGTATCGCTCTTCTTCTGCATGAAGAAGATCCAGCACTTTCGAGAGAAATCATCAACAAAGATCACATAATACTTGTGCTTTGCTGTCAAAGCAACTGAGAAAGGACCACACACGTCCGTGTGAACTCTCTCAAGGATCGTCGTGGCGCGACTATCCTTCTCGTGAAAGGTGGCTTTCACATACTTCCCTAAAGTACACCCCTTGCACTGATCTGACTGCGCAAGGGTGCCCTTAGGAAGTCCAGTAGAAATCTGCTGCAGAATCTTCAAAGCTCCATGGTGAAGATGGCCCAATCTCCCGTGCCATAGTTCGCCCTCATCATCCCGGCTCACCACTTCTCCCGCCTTGCATGCCATAGCTACACAGTCATCTACCTGCAACTGATAAAGGTTCTGAGTTCGAACCCCTATCTTCCGGGTCTCTCCAGTAGTCTTACTGCGCAGGAAGGCTTTTCCTTCGCTGAAGACCACATCATACCCCTTATCCTCCAACATCACTACTGAAATCAGGTTCTTCTTCAATCCAGGTACATGCATGACATCCTTTAAGACAAAGGGTTTACCAGACTCCCTCTGAAAGGATACGGTACCGATACCAGTCGCACCGTATCTACCGTCATCGCCCATCTCGATGTGCATACCCAAATCCTTGTCCTCCAGATCTGAGAACAACTCCCGATCTCCCGTCATATGAAATGACGCACCGCTGTCCAAGAACCACACCGATCCCATCACACTTGAAACCAAGCATGCAATCAGTGAAAAGTCAAGCTCGAACCGTGAAGCCAAAGCTTCTCCATCTGCAGATCTTCCCGCTTGCTTGTTCTTCTTCTTCTTTGGACAATTGGTAGCATAATGTCCGTGATCATGGCAGTGAAAACATTTCACTTTCGCCATATCCTGCTTCTTGCCCTTAGCTCCAGAATGAGAGGTTTTCTTACCCTTTCCTTTCTTAGCTTTGGACACCAAAGCGCAGTTTTCTTCATCAGCTCCCTTTGATGAAGATCCATCTCGAGTAGTCCTCCTTATCTCCTCCCGCATGAGATCCGCCCAAAGGCGCTCCCATCCCGGCAGCTTCTCCCGACCATTGACACTATCTTGATATGAGTGCCAAGCCTTCGGAAGACCAAGGAGAGCCAGGTCGACCATATCCTCTTCATCGACAATAACTCCCACACTTCCCAGTTCATCTCTGCATTGAGTGAACTTCGTGAGGTATTTAGCGATACTGTCGCCCTTCTCCATCTTGATGTTCCTGAGCTTGTCTTTGAGCGCCAGCCTCCTTTGGTCACTCTTACTCTGGAATAGATCCGTCAAAGCTTTCCACATTAAATATGGAGTAGCCTTTCCATGCAGGCTGGATACAATATGATCCTTGACGCCCTCCAACAAGATCCTTCGACATTTCGCGATCTTCTTTTGCCATGCATCGACCAGAGCTGCATCAGTGGGCTTTGGGACATCCGCATCCACGAACTCCTTCAGACCATTATCTTCCAACACTGCGTCCATTCGATCTTTCCATGCAACATAGTTCGAACTGCCTTCAAGAGCATATTCGAGTCGCAAACCATTGAAAGAAGACATCTTTCAACACCGGCACCAAGAAGAACAACCTTCTGCAAAATTCGAATTCCAAACTCCAAGCTCTATCGCTTCCGATCTACACTTGAAAACAAATTATTTCCAAATCAGAGATTGACTGCAAGGGAATTCACCAGATCTTTCACCTTACAAAGAAGGATGAATATTCCGGAGGCTACCTGGCCCGCATGCAGACTCTTCTACAATTAATTGTCACATGCGGAAATAACAGAAGCAATCTCACATCAATTCAATCACACATTAACTCGCATGTATGTATGCTCAGTATTGAAAAACTCGCAATGATATATATTATAATGGAGAAATCAAGTAACCAAACAAGTACAATACTCCTCACAAGTACTCAGTACTCTCTCATGAAGTTACTCACAATCTAGCTTGGTTTGGAACAAGTCTCGGGTTCAAAACACACCACTAACTGCCTTGCCTCTATTGCGCAATCATGGCCTGTATATGAAGAGGTTCAAGGTTCGAATCCCCTTGCCTTGACTGCGCAATTGTCATGGAAAATTCCTCCAAGTGTAATGCAAATCTCATGCAAAACAAATCTACCAACTGATAGCTTTACTCACCCTTTCATCTACCTCTTCCACTGGTCTCCACTGAACTGATCATGCACTGTAGTGAACTGAAGTGTTCCTGAGTTGACTAATGAGTTAATATTTAGTAAATTAAATATTATTTAATTTACTCCACTCATATCTAGTTGATTAGTTAGTTAACTAATCCCAACTAGTTCAACTAAAACAAACAGAACACAACTCCACTACTTGTCCCGTTAACTCCTCCAAAACTCCCGCCACTGAAGTCTAACTGAAGCCAACCATGCAAGATGCCATCAAACCCTAGGAACCACGTGATTCCTTGTGTCAGTTGCATGAGTCACCTCCATGACTCAAACCGAAGTGCGCCAAGAGAGTAAACTGCTGTTTATAGTCAAAATATTATTAAGGGTAAATAATATTTGACTTCCATATTTTTAGGAGATCAGTCTAAAAATAGCCCGGGTCCTAAAAATAAGGGTCTCATCTATTTTTATCGACATGTCGCATACTTTAAGAATCTCCAAGTAGAATTCCCAAATTATGCTCCGTATGTCTAAAAATAGACATAGTCTAAAAATAGACTTTGCGCCAGAATTTGCCTGCGGGCCCACTTAGTGAAGGCGACTTCATTTCACTAAGCTCCATCATCTTGCTGCATTCTCAACAACAGGAACCTCCACTAGAAAAACATCCGTAAACTATTTCAAAACAAGTTACTTCTGAAGCAATTCAATTTCCTTATCTTTTGTTTCTATGTCAACTTCCTCATTCTTGTAAAATTGTACTAAAAAAAAATTCATATTTTCCTTTGCATTTTTCTTGCATAGCAGTCATCCACCTCACTAATATGGGATACTTATTTCCTTTCAACACTCTTTTTGTTCCTTGATCTTCCAAGCATTCTATTGCTTCCTCATATAAATCTACCTTGTTTTGGTGTGAGTACAACCAAGCCATGCCCAATAATATGCCATACTGACCCAATGACAACAAATTCAAGTGGGTTGTTGTGGGAATGCCAATGAGCTCAATTGCACATGACATTACCCAATGGATGATTCTTCCCCTTGTTCCCATTTCCAATTGAACCAACCAATGCTATTAATGCAATTCCTCACCCAATACACACTTCTCAACAAGTTCTGGGTTGATATAGCTAGAATTAGAACCTAAATAAATCAAAATAGAAATGGCTTTCTCTTGTATCTTACCTTCCATCTCAATGATGGATGCCTGGTGATCTTCTTGGTGCTTTTCCAACACTGCATAAATCCTTGGTATACTTCGGGCTACTTCACCCACTGTACTTTCCTCTTGCCCATTGCGAATATTGGTCCAAAATTCTGCTAATGTGGGAAGTCTCTTTTCCTGTGGTCCCCAACACAGGTCTAGAACTTAAGTGGTTCTCGAACTTCAAGATTGGGTTGTTTTGACATCGGTTGTTGCATAATTTTATTAAAAAAAATATTAGGTCTTTGTTGAAACTGTTGTGCCTAAACTGGATGCTTCACTTACCTCATATATGAGTTTTTCTTCAGCCAATCCTTAATCACGTCTAGCGTTGATCTTTTCCTTCCTGTTACTCCTAATTTTAGGAATGCACTTTTTTTTTGTTCATAGAGGTGTCCTAATTTCTTAATATCGTCCTTCAGGGTTTGGGGCTCCAACAATTCGATTTTATCACTGAATGTCATGGGCAACCCGCTGATGAACCTCTGAATTTTTGCTTTCTCATCCTTGAGATATGGTACATACTTACATAGTTCCAAGAATTTGGTGACATATTCATCACTGGTTACCCATTTTGAGCTCATAAAAATATTTTTCTTTATTATCATAGTATCATTCCAAAAGGAATTTCTCTCTGAAGCTTCTCAAACTCCTCCCATGTCAGCTCCTTCTTAGTAATAGGTCTAACATTCTTCAAGTCTTCCCACCATATGTCAGATTTCCCATTTAAGTTATATAAGGCAACTCTAGCATTAATATTCTCAAAAATTCATGTATTCTGAAAGTTTTCTTCATTCCTAACATCCATGCTTTTGCATCCTCTACTTTCTACATATCACCTTCGAATGTAAGTGCCTTTTACTTCTTAAATTCTCCGAGCATGTGCTCTTTTTATTTTCCTTTTGAGTGATGGTGATGCCTTTGGGAAACTGAATTATATGTTTTAATTGAATGTTGCACTTGCATTCTAATTCCTCCTCTTTGAGTGCTCAAAGTTTCACCTCTAGCGCAGTGTCCTCACTTACTTACCTGTTCCTCTTTCTATGTTAATTTTTTCAACTAGGGTAAAATTCCACATTGGATAGTGAAGATGACTAAGATAATAAGTTAATAATATTCCTATTTTAGAGAGGATAAAAATCGACCTATAGATTGTCCCAATCAGTTAAGTGGAAGTTAAGTTATGAATTATTTTATTATTTTATGGATCAGCCTAACCACATGTTGATTTGGTCAAAGCCCCAAGCGGTCCCTCACAAAGTTAGAAATAGAAGCGACCCCAAGTTCATTTGTACACATTTTCTGATGATATATTCTTCATATTTTTTTGGTTTTTGGTCGTATTTTTTGTTTCTGGCTCGCACAAGTACACCACGAGAGGCTCACACAATGGATTGGGATCACAGAAAATGGCACATTTCAGATCTAGGTCTATTGGGACAAATCCGTGGGTAGGAAAGGCTGAGGTAGTGGCTCTACTGGGGTAAATCCGCGAGCTAGCCTTATTAAGGCCATGACTCAGTTGCTAAAGTCATTGGATTGTAGGCTTCAGGGTAAAACTAGGGTTCTAGGGAGTTCAGACCCTAAGCCATGGGAAAATAATGCTAAGGTAGTGACTTAGAGCCCCAAAGTCGCAGGCTAAGTGTGTTAAGGCCGCGAATTAGAAAATTGCTATGCAGATCAAATTTGATTCACAGTCACTTTCTTGCACAATGTCATCACTCATATGTCACGTAGTCATAGTCGCATTAGAACATTCATTAACAGTATTCTGGATCCATATCTAGAAATGGGTAGCTGAGATCACTTGGTATTGGTAATAAATACTTTGGATTCATCTTTTTCTATTATAGATCTGTTGATCCATAGATTATATATGTTTATTTCTGTTGTATACATTTACTGAGCTCATTTTACTCTCTGTTGAAATATTTTAAAGACAATATATAGAAGAAGAAGATTTGAAATGGTTTCCCCCACTGTGGGGTTATTCCCTGGTCTTGAAACAATATCTGTGTCTCATGGTTGTGATATTTTCTTCTCAGTTGTTGCATGAATTTTTATATCTTTAGTTACAATTTATGGTTATTTATATTGCATATATTTGAATACATTGTTAATGAAAATATAATTTGGGCTAAAGTAACTAATACAACATAGAATACCATTTAAAAATTAACAAGGTATCATAATTGAGGTAAAGGAAAAGCCCAAGAGAAGACAAGAAATGAAGCCCGCATGATCCGTGAGCATATCTACAAGTTTATCAGAGAACAAATCTACAAGTCTATGAAGAAGCAGATATAAAAGCCAAGGTCGATATGTCTTACTCTACCTTCAAGGAGCATGAGAAATTGGGTGACACTTCAAACTTTGCTGCATGGAAAGTCGTATTAGAGATCATTGCTAACAACAATGATGTGTTGGAATACATTCAAGGAAAGATTTCCGAACCTTCAGAATATGCGTCCGCTTTCATCAAGAACAAATACAAGAAAGGTGAGTCCAAAGAAAAAGAAAATTTTAAATGATGGGTTACAATATCACTTACTTTATTATGTTGGGAATTTAAATAAGTCTAAAGATATGTATGACAAGATAGAAGTAATGTATGAACTTAAAAATCTAAATAAGATTATTACATTGAAAGACCAACTCAAGGAAGTGAAGATGAACAAAGGTGAGATTGTTTAGTCTTACATCATGAGGATCTCTCATCTTAAATATCAACTGCTAAGGGTTGGAGAAAATGTGCCTAACAGAGAGTTTTTTATCGTGGCTCTTAGAGGTCTCCCTCCAGTTTGGGAAACCTTCATTACTATATCAGCAAAAACAAAAGTATTCCATCATTTGATGAAATTTTTGGGAATCTGACTCATGACTAATCCAAAATGATAGCAAGAGGGAGGATTCATAAACATGAAGAAGGAGAGACAGTTGCATATATTTCCCATAACAAAAGAAAGTGATCGAAAGGAGGGCCATCTAGAATATCTTCTCATCAAAACTCAAAAGGAAGAAATGACATATCACTTTCTGACATTGAATGCTTCAACTACCACAAGAAAGGTCAATATGCTCGTGATTGTCCTGAGAAGAGAAAGAGGCCTCGATACAACAACATAAGAAACAAATATGACAAAATAATGAAAGAAAATCAAAGAAACAACCATGACAAAAAGTATGAAAGGAGAAGAAGAGATTCATCAAGAGGACGTGAAGAATATCGTCCATCTCAAAATAAGTCAAGGGCTTCCAGGTATGAAAATAATATTGTATATAAAAATGAATATGTTTTCATTTCTGCACTTACTAATTCGTCTCCACTGTATTCATGGGATATTTTTTTAGTTGAAAGTGGGGCCACTCATCACTTTTTCAGTTATAAATAAGTCCTCTCTAATCTCATAGAGAGGGAGAATAAGTAAAGGATAATTGTTGGAGATAACTCTGCTCATCCTGTAAAATGATTTGGGTCATTTAAATTTCAGTTAAAAATTGGGGAATCGATATTGTTAAATGATGTCATGTATGTTTCGGGACTTATGAAGAATTTAATTTATATATCTGCATTATAAGATAAAGGGATGATGGTTGCCTTCATCAAGGGAAAGGTACTAAATTTACCTGTTGATTCACATATGAAAGATGCATTTACATTGGGGTTGAGATCTAAGGGACTCTACAAGGTCACAGGAAGGCCACTCTTTGTATTGGCTCATAACACCAATCATCTCGGTGAATTATGGCACCATAGGCTGGCTCATCTACACTATGATGCTCTTCCGAAATTGAAGAGACTGGTATAGGTTATTCTTGCTGTACAAGCTAAGCATGAAGGAATTTTTTTTGGTTGCACAAGCGGAAAGAAAACAAGGGGACCATTCCCCTCAAGTAAGAACCAAACATTTTATATCCTCCATCTCATCCATTCAGACATATGTGGCATGATGCCTGTGCACTTTATTGGTGGAAATATCTATTACATTACCTTCATTGATGATTTCTCTAGAAATACATCAAGCATAAGGATGAAACCTTCCAAAAATTTCAGGAATTCAAAGCATTGATCGAGAATCAAACTAGGAAAAGGATCAAAGTGTTAAGATACAACAATGGAGGAGAGTACATGTCAAGAGAATTCATAGAATTCTACAAGAAGGAATGGATCAAGAAGGAAAATATTGTACCTAATACACCTAAACAAAATGGCCTAGTTGAAAGAAAGAACTGGTCGATATTGGAAGTTTCTCATGCTATGCTTCATGATCAGAAGGTACCTAAGTTTCTATGGGATGAAGCAATCAATGTTGTTGTATACGTTCAAAACCAAGTACTTCATCAAGAATTGAGGGATAAGACTCCAAAATAAATATTCATAGGTAACAAGCCAAACATTAGCCATATTCACATATTTGGATGCCTTGTATTCTTTCATGTGCCAAAGGAAAAAAAGAATAAGCTAGAAGTTATAGGTAGAAAAGGTATATTTATGGGCTACTATGAAAATTCCAAGACTTATATAATATACATCCATGTTCAAAGAAAGGTTAAAATTAATAGAGACGTAAACTTCGATGAATATGCAACGCTTTGTAAAGCAAGATATTTCCCTCCACCTCCCAAGGAAGATGATGGTGAAAAGGATATTCTATACATCCCTTCATTTCCCGAGTCAGATTATGATGATACACCCATGGAGCCTATGGATCCATTAGATCCACCTCCTAGTGATCCTCCTTCAAGGAAAATACCGCTTTGGTTTCGTGACACTTTGCAATACAGTGAAAGGAGTATTCATGTTCATCGATCATTCAGATAAAGGAAGGAACCTTGCAGGTATCAAGGTTATGTTGCAACTATGAATACCATGATACAAGACGAACCATCCTCATTTGAAAAATAAGTCAAAGAACAATATTGTAAGGATTCCATGGCTGAAGAATATGAATTGATCGTGAAAAATGATGTATGGGTTGTTGTGCCGACGTCGCATGGGAAGTCCATTGTGACTTCGAAATGGTTGTTCAAAATCAAGCATGGAATCCATGGCAGCATCGAAAATTATAAAGAGAGGTTCATAGCTCATTGTTTATCTTAGAAAAAGGAAGAATATTAGGATGATATATTCACTCTTGTGGCTCGATATACAACAAAACGCTCGATATTTTCCCTTGCTACTAGTCAAGGATGGACACTTCATTAGATGGATGTAAAGACTTCCTTCCTCCATGGTATGTTACATGAATAAGTATGTGTAACAACCACATGGATTTGAAGTGGAATATCGCACAACACATGTTTGGATGTTGAATAGAGCACTATAATAATTGAAGCAAGCTCCCCAAGATTGGTATGCTCACATTGAAAACTATCTAATGAAACTGGGTTTCACTAGAAGCAGTGTTGATCCCAACCTATATTTTAAGGTTTTTCATCATATGCCTCTGATTTTGGTTCTATATGTTAAAAAAATTATTCTTAATAGGAAGTGAGCCATTGATAATTAAATGCAAGAGGAAGCTAGCCTTTGGATTCGAGATGAAAGATCTATATATCATGCATTACTTTTTGGGCCTTGAGGTATGGAAAAGGCCTGGAAAAATATTTCTCTCACAGGGAAAGTATGTGGTAAAGATATTGGAAAGGTTTGGTATGACCAAGTGAAAAAATATGGTCACTCAAATGGAAATGAACTTCAATAAGTTGTGCGGTAAAAAAATTGGATCTGATATAGCAAATCCATCCAAGTATAGATAGTTGATTGGGGCTCTAATGTTCCTTGTGAACACTTGTTTGGATATATGCTATGCAATGAATACATTGAGTCAATTCATGACTGAGCCCCTTCATGTGTGTTGCATAACAACCAAGCATGTATTGAGATACCTACATGGATAGATCACAATTGGTTTGAGATACTCTGCTGGAGATATCCAACTTCATGGATACATTGATGCTAACTGGGAAGGAAATGTCACCGATAAAAAGAGTACAGTTGGATGTTGTTTCAGTATTGGTTCTGCTATGATAGCTTGGATGATAAGGAAGAAAAATTGGATATCATTAAGCATCGGAGAAGTAGAGTACATTGCTGCTAGCACTGCAAGCTGTGAAGTTGTGTGGTTAAGGAAGCTATTTGGTGAGCTCCTTGGTCAAGTGTTGGATACTACAGTGATATATTGTGATAACATGAGTGAAATTCGTTTGGCAGAGAATCCTATATTTCATGACAAGTCCAAGAATATTGAGATTTGAGATCACTTCATCTATGACATGGTGCAGAGGGGAGCTGTTAGAATCCAACACATTGCGACTGATGATCAGACTACATATATTCTCACCAAAGCATTACCAAATGGGAAGTTCTTGGTTTTTAGAGAACAACTTGGACTGATGGATGTAGCCCCTCTGGATAAGGGGCATCGTTGATCAAGGACACCGAGCAAGATTTTCCTACCTTTCTTGAGCTCTTGGGGTGAGGAATTGAGATAAAGGGCTCCTGGGGTTGAGGGATCTCTGGACTATATGGAACTTTCCTATTTGATACCCAGGGTTGAGAATGATTCTCCCCTATCTTCTTAGGGTCGGAGAATGTTTCTCCCCTATCTAGTCTATGTGGAGTATACCCTAGTTGGCATCATACCCACAAGCAGGGATTGTCAGGAATACCACTCCTCGTTCAACCAATTAGTTGAGAGCATACTTTGGGTGTACAACCCAAGTGTATTATGATGCATGTGTTCTACCACATGATTGATGAGAGTCATTGATGGGAAGATCGGTAGGAGACATGATTGTGTTGATATTTACTCCCCTTTTGTGATTTTGGGTTTATATTGAGCTTCTTGATGAGATTCCAGGGTCAGAAATGTGCTCCCCTCTCAGATGAGTTATCCTGTTGGTAGAGGTGGGTGGAAGCTATTGCTCCCCGATTCTTCTTCTTGTAGATTATAGAAAGTTTCAACATATGGAGTTGATCCATGATGACACCTTGATGTAAATATCTATAAGCAGATATTGCAAAGTGGAATTCTTCCTAGTTGAGAGGGAGTGTTAATTTTTTCAACTAGGGTCAAATTCCACATTGGAAAACTCATATTATTAATTTAATAAGTTAATTAGATTCCTCTTTTCGAGAGGATAAAAATTAACCTATATATTTTCCCAATCAGTTAAGCAAAATTTAAGTTATGAATTATTTTATTATTTTATGGGTTGGCCTAACCACACGTTGAGTTGGTCAAAGCCCCAAGCGATCCCTCACAAAGTTATAAATAGAAGCGACCCTAATTTCATTTTCATACAATCGCTCATGATATATTCTTCATGTTGTTTTGGTTTTTGGTCGTATTTTCTATTTCTGGCTCACAAAATTATGTCACGAGAGGCTCACGTAATGGATCAGGATCACAGATAGAGGCACATTTTAGATCTGGGTCTATTGGGCCAAAGCCTCAAGCAGGAAAGTTTGGGGTATCAAATATGATGAGGTACAACCATAGGCTATCCTTGTTGAGGCCATGACTTAGCTGCTAAAGTCACTGGCTGGTAGGCTTCAGGGCATGGCTAGGGTTCTAGGGTGTTCAGACCCTAAGCCACATGCAAAGAAAATTGAGGTAGCGGCTTAGAGCCCCATAGCCACAAGATGAGCATGTTAAGGCCACAACTCAACAAATTATTGGGATATTTTATTCACACTGAGTTGCTTGCGTAGCATCATCACTCATCTGTCACGCAATCACAATCGCATCAGAATAAACATTGATAGTATTCTGGATCTAGATCTAGAACTGGGCACCTGAGATCACTTGGTATTGGTGATACATTAGATTCATGTTTTTCTATTGTAGATCTATTGATCCATAGATCATATCTGTTTATTTCCGCTGTATACATGTATTGGGATCATTGTATTCTCTGTTGAAATATTTTGAAGACAATCTATAGAAGAATAATATTCTAAAGGGTTTCCCCCACAGTGGGGTTTTTGCTTGGACTTGGACCAATCTCTATGTCTCATGGTTGTGATATTGTATTCTCTGTCGTTGCATGCATTTTTCTATCTTTAATTACAATTTATGATTATTTATGTTGCATAGATCTGAATACATTGTTAATGAAAATCTAATTTGGGCTTAAGTAACTAATAAAACATAGAACAACATCGAAAAATTAACATTCTATACCTACCACCATTTTATTTGTTGGTGTTTTCTTCTATTTCCTGAAGGATTTTCCTTTCTCTGTGTATCACGATTCACCCTCCTCCCATATTTCCTTTCCCTCTGCCAATATGAGAGACTTGTAGGATTACTGCATTGATCTATTTTACCAGCCTCTCATTATTGACCTTAAATCTTCTCACTTCATCCCTTAGAATTGTCAATGTGTCAATCCAATCTGGGGAATGATTCCCTCCCCCATGGCCAACTAATCTCTCTTTTTAATTTTCTCTGACTCCATCAATTCCATGTTGTGATTGATCAAAACTCTACTCAACCATTCCAATCCTAATTATTGTAACTTCTTCTACTTTATGCTGGTTGTGACATTCTATCAATCACATATATTGTTAGGAATTTCAAAATAATAAATAACACAACTCAATTTCAGGATTTACCATAGATATTTTTGTCGTGGAAAAACAATCATGTTAGTGCACCAACACATTTACAAATTATATGCATCAATCATTCAATCCTTTCATCATGATAATCAATATTAACAACATATTTATGGTAATCGAAAGAAGAAAACATACTCTTGATGTATGACCATCAAAAAAATTGCATGACCATGGTCCTATTCTTAGACAACTTGCGTTAATAATGGTTTACCTAAAAAACGATGATCAATAAATTAATTTGACTTTTAATGATGGATAGTTAATTAGTCAAAATTATTTTCATCATTTTTTTCTTAAAATCATCACTTGCCCATGGAAAATCCCATCTTGTGCAATATTGAACCTATATGGATATGATATCACTCTGTAACATACCCCCTTACGCACCCAGAGTAAGAGATTCATCACTAATGGATCAAGTCCCCATTGTACAGTCATGGGAACGAGACTATGAAGCTCAAACCCATGCTCCCTTGCATTAATTCCCCTTTATATATATTATCTTTTTCTTTTCATTTTTTATTTACTTTTATATTTATTTCTCACACATAGGTAACAATGGTTATTTTTCTCTCTCTTCCACACATTAGTCTACTATGGGATCACCCAAAAGTTTTTTAGGAGGAAGGGTCAGGGCATGCTGTAATATCCCTTTTTCAGGACTGCTCATGAATCATGCATGAAAAACGCATTTCTAGCAACAAATACAATAAAAAAGTGAAATAATAACTTGGATCCCATGTATACATCTATGTAGCATGTAAATACAAGAGGATATAAAAAAGAAATGGAACTAGGTGGGTTAAACAGACCTCCCACACTAGTATAGCTGAAAATGACTAAAAACCCCAAACTGCATTTTATCGGAGTTGCTGCATCAATGGACTGCGTAGTCTAAAGAGGGTTTTAACATAAAAATATGGGAGAAAAATAGATCTACTCATATATTAGTGAATAATTCTGAAGTACAGATATCTAGTCTCCTCATACAAAATACAAGAGAACCCGGCAAGGGTTTCTTGTCAAGTACTTTGCATACATATGTGATCTTTAGAAAATTACTGAATAATAACTGAAACACTGAAGCAAAAGAGCATAGAGGGCTATAAATATATCTGATCTGATGTAGAAACCTCAAGGGCTTCCTCCCAAGAAAGGATGAACCTCTCAATCACAAGGAAACACTACAACAGAGCCACCAAACCATGCAATGATCACTGCCTCCAAAATAACGCACTCCCTAGCAGAAAAAATGATGGGAGGGTATGAGAAATGTGTGGTATGATACCACAGATCTGAAATAATCTCTGGAGCTCTCCAAACAGATCTCTCAAGTGAAGGAAATCTTCCTCCAATGAGAAACTAGCTCAGAAGTTGGGATTTCAATCCCTTCCGCTGCTGCACCTAGCAACACTACACAATCTTTGGAAAAGTTGTGTTGATGAAGATGGCTGAAGCTTGGCCTAAAAACCTGATGTGGAATGATGAATAAAAACTCTCCCAATGAGCTCCTCAAAGGAAAGAGGTGGGATTCCCGCCCGGGAACACCTAGTGCTAAACAACACTGCAGCTTTGCTAAGCAGCAAAGCAACAACAATTCTTGGCAGCCAAGAATAATAATATACAACATGATGAATAATTATGCCATCCTCTTCCTTATATAATATATGAATTTTCTTGCCCTTGTCCCCACACAAGTAGGTTACTTCTAACCCAAGTTACATCTCCCTCCAAAATTGCGTTATTCATCCTTGGATTCCTCCTCTACTAAAACTGCGTTGTTGACTTAGTCAAAGCAACTTCATATTAACCCTGTTCACACATGGAGGTGTCTTATTGTGTGAGAAAGAGTGTCTCCTTTCACACTTGGAGTGTTTTTATGCTCCTTAGGAGACTTATGGGATTTTCTACCCATTTATTCACCAGCTACAACTGCTACTAACTCTAATGTTCCATTTAGCTTGGAATCCAAAATTTTGGAACATTACAGTCCTCCCCTCCAAAATATTTGCTTGTCCTCAAGAAAATGCATAAGGAGAAAAAAATTTCTCCCCTCTTCCTCATGTGGCCTCCATCACTGCATCAAGAGAATTTGCAAATAAACTGTCATCCAATGCTTCCTCCCAAGTGTGCAAAACCAAAGTGTCTGCATCAATCAAAGGTGGAAAGTGTGAATGGAAACATGCTATCTTTCTCATGTCCTCCACCAAGTAGGGGTGATGATCATCATGGTGAATGAGTGCCTCCCTCACCCATGCTATCATCCAAATGAAGTGAGTCACTCTCCAACATGGTAACTCATGAAAAGTCTCCTCCACCTTGTGCTCCTGAAATGAAGGTGGGGTGAATGAATGTAATTGATAGGCAAGAGGGCCTATCCCATGCTGTACTCCTCTCCAATCATGATAAGTGTAGAGGACATGCTGATCTTGGGCTGAAACATGATTTCCCTCCAATGGCAAGAAAAATATTGAGCCTCCAAGGACTCTTCCTCCAAAATCATGAGTCATGCCAAACCAAACCATTCCATTCAAGATGAATGGCACATCATCACCACATGGAATCCAAATCAGAAAATGGATGAAGGTTATGTGCAATTTTGGATGATACATATGGTCTCTCTAGTGGATACAACACAGTTCTCCCAAATGCTGCTTGAGAATGTCATATGGCAAGTGTTCCTGCAACAAGTTACAAGCTGGATATGTATGTTCTCCCAACATGGGAAAGTAAACATCAATGTCTATAAGTTGTACATAGATAGAATAATAATACACTTGCCAAAATTCATGTATAGATGGGCTACTATCATCATAAACATTGGCCCTAAAGTGACCATGAAACCTAAAAATACTCTTGCTCTTTTGAGGAGCAATGCACTATGCAAACATGGTGAGAAGGTACAAATACTCAATAGAGTAATAAACAAGTACAGAAAAGAATTCTCTACCATACATAGTGAGTGGGATGAAAGTAAGATTCTCCAATAAGTCCTCCTATGAGAATCTACTCATAAAAATCTGCAAGAAGAAGGGATATCTCATGCATAAGAACATGCTCCTACGTGACAGCGCTGTAGGCCTTCGTAATAAGGCTCCATGAATTCTCCCTTTGACATCCCACATGCCAAAGCCATCCACCATCATGCTGCTATGTGAAAATATCATCTTCCGACATGGAAGTCTCTCATGATCCTCTAACACTGAAGGGTAGCCTCCTTGCACCATGAATGTGCCTTTCTTCTCTTCAGAAATATCATGAAAAGTATGGGAATAATTTTTCCCATACTCTCCCAAGTGTAACCATAGCAACAAAAAATTTTGCTGCTGCCTCATCTCTCCCTCATACAAGCTTCCCTTGAACAAAAACACATCAGCAAAACAAGGAAGAAAGATACAATAAAAACAAGTTGCCAATTGACAACCGGAGAGTGAATCATGGTCCCTCTCATGGAACCAACGCAGTGCATCTTGGGCCTGCATCAAAATAAGAAATAACAAGTGCTTTACTAGCCACTTTTTTTTCTGCCACAGTCATCTCATAAGATGAAAACATGAAGTTACAATATGGTGCCAATGGTGCACACCAAGAAACATGTGGCTTCCCCCATAGCTCATAAAAAGGATAGCCAAGGTCAATGATACAAGTAGCTACAAGTATATCATCATACAATATGGAAGAAGAAGCAACTCTTCTTGATACATCATGCTGCTCAAATAAGAAAAAGAAGTACAATGCAAAATGTGAAATTATACCTCCTCCATCTTTTACTTGAAGTCTTGAGCTGAAATGGATCAACCAGAAATTCTCCCTCACTCTCAATGAGTAGGAAGGTGGCTATGACATCCTCCTCCTCATCATCTAGGCTATGCATCTCTCCATATGCTGATATATGTCATGATGGATGCCCTCCCAAGTGAACTCCTCCACCAAATGGAAATATGCATCAAAGTGCATAGAAGAGAAGTCTTCATGTGCTGCATGTAGCAACTTCTCCTTGAGACTAGAAGATCTAGTCAAGAAGATCCTACCATAGAAATAGATGACCACACCATCAACAATGTATCTTTCATCTCCATCCAGGTCATCCAGAATCATGCATCCACCAAGATACTTGGAGTACTCTACCAAGAGCTGAGACCTCCAATAAGGATCAATCCTCCTTAGTGAAAACGTTGGTGATCTGGCATGTGAAGCTCCATTCATGCTGCTGTCTGCTACTTTGACATCCCTCATGCCAAAGTATTCCTCCAAAGTATTCACCTCTCCAGAACCCAAGAGTGGTGATATTGAAAACAAGATATCTCTTATCAACTGTGGATCTGGTGGCCTCCTGAGTGGAATGCCTCCATGAAGTGAGACATCAATGTCAAGAGTAGACTGCATAGATGATTGGAAAATCTTGCCCCTGCTTCTACAATGAAAATCAGTCTGCCTCTTCCTTTCATTGGCTCTCGAAAATAGAGAAGGGTGTATGCCTCTCATCAACTGATGCTGCCCTTCCTCTTTTCCTCCTCCTTCCAGCTGCAATGCTGCACAATCATACTGCTCACTAATTGTGCTTGGACCTCTATGTATGAGATCCTGTGGAACTTCTTACATAGATACAAGAATACCTCCTGTGGGAGCATGTGCTCCTCTTCCCTCTACATGATGCACTGGATGTGCTCTAGATGTGAGAGCACTGTTTCCCTCTTCTTCATCAATGTGTGTAGGCAACATCTCAACAAATGGATCCCTTTGTAAAAAGGTGATCCCCATGCCCTCTTGTCCAATAATATGAACTGGAAGTTTTGCTTCCAGCAATGTGTAATGCAAGACATCAAATCCTCTCATGGTTTTCTGAAATGGAGTTTCCTCCATCGCATGCAAGGGTTTTGTTTTCTCAAGTTTTCCTTGCTCATGTGTCTTAGGAAGTTTTTTACCAAACCTCTCCATCAATGTTTTTATGAATCTTGCATAAGAGAAAGTGTTGGCATTCTTTAAGGAATAAGATTAAAAAATCCACCATGCATGAGCCTTACCTCTGAAATGCAGTGCTGCAACTTTGATAGCTTCATCTATAGAAATATGGTGTAGCTGCAAATAGGAGTTTAGCTCCTTCACCCAAGCTCCAACTGAACATGTAGGTGATTCGAAAAAAGTAGATAGAAGAAATCTATCTGCATCTTGCTGCTGGCTCTTCTCCATATGGATCTTGCAAAACTCTTGGAAATCAGTATGATCTCTAAACCTCTCAGTTTGAGATTCATACTCACGCAACAAATCACTAAGAGTCATTCTCTTAGGCATTCTTCCTCCTCCCATCCATCTCAAGATAGCTTTGGGCATTTGACTGCACTGTGTATCATGGAGTGTGTTGATCAATTAATTAACATGATTCATTTCAATATTAAACCTTGAGAAGCCATGTATCAAATATTATGACAGATGGAAAAAAATTTAAGGGTTTGTTGAAGAGAAACGATGTAAGACAAGTCACGTGCCTAAAAACCGAAGCATATGCATGAAAAAGGTCCAAAAATAAAGAAAAAAGGCAAAGGTATGGTGCATACGATGCAAAAAGAAATTATTAAAAGGCTTGCCGCGTTCATAATATGCACGTGAGGGAACTCTTCGTATGGGAAATTCCGCGGGGGTCAAGAAGCGGAAACGGGAAGAGACCCGTACCCCCGCGGAATTATGGTGACGTGTCACGGGGTGCACCCAAGGTAAAGGTGATGTGGCAGAGCAAAGCGCAGGAAAGAGTGAAGTGTGGGCCCTAGAGGCCTGTATGCTATGTATTTAACCAGTCTTATGAAGAATATGTTTCAATAACCATGTGGTTTATGCGGCAGAAAGGTAAGGTAAGTTTCTAGGTGAGCCGGTACAGAGGCCCGTACTAGTATAAAACCCGGCACGCGGTGTTCACGTACTTCCAGCTGACACCCAATCCCTATATGCCGCGTGCTCCACTGTCAGTGTCCTTACAACACTCTCCCCACTTATTTCACCTCTCTGCCTTTTACCTCAGAACTTTCAGTCTTAGATAACGGTCCTCCCGTATTTTATTACAGTAAAATTTAGAGGTTTTCTAGCTATGGTATAAAATAAGTGGGAGCTAGTGCCAGGTCTACCTGGTCACTGTCAGTACCCCCGCGTCATTTTCCCAAGAAAATTTCCTACTGCACAGGTATTTCGTCCCTCATATTCCCTCTGCTTTCCTTTCGTTTTTAAAATTTTTGTATGTCAGTTATGGGAAAGGGCACACCCAAGAAAACTGAACCAGAGACTCCTCAGGTCCGTGAAACTAGAAACCCTCCCAGGTTCGAGCCTTTTATTGACCTGCAAGCTAAAATCTGTGATCCCCAATACCCTTTTCCCATCAACAGTATAAAACCCGAGCTTTTTAGGCGACATGTCAAGAATAGGGACCGATATCGAGTGGTTGTATTAGGTTTATATCATCAGATTACCCCCCCAGTCGACCCGGTGGTCGCTTTTATTTGCTGGATTAGAGATGCCTACGATGAGCGTTGAGGCTCGTTTACCTCTACTCAGGGAAATAATATTTTTTCTCTTTCTCCCGACATTATCAGGCAAGCCCTCTGCTTTCCCACCAGCGCCAACTATACCAGTTTCAGTGAAATAACTTTAACCTCCCAGTTCACTAAATTGCCATGGGAGCACCAAAGAGACTTCATTTCCTCTATAACCAGAAAATAGGCTACGTCTCTTCCTTCTGCAGAGCCTTTCTCGTTGAGTCTATTCAAAGAAGAAGTGCAGCCCATCCTTGCTCTCATTGCAGGTCTTTTAGGTGTAGGCGGTCTGGGGGAAGTTTCCAGGGCATGTGTTTATTTCTTACGGTTAATGTCTCAAACGGGGGTAGTTCTGGATATCCCTGGTTTCTTGGCTGCTAACATTCAGACCCAGTTCCAAGAGCTTTCGGAAACCGGTCACTTCCTCTTTTGTTCGATGGTCTTATACCTCTTCTTATATCAGCATGCTGATAAGTTCAAGGGTTTGGGTTTAGATAGGGTATACGATGTAAATTCTCAACCTCAACCAGTTTTTGATTGGAACTTTGCAATGCGTCAATTACCAAATGGGGTGGGTTATTCCAGGTTTCTAAATGAGTTCATGCCCATTGTCTACACTATCATCCATGAGTCACCCTCACCTAGGGTTTTTCCTGAAATGAAGAGCTGGCTACAAGCTAGTAAAACCCATAGCATCGGGGATTGGTATTTATTTGATAATTACACAGAAATTCGGGTCTATGGAGCCGAGGTTCCCCCTTACCAGCTGCCTGTGTTTCCTGCTCGATGAGTTTATGCTCTGGAGTATATTCGGCAGACTCTGAAGTCTGACCAACTCCACTTTGTCCCTACAAAGAAGGGTTTCATCCTAAAACTGCCTATCACTATTGGCTCGTTTATTATGAATTCAAGACATGCCCTTCCCATTGTTGAGAAGCTGCTACAAGGCATGAACCTAAGACAGGGGAAGACTTGGCCCTATGATCCCCAGGAGATTATCTCAAACAGAAGAAAGAGGACAAGTCCACTCCTTATGCACATGAATCAAGACCGTTTATAGAGTGGAGGGCTAACCTTGAAACTTGGCCTTTGATTTCACAGATGGAGACAAATTCATCTGCCACAGGGGAAGGAGAAGAAGTCAATAGAGGCCAAGAAGAAGAAGAAGTGGGTCCCTCAGGAGCAGGTTCTCCCCTTCACAAAAAGTAGAAAACAGTCTCAAGCGAGGAGGAAGTCATAGGGGAAGAACAGTGGCTTGAGCCGTTTACACCATATGGCCGACTTGATGGGAGCAAAGTTGGGCTCAAGGTGCTGAGAGACAGTATCACCTCCTCCGACTACTTTGAAGTCTCACAGGCCATCGGAGATTATACCTCACTAGTTGTAATTGAAAGGAGCCTAAAAAACAGAACGATCAGGGATAAGTACAAGGCCGAGATGGAAGGTTATGTGGAAAAATATCATACCAGGGTTTCAACTTCCATGAATGTGGACACAGAACACCTGGTATTGTCTATGGCTGAGGCCATCTTGGATCCTGATGCAGGTACCACTAGTTACAAGGTGCTTGAGTATGCAATTGACATGGCCAAGGTACCAGCACCCGACAAATGTAACCTGTTTCAGGTGGTGGGTGATATGTTGAAAGACAAGGTAATACGGGTCACTATTGCGCTGAGGAAATTGGAGAAAAAGCATGAACAGGTGAGGGCGACCCTGAAGAAGGAACAAGAAAATTCCCACACTCTTTCGAATCAAGTATGCGGTCTCACAGATTCGATCAAAG
This sequence comes from Pinus albicaulis, assembly GCA_034641835.2. Classification (NCBI taxonomy): domain Eukaryota; kingdom Viridiplantae; phylum Streptophyta; class Pinopsida; order Pinales; family Pinaceae; genus Pinus; species Pinus albicaulis. The sequence goes on from CM076578.1 coordinate 891,767,673, forward strand.
GAAAAGAAAATGGAGACTCAAATCCGTAGCGCTATGTGATTGAGCAATTGCAGAGAGAGGTCGCGTCTTTGAAATGCAAGGTTAGCATACCGGCATCTCACCATGTTCAGATGGCCGAATTAGCGCAGGCAGAGAAATAAAAAGCAGACCTAGCTGATTCACTAGCGAAGGAGAAAGAGGAAAAATAAAAAATGGCAGAAACAATGGCCAATCTTCAGAGCAGGCTGACGGAGCTACAAAATACCTGGGACACGCACAAATGTGTGCCAACTACAACCCTACCAAAGACTAGTTCGCTATCCGAGTAGCTGACCACAGCGAGGGTCGTAAATGATGTACCAGAAAAGCAGGCTGCTACTACGAGGCTGAGAATCACCGAGTTGGAAATATCCTTGGTTGAGAATACCAGAAAAATAGAGACATTGCAGAAGGAGATTGAACAGGAAAAGAAGGCAAGAGCCGACCAGCAGAAGACCATCAATGATCTCAACAGCCGCCTGAAAGGTAATATCACCCTTAGGGACGAAAGAAGGATAATTTGGTCAGAGATCATTTCGGCAGTAACAGAGCGGTGGGATTTCCTGAAAATCATCGAGGAAACAAAATCTTCTGTACTCTATCTCAGAAGAAAGTTTCAGGAGGGAGATCGCAACTTGTCCAGCAAAGCCCTGCACGCCAGGGGATATATTTCTTTCTTTAAAGGGTTGAAAATGGGTGAGGTGGAGCAGCATGGCATACCGAGTCTGTTCAAGGAAGCTGTCGAATGTCAGAAGATTATTGATAAGGAGTCTGCCAGCGTTGTAGCTTCAAGGGCTCTACAATAGGTGGCAGCCAACATGGATCGGTTCGATGCAATTTGGGCTGAGATCAAAATAGCTGGACTCCCATCATGCTGGGATTCTACCACTCCTTCCATGCTCTGACCCTTAACAAAATATGAAGCATGTCTCTAGGAAGAAAGGAACCGAACAGATATCCTGTCAGACAAAACCGCTCGGTTAAAAGCTGAGACAATTGTTTCATTGCTCCGCCCAGAATTCACTCTCCTTCATTTGATAAAACATAATATCCCCACCGAGGCAAGTTTCGGTGACCTCACTGAGGCCTACATCAAGGTGGAAGGATTCGCAGCGATGCCTGAATCATCATCGGACAATCAACAAAGATTCACCCAGTTTGCCAGTCAGATCGCCAGCTCGTCAGCTAATGTTCCACCACCAGTGTTAGCGACCACCTTGACCCCTTCTCATCAATGAAATACTGCCAATTCATGATTCAGCCCTAGTGGCCTTTTTACTTTTACTTAGTTAATTGCTTTTAAGTTTCAGGTGGAATTTATATTTCACCCCAACATTTTACTTTCTGCCAAGACTGTTGTTTAATATTTTGTTTCAAAATGGCCGAGTGCCTAGCTGCAAATGATGAGAGGCCTTTATTCCTCATCATAATTTTTGGTTATTTTGATAAAGACCTCTAACAAATTCCTGGCATGCGAGGAAGATATTTTTCCAAAAAATATCTTCTCGCTCATGTAATAAGGTATCTATATAACCAAGATCACAAGAGAAAAACAGGTTCCAGATTTTCAAAAGAATTTTGCTGTGAAAGAATTATTGTATGCTTTTTGTTGAAATCTTAATAGAAATGCGAAGAGCCCATTGGGTCTCAGCAAGAAGAAGTTTTACTCTAAGTGAGGATTTTGGTCTAAATGTTCTATAGTGTGTAACTTTGCCTTATGTGATATTGTTTTACTGTTCATTTTGCTGTTTCCACTTCTTTGTATCATGTTCTGGAATGCGAGTGGCTCACTAGTTTTGGTATAAATTTGTCACCACTGATACTTATACTAAGCTTGTCAAGCGCTTTAAATATGGCTCAGGCATGGTATGCTGTTTCACTTTTCACTTCACGCATTATTCCTCTATATTAAATGTTGTGAGATGTTATTCTTTCAAAGCTATTGAAATGTATGGATTATTATCATTTTAAGCCCATCTCATGTTTAGATATGGTTATGGAATTCCCTCTCATTAGTAGTTAATATCCTTTCTGTACTTTCTATGCAACAAACTTCATCCAATTTTAGATCTCTGTAAAGCATTTTAGAACCCAACCCTCCTTAAAGAAAGCTGTCTTTGAGTTGTCTGATGCATCTATATTAAAGACTCACTCCTTGCCTCTACAACATCTTGTTATTTTGCTGACTCTAAGAATACTCTGGTTCCATTTATATTACATCCCCTTGTAAAGGTTGAAGTAGTAAAGAGCCTCATACTATTAAAAGTCTTGAATTATACCTTACGCTCCTTACTGTATAAGATGTCTTAGGCATTGGTATTTTACAACTCAAGGATGTCTCTAGGATTGACAATAGAGTGCAGCTGCATGCTCACACTCACCATGTGAAAATCTATATTTAGCTCTAGAATCAACCTCCTTTGGAGATTTCATCTCCAATCTCATTTTCTTTAGCTCTCCTTGAAAGCTCTACATAGATTTTGGAAGAAGCTTTGTAAGCTTGTCCTCCTTTATTCTTTCACATACTAAAGCTTTCTGGCTTCTATCCATCTCTCCTTCCTATAATAGATGGATCTCACAGGCTGTGCCAGAGATCATGCTCTGATACCACTGTAATATCCTTTTTTCAGGACTGTTCATGAATCATGCATGAAAAACACATTTCCAGCAACAGATACAATACAACAGTGAAATAATCACATGGATCCCATGGATAAATCTATGTATCATGTAAATATAAGAGTATATAAAAAAGAAACGGAACTAGGTGGGTTAAACAGACCTCCCACACTAGTGTAGCTGAAAATGACTAAAAACTCCAAACTGCATTTTACCAGAGTTGCTGCATCAATGGAATGCACAGTCTAAAGAGGGTTTTAGCATAAAAATATGGGAGAAAAATAGATCTAATCATATATTAGTGAATAATTCTTAAGTACAAAGATATAGTCTCCTCATACAAAATACAAGAGAACTCGACAAGGGTTTCTTGTCAAGTACTCTGCATACAAATGTGATCTTCAGCAAATTACTGAATAATCACTGAAACACTGAAGCACAAGAGCATATAAGGTTGGGAAGATATCTGATCTTATGTATAACCCTCAAGGTCTTCCTCCCATGAAAGGATGAACCTCTCAATCACAAGGAAACACTGCAACGGAGCCACCAAACCATGCAATGATCACTGCCTCCAAAATAATGCACTCCCTAGTAGAAACAGTGCTGGGAGGCTATGAGAAATGTGTGGTATGATACCATAGATATGAAATAAGCTCTGGAGCTCTCCAAACATATCTCTCAAGTGAAGGAAATCTTCCTCCAATGAGAAACTAGCTCAGAATCCGGGATTTTAATCCCTTCCACTGCTGCACCCAACAACACTACACAATCTCCGGAAAAGTTGTGCTGATGAAGATGATTGAAGCTTGGCCTAAGAACCTGATGTGTAATGATGAATAAAAACTCTCCCAATGAGCTCCTTAAAGGAAAGAGGTGGGATTCCCGCCCGGGAACACCCAATGCTAAATAGCACTGCAGCTTTGCTAAGCAGCAAAGCAGCAACAATTCTTGGCAGCCAAGAATAATAATCTACAACATGATGAATAATTCTGAAATCCTCTTCCTTATATAGGATATGAGTTTTATTGACCTTGGCCCCACTAAAGTAGGTTACTTCTAACCCAAGTTACATCTCCCTCCAAAATTGCATTATTCATCCTTGGATTCCTCCTCCACTAAAACTGTGCTGTTGACTTAGTCAAAGCAGCTTCAATTTAACCCTGTTCACACATGGTGGTGTCTTATTGTGCTAGAAAGAGTGTCTCCTTTCACACTTGGAGTGTTTTTATCCTCGTTAGGAGACTTATGGGATTTTCTACCCATTTATTCATCGGCTACAACTGCTGCTAACTCTAATGTTCCATTTAGCTTGGAAGCTAAAATTTTGGAACATTAGACATGCACATCTCTCCACTCATAAAAACCATATAACATCTCTAACCTCAACCTCTGACTAAGTTAGGGTTGGTCCATTATATGAGTGTATTACTTATCTTCCTCCTGACAGACCTGTTAGCACTCCACCAGATCTTCAAAGGCTAAGAAGGAGACCAACAAAGGTAACCACATACCACTTTGACCTAGTAGTTAACCCTAATAGGCTGAAAGGGATCTCTCAATGAGATTCACAACCAAATTGACTGGATAATGATTTTTTTAGGCTAGGTATAGCAGGCTCTTGGGTTTGATTGATTTGAATTTGGTGTTGGATGGTAAATTAGGTCTAGGAAAAACTAGGCCAAGGCTCTAAAAATACAACTTGCAGAAATGTAATGGGGAAAAGTAGGCACACACTTTAGAACTTTCAAGGTATCCTGGTGAATATGTTAGATTTATGGGGTTTCAAAGCAAGCATGGGAATCATGAATTCATTTATATCATAATTAAATGAACATAACTATGATAACTTCTCCAAAACGGAGCATTGAAATCAATGAATTCTGCTTATCAAACTTAGAAATCAATCACATGAGACATGGACATGAAAATGGAAGATACACTACTTTCAAACATATGATAACAGAAGAAGAAACATTTATAAAACACATACCACATAAATCCCACCACAATAGCTGCAAAATCTATCTATTAGTTCCTGCCAAAATAGCTGAATATACTAGTGTTCCAAGCTCAACTACACAACATCCAACCCTTAAAATGGCAAAGAAAATGAAATATATACCAAGAAAAACTTCTCCCCACTTTTAGGGGTCGAATCCATGACTTGTGGAGTTGTTACCTAAAATCATCAACTAGAATCCTGATGACTAGGGAGATCAACAAACTCTCCCTTTTTTTGGTGAAACTGATTCAATTGACCCAAAAATACAAATTTTATTTGATGTATCCACCTTTAGTAACTATAATAGACATAATTAAATTTGATTTAAAAATTTACATCAGCAAAATTTCACGAAATTTATCAACCAACTGAGAAAAACTTGAAATTCTAAAGATAACAAGAAAACTGGAAAAAGTGCATTGTGAGTGTAAAAAGCATAGTGTGTCCCTGAGAAAAGCACAGTGTGACCTTAAAGTTGATTTTTGACTACCTTTCTAAATTCCAAATTAATCTCAAGTTAGCTCATTGGAAATTTGTTCCTCTCTAGTTATCAAAAATGTCATTAAGTAGTGAAATGATTGAGTTAAGCCCCTTAAAACCCACTTTTTCCAAAACTGGTCAAAAAGTGTAGCGTGTGGCTAACAAAACTGGCAGAAAAATTATTTTTTATGATTTTTTAAAACTTTTCCCCATGTAAAAATTTGAGATTTTTTATTTCCAGAAGTGAAAATGTGATGTAGAAGCTAATATCTATCCATCCCAACTAATTTTTCATCGTTTGAAGGCCTCTAGAAATAGTGTAGCATGGCCCACCCTATGATTTTTGCAATCATACTGTGCAAAAGCTAGTGAAATTTGGCCAAAATGTCAAAAATGTCGAAAAATTCTCCAAAAATTTTAAAATTGTTGTGTTAGGTCCAAATTAGGTTTTTTATGCAATTGATGATGCATAAGCTAGCAAATGGATTTTTCCCCTCTTCTTCTTGGTGATTAGGGTTTCTTTTAGCTTGTTTTGCATTTGCTTGTATTTGATATTGCAGACCTTGTTTCTAGTTTAGTAGAGGTGGGCCATGTGCCTCATCATCTTACTATCCCTGTTAGCTTTGTGAAGGAGCTTCTCCAGGTGGTCATTTACTATGCCCAACCAATACTCCCTGTATTCATATATCTCCTTAGCAATCCTCTCTTTCACAATGAGCTTGTCATCTTTCTCCTTTTGCAGTGCCTCTTTAAGACCCCTAGTTCTTGGTTATTTCCTAGTGCTCTGGGCCTCATCCTCATTGATAGCTACTCCTTTTTCTTTGACATCTTGCCTAGTAGCCTTAAATAGGTCCTTTTTCCAAGAGTATTTTCTTTTCCTTTAACTGTTTGTTCTCATGCTCAAGGAAGGAGATAACAAACTTGGACCTTGCCAAATTGTCTTGTAGCTCTTTGATTTTGACATATTTTTCTCTAATGACTAGGTTTAGGGTTTACTGTTCATCTTGGGACTCCAAGTCCACTATCTCAATGTCATGGTGAAAGGCTTCTTTCTCTTGGAAAACTGTCTCTTGCTTCTTATAATATCCATGCTTCATTGATGTAGAAGGCAAGCCCCCTTCAACAATTTGTGGAGAAAACACTTGCCTATTTCCTCTCTAATAAGTTCTGAACTCTTTATCATTTTTTCTCTTTTGAACTGCATCTCTGCGAGATCACCCAACCTCTATTTGTGTAACTAGTGCTAATGGTGTAATAGGTCTAGTAGGCTGGTTGGATGGAGATGTGAAGGCCTCTGCCTCAATAAAAGTTTCCCATGCAATGTTCAGCTGTTTGAGATGGTGAAGAACAATGATTTTGATAAGTAAGTGATGGCAAAGAAATTTGGAGCTCATATTCTTTGTGTTGTACCTTGTATGCCATCTTGTCAATTCTCCTGTACAAATAATAGGGAATGTTGAGAAGCTTCACCCTACTGAAATGCATGAGTAACTTGATGTGGTAGGCGTATAGCCTGGAGAATATTCCCTCACAAGTGAAATAATTTATTATGATTTTCATCATGGGAGGAAACCTATCAAGTAGATAACCAAAAGGGAAGAATTTCTTGATGGTATCTTCTTATGGTGCTTTGAGGTAGGGTTGATACACCTAGGCATACAATTCCTGAATTTTGAACCAGTTTTCACCTACATTAGGTATCCCTGTTGTTGCTACAATTATATCCGTTGAAATGGTGAATATCACCCCTACAATGGTGACTTGGTATTTCTGGAGGTTTGTGATGAATATTCTAGTCAAATCTGGATGGATTTGCACTCTTTGGACCATTTCACAAAACTCATAACAACCCACATGTTGGAAGTCTTTGATTGCTAGGGGTGATGACATCAAATCCATGGTTTCTGATGGCTCAAACCTTGAGATTCTCCCCCCTTTGTTGTAGGTATTTCTCTCTTCTTCCATGGTGTTTAGTTTTCTAGAAACCCTAGGGGAGAGGGGAAAGGAAAAGAGAATGGGATGATGAGGTTAGGGAGTTGGGATAGGTGTGGGAAAATTTAGGGAAGGGTGTATGGGAGTCAAGGACCTTAGGGAGGTGGAGGGGAGTTAAAATAACAATGGAAATGGGCTAGGGAATTTAACTACAGGGGTATAGTTTAGCTTCCTAGAAAAGCATAACGTAGGGGTAGGGTTTTAGGGAATAGGATTTAGGAAATGAAATTGGGATGGGAATTAGGGTCTTAGGGATTATTTTAGATGTAAAATAGTTAGGGTAAGGAGCCTATGGTTTGTAGGTTAGTAAAACAATGTACACCATAAAGCGCAGCACGTTTGAGAAAAGTGCAACGATGGAGGGATGAATTATTTCTTGACCATAATCATGAAAGAACTTATGAAAGGTGGGGTGAAATGGATATACTCACTTATTTACAACCATGTGAATACCATAGCAGAGTTGAAGAAACCATTTGCAATCAATCTTGACCTCCAATGGAAAAAACGTAGCTTCACTGGAAAAAGCAAAACGTTCTCCAGAAAAGCGCAACACCTTAAGGAAAAGTGCAGCGCTGCACCATAAATTCAATTTCTTGAAGTAAAAATTTGGTTTTTGAATTTTTCAAGTTGGGAGCTTGATGTTGAAGAGTGAGAATGAATGTCTTTTGGTCCTTTAGGGCCTTTTAAACTTGGATTGAAATCATTAAATGTTCATGGACCCACATTTTCCTTTTCAAAATTATCTTTTCATTTGCCTTTTTTTTTATTAAACCTTGAAACTTGATTATTTGAACTTTGAAATTTTGGTAGCTTTGGAACATTGAAATTATTCCTGGAACCTTGAAATTTTTTTGGTGGAACTTGAGAATTTGCAACTACTTGGAACTCTGCAGTACCTATTACAAGTTAAGAACATAAAATTACATTTTTTATTTGAAATGAAATTTATTGACAAAATTACTTTATTGCCACTCCCCCACTTGCTAGACTTTATGCATGGAATGATGATTTGATGACCTTGGAACCCTAAAGACCTAGTGGAGACTCTGTACTGAATGAAACCATGATAAATATGTCTTTAATTATGATGACAACTTTTGAATGATGGTACACTCAGCTGAGAGGTGAAATGGACCAGCAATTAGTAAAACTTTGGAAGGAGTAAAAACATACCTAGAGCTACATCCCTTGACCAAATTTTTGCAAGATGACCTATGGAATGACAAAAATTTGACTTGAGGACCCTATTAGAGCATGAAAGGAGTCCAATTGATCACTGGTGACATGATGCAAAAACTAATACTAACATGACCGAACTCTAACCTTCGACCTAGTCGGGTCAGCATACCAATCCTTTCTATCGTGCTCATTTATGTTGGCACGCTTATTGACCTCCAACTAGTTGAGGTCAGCATCACTCTTCTCTTGTTACCACCGAGGCATTGATTCCGACCTCTGACCTCTATTATACCCTTAGGACTTTTCACAATGTATTTACATGCAAGGAGCTATTGCTCAGTAATCCTATGCCCTATTAGGATTACCTACAAAAAAATAGAAATAAATAACTGATACAAGAGAAAATCCCCAACCATATGATCATACAAGAAAGAAATCATGCATTCTCTAACTCTATAGGGTTTGAAACAACACCTAGTATCCTCGTAGATTGGTGAAGGCTCTTGATTTTGATGCATAATTCTCTCGCTACAACTAGGAGATATCATTCTTCTGCCATCGATCTAAGCCTACACACAAGTAGAAACAAATAAGGACACCAAGTGATATTCAGTAGAAGATCGTCAATTCAAAGCAATAAAAAGTAACATGAAAAAACAGCTGCAAGTACAGATCTAAAAAGAAAGGAACATATATCTCTTATTAATAAAGAATCAAATGGTAGAATTATACCTTCAAGCATAATATCTCCCCTCCAAAACCTAGTAGAGTCTCCCCCTCTCTCAGAAATATGAACTCAAAAAAAAGTATGTCTCTCAATATCTAAATCAAGGTAGCAACATCTTGTTATAATTCCCACTCTCCCCTCTGCCTTTCCTCTTGGTGATATTATATAGGTTTATTCTATCCCTTAAGAGAATGTATCTAGACACCTATGGGCTTTAGAAGTTAGGAAACTTATACAATAATGTACCCCTAGCCAACTCATACACAAGAAGGTCAAGTTAATCTCCTTGGGCATGGAAAAATATAGAAAACTTTACCAAAATTATGAGCTTTTTCTCAATTATCTCAATTATGAAATAATTATTATCTCATACTTATAATATTGTAGCAAAATAATTATGAGAAATTTCTCAATTATGTAATTTCACCCTTTTAACATGGGATAAATATCACATAACTAAAAGAAAAGGTGGAAAGGGGATACATTTTATCCAACAACTAAGTTAAGTTGAACTTGGGTTTCTCTCACTATAATGGAGTGGAAAATAGGGTTATAATAAATGCCCCCTAATGCATGAGGCCATAAGAGAAACTTATGGTTGAAATGCATTACAATAAAGCTCAGAGGAAAAAATAGGAGGAAGGAGACAAAGCCAAGAATCTGGATTGAAAGACACAAAATAATAAAGTCTCATATTTACTGATAAAATGCCCGAGGCGGGAATATCTGTGCCGAGTCATAAAGAAATACTTAACATTGCTGCCAAATCATACACTATGGATCGATGACATGAAATGTTAAACATGGCCACTGAGACAAGCACAGTGGATCCATGTGACTCAATAGTTAGAGCATAGCCACCAACAAATAAAACGTGGATCTATGTCACAATATATTTAAGTAGGAATATGGACACACGAAAAAAAAAAGTGTCTCAATATAGTCCTCAAAGTACATAAATGATACATAACTCCAACGCAACATGGGAAGGATGTCATATAAGACCGGGATGTTCCTAACCCATGGTCTTAGACATAACCCCAATGGTAGGAATCTACATCATGCAAATATATAAGATGAAGTCGAGCATGGTAGAAACCACTTGATTACCAGTCAATGAGGTAAACCAGTAACAGATGCGAGGGAATCCACCAATGAGAAAAAATGGACCCTAAGGTACCTAGTACAGTCCACCAACTATGAATAAATGATCTGACATCAAACACTAATGAAATCAACCACTCAAGGGACAATGATGTAAACCCACTGTCGATCATTAGTAATCCTTCCACTAAGGTCTGCAAGCTCAAAGGTACTATTGTTTTCTAGATCAAGCTCCTGGATAATGAGATGAAGTCGATAGGAGAATATCCATCGAAGGAGGGCCTTGATGTATCCCCCATCAATTGACATAGAACAAACCACGATGATGTGATGTATGGATAAAGTCATGAAGTGATGAAGTACAATTGACACAGGGATGGATGAATAAAAAAGGTCAACAAGCTACTGCAAATGGCCGACACAAGCTAAGACTTCCCTTAAAAAAACATAGCAACATGACACAAGAGTGACTTGGCAGCATCAATAATGAGCACCATTTGATGTCATGCAACGACACAAGAGGAATCAAGGCATGCTCCATATTACTGGAAGAGTAAACATCCATAGGAGTAGACTGAATCGTATATATGGTATGAATCCTACGCAAGCTAAAACCAAACTATGAGGTAATGAAGAAAATAGGTTCCATGTTCAAGGGAGATGTTTCTAATGTTTCCATTTTGACGACTAATGGAAATAAATATTCCCTCCCTTCTCTTTTTATATGTTACCTTTTTGTAAAGTTTTCCCCTAAGCCTGAAAAAGAGATAAAATTATACAAGGGAGAACGTCCTAGCCATAGTAGAATAGGGTATTCCTTTTTCGTAACTAGTTTATCCCATTCTGGAAAAGGATTAAACTTATATTGGGTACACGACCCTTCAGGTACTTTTACGAGAGTGAAGGAGACATGTTGACTCAAAAACATTTTCTAAATTAAGAAGTTTGAAAAGAGATAAAAGGAAACTCCTCCTGGAGGAACGAGTGGTATAAGGAGTAGCAACTGGTTTCAGTAATGATGGAACTACTCATGAAAAAATGAGGAAAACAAGATGTCCAATAAGACCACTCATCACAACAGTTCCTCCAAGAAAGGGCAACACACTAAGTGAAAGTGAATTATAGGCCAAGAAGATGATGGAGATAGAAGAGAGAAACCAAGGATGAAGCTACAAAAATAGGTTGATAAAAATTCCGATCACAAGAATAAAAGTGGTGGAATCCTCCTGGGGTATAGCCAAAAATATGATGAAGAAGAGGACACGAGGCTCAAATTCTAGGTCATCGTGGGTTAGTGTTGGGCACAACCCAACTTGGTCCATTTTTGGTCAAAGACTCCGCAACTTGAGGAGTGGAGTGTGCGGTATCGTGAAGTTAAATCTACTGCGCAGTGTTTCAGGGCTTCGGGGCGGGTCGAAACCCCTCTTTTTGTAATGGGTGTCAGGTTTTAGTCTATTATTTTGTCTGCCCATGGTATGTGGACCATGGTTTTGTATGATTTAAATGATATATAAAGCAATGTAAGGCAGTGTCAAAGCCATGGTAAATGTAATAGTTGATGAGAAAAAGAACTTGAGATATATATTTTAGTCTGTTTCTGGGCATAATGGAAGGCTCCACAGCTGTTTGCGTGGAGGCCTTGACGAGTCTGCAACCTCATGTGCAGACCACCTACAGCAGTGTGTGCAGGTTACATAAGTGAATGTACTAAAAAGACTTATCATAATAAAGAAGAAGTTTTGAAGGAATATTTGTGTTTATGTGTGAATTTTCTTAGTAGTTGCATTACAAAGCTATTTGTATGCTTTATGTTGTGTTTTAATAATAAAGATGCAGTGCGCACAAGTAAAAATTGGTGAATTAAGTATAGACTGTTAAAGTATATAGATGAATAAACACGGTTCCTAATAATCATAAGGAAGAAGTTTAGCAGTATATCCACACTCTAGTGTCCTTCTAGATGCATAAACCTCGTTCTGACATCCCCTAATATTGCCTTAGGTGAGATTGTGATTTGTATAACAGGTCGTTGCTGAAAGGGTTGATAATAGAAAGTTTTGTTGTTGTGAAACTAACTTCGAACCTGGGTCAAGCCCAACTGACCCAAGAAATGGTTTTGTTGTCAGGACTGGGATATGTTTGAGGGATATGCAGATGTGGCATCTGTCAAGGAAGGAAATACAAGACTCGGTAGATCTGAAAGAGCGAGATTTCAAAGTTCAAGAAAAAAGAAATTCATGACTGTCAACTAAAGCTTGGTTGCAGAGGTATCTTTTTACAAGTCATCAAGAGATTTTCTTCGCGGCATTTGTGAATGAACTGCATGAATGGTTATCAAGTTTGACTGAGAACAAGACCTATTTAAAGAACGACGAGCCTACTATGAGGAGCCCTGAATTGGTACACCAACTCAAGGAGACTGGTAACAACATATCAAGAGTAGTTGATTTCTGGATCGACTGTATTCTAGGAGGATTTATCATTGAGTTCGAAATAAACACATCTGTATCTTACAATGAAGTTGAGCAAAGATTTTTCAAGGGTTCGCGAGGTAAGTATCTAAATTATTTGAAGTTGTATATTAAAATTATTTTATGTGAAAAGGACATACTATGAATGCAGTCGGATTAATGTTTGGAAGAAGTAAGTTTGGAGCTACGTGAAGTGGAAAGCGATATAGAGTATATCACAAGAACTTCAATGACATTGATTACAGTCCATTGTTGGGTGAATCTGAAAGCGAAGGAGAAATTAGTAACCCCGCAACATTTAGAGGTGTGTTGCAATTAGGAGTTGAGAATAATTAGGGTACCTCTGGGATTCCCCATCCCGCTACTCCCCTTACCCCCCATCCCCCTCCCCATACTTTGTCTCCCCCTCCCCCTAACCCACTTCCAAGAAATATGGCCAATGATATCAAGCTACCTATCTTTAGAGGAATCAGATCAGAGGATCCTGAGCAATTTTAGTTTGTAGTTGAAGAAATATGGAAAGAAAGACATACTAGTGACGAAGATGTGAATAACGTGCAACTTGTCACAACATTGTAGGAAAGAGAACTGACATGGTACACAAAGTATTCTACGACGAATTAGGTTGCTTCACTGGATGATACAAAGAAAGAGTTGACTACAGAATTTAAGAAGTCCAAATCTCAGTAGCAGTGTAGTACTGAACTAAAGGAGATCAAGTAACTGGAAAATGAATATGTTTGGGAGCTGGATCAAAGGTTCAAAATGTTAATGGGAAAAGTAAGATTTAGCATTCTTGAAGAACAACATAAGGAGTGGTTTATAGCTGCGCTATTGCCACATATTAGGCTACCCTTGTCACAACAGAAGATATCAACACAAGTTGAAGCTCTGGAAATTGCGATGAAGATGAAAGCTTCACTGGTCACAGATACACATGTAGGAGTACAACAGATTCAAAGCCAACTAGAAAGTTTGCATTTGGATATGCAAGATCTGAAGAAAGGTAAGGAAGTTAGGTCAGAATTTCAATCAGAAGTATGGTGCATAAAGTGTAAGGCAGAATGCCATTATAAGGAGAAATGCCCCAGAGAATACTTCGCTAGTGGAGCACCTAATCCATTGAATCCAGGAAACATAGCTACCAATTAAATAGGTAATTGAACTCGTACTTACTTTTTTGAGGTAGCAAAAAAAGCACCCGATTTTGAAAAGTGGTGATGCAGAATCATCCTTTTTTTTGGAGCATATTTTTGACACTTTAAAATTTATTATTTATGAAGTATGAACATTTGTTTTAAAATGTTAGTGATTTTCATGCTAATTTTGAAAAGTGTTAATGCAGCATCACACATTTTTTTTTAGAGTGCTGATTTTCATGCTGGTAATAAAACATACAAATAAAATAGGAAAAACATGGATAAAAAATTCAAATATAAAAAATATATAAAAATAATAAAAAAACAATAAAATGTTAAAAAATAAATAAATTATAAAAATAAAAAGTTTAAACAAAAATCAATAAATATTACCCAAAAAAAAACAAAAAAAGTCAAAAATTAAATAAAAAATGGGGAAAATTAAAAAAAAGCGCATAAATAGAAAATTTAAAAATAATTAAAATTAAAATACAAAAATTAAACATAATTAAAATATAAAAATTTAAATTAAAAAAATAAATAAATAAAAATAAAAATTTTAAAATAATAAAAAATTCAATTAAAAAAAACAAAATTTAAAATTTAGAAAGAAAATTAAAATAAAATTTTTAAAATAAAAAAATTAAAATTAAAAAACCAAAAAAAATGAAAAAAACATTTTCAAATAATTGAAAAAAATACAAATTTTTTTTTTTTTTTTTTTTTTAAATTAAACCATTTAAAATTCAAAAATGAGAGAAGAAAAAAAACAAAAATTAAAATAAAGTGAAAAAAAAAACATTTTTAAAATTAAAATTTTAAAAATTTAAAAAGTAAAGTAGAAATTAAAAATTAAAAAAATTAAAAAACTTAAAATATTCAATTTAAAAAAATGAAAAAATAAAAAAATAAGAAGATAAATTTAAAATATAAAAATTAAATTTTATTAAATTAAAAAAAATTATATATATATATATATATATATATATATATATTGTAGTAGATCTGACAAGAAAATGTATAGAAATGGCAAAACCAACCCTTGGTATGACAAAGATTGTAAAAGTGCGAGGAGAGCAATTAAGGAAGTTGTTGATGAATCTCTCAAAATTAACAAGATAAAAATCTACAAAGCCCTAACTAAAACGAAAAAAAAGGCAATATATTCGTAAAAGACAAAAGAATATCTTACACCTCTCTAAGGTGGCTCCTAAGAAATTCTGGAGGCAGATTCTAACTAGGAAAACTAAAGATAATAATAAAATACTGAGGAGGGGGTGGGGGGTGAATCAATATTCCTTTCAATTAGAGCATTAGTTAATCTTCAATTATTATCAATGTTTGTACAATGATAGCAGCAAACAAGAGGAACACAAATGCACACAGTTTTTAAGGTGGAAACCCACTCCGGGAAAAAAACCACCTAATGCTTTTCTAATAATTCTTTAATATTCAACTCCAATTGAAAATAAAGCTCCAACTTCCTAGAATCTAGAAAAGCATTCTTCTCCAGCTCCCACTAGATGGACGCTCCAACGCCCGAGATTCTTCAGTAGTCAACTGAACAGATGCCCCAACACCCAATAAACTACAACTCACCCTAGCACCACCCTACCACCCTATAGAAGAATAAAAGAAGAATGGATTCCCATACCAGGGAAAATGGTCCACTTTACAATGATATAGAATGATGTAGAAGAAGAAGACATACTAGAACATAACCCCAACTATGACACAACCACCTAATGATGATCCTAGACCTCCCAATACTACCTCTTCAACCCTTGGCAGATAGACACTAGTACATTTTTTACAATAATGTATTTACAATGACTTAGTACAATGATACATTTACAATGATTATATGCAGTGCTGCCCACTTGAAGACTTCATATGATGAACTTCTTGCTGCTGTTATGCACCTTGGTTGCTGCTCTTGTCATGCTACCCTTTGCTGCACCTTGATTTGCTTTGCTGCCATAGAAAGTCTGGTCCTTTGCAACCCTTGACAACACATGATCTAGTTTTTTCTTGCCTTCTAGGAGCTCGATATTGAATCTGGTGTATCTTTGTTATTTCAAATCCTCAATATGTGATTTTTAGTCTTGTAGTAGTCCTTTGAGTCATCTTTCCAATGCCATAGGTCTGACCCAATTTGGATTCTTCAAGAGAGAGTTTTACCCAATCTCTCACAATGCCCTAATTATGGACTGTTTGAGCAGAGTGCACTTGTATGGCATGCCACGTGTCACTGTTTCTTCATTTGGCTCTGAAATTGATAGAGAAGAAACTACAGACTATGCACTATCTGCCAATTTTTACAGAATTTCAATCCGATACTCAGAGAGAGAGTTATGATGATTTTACCAAGGTCACTTCTTTGAGATGAATTTCAGGAGCCTGCAAAAACCCTGACTTCCACAGATCATATATCAAAAAATATTATGAAACTTGTTCTAAAATGTTTACAGCAGATTCCTCAGGATTCCAGCTTCACCACATAAAAATTTCAGCTTCTGAACCTTCGTAGAGAAAAAGTTAGAGCGAAAATTCCACGATGACCTGTTTCAGATAGCGAAATCCCTTACATAAGGAGGAAATGAGGATCACAATTCTATAGAATGCTATAGTTGAGAGGGGCTTCAACAAGTGAACATGGGAGGGATTTTAGGAGATTAAAAAATATTAATTATGAATTTTCAATGACCCATGCCCCAACCCCATGGGGTTTTAGCCCACTAACTGGGGGTACAAACTTCAAACATGAATATCTCTCAAACCATGAAGAATTACATGGCGTGCCATATATCAGTAGAAACATCTCGAAAAGTAGAAACCATCAAAAGCATTATTGACCCAGAATATATTAATTTTGTAGGTCAAAATTCCCATGCAATATTGGGTTAGCCCCTGGTGCTGCTTGGGTTGACATCAATGACAACCACTGATCAACGATCTCCCCCTTTGGCATTGATGGCAAAAAAAGTACTCCCCCTGCGATCATGACACCTCTTCCTACAACATTATGTCCCCCTTTGAAATCAATGGCAAAGGGTAACTCCCCCTGAAACACAACCATCCTATAGAACTGTACACACTTCCTCTCCCCCTAACACACAACCGTCCTGCAGACTTGTAATCTACTTCCACTCCCCCTTTATATTATGAAAAAGGAAAATCTAATGAGAACTTGGGAGAATCCTAAGCTTCTGGCGAAGATATTCCAATGCTGGTGAATATTTAATATGTGATTATTTTGGTGCTGCTTGGAATCTTGAAACTTGTCGAACTGCTTGCATAACAACTGGTCGGGAGGCTGTTACATATAGAAGACTACTAATGATATATTTGTACAACCTTTGATCCACATCCTTAGATGAGTCGTCTATGCTCAATTTGCAATCTGTTACCATTGGAGTAAGGATGGGTTTGCAATATTCCATTTTAAATTTCTTGAGAATTTCCTTGATGTACTTGGCTTGACATATAAATATTCATTTCTCTTGCTGAGATATTTGAAGCCCTAAGAAGTATGTCATCTCACCAAGTAAAGACATCTTCAAATCACTTTGCACCTTTGTAGCAAACTTATTACTTAGTCGATCATCATTGCTACCAATTATTGTTCATCCTCTTTAGCTATTAGACATGCTTTAGTTGCTTCATCCAGAACATATATGTCATTTGGAGCTCGATTTGTTGTAGCCACAATTTCACCATACACGCCTTTCCTAATTTCACATTTTGTGGAGTTGAATAGTATTGTGTGTCCTTGACCACACATTTGTCCAACACTGAGCAGATTGTGATTCATGTTTTCAACCAATAGAACACTCTTGGCTAGAGCATCTTTGCTTCCGAGAGTGACAGTACCTAATCCTATAACATTTGAAGATCCATCATTTCCAAAGGACACGGTTCCATCCTTCTTCTCTTTCAGAGATACAAATTTATTTCTATCTCCAGTCATATGCGTTGAGCAACCACTATCAACATACCACACATATTTGTTCTTTTGAGCCTTGAAAGTGAGAGCACAATTATCATTCTTCTTCTTCTTCCATGTTCCTTCGTTCTGTGGCTTCGAAGATTCTTCTGGAGGATTTTCAAGTTTGCAGTCGTTGGCTGTGTGTCCAAAGTTTCGACATTTGTAACATTCAATATTATTTCTTAAATTTTCAAATCTATTGATGTTTCGATGAGCCCTGGGAGGTTCATATTTGACAGATCTCCTGGAATTGTATTTGTTCCTAGGGTATGTGCGACATTCTACAGCTTTATGACCAAATTTTCCACATGAATAACAATAGCCATAAAAAATATGTTGGTACCTGGATGGAAATTTTCGTCGAGGAATTGTCTTCCAAGGTTGTTCTTGTGAATCTTGTCTAGTGAAGTCTACATGTATGTCAGATCTCATAGGTTCATTGTATTTTGTTGTATAAGGTCTTGCTTCTTCTTCTTTGTCACCGATGTCATTTCTGTCGTTGTAAGATCATTGATTGTTGATGAGTTCTTCCAATGCCCTTGAGCTGTTGGCATAGTTTTGGATAGTTTTTCCTTTCTTCACTTCCTCACGCAGCGAGACTACTTCGGCTTCTAATTCTTCCCTTTCTTGGTTGCTTTCTTCCAACTTATTTTGAAGTGACTCTTCAATGCATTTGTGTTCTTCAACTTCAATTTTAAGACCTTGAACTTTGTTAGGACCTCACAATGTACCATTTTGACCATACATTTTGACACCACTTTACTCTTTATAGTCCATATTTAAAAGTTTACATTATCATTTCCATCCATTTTATCCAAAGTATATGAAATCCTTCTCTTTACTATGTATTTAATTTGTTTTGCATATAATTCCACATTACTTTTATATTTAATCATTAATCGAAGATAGATAGTTGCTAAGACAAGTCTAAAAGATCACAGATAATCTATGATAAGGATCGCATTGCTGAAATAGTCGAACCCGTTGCTGAAACAGTCAACAGGCACGCAAATCCTGTAGTTGAGACAGCTCGTGATTTGCGATTTTCAAAGTGTATTTTAAGAATGATGACAACAGGACGAAGACGAACAAGGGAAGCTGTTACACGAACCATTTTGAAGCTAGTATTTTTGTCCTATTGTAACAACATTCCAGGATGGAAGAACAGAAAAGACCCTGTATTAAAACAATAGATTAGATTTGGATAAAAATAGGATTTCTCTGATGTAACTGTAATAGATGTCTCCTCTTTAAAAATAGGAGACATCATCATTAGAGGGGGAGAGAGATTGCGGGAGTACATTTTCTTGAAGCAAGAAAGAGCCTCTGCTCTGTTGTAATGTATCATTTCTTGACAGATGAATAAAAGTCTATTTTGAGCGCTTCAATTTAATTTCTTTCCTCAAGGAATCTTGTGAGAAGGACAGGGCCCGCCTTCATCACAAGATTCACCCAATTTCTCCTGTGGTCTGTTACTCTTTATGTTATTCGCACCTTAATTTAACCTTGTTTGCTGAAGAATTACTTATATAGTTCTGTGTTTCTTATTAAGCACTCTGTTTTCTTTAACACTGCATTAGCTTTATACCATTCATTCTTAATAAGCTGAGAGTTACTTTATTTTCAATCATTTTTTTATCAGATGAATGTGTGATAGATTGATATCGGGAACAGGTGCTGAAGATTCCTGTTTGAAGGAATAGGGTCCTTTTCTCCGTAGGTTGATCTTATTTTTCCGCAGTGTGATTGATATTAGGAAACAGGGGCTGAAGATTCCTGTTCAAAGGAATAGGGTCCTGTTTTCCGTGGATTGATATTTTTCTACCGTGTGATTAATATCAGGCAACAGGTGCTAAAGATTCATGTTTGGAGGAATAGGGTCTTGTTCTCTGTTATGGTTGATTGATCTCCTTTTCTGCAGGGTGATTTCCTTTCATTATTTTTCCTAGGATTCTTTTAATGAAGGTCTGCAATAGAGGGATTGTTTCTGTTGTAACACAAGTAGGCTTCAGCTTTGTTAAAGTGAGGTGTGAACAGTTTTATTTGTGTGATTGATACTACAACATTTCTTTGCTTTTGGAATTGAGAATATCCAGTGCGTGATTATCTTTGGAATAAACAGACCTTCCTGGGTTGACAATTTATGTGGTGCTTGAATTGTTAAAACAATTAAAGCGACCAAAATTTTGGCGCCGTTGCCGGGGAAGGCAATTATAGATTTCAAAAGAATTGATGTTTTCTTTCTAGATGTGCAGATTGTATGAGAGGATGCGGAACCCAGAAGAAAACTAACCCTACAGGTGGCAAGGGCAAAGGAAGGGGAGGAAGAAAGACTTTTATTGACGAAATTGTATCAAAGGCTGAATCGTCATAGAGATTAAGCTCTCGAAGACCAAAACCTCAACGCTCCCCTCAATCAGACTACAAAACAGAAGAAGTTGTGAGCCCTGAAAACGTAGAGGAACCAGTAATAGATATTAAAGAACCAGTAGCCAGTGCTGAAGAATCAGAAGAGAGTGCTAAGGAATCAGAAGAGAACGTTGAGGAATTAACAGAAGATATTGGACGACCAGTGGAAAACATTGAGGAGCCAGTAGAAGATTTTGAGGATCGAGCAAGTGCAGTAGGAGATCAACCAATGGAAGGAAACAATGAAGAATTATTTGGTGGAGGACGAGTAGATCCTGAAGGAGAAGGAAAGGATGAAAATTCTCTCTCTACCTTGGGATTTCCTATCAGTGATCTCCCTAGAGGAACAACCCCTATGAAGAATATTCCATTGTCAGCTTTACCCAACTTCCATGGTTTATCCTCTGAAGATCCGGATGAATTTATTTTTGAATTTGATATATTATGCAGAAGTTATGATTATGTTAATAATGCTCAGAAGTTGAAACTGTTTCCAGCAACATTAAAGGGAAATGCGTTAAGATGGTTCATGAGCCTTGGAAGCCAGGTAATCACAACATGGGAACAGATGAAACGGAAATTTCTGCTTAAATATCAAGATTATTGTTGGACAAGAGAAAAGAGGGAGGAATTATTCAACATGGCACAAAAGGCAGACGAGAATTTAGAGGACTATGTGGAAAGACTGCAGTATAATCTACAGAGATCTGATCATCCGAATGTATGTAAAGAAATTCGTAAAACAATATTACTTAGAGGATTAAGGGACGATTGTTTAGACATGCTAAACATGTTTGGTAAAGGAGATATATCTAAAGAATCATATGATGAGATTTTTAAACTCTGTAAAAGATGTTCAAGAGGAGTTGCAAGGAACAGAGAAAGTAACAGAGATCCCACTTATTCAAGAGTTCAGAAATCAGCCAGTGGGGGAGCAGCAAGAGCTGAAATAGGTAATTTACTTGAAGAATTTAAAACTGAAATCTTAAGTTATTTTGCTTCAAAAATTGACACCTTGCAGGTTAAAAAGAAGCAGGCTGAAGCAGAAGCAGCTCTGGTTGTCTTTTGCCCTAAATGCAGAGATAAACATCCACTAAGGGAATTCCCATTGGACAAGATACCAATCTGCACCCTTTGTGAGAAAGATCATGAAACATAACAATGTCCCTCTCTACCGGGAACAAAGGCAGCACTACAGCCAACAGAAGAAGAATCTGAAGCAGTTTATCTACTAACACAAAGAAGACAATGGCAACCAAGAGGACAAGGTATGAATTATAGCATGCCATTTACATCTTCTAATTGTTGGAATAATTATCCTTCTTTCAGTCAGACAAATTACCCTCCCTTTAACCAAATGCAATACCCACCCTTTAATCAGATGAACTACCCACCCATGCAACAAACAAACCCTCCCTTTGTTGATCCTGCAATGTGGACTCCTTGGCCCCCACAACAACCATCTTCTTTTAATCCATGGAATTCAAATTGGAGAAGCCAACAACTCCCATGTCCAAATCAATTTCCTCAATTTCAGCAACCACTGCCTCTACCATCAGGAGCTCCACCAAATAATCAAATGATACCCCAACTACCTGTACAACCAAATCCTAACCCCAATAATAAAGCTGTGCAAGTTATTGACATTAAAAACCAGCCTACACTTCATGTTTTCCCTGCACAATGCAATGACATCCATTTAAGATCCGGGAAAATAGTTGAACCTATTATTGATGATGTTACTTCTTTGGATTCTGAAAAAGAAGAAACTGAGAAATACAATTCACACAAAGAAGCACAACCACCCTCTAACAAGGATGCTAAAATAATAGAGCCACAATTCCCCGAGCGTTTAGTTTTAACTAAAACGCCTGAAACAACTGCTTTTAATCTTTTAGGGGAATTGCAAAACTTGTATGTTAAAATTCCACTTTTACAGGCATTAAGAGATGTACCAATTTGTGCCAGAACCATGAGGGACATTTGTGTTAAGAAACCTGGTAGGAAGACTAAAGACCCCCTTACAGTTCATGTTATGGGTGATCTATCTGCATTAATGTCTGGAAAAACCCCTCCTGTGAAATATGGTGACCCCGGCCATCCTACTGTGACAGTTCAAATTGGTAAAACAATAATTCCTCAATTTCTAGTAGATTTAAGTGCTACAATAAAAATTATGACTCTCGAAACTTCACAGTTGTTACAGCTGAATAACACAATTAGAGATACACCAACCATCCTAGAGTTAGCTGACCGTTCTACAATTAAACTAGAAGGAATTGTTGAAGATATAGTTATCTCGGTTGAATCCTGGAATTACCTAGCTGATTTTGTGGTATTACAAACTAAAACAAAGCTGGGGGGACACCCTTTAATTCTAGGAAGGCCATGGCTAGCCACAGCTGATGCCTTTATCAGCTGCAGATCCGGTTCAATGACAATTTCTAATGGTTATGAAACTAAATAGCTTACTCTTTATCCTCATGCTACACCCATAATTAATAATGAAAATTATGTGTGGATGGATTATGATGATAATGCTATTCAGCCTATTTTAACTATCGGACAAGCCTTAACTCTTAAAGACAACACAGAGGATGAAATAATTAATAATTTTTTTTGCAAACCTTCCTCTGTAATTGCTGAAACACACAATCAATTAACTGCACTTTTCGAAACAGATACCCAGGAAAAGATTGAATCTGAAGATTTATCTCAGACATTAACCACCATCTCCTCTAAAAGCATAATAGTGGAAATCGAACCTGGAAAAGCATTAAATATAAATCCTGATCTAACAGTTGCTGAAACACAACAGTTAATGAAGTTATTACTTGAAGATAAGGAAGCATTCGCATGGGATTACACGGATATGAAGGGAATCTCTCCTGAATTATGTACTCACCGAATTTATATTAAAGAAGGTTGCTGACCAGTCTGTCAACCCCAAAGACGAATGAAACCTAATTTAAGAGAAATTGTTAAAGAAGAACTTCAGAAATTGCTTAATTCAGGATTTATATACCCCATATCTGACAGTGAATGGGTTTCCCCATTGGTAATAGTCCCTAAGAAAAACGGGAAATGGAGAGTGTGTGTTGATTACAGAGCCTTAAACAAAGCTACTCAAAAGGACCACTTTCCTTTACCATTCATTGTTCAAGTGTTGGATAGTCTGTCAGGAAAGAAATTCTTTTCCTTTTAGATGGATTCAGCGGGTATAACAAAGTTAAAATTGCACCCCAAGACCAAGACAAGACCACTTTTACTAGTCCTTGGGGAACTTTTGCCTATAAAGTTCTTCCATTCAGACTATGTAATGCACCAGAAAATTTTCAGAGGGCTGTTATAGGAATATTTTCTGATATGCTGAATGACTCTATGGAAATATTAATGGATGATTTTACTCCTTATGGTGTGTCTTTTGAAGATGCATTACAAAATCTTGAGAAAGTACTTAAACGTTGTTGTTGAGGAGGTAAATCCCCTCTGCGGACAGAGGCGATCCCTACTAGCCCAGAACGGGACTAGCAACAATCATCAAATGCTACAGCGCAAGTTCCTAATTGTGAATAAACAGACCAACGATGGAGGCCTACCTGGAGTCCAGTGCTATGATTCTTAAAAGAGACAGTGTTCCCGTTCCTCAGCCTCGGCAGATCACGATCCCCACGATCTCCGTGAATGGACACCTGCACATGTAAGAAAAAACACGAATACAAGCATAAAATCCAGAATAGACAACTATATATCAGTCAGAAAGGATATAACTCATCATTATCATAAGTGAAAAACAGAGTGGAACCATAACTAGTAGTCATTCATTAATAAGCAATCGAAAGAGAGTACAACCAATGTTCTGACGCTGAGGTCTCCTTCGGAGGGGTCTCCAGTCGTACACGTCTCGCAAAGCATGCCAGGGATGGGACAAGCCTCTCTTAGAGTCTCTCGACGATAGTCTCCTTGCTCGAGTTTGGCCTTAAGGGAAAAATGAGGGCTCTTGCAGCATGAAGGCTCTTGGGAATTTGAGAACTTGGAGATTCAAGGCTTAAGCACTTCAAGACTAGCTTGCAATGGAAATGAGCTAGCTTTTATAGATGGAGGAAGGGGAGTTGGGATCCCTATAATTGTGGGATTGGCCCTATCTTCAAGGAAGCTTCCATGAGAGGTGGCAAACCACTTCCCTTTCATGGAACTCCCGGAGCCAAACCTCCCAACTCAAGATAGATAGAAATTTCTGAGTCTGTTGAAACGAAACTTCCACCATTCTTATTTAAAAAAACACCCCTTAATTTGGCTGGCGCGACTGCGACTCTGGGACAGAGCGCCAGTTGGCGCGGCCTCTTTGTAGGATTTTCCTCATTGGCGCGAGTGCTGAACTGGATACCCGCGCCAGTGCAAAAAGGGATGTTTTTATGGTTTTCTGCAAGGAGATGTCTTTAGGGCAATTGAAGCTCATGTTTAGAGGAATGCAATGATAATGGTTTCAAGGCATGACATTGCTCACAGGTCACAAAATGGGCCCTCCAATGTGCGGGACGGGAAAAGGTAGGGACGGTGACAAATTACTATGTAACAGATGCCCCCTAAAGCATGAGGCTCTCGAGAGAGAGAGGGGGGTGAAATGCTTTACGAGAACGTGTCCAACTGAAACTCCACCGTCGGAAAACCTGCGTGGAGAAATACAACTGATATCTCAAGTACATGATGTATATGCGGTATGGGCGCAGCCATCTGAAACAGAGTATACTATAATCCAGATCCAAGGTATGGGCACAACCATCTAGTGAGGATCAAAAAATAGACTCAGGTATGGTCACAGCCATCTAGTGAATAAGTCATGTAAATAATAATCCACAAAATCGCAGCCTAGATTACAACAGACACAATCCAGGGTCTTGTGCTCCATCTCGACCCGAACAAAGTACAAGTTCAAGCATGCAAATATGTGAGTTGAAGTCGAACATGCAAGAACATCGCCTGATTACCAGCCAATGATAAAAGATGTTAACAGACGCGAGAGGAACCACCAATAGTGACAATGGCCATCAAGGTACTATAGGTACAATCTACGGTGTGTGAATCAATGAGCTGGTGTCGAACACCCATAGAATCACTCAATCGGAGGCCAATGATGAAAACCTCACGTCGAATGCGACGAACCTGCCATTGAGGCATGCAGGCTCCAAGGTACCATGAAAGAGTCTCTAGACCATCTTCTTGGATAATGAGCTGAAGTTGACAGAAAGTGACCTTGCTCGAAGGTGGGCCATAATGTTTCCCACATCATCGACACGAGACAGAGGAACATAATGTTTTTGTGAATCAGGATCATATGAGAATCAGAGGAAGGTTGATACTTGCAGAGGTCAACTTCTCTTGAACATGTAAACGACACGGCAGTGGACTTGGCAGTATACACATCAACGGATCAGAGGTCATGGTGATGAGGCAATGAGCAGATGAGAGGTCAAAAGGGATTATCCAAACCCATGGAGGCAAAGTGAAGAACGAGATGAGATGTTCCCAACCCGAAACGAATGCAGATAAGTGCCATGTTCAAGAGCGACATACTGCCGACACGACAATGATACTGGTTCCATTTTCCCCCACCATTTCTGGCGAGTACCCTAATTATTTTTGATAACAAGCTTGAAGGGGATAACATATGCTTGTAATATAAGTCTTCCCTTCAGGCGAATCCATCCTAGTACATTTAACGAGCCCTAGGAAGGAGTGACTCGAATAACGTCATTTTGACTGAATCCGATGTCATTAGGGTTTAACGAGTCTGACAAAGGAAGAACTCAGCGTATTTTCATATTTAGAGAGTTTGAAAAGACAACAAAAAGTAAACTCCAGCGGTCCCTTTTCGTAGATAGTTCCCCGGACCCGAAAAGGTAGAAAATAATGTCTGAGAAAACCTCGTAGTCGCAATAGGCTAGGGTATTCCTTTTTCGTAAATAATCTATCCCAGCCTGAAAAAGGGGTAAACGTATACTGGGTAGATGTTGTTTCGTAGCCACTTTAACGAGATCGAAACGACAAGGGCCTCGGCAATATTTTCATGTTTAGAGAGTCAGAAAAGAGCTGAAAGATGACTCCTCCTGGAGGAACGAGTGGTATAAAGGGTAGCAACTGGTTCTAGTAATGGTGGAACTGCTCTAGAATGAGTAAAGGTCAAGAGGCTGGCTAACAAGACCACTCATCACAGCAGTTCCTCAGGAACGGGTAAAACAACCAAGTGAAAGCATATGATCGGCCCAACATATAATGACAATGGAGTGAGAAAACCAAGGCTCATCTGGCAAAGACAGGTTGATAAAATGACAATCACAAGAGGTAAAATGGGGATCGTTTTATTTTTACACAAGCTTGAAATAAGGAAACTCTGCTTGAAGTTGGTTTCATTTTTACACAAGCTTGAAACAAAGATAAACTATGCTTGAAACCGGTTTCATTTTTACACAAGTTTGAAACGGAAACAAACTATGCTTGAAAAAATTAAGCATGCCCCCAGCATGGTGACTCAATTCGAGGTACATGCCCCCCAAGCTTCAGTCCATATGAAAGGCAGATGGAGTGAAGGTTCAAGTTACGAGATCAAGAGAAAGACTCGACTGGGATTTTACGAGATCTAAACAAAGACTCGAATTGAACAGGAACGTGTTTCATTGTTTTAACGAAGTTGACACATTAAAAGAACTATCCTCAGATAACCTTGTTTCATTTTTTAAGGAGCTTGACACAAGAAAAAGAACTCTGCTCCGACAACCTTGTTTCATTTTTTAAGGAGCTTGACACAAGAAAACGAACTGTGCTCCGAGAACCTGGTTTCATTTTTTAAGGAGCTTGACACAGGAAGATGAACTATGCTCCGACAACCTTGTTTCATTTTTTAGGCAGCTTGACACAAGACAAGGAGCTCTGCTCTGACCAGCTTGTTTCATTTTTTAAGGAGCTTGACATAGGAAAAGAACCATGCTCCGACCGACCTCATCATAATGAACAAGAAGTCATCGCTTCCAAGATTTCCACTCCCGACGGAAGGAAAACATCCTGGAAGTCAGGACCCAATGCCCCCAGCACCTGATGCACGACGGCATCATCACTAAGTACAGGCACGGGGTAGGTAGCCACATAGTTGACCTGCGGTGGGGTAGATACAATGGGTGGATAAAAACTAGGAAGGGATGATGGCAGGCCAGTTGCCATATCAGGACTAAAGAACGAAAGCTGATCAATGGTCACGATCCATCCTTCATGCGGAAAACAAACCACACGAAAAAGGGAGGAGACAAGAGCTCCCATGGCATAGGTGTAATCGCGCCCCAAGATCATATTGAAATCCAAAGGGAGTGGAACAACCATCACGTCCATATGGACGGTTTTACCTCCCAAAGTAACAGGGAACCTTGGAAGGATCCCTAACGGTTGACTCGTTCTTCTGTTAAATGCCAACAGATTCTGCGTAACAGGCACAAGCGGCGGCGAATCGAAAGCTTTCCAGGTAGTCGAGGATAGCACACTAAAAGATGCGCCTTCGTCTATAATGGTGCTGGGTACGAACAGACCAAAAGCCTATACTGTGATCTCGAAAGGCACATAAGATGGAAGGCGGTATCCTGAAAATTGATTCCAATCAAAGGAAGTGACCAAACTACTCGGAGGGGCTACCATCGAACTGAGATGGTCTTCCCCTGGTGTTACAGAAGGAGAAGGAGCATCCTCCACAACCTCCATCTCGAAGGCGGGAGGGATATCCTCCGGAGCCTCCATCACAGGAAGTGGAGGAGCAACTTCTTTAGGTATCGGGACAGGAGAATATTTCTCCAAGTCCGAAAAATATGAAGAAACAAGAAGAACCTGAGGGATGTAGATCCACTCTCGACAGAAAAGACCTGGTGCACCGCGGACGGGGCCAGTTCAACCGATCCTACGACCAATGGTTGGTCAGGGACGGATTCGTGAATTCAAATTTCTGAGGGAGTGGGAAGGACAAAAGATGACTCTTGACAAATCGTAGGATCAGCAGGTGGAGGAATCAAAGAAAGATGTTTGTAACTAGTCGGGAGGCATGGTGTAGAAATAGCTGAGTTGTCCAAAACTCGCTTGGCTTCATCCATATATGGACAAAGGTGAATGGCATGGTGCCCTTCACACAACTTACAGGGATTGGTGATCTTACCCTGCTTCTTAGGAGCCTTACCAGCACCAGTTGAAGACGTGCCCCCAACTTGACTCCCGGAAGCCAAAGGCAATGACAGACGACCAATGGACCATTCTTCAAGCACCTTGGGAATGCCAGGGCAGTCTCGAAGAAGATGGTCTCCCATGCACAACATGCAAGGGAACTTGACTTTCCGTGGAGGGTTGGAGGGTTTATCAAGAAGAGATATTTCAGAAACAGTGGCGGCACTTTTAGCCTCTCGCTTATCAGACTTCTTCTTCTTTGTCTTCTTATTCTTCTTCTTAACCACCTGGTTACTTGAATCCAGACTTTCACTAGGCAAAGTAGAAGAGGAGGACGCAGAAACAGGCGAAGAAGGGGAGAGGTCCACCTTGGAATCAACATGATGTTGTTCAGGTGGAGGAACTTATTGAACAGTAGCCGGGACATTCGAGACCATAGAGGTTGAAAACAACCAAACAGGCAACCCAACAGTCAACCCAGGAAGGGACAACGTTGCCATATAAGGAGCACCAACATTTCCAAAAGGAGGAAAAGGAACAGGATTCCCTTCGGAGGGGATTCCTTGGTTGGTGAACTCCGGAAAAGTTTCCATTGGAAACAAACTTGAGAACAACACCCTAAGGAAACTAACTTTAACCAGGAATATTTCGTGGGCAGTTAATTTTTTATGACATTGAAACAAAACTCTACCGTTTCATATTTTAAGAGTCAAGAAACATGCAAAAGGTGATTCTATCACTTTCAGATTGGAAACAAGCATGAAAGGACAAGTGCTTGATGATCCTTTCAAATTTAAAGAGTCAGAAAAGATCAAATGACTACTCTGGAATTCTAGGCAAAGGGTGTACCAAATAACCGTGAACTGCAATATACACCTTGGTTTCAAAATGAAAGAGAAATCAACCAAGGACTTAACGTACGTGCAGGAAATCTCCCTGAATGCTGTGTCCGGTGTATCATGGGTATAGGGCGGCAGACTCGGCTTCCTACGGATAAAGGATAGAAACCTAGTGGGGTCTCCCTTTATATACGCGACGGTACGAGGAGCACAAGTCCGTACTAGTACTGTCTAAAGCCAAGAGGCGAACGAAAACTACTAGGTTTAACGACGCTGGAACACGTCTCTAACCTAGACCTCTAAATGTTGCATTAATGTTTCAATGCTTCCTTAGGTTAATTGAATAAATTTAATGTTGATCTTCAATTACGTTTCGGTTTCAAGGCCCTAGCGAGTGTTATATGACAATCTCCTATATGCAGCTATATGAGAAAATAAATCTTTTCAATTCGATGAATGCTATCTAGTTAAGGGAAGAGCTTCAAACAATGATGCAACAAACAACAACACTGAAAACGAAACTTTTCCAAACTAGATGACTTTCACTATCCAAAAGTATTTTAAAACATTCAACGATGCGAATTATGCAATGTAATCTATGCAAAATTCTTTTTTTTTTCTTTTCCGAAAACTATGCAATTGTAATCCATGCACAATTTCCTTTTTCTTTTCAAATGATAAGAATGCACTCAATGCATTTTTCGATGAAATGAGAATCTACTTAATGCATTCTTTCGATGAAAGAGAATGCACTCAAAGCGATTTTTAGCTTTCAATCATTAAACAATGTGATCTAAGTTCAATAATAAATCTCGAAATACTTTTCAATGCAATGTGATCTAATGCATTTTAACAAAAAGAACACTTTGAGACAAAAAATAAATAAACACAAATATTCTTAATGAAGGATGAATGCAAAAGAGATGTAAACAAACACTAAGAATGCAATCGTTGTTTCAAACACATTGTCACGAAATCCCCCAAAAGGCGACAAGACATATGAGGTCAAACACAAAGAGGACTTCCAAAGCAAGAGATCAAAACAAGGCATTCATTCCCTTTTACATCAAGAAATCATAGCAAGAAGACATCCCAAACAATGAGCAATGTAATCTATGCTCATACGAGGAAAAGATCGGAAGGGAAAGACACACTGGTGAAGGATTTAGGGAAAAAATCTCAATTTTCACACACCTTGAAATTGGCTCGACTTGTACATTGACAACTAGCGCCAACTGGCGCAACTTGTACATTGAAAACTAGCGCCAATGGCCAATTGGCGCGGGTTGCTAACTGACAACAAGCGCCAATGCCTGAAAATGAAAAAACAAAGAAATTCTCCCAACCAAGACCAGACTCACCACTTCGAGCAGAATCTCCAAGACTCAAAGGAACCATGTAATCTAGGCTCAAAGCGAGGCAAAGCTAAACACAAAGATCAAGCTCAGAAAGCTCAAAACAGAGAAAACCCCAGCAGTCCCCAGCACTGGCGCGACTGTCAGGCTGAAACTAGCGCCATATCAAGATTGGCATGGGTAATAAATGGACAACTGGTGCCAATTGGCGCGACTGTCATGCTAAAAAGCGCACCAATCAAGTTTTCTATGCCAAAATAAAAAATAAGCAATCTAAGATCAGACCGGTGATGTTCAAGCTATCAAAGACCCAAATTCATGGAAAGAACCAGCCCAGAGAGCTGACCAAGCAAGAAAGGCCAAGAAATTGACCGAAAAGAGAAGACAATACTCCAAGTTGTTCAGTCTGTAAACTAAACCAGAGATTGATTGAAGCAGCGTTGATCTACTCCGCTAATGCAGAGCAAAAGCGTTTCGAAGGCTATCTGACTGTACTTCAGGCTCCGTCTATAGCTTACAAATCAAACAACAAGCTGAGTCCCCAGCGGAGTCGCCAAATTGTTGAGGAGGTAAATCTCCTCTGCAGACAGAGGCGATCCCTACTAGCCCAGAATGGGTCTAACAACAATCATCAAATGCTACAGCGCAAGTTCCTAATTGCAAATAAACAGACCAACGATGGAGGCCTACCTGGAGTCCAGTGCTATGATTTGTAAAAGAGACAACGTTCCCGTTCCTAAGCCTCGACAGATCACAATCCCCACGATCTCTGTGAATGGACACCTGCACATGCAAGAAACAATACGAATACAAGCATAGAATCCAGAATATGCAACTATATATCAGTCAGAAAGGATATAACTCATCATTATCATAAGTGAAAAACAGAGTGGAACCATAACCAGTAGTCATTCATTAATAAGCAATCGAAAGAGAGTACAACCAATGTTCTGACACTGAGGTCTCCTTCGGAGGGGTCTCCAGTCGTACATGTCTCACAAAGCCTGCCAGGGATGGGACAAGCCTCTCTTAGAGTCTCTCGACGATAGTCTCCTTGCTCGAGTTTGGCCTTAAGGGAAAAATGAGGGCTCTTGAAGCATGAAGGCTCTTGGGAATTTGAGAAGTTGGAGATTCAAGGCTTAAGCACTTCAAGAATAACTTGCAATGGAAATGAGCTAGATTTTATAGATGGAGGAAGGGGAGTTGGGATCCCTATAATTGTGGGATTGGCCCTATCTTCAAGGAAGCTTCCATGAGAGGTGGCAAACCACTTCGCTTTCATGGAACTCCCGAAGCCAAACCTCCCAACTCAAGATAGATAGCAATTTCTGAGTCTATTGAAACGAAACTTCTGCCATTCTTATTTAAAAAACACTCCTTAAATTGGCTGGCGCGACTGCAACTCTGGGACAGAGCGCCAGTTGGCGCGGCCTCTTTGTAGGATTTTCCTCATTGGCGCAAGTGCTGAAATGGATACCCGCGCCAGTGCAAAAAGGGATATTTTTATGGTTTTCTGCAAGGAGATTTCTTTAGGGAAATTGAAGCTCATGTTTAGAGGAATGCAATGATAATGGTTTCAAGGCATGACATTGCTCACAGGTCACAAAATGGGCCCTCCAATGTGCAGGACAGTAAAAGGTAGGGACGGTGACAAATTACTGTGTAACAGTTGTATACAAGCTCACCTATCCCTAAGTACTGAAAAGTGTCATATGATGATGAGTGAAGGAGTAGTGCTTGGAAATTTTATTTCATCTCAAGTTATTCAGGTAGACCCATCCAAAATACAGGTCATTCAGAATCTTCCTATTCCTAAAACACAAACTGATGTGAGAAGTTTTCTAAGACATGCTGGATATTACAGGAGATTTATTAAAAACTTTTCTAAGATAGCTTCTCCTTTATTTGCGTTGCTCATGAAAAATGCTGAATTTAAGTGGACTAATCTTTTTTAGAAAGCCTTTGTAGAACTCAAGCATCAGTTATCTATTGCTCCTATTTTGAGAGGACCTGATTGGGCACTCCCCTTTCATATATCTTCTGATGCTTCAGACACTGCAATTGGAGCTGTCTTGGGACAAGAAGAAAACCATATTCCTTACGCTATCTATTTTATCAGTAAGAACATGACCCCTGTTGAGCTTAATTATACAGTTACCGAAAAGGAATTTCTTGCAGTAATTTATGCCATTAATAAATTTCGACATTAGATCACTGGTTATCCTACTTTTTTCCACACTGATCACTCGGCTATTAAGTATTTAATGAACAAATCTGTCACAAATGCTCGAGTTACCAGATGGTTATTGTTATTGTAGGAGTTTGATATTACAATTGTAGATCGGCCAGGTAAAGAAAATGTTGTGGCTGATTTCCTTTCACGATTAAAAACTGATAATAATATTCCAGTAGATGATTCCTTTCCTGATGAGTATTTATTTGCATTATCTGCTCACTCTCCTTGGTATGCAGACATTGCCAATTATTTGGTTGCAGGAAAGTTACCATCACACCTGTCACATAGGGAAAAGAGAAGAATTGTTCAACAAAGTGCCAGATATAGCTGGATAAGTGGGTGTCTTTTCTACAAAGGGCTTGATCAGGAAATCTGAAGATGCATCAAAGACGATGAGGTGTACGACATACTAAAAGCTTGTCATGATGGCCCTTGCGGATGGAATTTTGCTGATAAAAGAACAACACACAAAATTTTGAGGATGGGTTACTATTGGCCCTTATTGTTTAAAGACGCAAAGAAATATGTGTGGGCTTGTGACAGCTGTCAACGAATGGGTCAACCCAATCATAGAGATCAAATTCCATTAAACCCCCAGGTAGTACTCGAACCATTTGAAAGATGGGCCTTAGATTTCATAGGACCCATTAATCCTCCATCCAATCAAAGAACTTATATATTAGTTTCTATAGATTATATGACTAAATGGGTGGAGGCCAAAGCACTTATTAGAGCCAATGAAGAAGTTGTCCTAGCTTTCTTATTTTAGGAGATCTTTGTTAGATTTGGAACTCCTAGAGAGCTGGTTACAGATGGAGGACCTCCCTTCAACTCTCATGGTTTTAAATCTACCCTTCAAAAATATCATATTCATCATAGAATGACTACACCATACCACCCCCAAGCCAATGGGCAGGTGGAAAGCACAAATAAAGTAATAGAAGCCATTCTAACTAAAACAGTGAAGGATAACCAGAAGGATTGGTCTCAAAGGCTCCCTGAAGCACTATGGGCTTATAGAACTACCTGGAGAAATACTACAGGATTTTCTCCCAATGAATTGGTTTATGGTAAAAGTGTTGTTTTTCCTGTGGAATTTGAAATCAAAACTTTAAGAACTGCTTTAGCTATTAACCTTGATTTCACTGATGTGCAGACAGCTAGGTTGCAGCAGCTTCTTGAATTGGATGAAAAGAGATTAGATGCCATTCACCAGACAACCATGATTCAACAACAAAGAATGAAGTGGCATGATATAATTATCAAGCACAAGTAGTTCCAAAAAGGTAATTGGGCCTTATTGTATGACTCTCGGTTTGAAAACTTTCAAGGTAAGTTACGTACAAGATGGCTTGGACCGTATGAAGTAGATGTTGTTTTTCCCAATGGAACAGTAAGAATTTTAACAATTGATGATTCTAAAACACCTCTACTAGTAAATGGTCATAGGCTTCGCTTGTACCAGTGCCCTGTTTCTAAAGAAGATTTTAAGGCTGCTTGCATGACTGATACACATTATCTTTTTCTAGGGGAGTCCTCTGCTCCTCACAACATTTAATTTTATGCACTATATTTCTAGTATTAGATTAGATTTAAAACTAATAATCCCTGTCAAGGGTTGGCATGTTACAATTGTATTTTGCAGATTAAGGAGGAACTTACCAAGGAGGAAAATTTCATGAAGATCTAAGCTTCAATTAGAGAAGCTTTGTCTCCCTTATCTTAATTAATTTCCTCATCTCCCAGCAATTCTTTGTCACTTCTCCCTTTACCCCTTCTTTCCCTTTTTCATATCATTTTCCCTATTCTACCCACTACTGAAATACCATTCTTCAGCCAAAATTTTCCCTGTTCCCTACTGCTGAAATATCATCCTTTAGCAAGTACTTCCCCAATTTTCCTAGTACTAAATCATCACATTTCAGCAACATTTCCCTTATTTTTCCATTGCTGAAACACCACTTTCAGCAACATGTCATCTATTTTTCTATTTGAAACACCACTCTTAGCAACTTGTCATTTATCTTCCCATCGTTAAAACACCCTTCCTTTCCCCTTTTTCACAAGTTCTTCAGATTCCTTGGGTAAATACTATCTATTTACTATCTTCCTCCTATGATTCAATAGACTCTAGTATCATCCCCCCTTATATGACAGAGAATTCTAAAAATTCTTCCATCAATATTAAATCACTATGAACAAGCACTCTATACTTCGAATTACAGAACAAAGGTAAATATAAGGCAAGTGGATTTTTTATGTAATATAGTTAAATCATAGTATAAAGAGAAGATCTTTCCCATTATGATTATATCCCCCGTACATTCAAAACCATCATTTCACCGCACGTAGGGGGGGGATTTCGAAAATAAAAATCATCATTTCACCCCATGCAAACCACTGCCATTCTTTATACCCATTACTTTGGCCGATACACCATGTTCTTAGTTGTAAACAATTACTCTGATCAAGTTTGGTGTTTCTGCTCTCTGCGCCTCTGCATTTGAATCAAGTTAGTAGCTATGGGAGGCTCGACTATCAGACATGAGCTTGGCTCGATGGCTCTTCTCGAATTATTTCCTGAGGCTTACCAAATCTTTCAGCAGGTAGGATGGATCACATATTTCGAGAGGCTAGGAGAATTTGATCCTCAACAATTTTTGGAGTTTGCACAGAATTTTCAGGAGGATCACTCCATAGTCCAAGGGATCCAAATTTCGTTCACAAAAGAATATATAGCACAAGTTTCGGGATTGCCGGTCACAGGTGCTCGGTGGTTTAGTAGGAAACACATCATCCTAAACGCACAGCAGGAATTCCTTCTTCCAGAGGAACAGGTTGAGATTAAAGGCCATGGCATAGGTTTGCATTCATTACCTCCCCCGTGGCCAAAGGTAGCTGAATTTGTCAAGCACTATTTAACTTGTGAAGGGCGCTACCAGGTAGTTTATCAACATGATTTTGTTTTAATGAGCCATTTGCAGCATGGTCGACTAGTCAACATTCCTTATTATCTGCTTGGATGTATTAAGAATATTTCATATTACTGTAGATGGGTAAAATTCCCATCACTATCCCTTACCCATCATCGCCTGTGTCAATTATTAATCCAGAAGGGTTTTGCCCAGCAAAACCCCCCACTAAATAACCCACCCTTACTTCTCGAAAAGCCCCCGAAATACCTCAAGAAGTTGAAAATCCCCAAGAAATCCCCGAAAGCTCTTACGAACGGCAACTGGAAGATATTCCCGATCCTCCATTGATTCCATCTCCAGAGATAGTTGACCTGTCCCCAAGTCCATCTCATTTAGCAGAGTCATCCCATCCCACCGTCCACATCCCTAGCGATGACTCTCAAGCTAAAACACCCCCATCACCCCCTACTCATAAAACAAAGAGACGAATTGCAGCAGTCTCTGTCTCAAAAAGGAAAAAAAGGGCCACATCCCAAGCTGTCACCTCTTTCGATAGCCCTTCTCCTAGAAAAGAATCTTCTCATAAAAAGAAAAAGAAAGTCACTGCTTTTTCCACTTTCCTACCTAGGAGAAAAATGAAAACGACTGTTGAATCTGAAGTCATTCCCATTTCCCCTGACCCTGGAGCTATCTTGATAAAACTTCATTCGTCATCACCATTCCAAATTCTCGAATCGTTACCCGTCTCTTCCTATGGCACTGCTCCACAAGAACCAGATGCCCAGGGTAATATGAAATCATTTTCTACTCAAACAGTAACTACTCCACAAGAACCAGTTACTCACTCAGCAGCTGAAACACAAGAACCAGCTGCTGAAGTGAAAAAACCAAACATCCATCATGATAATATAAGGAAACCAGCTGTAGCTGAAACAAAAGAACTAGCTATAGCTACGGAACAACAATCAACTCCAGCAAAAGAAACCAACACACAGGGTTCACTCACCATGGCATCTTTTTTAGAAGAAAATGAATTTTTAAAGTCAGAATTAGAGGCCTACAAAAGAGAGTTGGTAACGGCAAGGGAAGCCTTTGATAAAGAGCTAAATCTCTACATGTTGGCACATACAACATCAGTACAAAAGAATGACCCATGTAAAGAATATATGTGCCATGAATGTGGAAACATCTACCAATAGGCCGGATACAAGATAGTTAAAGTCCCAGTGCCTGAGGCATTCACATCAGTTGCAGTCAAGGAAGAACGCCCTACTGCCACACAAGAACCAGTAGGGCCTTCAAAAATTCTGGAGAAAGAAACCAAGCCACATATATCCTACCCGGTATTAGTTAACTCAGCTACTGAGACTATGCCTCAGCCCATTACTTATAATGCCGAAACACAAACTCCACCATGGAAAGAGTTGGAAATAATGAATAAGTGGAAGCAGTAGTATGCTATTGATCAAGATAAAATTGTTCAATAGCATAAATTGGCCTGGAAAAATTAGATGTATTCCAACTGGGATAACTGGGAGCAGACACTTCAGCAACTTAAGGATTCCAAGAAAGAAACTAAGGAGTTAAAAGACAAACTAGTCCTGATGTTTTCATTAGTACAAAAATTGTTAGCCACCAAGAAACCTTCTTTAAATTATTCTCTGTTTCTTTCTAAACACCTTGTTTATTTTCAGTTGAAAGCAATTAAGGACGGGAGACCTCATGAGTTGCTCACAACGGAACAATTTGTTAAAACATTTGTTGAGGCCTCCGCTAGTGATCAACATCTATTATGTGAAATTTATCTTCATAATGAGGCTATGCCTGAAAACAGAGAAGTCAACCTGAATCCGATTGTTGGTGATATACAGATTAGGGCATTTGTTTCCTTTCTTGCCAATCAAATCACATGGAAAACCCGCTTTTCTTGCGATTAGGTACAATGAGGATAATCGCCTCCTATGGATAAGGCCGGAACCTTCAAATCCGGCCATTTTTGTAGCAGAATATCGTCAGTTTTTGCAGAAGCCATGAATGAGCAGGTACATACAGCAATTGCAAGCCTCAGTACTCCGAGAGTGTCATCAGTTAATCAGGGTCAAAGAGACTGCTGCTTTGAATGCAAACACCATGTTCTGGAAACAGTCCTGTAAGGAGAGACAAGAGTATAATCCCTTTAGCCCCGATAATCTTCAAACTGCACTATCCAGAATACCAAACTATATCAGATGCATTCAGCAATGCGTCGAGAATCGGATTGGTTATCATTTTCACTTCCCTGTCTTATGGATGCCAGCAGAACGATATCAGCCTCATCACAGATTGGCTAACAGAGACGAGGCAGCAGCATGGCAGAAATTGCAAAGTAACCAGGGATTCAGATCTTCGACAGAGGCCACCTTCCATAGTTATTTCTTGAGTAACTTGCATGCAAAGAGTCAGTACTCTGACTCTGACTCAGACTAAAAGTTGCCTGAGGACATGCAACCCTTTCAGCTGGGGGGGATGTTAGGACCTCACAATGTACCATTTTGTCCATACATTTTGACACCACTTTACTCTTTATAGTCCATATTTAAAAGTCTACATTATCATTTCCATCCATTTTATCCAAAGGTATATGAAATCCTTCTCTTTACTATGTATTTAATTTGTTTTGCATATAATTCCACATTAATTTTATATTTAATCATTAATCGAAGATAGATAGTTGCTAAGACAAGTCTAAAAGATCGCAGATAATCTATGATAAGGATCGCGTTGCTGAAATAGTCAACATGCACACAAATCTCGTAGCTGAGACAGCTCGTGATTTGCGATTCTCAAAGTGTATTTTAAGAATGATGACAACAGGACGAAGAAGAACAAGGGAAGCTATTACACGGACCGTTTTGAAGCTAGTATTTTTGTACCTATTGTAACAACATTCCAGGATGGAAGAACAGAAAAGACCTTGTATTAAAACAAGAGATTAGATTTGGATAAAAATAGGATTTCTTTGATGTAACTGTAATAGATGTCTCCTCTTTAAAAAGAGGAGACATCATCATTAAAGGAGGGTTAGAAACTGCGGGAGTACATTTCTTGAAGCAAGAAAGAGCCTCTGCTCTGTTGTAATGTATCATTTCTTGACAGATGAATAAAAGTCTATTTTGAGCGCTTCAATTTAATTTCTTTCCTCGGGGAATCTTGTGAGAAGGACAGGGCCCGCCTTCATCACAAGATTCACCCAATTTCTCCTGTAGTCTGTTACTCTTTATGTTATTCGCACCTTAATTTAACCTTGTTTGCTGAAGAATTACTTATACAGTTCTGTGTTTCTTATTAAGCACTCTGTTTTCTTTAACACTGCATTAGCTTTATACCATTCATTCTTAAGAAGCTGAGAGTTACTTTATTTTCAGTTATTTGTTTATCAGATGAATGTGTGATAGATTGATATCGGGAACTAGGTGCTGAAGATTCCTGTTTGAAGGAATAGGGTCCTGTTCTCCGTAGGTTGATCTTCTTTTTCCGCAGTGTGATTGATATCAGGAAACGGGTGCTGAAGATTCATGTTCAAGGGAATAGGGTCCTGTTTTCCGTGGATTGATCTTTTTCTATAGTGTGATTAATATCAGGCAACAGGTGTTGAAGATTCCTGTTTGGAGGAATAGGGTCCTGTTCTCTGTTATGGTTGATTGATCTCCTTTTCTGCAGGGTGATTTCCTTTCATTATTTTTCCTAGGATTCTTTTAATGAAGGTCTGCAATAGAGGGATTGTTTCTGCTGTAACACAAGTAGGCTTCAGCTTTGTTAAAGTGAGGTGTGAACAGTCTGATTTGTATGATTGATATTTGTGTGATTGATACTACAACATTTCTTTTCTTTTGGAATTGAGCATATCCAGTGCGTGATTGTCTTTGGAATAAACAGACCTTCCCGGGTTGACAATTTATGTGGTGCTTGAATTGTTAAAACAATTAAAGCGACCAACAAACTTGTTCTTCAAGAGTATTGGAACGAATCTTCTCTGCCTTGAGATCTTTTATAAGCTTGATTGCTTCCTTATAAAATTCTTCTATGGTCATTCCTTCTTCTTCATTGTTTGATACCTCTTGTTTATTGTGCTTGGCCATAAACAATACTCTCTCATTGGCTTCTTCTTCACTGTCATTGTCTTCATTGGATGATGAACTATCTTCTTTAGAGAGAAAGTTCCTTTTGGATCCTTGCTTGTTGAATTTATTGAAGCCTTTCCTTCCTTTTGAGTTGTCATCACTTCTGTTTGGACATTTTGCTGCAAAATGCCCAACCTCATTACAGCTGAAACATATCAATGGAAGTTTACCTTTGAATTTTCCCTTACCAATTTTTAGTTTTCTCGTGAAGTAAGCATATTCTTCATCTGAAAGACCTTCTTCATCATCTCCCTTTTCTTCACACTTGTAGGTGCATGTATTTTCAATTGAAGTTTGTTTATCCTTATTGGTTTTCTTAGATGCAACAAACGCAGTTTCTAGATGCGAAGTACCTCTTCTTCATCAAGTCTCATTTCATATGCTATGAGAACTTCATGTAATTCCTCTTTGTTGAGTTTGTCTAGATTTGAACTATATTCTAAGACCGATATCTTTGGGTTGAATCTCCATGGTAACGTTCAAAGAATCTTCCATATAATAGTCTTCTCATCAACTGGCTCTCCCAATCCTTCCAGAGTATTGGTTATTTCATCAATGTATTGGAAGTATACAACAATTTTGCAATCTTCTTTCATTCTGAGTTGCTCAAATTTTTCTCTATAGATTTGAAGCTTTGCTTCTTTGACATTTGAGTCACCTGCATATATATTCTCAAGCTTGTCCCATACATTTTTGGCAGTTTTACAACCCAACACCTTATGATAAGTAGATTCAATAAATCCACTGATAATAATATTCTTTGCTTTTGCATCATTTACCAAATTCTTCTTACCTTGTTCATCCGCGGTTGATGTAAATCCATTTTGAACAGTGTCCCATACTTTGTAACCTTGCGCCAAGAGATAGAACTCCATTCTTCCTTTCCAGAGTGCATAATTATTTTCATTGAATAGAGGTACACCATTCTTGGTATGCTCCATGACCTCCTTCCAGCTGTTAAACTGCTATTGAAGGAACCAAGCTCTGATACCAATTGTTGGAAATACTGAGAGGGGGGGTGAATCAGTATTCCTTTCAATTAGAGCATTAGTTAATCTTCAATTATTATCAATGTTTGTACAATGATAGTAGTAAAAAAAAGGAACACAAATGCACACATTTTTTAAGGTGGAAACCCACTTCGGGACAAAAACCACCTAATGCTTTTCTAATAATTCTTTAATATTCAACTCCAATTAAAAATAATGCTCCAACTTCCTAGAATCTATAAAAGCATTCTTCTCTAGCTCCCCACTGAATGGACGCTCCAACGGCCGAGATTCTTCGGTAGTCAGGCGAATGGATGCCCCAACACCCAATGAGCTACAACTCACCCTAGCACCATCCTACCACACTATAGAAGAATAAAAGAAGAATGGACTCCCGTACCAGGGAAAATGGTCCACTTTACAATGATATAGAATGATGTAGAAGAAGAAGATATACTAGACCATAACCCCAACTTTGACACAACCACCTAATGATGATCCTAGACCTCCCAACACTGCCTCTTCAACCCTTAGCAGATAGACACTAGTACAATTTTTACAATAATGTATTTACAATGACTTAGTACAATGATACCTTTACAATGATTGTATGCAGTGCTGCCCACTTGAAGACTTCATATGATGAACTTCTTGCTGTTGTTATGCATCTTGGTTGCTGCTCTTGTCATGCTACTCTCTGCTGCACCTTGCTTTTCTTTGCTTTGCTGTCATAGAAAGTATGGTCCTTTGCAACCCTTGACAACACATGATCTAGATTTTTCTTGCCTTCTAGGAGCTGGATATTGAATCTGGTGTATCTCTATTATTTAAGATCCTCAATATCTGATTTTTGGTCCTGTAGTAGTCCTCTAAGTAATCTTTCCAATGCCATAGGTCTGACCCAATTTGGATTCTTCAAGAGAGATTTATACCCAATCTCTCACAATGCCCTAAATATGGACTATTTCAGTAGAGCACACTTGTACGGAATTCCACGTGTCACTGTTTCTTCATTTGGCTCTGAAATTGATAGATAAAAAACTAAAGACTATGCACTATCTTCCACTTTTTACAGAATTTCAATCCGATACTTAGAGAGAGAGTTATGACGATTTTACCAAGGTCACTTCTTTGAGATGAATTTCAGGAACCTGCAAAAACCCTGACTTCCACAGATCATATATCCAAAAATATTGTGCACCTTGATTTGAAATTTTTACAGCAGCTTCCTCAGGATTTCGGCTTCGCCTCATAAAAATTTCAGCTTTTGAACCTTCGTAGAAAAAAAATTTGGAGCGAAAATTCCACGATGACCTGTTTCAGATAGCGAAATCCCTTACATAAGGAGGAAATGAGGATCACAATTTATATAAATGCTTAGGTTTAGAGGGGCTTCAAAAATTATGAATTTTCAATGACCCATGCCCCAACCCCATGGGGTTTTAGCCCACTAACTGGGGGTACAAACTTCAAACATGAATATCTCTCAAACCGTGAAGAATTACATGGCGTGCCATATATCAACGGAAACATCTCGAAAAGTAGAAACCATCAAAAGCATTATTGACCCAGAATATATTAATTTGGTAGGTCAAAATTCCCATGCAATATTGGGTTAGCCCCTGGTGCTACTTTGGTTGACATCAATGACAACCGCTGATCAACATTGCTTTACAAGATTGGAATTCCTATCTTAAAATGCTTTATGAATCTCCAAATCCCAGGGATTTTGAAACCCTGCTCACAACGAAAGAAGTTTTCTCATTAGAAGACATTGATTTTAGGGTTAAACGCCCGGCAAATGGGAAAGCTAAAGACATTGAAGGTTACCAGGTGGAAATCTTAAAAATTGGAGGTCCTTTCCTTATCCCCCACATCCACAAGCTTTTCAACCAAGCAGTTAAGGAAGGGTTCCCTAAACCTTGGACTGAGAGCCTCATTATCCCTATTTTAAAAAGTGGGGATACAAATAACCCCTCTAATTATCGAACAATTATGATCAGCCCTCTCTTAGCCAAGTTATATGGTATTATTTTGGAAAATAAGTTGAGCATTTGGCTTGAAAGTGAAGGTAAGCGGGTTTTAGAAGGTAGCACTCAACAATGGACCACCTCGTTACGCTTAGGATTATTGTGGAAGAATGCCGCAATGATAAATCCAATCTCTTTTGTTGCTTTGTGGACTTTAGAAAGGCTTTCGATACGGTTCCTAGAGATAACCTATGGAATAGATTAGAAGAGCTAAATGTTCCTTTCGAGCTAAGAGCGGCCACTATAAGGTTATACGAGAGTGTAATTTCCAAGTTAAAGAGCAATGAGGGGTGGTCAAAAGATATTAAGTGTAATATCAGAGTTAAACAAGCTTGTCCCCTCTCCCCTACCCTATTTGGTATTTACATTGACAAGCTAGGGGGTTGTTTAGAGGAAGCAGGATGTGCTGGCACGATCTTAGCTGGGATAGTCATCATCCTTCTTCTCTATGCTGACGATATTGTTCTTCTCGCAAGGTGCCCATCTGATCTTGATAAGAAATTTAGACTTCTTAAGGATTTATGCTGTACCATGGGTATGTCTGTTAACACTAACAAAACAAAAGTTATGATTATCAAATCCAAGAAGGACACTTACACTAGTTTTATGTATGACAATAGTAACTTGGAGGAAGTGTCTTCTTACAAGTACCTAGGAATTGATATTCATCACAAGCTCAACTGGAACTATAACATTCAGAAAAGGATTAATGGGGGTGAAGATTACTTTAATCTTAAATAATTTATCATGATTAAACCTACATTTAACAGGATGAAAGACTCTCTTTGAAGCTTCATGCTCATAATTATCTTATATGTGATTGAGGTGGATGCATTATATCTTGAAATTCTGGAAATAGGTCAGTGGAAACCTAGTTGTTTATAACGTATAACCTTAAAATTAAAAGAAATACGCCCTATCCTATTATCCTTATAGAAGTGGGTCTTTTCCCTATCGAGAGCCTAGCTATGACTAGGCTTCTGTTGTACAAGCACAAGCTCAATAGCATAGGAGACCATAGAATTCCTAAGCTAGCTTCAAATTCTAGCCAAAACCACCTAAGGCTTAAACGAGGTTGGTATAAAGACACCAGGGCCTGGTTAAACCATTGAGAAATCGACGAGAATGTTGCATTACAAAACATCAATAACATTAAAAAAATTGTTACTTCTAAGTTCAAAGAAAAAATGTGGTGTGAGAAAGATCTAGCAGCTAAAAGAAAATTAAGGTATTATAAGGTGGTCATCAACCCCACCTTAGAAGATCAAAAGTATCTCTCTGTTTTAACTAGCTCAAAGAAAAAATTAATATAGCCAAGATTAGAATGAACTCTCATTGGACAGTTCCTAAAACACCATGGATGAAAAGGATTTTCCATCTCTGTGAGAATATGAACAACGAGGATGAAAATCACTTCCTCTTAGAGTGCCCCGTGTACAACCACATTAGAGCTCAATTTCATAATCTTTGTTGCAATACTGACCTTTCTAGCCCTTTAAGATGTCAAAATTATAGTGAGCTTGGGAGACTTCTCTCCAAGATTTTTGAGCATAGGAATAAAATCTTAAATCAAATTAAATAACTCTTTTCTTTAGGTCCGATAGACCAAAGAGTGGTCTCAGTGGACGTTAACCATCATCATCATCATCATTATATATATATATATATATATATATATATATATATATATATATATATATATATATATATATATATGTTAAAAAAATATTAAAATTTAATAAATAAAAGAAAAATTGAATTAAAAAAAATTAATTATTTAAAAAAAAATATGAATTTGGTTGCCCACGTGGTTGTGGGGGCCGACCACTCGATGGGCCCGGGAATAGACCACCTACCCAGGTGGTGGCGGGGGCCAAATTCAAGGCGACCAAATTCATATTTTTTTAAAAATTAAATTATTTTTTTAT
Organism: Pinus albicaulis; assembly: GCA_034641835.2. Lineage (NCBI taxonomy): Eukaryota > Viridiplantae > Streptophyta > Pinopsida > Pinales > Pinaceae > Pinus > Pinus albicaulis. Next base: position 891,812,452 of record CM076578.1, read on the forward strand.
TAAATTTAATAAAATTTAATAAAATTAAAATTATTTTTTGAATTTATTTAAATTTAATATTTATTTAAATTTTGTTGTTTTTTTTAAATCTATTTTTTTTAATTAAATAATTTGTAATAGTTTTTATTTAAATTAAATTTTTATATTTTAAATTAGATTTTTTATATTTTAAATTACCTTTTTTTTTTAAATTAATTTGTTTTTTTTTAATTTTTAAAATTTTTTTTTTCCTTTTTCCATTTTAATTATTTTTTTTAAATTTCATTTTAAAAGTGTTTTTTTTTATTTTATTTTTATTTTTTAATTTTATTTTAAAATTTATTTATTAAAATTTAATATATTTTTTATTTAATTATTTATCTTAATATTTACTTATTTTTTAAAATTTAATATATATATATATATATATATATAGATAAAATTTAATTTTTATATTTTGAATTTAAGTTATTTTCTAAAATTTATTTGTTTTTTTCATAATATTTTTTTTTTTAATTTAATATATACTTTTAAAATTTTTTTTCATTTTTAATTGTTAATTAATTTTTAAATTTCTTTTAATTTTAATTTTTTTACTTTATTAAAATTTGGTGTATTTCTTTAAATTCAATTTTTTATTTTTATTTTAATTTTTTTTGTTTTTAATTTAATAATAATAATATTTTTTGTTTTAAATTCAATTTGTGTATTTTAAATTTATATATTTATTTTTTAATTTTTTTTTTTGAATTTTTTTTTTAGAATTAATATTTTTATTTTGTATTTTTTTTTTAAATTTTTAAATTTTGATTTTAAAAAAGTTTTCAATTTTTTTTTTTATATAAAATATTTTGGTGATAATCACATCTAATCAAATTTTGTCAATTTGTTTCGAACCATCGATTGTGGTTCATCATCAGGACAAGATGAGCAATCTGATCTATTTTTATTTTTTCTTAAATTTTTATTTTTATTTTTTAATTTTTAAAATTTTTAAAATTAAAAAGAAATATAATGATTTTTTTTCAATTATTTTAAAATGTTTTTTTTTCATTATTTTTTTGATATAAATTTATATTATTCTAAAATTTTTGTTTGAACACTTTCTATTTTCTGGGTGTATTTTACACAAAGAAAATTGGCTTTACTTCTATTTTAAAAAAATGTTGAAAATTTACCCTGAAAAAAAAAGGTTATTCTAGAATACAACTTTTCATTTTCGAAGTGTTTTTTGCACAAAAAAAAAATTCTTTTACTTCCATTTTTAAAAAATGTTGAAAATTAACCCTGAAAAAAAGAGAGGTTATTTTAGAATACAACTTTTCATTTTCAGGTTTTTTTTTAATGGATTTTTGATGTTTTTTTGTTAAAGTCTCGTTTTGAGGTAATAGTTCCCGTTTGATCGGTAACTATGTTAGGATAGATTGTATGGTGTGAAATATGTAAAAATATAGGTCAACATCACTCAGAAGACTACTACTTCTTACAAAAGTATGTGTCGACCTCAAAGTAGTTGTTTTGTAACCTTTGTAGATCAGTGGAGCATGATGAGAAGAAATTTCACACCTATGATTTGATGATGGAGCAAACTACAGGTGCTTATAGAATTCAAGCTGAGGGACGTTCACATGAGGATCAAGGTTAGTATGACAGTCAAGGAGGATTCCAAGGATGAGGAGGAGGTGTTGGTCGAGGACGTGTCCATATTATTTGTTACAAATGTGGAGAAACATGACACTTCGTGAGGGATCGTCAGAATCCTACCTCCACCTGTAAGTACTGTAAATATTTTGATCATGTGATAGAATAATGTCTGGTCCATATGGCGAAGATGCAGGAGAAAAGAAACCAACAACCTACGCAAAATATGTAGATGATGACTATAGAACCTAGGGACGATGACTCGTGCATCAACATAGTAACAAAAAGTGGCACAACGACGGAAGGTGATAAAGCTAAAGGTAAGAAGCCGATGGAAGATACATGGGTAAGAAAGTGTTGGGCATGGCCAAACTTGGCCTCTTCTTGGTCTATTTTTTAGTCAAAGACTCTGAATTTTTAGGAACTAGAGTGTGTGGTCCAGTGAAGTTGAATCTACTGCATGGAGGTTTCAGGCTTTGCGGTGGGTTGAAGCCCCTCTTTTTGTAAAGGGTTAAGGTTTATTTGTTAGTTTTTCTCCACCCATGGTATGTGTACCATGGTTTTTTATGTATGTAGAGACTATATAAAGCAATTTAATGTTAAGTCAAAGTAACATATCTGGTACTTGTGATGAGCACGAACTGTTGAATATCTATCTTTCAGTTTTTTGGGCCAAGGGAAGGCTCCAGAGTAGTGTGCGTGGAGGCATTGAAGAGTATGCAACTTTGTGTGCAGACCACCTGCAGCTGCATGCGCGGGTCAAAGAAGTGTATTTACTGAAGATTTTGACCATAATAAGAGAAGAAGAGATTTGAAGACATGTCCGCCTTCATGTGTTGTATTTGCTTATTACCAATATTGCAAAGCTATTTATATGATTTCTATTGTGTTTTAATGATAAAGGCTCAGTGGGCATAAGTATTGGTTTATGAATGAAGTATAAATTTTTAAAGTAGGTAAATGCATCTACGTAGTTCTAAATAAGCATAAGTTAAGCTATAAATCCACATCCTAATGTCCCTTTGGATGCACAAACTTGGTTCTGACATCCCCCAATATTGCCTCGGGTGAGACTGCTATATGCAGAGCGGGTTGTTGCCAAAAGGGTCGGTCATAAAGGGTTTTGTTGGTGTGCAACTAACTCTAAACCTAGGTCGAATCCCCTTTTAGCCAACAAATGGTTCTATTGCCAGGACTAGGATCTGATTGAGGGATATGTGGATGTGGCATCCGACCAAGAAGGAAATACAATATTGGGCATAACTGAAAGAATGAGAGTTCGCAATTCAAGAAAACATAAATCTGTGACTATCGATTGAAGCTTGGTTGCAGAGGTATATTTTCACATAACAACACAAGATTTTCTTCGCGGTGATTTCTAATGAATTGCATGAATGGTTATCAAGGTTGATTGAGAACAAGACATGTTTTAAGAACGATGAGCCTACTGCGTGGAGCCCTGAATTGTTACAGCGATTGAAGGAGACTGATAACAACATATCAAGAGCTATTGATTTCTGGATTGACAGTATTCTGGGAGGATTTTTTATTGAGTTCACAATAGACACATCTATATCTTACAACAAATGTGAGAAAATATTTTTCAAGGGCCTGCGAGGTAAGTATCTGAATTCTTTGAAGTTGTGGATTAAAATGAATTTATGTGAAAATGGTGTACTATGAATGCAATCAGATTAATGTGTGGGCTTAAGTCTCGAGGAATATCTATGCGAAGTGGAAAACGATATAGATTAGATTGTAGAAATTACATTGAGACTAATTACAGTCCATTGTTGAGTGGATCTAAGAGCGAATAAGAAGGAAGTAACCTTGGAACCTCTAGATGTGTGTCACAGTCAGGAGTTGAGAATAATCAATACGCCTCTAGGATTCCCCACCCTAAAACACCCCTCAGCCCCCACCCACCTCCATATACTTTCTCTCCACCTCCACCTCCACCACCCCAACAAACATGGCTAATGATACCAAGCTACCAAAATTTAGAGGACTCGGATCAAAGGATCCTAAGAAATTCTAGTTTGTAGTTAAAGTAAGACAGATCACCAAAGAAGATATAAAAAAGGCACAGATTGTCACCACACTATAAGAGAGAGCACTGACATGGTATAAATAGTATTCCACGATGAATCAGGGTGCTTCATTGGATGATACAAAGAAAGCATTGCATATAGAATTTAAGAAGCCAAAATCGCAGTCCAATGTATTATTGAACTATAGGAGATCAAGAAATTGCTAAGTGAGTATGTTTGGGAACTAGATCAAAGGTTCAAGATGTTAATGGGAAAAGTAAGGTTTACAATCCTTAAGGAGCAATATAAGAAGTGGTTTATAGCTGCGTTATTTCCAGATATCAGGCTACCTTTAGCACAACAAGAGATATCAACATAGGTCGAAGCTCTGCAAATTGTGATGAAGTTGGAAGCTTCTCTGGTGGGAGATACTCATACAGGATCACATTATATTTAGAGCCAAATAGAAGAAATGCATTTGGAGTTAAAAGATCTAAAGAATGGTAAGGAATTGAGGTTACAAATTCGATCAGAAGTATGGTGCATAAAGTGTAAGGCAAAAGGCCATTATAAGGATCAATCCCCTGTGTTCAGAGAATACATCAATAGTGGAGGCCCTAATCCCTTGCATCCAAGATAAAGTGCATGGTCGACATCAAATGGAAGAATCCTATTTGTTGCAAAAATATGTGCAGACCCTGAAATAATTTTTTTGTAACTTTTGTAGCTTGATGGGGCATGATGAGGAAAATTGTTGCAGTTATGATTTGATGATAGAAAAAAGTGTAGGCACTTATAGAATGCAAGTTGGGGGACGTGCAAAAAAATATCAAGGTCAACATGCTGATCGAGGGGGATTCCAAGGACAAGGATGAGGATGAGGAGGAGGCGCTGGTCGAGAATGTGGCCAACTCATTTTTTACAACTGCGGTGAAGCAAGCCACTTCGCGTGGAATTTTCATAACTCTACCTCCACCTGCAAGTATTTTAAAGATTTTGATCATGTGATACAAGAATTTTTGGTCCGTATGAAAAAGGTGCAGGAGAAAAGAAACCAACATCCCACGCAGAATTTACATATGATGACCATTGAGCCAAGGGAATATGACCCATGCATTAACATAGTAACGTGAAGTGGCACAACAACAGGAGATGATATAGTCGAAGGTAAGAGGCTGATGGAAGACACATGGGTTAGGAAGACTATAGAAAGAGCCCCTAGGTCCAGTATTCAGGTGGAAAAAGAAGCATTCATGGAGGCGAAGCGAAGTTTCATGGATTTGGGAGCTTCGAAATCTAGTTCACAACCACAATAGAAGTTGATACTGAAGAAGGATAGTGCTAAAGTAACTACTCAGCTGAAAGAATTTGATCTAGCTATATTATAATAAATTTTGTAGACCTTCATGAAGTTAATGAGATATCAGAAGGATGTTCAAGGAATCTAGGAGATGATAGACTCTTGCTCTGGTAAAGAAGAACCATGAAGTGAGCCATGTGTAGTCAACAATTTGAATTGACATAAGATAAGAACATGAAGAGAGATGATGCTAACTACACAATTTGGGGAATATGACATGGATCAGGTAATCCTAGATTTAAGATCTGATGCCAATGTGTTACCTAAGAAAACTTGGGAGCACATGGGGAAGCCCAAGTTGCAATGGTCTCCGATCCAGTTGATAATGGCCAACCAACAGAAGATCATCCCTATGGGAAGGCTATATAGTGCTGTAATCGATATTGAAGGAGTGCACATTGTTACAAATTTTGAAGTAATTGAGATTTTAGATGATATAAATCCATATATGTCGCTTCTTGGATTAGATTGGTCTTTCAATACTGATGCGATAATAAATCTAAAAAGGAGACATATGGTGTTTGAAAAAATCGATCTAGGGGTCATTGTTCCTTTAGATCCATCAAAAGGAGTGCGGTATACAGAGCCTTTTAGCGATGAATACTGTGACGCAGAAATTTACCATATCTACAAGATAAAAGCTAAGGAGGAAGATTGGATTAATCCCTCTACAAATGGAAGGCTAAGTTGGGAGCAGGACAGTTCATGTGTTTTAAACTCTGACGAAGAATTGGAAAATTGGCAGAACATGTTGCATGAAGTCTCTGCAAGGCAATGTAACATAATTACAAGATCATTTCGCTGCATAAATTTAGAGGTATGTAATTTTCCTTATTATGATGGGATAGGAGATGTCAGTGTTTTTCTTGATGAATTTGAAAAATAAGTTCTATAAGAACAACGGTGCCAAGCATTGGATGTAGCCCTGATATATACACCTACTAGATGGTGGGGTACTCATAAAGAAAATATCAGAAGTTGGAAAGAGGATCGAATATTGATGAAGATTACATTTGGCCAAGTAAATACCATAATCAAAGTAAAATATGATGGAAAGGATGACCCCCAAGAGCATATGTCTTACTGGACTTCGGTTTGGGGAGAAGATACAGATCCATAATGGGTATATGTGTTCTTTCACACATTGGACCTCATACCTAAGAATTGGTATCTTGAGATAGAGCTACAACATGGAACAATGAACTAGACAGATTTGGTTGAAGGTTTTCTCCTGACATTTAGTTTTGAAGATGACTTTCCATGTAGAGATGAAGCCCTTCAGGCAATCAGAGCCAGGATTTTTAAGACTACAACTGCGCTAACTTGGACGCAACCTGATTGGGCCACATAGTTGCACCACGTGCTGGAATGCTATAATGTGACATCGTAAGGGGATAATGAGGATCCGCACAATATTAATATCCCAAAGTGAGAAGGACATCACATATTTGTTATATTAGAGCCTGAAATCCCTGACATAACACAACCTGTGAAGACGAAGAAGGTGAATATTGGGTCAGAAGAAGAGCCAAAATTTTCATTGATTGGAGATTATTGGGACAAAGACACAATTAGAAAAGTTGTAGAGATGTTTCATGAGTATCAAGAGCTCTTCCCCATAGATATTTCCAAATTGAAAGCTATCGTAGGAGACCTATCTAAAACCCGACACGAGGCCAGTAAAGCAAAGAACTTATAGGTTGAATCCAAAGTATAAGGAAAAAGTGAAGGTGGAGTTAGAAAATATGATCAAAGCAAGGATAATTGAACTGGTCAAAGAATATGAAGGGGTAAGTCCTATGGTAGATCAGGAAAGTAAGACAAATGGTGAGATTAGAATATGTGTGGACCTAAGGAAATTGAATGACGTATGTGTGCATGATCCATTTCCCACACCATTCACCAATGAAGTGTTGGACAATGTAGGAGGACAAAAGGCTTACACTTTCACAGATGGTTTTTTGGGTTACCATCAGATCAGACTAGAAAATAGAAATAAGACAACTTCTACCACAGAGTGGGGTTGTTACTAGTACATCATGATTCCTTTTGGATTGAAGAATTCTCCTACCAAATTTTCTAGAGTTGTAGTTGCAACTTTCAAGGAGTATATACAAAATTTTTTGGAGTTTTACTTTGATGATTGGAAAGTCTTTAGGTTGTCGCAGAAGCATGTATCAAGCTTGGGATTGATTTTGGATACCTTTATACAGTATCAAATCTCATTGAATTTGAAAAAGTTGATATTTTGTGTACCTTTTGGAATACTATTGGGGCATGTTATTTGTAAGTAGGGCTTGATGGTAGATCCTGTGAATATTATTGCTATTATGAACCTAGAACCACCTACAACAGTGAAGCAATTGTGTACTGCACTTGGACATATTGGTTACTATAGAAAGTTTATAAAGGCGTATGCGTAGATAAATACACCGATGGAGAAGCTAGTGAAGAAATATGCTACTTTTTTTTGGGATGAAGAATGCCAAAAGAGCCTCGGCATACTGAAGGAAAAGATGGTGATTGCGCCTATTGTAGATTTCCCAGACTTGAATAAGGAATTTCATGTACATGTCGATGCCTCTTGCATATAATTGGGTGCAGTGTTGGCACAACCAGAAGAAGAAGATATTTATAACCCCATCATTTTTGCAAGAAGAAAACTGTCCAAGGAAGAGAATAACTATTCTATGATATAAAGAGAGGGGTTGGCTATGGTCTATGCATTCCAAAGGTTCATGCACTATTTGCTAGGAATGCACTTTAAGATGTTAATTGATCACTATGCGCTAAAATATTTGGTGAATAAGTCTATTTTGGGAGGAAAGATATGTCGGTGGATATTGTTGCTTCAGGAGTATGATTTTGAATTTATAGTCAATCCATGGAGATTGAACGTTGGACCTTATTATCTGTCAAGGATAGAGATAGGCGAAGAACCCATGAGCATTGAGGAGAACCTACCTAATGCACAACTATTCGCAATAAGAGTTGAAGATTATCACTTCACGGATATTATTCAGTTTTTGACCACAGGGATGATGCCCGCGCAGTACACTATGTAACAAAAGAAGGAGCTGGTAGTCAAGGAAACTGATTTTTCATTAATTGCAGGAAATTTGTATAAGATGGGACCATATGAAATACTATGAAAATATGTCTTTGAGCATGAAAGGAAACATATTTTTTTAGAAGCTCATGGAGGATTTGCAAGAGGACATTATGCAGGAAAGGCCACTGCACATAATATTTTGAGAGTTGGGTTATGGTGGCCCACGATGCATAAGGATGCAAAAGAGTTTTTTCAAGCTTGTGATGCATGTCAAAGAACAGGAAGACCCTATAGGAGAGATGAAATTCCTTTGAATTCGCAAGTAATGTAGCAGGATTTTGATAAGTGGGCTATTGGCTTCGTCGGACCTATTATTCCACCAAGAAATAAGACTAGCATAAGGTATATAATCACTGCAACAAATTATTTGATGAGGTGGGTCGAAAGTTGGTAAATTATTACCATTAGGGGAATTTTGAGGTCTAAATGGGCCTCCTAAGGAAATTATAAAATAATAGTGGAAATAATGAAATAATATTTGATTACATCATCAAATTTTAGAGGGAAAAAAATAAAAAACTACTTTTTCAACTCGTATTTTCAACTTATCTCCCAAAGTTTTTACTCAAATTTTGAGCAGGAGTACTTGTTGGATGCAAAGTTTAATTCTTCATCCAAGGATTACCCATGTTGCATATTTGCATATTTTCAACTTATCTCCCAAATTTTTTACTCAAATTTTGAGCGGGAGTACTTGTTGAATGAAAAATTTAATTCTTCATCCAAGGATTACCCATGTTGCATATTTTCGATGGACCCTACTACATGAAAAATGAGAAATACATGAAAAACGTGATTGCAATCACATTTTTTCATGTATTTCTCATTTTTCGCATAACAGTATCCATCTAAAGTATGCAAAATGGGTACTCCTTAGATGAGTAAATACTCACGCTCAAAATTTGAGTGAATACTTTGGGAGATAAGTTGAAAATATGAGTTGAAAAAGCAGTTTTATTATTTTTTTAATGTTTTTACCCTTTTACTTAAAAAATGGTCAATCATCCCCCATAGTTGACATCATCATCTTGAATCCTATTGGTTCTTATAAAAAAAAATGGTTGTACATTTTTCTTAGGAGGCCCATTTTAAACCTCAAAATTCCCTTAATGAACACAAATACTGCCGTGAATTTCATATTTGAATATTACTTGTCCAGATTTGGGTGTCTGAAGATCTTGATGAGTGAAAGGGATTCACATTTCTTGCATAAGACTATTGAGGTATTGACTGAATAATTTCAAGCGTACCATTGTAAAATTACACCATATCATCCTCAGGCAAATGGGATAGTCGAAGCTTTCAATAAGATTATGGAGAATGCACTCACAAAGGTATGCAATGTGAATAGAAATGATTGTGATCTCAGAATTCCAACGGTGTTATGGGCATATAGGAAAGAATGAAAGAATCTAACATGACAAACACCTTTTAGGTTGGTATATGGACGAGAGGCAGTTGTGCCTATGGAGTATATTGTGCCTAGTTTAAGGATTTTAGCATTCACAGATATGGTAGACCATGATATGATGGAAGAAAGGATGGAGCAATTGCTTTCTATTGAACAAGACAAATTTATTGTAGGTTATCAAAAACAAATGCAAAAAGTAAGGGATAAATCTTGGCATGACATGCACATCAAGAAGATGCCATTCAAGGAAGGATACCTTGTACTATTGTATGATAGCAATTTCACGGAGTTCCAAATAAAGTTACAATAAAATTGGTTAGGACCATATATCATCAGGCATGTCTTCAAGGGAGGCGATATTTATCTTGTGAAGTTGGATGGTCAGTTGATGATAGGTCAAGTGAATGGTAGTAGATTGAAGATATACAGGGATGAAACTGTCCCTCGAACCTCACATTGATTAATGACAAGGGAAAGTCTTAGTTCCACTTGTAGTTGGAATTGGGAACTGGACTATAAAATACTCTGCAGAAAGGGGCTTCGTCGAAGAAGGAAAATTGTGTGATTTTTAGGAGTCTAGAGAAGTCTGGAAGAGTCATGCTAAAGGCTGATTACTACTTGAGAATAATGAGAATGTCGAAGTCCGAAGGAACTACAGCGAGGAGGGAATTGTTGTGACGTAAGGGAGGTTCATTGAATTTCACCAGAAATATGATCGTTGGAAGGAAATATTTGATGTGAAAGGGAAGTTTCTTCTTAAAAGGAGCGGGGGAAGCACATTTATTGAGTACATATAGTCAAATCTGGCACCATATCTGCATTAAATGAGCCAAATTTGAAGAGAATCATGGGGTCTAAAATTCAAATTTATTATAAAATCAAGGCCACGCTCCACATTTTGACACTTTTCTTCCTGAGCATTCGAATTGTGAAATTGTGCCTAAGTGAGAACAAATTGATTTGTTGTATGAAGAGCTGGGAATAAATTTCCATAGAATTGGTAAGAAGGGGATTAACATGAGCCATGATAGCCATAACACCAAGTGTTACAGGCTCGAGGTTTCCATGAAAGTAGGCAACTACAGAAGAAGCGTAGCCGAAGAAAACATAGGTCAAGAGACTAGCTGCATCCCCTGGTGTGAGTGTTGGCTTGAGGGATCCTAACCCAGGTTCAGAGCAAGGAAAATTTTAAGGATGGAAATTTATCTTAAAGTTTAGAAACCTTGGCGAATATTACTAATCCATAATATGAAAACTATAAAATTCTTGGTGATATTTTAGTAAAAATATTCCAACTTGTAATGATTTTATATAGTCTCTATAAAATTTTGGGGAGTTTAAAGATAAAATATGTTTTTACTATAACATTTTGGCGAATCATTTTTAGGAAAAAATGGGAATTGGCGATTGTTTTTCTTCGAAAAAGCATGGAAAATTAGTGCATCTACGAATATTAGCCCTAATTTTTTCCCTGGTTCATAGTTTATCGTGCAACCAACAAAACCTCAAACTACTGGCTCTTTCGGCAAATACCTGCTTGTGCAGATCAAAGTCTCACTCAAAGCAGTATGGGAGGGTTCTGGAACCATGCTTCCACACCCTGAGGAAGAAAGTGATGTGGTGGCCCTAAACAAGTGTCTGGACTTTAGAATTGTGGACTTGACCGCATAATACTTGCTAAGGTTTTGCAAATGGGGTAGTAAGCTAAGTGGGCTTGATTGTGGGGAAAAATTCACAGTTAAGCGCGCTTGAACCAGAGGCGATCTAGGATGGGTGACCTCTCAGGAAGTCCTATTTACAGGGTGCAAGCCCTGGAAGTGACGATTGACGCTATGTGATTCATTTCACTAGTTTCAATCCCACTTCTTCACCCTTGTGAGCATCACTTGATACAATGAGTCCTAAGTGGACTATTCAAAAATCATGAGAAATTAGATAGTTACGAATACCTCTCATGGAAATGGTCATAGATGAATGACTTACTTAACGCAGTTGAATCCCAAAAAATGATATCTAACATATCCCTATAGCTGACAGAGACTACAAAATTTTAGAGCCAAAATGTGAATTTGACCTATTCTAATTTCACTGTTGGCTCAGAGATAATCACATGGACCATAGTGATGAAATTTGACTCTATTAATCAAATTTTCCCCTTTATATGTTTCCTCAGACATACCATTTCCCATAGTTTATACTCAGATGATAATCCTGTTATTTTCCCAGCTAAAGAGCTATTGTAGCCCATAATGGCGAGGTTTTATTTACAATTATCCCTGAAACCATCAATCAAATGTTACAAACCCCCTAGAATGATTCCATATTCCCTTTCTCAGCGGAAGCCCTGAATGAACTATATCAGAAATTAACTTTTTCTTAAAGAGCTAGGATTTTTGAAATCTTCCTACCAAAAGATACCCAGTTACCTAAGAAAAATACACCCTATCCCTCATCCATTTTTCCAAGAAAGGCCAAGCAAATCATCACCGTGCTTTCGTGTTTGTTAGAATATTATTTAGATGAATGGGTAGATGAACCTATCTTAGGTTTTTTGTCCATTTTCTCCACTAAAGAGAAACCCTCTGTAATTTTTAATTTCAACCAATTTCTCAGTGATAGCATCCATGAACAATTCCTTAAGTTTCAAATTGAAGAATCTTCAAATATGCTTCTATTTTAATTTACATGTTCCTATTTTTATTAAGAAAACATGTTTCGATTTGCACTACAAAAGATGAATCAACAAGGAGATCCACATCTAGTCATTTTTGGACTTCCTTGGTAAGGAGGAATTCAAAAGAATATAGTTTCAAAGATTAAATTGATCAGTTAATTCATCTAGCCACATGTTCACTTAGAAGTAATGCAGAACCTAGGGTCAGTGATGAGATTCATAATATTTTACACCTTAGTGAGTAGCCTAAGATAGGTGACTCATACTTGTACCCGAATTACACTGAAATAAGAGTGTATGGGTGTGAGTTTCCACACTACAAGCTGCCTAAATACCTCCCAATGAGGGTGTTTGCATTAGAGTACATAAGGAAGATGATCAATTAAAATTAAATTCACTTTGTTTCAACTAAGAATAAATCACAGTTTAGAATAAAGACTCTGATTGGACCTTTATCTGCAACGGTTGGACAACAAGAGAGGAGGCAAACATCCTCCTAAAATAGTTGAATTTTCCCTTGAGCGTCACTTGGTCATATAAACCATTTGGAATAATTTCTAAGCTAAGGGTGGAAAACAAAACCACTCCTTATGTTCATACGCAAAGACATGAAATTGAGAAGTACATGCACCAGGCTGAGTGGGAAGAAAACACCTTGCAAGAAGCCGAGGAGCAACTTCTATCTACATAAACTTCAAAAAATCCCACACCTCAAGAAAAATAAGAGAAATGGCCAAGGGAGAAAGACTCTCCTTCAGTCATAGATCTTTCATCCAAATAATTCAAGATTTACAGGAAGAAAGCAAAGTCCAATCCTAAAACAGACTTTGCAAAAGAGGAGGAAGAGAAAACTACCATAATACTAAAGGGTCCACACTCTACAACAAATTCAGATAGTTTACTTGTTGGATCTCCAACATCATTAGTTTCAAAGGGGAATCCAGACACAGCTCAAACATTAGGATTGATTCCAAGACAAAAAGAGACAAGTACCTTTTATAAGTATAAAGAGATAAAGCAGAAAAATGAACTTCTCAAAGTAAACACATATGATCAATTCTGGAAAAAAACTACCACAACCCAACATAGGCTCTTATGAGCTTCGACACTGATAAGGTAAGAATGTAGATGGAATTATTTCAGGCATAGATACCCCATCCTAAATGTGCAGCTGATTACAAGAAAAATTCATTTGAATTTGATGCAGAAGATGTCCATCCTATTGATCATATGGATATGCATAGGTACACAGGGGAAATGATATGTTCCACATTGACAAATAATGCAATGAATGCCTCAAAATTGCAAGTATCACTCACCAATATCCAGTATCAATTAAATATTGAAAAGATCTCTTCTTTGGAAAAACATAATAAAATCAAATCCATAGAAGAATTGGTTATTAAGATAAGATATGACCCAGAAAATGTTAAAGCAGTCCAAGAAATGATCAATAAGAAGAATGCTAACATTGCGGCACTCAGTGACAGTTGAAATTCTTAGCAACTAAGGATCCCCAAACCAAATAAATAGGGGAGACAGAAGGCCGAAAAGAAGACTTCCTCAAGCTAATTATGGAGAAAAATTCACAAATAAGGAACATGGAAGTAGAGATGGACTATAGAAATTTTAATACAATTATGTATTGCTTGATTCTCCCGAACCAAAAATTATATGCCACTGTTAAATACATAATCCTTCTACTTAAATCTTTTTGGAAATTTAATCGCCAATTTCAAACACATGAAGAAATATCAATCACACATAACACTTTTGTTGTTACCGGGAAAGCATAAAGCTAAAAAACCAAATATCATATATTATGTATATATAATGGATCATGAAACAATATTATATAAAACTCTACTCCAAGAGCTCTTAGTACAATATACAATCGTCTCACACTGCCATACAAAAATTGGCATAAACATGCACCAACTACTGCCTCCTGATAGCCTACCTCCACTGCAAAATCCCTGCTGATCACAATCCCTGAATGAATTTGATCTTGCCTTGCCTTGACTGTGCAATCCTCATTGGCATCTCTAATGTGGGTTTGGTTGCACTTGTGCACCCACTATATTCGCAACTGATAGTCAATCTGTCCCTTTCACTTATCCCTCAACTGGGTCTCCACTGGATATGACATGCATGTAGTTAACAATAGTAAATATTCAGTTGCAAGTGAGATCAGTCCATGTGAATTAATTTAATATTTAAGTCACTGATCTCTCACTAGTGTATCTTTAGTTACAGCTAGTTACAACTAGCACAACTAAGTTTAACTCACTTAACTGAGTTAAACTACTTTACAACTCACATAACTACACATCCAACTCTGTTACAACTTTGTATCACTCTGTTACAACGAAGTCCACTTGCATGTCCCACCAACCAACCTTTGAACTCAAAATTCCTTCAGTTAACTGGTTTTCCACATCAGTGAACTGAAATCAAGTGCTTCAAGAGAATATATTATTATTTATTGTCTAATTATTGTTAAGGGCTAACAATAATCGACATGCATTCCACGAAACAACTTCACACATGCATTCCAAAAATAGACGCCCATCCATCCATATAATTTTCTCAACCATCTATAAATAGATTACTGCTAAAAATATACTTTGATCCAAATTATAAAAATAGACATATCACCTAAAAATAGCTTGTGGGCCCCACCTAGTGTAGGTGCTTAATTTTCACTAGGATCATCATCTTGTTGAATCTCAACATGGACAAGATAATCAAGGAAAAGGAACAAAATTCACATCTATTTATAGTCCCAATAGATGCAATACCTATTACAACAATAACATAGATAGGAATGGCTACCTCAACTACAACAAGGGTTTCTACATCAACAACACCCCCAACACAAGACTTAAATGTTGTTGGCAAATTGGTAAAAGCTATGGAGGACATGTATATACAAGGAGAAGAAATCAAAATATTAAAAGGATAGGTAAAGGCTCTGCAAGATCAGAAATCAAGGATTGAGACCTCACATCTAGCTAAAGTACAAAAATACGATATGTTAGGGCTCCTTAGTTTCCCAAGGCTGAGAATGAAACCAAAGAGGTAACCACAGACTAATATTTAGATTTGGTATCTAGCCCTACCAAATCAGAGAGGGCTCTCTCTATATCAAGCTCACATACGATGGAAATGACTAGAGAATAAGGATTTTAGGCTAGTTATAAGCTTAGAAACTAGGTCAGGTATCCAAAATATCAGCTACAGACATAGTATGAGGCAAGGTAGTTGTGATCAGTGACACAATTGGTTTGTCATTGTAATGTGGTAAGGAGGAAATCATATAAGAAGTTAAGTGAGCATAATGAATTCACTTATTTTAGAGGATGAAACATTTATATGCTTAATTTAAACAAAAGTAGAACATAAAAGAATGATTTTTGTTTCAAAACTTAAAATATAAAGCATAGGAAGAAAGTGGATGGCTACTTGAAAAACTTCCTGTAAATTACTTCTGCAAATAGTCAAGTACACTAGTGCCAAAATAGTGTGAACTTCAAATATCCAACCCTCTCAATGACTTGATTTTGAGTACATATAGAAAAAAAAACAAGATTCCACATCTAGGGGTTGAATCCTTATCCATAGCAACTAATTAATGAACCTATTGACTCATTTCCTAATCCCAAGGAATTTAGAAACAAATTCCCCTTTGTTAGCTAACTAATTGAGATTTTATCTCAAGGCATTAATCATAATATTATTTATAAAGAAAAGAATTAATAAGCCTATTAATCATCAAAAAAATCATGAGCCAGTTGTTACATCAACCAAATTTGACCTTTCACCTCCACGTGTAATGAAAAGCCTTCAAACCTAGAAACACAACAAATTTTCCAAGAAATGCAGCTAGCAGAAGCGCAACAAATTTTTTGGAAGATGATTTGGAGGCCTTCCCATATGAGTTGTTTTGCTGAAAAAGGTACGGTTGGAAATATGTAGATGTATACTACACAATGGAGTCATCAAACACTGCACAAACCTACTTGAAGCCCCTCAAAACATGGCTTGAAGTCAAACTGTCCAAAAACGCGGCAAGTGCCCTGAAAAAGTGGCATAAAGGTGAAAAATAGGCACCATTTGACCATTCTGAAAATTTATGAATCTCCAAGTGTCCCCATGTACTTTTATGGCATCCTTATGCCATAATATATCTCCACATGCTTGAAATCATGCATTTAGACCTCTTGAGAAAAAGCACAACAACAACTTCTTGTGTTTCTGGGTAGTCAAGTTTTTGTGTTTTTTGTAAAGACAAGGGGTCAAATATGGACTAATATATCTTTAACCATAAGTAGTTTTACAAAATTGGGAGATATTTTTGTAGATACAATTGTTTTAAAGAAAATCCTCTCTCCGTTCTTTGAAATTCATTCCCATATTCTCAGATTTCGTCCCACAAAAGAATGACTAAAACAGGAAATTAAATTGCAGAATTTGATTTTCTGAAAATAGGCTTCAAAATTTTCTGCATATCTCCCACATAATAACACATGTGCGTAAACTAAAGGATTTTTTTTTCTTTGGTGTATTATTGACAAAAACCTCTTTCATTTTTGTAAAATTCATCTCCATCACTTTAGAAACTGATTTTGAAGTAAAATTGTCCCTGTGTGCAGCAAAAGACCTAAAAATCCTAAAAATTATGCCCATCGCCTCCTTCTTCTGACACCTGAAATTTAACCACTGCTATGATGCCCTCATACTTCTTGAATTTAATGGAAAACAGGCTTGTTAAATCATGATGATAGCCTACTTATTGCACCTTTAGACAAAACCCTAGGCAATCTGTCCGTTCAAATGATCTTCTAATAAATTCTGATGCATTGACCACTTTCATATGAGTTGGATCATATCTAAATATCTCTCCTCCCTTATACCTCCTCCTTTAATTGTTCTTCACCGTGTATTTTGTCTCACTTTTGAGAGAAAACCCTAGTTTCAAAGAAGAGAGGGAAAGGGACTTTGAGCTGCAAAACATGGATAAAAACGTAGCAACTTGAGGGAAGGGAATGGAGGCGATCGGGGGTAGGAAAATATGAAAAAATTATGGGAGGTATGGATAGGTGTTAGTAACACAATGAAAGTGGAATTTCCAAAAATGAGTGAGAAATGAGGGGGGGGGGGAATAGAAAACACAGACTTGTGCTAGAAGCATAGCAACAAGTTGGGTTTGATAAGGGAAATGGTGAAATGAAGGAATTTTAGTGAGGGAAAGGGTGGGGAATTTTTAGTGAGGATATTTAAGGATTTTTGAACCCAAAATCAAGGAGGTTTCCTCTCAAAATAAGGAAAACATCATTGTAAGAGAAAACACAACAAACCCTAGGGATAGATTTTGATCAAATTTCCGAAGAAAAAGGTTGCATAAAGGGTTTGTGAAGGCTCAAATTACTTGTGTAGAGATGATTTGAAACACTGATATGAAAACTAAACATGTTCTTTCCTCCTTAAGTGTCCAAAACAAAAGTTTATCAACCCTGCCAGAAGTGCAGCAGAAACACAACAAACTGATAAATTAAGTAATTGGTGATCGAATTCGAACTTTTGATGGTTGTGGAAAGTGTTACAATGGCATAGAGCATCTCTCGAAGCTTTGGAAGGGTAGAATGAAGTCTATAAATGATTTATGCTCCTTTATAACTCAAAAAATCAATTTCGTCTTGATGAAAACATAACATCATGTGTACTTTTGAGAAAATTACTATTAAATGATTTCACATGCAACATTATTTCTTCAAAAGGAAATGTTACCTTCATTATTTTTGTTCCCTAATTTCTAATTCCCATGATGGTGACCAAAATGGATGACATGACTCCCTTGTTTTATTTTGATGACTGATATGATGATGACCATAAAATGTGAGTCTTAGGCCATGACCTAGATGATGACCTACTGACTCTTTTGATGACCTAGAATAGGGGAAAAATGACATGAACATGATGGATGATGGTGACCTTGAAGAACTGGAGGGAGTAGAAATGATCTAGACAATAACCAATGACCATATGACAACAAAGAGATGTCAAATTTTATTTTAAAATATAACAATTTGACCCTAAGACCTTATCAATCACATGGAAAGAGTACATTTGATCACTAGTGAATCATAGACACTAACATTGGCTCCATTTAGGGATGGAATCCCCATTAGGAGATGTCAATAACACCATAGACCAAGTAGCCTTCTTCACTGGGAAATGGAGTCACTGTAGCTACAATCCTCAAACTGACTCAAATGAAACTGAAAACTGAAGTGTACATCGTCAACTGAAAACTCTACTGGAAACTGACACTGAAAAATATGCTCAGAATTTTGAGCTTATTCATCACACCTTACCTACTCTAATTGATCCATAAGCAATTTGATCAGGTGAAGTCAAAGATCCAGTGCAGCCATGAAAGAAAATGGCTATCTAATTTCTTGCTCCTACTTTCCTTAAAGGAAAATTTTTGTGGTAATGACAACCCCAACTGAAAATTGAACCCAATCTCTATGTTGGCAAAGAAGACAAACCTGATCTCCACTAATGATTTCAATAGATTTTCAAATGGATCTTCCAAAACATAGAGGACCTCTTCTTTTTGTTCAATATCTTCAGGCTCTTTACTAGAAACTTCATAAAGTTTTGTAAATGAAAAACCATCAATCCGGTTGTTCAAATATTCATTCCTCTCATCCAAAAGACAAGGTTTTAGATGCTCATGGAAAAATTTAAATGAAGCAACCACTTCAAGTATATTTGATTCATCATGTGATTCAATAGGAATAATATCAATTTTACTGTCACAAGTATCAAAGAAAAAAACTTCTTGTTCATTATTTCCTTGCAAAAGTAGATGATCATTGCCATAAGATGGTTCACTACTTAAGTTTTCCGTACATGCAATTTCAAAATTATGACTTGGACCAATTTCTTCCTGATAAAAAATCTCATAAAATGAATAAGATAAAAGATAACTTGAATGATTATCCTCATACTTTTGAATTCATAAAGACTGACAAGACTGCAAATATTTGTTAACTTCATGAGATATAATTTGATTGTTAGGATGCAAATGTGTTTCTTCTTCAAGCAAAGAAGGAGTTGATGTGTGCTGTGAATGATCCTTTGTATTAAGGCAACTAATCTCTATTATTTTCTGTTGGGAAGAAAATTCATAAAGGGCCTCTATGATCTCATAATCCATACACTCTTCATCACCCAAAACCTCTTTAAGGTATTTAATGAAATCTTCAAAATATTCACAACAATATTCGAACAACAAGAATGAATGATGAGATTTTCCATAAAAATTGAAGAAATTTGTGTGGAAATATTTAAGAGAGAATAAGCTACTTGGCTTCAACCCTTCATACCATGATCTTGCTTTCCCTTCCAGGGTAGCCATAAAAATTATCATCAAACAATCCTCATGAAGCCTAATCCCAATCTTATGTATATGCCAATGAAATTTTATTAGATGCATAATGGCATCATCCTAATTTCCATCTATGAATTTGGGTAGATAAGTTTTCCAATCTATGCAAGGCATTCGATTTGGAAAATCGGGAATGTGAGCATGATTCATAGGAGCATACCTTCTAGCAATTGAATCCATCTTAAGAATAATATATGAACTAAGGCATCCTTCGGGCTACTAATTCTTCTGCCAATGGAATCACCAATAAAACCCTGGTTTTTGGATCCTGCTTACAATGGAGTCTTTGAATCAAGTTGGAGTCATCAAGTGAATGCTACCTTCCTACGTCTGATCACTGTCCACCATCATCAATCATATCTGTAACTTGAACAATATTTCCAGGAGAAGATGAAACCTTTCGTTCCCCGTAAACGATGCCAAAAATGTTAGGGATCCTTGGTTTCCCAAGGCTGAGAAAGGAAACCAAAGAGGTAACCACAGACCAATCTTTAGATTTGGTACCTAGTCGTACCAAATCAGAGAGGGATCTCTTTATATCAAGCTCACAGTCGATGGGAATGACTGGAGAATAAGGATTTTAGGGTAGTTATGAGCTCAGTGGAGTGTGATTATGGTTTTTTTGTACTAAAAAACACCCCCCCATTTATTATTAAAATAAATAGGGACCCTTTAAAAAATAAAATAAAATTTTAGAAGAATTTTTATTTTTAGTGTTAAGTCTTAAACTTTAGGAATAAAGGCTTTTTCTTTCCACTTTTATTTCAAAACACTTAGCGAAAATCCCATAGCTTACAAGGCAAGAAAGTTAAAACACATATAAGATTTGTGAATTTCTATAAGCACTTCAACCTTTTTGAAAGTTATGAAATTTCTCGTTGAAAAAGCTTAAAAAACCATTTAAGTTATAAATCGCATTACACATCCTTTAAGAGACAAACTTATAACATTTAGAGAGGAATTGCGATGAGTCAAACCCAATGAAACAATAAAAGAATAACGAAATTCATCCATAAAATCTGACGAAGCGCAATATTTTGTGTCTTTAGCGTATTTCACATTTCGAAAAGTTAAAACAAATGAAAATTTAAGTTCATTGTAATAAAATGCGATGTGTGATTTGCGTAGATCACATTTCGCATCTTAAAAGCGGTGAAAACATATGGTATTGGCATTTTCTAAAAATTGTGATTTGCACTATTCATTTATTACTCAAGCAATCAATCCGTTATAAAATCTAATGATTTGGATCGTTATATTAGACATACTGTGTAAAGCGTGTAAGTGATTTGATAAACAATTAAAGGGTTATTAAAACCATTCAATGGGTACAAGGTTCAAAAGATTGATATCTTACTTGAAGCGTGTTTTAAATTTAAAGCGCAGGATTTTGATTTATTTTGATTTAACTCTATTCTTTTTCTTCATCTTTCCTCATCTCATATATGAATTTACTCGTTTCTGTTGGAATTCAGGAAACCACCTAAGGAAGCAATATCAACTGGAATGACAAAGAAAGTCAAAGCAGTTTCCCAAGCATCCACTGCAGAAGACACTGACATGCCTCCATTATTCTTAGACACAACATGCAACAAGGATTGTGGGAGTTCTTCATGGGAGACAATGTACAACTTGTTTGAAGGAGAACAACCAAGAGAGCTAAAGAAAATAGTAACAACAGATGAGGCAGTTTCATCAGAGCCGTCTTAATTTGAAGTTTCATGTTCGTTTCTCCACAGAATAGCAGTGAGACCCAAAATATTACCATACAATGATATGGTAAAATGGGTCATTGACAACCCCAACATATCAGACAAAACATTCAATAATTCTAAGCTAGATAATATTGGTTCATTCACTGCAGAGGATTTACAGATAATGTATCATTTACCTATGTCGCAGAAGATTTATGATAAATATTTTTTGCAAAGCTTTACGAAATAGAATATAGACCTCATGACAATGGTAAAAGGACGGAAATAAGACCAAGGAAAGCTAAATCAGGATAAACTTGGTATGTACCTGATAGCACAATTACCCTCCCCTTATTGTTATGTAGCAGGAATGCTATGTAGATTATTTGATAAACCTGATACCACTAGATTTTCCATAGAATGGGTTCCTTTTATTGATGCAATCATCAATTCCTTTACCATGAATTGGGAAACCATTTTGTTCGATAATCTGGCTAAAACCATTATGGATTATAGGACAAATAAATTATATTCCACTAGGACAATACCTCCCTTCTACATGAGCACATACATCATGAATGAAATATGTTTCTGTTCAAGATTTCCTATTATGGGATGGAAGTGGACAAGCCATGACCCAAATCCAATTCATGTTTAAAATAAAGCCCTATGGGAATATGAGTTTCATCTGCATTTCTATAAAATTTGTAATTGAGTTATGTTGCCCATCCATCAGACCATCTTTAATGAAAGAGCCCCTAAGATTCCTAAGGAAGCTAGCACAGATATTCTACCAATGGCTAGACGTTTTGCTGAGGAAAAATTTACTTATAGCAGAGTTTTTGGGAGTTTTTCTTCCCCCCATGTTTTGCCTTACTATGTTCTTGATAAGCTTTTAGCCAGAGAATTTGCTTATCAAAGTCTAGTAAGCGGTGTGACCAAAAAACTCAGAGGTTCGAAAAAATCTATTTGGCCTACTTTCCCAGTATAATGTGGCACTTTTTCCCTTTTTGACATTGGTCATGAAGCTAAAGAAATTTAAAATATCACTTCATTGAATCTGGATTTAATACCAAAGAGACTATATGATCCTAATGATGTGGTTCAAAATTTTACTGCTAATCTTAAACTCAAACCTTTCCTGAATGAGAAGGACATATTTGATGATTTATTTGAAGGTGTAGAGAAGTTTATAGATGTGTTGAAAATTTCATCTAATAAGCTTAGTGAAGCAGACTTTAAATATTTCCAGGCATATAGAAGAAAGATATTAGAAACAGTCCCATTGGACTTATTATTTATTGAAGATGTCAAAAGTCCAACTCCCAGCATTAGCCTAGATGATGAGGCTAAGGACATGCCAAAAGATGAATCTCTAGAAAATAAAATCAGGAGTCAGAAAAATCACAACACCACTCTCAGAGTTTAGATAACTCTAAAAATGAATATGAAAGCAGAAATGAAAGTCCTGAGAAAACAATTGAAAAATTAATTAAAGGAATTGAGATGCAAAATGAAGAGGAAAATTGTGGAGTTGAATCATCTTCAAAATAAGTTAAGAATATTCAGAATACACTTGAGCAGACATTGAAACCTCAAGAAAAGGATTTAAAGACATAATGGGAAAATTTTTCTAAAGCACTAGAGACACCACCACCACCAAAGCCTAATGCTGAAGAATAAACAACTTTCCAAATGCCTGAGAAAACCAAGAATATAGTGGAAACTACAATGCCACTACAACAAGTACTAGAAGATCAAGATCAAGATATTATCTAGACCTACCCAACACAAGAAATCATTTTTAAAATTGAGGAAATACCTCCATTATATGTTTTCTACAGCCCAAGTCACAAAGCTGTAATCAAGAGAAGAAAGAGAAGAAGAATTGATGAATCAATGATTGCCCTTGACAATGAATCAGTGGATGTTTTATGGAAGGACTCTTTTGCAAATCCTACTGAACATCCCACTAAACTGTCACAATTTGCTGGTGCATATGCAATTGCTACAATTGACAAAGCAGAAAAAGTGAAACTTCTTCTCAAACAAAAGGAAGACAAATTTCAAGAGTTGGAAAGACTACTAGAACATGAAAATCTCAATGCTAGTAAGAAAATGGAGATGAAAATGTCATAATTCCAAAAGAAATTTGAAAGATTAAAGTTGCAGCACCAAGTAAAGATTTCAGAAAAGGAAACATAGATAGAAGCAGTGATGGATAAAATGAAAATTTAGTCTCAAATAGAGCAATTTATTACAGAGGCACTTGAATGGAATGCAAAATTGAAACACCAGCAGGAGGTTTTTTGTCATCAATTCTGAGTTACCAATTCATATTGTGATACAAGCAAGATTTTGATCCAACAAGTGGCTAATAGGAGGCTGGAATTTGAAAAGGTCCAAAATAAAATTTCTGAGTTCTTCCAATGGCAAGAGTTTGATACAGGAAATAAAGATGATCTCCCCAAAATTGATAAGTTTCACAAATATATTGTATTCAAATATTGGGAAATGCAGTTAAGATAGGTAGAGAAGGCAACATCAAAGGCAACAAATCAAACAAATGAAATCATTGAATCTATTAATGGACAACTTCTAAATGTTGAACTTATCAAATAATCTACAGCCGAAGTTCTCCCAGGGCTTAAAGCATTAGAATCATAGTGGAGAGAAAGCGCAGAGACACATGCAGAAGCTATTAAAGATAACTAAGTATGATGAGGAAAATTACTAGAATTTTCTGATCAAACCATATCATAAGTGCCTGACTCTACAATAATTAACTGACTTCACTAAGAAATCATTTCCAACACTTTTAAACACATTTTTTAAAGGCCAGGTCAGATCCGAGATCACACAACCAGCTCAACTAAAGCTGGTGGTAGATATTTTCAACCTCAAAGATCAAATGGGAAAAGAAGATCATCCCACCTAAGCATGTTGTTATTTTTATTCCGAGATTGTAGTTTAAGTTTACTCATTATGAGGAAGGTTGTTTGAAACCTCCTCAAATTTTTATGTAATAATCTATTTTAGACATATTTACTTTAGTATTTAAACCTTTCTCATGCATTTAGATAAGGGTCCAAAAATTTGTCAAAAACATTTTCAAGGAATGCACTTTTGTATGTTTGTGAATGCCTTGATGAATTAATGGAACGAAGTCTGTTATCTTTTGATATTGAAGCTGTTTAACTGAAGCTGCACTATTGTACTCATTGAATTGCTTTAACGTGAAGAGGAGAAGAATACTATTGTCAGTTTGAATGAGTAGAACCTTGTATATATGGTATTTTTACACAATATATTAAGTTTTGCTTCTTGAATTGAAAGTTATCTTTTCTCTGTATTATATATGAAAGTAGTTATCATAAATAAATGTTAAATGCACTTTTATACTGATATTTGTTTATGGTTTCTTATTTCATATATGATCAAACTTATGAATGTGATATATATTTCACAATTGTTTTGATTAAACTATTTTGTCAAAAGAATTATTTTTACATAATTTTCATCTATTTCAACTTTTGAATAATCTTCATTACCAATTGTTGAAAGATATCTTTCTAGATCACATTGAGTAATGAATAATCCCGGGTATATAGTAGAATATATATTTAGTCAGTGCATATGATAGATTAAAGAATTTTCCATTTTCATGTTATAAACAAAACACACCGTCATTATCCTTATGGGGAAACTGGTCCCTTTACCCCCCAGTTGGAGCCACTACACCAAATGGAAAAGGAATTTCTCTAAGGTCTGGACCGGGTGGTTTCCACCCATGTTTTTTCCACATAATGTTGAGGCCTCAACAGGTTTTTTGGACAAAGAAGCACCAGGTTTAGAAACTAGGCAAGGTATCCCAAAAGATCAGCTTCAGAGATAATATGAGTCAAGGTAGGTGTGATTAGTGACACAGTTGGTTTTTCATTGTAGTATGGTAAGGAGTAAATCATATAAGAAGTTAAGTGAGCATAACGAATTCACTTATTTCAAAGGATGAAACATTTAGGTACTTATCTTAAACAAAAACAAATCATAAAAGAATGATTTTCGTTTCAAAACTTAAAATATAAAGCATAGGAAGAAAGTAGATGGATTCTTGAAAAACTTGATCATCAGATGCATAAGAAAAATGGAGAAAAACAATGTCACTAACCACATCACAAGAATCCCATAAAAATAGTTACAACTGCCTGTAAAGTACTTCTGCAAATAGTCAAGTACACTAGTGCCAAAAGAGTGTGAACTTAAAATATCAAACCCTCTCAATGACTTGATTCTGATTACATATAGAAAAAAAAAATATTCCACCTCTAGGGGTCAAATCCTGATCCATAAACACTAATTAATGAACCTAATGACTCATTTCCTAATCCTAGGGAAGTTAGAAACTACTTTCCTCTTTTTTAGCTAACTAATTGAGCTTCTCTCTCAAGGAATTAATCATAAGATTCTTTACAAAGATGACCATTAATAAGCCTATTAATCATCAAAAAAATCATGGGCCATCTGTTACATAATTTTTTTTTTTACCTTTGACCTCCACGTGTAATGAAAAGCCTTCAAACCCAGAAACACAACAAATTTTTCCAGAAACACAACAACTTTAGCAGAAACGTGACAGGTTTTTTGGAAGATGATTTGGAGGCCTTCTCGGATGAATTTTTTGCTGCAAAAGGTATGGTTGGAAAGCTGAAGATGTCTACTACACAATGGAGTCATCAAGTACTGCAAAAACCTACTTAAAACCCTTCAAAATGTGGCTTGAAGTTAAACTATCCAAAACCGTGGCATATGCCCTGAAAAAGTGGCAGAATGGTGAAAATAGGCATTGTTTGACCATTTTGTGAAAATTTATGAATCTTCAAGTGTCCCCATGTATTTTTTTGAAATTTGTATGCCATAATATATCTCCACATGCTTGAAATCATGCATTTAGACCTCCTAAGAAAAAGCGCAGCAACTACTTGTTGTGTTTCTAAGTAGTCAATTTTTTGTGTGTGTGTTTTTTTTTAAAGGGTCAAAGATGGACTAATATCTCTTTAACCATAAAACGCTTTACAAAACTGGGAGAGAGTTTTTGTAGATAAATTTTTTGTGAAGAAAAAACCCTCTCAGGTTTTTGAAATTCATTCCCACCTTCTTGGAATCTGTGCAAAAAAGTAATGACTAGAACATGAAATTAAATTGGAGGATTTGATTTTTTGACAAATAGGCTTCAAAATTTGATGCATATCTCCCATATCAGAACACCTATGCATAAAATTAAGGATTTTTTTGTTCTTTGGTATAATATTGAAAAAATCCTCTTTCAATTTTGCAAAATTTATCTCCATCACTTCAGAAACGGATTTTGAAGTAAAATTGTCCCTGTGTGCAACAAAAGACCTAAAAACCGTAAAAATCATGCCAATCACCTCTTTCTTATGACACCTGAAATTTCATCCTTGCTATCATGGCATGATCCTTATTCAAGTTTATGGCAAATAAGCTTGTTAAATCATGATTATAACCAACTTCTTGCACCTTTGGACAAAACCCTAGGCAACTTGCCCTCTCAAATGGTCTTCTAATAAATTCTAATGCATTGACCTCTTGCATATGAGTTGGCTCATATATAGAGATCTCTCCTCCCTTATACCTCCTCCTTTCACTGGTCTTCACCATGTTTTTTGTTTCAATTTTGATAGAAAACCCTAGTTTCAAACAAGAGATGGAAAGGGACTTTGAGCTGCAAAACATGGCTAAAAACACAACAAATTAAGGGAAGGGAATGGATGGGATGTGGGGTAGGAAAAAATATGAAAAAAGTTATGGGAGGTAGGGATAGGTGTTAGGAACACAATGAAAGTGGAATTTCCCAGAATGAGTGAGAAATGACTGCAGGGGGGGGGGGTGGTGTGGGGGGCACGAGGGAAAACACATACTCTTGCCAGAAGCGCAACAAAAAGCTGGGTTTGTTAAGGGAAATGGTGAAATGAAAAAATTTTAGTGAGGGGAAGGGTGGGGAATGTTTAGTGAGGATAGTGAAGGCCGTGTGAACCCAAAATCAAGTAGGTTTCCTCTCAAAAGAAGCAAAACACCATTGGAAGAGAAAACACAACAAACCCTAGTGATATATTTTGATCAAATTTCTAAAGAAAAAGGCTGCATGAAGGGTTTGTGAAGGCTCCAGTTACTTGTTTAAATATGCTTTGAAACACTGAGATGACAACTAAACATGTTCTTTCCTCCTTATGCCTCCAAAACAAAAGCGAAAAAACCCTGCCAGAAGCGCAACAGAAACACAACAAACTAATAAACTAAGCAATTGGTGATGGAATTCGAACTTCTGATGGTAGTGTGGCAAGTGTTACAATGGGAGAGAGGAGCTCTTGAAGCTTTGGAAGGATAGAATGAAGTCTTGAAATGATTTATGCTCCTTTATAACTAAAAAACTTGATTTTGGCTTGATGAAAACAAGACATCATGTGTACTTTTGAGAAAATGACTATTGACTGATTTAACATGCAACATTATTTCTTCAAAAGGAAATTTTACCTTAATTATTTTTGTTCCCGAATTGATAACTCCCATGATGTTGACAAAAATGGATGACACAACTCCCTTTTTTTATTTTCATGACTGATATGATGATGACCATCAAATGTGAATCCTAGACCATGACCTAGATGATAACCCACTGACTCTTTTGATAACCTAGGAAGGGGATAAATGACATGAATGTTGAGTCAAATTATAGGCTTATAATTTGTCAATCATAAATTTTCAACCAAGGGCAGGTAGGCTTATGAGATGTGCAAAATATATGCAGGCTTAATACTTCAAGTGTTTACTAATCAAACCAGTCAATCACTCATCAAACTAATGCCCCTTTTCTGAATCCACATTTTGCAGAAAAGGATATGGAGTGGATCTGGACATCCCTCTACAAATCTTAGTCTTGCTGATGTGATCAGAAAAAATATGAGATCAAACTTACATCAAGAAAGAAATCAACTTGACAATACAAATCAAACTTGATCAAATGAAATCCACATATTTAACACAAAAAATGAACCATCTAATCAATTGATAATTGCTACTGAAAAACTTCAGAAAGAGTACATTAGCTGAATTAAAGAATTATTACTACATAACAGAAATAAAAATGCACACACACACAACTAAGGTTGTTAAGTCCCTATATTAATAGTGTAGTCCCTTATTATGTTAGTGTAGCTCCCCTTATTTTTATTGTTGTACCCCTGTAACCCCCATATTGTTATTATTGTGCCCTTACATTATTATTGTTAGGTCGGCTAGGATTACAATGTGACCCCACTAGGATGACATTGTGGCCCCATGGACTCCTATATATAGAAAAGAGGTTTTTTCATTTGTATCATCCAAGAATTGTTTATTCATGTAATGTATTGGAGGTTTCCTCCTTGAAGTGGTTTATTTCTAAGGCGTTGATATCTCTTTTCTTCTATTTTTGGAGTTGGTTTCACAACATTTGGTATCAGAGCTTTGGATTCTAGGGTTTTGCTGCTCTAAACAGGTCATCGTGGAATTTTCTCTATACCTTTTTTTCTACGAAGGTTAAGAAGATGAAATTTTTAGAGTGCAAATAAGAAATCTTGAGGAACATCGTTGCAAAATTTCAGAGCTTGGTTCACAATATTTTCGGAGATATGATCTGTGGAATTTAGAGCTTTTTGCAGGCTCCTGAATTTCACTTAAAAAGGTCATCATGGAATTTTCGCTATAATGTTTTTTATACGAAGGTTCTGTTGGCATGTGTTGTCCATGATGGAAACCTACTTGATGAAATGAGATTTTTGGCTACATGATGCAGAGTGTTGTCCTTGATGGCAACCTACTTGATAAAGTTGATGACAGCCTAACTTGATGAATTTTTCCTTGATGGAAACCTACTTGATGAATTTAAGGGGAAGGTTGTAGGCAATGTGATACAATGTGTTGACTTTGATGGAACCTGCTTAATGAAGTTGGTCGTAATGGAAACTGACTTGATGAGTTGTTAATAATGTAAATCTGATGTATCCATAGATCAGTTCAGAAGTAGCAGAAGAAAGGAATTCAGAAAGTGCCAGAATAATGATAAATAAGGTATGTCACAATGCATACGCGGATTTGTTAAAGTGAAGTAGCGTATGCACGTGGAAAAGTACATGTCAAGTCGCGTATGCCCTTTTGCGATCCAAATTTAGAATACCAAGGGGTGTTACCATGGTATTGACCCATTGTATTGAGCGCTTGATTATCTATTTGATCCCGTCCAGGAATACTATCGGAAGAGGTGTGGTTTTGGCTCATGGTATTGATAAAGGCTAAACCTATATAAGGAGAAGAAGATCATTGTGCAAGTGTGCATGCGTAAGGGTTGTTAATGAATAAATCTCTCTAAGGAAAGTCTGCATGGATGAAATCTGTTCTTGATTGATAGATCTGAATCTATGATGCACCTATGAATAAAATGATGAAGAGGGATCTCTATATCTAAAATGTATATGTACTTCCTAGATATTTTTATGGAATGTTTAGATCTGAGATGAGGTGAAATACTTTCTGAAGTAAAGGATGAAATATGAGTTGTTTATCTGATCTGAAGAGCTGCACAGTCCTGAAAAGTTACAGATGTATACACAGGTTCGTTTCAGTAAAAGCGCGTGCATACGCGAGTCTGCTTAAGGCAAAGCGCGTATGGGAAGACAGGGTTTTCTGAAGAATGCACAGAAGTATACGTGGGTCGGTATGCATGAAATCGCGTACATATGCAGGTTCAGTGAAGTAAAAGCGCGTATGGAATCTAGGGTTTGCTGAAGTAAGTGGAATGAAATGCCTGATCTGTTTTGTTGTTCTACTGTTATCTGTCAATGATGTATTCATACAGAACTGGGTTATTTGAATGATGAATATGTTGTTGATTATGTTAATTGAAGATCAAGTCGTTGGTTGATTGGTTGATGATTCAATGAATGAATTGATGGGGTTATAAGTTTCAGTTTGATGAATGTTGAGCTTAAATGTGTGGAGTGGGTCCAGTCTGAAAATATGACGAAAAAAGGCCTACAAGGTATGTTGTAAAGAAGTTGCTGGATCCAGTTTGAAAATTGATGAAACGTGGTCCGCAATGGTGCTGAAGGTCGAAGCCTTCAGTGAGGGGGCTGTAGTTCCCTTCCAGTGGTAGCTGTTAAACGAGAGCAGGGGGTTGTAGCTCCCTTCCAGTGGTAGCTGGTAAATGCGAGCAGGGGGTAGTAGCTCCCTTCCAGCAGAGGCTGGTAAACGAGAGCAGGGGGTTTTAGCTCCCTTCCAGGAGAGGCTGGTAAACGAGAGCAGGGGGTTGTAGCTCCCTTCCAGGAGAGGCTGGTAAACGAGAGAAGGTTGTAGCCTTCTACAGGTGGGTGCTTGCGTGCTGGTATGAGTCTGCGCCAGTACATGGTTGTACAATGTTTTCTTTATAATAAAATATTGAAGACTGAGATGACGACAACGGTGGTTTTCTCCCGACTTGGGTTTCCACCTTAAATCCTGGTGTTCATGTGTGTTGCTTATGTGTGATGGTTTATTCTGTTATTACTGCACATGATTACTGCTAACTAAAAATCTGATGAATAAATGATGCATAGATCTAAGTAAAGAATTAAATGCATAATAAGATCTCTGTATATACGTGAGTTTTATGAAGGATATCCGCGTGTATATGCGAGTTGGTTTCAGGAAAGTAGCGTATGGGTTTTAAAGGAAGAAAAAGTCTAAGGTTTTGAGTATGCCCTAAATACTGATTCACCCCCCCCCCCCTCTCAATATTTTTCCCAACAATTGGTTTCAGAGCAGGTCCTTCTGAAGGAGCTTGATCGCTTGAAGGAGATGCGTCACAATGGGAAAGAAGCAAAAGAAAAAGGCTACTCAAGGAAAGGAGATCTCTCAGAAAACATGTGCAACAGAAAATGAAGAAGATGAAACAGGTAGTGATTGTTGTTCTAGTGATTTTCTCCTTTGTGCAAGCAATGGTGAAGATAGTGAAAGTAATGTTATGGATCTAGAAGAAATTATCAAATATCAACAAAGATTATTTAATAAGAGAGAATCTACCTACAAAGATATGATCTCTAGACTGAAAAGGTTGTACTATAATGTAGCCAATCGAAGTAAAGGAATTGAAGAAGAAATCATCACTCTGAAAGCAGATCTCAAAGAATCAAATAATAAGAATAAGGAACTTTTACAATCATTTGAAGAAAAAGGACTTGAAGCTAAAATTGTCTCCCTCAAAGAAGATCTGGAAAAATCAAATAAGAAGAATGAAGAAATTGAAGAAGAAATCATCTCTCTCAAAGAAGATCCGAAAAAATAAAATAAGAAGAATGAAGAACTCATCTCCCTGAAAGCATATCTCGAAGCATCAAATAAGAAGAATGAAGAACTTAAAGAAGAAATCATCTCTCTGAAAGAAGCATCATATAAAGAGAGTGAAGAAATTTTACAAAATTTTGAAGCACAAGAAAATGGGTTTAAGGAAGAGATTTTAAAATTGAATGATCAAGTAGAAGAAGGAAGAAAGGTTGAAGAAATTATGAAGAAGAAATGCCAAATATTGGAGGTTGAGGTAAATATTTTGAAAGGTAAATTAGAAGAAAAATATAAACTCTTGAGGTTTCAAGATAGTACTAATATTCTGGACAATATTCTTAGTAGTCAAAGGTCTCCCTCTGTTAAATTTGGTCTTGGTTTTCAAGAAATTGTTAAAGGAGAATCTAGTTCACAAGGAAGTGCTAAAGATTCAAAGGACATCAATGCAAAACCTGAAGTGTTGGAAGAAACAAAAGGTCAACCGACAATCATGAACTCTCAAAAGAAATCATTCCCTCCTAACTATAGAAGCATCAATAATGTTGAATGCTTTAAATTTCATATTTATGGGCATGTTGTAGCCAATTGCAGAAGTAGATCATTCCAGTCACAAACAAACAGATTCTACTCAAAAAGGTACTCTGGTGTCTTCAAGGGATATTTTTTTTCATGTAGCAAGTATGGTCATAAAGCTGCTGATTGCAATAGAAGAAAGAATAGAAAAACACATTATGATCCCTATGCTTATTTTTCTGGTCATGTAAGATGTTATGCTTGTAACAAGTATGGACATGTGGAAAAGGAGTGCAGGATGAACAGATTTGAGAAATTGGATAATTTCCAGCACACAATAAGAAGTTTCAAGCAAAGCTGGAAAAAGAAGGAGGACCGGTCAGAAACGTAGGGAATATTGACCCTACTGCAGTCATCCGCTTCTAAAGCTTACTTCTCATAATGACTGATGTGATATACATTATATGGATTAGTAATGTATCATCACAGGGGGAGCAATGTATGGTGATTCCCATGATTGGTTTGGTAATTCTGGTTGTGTTTATTTCTGACAGTGCATCTGATATGAAGAAAATAGGTACAGGTGGTACAAATTCAGGGGGAGATGAAGTTGTGGAAATTTTCTGTGTTTCACTTTCCATACGCGAGTTTAGTGAACAAAATCCGCGTATACACGCAAGTTTCTTTGGAGAAAGAAGCGTATGCTTTTCTGTTAAAGAAAACATTGATTCAACTCAAGAACAGGAGCACAGGTTCAGGGGGAGCATCAGTCTAACTACTAATGATTGCATTGTTGGCATTGTATCTTCTTATTCCTTAGTTCTCATACTCAAATGATGATGACATGATATATGGTCTATTATTATGAGATTATGGATGACCCCCGATTGCTTTTTGCTGAAGAATATATTTTATTTTCACACATGGATGAGATGAAAGTTTTATGATGCAGAGATAAGGATAGATCATGCAGATTTTGTTGCTAATGACTATTGACATAATTCCTACACATGTTACATCATGATAAATCTTGGTGATATTAGATCACATGGATGATTGCTTGACTGAAGAATTTGTTCCTCTTGGGAAGAATATGTTGATGCTGTAAAGAGTCTGAAGGCTTGGTTACTGATGTGTTTATGCTACAACTATTGGATGACACTTGAAAACACAACTACATTGTCCTATCTATATTTTCTCATATATTCCAAGGAAGCATTCAAATTTCTCAGACAGAAGCTAGGAGATGTTTCTACCTCTCAGAAGATCAGATCTGATTAAATTTCAGAAGATTAAGTTGGATACGCGGGTTTCCTGAACGAAATTCGCACATATACGCGAGTTTATGCAAAGAAAACCGCATATGGTTAGTTGCTGAAAATTTTTACTTGGGTTCAGCATTCTTCAGCACAACTGCAGTGCTGTTTGGTATCTCTGGTGGTGTTCCAGTTTTCATAATTCTGTTTCATTCTCTGATATTGTTGATGAAGATGCCTTGATGAATTGTTGTTTAAAGTGTTCAGGATGCACAAGCTAAGGGAGAGCATTGGTCATGTGGAAAGGATGCATTGTTGGCATTCTTTTGATTTGCTGTGATCTGATCTCATGATTGAGATTCCTTGATCTTGAAAAGTCATATTTGTAATTTGATGAAAAGGTCATGTTGAGACCTATGATGTAAAATTGTAACATTCAGTCATGTAAGGACTTTTTCAAATGTGTAAACTCACTTGGTTGGATACTTGAGTCAAATTTGTAAACCCACTTGGTTGGGTAGTTGAGTCAAAATGTGTAAACCCACTTGGTTGGGTACTTGAGTCACATATGAAACTCCACTTGGTTGGATCATTGATGTAAGTGTGAGTCCTTGGTGACAGGAAAGGTCATTGAGTCATGTACTTCATTGAAAAATATGTTTGAAAGATTCAGCATGAACTCAGGGGGAGCATGGTGTTAGACTTGGTCTTGTCAGCCCTCTGTCAGAGTCAAATTCACCAAAGTTCATTTCTCGTCATTTGCAGTCATTAATGCTATTTTGGTTAAAAAAACAAAAAGTTATTTTAGTTTCTGAGTCTATGGTTTTGTCTTTTGATGCTATATACAAGATTTTGACAATGGAAGTATTTGATTTGAACACTGTCCATGTTGAGGATGCAATGCATTCTATAGTGGATGCTTATATGACCAGCTGTAGGTTTGAAGTAACAGATTCTGCATCAGAGGAGGTGGTGTTGGTGAAGATACTCCAAATTCTTTTGGCTTGCATGAAAAGTAAGATTCTATTGTCTTGAGTAACCAGGATGTTTGTACCATAGTGAATACATGCTTCCGAGTAGTTCATCAAGCTGGAACCAAGGGAGAGTTTTTAAAGCGAACAGCACGCCAAAGCATGCATGAGCTTGTGAGGTCCATGTTTTCTTGTTTACCCGATTTTGATTCCACTGCTGCATGTACAAAGGGTGTGCAAAACTTTTCTATCATGTTTAATTCTCATGTTGATGATAGTGGTAAAGAAAGTGGAGAAGATAGTCATAAATATAGGAATTTTGATAATGGCATTGCAGATTCCGATTCTAGTAAAAAATCATTGTCAAATACATTAACTCTTGATGGTTCATTTACTGCCAATTCTAAAGAAGAATTGAACGATAAAATGGTAGATAGCAGCATTGGTGAGAAGTTATTGGTTGCTGATTTAGGAGTTCTTACGGAGCCGTATGGGGTTACTAGCATTATTGAGATTTTCCACTTCTTATGCTCCCTTTTGAATATCATTGAGACAGTGGGTTTAGGAACCGGATCAAACCATTTAGCCCTTGATGAAGATGTTCCACTTTTTGCATTGGGGTTAATAAACTCTGCTATTGAACTAGGAGGATCAGCACTAGGCAAACACCCAAAGTTGTTGGCTCTGGTGTAGGATGAAATTTTCAGTGATCTGATTCAGTTGGGATTATCATCAAGTCCTCTGGTTTTGTCCACGGTATGTAGCATTTTTCTTAATATCTATCATCATTTGCACAGTCAGTTGAAGCTACAGCTGGAAGATTTCTTCACTTGTGTGATACTTAGGCTTGCACAAGGCAGTTATGGTGAATCATACCAACAGCAAGAAGTTGCAATGGAAGCAGTGGCAATGAAAAAATGTCAAAAAGGAAGTCAGGTAGTGTAGATACTGATAGTGAAACAGATGTCCGTGACAAGAAGATGAAGGGGAAACCAAAGTTTAAGAGATCAATAGATGATGAAAATTTCGAATTGGCTTCTGGTAGGAGGAAACAAAAATCGCAGATGAAAGAGACTGATGAATATGTGGAGAATCTTGTTAAAGTCAAAGAAAATGGAATTTAATTCGTTGATTATATAAGATATTTGTATGTTTTCAATATCCATTGGTACACCAAGGGAAAAATCGAAGTTGACCTGAGTGATGAGAGAGAAAACTGTGTTTTTAAAACCGTGACTGTGTGTGTAATTTGCACGCGGCACATTGGGCAGAGGCGCAGCGCACCCACAGTGCGCGACGCATAAAGCTCAAAAGCGCCGTGTTATTGTCTTCTGACGTGGCGCACACATCCAGGAAGCCCGAAAATGTATTGGAGTGGGTGCACAAAGATAATCATAGGTTTCTTCATGTTGTTTATCGAGTTGGCAACCTGGAGAGAACCATCAAATGCTACACTGAAATGCTTAGGAATGAAGTTGTTAAGACAGAGAGACATTCCCGAGGAGAAATACTCAAATAATTTCCTTGGATATGGAACAGAAGACTCTCATTTTGTTTTGAAGTTGACATATAATTATGGAGTTGAGAGTTGCGATATTAGCACAGGGTTTGGACACTTCACAATTGCAACTGAAGATATTTTCAAGTCGGTCGAGGACATTCGAGCAAAGGGAGGTATTGTCACAAGAGAACCAGGTCCTATTAAAGGGGGAAGCATAGTGATTGCTTTTGTGAAGAATCCAGATGGCTACCTGTTTGAGCTTATTCAAAGAAGTCCAACACCAGAGCCACTATGTCAAAATATGCTTCGTGCTGGTGATCATGATCGATCCATAAATTTTTATGAAGAGGCATGTGGGATGAAATTCCTTAGAAGATCAGATAACCCTTCTTATGAGTATACAATAGCAATGCTGGGATATGCCAATGAGGTAGAGACAACAGTTCTTGAGCTAACATACAATTATGATGTTAAGGAATACACCAGGGGCAGTGCATATGCACAGATTGCCATTAGCACAGATGATGTATACAAAAATGCAGAAGCTATTCGGGTAGTTACACAAGAACATGGAGGCAAAATTCAAATTCTTTTATTTTTTTTAGCTTTTATTTAAACGGAAAAATGTAAAGTGGAAAGTCAAAGTACGCCTAAATTAAACAGAGAATATCCACAACAGCAGGGCGATAAGATTGAAGACCTATTTTTATTTTTAGTCGCGATTTGATGGGATCCACGCTTTGCTTTTTCATTGGCCATTAGAAATTTGCAAATGGAAAATGTAACGTAGTTCTGTTTTTAGAACAAATCGATAAATCTCTCTCTATTTCTGTAATTTCAGTTGAAACAACGCCTTTGTTTTTGGGTAGATCTGTTTTCTCCTAGCAGAGTTTTATTTATTGTATGAAAAATCATTTGAAGGGGAGAGAGTTCTGGAAGAGTTCTGGGAAACGTGTAGAGGGAATAACAGAGAGCTTCATTGTACAGTCTTGACAGAGATTTAATTGAAAGTTGCAGCTCTGTTTCATAAGATCCCTGTGGTAACAACTTAGCATTGTGTTTCTTCCTTTGTTTTCATATGTTTCTCGTTATGTTTATTGTTCATTCATAATCATTTCCTGTTGAATGCTTTTAAGTAGAAAGGTAGAATCCAATTTATTGCTCTGCCTTGGGAAAGTATTCATTTTCTGTGTATCTTCTTCTGTCTGAAAAGGATTCATCACACATGCCCTTTTCAGCTTCTCAACTATCTTTTCATTCCATATAATATCAATTTGAATGTTTAAGCTCTTGCCTATCTTGCCTCATGAGATAATCTGCGTCTTTCATTTAATTTCCCTGCTCATGCTGTTCTTGATCCCACGCTGCCCAGAAAACCCAGTAATTTATCAAAAAACCCCTTTCCTATCTATTTACTAGCCTAAAATCAGTTCCCATTTAAGTCATCTCGCACCCTATTGCTCATTTTATCGAGATTGACTGGAGAGAGCCCTCTCCTGTCCTCGTAGGGCTAGCTACGAGGCTGAGCTTGGTTTGATGTTGCCTTGAACCTCGCCTTCTTTCAGCCTGAGGCATATTCGAGCGCTAACATAGTGGCGACCATACTGGGGAAAGTCTTCCCCGGTAAAGGATGACAAAGTTCAGATCTGATCATTGATGGTGAACAATGGTCAGACACCGCAAGGCTGAAATCATTCACCTGGCGACTTCATTCACTGAACAATCCAGAAATCAATGCTTCATGGTGACTTCATTGCAGGCAGATCAGTAGCTTCAAAATTGTCAAGATGGACCAGATTGCAAGAAGATATGCTCCCATGAGCCGAGATCACATCCCAGGTTTTCTGAATAAGATGCCCAAGTTGGATTGGCTTCAGAATTTGCCTATGTTCAGAAATGTGAAAGGTAATGATGCTGCTCTTCATCTGGTGAAATTTCACTTTCACGTGCATAAATTAAAGATCAATTTTCCTGAAGACTGTTTGATGAAAATGTTTATGGCTACTCTGGAAGATGAAGCCCGATCCTGGTATGAAAGTTTTCCATCTACGTCTATTTACTGTTTAAAGGATTTTCATATGATATTCTTTGAAAGATATAAAGAATCATATCCATATTTGAATTTATTTCAGAACTATTGTAGCCATGTTCATAATTTCATTGAAGATCTTGAGAATGGTTATGGAAATAATGAATTGATGGACGAAGAAATCATGGAAGCATTGTATGAAAACCCATTTCAGCAGCACAAAGAAAACTTAGTGGATATTTATGAAGATCAACAGATTGAAAATTTCCATATGGCTGAAAGTGATGAAAGAGAAAGTTCTGTTTCAGATCTATCCACAGAAGAAGACAGCATACAGGGAAGTCAAGCTTCAATTTCAGAATGTGATGCAGTCAAGTCAGCTACTTCAAATTCAGATTCAGATCGTGATGACCAAGAATACCTTGTGTTGAATCCCATCAAGGAGAATTCTGCTGTTGAAATCATCTGGGATGCAGAATACATAGTTATGGATTCAAATGTTTTCAGTTCATTAGAACACAGCCTTCATGAGGAAATAATCCAGTCAATTGATGCAAAACAAGATGACATCTTCGTTCAAGTAAGTGAAGAAGTTTCTTTGGATGAATCGTTGGTAGATGATGGAAATGTCATTTTTGCGCTTGAAGAATCATCTAAAGTTTCTTTTCTTATGATTGATGAATGTAATGAGAATCTGGCTGTTATATCATATGAAGATGACCTACAATATATTCAGGCTACAGAAGATCAGACCGTTCAGGATTCCCTTTCAGATTCTTCTTCATATGTTTCATGTGTTGAAATGTTTTTCCAAGAGGAGATATGTTCATCTACTTGTTCAGAGTTTTTTAAAGCCCAAGAACATATTTTTACTGAAGTACGTGATGAAGGAAGATCAGAAGCAGGAGAAAAAGACACCTTGTTCTTTCAGCAGGAGGCAAATCTTCATGTTTTTCAAGATCCATTGGCAAATCTGTTGCAGTCAGCAGTAAAGGTGATTATTTTTGTATTCAGTGATGAAGGAGATCATGGTCAATTATGTTTTTTGATGCCCAATTACCAGTATTTATTGTTGACCAGCAGATCTGATCAGGGGAATCAATCAAGAAGGCATCTGCTTGATTGGTTACATTGGCATTATGATATAGTTTGATGGTATATTGTCTTGTAAGAAACACAGGCGGTTATATACTGCCATCAGGTTTTAAGTTGTAAGTTCAGGTCTTAGTCATGTTGAGTCATTTTTCAAGTCAGTTTTCAGTCTTTTCAGTCAGTTTCAATTAATAAATGAGTCAAAATATTGTGTGGTTGGTCGAAATAATGATTCCATTGCCCAATGGATGGAGGCACTGTCTGCTCTCCGATGCGAGTTCACGGCATCTCAAAAGTCACAGTACCATCCCCATTGGAGCCAATGTTAGACTCGGTCTTATCAGTCGCCCTACCATCAGAGTCAATTCACCAAGATTTATTTCTCGTCATTTGCGGTCATTAATGCTTATTTTGGTTAAAAAAACAAAAAGTTATTTTAGTTTTGAGTCTAGGGTTTTGTCTTCGATGCTATATGGAGATTTTGACAATGGAAGTCTTTGATTTGAATCTTTGTCCATGTTGAGGATGCAATGCATTCTATGGTGGATCTTGTATTGATGCATAGGTTTGAGTAACGGATCACCGCATCGGAGGAGGTGGTGTTGGTGAAGATACTCCAAGTTCTTTTGGCTTGCATGAAAAGCAAGAATTCTATTGTCTTGAGTAACCAGGATGTTTTTACCATAGTGAATACATGCTTCCGAGTAGTTCATCAAGCTGGAACCAAGGGGGAGT
Source organism: Pinus albicaulis (assembly GCA_034641835.2). Classification (NCBI taxonomy): domain Eukaryota; kingdom Viridiplantae; phylum Streptophyta; class Pinopsida; order Pinales; family Pinaceae; genus Pinus; species Pinus albicaulis. Next base: position 891,852,280 of record CM076578.1, read on the forward strand.
TGTTACAGTGAACAGCATGCATGAGCTTGTGAGGTCTATGTTTGCTCGTTTACCCGATTTTGATTCCGCTGCTGCATGTACAAGTGGTGTGGAAAACTCTTCTATCATGTTTAATTCTCATGTGGATGATAGTGGTAAAGAAAGTGGAGAAGATAGTCATAAATATAGGAATTTTGATAATAGCATTGCAGATTCTGATTCTAGTAAGAAATCATTGTCAAGTACATTAACTCTTGATGGTTCATTTACTGCCAATTCTAAAGCAGAATTGAACGATAAAATGGTAGATAGCAGCATTGGTGAGAAGTTATTGGTTGCTGATTTAGGAGTTCTTACGGAGCCATATGGGGTTACTAGCATTATTGAGATTTTCCACTTCTTATGCTCCCTTTTGAATATCATTGAGACAGTGGGTTTAGGAACCGGATCAAACCATTTAGCCCTTGATGAAGATGTTCCACTTTTTGCATTCGGGTTAATAAACTCTGCTATTGAACTAGGAGGATCAGCACTAGGAAAACACCCAAATTTGTTGGCTCTGGTGCAGGATGAACTTTTCAGTAATCTGATTCAGTTGGGATTATCATCAAGTCCTCTGGTTTTTTCCACGGTATGTAGCATTGTTCTTAATCTCTGTCATCATTTGGACAATCAGTTGAAGCTACAGCTGGAAGCTTTATTCGCGTGTGTGATACTTAGGCTTGCACAAAATGAGTTATGGTGCATCATACCAACAACAAGTTGCTCATGAGGCAATTAGCCAATGAAATATGTGTCAAAAGGAAGTGGGGTAGTGAATCTTGATAGTGAAAGCAGATGGGGATTGACGAAGATGAAGGGGAAACCAAAGTTTAAGTCAATAGATGAAAATTTCGAATTGGCTTCGCGGGGAGGAAACACAAATCGCAAATGAAAGAGACTGATGAATATGTGGAGAATCTTGTTACAGTCAAAGAAAATGGAATTGAATTCGTTGATTATATAAGATATTTGTATGTTTTCAATATCCATTGGTACACCAAGGTGTCCGGAGTTGACTGTGAGTGATGAAACAAAGTTGTGTTTTAAAACCCACGACTATGTGTGTAATTTACCGAGCGGTGCATTGGCGGGGGATGCGGCGCACCCACGATTTTCGTGCATAAATATAAAAAGTGTTGATGGGGGTTCCGGCGCGGTGCACATGGCACGTGCGGCGCAGTCGGCGCACTCCCATGGCGCACACATGCGGGGAGGCTTAGAAATGTATCGGAGTGGGTGAGCAAAGATAATCATAGGTTTCTTCATGTTGTTTATCGAGCTGGCAACCTAGAGAGAACCATGAAATTCTACACTGAATGCTTAGGAATGAAGTTGTTAAGACAGAGGAACATTCTCGAGGAGAAATACTCAAATGCTTTCCTTAGATATGGACCAGAAGACTCCACTTTGTTTTGGAGTTGACATATAATTATGGAGTTGAGAGTTATGATATTAGCACAGGTTTTGGACACTTTGAAATTGCAACTGAAGATATTTTCAATTTGGTCGAGGACATTCGAGCAAAGGGAGGTATTGTCGCAAGAGAACTAGGTCTTGTTAAAGGGGGAAGCACAGTGATTGCTTTTGTGAAGGATCTAGATGGCTACCTGTTTGAGCTTATTCAAAGAGGTCCAACACCAGAGCCACTATGTCAAATCATGCTTCGTGTTGGTGATCTTGATCGATCCATCAATTTTTATGAAAAGGCATGTGGGATGAAACTCCTTAGAAAATCAGATAACCCTTCTTATGAGTATACAATAGCAATGATGGGATATGCCAATGAGGTAGAGACAACAGTGATTGAGCTAACATACAATTATGATGTAAAGGAATACACCAGGGGAAATGCATATGCACAGGTTTCCATTAGCACAGATGATGTATACAAGAGTGTAGAAGATATTCGGGTAGTTACACAAGAACATGGAGGAAAAATTCAAATTCTTTTATTTTTTTTTAGCTTTTATTTAAACGGAAAAATGTAAAATGGAAAGTAAAGTCAAAGTACGCCTAAATTAAACGGAGCAGAGATAAGAACGGAAGCATCCTATTTTTATTTTTAGTCACGATTTGATGGCATCCACGCTTTGCCTTTTCATTGGCCATCATAAATTTGCAAATGGAAAATGTAACGTAGTTATGTTTTTAGAACAAATCGATGAATCTCTCTCTATTTCTGTAATTTCAGTTGAAACAGCGCCCTTGTTTTTGGGTCGATCTGTTTTCTCCTAGCTGAGTTTTATTTATTGTATGAAAAATCATTTGAGGGGTGTTGGAGAGTTCTGGGAAACGTTTAGAGGGAATAACAGAGAGCTTCATTGTACAATTTTGACAGAGATTTAATTGGGAGTTGCAGCTCTGTTTCATAAGATCCCTGTGGTAACAACTTAGCATTGTGTTTCTTCCTTTGTTTTCATATGTTTCTCGTTATGCTTATTATTCTTTCATAATCATTGCCTGTTGAATGCTTTTAAGTAGAAAGGTGGAATCCAATGTATTGCTCTGCCTTGGGAAAGTATTCATTTTCTTTGTATCTTCTTCTGTCTGAAAAGGATTCATCACACATGCCCTTTTCAGCTTCTCAACTGTCTTTTCATTCCATATAATTTCAATTTGGATGTTTAAGCTCTTGCCTATCTTGCCTCATGAGATAATCTGCGTCTTTCATTTAATTTCCCTGCTCATGCTGTCTTTTGTCCCCATACTGCCCAGAAAACCCAGTCATTTATCAAAATACCCCTTCCTATCTATTTACTAGCCTAAAATCAGTTCCCATTTTTAGTCATCTCGCACCGTATTGCTCATTTTATCAAGATTGACTGGAGATAGCCCTCTCCTGTCCTCGTAGGGCTAGCTACGAGGCTGAGCTTGGTTTGATGTTGCCTTAAGTTTTACCTTATTTCAGCCTAAGGTAGATTCGAGCACTAACACATGGTAACTTCAATGCACATCAGATCTACATAGCTCTTCTTTCTACATGAGGAGAAAAACCTTGTTTTGGTTTTCATCCGCCTTTTGCCCTTGATGTCAAAGGGGGAGAGTAACATGGTGTTTGAATAAGGGGAGAGTAACATGGTGTTTGAATAATGGTTATAATCAATGCCATCTATCTATTAGCCGTGATGTTTCATCATGATTTTACGCCATCAAGTCAAAGGGAGATTGTGGCATGTGTTGTCTTGATGGTAACCTACTTGATGAAATAAGATTGTTGGAAATATGATGCAGAGTGTTGTCCTTGATGGCAACCTACTTGATGAAGTTGATGGTAACCTACTTGATGAATTTGTCCTTGATGGAAACCTACTTAGTGAAGTTAAAGGGGAGATTGTTGGCAATGTGATACAATGTGTTGAATTTGATGGAACCTGCTTAATGAAGTTGTTCATGATGGAAACTAACTTGATGAGTTATTAATAATGTAAATTTGATGTATCTACATATCAGTTCAGAAGTAGCAGAAGAAAGGAATTTAGTAAGTGCCAGAAAAATGATAAATATGATGTATACGCGGGTTTGTTAAGGAGAAGTAGCGTATGCACATGGAAAAGTACGTGCCAAGTCGCGTATGCCCTTTTGCGATCCAAATTTAGAATACCAAGGGGTGTTACCATGGTATTGACCCATGGTATTGAGCACTTGATTATCTATTTGATCCCGTCCAGGAATAACATTGGAAGTGGTGTGGTTTTGGCTCATGGTATTGATAAAGGCTAAACCTATCTAAGGAGAAGAAAGATCATTGTGCAAGGGTGTGCACGAGTAAGGGTTGTGAATGAATAAATCTCTCTAAGGAAAGTCTGCATGGATGAACTCTGTTATTGATTGATAGATCTGAATCTGTGATGCACCTATGAAGTAAATGATGAAGAGGGATCTCTAGATCTAAAATGTATATGTACTTCCTAGATCTGTTTATGGAATGTTTAGATTTTAGATGAGGTGAAATGCTTTCTGAAGTAAAGGATGAAATATGAGTTGTTTATCTGATCTGAAGAGCTGCACAGTCTTGAAAAGTTACAGATGTATAAGCAGGTTCGTTTTATTAAGCGCATGCATACGTGGAGTGCCTTGGGCAAAATGTGTATGGGCGAACGGAGTTCTATGAAGAATGCACAGAAGTATATGTGGGTCGGTATGCATGAAAGCACGTACATACACAGGTTCAGTGAAGTAAAAGTGTGTATGGAATCTAGGGTTTGCTGAACTAAGTGGAATGAAATGTCTGATCTGTTTTGTTGTTTTATTGCCATCTGTCAATGATGTATTGATACAGAACTGGGTTGTTTGAATGATGAATATGTTGCTGATTGAAGATCAAGTTATTGGTTGATTGGTTGATGATTCAATGAATTAATTGATGGGGTTATAAGTTTCATTTTGATGAATGATGAGCTTAAATGTGCGGAGTGGGTCCAGTATGAAAATTGATGAAATGTGGCCTACGAGTTGTGTTGTATGGAGGGAAAACATTGATATACGAAATTGATGAAACGGTCATGGTGATCTTTGAGGTCGAAGTCTTCGGTGGGGGGTTGTAGCTCCCTTCCGGTGGTAGGTGGGTAAGCAGTGCGGGGTTAGTGGCTCCTTTCTAGGTTCTAGAAAATTTGGTAAATGAGAGCGAGGGGTAGTAGGTCCTTCCGGAGAGGGCATTTGGTAAATGAGAGCGGGGGGTTGTAGCTCCCTTCTAGGAGAGGCCCCAGTAAGCAGAGAAGGTTGTAGCCTTCTGCAGGTGGGCGCCTGTGTGCTGGTATGAGTCTGCGTCAGTACATGGTTGTACAATGTTTTCTTTATAATAAAATATTGAAGACTGAGATGACGTCAACGGTGGTTTTCTCCCAACTTGGGTTTCCACCTTAAATCCTAGTATTCATGTGTGTTGCTTATGTGTGATGGTTCATTATGTTATTACTGCACATACTTACTGCTAATTAAACATCTGATGAATAAATGATGCATAGATCTAAGTAAAGAATTAAATGCATAATAAGATCTCTGTATATACACGAGTTTTATGAAGGCTATCTGCGTGTATACGCAAGTTGGTTTCAGGAAAGTAGCGTATGGTTTTTAAAGGAAGAAAAAGTATAAAGTATTGAGTATGCCCTAAATACTGATTCACCCCCCCCTCTCGGTATTTTCCCAATAGGTTAGGAGGTAAAATTTTTAGAGTGCGAAGCCGAAATCTTGAGGAACATTTGCGCAAAATTTCAGATATTGGTTCGCAATATTTTCGGATATATGGTCTGTGGAAGTTAGGTCTTTTGCGAACTAAAAAATTTAACCCTAAGCAAACTCATATGAAGTATTAAGCTATAAATTTGTTTCTATGAAGGTTCAAAAGCTGAAATTTTTAGAGGGTGAAGAATAAATCCTGAGGAACATCATCGCACAATTTCAGAGCTTGATTCGGTCTTTTTCAGGCTCCCGAATTTCATCTCAAAGAGGAGAACGTGGGAAAATATTTATAACTATCTCTCTGAGCATCATATTGGAATTCTGTAAAAGTGGAAATTTGAAGTACACGGTACGTAGTTTCTTGTATCAATTTTAAGACAGATGGTAAAGGCGGCATGGAAAGTCATAGGATTCTCTCCTCTTGAACTGATCATAATTAGGTCATTGTGGGAGATTGGACATAAATTTGACTTGAAGAATCCAAATAAGGTCAGACCCGTGGAATTTGAAAGAGGATTCAAAGGGCTACGTTAGGGCCAAATTTTAGTTATTTAGGATCTGAAATTACATAGATAATTCAGTTTCAATTTCAGGCTTCTCAAAAGCAAGAAAAAGGTGTGTATTTGGTTTTTAAAAATGCATAACGTTTGTTTGAAAAGGAAGTTTGAAGTGATTCCAAGGGCATATTTTAGAATTTTTATTAGTATTGGCTTATATAATGCCTCAAAAAAATAATTCCATACCCATTAAGCCCTAAAAAGCTATACTATGATGCATGAAGAGGAAGAATTGCAGTATGAGATATCAAAATTATGGTACCAAGTGCAAAAAATTTCGATCGTACGAAGAGCAACCAAAGATGAAATAGATGGTTTAAAAGTAGAAATGGAGGCTAATTTGGATGGTTTGAAGGCTCAAATAATAGCTATTATGGATGATAAATTAGTGGAAGATCACATCGAGCATCAACAACAAGTTCTCCAACTCTCAAAGAATAACCTAACTTGGGTGCAGAATCTAATGAAACAATAGGAAGATCAACATCACATCGAAAGAAGTTTTGAAGCAGTCAAAAAAACAAGAACTCAACAAGTACGATTAATTTCAGAGTATCTTAGCAAGTGGAAGAACTTTTATACAGAAGCATCAAGAAATAATCAAGCGTTGAGGACAACACTTGTTTGAAGATGAGGGGCATTTTAAGTCCCTATATTAATAGTGTAGTCCCTTATTATGTTAGTGTAGCCCCCCTTATTGTTATTGTTGTAACCCTTTAACCCCCATATTGTTATTATTGTGCCCTTACATTATTATTGTTAGGTCGACTAGGATTACATTGTGGCCCCATGGACTCCTATATATAGAAAGGAGGTTTTTTCATTTGTATCATCCAAGAATTGTTCATTCATGTAATGTATTGGAGGTTTCCCCCTTGAAGTGGCTTATTTATAAGGCATTGATATCTCTTTTCTTCTATTTTTGGAGTTGGTTTCACAACAAAGGGAGTTGTGAATGAAGGGGGACCTCCCTCACTCACAACCCCTGCAAGATTAAAGAGGCTTGCTCAACAGAGTAGAAAGAACATGAAATATTGTATTAATCTAAATTATTACAGTCGAGTACAATATGATATATGTTATCAGAAAATCCCAACCCAACCAACTAACTCCTTACATTATAAAACACAGTAAAATTTATACAAGTTTGAAAGCCCATATTTGGTTCGAATGAGGAAAACACTAATCTGAGTTAGGATCTATCAATACAGGTACAATATTATCAAAATTAGCTAAGTTGGGTCTAATCCATGACTGAAAGCATGGATTAGACAATTTTCGTTACAAGGCTGAAGTTGCTTCTCATGAGGCCAACAAAAAGAGGTTTGTGAATCTAGGTAGTTTCGAAGGCGGATTTGGCACAACCAATAGGAAAGCGTCCATGTATGATGAATTACACACAAAACCCATGTTCTCGTTTGATTTGGTAGCGAGTGAAACATAGCTAACCGCTAATTCTATTGCAGGAAATCAGAGTGGTTGCAGGAAATCCGCTACATGATCACTGGAGCGTCTGCAGGAAATGCAGTTGCACAAGATGTATTCAGGAATTTCGAGGTTGTTTTGAATCAAATAAAATCTGCATAGGATTCTTAGATCATTTTTCATGATAATTTCAATAAGGAAATAGCTAGTTAAGGAATCCTTAATATTAAAGGTAAAAATGATACTTTTTAATGTTAATTTTCATACCTCAAGCCTATAGTACCCTTTTGGCCAAAACCTAGTTGATATAACTGAAATAAGCATATTAGGGGTTAGGGAGAGGTCAAAATGGGAGAGATAAGGTCTAGGAAGGGTGTCAAAATTAGGAAAATTTGGGACTCAACATCTCCCCCACACCTGTTGTCTTGCATGTCCCTTATGCAAGCAAAAAATCATTAGGGGAAATTTGAGGTCTAAAATGGGCCTCCTAGGGAAATTATAAAATAATAGTAGAAATAATAAAATAAGATTTGATTACATCATCAAATTTTAGAGGGAATAAAGAAAAACTACTTTTTCAACTCGTATTTTCAACTTATCTCCAAAAGTTTTTACTCAAATTTCAAGCAGAAGTACTCGCTGGATGCAATTTTTAATTCCTCATCCAAGGAGTACCCATGTTGCATACTTTCGATGGATCCTGCTACACGAAAAATGATAAATACATGAAAAAAGTGATTGCAATAATGTTTTTTCATGTATTTCTAATTTTTCATGTAGGAGGGTCCATAAAAATTATGCAACATGGGTACTCCTTGGATGAGGAATTAAATTTTTCATCCAACAAGTACTCCTGCTCGAAATTTGAGTAAAAATTTTGGGAGATAAGTTGAAAATACGAGTTGAAAAAAGTAGTTTTATTATTTTATTATTTTTTAACCTTTTCACCCTTTTACTTAAAAAATGGTGAATCATCCCCCATGGTTGACATCGTCATCTTGAATCCTATTGGTTCTTAAAAATTTTATTTTGGTTTTACATTTTTCTTAGGAGGCCCATATTAGACCTCAAAATTCCCCTAATGGTTGCACCCTACAAAACAAGAAATTATTCTTTGCCCTGGGCTGCAACTACTACAGCCAAATGATATAGTTGGGTTCTCCTGGACTCTTCTTGAACCTGACCCTTGTAAATCTCATTTTTCTTCTTCAGATGGTCAATCTGAGCCTTCTTCTTTTTCATAATCTGAGTCACCTTCTAGTGCTATTCCTCATGCTATTTCTACATACGAACATTGTTCTCTTTCAGAGCTCTGTTATCCTTTCTCAAGGCCTGTTCTGAAACTGTGAGCTCGGTGATAATATCCTCTAAATCTTGTAGAGACCACTTCTTCTGGGGGGTTAATTCCCCCTCATGATGTCCTTGGGAGGATTGAGGTACACTAAGGTCCTCCTGTTCCTTTTTTGTTTCATTCCCGCTTTCCTGTAGTGGGGTATCCTAGAAGGACATTTTTTCTTCGTCAATGAATGCAGTTGTCTCCACCTTCTCCTTCCCTTTAGCCGAGTCGTGGAGTTTTCCTTTCTTTCTATCAAATTTCTTGGGAAGTACCCCCACTTTCTATGTGTCCTTTATAGCTAGCTTGGTAGCTTGGCTCCTTGTGAGTCTCTTAGAGGGGGTAGAAGCGCCCTTTAACTTGGGATTTTTACTTGCAGTCTCTCTGGTTGCCACCACTTCTTCATCTTCTTCATTCTCCTTTGTCTTTGGTCCATGAGTCTGTGGATTTTTCCTTGTATTTTCTGCTGGCTCTTCTTCTTGGGGCTCTGAAGGATCAGATTTTTCATCCTCCATGAAATAATTCTCGACCAGAAAATCCTCCCACATCTTTTTCTTCTTCGGTAGAACCTCCATTAAGATGATATTTACAAGCCCATGGTGATAGAGATTTTTCATCCAAGTGGGTCGCCCTTTCCTTAGCGTCTGTAGACGTTTTCATTAGGGACTTCTTCAAATAATATGGCAAATTCAAAGGCTTGTCTCGAAACTGTCCGAGAAGCCGAATGTGAAATAAAAATGTGAGCACAAACGACCTTCACATGTTATATACTTCTGCAAGAAAAATAACATGTTCCGATACTTCTAAAAAATTCTTGTGGAATCCCCTTGCTCCAGTCAAACTTTGGATGCTCCTTCTTGAGAAAGGACGTGCAAATTTCCTTATTAAAGCATTGGTTCTTAAACCAACGTTCCCCGTCCTGTGATATCCCACATGCCCGAGCCACCAGATCCTTTGTTAGTCGGAACTAAACGTTCCTGACTTGTGCCTTATCACAGTTCAAATTTTGGGCGAACAATTTTGTGACTTCTGAAGTGTAGCCACTGAATTTTTGAAACAATGCAACCACCCAATTTTCTCTAGTCTCGCCTTGCTGCGAGGATCATCTTCCAATAGCGTGGGGCCTTGCGGCTCAAACTAAATAGGGGCATGCAGTCTTGACATGGTGAAGGATTGGAGAGACAGAACAAATGAGGCTCATAGAAATGCGGTATTAAAACTTGCAATGGATTATTTGACAAAGAAATGTTTAAATTGGAAATATCAGAGAGCACGAATATTTTAAAGCAAGTTGTGATCATGATTATCATCATGATCCGACCTGCGGAATAGATATCGGAAGTACGTTTGTAGGTCATGTCAGAATCATGATGATTTTGCGTGGAGCTTCATTTAGGATGCAATGGTTTACAACCATGTTTTGCCGCAAGGGTTACCATAACTTAAACTATACAAATTTTTAAAATTTAAGAATCATTACCTCTTACCTCAAGTGTCATGTCACTGGTTTTACCTTACCAAACTTACCTCCCAATAGTCTAGTCCTATGATGACGTTTGATTGTTTCTTGGAATGATAACCCACTCAAAAATTACATCAAATGTATGACCACACAATTCATGAACTCAACCAATAATAAAATTGTCATTACTTTATCAAATAATTTAAACTAATGTTCTATATAACTTTTTGTTTTTCAGGAAACCAAGGTGTTGCTGCAGGAAATGAAGCCGTAACTGCTGAACATTCTGCAGGAAGAAATGTTTCTCCTCACTTATGTACAATTAATTGCACATGAATGAAAGTGTTGATGTCGAATGAGCAATGATCTCATTGGATTACTAGCCATTGAGGTCAACTGTTAACCAATGTGAGGCTCATCACCATTAATGAGAGTGGGGACCAAGGTACCCTGATGCATCCTATCAGGTGTGAATTTATGAGCTGATGTCGAACTTATGTAGGATCCAACAGTCAAGGAGCCATAATGAATCCCCACTGCTGCTGGCGAGATAGCCTGCCATTGGGGAATATAGGCTTCAAGGCATCATAAGGCTCTGATCCTGCACCCAGATAATTTGTTGATGTTGATGGGCCACCATTGTCGGAAGGAGGGCCTTAAGGAATCCCACATCAGTCCAACATGGGCAATCCACATATTAACTGAAAAACATAATTTATTGAGAGGATCCCAAAGGATCTACTGATCTATGTTTTTAACGAGTCCAGTGGTAGTGCATGCTCGCCAAATTTCAATTTTAGAGAGTCTGAAATATTGAAAAATAAGACTCCAAGGGGGATCCTTTACCGTAAGTAGTCCATTGGCCCCAGAAAAATGAATAAACCTGTACCCAATAGACATTCCTCTCATGGTTTACCGAGCACGAGCAGGAAAAAATTGATCTCATTGTATCAATAGGAAAATCATGATGAGGTAGTGGAAGGAATGACTCCTCTCACCATCTCCAACTCTTTATTATTCACAATTTCTTCCACAAAGTCCTCCTTAGATTGGGGTTTTCTATATAGCTTGATTCTGTGCCCATTCACTAAAAAGGTAACATTCCCATCATCAATATTTTTAACCTGAATAGATCCATTATCAAAAACTTTCTCAATTTCATAGGGGCCTAGCCAATGTGTGTTGAATTTCCCTTTAAAGTTATTAAATTTTGAATCATACAACAATGCCCAGTCTCCCTCTTTGAATTGTTTCTCTTTAATGTATCTGTCATGCCATTTAGCCTGTTGTGGTTGGATCAAGTCATTATGCTAAAAATCATCCTACCTAATCTCATCCAACTCATTGAGCCACAAGATTCTCTGTTGTTGAGCTTCATCAAGGTCTATACCCAAATCTGCTGCCATATTGAAAGTTATGATCTGAAATTCAATGGGCATTAAAACTTGCTTTCCATACGCCAATTCATATGGAGAGAAGCCAGTGGTATTTCTCCATGTGATCCTATAAGCCCACAATTCCTATGGAAGTTGATCAGACCAATCCTTCTTATGTAATTGCACTGTCTTGGTAAGGATTGTCTCCAACACTTTATTTGTTGATTCCACCTGCCCATTGGCTTGTGGATGGTAAGGGGTGGACTTCCGATGAGTAATATGATTTTTTTCACAATTCCCTACATAAGATTTGACACAAACTGAGTACCTTGATCGGTAACTATATCCCTAGGTACTCAAAATCTTACAAAAATATTAGAGAAAATAAAATCTACCACTGCTTTCTTCGTTGCTCTAGGTAGTGCTCTTGCCTCCACGCACTTTGTAACATAATCAGTACAAACCAAAATATACTTCTTACCTTTGGAAATAGGATTGATGGGACCTACAAAATCAATAGCTCACCTCTTGAAGGGTTCTATGAGAACCTGTGGCTGCAAAGGCATCTCGTCTAATTGTACAGGCCGCCCCATTCTCCAGAAGCTAACACACTTTCGAACATATCCTTTTGCATCTTTAAAAAGACTTTTCCAGTAGTAACCTGAGATGAGGATCTTATATTTTGTCCACTTGTCTGCAAAGTGTCCTCCACAAGGTTCATCATGATAGGCTCTCAATATTTTATAGATCTCATCCTCCTTGACACACTTGTGAATAATCAAATCAGGTCTAGTGAAAAAGAGATCTCCCCTAATCCAATATTAATCAACAATTTTCCTACTAATCCTTTTTTTTTTTTTCTGATTAGATGAAAAGTAGGGTGGAAAATTTCCTGTAGCAAGGTAGTTGGTCATATTTTCAAACCAAGGTATTTTGACAGAAATATCAAAAAAATTTTCATTGGGAAAGCTATCATTAACAGGAACATCCTCACCTACATGGTTGAGCCTAGATAAGAAATCAGCTACTTGATTTTCTTTTCCCGAGCTATCCAATACTGTGATGTCAAATTCCTGTAGCACCAAAAGCCACCTAGTGATCCTACCATTAGTGACTGGTTTATTCATGAGATATCGGATGGAAGAATGATCAGTATGTATAAAAAATTCGTAACCTGTGATGTAGTGCCTAAACTTGTTAATAGCATAAATTACAACAAGGAATTATTTTTTAGTTACCGTGTAATTCAGTTCTGGAGGAGTTAAATTTTTACTAATAATATAAATAGCATGGGTTACCAGATCCTCCTTCTGACCCAATACTGATCCTATGGATGAATCAAAGGCATTATTGGAAATGTGAAAGGGAAATTTCCAATCAGGGCCTCTTAAGACAGGTGCTGAAGAAAGCTTTTCCTTGATTATATCAAATGCAGCTTGACACTCATCATTCCAATGAAATTCAGATTCCTTAGTCAATCATTTGAACAATGTAGAGGATACCTTTGTAAAATTTTCAAAAAACCTTCTACAATAGCCTGCATGTCCAAGAAAACTTCAAACTCTATTTTGATAGGTTGGTGGGGGAAGCTTTATAATAACTTCAATCTTTGTCGGATCAACTTTAATTCTTGCAGCAGAAACATGATGACCCAAAAAAATACCTTCAATCATAATCATAAAACATTTTTCATTGCTTAATGAAAGAATAGTTTCTCTACATATATACAAAAATTTCTCAATATTATGTAAATATTCTTCAAAAGTATCACCCATTACTGTAAAACCATCCATATAAAATTCCACACAATCATGCAAAAGGTCAGATAAAATACCAAGGACTGCCCGTTGGAATGTGGTTGGTGTGTTTCATAGACAAAATTATAATACCTTGTATGCATAGGCACCCCAAGGACATGTGAATGTTGTCTTCTCCTGGTCCTCTGAACCTATCCTAATTGATTGTATTCGCTGAACCCATCTAGAAAGGAAAAATACTTTTTCCCTGCTAAAGTTTCCAACACTTGGTCTATAAAATGAAAATGGAAATGGTATTTTAATGTAGCTTTGTTTAGTTCCCTATAATATACACATACTTTCCATTTACAATTATTTTTGGGGACAATAACCAGTGGAGATACCCACTCACTATCTGAGATAGGATAGATGAACCCTACATTTAACAATTTATGCAATTCATCTTTTACAATTTCCCTTAAGATCGGGTTCATCCTTCTTTGTGGTTGTCTCACGAGCCTAGAATTTTCTTCTATATAAATATGATGAATGCATGTATCTGGGTGAATTCCCCTCATGTTTGTATATTCCAATGCAAATGTATCCGAAAAAAAATTTCAATATTTGAATTAACTATTTTTCTTGTTCAGGAGTTAAGGCAGAAATAATATTTAAGGATTTTCCAGGAAACATTTCGGCTACCTTACTCCCCCATTTAGTCATGGAATATGCAGAAAATTCATATAAGAGGGCTGAATGTAGTTTAGCTATTGCACTATGCTCATAAATGTTTTGCAGATTAGTAATGATATCTAAATTATGACTAGACTGCCCTTCTAAATGCTACAGAAAATTAGGATTATAAATACAACAATTTATCAAATTTTCTTCTAAATTTTCCTTAACGCTCATGGCTTGGGAAATTGTTAAAACTGGATGGGTACATTCTGAATCATGCTCCTCTTCTTCAACCCAATGTGTATTTTATGATCTCAAAAGGGGTTTAGCAGGTGGATACAAATTATTGTTCTTTGTTTCAACTCCATGAGGTATTTTCATGTTTCCAGACCTACACCCTATGTAGGCATCTACTGTGGCTAACCACAGCCTCCCCAAGATCAAAGAATTCCCTCCCAAGTTTATTTTAGGTTGAAGAACATAAAAGTCTGCAGGGTACTCCTAAGAATCTAATAAGATGCCAATGTCTTCTAATACCCCTTTGGCTTTACCTTAGACCTATCTGGTAATTATAACATGGTATGAGTAGGTAATAAGTCAAAGGATCATATATGAGATAAAGTCTCCATCGTCATTACATTAATGGCCACACCTAAATCAATTAAAGTGTTCTTTATGGGATGTCCATTGATAAAGGTGGTGACCATAGGGATTTTGGGGTTTGAATATTTTTCAGTAACAAATTCGGTGGACATTAAACTTGCATGATTTCCACCTAATTTAATTGTGGAGGGTTCTCTCTTCTGTCTTCCTGGTTTCTCGGTACATAGCTCCCTCACTGTTTTTGCATAAATTGGGATATCTTTAATTTCTTGCAGTAACAAGATCTTAATGAAAAAATTTCTCAGTTCAGACACAAGATCAAACTCGGGTTGTTTTCATTTCATTTCCAACCTCTCTGGAAAAGGAGGCTGGACCGTATGGGATGAGGACTTGTGGCCTTAAAGTAGGTTGTTTTGTTGGTTCAGGTGTAGTTTCAACTTCAGGAATTTCCAGACTATCTTCCTCTACAATCTCTTCAATTCTTTCAGGTTGAGTTACCACTTTTCCCGATCTAAGTTTAATTTCCTGCAGTGACAAAGGAAATTCTTGTAACAGAGGAACATAAAATTCTTGCAGTGACACAGGAAATTCCTGTAACACAGGAAAAAAAATTTTCTATAGTGGCTGTGGTGCAATATAGTAGGTAGGAAAAGTGCGATAAGTGACCAATCTAATATTGTGAGCAGATTGGATGGTTTTATTGTTGGGGTTAGACATTGGCTGAGCAGGGAGTTGTGTGGGACGAGGTTGATTTGGTGGGGCAGGAAACTGAAGCTATTGTTGTGGTTGCATCATTTTTTGCGGTGTGGTTTGTCGAGGATAAAAATTTTGAGTTGGAAAATTCTAAGCAGCAGGGTGAGAAAAGTTCCCCTGCCAAGGTTTTTGAGGAGGCCAAGGCTGCCAGGGTATTGGAATATTCCACATTTGATTTTGAGCATAAGGAAATTGAAAATGTGACTGTGACAAACCTGTAGGACATGGCTTCCATGGTCTTTGAGGTGACATTGTATAGAGTGTGTTGACATCTCCCTGATCTACTATACATTTTGCTTTAATTTTAGGAAGAGAAGGACATTGATTAGTGGAATTCTCAGCTTCACAAATTAGAAATACCTCAATGTTGTCAGCAAGGCATTCCCTTAGAGCATGTTTCTTCCTACATTTGGAGCAGAACACATCCATGGCTTTATCCAGTTGCTCCTGCTTCTTCTTAGCCTACAAAACATCCAGTTGTGAAGATAAAGTGCTAAGAATATCAGTTTTAAAAATTTCAAATAAATTACCCATTTCAACTCTGGTTACTCCAGTTCTGACAAAGGATTTGACACTCCTGGAAGAAGTGTCTCTTGGCCCACCTCCTGTAGAAATTTGAATAATTGATATGTTATCCACCGAGATTCTCTTGATCAGACACTATTTTATCTTCATGCACAATACAAAATCTCTTCTACCATTGATCATTACATGTGGAAATAAAATCAATTGCATGCACACATTAAAGCATTAAAAATTCACACATATGAACACAATATGTAATGGGAAAGCTTAAAGCTGAAAACCCCCAACTATCTGTATATTATATATGTCATAGAGATCATGTAAAAATCATCATACAAAGCTCCTCACAAGCTCTCATTATAATTTCCACTTGCTACACACTAATCAGGCTTGATCTTGCAAAACACATGCACCGATCTTTGCCAGCGTTTAGCCTTCCTCTACTGCGCAAGCCCTGCTGAAGAATGCCTCTTGATGAGTTCGAATTACCCCATCCTTGCTCACGAAGTCTTTATAGGCATCTCTACTGAGTGTTGGATGCAAACCATGCATCACTTATAGTCACAACTGATAGTCATACTTGCCCTTTCACCTATCTCTACACTGGTCTCCACTGAAACTGTCCATGCACTGAAGTTAACTGATGTATTATTTAGTTGATTAATGAGTTTATAATTAGTGAATTAATTAATAATTAATTCACACCACTCTCACAAATTGTATCAATCCGTTAAACTAGATACAAATAGCTCAACTATGTTTAGATTAGTTAAAATGAACACAACTCCATTAACTTCCTCAATCAACTCCACCAAACTCTGTCACATGAGTTCTAATTGAAGTGTCCATGCAATAGCTCCACATAACCCTCAGGAATAGCGTAATTATTTCTTTCAGCTCCTGTTCCACATCTATGCACTTAACTGAAGTGATCCAAGATAATAAGATAATGTTTAGAGTCCAAATATTATTAAGAGCTAATAATATTCGACATATCTATTTTTAGATCAGCGCTCTATAAATAGACTTCGCCCAATATTATAAAAATAGAATTTCATCTATTTTTCCAAATTGACCAACCATCCATAAATAGCATCCCTCAACTTATAGAATATGCTCCATATGTCTAAAAATAGACATAGTCTAAAAATAGACTTTGCGACAAAAATCACCTGTGTCACCCCCACCTAGTTTTGGTGATCACTTTCCAACTAGGATTAGGAAAGATGTTTCAGGATGCCTCCTTCAATGTTTCTTGTTGCAATCTTCAACACCTCCAACCTTGTAATTTCCTCTTGAATATCTCCTACAAAGCTCACACACATCATCATATCTCAACTTTGATACATCGCCTGCTCCCATTAAGTTTAAAATCTCTAGAAATTCCGGTTTGATTACCCTAAGAAAAATTGCCCTGTTGGTTTCTTTGCTTAGAGGATTCATCTTTGATCTCTGTAGATTGTATTGGAATATTTACACCAAGTCCTCTAGACTCTCCCCTTCCTTTTGATTCATGCCAAAAATCTCTTCTTTGAGGTATCTAGATTTACAATAATCTTGGTATTTCTTCAGGAATACCTTCTTCATTTCATCCTAAGTTGGAATGGATTTTCGACCCAAACCCATAAACCACCTGAGAGATGCATCCTTCAGTGTAGCAGGAAAAAATTTCATCTTTTGATCATTAGAAGAATAGTCATAGCTCATGCATAATACACCAAACCCAAATAAGAATGCATCAAGATCTTCACTAGAGGCACCACGAAAAATAGGCAAGGTTGAGGGAGGAATGTTTTTCATCTGAGTAGCTCCACTAGTCTCCCTAATAGGGAATTCAAAGGTAACTAGTTCCTCTTATTTCTCAATGTAGATCCCATCTGTGTTAATTGTTATCCTTTGAGATGATTGTGGTCAATAATCATGCCAAAGCATCTAAAATGTTTTGTTTGTGTTTTGAAATATTTGGAGGACCAATGCATAAGATAAAATTTAATGAAAAAATTAAGGTTTTTAAATCTTATAAATAATATCAGTAATTATAAGTGAGGGCTACTTGTTTATCTTACACAGTAATTAATGTTTAATGGTTCGATTAAGTGTACTTGTATAAGAGAATATGATTATTAAATATTTAGATCGAATTTTTCAATAAATCATAAGTTAGAAAACCATCAAGCAGTGTTCAAAGATTTAACAAAATATACCTAATATCATCAAGATATTGACAATTAATAAATGAAAGGGAATTACATTAACAGATTTATAAGTAAATAAGTCTTTATAATGATAATAACTTCAAGAGGAATTACAAGGTTAATGAAACACAATCAAACCCACCTAATTATCTTGACAATAATTAAATATATGAAGAAACAAAATGATTTAAGAAAACTGGAAAAACTTACAGAGGAAAAACAATGCTGTGTGAAATAAGTTTAGAATCCTTCTTATATTAATGATGATAAAAAAGACTTAATACAATTTCTTCTTTACAAAATCCACTTATGCAAGGGTGCAACCCTTAATAACTCGTGCTGAGAGTTATTTATACTAATTAACAAAACTTTAGAAATATATTTAACTGATTTACAACAATGTGATAATAAGAGTAAATGAAGGAGACAGATAGATGGATTGTCTCTGTTTTTCTAGAGGTTGTTGATGATTCAACCCCTTTTTGGTGAAATTTGTTGCTGACTTGTCCTTTTTCGTTGGAAGCCGTTGCTGACTTGGCTCTTCAAAATATGACATGATGGCATGCTGCAAAATTAATCTTTTACTCGATGGTTTAAAAAAACTTATCCCACTGAACTTCACTTGGGATTTCTACATTCATCATTTACCTGAAGATTTCATCCACTTTAGTGAATCATTCAAAACTTGGTTTTTGGATAAATAACTGTTTGATTTGATGCTAAATGATCAAATCAAACTGTAGAGATTCAAGAAAAGATTTTCCTGTAATGTGACCTTTAATTCCTGCAAACTTTGATTCGTCTATTGCAATTGTATACAAATTTGTGCAATAATCTTCTAACTTGACCAACTTATCATCTAATCCAACTAGACCTGACAGACCTTTATGATTTAAAAAATTAAATTTAGTATGAAACCTTTGAAACATAAAATTTAAAGCTTCACACTTGGTCTGTAATTGGTTGATCAAGTTTCTTTTTTGCAAAACCTTCTTTATCTCCAAAATGGTTGTAGTCCTGTTTGAGATATTGATTGTTTCCAACTCTTCTCTCTTCTTTAAATTAAGAACCTTGATCATATCAGAAGCTTCACTTGGCTTCTTTTTGAGTTGATATTTTTTCTCTTGAATCATTGTTCGACATTTGTTGATGAGTTCCTGCTTCTCGAAGATGATCTGTATAGATGGCCATATTTCAGTAATGGAGTTGCTGATGTTTTCCTAGATACTCTGCTTGGCTTCTCCTAAAGTTGATTCCATTAGAGATTCACTTTCCAGTTCTTTAATTTAAGTTCCAACTGATAAGTCTTCTGCATTTCCTCTAGATATAAAGTATCATTTTTAATATTTTGTGACCCAAGAAGTTGAAACTTCTGATGTAGTTTCTCATGTGCTTTTTTTTGAGTGGCCAAATCTTGAACCAATTGTGCTGCATCAGTTATGTTCAAGGCTGCTGAGGGTTCTGCACCTGCATAAGATTTTTAAGTTGCTAAAGTAGGATGAATATTCACTTGAAGTGTTGATTTCTATTTCAATAGTTCTTCAATTTGTTCTTACATTTTTTTGATTTGTAGATTTTGATCAATAATTAATTTAAGCATTTCCTCCTTGTCAAATTCATTTTCTGCTATCTCTTTAGTCTGTGGGTCTTCAGTCAAGGGTAGCTTGAGTTTTTTTCACAAAGAAAAAATGTCTACATTTTTTTTCTTGATTATTTCTTCAGCTGCCTTGCAGTCCTTAGGATCATATCCCACTTTTACTACAAGTTCTTCCAATGTCTTTATCCTATTGTCTTCAGTTTTTGAAGACAATTTCTCATTCTTCAACTAGGATTTCATATTTAACAGTGCTACTTTCAATTTGGAAAGAGACATAGCTGTTGTAGTCATGGTTGAAAATATCATTTCTCCTGACTTCCTGTGCATATCCATCTGGTCAATTGGATGTATCTCTTTTGTATCAAATGAGAAGACAATCTTCTTATACTCAGTATGTGTCTTTTGAAATGGTATTTTTGCTTGTATAAAGGCCATCTGCATCCTTCCTTTCTCACTGTCAAAGGTAGTGAGAAGCCTGTGTTGTGATGTAGATGTCTGTTTCAAAAATTGGCTATAAACATATAATTTCAGTGCTTCATTCTTGTGCTTGATTTTTAGAAATTTGGAGAAAATATTTTGCTCTTCTAAAGAGCTGGCATCTGAATGCTAGATGATTTATAGCAGCTCTCTTGCAGGTGATGCCGATGGAGGAGTCTGAGGAACATTGGTGGATGTGGAGACTTTAGTGTCTCCCAAATCTATGATCTCTGGTTGTTTATCTTCTGAAAGCAAGGAATAATTAAGGTTTGGTTTCTTATGATGTAAGATAAATCCTTTCATAATTTCCTTTTAATGTGGTGTCTCTTCTCTGATTCTCTTTTGCTGTTTACTGTCAAGCACTGGTGTTTTTACATTTGAAGTAGAAATGAATTTTTCATATGCTTCATGTAAATTACCTTCTACCCATTCATCATGGTTCATGTATTTCTCTATTTCTGCTTTGGAGGTATGAGTGTAAGAGATGAGTCTTGAGTTCAACCATGAGAGCATAAATAATGCCATGGGGGTCATATGACCAAGTAAAACTTGATTGAAAACCCATCTTCTTTAATAATGTATCTGCATCAGTACCAGCTGCTCTGGTATTACAAATGAATGATCCAACACTGTCCTTGATTTTAAGCTGGGCTTTCCTCTTTCTTGAGAAAAAATGAAATTCATCCATACTTAACATTTGTCTTATGTACTCTAAGGAGAAAATAGAAAATTCTCATAGGCACATATTTTGGAAGTTTGTATGGTGGAAGCTCGCAGCCATACACCCTGATCTCTATGTAATTTTTATACAGATACCAATCACATGTTTTTTCTTGTTCATTGAGGTGCATAATTCTTTTAATGTCTTCTCCAATTCTAGGCTTTGATGAACTGGTAAGGAGCTTCCTTACTGGATGAATGAATGAGTCTATGAATTCTGAGAAAGAAGTGGTTGTTGACGAAGCTATGACCAATTCTGTCCAGTGAAACATTTATTGATTCACTCCCTGCGCATCCTACTTGCTTAAGTGAATGGGCAACATATCTGCGTGCTGAAATAAAATCATATGAATAATCACAGAAGAATAATTAAATTCTCCTTGTGTGGTGAAGTTCATAAATTTCTCATGTATAATATCATCCAAGAAATGGCTGTAATTGTACATAAACAATGGTGATTTTTCAAGACTGAAGATAGATAAGAAACCTAGGATGGGTTCATCAACGGTTTCATCATTTGGGTATCCTAATAGATAAGAAAGAGGGGAGATGCAATGTTTGGAATCTATAAAAAATATGGAGGATGCATATGGAGGATTTCTCTTTGGTAAATCTGCATCCTTAGGTAGGAAGATGTCAAATATCTGATCTCTTTGAGGGAAGGATAATTTATGATAAAGATCCATGAGAGCAGTAGGAGAGAAATAGGATAAGGAGTCATAAGGAGGGATGAGAATCATATGGTTAATGGTTTCAGGGGATATGGTGATCAGAACGTTTCCATTCTAAGCCACCACTGACTTGGTTATAGGGTTATACTGCTTCTGACACCAGGCAATTAGATCCGAAAATGGGTGAGTTTGAGGGAATGCAAACAAAGGCAACATAGACTCCCAAAACTTGATAGGGTCTTGGTTATCCATGTGATTCTGTTTTAGCCACAAATGTAGCTCATAGAAATCAAATTCACAGTGACAGTCAGTAATTTTAAAATAGGCGTCAGCTAGGGATATGAGGTCGAGATTGATTTGCGGAGTTGCAAGAATGTCTTCTGCAACAGATTTGGAAGCTTCAGGAATGACATCAGCAACTGGATGAGCAACCTCGGATACAACCTCTGAAATAATGTCGAGATTCTAGATTTATTCTGTCACTTGTTTCTTACATTTACCCTTAGGAGTTGTCTCTTCCTTGTTTTTGGCCTTTGGTGCCATGCTTGACTGGTATAGACTAGTACAGGACTTTTAAACTCGAGCTATAGAAACAATGACAGGGCTTAAGGAATATGAAGGGAGATTAAAGAAATGACAACTCGCTGTGAAATGAAATGGAGGATGAAAGTAATTTTAAGGAGGAGGTAAAGTAAATAACGAGAGACTGTTGGTAATTTATAGGCTTCACTTTAGGTTTAACAGTCATGGTTAACAATCAAAAGAGGTTTAATTTCATAACGGTGTGATTAATGGTCTAGGAATAAATTTATTGGCCATTAGGATGATTTAACAGGTATAATTGAAGCGTTAAGGTGTAACAGACAAGTGACATGGAGGGATATGGCTGATTGGTGGACCAAAAGTTGTGGCGTGAGAAAAATAGTCGTGAGCGTTGAAAACTGGAGGTGGATTTCTAGGGGGTTACCTCGCTTCTGCTTTAGGCATGGAGGGGGCAGTCATAGGATGTTGCCATGCTGTAGAAAGGGGGTGGCTATTAATACTTCGTATTTCGAACTTCTCCACTCCTCACCACTCCCTCTCGTTAACAAGAAAACCGCTTCTAAAAGGCGGCTGATCTCCGACGTAGATATGAGGGGAGCTCGAGATCTATCGTCAAAAATTTCAAGCGCTTTATTACAAATTATTTGAAGACTTTGTCGTTAGTGACCTTATAATAAAATGCATATGCACATATATACCATTTTAATAAATGAACATTTAAACCATTGTTCAAAGGTTTGGACATACATTAATTAAAAACTTCACATTTTGAAAATCTGGCGCATTTAAACAGGCGTCCATTTTTAAACACTAAAGCAGTGAAATTTTTATTTCATGCTTCCCTAACATTTTTTCTTTTCCCTCCTTTATTTATAGAAAAATACTCTATCATTTTTTCTAACATGGATATAATAAAATATAATTTTCCTAACATTTTAAAATTTTTTATTTTTCATCCATGTTCTAACTTAGCATTTTATCTTTTTTTTTTTCAAACTACCATGCTAACTTATCAAAAAAAATTAATGTTACAACATTGGCTCCATCTGGGGACTGCTTCTCCCTGTGGGATGCAGAGAACAAGCAGTTCCATGTGCCTTCTCCTCAGGCTATGGAGTCTTTGCTCTAGAAAACAAACAGACTTCAAGTGATAAAAGAAAATGATCATGTACAATGATAATGTAGGATTTCCTTCAGTACTAGATGCAGTGTTTCAAAAATCTTCCATTGACAGGTAGTATTGAAAACTGTCCTTAAATATTTTGTAGAAAAAATGTTTTGTTTCATTTTACCTCTATAATGTTGAGTGGTCCAAACCATAAATTGTCAAACTTTCCATGTTTTCATTTATCTTCTCTCCCAGCATCCAATCGTAAGACTAAATCTCCTTCTCTAAAATATATTTCCCTTACCTTTCTGTCAAAGAGAATCTTCATTTTATTCTGATATTTATTTAGTTTGTACTGAATCTCATCTCTGTTTTCATTCAACTCAATGATCTGATTAATCCTTCTAGAGAAATCATCAGGTTAATCAGTACATTATTGTAGAAACTTGAGCACAAGGAAAGCTAAATTTGTAGGAAAAATAACATATTTTCCATAAACTAATTGGAATGGAGATTTACTTGTTGATATTTTGGGAGAAATTATGTTTTCCCAACTGCATAAATCAAATGGTTGTCCCAGTTTTTCTTGTGGTCTTCTAAATTTTTCTTTATTAATTTCACTAAACTCTTGTTAGATGATTCAACGGAGTTGTTTCCTTGTGGATAATACGAATTTGAGTGATGCAGCAGAATCTGATATTTCTGGCAGAATTCTATCATTTTTATGCTGCTGAATGTTGTGGCAATATCAGTGACTATTTGCTGTGGGTAACCAAATCTGGATAAAATATTCTCTTCAATGAATTTTATTACAACTGAATCTGTAGCATTTATTACAGGAATGGCTTCCACCCAGTTGGTGAAATAGTCAGTAGTAGTCAAGATCCATCGGTGTTGATTACTAGAGGCTAGGTGGATTTCATCTATAAAATATAATCCCCACTAAAGAAATGGTGCTGAAATAACTAATGGAACTAGTGGAAGAGCTACTAATTTTTTCTTACCAACAAAGATCTGACATGGAACATAGGCTCTGAATTTTGATCCTACTTCTGAAAACAAAGTAGGCCAATAAAATACCGCCCTCAGTATCTTGTATGCTGTTTCTCTCCAAGCATAGTGGCCTCCACAAATTCCTGCATGAAACTGATCAATGATTCCTTCAGTCTCTGATTCTGTTAGGTAAAGTAGTAAAATATTAAGAGGATCCTTCCAGTATAAGTTGGAATTGATGATACATTATTTGATGGATTTCAAATTGAGTGTTTTGCATTGGTTCTTTGAAAACTGAGCTGGAAATTCAAAATGAATCAGAAAATAAACAATGTCTACATACCAATCTAATAAAACAAACTTCTCATCAATATGAACAGGCATTGTTTGAGTTGAAGGAGAAGGTTCTTGTGTAGTCTTTCCTTGCACTCCATGGGAAGGTTCTTTTGGATTCTCCCTTTCCAAATTTGAAGAAGGTTCTCGTGGATACTTCTATGAAACTTCAAAAATAGAGTTTATGCTCAAGACTTTACAATTGGATTCAGCTAACAACTTAGCTAAACTTTTCCCCTTTACTATTTTGGTAGTTTTGATGGTAAGATCAAACTCAAGGATTTGAGTTATCTATCTTCCCCTTTTGCCATCAGTGTTTGGTTGTGTGAGGACTATTTTAAGCGTTATTGGGCACATAGGCAATGATAGTGGAATGGAGGATATACATTCTAAAAGACTTCAGGGCTTGAATTAAGGCATAGGCTTGGTTTTCGATAATATCATATCTAAGTTAGGAATCTCTCATGACCTTATTAAATAATGCTATAAGTTGATCATGGTAATCCTCATTCTTTTGCAAAAGGACAGCTGCAAGGGTAGTTTAAGAGGTAAAAGAGAACATGCTGAAAGGTTCTAAGTAGTTCAGACTGGCTAAGGTTGGGGCTTCGGAAATGGCCTTCTTTATCTGGTGAAATGAAAATCTTGCAGAAACAGCCCATTTAACTTCATGGTTATTTTTAGCATATCTGTAATATCCTTCACTATTTCTGCATAATTTGGTATAAACCTTCTCAAAAAGT
Source organism: Pinus albicaulis (assembly GCA_034641835.2). Taxonomy (NCBI): domain Eukaryota; kingdom Viridiplantae; phylum Streptophyta; class Pinopsida; order Pinales; family Pinaceae; genus Pinus; species Pinus albicaulis. Next base: position 891,877,307 of record CM076578.1, read on the forward strand.
TAAATTTTCCTAAGAAAGCTTGAATCTCTTTCTTATTTCTTGGAAGTGATAATGATTGAATATCAGAGACCATTTTGGGATCAATAACTACTCCATCTAATGAAATAATACGACCTAGTAATTTACCTTCTTTGACGGCGAATAATGACTTTTTGGGATTTAAATAAATTCCAAACTTCCTGCACCTTTCAAAAACTTTCTTCAAATGCTTGAGATGTTTTGGATCTGATTCAGAGAAAACAATTAAATCATCAAGATAAATAACAATCAATTTATTTAAATTCCCGACAAAAGCCAAGTCTATGGCTCTCTAAAATGTTGCTCCTGCATTTGATAGACCAAAAGGCATCTGGGCATACATGAATGTACCCCAAAGTGTGGTAAAATTTTTCTTCTCCTTGTCTTCTGAATTCACCAATATTTGATTATAACTAAAAAATCCATCCAACATAGAGAGTCTGTTAGCACTTGACACTTTTTGAAGTAATTGAGCCATATTTGGAAGTGGGTAATTATCTTTCAAGGATGCATTATTAAGGTTTCTAAAATCTACAAAGAGTCTTATTTCACCGTTCTTTTTTCTCACAGGGACTAAATTGGAAACCCAACTAGAGTATCTTAATGGGACAATAATTTGGGCATCTAAATTTTTTTTTTTCAATGGTGGGAAGAAGAAATGGGTTCATCCTTCTTAACTTCTGTTGGTAAGGCTTTACATCTAGTTTTAGTGAAATTTTATGCTTAATTAAAGATGTGTCATAAGTTTTTAGATCAGCGTAAGACCAGGCAAAGACATATTTATAATTCATAAGAAGTTTTACATATTCATACTTGAGTTCTGGAGTTAATGAAACACAAAGTTTAATGTTTTTAATCTCATCATCAGTGCCAATATTTGTGTCTTCTATGTCATTTTCTGGTGAAGAAGACAACGAATTTTTGGGAACATAGTTTTGATCAAAGAAATTTTCTAAAGGAACAAGTCCCTTGGTGATAAAATTATTTGATAATTGAATTATATCATGATCAGCTACCTTTGATTTTAGATCTGATTTTTCCTTATTTTGGGCAGCTTCTTTAATGTTTGAATTATCCTCTTCAATTTGCAATACAGAAAATTCGTAAATGAATTGCAGAAAGGATTTTAATTGCTCATCGTCTTCAAATATTTTCCAGTGTTTAAGATTATATGGGATTGATGGCCTATATTTGATTTTTATTTGATTTTGAATTTGAAATTGATCTGGAATCTTAAAAGAACTAGCTGAAACAGCTAATGAATCTGCATGCAGGTTTTAATCTCTAGGAATAAAAGTGATATTAAAAGCATCAAAGGCATTTTCAATGGTGTCCCATATCTCATTTATGTAAGACTTAAGTCTAGGGTGCTTTGTTTGACAAATAATCCTAACCTATCTTACTATTAATTCCGTGTCAGTGAAAACAATCAAATTTTTGACCTTTAAAATTCTAGCAAGCAACAATCCTAGGATAAAAGCTTCATACTCAGCAACATTTTTTGTGACCTCAAAATCTAATTTTCATGATTGTGTAATATTTTCTTTATCAGGTGAAATCAAAACAACTCCTGCTCTAGCTCCATCTTTGGTGCAAGATCCATCAAAAAATAATTTCCAAATTTTAGTTTGAATTGATTTAGAGGTGTCAACTACATTCTCAATCTTGAGTTGAGAATTTTGTGAAGTGTCTGATGATAGTTAAAAATAACTAAATTATTGATCTGCTGCATAGATGGGATGATTCCTAGCTTGATTTGCATTGCAAACAATGTTTAGGAATCTCACTTCTCTATACAATCTAAGGCCTTATCCACCATATACAGGGATAGTGGCAAAAGACATGTCCATTTGAAGACTTCCTACCAATTTTTCATAACATGATCTCGATAAAAGCATTCCAAATTTGGGAGGAATATCAGTGAAAACTATGTCTAATACTACACTTTTAACTAGTATTTTATGCAAAGTGACCACTAGATATTTAATTAGTCCTAAACAATGGACCCTCTTTGAATCAAAAGTATACAAGTCGTGATAGGTTCGAGTGATATCTAGATTAATTTGTTCCATGATGACTTTAGGCATTAAGTTGTGCGAAGCACCATAATCAAGCATACAGTTGTATAGCAGGGAATCATGTAGGCTTTAAAGTCATGTAGAAGGGTGGTATAGATTCATCAATCATATTAGAACTAGGACCAAAAGCTATAGTGGGTCTTTCATTTTGTAGATTGATACCTTCAACATCCATACTAGAATTTTGGATCTACTTAGCAACTTGACTTTTATACCCTCAATTTTTAGAGAGTTCAGAAAGTGGAATTGAAATTTTGACTCTTTCTAATTCTTTCTCAACATTAAAGGCAGTCAATATTGTTTTGTTAATCTGGGTAGAATTAGTTGACTGATTTAGAGGTTAAGAATAAGTAGTTTGAGTTTTAATCATTTTCATTTGAGGTTTAATCATTATAGGGTTTTTGGGAGGTCTACCAGGACCATCTCTAGGTCTTAAGTCATATCTTTTATTGAGTTCTGCAATAAAAAACTCAGAAAAATATTGATAATTAGAAACCTGAGAAGTATCTTGGTTTTCTTGAGGGATTTGATTTTGGGAAACAAGGACAACGACAGTCTGAAAGGATGTATGATATACATTATTAATATCTTCAGTAATAAAACAGTATTGTCATCTGGTTGTTGATCATCAATCAAAAATGGTGTGGGTACTTGTTGGTCATTATGAGGCCTCTGAAGAATTTGCACTGGAGCAACTTTCTTGTACTGACCTTGGGCATGTGTTTGTGGTCTAAAAATAGCTTGTTGGAATGTTCTTGGTTGAGTATCAATATTTGAAATTCTATTGGATAGATTTCTAAGAAGAGCTGTGATTTCATCAATCTTTGAATCTTCACTTTTAGAATTAGAGGAAGATGCTTCCTGATTTTTTAGTTTCCTTTGGGCTTTATTTTCTTTAGCTCTATTTTTACTAGAAGTTGACCTATTGGCTTCTACCTCAATATCATTAGTCTTCATGTCTTATATTGTATTAGAAACTCTCTCCCTTAGCATAACTACAAATCATCATCGAATGCTTTAGAAAATCTAACCTTTGTAGGAGCTACTAGAGTTTTACAATCAACAAGCATTTTGTGGTAGATTTTGTTAAATCTTTTGATAAATTTAGCAAGTGGTTCACCGGGATTTATTTTTAACTCTTCAAATTCAGTGAGAAAGTAAACAACATCTTTATTTACCCCCATTGGTTTTTAAATATAGTTACAAGTTCATTCCAGTTTCGAATAGAATCTGCTCTAAGTTGCCTAAACCAGATCCTAACATAACCTTCCAAAGACTGTACAAATAACCTCATATAAACATCTTCAAGCTCAATTTTCATATTTTCTATGAAATCTAAGAAGGCAGCTATATGATCCTCTGCTAAGGGACCTGTTTCTCCATTAAATCTTGGTAAATGTTTAAGATATCCATTAGGAAATTTTCCCAAGACATTAGGAAGAACAAGAGAAGCATACCTAACTTGTATAATGGGTTGAAAATCCATGGATGATGAACATGTAGGTGGATGAGTATTAGAGGACGTAGGAGAGTATGAAGGAGGAGGATGAAGTGATGATATCAAAGGGATTTTAACATTCAGGTTTTGAAATAATGGTATTAACTCTTCTTCCTTATATTCAAACATTGGATTAGAATAGACAAAATTGTCTCTTCTGGTTGATTAGATTTTAATGGAATAGGATGAAAAACTGGAGTAACAAAATCTATAGGCTTATATTCATGCAAATGTAAGCCCAATTCTGTTTTAGATGTTGGTGAGTCTACAAGGAAAGATGGGACTTGATATGACTCAAGTGATTTAGCCAACAAGGTTGACTGAAGATCTACTCCTTGTGAATAAAGTTCAACAACTCTATGAGGTAATTGAGTCAAATCAGGTTGGGATGATATTATTGAAAATGGATCTACGGATGAACTTTCTTCAGGGTGTAAGGCTAAAGAGGAAGAAGAAGAAATGTTTTCTTTTCTTTTCAAAGAGGCTTCCCTAATGAGTCTTTCTGGATCTGGTAGAGAGTTAACAATATCATATTCAAAACGCGATCTAGTGTGCTTAAAAGGAGCCAATTTAAATCAGTGGAATCTCAAGGTGAAAGGTTTTTACCTATATCTTTATCCTTTATTAACCTTAAAGGAAAAGGGGAAAAAATCGTTGACCCAGGAATGACGCCAATCTAATGTTGTCCTTTGAGACGATTGTGGTCAATAATCATGCCAAAGCATCTAAAATGTTTTTTTGTGTTTTGAAATATTTGGAGGACCAATGCATAAGATAAAATTTAATCAAACAGTTAAGGTTTTTAAATCTTATAAATAATATCAGTAATTATAAGTGAGGGTTTCTTATTTATCTTACACAGTAATTAAGATTTAATGGTTTTGTATAAGAGGATATGATTATTAAATATTTAGATAGAAGTTTTCAATAAATCATAAGCCAGAAAACCTTCAAATAGTTTTCAAAGATTCAACAAAATATATATAATATCATCAAGATACTGACAATTAATAAATGAAAGGGACTTACATTAACATATTGTTAATTAAACCATTATTTATAATGATAATAACTTTAGGAGGAATTATAAGGTTACTGGAACACAATAAACCTCACCTAATTATATTGAAAATAATTAAATATATGAAGAAATAAAATTATTTAAGAAAAATGAAAAAACTTACAGAGCAAAAATAGAGCTGTGTGAAATAAGTTCAAAATCCTTCTTGTATTAATGATGATCATAAAGACTTAATACAATTTATGCTTTACAAAATCCACTCATGCAAGGGTGCAACCCTTAATAACTCGTGCTAAGAGTTATTTATACTAATTAACAAAAATTTATAAATATATTTAAATGATTTACAATAATAGGATAAGAAGAATAAACAAAGGAGACAGATAGATGGAGTGTCTCTATTTTTCTGGAGGTTGTTGATGATTCGTCCCCTTTTTGGTGAAAGTTTTTGTTGACTTGTCCTTTTCATTGGAAGCTATTGCTTACTTGGCTCTTCAAAATCTAATATGCTGGCATGCTGCAAATTTAATCTTTTACTCAATGGTTTCACAAAACTTATCCCACTGATATTCACTTTGGATTTCTACAATCATCATTTTCCTGAAGATTTCATCCACTTTAGTGAATCTGTCAAAAGTTGGTTTTTGGATAAATAATTGTTTAATTTGATGCTGAATGGTAAAATCAAACTATACAGCTTCAATAAAAGCTTTTCCTGTAATGTGACCTTTAATTTCTGCAAACTTTGATTCATCTATTGCAAGTGTATATAAGTTTGTGCAATAATCTTCTAACTTGACCAAATTATCATCTAATCCAACTAGACCTCGCAGATCTTTATGATTTAAAATGTTAATTTAGTATGAAACCTTTGAACCATAACATTTAAAGCTTCACACTTGGTCTGCAACTGGTTGATCAATTTTATTTTTTGCAAAACCTTCTTTATCTCCAAAATGGTTACAATCTTGTCTGAGATATTGATTGTTTCCAACTCTTCTATGTTCTTTGAATTAAGAACCTTGATCATATCAGAAGCTTCAATAGGACTCTTTTTGACTTGATCCTTTTTCTCTTGAATTGTTGTTCTACATTTGTTGATGAGTTCCTGCTGCTTGAAGATTATCTGCATAGATGGCCATATTTCATTAATGGAATTGTTGATGTTTTCCCATATACTTTTCTTGGCTTCTCCTAAATTTGATGCCATCAGAGATTCACTTTCCATTTCTTTAATTTTAAGTTCCAACTGATGAGACATATACATTTCCTCTAGATATAAAGTATCATTTTTAATATTTTGTGACTCAAGAAGTTGAAACTTCTGATGTAGTTTCTCATGTGCTTGCTTCTGAGTGGCCAAATCTTGAGCCAGTTGCGCTGCAACAGTTATGTTCAAGGCTGATGAGGGTTCTTCACATGTAGAAGATGTTTTATTTTCAAAAGTAGGATCAGTATTCACTTGGAGTGTTGATTTCTCTTTCAACAGTTCTTCAATTTGTTCCATTTTTCTGATTTGCAGATTTTGATCAATAATTAATTTAAGAATTTCCTTCTTGTCAAATTCATTTTCTGCCATCTCTTTAGTCTGTGGGTCTTCAGTCGATGGTAGCTTGAGTTGTTTTCACAGAGCAACAATGTTTGCATTTTTTTCTCTTGATGATTTCTTCAGCTGCCTTGAAGTCCTTAGGATCATATCCCAATTTTACTACAAGTTCTTCCAATGTATTTATCATGTTGTCTTTAGCTTATGAAGACAATTTCTCAATCTTCAACTAGGATTGCATATTTGAGAGTGCTACTTTCAATTTGGAAAGAGACATAGCTGTTGTAGTCATGGTTGAAAATATCATTTCTCCTGACATCCTGTGCATATCCATTTGGTTAATTGGATGTATCTGTTATGTATCAAATGAGAAGACATTCTTCTTATACTCAGCATGTGTCTTTGGAAATGGCATTGTTTCTTGCAGAAAGGCCATTTGTATCCTGCCTTTCTCACTGTCAAAGGTAGTGAGAATCCTGTGTTGTGATTTAGATGTTTGTTTCCAAAATTGGATATAAACATTTGATTTCAGTGCTTCATTATTGTGCTTGATTTCTAGAAATTTGGAGAAAATATTTTTCTCTTCTGAAGAGTTGGCATTTGAATGCTGGATTATTTCTAGCAGCTCTCTTGCAGGTGATGTTCATGGAGGAGGCTGAGGAACATTGGTGGATGTGTAGACTTCAGTATCTCCCAAATCTATGATCTTTGTTTGTTTATCTTCTGAAATCAAGGAAGAAGTAAGCTTTAGTTTCTTATGTTGTAAGATGAATCCTTTCATAATTTCCTTTGAATGTGGTGTCTCTTCTCTAACTCTATTTTGTTATTTACTGTCAGGCACTGGTGTTTATACATTTGAAGTAGAAATGAATTTTTCATTTGCTTCTTGTAAAGTACCTTCTACCCATTCATCCTAGTTCATGTATTTCTCTATTTTTGCTCTGGAGGTATGAGTGTAAGAGGTTGTCTTGATTTTAACCCTCAGAGTAGAAATAATGCCATGGGGGTCATATGACCAAGTAAAACTTGATTGAAAACCATCTTCTTTAATAATGTATCTACATTAGTACCATCTAGTCTGGTATTATAAATGAATGATCCAACACTGGCCTTGATTTTAAACTAGGCTCTCCTCTTTCCTGAAACAAAATGAAATTCATCCATATTTAACATTTGTCTTATGTACTCTAAGGAGAAAATTCTCATAGGCACATATTTTGGAAGTTTGTATGGTGGAAGCTCACAACCATACACCTTGATTTTTGTGTAAGTTTTGTATAGATACCAATCACCTATTTTTGCTTGTTCACTGAGGTGCAGAATTATTTTAATGTATTGTCCAATTCTAGGCTTCGATGAATCAGTAAGGAGTTGCCTTACTGGATGAATGAATGAGTCTATGAATTCTGAGAAAGAAGTTGTTGTTGATGAAGTTCTGACCAATTCTATCTAGTGAATCACTGATTGATTCACTCCCTGTGCATCATGCTTGTTTAAGTGAATGGGAAACATATCTGCCTGCTAAAACAAAATCATATGAATAATCACAGAAGAATAATTAAGTGGTCTTTGTGTGGTGAAGTTCATAAATTGTTCATGTATATTATCAACCAAGAAATGGTTGTAATTGGACATAAACAATGGTGATTTGTCAAGACTGGAGATAGGTAAGAAACCTAGGATGGGTTCATCAACGGTTTCATCGTTTGGGTATCCTAACAGATAATAAAGAAGGGAGATGCAGTGTTTGGAAGCTATAGGAAAGATGAAGGATGCATATGGAGGATTTCTCTTTGGTAAATCTTCATCCTCAGGTAGGAAGATGTCAAATATCTGAGCTCTTTGAGGGAAGGATAATTTATGATAAAGATCCATGAGGGCAGCAGGAGAGAAATAGGATAAGGAGTCAGAAGGAGGGATGAGAAGCATTTGGTTAATGGTTTCAGGGGATATGGTGATCAGAATGTTTCCATTCTAAGCCACCACTTACCTGGTTATAGGGTTATACTGCTTCTGACACCAGGTAATTAGATCTAGAAGTGGGTGAGTTTGAGGGAATGAAAACAAAGGAAACATAGACTCTGAAAACCTGATAGGGTCTTGGTTATCCATGTGCTTCTGTTTTAGCCACAAATGTAGCTCGTAGAAATCAAATTCGCAGTGACAGTCAGTAATTTAAAATGGGTGTCAGCTAGGGGTATGAGATCGAGATTTATTTGCGGAGTTGCAGGCATTTCTTCTTTAACAGATTTGGCAGCTTCAGGAATGACATTGACAGAAAAGGGTGGCCATTAATACCAGAGTTCGGACCCCCCGCCTCGCGTTAACAAGAAATTTTCAGTGGGGTTGCGAAGTTGATATCCATTGTAGATCTGTGGGGAGCTCGAGATCTACCGTCAAAAATTGCAAGCGCTTTATTTCCAATGATTTGACTGCTTTTTCGTTAGCTACCTTATAATAAAATGCATATGCACATGTATATCATTTTAATAAATCAACATTTAAACCCCTGTTCAAAGGTTTGAACATACATAAATTAAAAAATTTACATTTTCAAAATTTGGTGCATTTAAACAGGCGACCATTTTTAAACACTAAAGCATTAACATTTTTATTTCATGCTTCCCTAAAATTTTTTCCTTTTCCTCGGTTATTTAGAGAAAACTACTTTATCATTTTTTCTAACATGGATATAATAAAATTTAATTTTCCTTAACATTTAATTTTTTTTTTTCATCCATGTTCTAACTTAGCATTTTTCTTTTTTTTTTCAAACTACCATGCTAGCTTATCAAAAACAAATAATGTTACAACATTACCAATATCCTCTTCGTGAACCATATTCGACCAAGAGAGAGAAGGACCTCTGTAAAATAGAGATTCCTCAGAATCAATGGTTTGGAATTTTTGTTCTTGAATAGGATTAATAAAGAACTCCTATTCAGGTTGAACACTGAGCAACAATGTTGACTTCCTTAGGAGGGGAGGTTCTAAACTTGGCAGCAACAGAGGATTTCCCAACAGAAGATTTTGCTGTAGAAGTATTGACTTGTTTGGAATCAACAACCAAAATCTCTTTAGGACTACAAACCTCCTATTCAGATTCTCCTTATTTTTCTACCTTGTTTCTTGCAGACCTCCTTGTTATGGCCAGTGTACTAGTTAATGAAGTGGTGCTCACACCACCACGAAAAATAATTGAAAATATTGGATCCTATTCATCTATTATACAAACAAATTAAAAAATTCTACTTACCACACAAGCAGGACATGGCTTTGGTGAAATTATAATCTCTGTAGGTGTGTAGGCCTTACCACTTCGAATCCCCCAATCCTGCAAAAAAAATTCAAACAACAAAAAAAATCATAAAAACACTTTCAGTATCATCCCTTAGCACCTCCTCGGAAATGACACCAAAATGTTTAGTAAAACTATAGGCTTATAATTTTTCAATCATAAATTGTCAACCCAGGGAAGGTAGGCTTATGAGATGCTGTGCAAAATATATGTAGGCTTAATACTTCAAGTGTTTACTAATCAAACCAGTAAACCACTCATCAAACTAATGCCTCTTTTCTGAATCCACATTTTTCATAAAAGGCTATGGAGTGGATCTGGACATCCCTCTACAGCTCTTAGTCTTGCTGATGTGATCAGAAAAGATATGAGATCAAATTTGTAGCAAGAAATAAATCAACTTGACAATATAAATCAAACTTGATCAAATGAAATCCACACATTTCATACAAAAAAAGAACCATCTAATCGATTGATAATTTCTCCTAAAAACTTCAGTAAGAGCACATTAGCTGAATTAAATAATTATTACTGCATAACAAAAATAAAAATGCACACACACACAACTAAGGGAGTTGTGAATGAAGGGGGCGCTTCCTCACTCACAACCCATGCAAGATTAAAGAGACTTTATCATTAGAGTAGGCAGAACATGAAATATTGTAGTAATATGAAATATTACAGTCAAGTACAATCTGATAAATTTTATCAGCAAATCCCAACCCAACCAACTAAATACTTACATCATAAAACACAATCAAATTTAACAAGTTTGAAAGCCCATATTTGGCTCCAATGAGGAAAACTATAATCTGAGCTAGGATCTATCAATATAGGTACAATATTATCAAAATTAGCTAAGTTGGGTCTAATCCATGATTGAAAGCATGGATTAGACAATTTTTGTTACAAGGCTGAAGCTGCTCCTCATGCGGCCAACGAAAAGAGGTTTGCGAATCTGGGTAGTTTCGAAGGTAGATTTGGCACGACCAATAGGATAGCGTCCATGTACAAAAAATTCCCCACAAAACCCATGTTATCGTTTGATTTGGTAGCTAGTGGAACATAGCTAACTGCTAATTTAGTTGCAGGAAATCAGAGCGGCTGCAGAAAATCTACTAAAGGATTCACAAAGTATCTGCAGGAAATGCAACCACACGAGTTGTCTTCAAGAATTTTGGGGCTGTTTTAGATCAAATAAAATCTGTAGATGATTCTTATATTAGTTTTCATGATAATTTAAATAAGGAAACAGGTATTTAAGGAATCCTTAATATTAAAGGTAAAAATGATACTTTTTAATGTTAATTTGCATACCTCAAGCCTATAGTATCCTTTTGGCCAAAACCAAAATAAGAATATTAGGGGTTAAGGAGAGGTCAAAATGGGAGAGATAAGGTCTAGGAAAGGTGTTAAACTTAGGCAAATTTGGTACTCAACAATGACCATGATGGATGATGGTGATCTTGAGCAAGTGGAGGGAGTAGCAATGACCTAGACAATAACCAATGACAATATGACAACAAAGAGCTGTCAAATTCTATTTTAAAATATAAAAATTTGACCATAAGACCTTATTAATCACATGGAAAGAGGGCATTTGATAACTAGTGACTTAAAGACACTAACATCAGAGACTCACTCAAAGGCTACAATAGTTGGGGAAGAAAAATTACATGGATTAAACCTTAGCCCAAGCTAAGGAAAACATATGGATAGATATCAACAAATCTATGATAGAAATCTAGCCACTAATACAGATTATTTTTTAACAGAATGAGTTGATTCAGAAAGCCAAAGCAATCATTGAACAAATAAGAGAAAAGCTGGAAGAAAAGTGTCTAGAGGTTCTTTAACAAGTTTGAAGTTCTGAATAAGAAAGGAATTCCAGGTTTATTTGTGTTGAATGATAAATTAATCACTTTGTATGATTATAATGAGAAATTGATGGCCATGGCTAAGGATAGTTCCAAATTTGCAAATACATGGGAGCATCACAGGTAAATCCCTCCTAGAGACTCTAGAGTATGATTTAAACATCCAACATGATATCAAGCACACTTTTAACACTGTTACCGATGAAATACCACTTGACCTCAAAACGGGAACTCTAACCCAAAAAGTCTCAAAAAAAATGAAAAAACACCCCAAAAACAAAAAAAAGTGTATTCCAGAACGCACTTGGTTTTTTTGAAGGGAAAATTTCAACATTTTATAAAATTATGCTAAAAACAAAATTGTTTCTTGAAAAAAGATTGAAAAAACACCCTTAAAACAAAACCAGTTGATGCTGGAATAACAAAAAAAAAAATTGTGTCATATTTTTGACATTTTTAAAAATAGAAATGACATTTTTTAATTTTTAAAATTCAAACATTAAGAAAAACCTAAAATTTAAGAAAAAAAATAAATTTAAAAAATAAAAACAAAATAAAAATTTTATTTCAAACATTAAAAAAAACCTAAAATTTAAGAAAAAAAAAATTTAAAGATTAAAATTTCAAAATATATAGAAATAATAAAATAAAAATAAAAACAAAATAAAAAGATTAAATTATAAAAAAAAACAAGTTAAAAAAGCAAAGAAATTAGAAAAAATAAAATATAGAAATTAAATTAAAAAAAGAAGAAGAAAATGTTTATTAAATTAGAAAAAATAAAAAATTTAATTTTAAAACAAAAAATTAAATTTAAAGAAATATATTAAATATTAATAAATTTAAAACTTTAAAATAAAAATTAGAAAAAAAAAACATTATTGAAATTAAAAGTAAAAAAAGAAAAATTAATTAAAAATGATAAATAATAAATAAAGTACAATAAAAATATTAAATTTTAAAAAATATATATTAAAAAAACAAATAGATTTTAAAAAATAAATTAAATTTAAATTATAAAAAACAATATATATATATATATATATATATATATATATATATATATATATATATATATATGAACTTAAATTAAAAATATATATATTAGATTTTATTAAATTTAAAAAAAAATGTTAATATTAAAATAAAAAAATAAATTAAAAAAAAAAAATATTAAATTTTAATAAATAAATGAATAAACAAATAAATTTTGAAATAAAAAATAAATTTTAAATATAAAGAAAAAAAACATTGTTAAAATAAAAAGTTAAAAAACTTTAAAATTCAATTAAAATTGAAAAATTGAAAAAAATAAATTAACAAAAATATATTAAATAAAAAATAAAATAGAAAGCAAATTAATTTGAAAATATTAAGTTTAATTAAAAAAATATATATTTATAATTTTAAATACACAATTTTAATTGAAATAAAAAAAATATAAAAATTTTATATAATTAAAAAAATAATAATAAAAAATTAAAAAATTAAAAAAATATTAAATTCAAATAAATAAATAAAAATACAAAATGAGCTAAATTTTAAAAAATTAAATGAAAAAACTAAACATAAAATTGAATAATAAAAAAAAAATTATGAAAAAAAAACAATTAAATAAAAAAAAATACAAAATTTAATAAAATTTTTTAACAAAATTTAGAAAAAAAAATTAAAAACAAAAAAAATGAATAAGATTAAAAAAAATTAAAAAAACAAAAAAAGTAAAACAAATTAAATTGAAAAAAAAAATTTAAATTTTTTGAATTTAAAAAAAAAAATTAGAAAAAAAATATTAAAAATTTAAAAAATAATTTTTTTTTTTTTTTTTTTTTTTTAATCGTGGTGGCGCCGCCAATTGGCCTCCCACCCAGGGGTCGGCGGAGGCCGGCCTCTGGGTGGGAGGCCGATTCCGAGAATCACCCTCCCATGGTGGGAGGCCAATTCCGGGAATCGCCCTCCCGCGGCGGGAGTCCGATTCCGAGAATCACCCTCCCGCGGCGGGAGGGCGATTCCCGGAATCGGCCTTAGGGGCGATTCCCGGAATCGGCCTCCCGCCGCGGGAGGGCGATTCCCGGAATCAGCCTCCCACGCCGCGGCAGGGCGATTCCCGGAATCGGCCTTAGGGCGATTCTTGGAATTGGCCTCCCGCCGCTGGAGGGCGATTCCCGGAATCGGCCTCCTCCCGCGGGAGGGCGATTCTCGGAATCGGCCTTAGGGCGATTCCTAGAATCGGCCTTAGGGCGATTCCCAGAATCGGCCTCCCGCTGCGGGAGGGCGATTCTCGGAATCGGCCTCCCGCCCAGCGGCAGGCCTCCGCCGCCACCTGGGCGGGAGGCCGATTGACGGCGCCACCACGATCATTTTTTTTTTAATTTTTAATATTTTTTTTAATTTGATTTTTTTTTTTTTTAATTCAAAAAATTTAAAATTATTTGTTTTTTAATTCAAATTTTTTATTTTAAATTTAAATGGTTTAAATTTTTTTTTTAATTTTGTTTTTAAATTTAATATTTTAGATTAATTATTTTTTAAAATTTAAAATTTATTTATTAAATTTATTAAATTTTAATTTAATTTAATTTTTTTTTAATCTTTTAGTTTATTTAGTTTTTGATTTTTAAAATTTATAAATTGTTTCATTTAAAAAAAACAGTAAATTTATGGATATTTGTTTTTTAATTATGTGCACGTGGTTTTTTTCATTTTTTTTTTTAATTTTAATTCTTTAATTTTAATTTTTTTTTTCAATATTTTATTTTTTATTTTATTTTTATTTTTTATTTATTTATTTTTAATTTGTTTTTTTTTTTAATTTTTAAATTTGTTTTTTTTCTTCTTCTTATTATTATTATTTTAATGTAAATTTTTTAATTTAATTTTTTCTTTTTTGTATTTTATTTTTTTTATCTAAATTTTAATTTTTTAATTTAAATAATTTTTAATTTTTCTATTTTAAATTTTTTTTTTTTAAATTATATGGTTTTTTTTAGTAACTAAGAAAAAAATGTTTTTGATGTTTTTTTTTTTAAAATTTTTGGTTAATTTTTGTTGTTTTTCTTTAAATTATGTGTTCTTTTTCAAATTTTGTCATTTCTTTTGATATAATTTTTGAATATTTTTGTTTTTTTTTTGTTTTACTTATTTATTTTTGTTTAAATTTTTTATTTTCATGAGTTAATTTTGTTTTTTTTTTACATTTTTATTGGTTTTTTTAATTGTTTATATATATATATAAGTTTTGTTTTTTATTACTAGCATGAAAATCACCACTCTAAAAAAAAAAGGTTGATGCTACATCAATACGTTTCAAAATTAGCATGAAAATCACCGCTCTAAAAAAAAAAGTTGATGCTGCATCAATACGTTTCAAAATTAGTATGAAAATCACTAACATTTTAAAACAAATATTCATACTTCATGAATAAAAATATTAGAGTGTCGAAAATGTGCTCCAAAAAAAAAAAAAGTGGTTCTGCATCACCACTTTTCAAAATCGTGTGCTTTTTATGCTACCAAAAAAAAGTAGGTAACAGTGCGGTTACCTATTTCATCGGTAACACTGTTTTTTATCACAAATCCCACCTTTACCAAATATAGAGAGGGAGATGAAATTTACATAAATTTACTCAAGCTGTGCATCCCAAGTGAAGAGAGGTGGGAAAAATTATGCGAGTTACTTTATTATAAAAGTGATTCTATCCTTAGCATCAAGACCAATAGAAAAACAAAGGTCAAAGGATAAATCAACAATAGTTTCCTGAAAAATAGTGCCAGCAATACGAAGTAGTTCAAACTTGCCCCATATTTTTTTAATACAAGATGTAATAAGTTTTAGATATTCATAAAATGCTTCTTGATCTGATATGACAAGATATTTTTTAAATAAACTTATAAATACTTCTAATTTTGAAGTATGAAAGGTTGATTTTTGCATCGAAGAAGGCTACTGTACATTTTGAAGTTTAGTGGACCGATTAGTAATAAAGAAGACTCTTTCACATGATTCTTGTGTGAAACTGTTGGTGAAGTGAATCTCTCATTTTTTATGTGTTTATTTTCTCTGTTTTCCATGCTTATGTATTCATAATCTGAATTATTCAATAGAAAATTAAATAACATAATTTGTATTAAAACACACTCTCATTTTGACATTGAATAATTTTAATGTTTTCAATTAAAATTAAGTAAATGAATTCTCAATTTCTCTTTACTTAATGGAATTTCTTTCATCTCTTCTCTCATACTTCATCTAAATTTACAAAATCCAATTGTTTTGGCTACCCTTCCCTGTGAAATATCTTTATAAAAGCTGAAACAGATCCAAGTTTAAATCATAGACTCCATAGCCTAATGGAAATTTATCCATTTAATCAACCAAACAAACCAAACAATCTCAATCAATCAAAAAAACATTTAGCATTCATAAGTAGCCTAATATATTTAATATAAACAAAGTAAATTTGACAGAGAGATCCCTCTCTGAAGTTGGTAGGGCTAGATCCCAACTTCCAAAGTGGTTTGTGGTTACCTCTATAATTTATTTTACAACCTCAGAGATTACAGAGTGATACAAATCTTAAGGAATTTAAGCCTCCTAAAGTACTATGAGGAGAACACATCCCTGAAGGCGCACTTTGTCTTATTGGCACACCTGATCCACCAATGGAGTGTCCAAGAGAAGGGTTTCCATGTAGGTCCTGGGGCATGGTATATGCCCTCTAAGGAGGACATATACTTTATCACTGGTATATCTGGGAGAGGGGAGGATTTTCTCTAGTTCACGGATGTCCCCCATGGGGTTTCAACTAAGATTAATATTGCATACACTTAGATATATGTCGGGCCTCAGGCAATTTGTCCAACAAATTTTCAGGTGCATGGTGGATAGCTAAATATTTCTTCTTTTGTTACACAGGAGGTTAGGTTCCTCCCATTATTAGTCACCACCATTACACAATTTAGTAATTATGGGAAACACACTAGTTTCCCTCTTTTGTATTATGTTCATTCTTTGATTTAGGTTCCATGTTGTATCAGATGATCTACCATTTTTTTGAGGTAATTTTGTATGGCTTTAGATAGATGTCATGCATTGATACATGGGAGGTCGACCTTCCCTTTCGCTTCAAATATTTTTTGTTTATTTTTTGAGAGGTTTCCAGAGATGAGGCCTACATTTGAATGTCACCCTCCTAGGTGGATCATTGGGGTCTAGATGCACATGTGGGTGCAGATAATTCCCAAGAGGGGCCTGTCAGAGTATCCGACTAGGATTTCCGAATAGGCACTACTGCTACGGACCAGTGAGGATGACCATGCGTTTATCTTGTTGTCGTTTTCATACACATGGATTGATTGGAGACATTTTCCCAACATCCTTCTTCACATCGATTGAGACTCTAGATGATAGAGGTAATATTAGTGTTTTATTTAAAATAATATAGTTCCATTTTATTGTTTTAATTAATTAGAATAAAATTTATTCTAGCACATTCTTTAACTTGCTTTATTAAATTATTTAATGAAATTGTATAATTATTTTTGTGCACTATATATTTTGCATAAATTGGCACATTCGATGGGGACATGCCTCTTCCCCCACTTTATGGGGGAGATGAGGATATGGGAGAGTCCTAAGAGGGTGAGGGACATCCTCAGGGAGTCGTGGGCGTCTGGGGTTGTAGGGATGGTCTACGATTTTAGATGGACTACTGTGACAAATTGGCCATATTTTTTGTTCAGGAAGGAGTCTGCCTTATGAGGGATCTATATATCAGCATAGATCCTAGGTTTTTTGGTCTCTACAGGGAATTTCTATGCAAGATGGTGTCTCTTATGTGTCATATCGTCGAAGCTAGCAGGTTATTGGTAGAAATGAGGGATGCAGGGTATGCAACAGAAGATACGTCAGATGAGGGTAGTGATCATGATCATGATTATGATAGTGGTGGTGATGATGATGATGATGATGATGAGGGTGGTGATAATGATGCTTCTGCTATTACTGCACCATTGCATCATGGTTTTCAGGGTGTCGGTGATCCTTCTAGTCACAATACACCTCCTCCTAAGTCGCCTGATGATGATATATCAAAGCTAGAGAATGTGCCTTATGTTTCTCTTGACATAGAATACCAACCACCTCCTCCTCCACCTCATAGTTCGACATACCACATTGAGGCAGTAATTTACCATCCATCATCTTCTTCTGCAGACCAACCACCACCTCCTCCACCTCAGAGTTCAAAAACTGTTGAGGCAATAGTTGACCATTCATCGTCTTCTACTAAAGACCAAGTTGACACTTCTATGTTTGTTGTATCAGATATTTGATTGCATTTATTTGACTTGTTTATATATATATTGCATTTTTATTTCATGTTTATGTACTTAATTTATATGTTTGTGTTGATGTGTATATTGTTTGGTCATGTTAGATATGTCCAATTAATGTGCTTGTAGATACATGTGTATGTGATAGAGGTTATTTGACATGAGATGTAAATTAATTTGAGGATGTGTGTGGTGATGATGTTAGATTACAATGTTTGTGTTTTGTTAGATGTGATCACGATGATGATTCCTTTTTATATTATTAGATTTATGTGTTAGATAATGACATTTATATGTGCTAGATGTGTATATAATTAGATGATGGCAGTGATTCGAATGTGTATCTTAGATTATTTTTATGTATGTTAGATGTTTATCATCATGATATTTATTTTTATAAAATAATATTTATTATAGATTATGAATTAGTAAATTTATATCAAAGTTTTATAGATGAAATTGCATGCAAAACAACTTACTTTAAAAAATAATGCAAAGATATTTTTATAAATTACAAAGTTTAGTAAAACTATGATAAATATTTTTCTATTGCTTAGATAGTTCATTAATATTCAATCTAATTTAATTAGTAAAATATTTCAATAGGGCGAAAACGCGAAGTTGGGAAACACTTTTTGGCATGAGATAGAATTCGGGAGGATTTTTTAATTTCTCGGCCGAGAAAAAAAGTCAACTAAATTTCTCGGCCGAGAGTTTTCAAAACTCTCGTCCGAGAGATTTTAAATATTTCGTATTTTCTCAGACGAGAGTTTTCAAAACTCTCGGCCGAGAGTTGTGTCACAAAACTCTCGGCCGCAAACTCTCGGCCGAGAGTTAGAAAAACTCTCGGCCGAGAGTTTGCGGCTGAGAGTCTGCGCAATAAAACTCTCAGTCGAGAGTTTTTCTAACTCTCGGCCGAGAGTTTTTCTAACTCTCGGCCGAGAGTTTTATTGCGCAAACTCTCGGCCGAGAGTTTTTAAAACTTTTGCCCGGGAGTTTTCCCGCGCATAAATTGGTTTAAAACTCTCGGCCGAGAGTTTTAAAAATTTCTCGGCCGAGAGTTTCTGGTCAACAAAAAACTCAGAAAACTCTGCAGTTTTGAGAAACCTGCAACTTTGGAGGGACAGAACACCTACAAAAACAAAATGTTATATGTCGGACCAAGTACCATTAGATTCTTCTCTAAATCTAGTTTTTGATGATGTGAGATTTATGGAGTTTCATTAAAAAATTCAATTTTTATTAATTTTTTACTAAACTATGTCACTATGGAATTTCATTGTTCGAAAAATTGCACTGAATGAAAATTCAATAACTTTCAAACGAGGACACCAAAAAATTTAAAAAAATCATAGTGCACTTCCTCTCCCTGTCTACTTCAAAACGGTACTCTCATTTTTCTTATTGACGATCACATTGAAAAGAAAATCAAAGGATAATAAAATGTATTGAAACATCACTGTTTTTTTGTCTTCGTCCATTTCAAAAAATAATAAAAAATAGTGATTTGATCCGAAAATTACCAAAAAATAGTCTGTGCACTAGTGCAATATATGCAGATTATGATGCTATGGTTTTTTTCCAAAAAATGAATAGCCTTCCCTAAAAAAAGTAAAGGATAATAAAGTGACTATTTATGTTTGCCTGAAAATTTCAAGTATATGCAGTTAGTAAACAACAAATTTACCCCTCTATATGTCAATATGTTTTTTTAAAAAAAATATCGGTATGGAGGTAAGACAATTCTCTACAATTCTTGTTTTTATGTCAAAGCATAATTTGCGATAAAAATATGAGTTTAGTGGAGTTGAAGTTGAAAAACATAGAAAATTACAATTTTCAACGTCAAAAAAGGGCAAAAAGTGTTTCCCAACTTCACATTTTCACCCAATTACTCACAAGGATAAAATAATTAAAGGTAAAATAAATTAGTTATGAGGATATATTTATAACAAAAAGGGTGACTCTTCACCTTCCCCTCTGTGACTCTTGGACTTCCCTCATGACTCTTCAAATTCTTTACAAATGACTATTTAATTACATCATGACTATTCACATTCCACAATGGACACTTGTAATTTAACTTACAAATTATTTACAAAAGAATATTTCAATTTACTTGTACCCATATAGGAAAAAATTGGGTAGAGCCAACTAGATAGCCAAATAAGACAAAACATATTATGCTTTAGTTTAGGGAAACTCTAGCTCAACAAATTCCACTTGTTATTTCTCGTTCATGTAATGGTGCCAAGCTCTGTTATGTGCAATGAATCCCTAAAATTATGTGAAGGTTTCAGGCTAGAAGTAGACTCTATCTTTATTGCAATCCAAGTACATTGACTTGGAACCGATCTTTACTTATGTCCTTAGCATGAGAAATTTCGTGTTTATTTAAAAAAGGAAACCAATGTATTTCTGTATATTTTGTTTGTTCACTTCTAGATCTTCCCTGGTGAGATCTGTCTGTAGTACTCCAATTATTATTCATTCTCCTTCCTAAAATGCTTCCTGCATTTGGATTCAGTGAGCGAGCCACCTCATGGGATCATGTGTGATTTCACTACGAAAACCATCTTTTAATACAATTGTGCATACGAGCCCTGAATGTTGGAAATGAATGAGACGAGCTATTTGTTATTTTAGATGAGCATACGGACATTTTCTTTCTCTAGATTTGCCTCTTTCTTTGTTTTCTTTCCAAATCAAATAGGTTCCCCTTTATATCGCATTAACCATTCATGCACGAAAGAAATGGCTTCTTGTATAGACTTAAGAGTTTTGACATAATCTTTACATTTCTGCTATAAGTCGTGCAAGTGGAAAATTTCCTTATGCATGGTAACAAGATCCTTATAAATATTTTGCATGGTCTCTCCCAATGTCGATACTTTGCCAAGCATCGTTGCCTACAGCTCCTCTAGATGGACCTTTGCAAAAGTCGCATATTGAGCCATTGCTCAGAGCTATTCAACCTCTTACCTAATATCCTGCAAGTTCTTTGCCACTTGTTTGTTCTCAACCATCAAATTATAAGTGTTTTACTTTTTTGCACCTGTGAAGGCCAAGTTGGTTATTGCAATGGCATTGGGATTCCTCCTGGTATCCGCCACAATCAACCTTTCTCTAATAAATGAAGGATATGCGAGGTAATATACAAATTTTTTCTTCCATGTTGGTAAAATATTTGTTTGAAGCTCATGATAAGTCATATTGTGTGTGTCTTCCATAACCGAATGTTCATCGATAAGAACAATTTACTCTGCCTCGCTTGGAGCTTGCTTTGATTGAGGATGAGGAGACTGAATGGTGAACTGTTGTGTTTTATATGACAATTCAAAATCTTGGTTTTTCGACCTTGGCTCCACCTCCATGTCTTCAATTACAATCAAATATTTAATCTCTTGAGTGAGCTCCTTGTCCTGTAATAGTTTTCTCTGCTCTTCTAATTTTCAATTCTCCTCTTGCTCCTCGACTTGTTTCGATGTGGCGTATTCTTCTTCTATTATTCACATCTCTTCTTCTTTCTTCTTCTACTTTTATTAATATTTGGTGTTTATCTACTTTCAACAGGCCTGGAAAGTACCCCGGCGGAGTCACTTCAGGGACACAAATGTTGATATGCTGCCAGTGAGCCTAGACAATACCCTGATGGAGTTGCTTGCTTCACCTCCCTGCGTAGGAATCCTTTCCCTTCTTTTTCCCTTTATTTATTTATTTATTTTTTCATCTTTTTCATAGAAATGTGCATAAGAACTTATTAATTTCATGGGGCAGAAGAGGGATCTCGACTTATTGAGAGCAGAAGAGGTTTCCCCTTCAGAGAAGGATATTTATATACCTATGGCATACTTGTTAAATTTCCCTTCCTTACCCTATTCGAATTAGTTGACAAGGAATAGCTGAAAATTATAAAATACTGATTAGAGTACGTGGTACTAATTATAGATTCAATCATCGTAACTCTATTGTGGTTTCTCCAAAAAAAAAAGTATTTTTCATAAGATTATCATTGACTAAAATATTCAATATTCACACAAAGAGAGGGAATAAACAGATAACCAAGAATTGATAGTAGCACAAATTCCTCTTGAAATTCAACCTGCTTACTTCGGAAACCAAACACAATCTCATTCGGAAGATTTCCTACAACTGGATTGAAAATAAAAGAACAGGGGCCGAAAGTAAATGAAAACAAAACAAAAACAAAGAAAAAAAAAACTACCCCTACTCCTAATTAACTGAGAATGGGCTAGAATTATGTAAAACAAAACTTCCAATGTAACCACTGACGCATTGGCTGACTTATATAGGCAAGGGAATGCATATCAATAAAGATATTAAATAATGGCAACAAACAAGAAATATAAAGTGATACATACCATAACATTTGAAGTTTGAAAATGCACGCAGAAAAAATATGAAAGAAAATCACATGTGAAACATTTTGCAGATGAAAACACACTATGCATCAAAGAAATGCAAGAGAAAACTTTCGAACTTCCAAATTGGGTGAACATAAAGAAAGAAGAAAACTTGTAGTTTTCAAAAAATCTCGTCAGGTATGACTCCTCTAATGACTGAGCGATAGGATATTGCAAAATAGATGGACGATGCAAAAATTGTGAAATAGATTGATTTTGAATTTATGTGGTAGAGTGATGAGGAGCCTTGAAAGATAGAGAATTGTTCTAATCATCATTGGAACTATACTCAAGATTATGAGAACCTTACATAACCATCAACTCGGGTTGAAGTTCCTCAACAACTTGTAGAAGTTTCAAAACATTATAAGGTATACCATCAAATATCGATGGCTTATAAAAATCAACAGTGGAAAAATTAGAGTCATGAACAGATGCATCGGTGAATAGATCATGAAATCCACAATCAAAAAATTCAAAATAGAAAATAGAGGCATCCTCATGATCTGATGAATTTTAAAGAGGAGAAGATTGAGAACGATAAATTTCACCCTCTATTTCTTCATAATGATGAGATGATGGATTGGAGAGATGAAGAAGAGAATATTTTTCCTCTTCGTGTCCATATGTAAAACTGACATTCCATGAGTTTTAAGTGTGATTAGAAGTAACATCATCAAAAACTGATTCTTTGAAAGATTCAACGGGAATGAAAAAATCATGGAAAATGTTAGGATAATGAGGGAGAGGTAAGGAAGGAGAGGCATCAACATTCATCGAAGATTATTTTTTAGAAGTAGATTCCCACACATAGCCATCATAAATGATATCGCATGTTTGCTACTCAACACTAATTACATCCTGAATTTGATCCTCATCAACATCAAAATAAACTACTGAAATGGGTGAACCAAACAAATCACAATCAGGATGACCAAAGGAACTAATGGATGGAGGACGATGAGATAGAAAATCATTGCAAACATCTAATTCGCAATCCAAAATTTCATTGAAATTATTATTATGTGGGGTGGGAGAAGATGGTGGTAAATCATCAGGTGAACTCTCAAGTTATCCCACCTCAACCTATGGAGATGGAGTTGTTGGATGAGGAGAAGACGAAGAGTCACTTGGAACAACAACTTATTTCGTCACAGATTTAGGAGCTCCAAAGCTGAGGTATGTTGGGAGACCTTCGAAAGATTAATACTCCTATGGACTCATCAAAATATGAAAAATAAATTCAAACTTATATTTCATTAAATTCCAATCAATATCATCTTCATAAAATTTGAAACAAAAATGAATGAAGCGATCGTGAAAATCATCAAGAGATTCATCAGGGTTTTTTCACAATCGCATGATTTTATTGAAAACATATTTGTAATCATACCTGTCAAAGGCATGGTAAATCTCTTTTAAAAGATGTTTGAAAGAGTGTATGGAAGCGAGTGGAAATGTGTAACACCATTCCTTTATACGCACTTCGAATGTGAGGATGAACAACCTACTTGAAGTATCCTCAAAGTGAATATTTTGTTTTGTGCAAGGTTCTAAAAAATGAGAGGTGTGCTCGAGAATGGTTGTTCCACCCTTGCCATCGAATTTCAGATTTGACAAGTCATTGATAATTCCCACGATCACTTTCAGATTTGCAGTTCTATAAAAACATGTTGGCATTAAGATTTGGAAAGAAGCCATTAAATGATACGGAAATTTCAAACATACTTCATGGGCTCAGCTTGTCACTTTTCCCTCCTTCTAGAGCCAAAATTGTTGGCAGTCTTGAAACTGCCAACATTTAGGGGATCTCCCCAATATTAGGTCCAAATTAGAGCTCACATCGTTTGGTGTAGGAGACTCATCCAGAATATGACCCGATTGCCGATGCAGTGGGTTTTAATTATGTGCATTGGCTACAATAATGCATAGAGTGGTGTATGGTGAATTTGGTGGGAACAAGTGTGTGACTCCGAAAAAAGTCAAGTGTAATGCATGAAGGTTATAACACACGAATTAAAAGTGAGTGATCCCCTTAGAAGCCTGTAATAGTATGTAGCTTGAAAGGAACGCATGAGCATAAATACATCACAAGCTAATTTGTGAAATAGTTCACAAGTTAATAATGATGGAATTATACAATAGCATGCATTCAACAAGATTTGTACCAATGAAAACGAAATAGTTCATAAGCATAAGCATAAGCATAAGTGAAATACCATATATTGCAAATACAACAATAATAGTCCTACTATATTCACAACATATGCATGAAAACGTGTTGGATATGAGCTTTTATTAAAGTGAAAGTTCCAATCATACATATACCATTGACAGATCACTAACCCCAATAGTGGAACATGAAGTTAGTACTTTCTCCTCCAAAGAAAGATATTCCCTATATGCTATGGAGAAGCCAAGGGTCTCACAAAACTCCCAAGCTCTCGATTCTAACCTTAAACCTAGCCAAAATCTTGGCTCCTTAAATCCCTTTACATGAGTTATGAGGATATATTTATAACAGAAAGGGTGACTCTTCACCTTCCAATTCATGACTCTTGGACTTCCCTCATGACTCTTCAACTTATTTACAAATGGAATTTCAATTACTTCATGACTCTTGACATTCCACAATGGACACTTGGAATTTCACTTACAAATTATTTACAAAAAAATATTATAATTTACTCATACCCATATAGGAAAAAATTGGGCAGATCCAACTAGACATCCTAATAAGACAAAACATATCAAATTGTGCGATGGTTTCAAGTTGGAAACAGAATTTAGCCTCCATGGAATCTGGGTACACTGACTTGCAACTGGTATGCACTTTTGTCTTTAGCATGAGAAACATCGTGTTGATTTGGACAAGTCCACCAATATACTTCTACATATTCAGTTTGTTCAGTTCAAGATCTTCCCTTGTGGTGATCTGTCTCCACTGCTCCAAGTATTCTTCGATCTCCTACTTGACCTAGTTCCTGCGTTTGGCTTCAGTGAGAAAGCTAACTGATGGGATCATGTGCCATTTCACCAATAAATTCACGTCATTATACAATCATGCATACGAGGCCTGAATTCTAGCAGTGAATGAGGCAAGTTGTTTATTATTCTAGATGAGCATCCAGAATAATAACCATACATGCATGACAACAATGATTCGTTGTACAACCTTAAGAGTTTTTACATAATATTTTCATTTTTGTAGCAAGTCGTGCAAGTGGAAAATTGCCTTATGCACGATAACAAGCTCCTCATAAATATTATACATTATTGGAGCAGGGTCCCCTGGGTAAATCATTTTTGGATAAATTTTGGTTAAGTTTGTGTTGTAAGTGTTGTGCGCAGATATCAAAGGGATTTGGGGTGGGTCAAAGTCCCCTAACTATTGTAATGGGTAAAAGGGAAAAACCATGAGTCTCAAACCATGGTTTGAGACCATGGTATGTGTGCATTTGAAAAGATATAAATATGGAATAGTCGAGTGAAGAAGATAGACATGTTATGTTATGATAGATGAATAGACCAATAAATGCATATGTTTTGATGTAGTTTTGGGCCAATTTGGGTAGAAAGGCTCCTATTGGATGTGTACGTGGAGACCTCATCTTGAGTTATGTGCACAAACTCTGTTGCTATGTGCGTAGAAGGGAAAGATTGTATTGATTGAATATATCTTAATAAAGAAGGAAATTCTGGTGAACTCTGAATTTATATGATTGTAGTAGTGACTATATTGGATTTTTTATGCGCATTATCCATTACTTATAGTAGATCTGGATCTGTTCTGTTGAATGCATATGTGTTTCCATAACTTTTAGTCACATTGGTACATTTCATTTATGAGCAAGTATTGTTCTGCTTAAGCATTATATCTAACGTATAATAATATGTCTACGTAAGGGTTTATTCTTTAAAAATCAGTGAATACGCAATGGATAAGTCTGTTTATCACTATCTAGGTGCACGCATCTGCTTTAGTGCCTGTCTGTAATTAGATCTAGTTCTGTTAAGTTGCGCACAAGGCTATAGGTATTATATTTGTTGGTTCCACATAAAAAATCTCCCTCAGGGTGTGGAAACTTGGTTCCATCACCCCCCCATTGTTAGGTCCCTATATTACTAAAGCAGTCCCTTATTATGTTAGTGTAGCCCCCTTATTGTTATTTTTATACCCTTGTAGTCCCCATATTGTTATTATTGTGCCCCATAAAACCCTAATATTGTTATTGTTGTGCCATTACATTATTATTGTTAGGTTGGGTAGGATTATATTGTGACCCCATGGACTCCTATATATAGAAAGGAGGTTTTGTCATTTGAATCATCTAAGAATTGTTCATTTATGTAATGTAAAATATTTTTCCCCCTCGAAGTGGCTGATTTCAAAGGCGTTGATCTCTCTTTTCTTCTATTTTTGGAGTTGGTTTCATAACATTTGGTATCAAAGCTTTGGATTCTAGGGTTTCGTTGCTTCAAATAGGTCATCGTGGAATTTTCTCTATAAATTTTTTTTTTACGAAGGTTCATAAGATAAAAAAAAACCATTTTCAAGGCAATCCTAAGGAACATTGTGTAAAAATTTCATATTTTGGTTCGCAATATGTTCAGAGATATGATCTGTGGAAGTTAAGGTTTTTCATCTCAAAGAGGTGACCTTGGGAAAATTGTCATAATTCTCTCTCTGAGCATTGGATTGGAATTTTGTAAGAAGTGGTTGAAATTACACGAACTGTAGTTTCCTATGTATCAATTTCACAGCCGAAGGAGGAAAAAGTGATAGGTGGCACGCCGTACAAGTTCACTCTACTGAACCAGTCCATAATTAGGTCATTGTGCATAAATTTGCCTTGAAGAATCCAAATTAGGTATGACCTATGGCATTGGAAAGAGGACTCAGGGGGGATAATACATGATAGAAATTAAGATCTTTAATATCTGAAATAACAGAGATAAATAAGGTTCAATATAGACGTCCTAAAAAGAAAGAAAAAGGTGTATGCTTTTTAAACATGTTTTCATAACATTTGTTTGAAAAATTAGTTTGAAGTGATTCCAAGGGCTTATTGAAGCATAGATATCAGTATTGAGTAATATAATTCCTCCCAAAAATAATTTCACACCCATTAAGCCCTCATAAATCTCTACTATGATTTATGAAGAGGAAGAATTGCAGTATGATATATCAAAATTACGGTACCAAGTGCAACAAACTTCCATCTTACAAAGATCAATCAAAGATGACATAGATGGTTTAAATGAAAAAATGAAGCCTAATTTGGATAGTTTGAAGGATAAAAATAAAGCTAATATGGATGATAAAGTAGTGGAAGATCACATCGAGCATCAACCACAAGTTCTCCACCTCTCAAAGGACGACTTAACCTTGGTGCAGAATCAAATGAAAGAACAAGAAGATCAACATCGCAGCGAAAGAAGTTCTGAAGCAGTCACAGAAACAAGAACTTGACAAATACGAAATCGATCAATTTCAAAGTATCTCGGCAAGTGGAAGAACTTACCCATTAAATAATCCACATGGGATGATGATAATTTTATACAAAAGCATCAAGAAATAATCAAGCGTTGAGGACAACACTTGTTTGAAGGAGAGGGGAATGTTAGGTCCCTATATTACTAGTGTAGTCCTTTATTGTGTTAATGTATCCCCCTTATGGTTATTTTTATACTCCTATAGTCCCCATATTTTTATTATTGTGCCCCATAAAACCCCAACGTTGTTATTGTTGTGCCCTTACATTATTATTTTTAGGTCGGCTAGGATTATATTGTGACGTCATGGACTCCTATATATAGAAAGGAGGTTTTTTCATTTGAACCATCCAATAATTGTTCATTTATGTAATTTAAAGGAGGTTTCCCCCTCTGTTTCGGGGAAAATCACCCTAGAGGTTTGTTGGGTTACAACCTCCATAGAGCAGGGCATGCTACTCAAGAAGGACTCACACAACCATACATGTTCATGAAAAACTAAATAGAGCAGATCGAGGAACTTACCCGTAGGTCCTACAGTTGAAGCAGATCCAGCGAGGTCCAAACCCCCAACAACCCTTCTTCCTTCTTAACCTGAAATACAAGAAGAAACAAGCACGAAGGACTGGTTGTACAGCATATATCTACTTTAAATGTTAGTGAAATCCATATGAAACATTAGATAAACCATAATAAATGCTTAAATAACAATATTCTCATATATGCAAGCGGACACTAACACGTATATTTCGGGAACAAGATGGTTCTTCTGTATTATAAATAGCATGTATAGAAATAACGAGTGGAGAGATCACCTGAATCCTTCCACGATCTTCGAGCAGACCGTCATCCGGATCCGTCCCACCCTTGCCTCGCTAAGATTCCTTCCGAACTGGTGCATACGAGATGACATATAAAGAGATGAGCATCTCTAGGAAACAAGGGTTTCTTGTAATGAACTGGGAAGTGCAGGAGGCACGGGAATTCAGACTTGGATAAGGAATACCAACATAGTATAATATCAATAATTTCTCTCCCCCTTAGGCCATGCACATGAGGGGCTTTTATACTCCCTCAAAGTAGTTTCAACAGTTGGAAACAGTTGGCCACGTTCTGGGGTGGTTGAACTACCAAAGTAACCATCAACCCAGCCCGAAAATAGGGATTTTTTATATATTTTTTAATGATTTTAATGGCATACGCGGAAAAGTACATGTGGACTCGCGTATACACGCGGAAAAGTCTGGGCATAACCGCGTATGGGGATTTTAACACTGTTTTTTAGTGAATTTTGTCCAAGTTTGTAGGAATGGGTGCCCAAAGCCATAAAAGAAATCATGAATCATATGAAGGTGAGAAATGATGCTATAACACCCTCGAAGTGGCCGATTTATAAGGCGTTTATCTCTATTTTCTTCTATTTTTGAAGTTGGTTTCATAACACCCATACTGCTTCGGGTGAGACTTTGGTTTGCACAAGAAAATCACTGCCAAAAGAGATAGTAGTTGGAGGGTTTTGTTGGTTGCGCGTTTACTTCGAACTTGGGTCAGGACCCCTAAAGCCAGCAAATGGTTCAGTTTCCGGGACCGGGATCGTTTTGAGGGAGAGTTGATGTGGCACCCAACAAAGAATGAACTGCAATATTGGCTTGACAAGAAGATACATGAATTTAAGATTCATGAACACATAAGCCCTAAATTTTCTGTCAAATATTGGGCACAAAGGTATATCTACACCGAGGTACACGAAATTTTCTTTTCTTCCTTTGCAATCGAGTTGCAAGAGTGGTTGTCTTGGCTTGTTGAATTCCAGACCTGTGCAAAGGACGACGTGATCATCAAGTGGACCCCAAAGTTGGTACAACAATTGGAGAAATCTAGTAATAAGATGACTCACATGGTAGATCACTGGATATATAGTATTCTGGGAGGATTTGTGAATGAATTCATTATTGATCAATTTGTATCGTATTTTGAAGCTGAAAGGAGATTTTTCAAGGGCCCTAGAGGTAAGTTCCTATGATGTTTGAAACTGTGGATTAAAATGTTATTGTGTGAAAGGGGTACTATGTGTAGCCATATTGAGTAATTTCTCGTAGAGGCCTCACTACGCGCAGTGGAAGAACTTACAAAGTAGATCTAGAAGAAGGTTTTGTTTATATCCCTCTCAAAGGTAAATCTGACAATGATGAAGAGTCTAAAATTAGTAGCTCTGGTGAATCTACGCACTCAAAAGAAGAGGAATTGCAAGATCAAGATATTCTTGGGTCATTGGCTATAGTTTAGATCCTATCCACTCCACTTGCAAACTCATCTCACTCTAACAAGCCATCTACTCCACCTCCATCTCCACCACCAGACGCCGACATGGCTACTTCCCTGAAGTTACCTAATTTCCATGGTATTGAGAACAAAGACATGGACCAATTTTGGTTTGTTACTGAAGTTGTATGGACAACACAACAGATCAATAATGATAATGTTAAGAAAGTAAAACTGGCTACTGCATTTCAAGAATGTGCATTGAAGAGGCACATAAGGTATGAAGCGAGGAACCCTAATGAAACAATTCAGAATCAGAAGGCCGCATTGAAGGAAAAATTTAAAAAGTTGAAATCATATACTCAATGCGTGACTGAGTTAAAGGAAATCTGCCAAGAAGAAAATGAATCCATATGGGAGGCAGATCAACGATTGAAGCACACCATCAGATATGAAGGATTTACTATTTATGATACGCAACACAAAGAATCGTTTATTGCTATGTTGCTACCACATTTGCACCAATCATTAAATCAATAGAAGATCATGACGTAGGCTGAAGCTATGGAGATTGCAATGAAATTAGAAGCGTCAACTATCCCAGCTGCATAGGCTGGGGCTCAATAGATTTAAAACCAAATCATTGCACTACACCTAGAAATACAAAGCTCGTGCCAAGAGAAGTGGAAGGTCGTATGTGTAGGTGTATGGTGTATACATTGTAAATTTGAAGGGCATCATAAAGATCAATGTCCTATATACAATGAATATCTAATAGTCAGAGGACCAATCTCGATTAAAAGTGCGGTAGCACCAAGTGGCACCCCCACATTAAGGTGCGCGATTTTTCAAGCAAGTGGTATGCACACCACAGAATTCTACCCTAGGATTGGTAAATATATCCCAGAGCTTAAGAAACCTTTCTGCAAATTTTTCTGATCACTGGGACACGATGAACAAAATTTGATGATTGACTGAGTTGGCTTATATAGGATGCAGTCAGAAGGGTGGGAACCAAGGTCACCTACATCTCTATCTTGACGTGGTGGATTCCTAGGAGGATTTGGTCGAGGAAGGGGATAACTTGTCTGCTATAACTATGGAGATGTTGGTCATTAAACACACAATTTTCCAAACCCAACACAAAAATCTTGCAGGTATTGTAGACAATTTGATCATGTTATTGAACAGTTTCAAGTATTATTTGCAAGAATGAAGGAAAATAAACTACAAAATCCCACTCAAAATATTAATATGGTAAGAGTTGAGCTGTGCAAAGAAGAACCGAGTGTGAATATTGTTACTAGGAGTGGTACATCAATGGGTGAAGACAAAGGAAAAAAGCTTGATACTAATCTCTTTATCCAAAAGGCACCTAAAAAGAAGGAAGGAGTCAACTTACAGAGGGAAGAGGAGACCTTTTAGAAGCGAAGAACGATTTCGTAGAAATGGGTGTGTCAACATCTAAAGCATCAAGCAAGCATTTGGATGTGGTCAAAGGAGATGCAAACCTAAAGCCCTTCCTACAGGCTTGTAATAATTTTTTGCGCAATAAGAAGGCAGTCGAGTACCTCCAAGAATTAATAGACTAGTGTGCAGAGAACGAACAAACCTAGATAGAAAAAAAGGTTTTCAATAATATTTATAACAATAAAAGAAGAACTGGATAGGAAATTCACTTAACTACTAAGATCGGTGCATACAAAATGGATCATGTTATCCTTAAGTTAGGGTATGATGTGAATTTATTTCAAAAGCAGTCTTGGTAGTGAATGGGAGAAACCAAAGTTGGAGTGGTCCAATTCAGTTGCGCATGGTGAATCAACAAAATATTATCCCATTAGGTAGTCATTGATATTGAAGGAGTCTAGGTGCTTGCAGACTTTGAAGTTATCTAGATTGTTGATGATACCGACCTATATCCTATGTTGTTGGGTCTGGATTGGGTTATTGATATGGACAACATCATTAACCTCAAGCACAGAAGTATAGTGTTTGAAAGTAATGGAGCCTGGGTTGTGGTCCCTCTGGACCCTACAGAAGGAGAAAGATACACTGAGTTGGTGCACGCAAACGATGGTGTTGAACATATTTATAAGTTAACTGCATGAGATGAAAATTGGATCAACCCAACATTAGATGGTCGACTTATTTGGGAGAAGGATAGTTTATGCTTCTCAAATTCATATGAGGAGATGGAACACTGGTAAAACTGTTTGCACGAAGTATCTGCACTGAACTACAATCGGATGGAAAAATCTCTTAGGTGCATATCCTCAAAGGTACAAGATTTTTCTTATTATGATGGTATGAGTAATTCTAATCACTTTTTAGAAAAACTTGAATTTTTTTTTCCAGAAGTAGAGGAGTTCCATGCACTTGTTATAGCTCTACGCTCGACCCCAACACACTGGTGGGAGATGCACAAAGGTAACTTGGCTAACTGGGGAGAATGTACTTGCATGACGCTTTTGAAATTTGAGCATATGAATACCATAATAGGAGAGATCTATTTCAAACAAGGCGATCCACAAAAACATCTGTGTTGATGGATTGAAGCATGGGGCAAAGAGCCGAAGCCAGAATGGGTGCATATATTCATCCAAACTTTGGGGAAGCTGCCTACGGATTGGTACCTCGAAACTGAGCTATGGTGAGGAACTACTGAATGGACTACACTAACAGAAAGTTTTATCTCAACCTTTATTTTTGAAAGTGGGTTTGAATTCATTGATGAGGTGCTATAGGATATTTAGGAAGTCACCTTTGACACCACAAAGACATCGGGGGAACTGTCGAAAATTTTCAATCGAAGATAACTAAGAAGACCCAAGAAACATTACTTTTCTGGAGTCTGAAGGACAATGCGCGGTTGTTGCGCCGATGGTTGATTTATCTAATCTAACTAAGCCACTAAATATTAGACAAGTCAATATTGGCTCAGAGGAACGACCTGTAGAAATTATATAACTTATGTGTTATATGTCCAAGATTCTCCTGATCTAACACTATTTTAAATTCATGCAAAATACATAATCTATTCCACCATTGATCATTTGTGGAAATTAAATCAAGATTGCAATGCACACATGAAACAATAAAAATTCACACACATTAACACAATTGTTTAACGGGAAAGCTTGAAGCTGAAAACCCCAAATATCTGTATATAATATATGTCATAGAGATCATGTAACAATCCTCATACAGAGCTGATCATATCAAGCTCTCAGTACAATACAATCGCTACACACTAATAAAGCCCGATCTTGCAAATCCATGCACCGATCTTTGCCACCTACTAGCCTGCCTCTACTGTGAAATCCCTGTTGAAGAATGGCTCTAAATGAGTTCAAATTACTCCAACCTTGCTCATGCAATCCTCATTTTCATCTCCACTGAGTGTTGGATGCAATCAATGCATCACTATAGTCACAACTGATAGTCACACTTGCTCTTTCACCTATCTCTCCACTGGTCTCCACTGAAACTGCAATGCGCTGTAGTTAACTGATGTATTCTTCAGTTGATTAATGAGTTATTATTTGCGAATTAATTAACTAATTAATTCACTCCACTCTCACTAGTGTATCAATCAGTTAGACTAGATACAACTAGCTCAACTGAGTCTAACTGAGTTAAACTAAATACAACTCCACCAACTACTTCCCCAACTCCACCAAACTCTGTCACATGAGTTATAACTGAAGTCTTCCATGTAATAGCTCCAGTAAACCCTCAGGAATAGCGTAATTCCTTCTGTCAGTTGTTGTGCCGCATCTGTACACTTAACTGAAGTGTTCCAAGAGAATAAGATAATGTTTAGAGTCCAAATATTATTAAGAGCTAATAATATTCGACATATCTATTTTTAGACTGGTAATATAAAAATAGACTCCACCCAATATGTCTAAAAATATAAGTCCATCTAATTTTCCAACTTGACCAACCATCCACAAATAGCATCCTGCAACTCATAGAATATGATCGACATGTCTAGAAATAGACTTTGCGCCAAAAATAGCCCACGGGCCCACTTAGTGAAGACGACTCTTTTCACTAAGCTCATCATCTTGTTGAATTTCAACACTCCCTCTCAACAAGATACAGATTATTTTCCACCCCGATCCTGTCTCTATGGTATTCAAATTTTCTCTTGGTGAGCGCCTTCATTAGAATATCTACATCCTGACCCTCAGTAGGAATGTAAGAAAGCAACATGATCTTCCACTGCACACAATCTCTGATATGATGGTACCGGATGTCAATATTTTTAGATCTATCATGAAATACTGGACTAACCAAGAGTTTAATGCAACTTTGATTATCACAATAGATCACAGTAGGATCTA
This sequence comes from Pinus albicaulis, assembly GCA_034641835.2. Lineage (NCBI taxonomy): Eukaryota > Viridiplantae > Streptophyta > Pinopsida > Pinales > Pinaceae > Pinus > Pinus albicaulis. Next base: position 891,911,510 of record CM076578.1, read on the forward strand.
AATGAGAACCGAACAAACCGACCAGGATCTTCCTCATCCATATAGCCTCACATGCAGCCAAACTTGCTGCCATGTACTCGACCTCCACTGAACTGAGTGCCACGGATCTTTGTTTCCTGCTGTACCAAGAAACTTCTATAGATCTGATACGGGAAAATCCCTCCAGATGTGCTCTTTCTATCCGTTGGGCTTCCTGCCCAATCTGCATCCGTGAAGCCATGCAGCTTCAACTCATCCGACTGTCTGTACCACAATCCATACCCAGATGTGCCCCTGAGATGCCTCAGGACATGATTTCCTGCCTTCCAAAAGAGCTTGGTAGGCTTCACCATCGCTTGTGAAAGTTGGCTCACAGCATAGCATATGTCCAGTCGTGTATTGACTAACTACATGAGCGAACCAACCAACTATCGATAAACAGTGGCATCCACTACCTCTGCCGATGTAGCATCCTCTTTCCTCCAACCACTAGGAAAAGGAGTGTCGATAGGCTTGCAGCCTTGCATGTGAAACTTCTCCAGTATCTCTCGAGCATACTTGCCTTGAGACACAAACAGTTCACCTTTCCATTGCCAAATTTCCAATCCCAGGAAATAATGAAGGAGGCCCAAGTCCTTCATCTCGAACTCCTTTGCAAGATCTGCCTTGCATGAGTGTATCAACAGTTCATCACCTATTAGTATTAAATCATCTACATAAAGCACAATGATCAAAAGCTTACCCTCCACCACAATCTGGTATAGGTTTGGATCCACCTCACTCTTGGCGAAACCAAGTCCGGTGAAATAACTGTCTATCCATGTGTACCAAGCACGAGGTGCTTGTTTCAGCCCATACAACGCTCTTTTGAGCCTGCACACATGCGACTCGATGCTGGAGATTTTGAATCCTTCAAAGCGTTTCAATGCATGTTGTCTCTCCTCATCATTATGTTGATATTCCTCTTCATGGTCCATTCAGAAGGAGGCTAACCCACCTGTACTCAGGGATTGCTGATGTCTGGTTGGAATGACACCACATTGCAAAAGGTTTTTGAATAATCAATCATGGAGTTTTCCAGCATGTCCCGTACAAAATTTTTTGAAGCCCTGCCGCAGCTTGATTCACTTGTAGATCCATATTGGAATCACCATTGATTTCTCTTCCTACTTTGGACAATCTACCATGTAATCGTGTTCTCGACAATCGAATCATACTCTTCCACCATGCATCTACTCCATGCGGATCCTCCATAGTTTCCTTGAAAGAGGATGGGTTTCTCTGCTGACGGTGACACTTGCTCATCGTAGCCATGTATCCAGCACATCGGCCGGTGACCGGTTTCTCGTCCGTGCCGTGATGTAGGAGATCCGTTACCCGCGCTGCATCAAGATTCAGTTGCTCAGCTTCTATAGTGCGCTTCTGCCCTCTGATGTTTGGCGCTGCATGAGTGGTTTCTTCCACTCCATGAACCTCCTCTTGTGGCTGATCCACAACTTGAGGCTCATCTGTAGGAACAAGAAGCTCCTCCTCTGCATGCAAGTGTAGCTCACTCTCAAGCGACAACTTCATGGTTTTCTCCTCATGAAATTTGATATCCCGTCGCACAATAGTCATCCGAATGTCTAAAAAATACACACAATAATTGTGGGGTGTTTTTGTGTACCCCAAAAATATCCCAACCTCTGCGGTCGGCTCCAGCTTCTTCCCAGAATCCTTTGTCACATGAATGTAAACAGGTGAGCCAAAAATATTCATATGAGAAATATCAGGCTTCTTACCAGAAAACGCCTCTTCGAGTGTACTCATGCCAAGTACTCTATGAGGTCAACGGTTTTGCACATAAATCGCAGTGTTGCATGCCTCAGCCCACAAGTGTATGGGGAGGACATGATCCTACAACATCACCCGTGCAGCACCCACAATCGTTCTGTTCTTTCTCTCCGCGACCCCATTCTGCTATGGGTTATGAGGCGCTATGAGTTCTCTTCAAATTCCTTCTTTGATGTAGAAGTATTTGAATTTGCGAGAGATGTTTTCACCACCATTATTGCTCTGGAGAGCTTTCACTTGATTCCTCGACTCTTTCTCAACCAACGCCTTGAACTCACAAAAATTTGAGTATGTCTTGCTCTTCTTTTGCATGAACAAGATCCAACACTTACGAGAAAATTCATCAACAAATATCACATAATACCTGTGCTTTTCTGTTGAAGCAACCGAGAAAGGTCCACACACATCTGTGTGAATTCTCTCAAGGATCGTCAAGGCACGAATATCCTTCTCATGAAAATTGGTCTTCACAAATTTTTCCAAAGTACATCCCTTGCACTGATCTGACTATGCAAGTGTACCCTTGGGAAGCCCAGTAGAAATATGCTGCAAAATTTTCAAAGCGCCATGGTGAAGATGGCCCAATCTCCTGTGCCAAAATTCACCCTCATCCCAGCTCACTACTCATTCTGCTTTGCCTGCCATTGCTGCGCAACCATCTACCTATAATTAATAAATATTCTTAACTCGAATCCCTATCCTCCTGGTTTGACCAGTTGTTTTGTGGCGCAGGAAAGATTTTCCCTCGCTAAAAACAACACCATAACCCTTGTCTTCCAACATCGCCACAAAGATCAGATTCTTCTTCAATCCTGGAACATGCATGACATCCTTAAATTTGAAAGGTTTACCAAACTCCCTCTCAAAGGAAATGGTCCCGATACTAGTCGCACTGTATCTACCATCATCACCCATCTCGATGTGCACTCCAAGATCCTTTTCATCCAGATCACTAAAAAAATCTTTGTCTCCGGTCATATGGAAAGGCGCACCACTGTCAAGAAACCACACCGATCCCATCACACTTGAAACCAAGCATGCGATCAAAAAAAATTCCAGCTCAAAATATGAGGATAAGGCCTCTCCAACTGCAGATCCAGTAGCCTGCTTATTCTTCTTCTTCTTCTGTGGGAAATTAGTGGTGAAATGCCCGTGCTGGTGACAGTGAAAACACTTCACCTTGGACAAATCCTACTTCTTGCCTTTAGCTTTGGATTTGGAAGATTTATTCCCTTTTCCTTTCTGAGCTTTGGAAACCAAAGCACAATTTTCTTCATCTTCATTCTTCGATGAAGATCCATCCCTGGTACCTTGCCTTATCTCCTCTTGCACAAGATCCGACCAAAGTCGCTCCCATCCTGGCAGTTTCTCCTGTCCATTGACAGAGTCTTCGTAGCTTTGCCAACTCTTCGGAAGCCTAAGGAGAGACAAGCTCACCAAGTCCTATTCATCAATAGTAACCCCCAAACTTCCCAGCTCATCCTTGCAGTGGAAAAACTTCATGAGGTATTTTGGAATACTGTCGCCTTTCTCCATTTTTATTTTTCTGAGCTTGTCTTTAAGCGCCAACTTCCTCTGGTCACTTCTTCTTTGGAACAAGTCTATAAAAGCCTTCCACATTAGGAATGGAGTGGATTTACCATGAAGGCTAGACACAGTTTGTTCCTTCACACCTTCCAACAGAATCCTTCGACACTTTTCTACCTTATTTTGCCATGCGTCAAGTGTGGCTGTATCGCTAGAAGCAGGCTTCGGAATATCAACATCTATGAACTCCTTCAACCCATTATCATCTAGCACTACCTCCATCTTGTCCTTCCATGCTATTTAATTCGAGCTCCCATAAAGGTCATACTCCAATCACAATCCGTTGAAAGACATTTCAATGAATGCTCAACTTCGACACCAAGAAAACACTTCAGCAGATTCGAATTCCACCAGCACAAAACTCAACTGCTTCAATAATTGCAATCTCCTCCAATGATCAACTGCTCTGATACCATGTAGAAATTATATAAATTATGTGTTATATGTCCAATATTCTCCTAATCTCACACTATTTTAACTTCATGCAAAATACAGAATCTATTCCACCATTGATCATTTGCGTAAATTAAATCAAGATTGCAATGCACACATGAAACAATAAAAATTCACACAATTTAGAACAATTTTTTAACGGGAAAGCCTGAAGCTGAAAACCCAAAATATATTTATATAATATATGTCATAGAGATCATGTAACAATCCTCATACAAATATGATCATATCAAGTTCTCAGTACAATACAATCGCTACACACTAATCAGGCCCAATATTGCAAATCCATGCACTGATCTTTTCCACCTGCTAGCCTGCCTCTACTGCGCAATCCCTGCTAAAGAATGGCTCTAAATGAGTTCGAATTACTCTATCCTTTCTCATGAAATCCTCATTGGCATCTCCACTAAGTGTTGGATGCAATCAATGCATCACTATAATCACAACTGATAGTCACACTTGCTCTTTCACCTATCTCTCCACTGGTCTCCACTGAAACTGCCATGCACTGTAGTTAACTGATGTATTCTTTAGTTGATTAATGAGTTATTATTTGTGAATTAGTTCACTCCACTCTCACTAGTGTATCAATTAGTTAGACTAGATACAACTAGCTCAACTAAGTCTAACTGAGTTAAACTAAATACAACTCCACCAACTACTTCTCCAACTCCACAAGACTCTGTCACATGAGTTCTAACTGAAGTCCTCCATGCAATAGCTCTAGTAAACCCTCAGGAATAGTGTAATTCCTTCTGTCAGCTGATGTGCCACATCTGTGCACTTAAATGAAGTGCTCCAAGAGAATAATATAATGTTTAGAGTCCAAATATTATTAAGAGCTAATTGTAGGATATGTCTCGTGTTCCATATGCAAGTGCAGTGAGTAGCTTGATGTATGCAATGGTATTTACTAGACCAGACATTGCACATGCAGTGGGAGTATTGAGCAGGTTTATTTCAAACCTAGGGAAGGAGCATTGGACAACAATGAAGTGATTTTTCAAATATTTACGTGGCACTAGTGATTATGGCTTGTGCTACCATGGAAGACCAGGATTGGAAAGAATGTTGGACATTCGTGGTTTTGTTGATGCAGACTGGGCTGAAGAACTGGACCAAATAATATCTACAAGTGGGTATGTGTTTAACCTATTTGGAGGTGCAATCAGTTGGATGAGTAAAAGACAGTTTGTAGTGGCGCTTTCAACTACAGAGGCAGAATACATAGCAGCCACTCATGCAAGCAAGGAAGCAGTTTGGTTGCAGAGATTGTGTTCAAGTATGGGGTTAGTACAACAAGCTATAAGGATAGACTGTGATAGCCAAAGTGCAATTTTCTTGGCTAAGAACCCTGCTTATCATTCAAATACAAAGCACATTGATGTTCAATATCACTTTGTTAGAGATATGGTTGAGGCTAAAAGGGTGTTGCTGGTAAAGGTGGACACTTTGAAGAATGTTGCAGATGCATTGACGAATTTTGTGAGCACTCAAAAGTTCTCTTGGTGTAGAGAAACAATGGGTGTTGAAGAATTGGTCCAATGACTAAGCTCTCCTATGGCCCCCTGTGGAAAGAAGACAACAAGTGGGAGAATGTTGGGTATGTGTTATATTCTTTCCACGACTAGCCCCACGCGCTGTATGTTGCATTGGGTGCAGCAGGGGGGTCACAAGGGGGGAGGTAGCCCTCACTATTGGGGTCCAAGGCAGTGCCCCGACGGAAATTGTTTTGGTGTGCGGACCCACTCATAGGCAAACCCACCCATGTTTTGTTCATGAGTTTGCACATGGTTTTGGGGTACAATGGTTTTTTGGCCCCTGGTATTTTGTAGATCCGGTCAAGGGAACTATGGTTATGTTCTAATACAGGGTTAATGGATTGGGGTTTATGTATGCTTTGGCATTTATATATATGTGTTGTAACACTAAAAGGAATATAATGAAAAATCAAGCTGGTCGTCCCGATTTGGGATCCAGGGGAAAATCTCTATGTTTATCTGTTTTATGTTTTATGCTCTCGCTATTGTTTATTTTCTGTTATAAGATTCGTGTGTAGATAATTTCCGTTCAGGGTTAAAACCTACATTTGCACGTAGCTATTTCGGCCTAAGGACGCTTTGTCGGCCGAGGGTTTTTTGTTCGGGCCTGAGGTAGACCCTGTTCAGTGGGAGATCTGCGGGATCGATTCTTGCAGTGAAAGAAGATGGCGAGTGGCGGAAAGATAGAGATCGAGAAATTTAATGGTCAGAGTTTTGAGTTTTGGAAGCTCAAGATGGAGGATCTGCTGGTGGATAAAGATCAGTGGATCGCGGTAGATCCAGGTACTAAACCAACGGCAATGTCAGATGAAGACTAGAAGAAACTAGATCGGAAGGCTAAGAGCACAATACGGTTGTGTGTCTCAGATTCAGTATTGTTGAATGTATCTGGGGAAGCTACGGCGAAGAATTTGTGGGAAAAACTTGGGACTTTGTACCAATCTAAGTCTCTGGTGAATAAGTTGTTCCTGTGGAAAAAGCTGTATAACCTGAGGATGAAGGATGGAGACTCGGTGACAGAGCATCTGAATGCCTTCAATACCGTGGTAAGTCAGCTGTCATCTGTTGATATTAAAATCTCAGATGAAGATAAGTGCATCAGTTTGTTGTGTTCTCTACCAGACTCGTGGGACAGTCTGGTTATTGCAATAGGTAACAATACAACTACCTTGAATTTTGATGACATTGTCTCAGCCTTGCTGTCGGAGGAAATGAGACGGAGAAATATGGAGGGTCAGAATGGAGATGCCTTATCTGTACGAGGAAGGTCCCAGAACAGAAAAAAGAATAAGGTTTCGAGTGGGAGATCCAAATCTAGAGGGAGATCTAAATCTCCTGGAAAGTTTGTAAAGGTGTGCTGGAAATGCGGAAAGGAAGGGCACTACAAAAAGGACTGCAGATCTAAAGCTCCTGAGAAAGGAAAGGGATCTGATGATGCTCCTTTTGTAGAGGAAAAAACCACCTCAGATGAAGGTGGGGATGTGTATTTGGCTTCTTCTTCAAATACACATGTAGATCATGAGTCATGGTTGATTGACTCAGGTGCATCCTTTCACTTCACTCCCCATAGGGAGTGGTTCTGCGAGTATGAGAAATATGAGGGTGGTGATGTCTTCCTAGGGGATGATAGGAGGGCCAGAATCATCGGACGTGGAAAGGTCAAGCTGAAGCTGCAAGGTGGAAGGATTAGAACACTTCCTGGTGTTCTGCATATTCCTGCATTAGCCAAAAATCTGATTTCTGTAAGCAAGATGGATGATGCAGGTGTAAAAACAGTGTTTGAGAAAGATGCCTGCAAGATGGTTCGGGGAGCACTGGTATTAATGCGGGGAGTTCGGACTGGAACTCTGTACAAGCTACAAGGTAGCACTGTTATTGATGGGTGTAACAGTTTTGTGGTTCCTGAAAGTGGAGCGGAAAGCCTAGCTGTCTCTGGAGAAAAGACCATGCTATGGCATCAAAGGCTTGGACATATTGGAGAGAAGGGCCTTCGGATACTACATAGAAATGGTATGGTAGAAGGTATGTCTAATTACTCTCTGGATTTCAATTTCTGTGAACATTGTGTATATGGGAAGCAGAATCGGGTGAGTTTTCCTTCCGGTGCTAAGAGGGCGAACAAGATATTAGAACTTGTGCACAGTGATGTGTTTGGACCTGTGTCAGTTCCATCACTGGGAAAGTCTGTGTACTATGTTTCATTCATAGATGACTTCTCATGGAATACATGGATATATTTCTTGAGGAAGAAATCTGAAGTCTTTGACAAATTTAAAGAATTTAAGGCTCTGGTGGAAAACCAGACAGAGAAGAAGATAAAGGCGCTGAGGACAGATAATGGTGGGGAGTTCTGCAAGAATGAATTTGAAGAGTTCTGTAAGAAGTGTGGTATAGCACGACAAAAGACTACTCCATATACACCTTAGCAAAATGGAGTTGCAGAAAGAATGAATAGAACACTGATGGAAAAGGCAAGAAGCATGCTCAGCGGTACCGGGTTAGGACAAGAATTCTGGGCAGAGGCAGTGGAGACTGCATGTTACTTAGTTAACAGATCACCTTCATCAACGTTGGAGGATAAGACTCCACATGAGGTATGGACTAGTAAGAAACCCTCTCTTTCACATCTAAGGGTATTCGGATGTGATGCATATGTACATGTTCCAAAGGAGAAAAGGACCAAGTTGGATAATAAATCTGAAAGGTGCATCTTTATTGGGTATAAGGATGGTTTAAAGGGTTACAAGCTTTGGAACCCAGAAACAAGGAAGGTTGTGTACAGATGAGATGTGGTGTTTAGAGAGGTGAAAGATGTTGTTAAACATGAAATCATACCAAAGGAACCTGAGAAGATAGAGTTTGAGCTAAAGGAGGATGAATTAGACTCTATAGCAGAAGAAGATTCAGAAGAGGAAGAGCCACAAACTCCAGCTTTGAGAAGATCAGTTCGGGAAAGAAGGCAACCAAAAAGGTATAGTCCATCTGCTTTCTATTCAGGTTTTTCCTTAACTATAACTGATGATGATCCCAGAACTGTCAGGGAGGCAGTAGATTCCGAGGATGGAAAACTCTGGAAGGAGGCCATGGTTGATGAAATGGCATCCTTGCACAAAAATGAGGCATGGGATCTGGTGGAGTTGCCGGCTGGAAGGAAGCCCATCGGGAGCAAATGGGTGTTTAAAAAGAAGATGAATGTAGAAGGCAAGTTGGAGAAATACAAAGCTCGGTTGGTAGCAAAAGGTTATTCCCAGGTGCCGGGAATTGATTTTGGTGATATTTTTTCTCCTGTTGCCAAGGTTACTTCTATTAGATTACTTCTATCTGTTGCTGCTGCATTTGATTTTGAGATAGAACAGATGGATGTGAAGACAACATTTCTTCACGAGGATCTAGAAGAGGAGATCTACATGAAGCAACCTGAAGGCTTTATGGTGAAGGGTAAGAAAGAACTGGTATGCAGGTTGAAGAAGTCTCTGTATGGGTTAAAAAAGTCACCAAGGATGTGGTATCAGAAATTTGATACCTATATACAGGGACTTGGCTTCACCAGAAGCAAGGAGGATCACTGTGTTTATTTTAAATTAATTGGTGACCATGTTATTTATTTGGTCTTGTATGTGGATGATATGTTGTTCATTGGAAATGACAAAGAAATTATCCAAGATTTGAAGACCCAACTATTCTCCAAATTCGACATGAAGGATCTTGGTGCTGCAAACTATATTTTGGGCATGGAAATTAAGAGAGATCGGGCAAAGAGGAAGCTCTGGTTAAACTAAAGGAAGTATGTCGAGACTATATTGCAGAGGTTCAATATGTAGGATAGTAAACCGGTGAGAGTTCCTATTCCTGTAGGTGTAAAGCTCTCTGCTGAAAAATGTCCCAAGACACAAGAAGAAGAGGAGGATATGTCCCGTGTTCCATATGCAAGTGTAGTGGGTAGCTTGATGTATGCAATGGTATGTACTAGACCAGACATTGCACATGCAGTGGGAGTATTGAGCAGGTTTATGTAAAACCCAGGGAAGGAGCATTGGACAGCAGTGAAGCGAGTTTTTAGATATTTACGTGGCACTAGTGATTATGGCTTGTGCTACCAGGGAAGACCAGGATTGGAAATAATGTTGGAGATTCATGGTTTTGTTGATGCAGACTGGGCTGGAGATCTGGACCAAAGAAGATCTACAAGTGGGTATGTGTTTAACCTATTTGGAGGTGCAGTCAGTTGGATGAGTAAAAGACAGTCTGTAGTGGCGCTTTCAACTACAGAGGTAGAATACATAGTGCCACTCAATGCAAGAAAGGAAGTGCTTAAGGTGAGATCAGAACAAGTATGGGGTTGGTACAACAAGCTATAAGGATAGACCTAAGGATAGCCAAAGTGCAATTTTCTTGGCTAAGAACCTTGCTTATCATTCAAAGACAAAGCACATTGATGTTCAATATCACTTTGTTAGAGATATGGTTGAGGCTAAAAGGGTGTTGCTGGTAAAGGTGGACACTTTGAAGATGGCCCAATGAATAAGCTCTCCTGTGGCCCCCTGTGGAAAGAAAACAACAAGTGGGAGAATATTGGGCATGTGTTATATTCTTTCCACGACTAGCCCCACATGCTGTACGTCATTAGGGGAATTTTGAGGTCTAAAATGGGCCTCCTAAGGAAATTATAAAATAATAGTGGAAAAAATCAAATAAGATTTGATGACATCATCAAATTTTAGAGGGAAAAATGGAAAAACTACTTTTTCAACTCATATTAACTTATCTCCCAAATTTTCATTTTCAAATTCTAGGTTTTATACCGTTGATGCAACCTAATCATTCAGTGAGTACCCATGTTGCATACTTTCGATGGGTCCTACTACACGAAAAATGAGAAATACATAAAAAAACGTGATTACAATCACGTTTTTTTATGTATTTCTCATTTTTCGTGTAGTAGAGTTCATCGAAAGTATGAAACATGGGTACTCCTTGGATGAGGAATTAAATTTCGCAACCAATGAGTACTCCTGCTCGAAATTTGAGTAAACATTTTGGTAGATAAGTTGAAAATACGAGTTGAAAAAGTAGTTTTATTATTTTATTATTTTTTAATATGTTTACCCTTTTATTTAAAAAATGGTGAATCATTCCCCATGGTTGACATCATCATATTGAATCCTATTGGTTGTTATAAAGTTTATTTTTGTTGTACATTTTTCTTATGAGGCCCATTTTAGACCTCAAAATTCCCCTAATGTGCGCCGGGTGCAGCAGGGGGGTCACAAGGGGGGAGGCAGCCCCCACTGTTGGGGTCCGGGGCATGAGTTTGCACATGGTTTTGTGGTACGATGGTTTTTTGGCCCCTGGTATTTTGTAGATACGGTCAAGGGAACTATAGTTATGTTCTAATCCAGGGTTAATGGATTGGGGTTTATGTATGCTTCGACATGTATATATATGTGTTGTAACACTAAAAGGAATATAATGAAAAATCAAGCTGGTCGTCCTGATTTGGGATCCAGGGGAAAATCTCTGTGTTTATTTGTTTTATGTTTTATGCTCTCGCTATTGTTTATTTTCTGTTATAAGATTCGTGTGTAGATAATTTCTGTTCAGGGTTAAAACCTACACTAATAATATTCGACATATCTATTTTTAGATTGGCAATCTAAAAATAGACTCCGCCCAATATGTCTAAATATAGAAGTCCATCTATTTTTCCAACTTGACCAACTATCCACAAATAACATCCTGCAACTCATAGAATATGATCGACATGTCTAAAAATAGACATAGTCTAAAAATAGAATTTGCGCCAAAAATAGCCTGCGGGCCCACTTAGTGAAGGAGAATCTTTTCACTAAGCTCATCATCTTGTTGAATCTCAAATAGAAAATATAGGAGACTATTGGGATGATGATACGGTGGGAAAGGCCGTCAAGCTATCAAATGAATATCAGGAGTTTTTTCCCATGAAATTTTATGAATTGAAGGGGATTATAGCAAACCTCGGGGTAATGAAGATCACCTTAAAAATAGATGTGCGACCCACGAAGCAGTGCCCATATAGGTTGAATCCCAAATACAACAAGAAGGTTAAAGAGAAGTTGGAAAAAATGGTGGCTTTGGGGATCACTTAAAGAGTAGAAGAGTCTAATTGGGTAAGCCCTATGGTGTTTTAAAACAAGAAGACGAAGAGAGAAATACAAATTCTTGTAGATCTGCAAAAATTGAATGTGCTTGCGTGCATGACCCGTTCCCAACTCCATTCTCTGATGAAATACTGGACAATGTGGGTGGCTAGGAGGCCTACTCATTCACTGATGGAATATTTCGATACCATCAGATAAGGATTGTGCTGGAAGATAGGAGAAAAAAAACCTTTGCGACAAAGTGGGGATCCTTTCAATACACAATCATGCCATTTTTTCTGAAGAATGCGCAAGCTATCTTCTCGTGCATAGTAGTAGCTACATTCAAGGAATACATCCACAAATTCTTAGAAGTATACTTTGATGACTACACTATATTTGGATTATTAAAGAAGCATGTGTCAAGCCTATGTGTGATTCTGGATACTTGTCGGAAGTATCAAATCTCGCTCAACTTGAAGAAGTGTATATTGTGCAGCCCTTTCGAGATCTTACTCGTTCATATCATTTGTTAGCAAGGATTGATGGTGGATCCAACAAATATTGTTGTTATTGTTAACTTGAAGGTTCCCGAAAAAGTGAAACAGTTGTGCTCAATTTTGGGACACACATAGTATTACAGGAAGTTTATTCAAGGTTATGCACTGATCACTGCACCAATGGAGAAGTTGTTGAAGAAAGATGTCTCATTTTACTAGGATGCGTACTGCCATAAGAGCTTTGAATTTCTTAAGGAAAAGATGGTCACTATGCCCATATTGGTTTTTACATAATGGACAAAGGAATTCCATGTGCATGTTGATGAATCTTGCATCACATTAGGAGTTGTCTTAGCACAACCTGGAGCAGGGAATATTGACCAATCTATTGTATTTGAGAGTAGGAAATTGCCAAGTGTGGAGCGCAACTACAAAACCATGGAGAGGGAAGGATTAGCTATGGTCTATGCACTACAGAAATTCTGCCTCTATCTTTTGGGAGAAAATTTTAAGATGTTTACTAATCACTCTGATTTAAAGTATCTGGTCAACAAGCCTATGTTTGTTGGGAATATCTCTAGATGGTTGTTATTATTTAAGAAGTATGACTTTGACGTAATTGTGAAACTGAGGAGACTGAACATTAGGCCAGACTATCTCTCATGCATTGAAAACAAAGAAGAGCCTACTAACTTGGAAGAAGGAATACCTAACGCGCATCTATTTTTCATTAAGGTAGTATATGATCACTTCGCTTATATCATTCATTTCCTGATCACTGGAATTGCACCCACGGAGTATACGGTGAAACAGAAGAACTGGTTGGTCACGCGTGCAACTGATTTTACCTTGATTATTGGCTAGCTATACAAAATAGGGGTGGATGAAATATTGAGGAGATATGTGTTGGAATTCGAAAGATGAGATATATTAGCAAAAGCTCATGGAGGAATTACAGGAGGTCATTATGTAGGGAAAAAGACCGCGTAGAAGAACTTACGGGTTGGTTTGTAGTGGCCTACTATGCACAGTGACGCTCATGCATATTTTTGCGCTTGTGATGTATGTCAGCGGACAAGGAAACCATTGCGCAGGGATGAAATTCCCATGCACCCACAAATGACCTTGCAAAATTTTGATAAATGGGCCATTGAAATTGTTAGACCCATCAATCCTCTAGGAAAGAAGACAGGTGCACGCTATATAATCACTGCGATGGACTATGTGACCCGATGATTTGAGGCTATGCCTATAAAATACTACAGCTTTGAAATAGTTGCGCACTTCATTTTTGAAAATATATACGGTTTGGGTGTCCTAAGATCATGATGAGTGACCATGGAACCCACTTTGTGAATGAAAAAATTCGAGATTTGACTAAATAATTCCAGATACACCATTAGAAGAGTACACCATATCACCCTCAAGAAAATGGTGCAGTAGAAGCTTTTAATAAGATATTGGTGAACACGCTCATTAATATTTTCAATGCTAGCCGAAATGATTGGGATGTGCACGTTCTTGCAGTTATATGGGCATACAGGACCACATGCAATAATTTGACAGGAAAGACACCATTTAGAATGGTGTATGGGAAGGAATTTGTCATGCCAATGGAGTATATTGTCCCAAGTTTGTGCATGGAAGCAACCACTAACATGGTTGAGCAAGATATTATGGAAGACCGATTGTCACAGTTGGTCACGCTAGAAGAGGACCAATTCATTGCAGATTTCCATAAACAGGTACAAAAGGCACATGAAAAGGATTGGCATGACAGGCACATTAGACAAAATATTTTTAAGGAAGATCATTTGGTTTTTTTATATGACAGCAAGTTTGCGTGCCACCCAAGGAAGTTCAAAACACATTGGTTTGAACTCTATGTGCTTAAGGAGATTACAGAGGGAGGTGCATTCTAGTTGGAAATTTTAGGAGGTAATGACCTTCCCAGGTATGTAAATAGAAGTCGGTTGAAACCTTACACGTATATCCCTATCCCAACATGCACCAAATGACTATATGGCCAGTGGAGTGTCTTAGCACCTAAGACAGTTGTAAGAGGGAATAGGACCATAAAACAATATGTCAAGCATTGGGGAAGTTGGTCTACATGAAGAGGATGATATATGTGCAAGTAGGTGTGAAAATCGCGTAGACGCTGCTCGAGGAGGATGACCCAGTCGCAAAGGTGCCAAAAACTAGCTCTTGGAATATAAATCTGGATAAGAAAACTTTATTACCATTTGGAGAAGCGGCTACATTGCATTAATGAGGATATTATGCCAGATTTGGAGTTGTTTTAGAATTTATGGGGCTACATTAATGAAAATCAAACCGTTTATGCCACACCAATGCTATAAATATAACAAGAAGGGTCACATTATTTCCCTTTTCTTTCAATGTGATGTGTGCTCCATACTATGTGAGTTTCCTGAAGCTTAATTCTGGAATCAACCCGTTGTTCTAGGAAGTATTGCGTAACTGAGGGTTGGGATATTTAATTCTGCCAAGTATGGCTACTACTGATCCCACCCCCTCTGTGACATCGGCCAAAGAGGTCCCTGCACAAGCCACTGAGACCCTTGTGTCGGTCGTTGAAACCCATGCGCCTGAACCCCAGCTGCAAAAACCTATAAAGGGGTAGTCGTCGAGGTCTCGAAAGTCTCCACACTAGAAGGCTCTGAAGCCTCAGTCGAGCACTGTCGAGCATGAAAAGAGACCCATGGCTGAACTGCGTGAAACAATTATGGAGGAAGATGAGGTCGTGGAGGCCGATCCGATCTCATGATTGCCCAATTATATGGCACCACGCAAAGCATAAGTAAAAGTACTAAAGGACCTGGACAAGGTCCGATTGTATATCAACTCCCCGCTGCTCCCTAAAGATGTGTCATTCAAGGGGGAAATGTTTGTGAAGGTCCCCATGCTGAAGATGGAAGACTGGGACCTGACCGGCCAAGAGAAGTTCCCTGAGCTCGTGCCCTTAATCTATTTGGAGCAAGTCCCTTCTAACGAGGGCATGATCATGGTCGAGCCAAAGCCTTGGGCCTTGGTTTTACATAAGTCAGGGCTGCTGAATTTTTTGAACGACCTGTACTTTGGACGCAGTGTGGTTAATGATATTTGTGTACGACAACTTCTTGCCGTAGTGCATGATGATAGTTTATGGCTTGCAGAGTGGATTCCTATTGATGTTGATATGATACATCAGATCACCAACCTGCCCAGTCAGGGGGATGACCCTCTGGTGGCCTTTGGAGGAAAAGGTCAGGAGAAGAAAGTGGCAGAAAAAGTCAAGAAATATTACAAGGTATCGCGCAAAACTCAGGGATTCCTTTTCAGTGAAATCAATGATCCCGCAGTGCAATTTGTTATAATCATCCTCGCCTGCAAGTTGATGAGAAAGTGTCAGCCAAAGGAAGCCCCAGCCCACGTAATTGCATTGGATGGGCAATGTGAGAAAGGAGTACATTATAACTGGGTTCAATACTTGTGCACATAGTTTCTGGAGAATGTGCGTGAGGCATAGGAGGAGGGGAAAAATTTCTATTACGCATGGTTTCTACTTTTGATTGCACTCATTGGTTAAAAGACGCTAGCTGAGGCTAAGTTCCCAGATACTGAGTCGGATTTGTGCGAAGATGCGTGCTATGAAATAGTGTGGAACTCCAAGGTTCCTTCCCGCATCATAGAGAACAAAATATTGTGGGTCTTGTTCGATTCCAAGGTATTCCAAGTGGTGCAGTCCAAGTCATGCTTATTGCCAACATTAAACAATAAGTAGAAACATATAACTGATTTTAAAGCCACTTTTCACAACATCCACATGCACTCAAAAGGGGATGTTGAGGGTGTTTGGTATGAACTACCCTACATGGTCACCGAGTACGATCTAGCGTGCATGATGACGAATTAGCCTGCCTTATGGTTAGAAGTGCGACACACTGTAGGGAATCCTCTTTGGATCCTGTCAAAACTACTACAAAGCCATGCACACCGAAGGATGAGGATCAATAGAATGATACAAGAAAGGAGACGCATAAACATCCACAAGAGAAGGATGTTGAGACAGAGCCTGAGTTGACCACGACGGGTGAAAATATTGATCTGGAGAAGTAGGCAAAGGATAAAGACGGTGATGGTACCAAGACACCTATGACACAGTAAACAAAATGAATGAAGAGAGGATCTCAGGCCTCCCCGGACCCATGTAAAAAGAAGAAGGGCTCCAAGAGACATAGACAGAGGCCCTGAACCTCAGAGAAGATGACCTCAATGAGACTGCAACTAAGGACCTCTGGAATGATGTGGAAGCGCAATACAAATCAGTTCTCACAAATTTACAACTGGGTCTTCAGGAATTGAAGGTGAAAACGAGCGCGATTCAAGAGAGCGTGAAGTAAGAGTGCATGCAAACATCCAACATTGGACAAGCGAGTGCGCACCACGTTAGCACTGTGCTGCCATCCCCTCTAGATAGCTGGGTGTTTTAGATTCCAGGACCTGCAGTTACAGTAGAGCAGCTGACTTGTGTGCTAATGTGCAATCTTGCATAGAGGTTGGAATCAACTTGGTGATATTTCCCATAGGGAATCTTCACGCCATACACATAATGATCATGGACGAGTTGCAGTAAAGAGAGTTCCATGCCTCAAAAGTGGCTATAGAGTCTCTACAGCAAGCAACAATGATGTAGAAGTAGCAATAGAATGTAGAGGAGGCACGTCGAGTGGTCAAGGATCAACGCGCGGCACTAGAATTAATGATTGATCGACTATGTGGTGACTTTCCAGAGGTAAAAATACCTTCCATAGTTGCGCCCATAGTTAATATTTAAATTCTGGTCGCTATGTTGAAGGAATCACACTCCGAGATCACAATCTTCTGCACATAACATGAGCAAAATATTATTGATCTCTAGATGAAGTTGCAGCTAGAAACACTACCAGAAGTCTGTGCGCAACACGTTGCAGTAGTCCAAGAATCGATGGCTAGCATCACTACTATTGTGAATGCTGGTAGCTATTTTCTTGAAGAAGCCATGGGCCTTTGGACTTCTGTCCAAAATGAGCCCGTCATCTGGAAACTCAAGGTGGAACTCAGGGCCCAAGAGTAGCAATTTGATGACATTCGGGTCGTGACATTGACCCTTGTGCTTGCCCAAAGACTAGCCCAGTTGCAGGAAAGCCACGCCATCCAAGAAGAGATTAAGATGATTCCCTAGCGAGAGAACCTATTGGAGGAAAGAATGAAGTCATGGGTGGATGAGGCCATGCACCTGTCGTAGACCATTGATACAGGCCTCAAGAACATGCAGCAAAAATACTGAAGCATCATCCTGGCTGTCAAAGGTCCATCAATGCAAAAATTTGTCAAAGAAGTGCAGAGCACTACAACACAAAGGGAAAAAGTCATTCTTCCATTTCAGAGTTTGGTACAAGCGCTCAAAGATAAGATGCAGGCAGGCGGACCAGAGTGACTCGGGACGAGTCACTAGATTGTGTTGGGGACTTGTTGGAGCAGGGTCCCTTGGGTAAATCATTTTTGGATAAATTTTGGTTAAGTTTTTGTTGTAAGCATTGCGCACAAATATCAAGGGGCTTTGGGGCGGGTCAAAGTCCCTTAAATATTATAATGGGTAAAAGGGAAAAACCATGAGTCTCAAACCATGGTTTAATACCATGGTATATGCACATTTGAAAATATATAAATATGTAATAGTTGAGTGAAGAAGATAGACATGTTATGTTATGATATATGAATAGATCGATAGAAGCTTATGTTTTGATCTAGTTTTGGGTCATTCTGGGTAGAAAAGCTCCTACTGGCAGTGTGCACGAAGACCTTGTCCTGAGTTGTATGCACTGACTCTGCTGATGTGTGCGCAGAAGGGAAATATTGTATTGATTGAAGATCTCTTAATAAAGAAGGAAAAATTGGCAAACTCTGACTTTATATGATTGTAATAGTTACTGTATTGGGTTTTTTGTGTGCATTAGCTGTTTCTTATTATAGATCTGGATATGTTCTCTTGAATGTATATATGTTTCTGTAATTGTTATTCACATTGGTACATTTCATTTATGCATGATTATTGTTTTTCTTAAGCATTAGATCTGAAGTATAATAATCTGTCTGTGTAAGGGTTTATTCTATAACAATTGGTGAATATGCAAGGGATAATTTTTTTTATCACTATCTAGGCAAGTGCATCTGCTTTATTGACTGCTTGTAATTAGATCTAGTTCTGTGAAGTTGTGCACAACACAGTAGGTATTTAATTTTTTGGATCCACATCACAAATCTCCTTCAGGATGCAGAAACCTGGTTCCAACACCCTTCCATACTGCTTTGGGTGAGACTTTGGTCTGTGCAAGCATATCACTGCTGAAAGGGCCAATAGTTAGAGGGTTTTTTTGGTTGCATGATTACTTTGAACCTGCATTAGGACCCCTCAAGCAAACATACATGGTATCTCCTAATGTCGATACTTCGCCAAGTATTGTTTCCTTCAATTCCTCCATATGGACATGTGTGGAAGCTGCATTCTGAGATGCCCGCAAGTTCTTTGTCAATTGTTTGTTCTCGGCCATTAGATACTCAGTGTTTGACTTTGTTGAACCTATGAAGGCCAAGTTGGTTGCGTAAATGGCATTTGTATTCCTCCTGGTCTCTGCTACAATCACCCTTTCTCTAATAAATGTAGGAGATGAGAATTCATCTGGAATATGTTTCTTGCACTCTTATACAATCGTTTTTTGAAGCTCATCATAAGTCAAATTGTACGTGTCCATAACTGAACCTTCATCCAGAGGAAAATTTTCCTATGCTTCGCTTGGAGCTTGCTCTATTGGACGATGGGGATATTGAATGGTGACTTGCTGTGTGTTAGGCATCCGTTCAAGATTTTGGTTTTGTAGATTTGGCTCCACCTCCATGTATTGAATGACAATCAACTCTTAAATCTCTTAAGATAGATCCTTGTCCTGTAATTGTTCACTCTACTCCTATAATTTCTGGTTCTTCTCTTGCTCCTCAGCTTGTTTCCATGTGACCTCTTCTTCTACTCTTCAACCCTCTCTTCTTCTTCCTGCTTCTACTTTTATTTTGCTTCTTGCTTCAAATTTTCTTTCTCCAATCTCCTCTGCTCTTGTTCTTCTCTCTTCTTCCATTATGCTTCCTACATCCTCTATTTCCTCCTTTCCTCTGTTTCTAAATCCGCTCTCTTAATGATTGGATTTTATTTCATCTTGTGGCTTCATTCTCCCCCTGGGCTAACTACAACCTTCCTTTTCCCCTTTTCATGCACTAGGTTACACTCTTCCATTGGTACTGCCTCTGGAGTAGCTTCTTTTTATGGGGTAACCTGTGAAGTTCATACAAAACTGATCAGCTCGCGGGACTTGGAGGCATTATAAAAATTCTTCCACGGTTCCTCCTTCAGCCAATAAAATGTCTTGCTTGGCCACTTAAAATGAATTCTCGCATAGTGGTATCTACAAACATTCTGGGGATATTACGGATTAAAGTCCAAAGTACCAAATGAAAAATTTTCTATCACCTTTCATGTGATGTCTACAACTTTCAGGTTCTCGATCTCGTACAATCTAATTTGCATAGGAATATTTGGTCAGGGTGATTTTTTATTCCTATGAAAATTTGTTGACAACCATTTAGAGAGATGATATGCAACGTCTTGCATGACTAATTTTTTGGTGGAATACCTCGGAAAAATATGCGGTGACCTCTTTCTCCTGAACACTCTAAGGAAGGTGCCATCTGGTGAGGCAAACAAATCTGCTATCTTTGACACTGCTTCCATTGCCATGTGTGACATGCAAGGTGGTTCTTCCTCAAAGATCAACTTGTATAACAGAATAATGAAGTGGTCAATTAGATTTTACATTACTTCTCCGTGGCTTCACTCTGGGATCAGTTTTCAATAGATGTGCCTGACAGGGTCTCATGGTGTCTAAGTCCAATTCATTCCATGGAATGAATTGTGAGCATGGATTGCATCCAATACATATGAAGACATGTAAAATCTAGCTTTCCTACCCTTGGGAGGATTGAGGGTGTTAGCTACATGGATATTTAACTGCTGAGCCAACAAATCTAACTAGTTGAATGGTTTCCCTTCATTGACAACCTAGTTCAAGAAGAATTCCCACCCTTCAAGAAAGGTCTATTTACTCTGTTGACCGTATATTATGCAACATAAAACTGTAAATATATGATAGACCATCCTAAGATACTTTGTATTGTAGGTGTTGTTGGGTGTCTGAAAAAAATTTGATGGCTCTTTCACCTAGCTTTTGACAGTGTCCTTAGTAGTCAAGTAGCTGGTGGTAGCATAAAAGTCAGAATCCATGAGTGATTCTGGCTCTGGAAAATGATACATGAAATGGTAATTTGCTACCAAAAAAAAAGTAAGCCTCTATCTACTAGCATTGTTCAAAGACATAGTCTTGAAATCTATATGTGAAATTATCCAGCTAACAACGTATTCACATGGGAAATTCATATATCTGCATGCAACCTTATGTAGTCCTGAATGTTGAACATTGATATATACGTGTCTGTCCTATATATATGTCTTGAAGCTTCTTGTTGGGAATGCTTCATTCACTCTCTGCCATGTGATATCTAATTCATTTTCTATAAACAGTTGAGTATATGAATAAACTGGCAAGTTTACTGGTATACTCTAAAATGCCTCCTCGATACTACTCTTCATGGTTTCCTTTGAAGCATCTCTCTTGGGTTCCATGATAACAGTGACTGATGAAGAGAAGTGCTCAACAAATGTGATACCTATAGGAGGGAAAGGCACTCATGGAAAATATAAATTAGCTTCAAAAAATCAACTTACAAAGTAAAATTAGACAGCAACCATTGAAATTATGAGGAAAATCACAAAATTCTTGAGGTCAAGGGAGAGGACTGGCTACAGGAACTACACACCGTGCAATATTAGTAGCCAGAGATGCAACCTCAGGCTTGAGACTGTGCAATGTGCAATTCAATCTAAGAAAACGTGGGGAGAGATTTCACATTGCGTAGTCTCAATGGCCAAGGGGACAGGCTTATGATTTGAAACTATACAAAGCGCATTTGGGTTATCATGTACTACACATTGTGCAACTTTAGAGGGAAAGTTGAGATCACAAACCTTGGACTTATACAATGCGTAGCTAGACTATGCAAGTGTTGTCTACGTGAAGTGTAGATCTGCCTAGAAAGAGTTTGGGAAACTGAAAGATATGAGTGATGGTGAAATTTAAAGTGAATATCTGACTAAGGATAGGTAGATCAGTTCAAATCAAGTGAAAAAAATCAAAATACATAAGGAAAAACAAGAATGCATGGATATTCTCTTAAACGACGAGCGCCGATGTGAAAAAATAAGAAAACTAATGTGACACTTATAAAATTAGAATGAAGAATTGAACCAAAAATTCTAAAATCTAATACAATTTAAAACTCTAGCAACCATGAAGAGAAACAAGCAAAACAACACTCACAGAAGATAAATGACAAAAAGTGATAGAAAAAGTGGCAAAAGAAAACAAAAGCAAGACTTACCTGGAAAAGTGTCGTAAACTCCATCGAAGGCTCCTTGATCTCCTTTGGAATTCTATAGCTCTAAGATCGAATGTAAAAAATTTCTATATAGGCCTCTATTAAATATATTTAATTGGATGAAGGTTTATGATGTGCATGCCTAAAATCAAGATTTTTTTTATTTTTTTATTTTTTGCTTTTTCAAGAAACTTGGCATGCACACTTCCCAGAAAGATTACACAATACCTGAGGACTCGGAAACTTCTTGACTTAGTGCATTGAAGATTTTTTGAGTTGATGAGATGCTTTGCACAGTTTCTAGGATAAAGGTTGTGTTTCTATCTAGATTTGCATAGTTTCCATCTCAAGGTTGTCTTACCTTCTGGATTGTGCAATTTTGATTTTCAGGTTGGCCTTCCTTCCAATATTGCGAAGTTTCTGGAGGCAATCCAAACAATGTTGCAAGGTCAAGTTGAGATTTAGCTTTTGTTTGAAAGATATCGAGTCAAGATCAACTTCATCACAAGAACCATATGAAAATATAGGTCTTTATCAAAACATGAATACTTTAAAAGAGTAAAAGAGAAGCTCCTGTGGACAGAAGGGAAGGCTCCAAAATCAAAGCATGGGAAAAAATTTGGAGGGTGGTTGTAGTAGCTACAACAGTAACCTAACATCCCCTGCATTAGGTTTTCATGGTAGTGGATAGCACGACCAGATTGATTGAACTCGACTTCCACTCCAAAGTATTTTGTCATGTATCCATCACTGGCATCCTCCGTGCGAAAATGATGTCCATATATGTCCACATAGATGGGAACAAATGCACTTATAAAAAAGTGAAAAAATCAAATGTCGTGTGTCTAATAACCTGAACATAATTAAAAAATATAATATATATATAGATGTTACAATTCAAAGGTATAGTATGAAGTTAAAATTATATAGAGATATATTATAATTACCGAGTTGTTGCACCAAATCCCTATGTTTAGCGCATCCTCTTCAACAAGTGGGTAACGACCAGATGCACCATATTTCTCTTTGACTTGATTAGCAACCCAATTGTTAGTTCATTTCGTTGGCATATTTTCTTTTGAATGATTAGGATAAGGCATGCTTCTACCATTCACTCATTTGAATTATTTTCTGTCACTATCCCATTTCCTCCTTTTATGTTCATACAATGAAACCCACAATTGTGTTTCTTCCATATTGTAAAGAATGAATTTGTTAATGGCTTCAATTTCTGAATTTGCTGATGAAATCAAACCAACATATATATATATATATATATATATATATATATATATATATATATATATATAGTACGTATGAGATCAAAATATGCATTAATATGTAGTCTAGTGTGAATAGTTATTGTGCAGTAATTTGAAAAATGATAATAATGCACTAAATCTTTATCATACACTTCTTTCCATTCGTTTTGAGAAGCTTCCCTTATCATTTTTCTTCGTCCCTTTCATCGTCTCAAATCGTCTCACCTAGTGTGTTTTTTATATACTTGATGTACTCATTGGCATAATAGAAAGACTCATACGATATATACCCCTCTACCATAGACCCCTCGGGTTTTTTCCTTTGTCGAAAATAACCTTTCAATTTCTTCATGTACCTCTCTAACAAGAAAATATAATGAAAAGTGTGGAGCCTCAAGGCTGCCTCAATTTTGACACTTCTTTTCACTATCTTTCCTTCTTTATGACAACAACATAAGCTCAAATAAGTGTTGAAATGCAAATTTTTTACTTGGTAAGGTATCCTAATGATCTATTTTTCATATTTGCACTTTTTCCTTATTATTAGAATGAAATTTGTATTTAGCTACGAAATCAATGCAATTCTACAACCAAAATCAGTTTCTGTAGCCACCGCCATGGTTCGACAGGTTCTAAGGTATTAATGGAGAAACATAATATATGCGCAGTTGAAAAATGATCCATTCATGGATCCTATCCTATTTATCCATCCAAAATCAAGCAAGAGATCACCAAAGAACACGGTAAAAGGAGCAGTCAACCGGAAGCTAGAGAAAGCGAGCGAGAGCTTCATGATTTGCTCTGCCACGTAGAAAATCATGAAGCACCGAAACTATAATTTCTATTCAGAGTTATAGATAAAATTTTCTTAGTCTTAGAAGGCATAAAATCCTCAGAGCATTTAATTTCTGGCTTTTATAAATAGCAGGATAAGTAATTGTAAAGGAGACAGTGAATTATTGCGATATTGTGACATATTTTTAAAACTATGTTTTTATCCTTTAATCAAATGAAGAAGCATTCCAAAACTCTAATGTGAAGCTAGTCAAGTGTAGATTCAAGCCATCTATTCTGGAGGGCCCCTGCAATAGAAAAGGTTTTCACTTGTATTTACAATGTGTTTTAGTATAGATGCGTGCTATGTTTCAATCATATTTCCATTGCAATTGTTTTGAGATTTATGTTCGTTATTTCATTTGTTGTTATCATTATCTCTAGAATATTGTCGTGGTGGAATAGATGTCTATTCCTTTCATAGATTTAATTCATAGATGGTTAAAACACGAAGGTAATTTATCATAGATCAGTCTACTTCCTCTTCATACAGTAGAATTTTATCAAATATTAGTTTATCATAGTCTAGTTTATCATCAATCAATTCATTTCTTCTTTATGCAAGTAGAAGTTTATCATAGATCAAATATTATGAGATACATTTTAGAATATTTATCTTTTCAGTTTTAGATCAATTTTTGTCTTATGAGCTCAATTAAATTTTATTTCATAAACAAAAGATTTATTTTATTAACATAAAATAGTTTTTGGTAAGTCTTTAGAATTAGTTTCATTCACATTAAATTTTCGAAAAGACATAAAATTAGAATTTCTTTTTGGTTTTAGAATTTTAGTTTTTTTCAGAATCAATTCTTAGCTACTAACAAGATTTTTCATTTTAATTTCTAGGACTTATTTAAAGTTTGGATTTAGTTTATTTTTCATAATTCAGTTTTCAAAATTCATTCAAGAAAATATGGAATAATTTTTTTTTCAAAAACAACTTTCACATATCACCAAAATAAATTAATTAAATAAGGCTTCTAGCATATACAGTGCATTTGCACTTCACAAGATTACCTACTATGGTCTATAATTTATGATAGAAATTCAAGAACATTAAATTGACTAAAAATTTTGGCGTCATTGTTGTGAAAGTGTAATAGGAGCCTTATTTCTTAAGTCCAAAAAAAAAAATAACAAAAGCATAGAAAAATTACATGCGTAGAGAAAGAGATTCTAGAGGTAGATTTGTAGCTAGAGGTAGAAGTTTGATTCCAACAACACCACTTGCCCCATCAAGACCTCATAGTGCCACACCACCTACCCAAAATCATATACCATTCTCAACAGGTAGACATAGGATTCCAGAGTTATTAAGATCAAAAATTAAATCTAGATATTCACCAAATTCATCAATTGAAACAGTTGTGGAAGAGCAAGATTCTGCATCCCCAACAGAAGGAGTATTCTTAAACCTCTACTAGAGAGAAAATTTTATCCCAAGAGCTATAAATTCCTAGTGAAGAGGAAGAAGAAGAGATCTTCCTTAATATTCCATTGATAGAGGAACCAGAGGAATCAAAAGAGAAACATACAATTCCAAACCTAGAATCCTATATTAGTTCTTAAGAATCTACAATAGATGGAGAAGGGGAAGGAGAAGTACACAACGTAAATGATGAAAAATTAAGATTAGGAGGATGTGGACCTAGGATTGGAGGTAGAGGTAAAGGAATATATGGAGGAAGAGGAAGAGGTGAAGGTAGAGTAGGTAGGGGAGAAGACAGGGATAGAATAGATCTAGATCCTATTGTATTTCCCATACTAGATGAGGATACTACTTCCACAATGAAAAATATCTCACCCTCTATCCTTCCTAATTTCTGTGGATTAAGAAGTGAAGATCGTGAAACATTTCTTTTTGAATTTGAAGTTTTATGTAGATCATATGACTACATACTTGATTCTCAAAAATTGAAATTGTTTCCAACAACTCTTAAAGATGTAGCTGTAAAATGGTTTATGGGCTTAATAACACATTTTATTAAGACATGGGAGGACATGAAAAGAGAATTCCTAGAGAGATACAAGGAATATTTCACATCTCATAATCGGAAAGATTAATTTTTTAAGATGATGCAAAGAGAGGATGAAAACTTGGAGGATTTAATTGAAAGATTCAGTTATAATCTAAAAAGGGCTAAGATGGAAAATCTATATGAAGACACTTTAAAATACCTCTTGTTGAAAGTCATTAGAGATGAATGGATAGATATTCTTAATATAATGGGAAAAGGAGACATTTCTCACCTATCACTACTTGAAATTTCTGAATTATGTATACATATTTCAAGAGGAAAGTCAAGAATTGGGAAGAATTCAAGAGATATTTTTCTCTCTAGCATCAACAAATCTACAACTGGAATAGTAAGTAGGGCTAAAATAGGAAATTTTCTTGATGAATTTAAAACATATATTTTAGGTAGTCTTAGTGAAAAAATAGACACCTTGAAATTACAAAACGAGCAAAGAGATGAAATTGATGCCTTATCTATATTTTTTCCTTAGCGCATAAATAAAAATGCCTTAAGAGAATGCCCTCTTGATTTAAAAATCATAGAAACTTGTGTAATATATATAGAAAATCATGAAAAAACTAAGTGTCCTTCAATTCCAGGTCTTAAAGTTGCCTATCAAGAGGAAATAGTTCCAAACCAGGTATATCCTTTTTTCTTTGTTGCTAGAACACCATGGAAAGGATATCAAAATCAATGTTTCAATGCACAAATGTATAACCATCCCCCACAAAATAACTAGAACACATAAATGTCATGGAAACAGCCTTGGTCTCAACGCCAACCTTGGACACAAGGATGGAAAAATCCTTGTGGAAGATATTGTCAATATCACCAATATCCACAACCTTATCCAAACTTTCCACCACAAAATTTTCCTCAGACCAGTCAACAACCTCAACCTCAATTTCAAAATCAAAATCGACAACTTCCATTACCATTTCCACAAAG
The DNA here is from genome assembly GCA_034641835.2 of Pinus albicaulis. Lineage (NCBI taxonomy): Eukaryota > Viridiplantae > Streptophyta > Pinopsida > Pinales > Pinaceae > Pinus > Pinus albicaulis. Next base: position 891,938,169 of record CM076578.1, read on the forward strand.
GCCAAAAACTACTTTCTCAACCACTTCCAAACCCAAACAATAAAAATGCACAACATGTTTACAACATGGAGGGACGAAATTTTTAAACTTTTATGATAACTCCACTATATCTTAATAATGTTCAACTTAAATCAGGTACAATATTAGAAAATAAATTACCTTTTGTTTTTATTGAGGAAAGAGAAAAGGATGATTATTTTGATGAAGAAAAATCTCTTCATAAAAATGAAAATATTCAAAATAAAAATAATCATTCTAAAGGAGAGACATCTCTTCATCAAAATGAAAAACCTCAAAACCAAAAACATGATACTCCAATCATAAAACAACCTTCAGTGTCTATAACAAAACATCCTTTCCCTGAAATATTACAAATTGATAAAGGAGTAGAAAAAAAATCATGTTGCTTGATTATGATCTGTTAGATAAACTGAATAATGTCTATATAAAAATCCCTTTACTAGAAGCCATCAAAGAAATTCCAATTATTGCAAAGACAATAAGAAAGTTGAGTATAAAGAAACCTGGGAAAAAGATAAATAAGTAAAAATAATACAGCTAGTGAGAAAAATTGTAGATGTCATGATGGGAAAAATAAAAATACAAAAATATTTGGATCTAGTAAGTCCCATTGTGAAGACATATGTTACCACTCTCAATTTTTCAATTTTTTTGATAGAGTCATCATAAGCTTCACCTTGTGTCATTAGGTTAGATCATTCATTTGATGAGAAATTCACTTAATCATGTTTATTATAGGTCATAGACACTTCATTAGTCTTGTCATTAAGGTCATATCCACAATAATCCACCTTGGGTTCACTTCAATAGTCATCAAATTTTAAAAAAGAGCCACTTATCTAGTTTTTCACAGTTTCGTAGCGAATACAGTGCAAAATAGGCAGATTTCGCTACGAAACTACGTGACAATTTCGTAGCGAATCTGAGGATTTATTTGTTTTTTTTTTAACTTTTTGAGAAGTAAACTTCAAGGGAATTTTTTGGGAAAAAAAAGAAGCATTATAAGAAAATGAGAGAGGTTATTGTCAATTACAAATCAAATAACATTAACCTCTTTCAATTTTCTCAAAGGTGCTACAAATTGGGAGATTTAGATATGTCTTTCAGCTCTATGTTCAGAAAGTGTTTTTTTTCCTGTTTGATACATGTTTTTCAAATGAAGTTCCTAGACACCTGGAGAAGTGTTTCAAAAAACCAAGAGATTTTTTTTATTTAGAAAAAACTTACCTACAAAAAAATCCTTCAATTTTGCAACAACTATCAAGGATATGAAGATAGGAGCTCATCGTTGAACCCTATTTGTTCAGAAAAAACGAAGTCATTTTATTGATAAATAAACTTGCTAAAGGTGAAAAATATGATTATTGAAGAGCGTAAGAGGAATTTTGAACCAATTTTGCCTTATCATCCTTCATAATATCAATTTGAATACCTACAAGTGAAATTTTGAAGAAAAATAGAGAATTTTGAATTTTTCTGCACTTTAGGTAGTTTCGTAGCAACTTCTAGGCTTGAAGCCCAGAATCTGCTACGAAATTTCTGTAGGTGATTATATGGAAAAAAATGGATAAAATCAAAGTCAAGGCCTAGAAAATTTTTGTTTTGGCTCTTTTAACCCCAAAAACATGTCTACATCAACAAAGAGATCTAATAGTGGCAGAGGTTGGTGAATTAAATTTGCTACTAAACTACGCTACGAAATTTTCTGTACATGATTGTTTTAGCAGTCAACTTCAAGTTTTATTTATGACCAAATGAGAAATTATTTGGAAATATGAAAGATTTTTTTCTTCATCATAGGCCTATCTACAAAAACCTCTCTCAGTTTCTGCAAATCCATTAGGTTTTGGAAATTATACACTCATCTTTGAAGCCTAGTTTTCAGAATTTTCGCTAACCAGATTTGTAAAAAAATTGTAAAATTCCACTTGGAGGAGGTCCAACTCAACATCCACGCGGCATAATGACACATAAACACTCTAGTACACTTAGAAAATTAGTTGGTTGCAGTTGATAAGGGTTATTAAATTGATTTGTTGAACTATTATGAAATAAGAGTCCTTTTTGTATTCAAACTCTGCAAAACAGAAATATCCCTAGGAATTCTCCCAAGTGATGGAATCATGCTTGAAATAGGTCTTTGAGGTGGGAATTTGAGGTGAGAAAGGTGGAAAATCATTTGTATGAGTCCTCACTCTATAAATGAGAGAGTTTTAGAGTTATAAATGTTTGGGAGATGTTAGGTGTGCACTACTATTGTAATCTTTCACTATCTGTAATATACTTTTGCAGCAGCTTGTTTCAGACCCAAGATTCATTGTATGTTCTTATCTATGCTTGTTTATCTTAGTCCTTTTGATATTTATGTATTGGCTCATGTGTAATCACTTGGAATTCATTAATATGCTCTAATTTTCTATACACATGTGGTTGTTGTTTTTTCCTTTATGTGTGATTTGATAAGAATAAAGGACAAGGGTTGGAAAAGTTGATGGCACAATCCAATTTTGATTGTCTTGACATGAATATTATTGCAAAAATTTCAGAGCTATCAGAGGAAGATGAAGAGTTGATTCCTATTGAAGAAAAATTAATTTTATCTGAATGGTACAGAGATATTATCTTTATCTTGCATTATCACAAAGTTCCTGCAAAGTTGACTAAATCAAAAGCAAGGTTTGTGAAGCTGAAGTCCTTAAGATACTACATTGTAGATAAGAATTTGTATTGGAAAGATAGTGGTGGGATCCTTTTAAACTATTTGCTAGAAGAGGAAGCTGAAAGGGTCATTGAAGAGTTTCATAAGGAATATTGAACATAAGCAACAATCTTCTTGTAAACATCCTTGAACATGGTGGGCCAGTAGTACCCTGCTCTGAGAATTTTGTTCGTTATGGCCTTCCAGTAGTGGTGTCCTCCCCAATCTCCCTTAGAAACTCTTCAATGACCCTTTCAACTTCCTCTTCCAGCAAAAAATTTAAAAGGATCCCACCAGTATCTTTCCTAACATCCCAGACTCATCATGCTTATCTATGCTTGTTTATCTTAGTCATTTTGATCTTTATGCAATGGCTCATGTGTAATCACTTGGAATTCAGTAATATGCTCCAATTTCTTGTACACATGTAGTTTTTGTTTTGTCCTTTATGTGTGATTTGATAAGAATATAAGTGCTCTGGCTTCCATGACATTTGTTTTTTTGTAATTGAGGTTTACAATGACTCCATAAGCCCAATGGTAGCAAATCCTCTACATTTTCCACCTGCAATCATATACAATCAAGTAATTATCATAGAGTTATCCATCTAATAAAGTTTTTATTGAAAAAATCATAAGATATCTTTAGAGAGCCCTCTCAGACTGAAAAGTTTAATCTTCTGTCAAAGATTGCATTAAATAGTTACTCCAAATTGAGCATTGAATCATCCCAACATGAACTCAATTTAGTGATAACATTTTGGTGATGTTTCTGGGGACCGAAGGTGTAAATTTTCCCTGGGAAGAACGACAAAGTTTTAGTTCTAAGGTCTGAGAGCAGTAGACACTTAGGCACATATTGGTTGTATTTATGCTATGGTGACTCCATACATCAAATAATCAATTGGAAGGTGACTCAACCGCTTGAAGATCAGTAGCTAGATGAAGTTCCAAGATGAGTTCCATTGTAAGAATAAATTCCAAGCATGCCCCGATGAATCAGTCTCACATCCCTGGTTTTCCAAATCCTATGCCAAAATTTGATTGGTTAACTGATCTTCCCATATTTAAAAATAAAAAGAAAGACAATATTGCTCTTCAGTTGGTTAGATTCCATATGCATGTACACAGAATTAAGGTTCAGTTCCATGAGGATTGTCTTATGAAGATGTTTATGGTCACTTTAGAGGGAAAAGCATGGTCTTGGTACGAAAGCCTACCAAGTGGTTCATTATATTCTCTTGCTAATTTCCATGTTGCTTTTTATGAGATGTATGAAGAATGTAATTCTTCCTTATTGCTGGTCAAAGACTACTTTAAAAATTGTGTGAGTTTTATTGAATATTTGTAGAATTGTTATGAAGATGATGAGTTCATGGATGAGGAAATTTTAGAGGCCCTTCATGAAAATCCATTTCATCACCAAGAAGAAAGGGTAGCCTCTCTTGTGGATGAAAATGAAACCCAACAGGAGTTTATTTATGAAAATCATGTTACATCCTTTGAGTTTAAGGAAAAGCTACAGTAGACTTGTCAGTCTTTTGATCATCATGAATATGAGAATCATTTCCAATAGTAGGAGGAAATGGTGGTAGATGGTTGCTATAATGTTTAGGTAAAGGAAGAAATTTATTCTTCATGTCATTCCTTGCATCAACCTACATCAAATGAATAAAATTTTGAAAAGAAAATTTTAGATAATCAGATGGATATGCTTGTTGAATCATATGAAGAGTTACCTTTAGAAATTTATGTAATACATGCTGAGGCAGTTCCCTTTGAAAGTGTCCAATAATACTCCTAGTTTTTCTTTCTCCCAAATGAAAATAATGATCAATATATTGTTTTTTTTATTATTTGAGAATGGTCACAAGAGTTATAAAGAAAAATATGAACAAGGAACACCAACAAAGGATCATATTTACTCACACTTTCTTGTTGATCAACAAGAATTATTCGTTCATAGTCTCAAATATCCTTTCGCAGCTCTGTTGGGATCTTATATAGGAATGAATTTCAATATGATTTTTAGTTATGTAGACAAATTCAGATGGTGGAACAAGTTGTCATCTCCCAGGAATGGTTTTATGATCAGAGAAGTGGAATTTTCATTCCAATCCAGTACTCAACTTCTTGATTGGCTTCATTGGAAGTGTGAGATCACTTGATTCAATTTTCATGCTGAGAAAGTTGAGTAGGATCATTTGTATATAAATAATTTTGAAGATCAAGCATTTTTTCATTTTCTGTTTTAAATTCAACATGTGTACTTTCAGTTCTTTAGCAGCTATTGGTTTTTAAGTGCCAAGGTTACAGGTCAGAGAAGGTTACAATTTTTCATTTTGAAGATGGGAGCAACCCAATGGAGGTGGCACTGGAACTACTAGATGGGAGCAGCCCAATGCAGGTGGCACTAGAACTACCACAGGGGCACACCATCCCCAGTGGAGCCACCAGTATCACCAGTATCTTTCTTGATGATGATGTCTAGGATGTTTCTAACCAAAGAGAAGCATGTTGAGTCTCATCATGATTTGAATAAGGGTGAGGGACAATCTGATTATCTTAAGGGTTATCAACATGCTATTTTTGATATGTAGAAGCAATACAATCATAGAAATAGAAATGTTCCCATCACTGCAAATAAAACACAACCAAAGAAGGATGCTCCTAAAGTAACTGAGCCTAAAAATGACCCACCACTTCCTCCCCCTGTCAAAGAGAATGAAAATATTACTTTTGTTTTCACTTTGGATAATGAGATCTCTAAAATTAAGATTCTTGTTCCATTTGGAGAAATTCTCAAGGTAAATGAGTACACAAGCAAAATTGTGAAAACTTTTAATTCTCAACCAGGAGCTTCAGATATCCTTAATATATAGGAAGACCATCCTACCATATACTTGGGACCAAGATTGGAAGATGAGTAGAATGAAGAATTACCTTCTTTCTATGTCAACCTTAGTATCCATGACATGACCTTACACAATGCCATGTTGGATTTGGGGGATTCTCATAACATTATGCCTAAGGTGATTATGGAGAGGATGGGTTTGGAGATCACTAGGCCATACAAGGATTTATTTTCTTTTTACTTTGAAAGGGCCCAATGCATAGGATTGATAAAATATGTTATTGTTGTCCTAACACAAGTGCCTTCTAGGACAATGGTAATGGACATTGTGGTGGAAGATATTCCACCCAAGTTTGGCATGCTCTTATCTAGATCTTGGGCAGCAAAAATCAAAGGCACCATGCAGATGGACTTGACATATGCCACCATTCCTATTTTTGGTGAGCAGAGAATATTGTATAGGGAGAGTAGGATGGCCTACATGGTAAGCAACAAGGATAAACCTCAAAATTTTCCCATTTATGTTGTTTAAACTGAATTAGGATAAGAAATTCTTTTCAATGAGCTAACTGATGAAGCAAAAAGTGAAGGAAAAGCAGAAATTCAACAAATTGAAAATCAGCAAGTTGAAAATTAGGAAATTGTAGAAGAGAAAGCAGAGGGTTGGTGGCTTCTACACTTTGATGGATCTTCTGGAAGGGAGGGGGTTGGATTAGGCATATGGATTACTATTCCTGATGATGAAAGTAATTTTTATTCTTTCAAATTAAATTTGACTATACCAATAATATGGATGAATATGAGTCTTTGTTTTTGGGTTTGGAAATTTTGAAAATATTAGGTTCCAAAAAGATATTAGTGTGTGGAGATTCTGAGTTGGTAATCAAACAAGTTGAAGGAGTATATCAAACTGAAGATGTGTGGATGAGAGCATACATAAATTTGATTATGTAAATGTTGGAAAAGTTTCAAGAATATGCATTTATTGTGAAAAATAGGGATCAAAACTCAGTGGCTGATTATCTAGTTGTTTCTGCAAGTTTGTTTGTCATCCCTACAAATTCTACTGAGAAGTATGAAATTGAAGTCCGACATAGGCCTGCTATTCTAGATAATATCATCCATTGGCAAGTGCTTGAAGATGACCAACAAGTCAAAAATTTCATAGAGTTAAAAGAATAATTTGAAAGCACACAAGTAGATCAAAAAAACATGCTTGTTGAAACTAGGGTTAATTTTGAAGTTTTGCAGCTGAAAAATAATTGCATACCCAAGGGTCTTATTCCATTGGAATTTTTTTTTGACCAAAATGATGTTTTCAAATTTGCTAGAATTCAGGCTGATGATGAGGAGGTAGAAACTTGTAATCTGCGTACAGTAGCAGCGCCTAAAATGATAAAGCTTTCCAAGTTTCTTTCTATTGAGATTATGAATAAGTTCACTAATGCTTTTGCATGGAGTTATGCTGATCTGAAAAAGTATGATCCTACAATTATACAACATACTATTCCTATAAAAGAGAATGAGAAACCTTTCAGACAGAAATTGAGAAGGATTAATCCATTTCTCATGCCTCTAATTGAAAAGGAAATTAAGAATATTTTTGATGAAAAAATTATTGTTCCTAGAAGATTCTCAAAATGGCTTGCTAATTTGGTACCAGTCAGAAAAAAGAGTGGAGAGATTAGAATCTGTATTCATTTCAGAAACTTGAACAATACTTCTTTGAAATACAACTACCCTCTTCCTAAGATGGATCAAATTTTGTAGAATATTGTTGGCTCTCAAAGGATGTCCATTTTGGATGGTTTTTCAGGATACAATCAGATATTGGTACACTTAGAAGATCAAGAGAAAAATGCTTTTACCACACCATGGGGGACATTCATGTATTCCAAGATGCCTTTTGGTTTGATGAATGCAGGAGCGAACTTTCAAAGAGAAGAGAAAGATAAGTTAGTTGTGTTCTATTTGGATGACTTAATTTTATTTTCAAGAAGGGAGGAATATCATTTGAAGCATCTGGAGAAAATTCTGCAGAAGTGTCGAATATTTGGTATCTCTCTTAATCCCATTAAAAGTATCTTTGCTTTAACTTCTGGAAAATTGATTGGACATATTATATCAAAGGATGTGATAAAGATTGATCCAAATAGAGTTAATGCCATTCAGAAGATAGACCTGCCAACGAACAGGAAGGAAATTTAGTCCTTTCTTGGGAGAGTAAACTGTGTTGGAAGTTTCATCCCAAACTTTGCTGAAATTGTCAAAGAGATTACCAAGATGTTGAAGAAAGGAGCTGATATTAAATGGACTGTTGAAGCCAAGCAATCATTTGAAGAGATAAAGAAAGCCCTCACTAAAGCCCCAGTGCTGATTATTCCAAAATTTTCAAGAGAATTTCTCGTTTTCACATTTGCATATGGAAATACCATATCTGAGTTTTACTGAAGAAAATACAGCAAGGTACAAAATAACCAATTTCATTCTTTAGCAGAACTCTTGCTAACTCAGAGCTGAAGTAAACTATTTTAGAAAAACAGGCATATACTTTGATCAAAGCTATTAAGGATTTCAGCATTTATATTTTTCACTCTCATGTCATTGCGTTCGTGCCTAACACTGTGGTTAAAGACATTTTGACACAAGATGATCCTGATGGCAAGAGAGGGAATTGGATAGCTAATTTTTTGGAGAATGACATAGAAATCAGACCTAAAAAATTGGTGAAAGGACATGGGTTGGCAAAGTTGATGGCACAATCCAATTTTGATTGTCTTGACATGAATCTTATTGTAAAAATTTCAGAGCTGTCAGAGGAAGATGAAGAGTTGATTCCTATTGAAGAAAATTTAATTTTATCCTAATGGTACAGAGATATTATCTTTGTATTTTATCATCACAAAGCTCCTACAGAGTTGACTAAATCAAAAGAAAGGTTTGTGAAGCTAAAGTCCTTAAGATACTGCATTGTAGATAAAAATTTGTATTGGAAAGTTACTGGTGGGATCCTTTTAAATTGTTTGTTGGAAGAGGAAGCTAAAAGGGTCATTGAAGGGTTTCATAAGGGATATTGTGGAGGACACCACTACTGGAAGGCTACAACAAACAAAATTCTTAGAGCAGGGTACTACTGGCCCACCATGTTCAAGGATGCTTACAAGAAGATTGCTGCTTGCCATGAATGTCGGATTTTTGATGGTAAGAAAAAGCTAATTACTTTACCTTTGATGCAAATATATGTTGAGGTGCCTTTCCAACAATGGGGGTTGGATTTTATTGGTGAAATACACCCATCATATTCAGGACAAAATCACTGGATCTTGACAACCATAGATTATTTCACTAAGTGGATCGAAGCAATCCCAACTATGCAGGAAAATTATTCATTCATCTTTCAGTTCTCAGAGAACAATATTTTGTCCAGGTTTGGTTGTCCTATGAATATTACTACTAACAATGCACAATATTTTAAATCCAAAAGGTTAATTAGCTTTTGCATCATTATCATATAACACTTGGACACTCAACTGATTATTACCCCCAAGGTAATGGCCTTGCTGAATCTTCTAATAAAAGCATTATGAGAATTATCAAAAAGGTACTGCAGGAAAAAAAAATATCATGGCATCTGAAGGTGAAATATGCTCTGTGGGATGGCAAAGTATGTACAAAGTGATCTATTGGTACTTCACCTTATGAATTAGTGTATGGAGCTGAAGAAATTTTTCCCACATTCCTGGGAGTACCTGTAATGAAATTGATACAAGGACTTGAAGAAGAGCCTAATGCAATTAAGAGAAGGATAAAATAGCTTATAGCTTTGCAAGAAAAAAGGCAAGAGGTATACAACAACCATCAACAGTCACAAAACAGAGTAAAGAAAACATTGATAGAAAGGTCAAAGAAGAAAATTTCTAGATTCAAGTTATAGTTTTAAAGTGGGAAGCCAGAATTGAGGAAAAGGGGAAACATGGAAAGTTTGAAAACATCTAGAAGGGACCATTCATAGTAGTTTCATGGAAGGGACAAATTTGTGTTGTACGACCTGTCAATGGTAGGTTTCTAAAGCACTATTCATCTTAAATTTTACTGATTTTTCACTCCATTGTATATATTCCGTTTTATTATGTTGTTTTGCTAATAAAGACAGGTTGATCATCAAACTTGAGCCCAAGGAGAAGGCCATAATATTTTGAAGAAATCTTGGAAAATTCCAGAAGTTTATTTTCAAAATATGGATGGCACTACAACTACAGGTTCTTTGGTGTACCACAGGGGCACACCATCCCAAGTGGAGCCACTGTTATCACTCATTTAGTTGTAAAAATTTCCTTGATAGGGTCATGCAGGTCATTCACCAAATTGATGAGGTCTCCTAAGTCAATTAATGTGATATATGAAAATTTTTGCATTTTTATGAAGCCTACCCTAAGTTTAAAGTTCACCTTCATGCATGCCACTTCAGTCAAAACAATCTCACATCATATCATTTTTCATCCCCATGAATTTAATCTCAAAACTTCACACCAGTCAATTTTTCAAAATTTCGTAGCGATTTACGAAGGAAATCCGCAGATTTCACTACGATACTGCCTAATAGTTCCGTAGTGAATCTGTCAGCAGCCTAATTGCCTTTGCTATGAAACTGAATTTTTTCAGCCAAGGTTGTCAGAGCGATGTGAGGTGTGAGTTTATGATAAGATGAGTAAATTTTGAGGTCTTTCAAGGTCATTATGATAAGTTTCAAATGTACATAGTCGTATTTGATGTAATCATGATTCTTTTTGGTTGCATGTGCTATTATTAAAACCTGAGTTGTCAATTAACCTTTTAAACCTTACCCCAAACCAGTCATTAATCATATTATTATTTATCCTTGCATGCAAATCGATTCCTGGAGAGCTGCTTCATCACTCCAAGTAGGTTGTTGTCAATTTCAAATTCTGCAGGTGTCACCAGCAAGCGAGGTAGCGAAGACTATAAAGAATCCATGGCCACAAGAAAGAAAAAGAACAAGGGTGGCCATTGTCTCAGGTATGAACTCACGGATGTGAAATTAATTAATGAAGACCCTACTACTATGGAAGTTTTCAGGAGGACAAGATGCCTACAATTATGCTAGAAGTTGCAGGGTTTCCATGCATAGGTTTCAAAGAATTTTTCCACTAATTTTACAGGAACAACATTAAAGGTTGGGATTTTGAATCTCACAGTAACACCAGAGAGCATATCACAAGATACAGGAATCCCTAGGATGGTGAAGAGTGGTTTAAGGGCACAAAATTTACAATGCAGATTTGTAAGGATTTTCTCAAGCAAGAGCACAGAGGAGTTGATTTAACTAATGGCATTCCCTGGAATTAAATGGAGGAAAATTATGAAAATATGTTGATGGTCATTCAAAAATATTTCACCTGTGAGGGAATATTCAACATGGTTTACTCTTACCATCTCATACTCCTTATGCACTTTGTAGGTAAGATATCACTTGACTTACCTTTCTATTTATACAAGAGTTTGGGAAAAATTCTAGATAGATTTCAAGTCAATTCAGAAGGCAATGAGACATCTTTGTTTCATCATGGTCTAATAAAGTTGCTAGTGTTGGAAGAATTGAGAAGGTTAAACAAATATTGGACTTCTTTTCTGTTTATGAGTGGTTATGAAATAGATGTAGTCACTCTAAAGAAAATCTTAAAACCTAGAACTACTACATCACCAGCTGTAACAGAAGAAGTTGAAGAAGAAAGATGACAGTCCCCTGTAAAACTAATGGATATAGAAGCAGAACCTCTGCCATAAACTAACGCCCCTCAACCAACACCTGTAAAACAGAAACATAAGATGAGCAAACAATGTAGTAAGAGGATAACTAGAAGCCAAACATTGGCCAAAGTGAATCTAGAAGATATCCTTCATGAAATTGATATTGAAGAGTCACCAAAAGTGCAAGTAGAAGATATTGAAGGTGGTGGAAGAAAATAGAAGAAAGGTAAGACTGCCAAGAAATTAGATTTTGTAGGAGAAGATGTTGGCTTTATATTTCAGCCAAGGAAGCCAATGAATAGTTTTGCAAAGAAGGCCATGGAGAGAAAAAATACAGAGAAAATCAGTGAAGTTGTACAACCAGTGAGCATCATAGATTTATCTCTAGCAGCAGAAGAAGAAGTTGTCATCAGGCAGAGAAAGGGAAAAGAGAAAATAATTGAAAAATCAGAAATAGAATTCCTCAAAGAAATTTTTAAGGAAGCAAGTAAATAAATATTGGAGTTGAAGTTAGAGGCAGAGAAGCACAGTTCTAAAAAGGTTCAATTTGACTAGATGATGAAAATATGGGACAGTCAAATCTCAAGTGTTTCAAAATCTATGGACAATGCCAAAGGATTGCTGAAAAGGACTCAACCATTAAGAGGGCTGGTCAAACATACCAGGAAGATGAAATTAAACTTGCAAGCTAAAAACATATCATTAAAGGATCAATTATAAGACCTTCAGGAGCAGCTGGACATGATTCAAGTTGAGCTGGAGAAGAAAGGGCTGAGGATGAAAGTGGTTGAAGAACCTATAGGCCAAAATATTGTAAATGAAGATGAAACTCCTAAAGACTGAAGAATTGAGTTGAAACATGTTTGATGAGGTTCATGGCTTGCAAAGAACCTAAATATTGGCTCATAAGGTCAAACTTTGAAGAAAATCATGAAATCTATAAATCTTGTTTTATTAGGCAATTTCGTAGCATGCTCCAGGCTTGGAGCCATAAAAATGCTACGAAATTTATGAAGATGATATTTTTCTTTAAAAATTAGTTTTGTGAGGGATTAAGGAGGGAGGTTGGTTGTTTTTAAGATATGTTGGCATAACAAAAGTTTTTTTCCAGCAAAGGTGGCAGGGAGATGGATGAAAAGGCATAAATTCATTCACTACAAAACCACACTACGAAACTGCCTAAACTGCTATGTTTTGTAGCGAAAGGTTTTTGGAAGATTTTTGGAGGTTCAAACAGAACATCAACCATCTGGATAAATCTAGCTTGTCAGTGGGCCATCCCAGCATAGGCTCATTACTCAATATGAGTGTCATTCATCCAGCTCAACGTGAAGGCCAAGACTAAAGTGGAGATTATCTATTCCTGAAAAGTAGGATCATGTTTCCTAAATCTAGGGGGTACTTTAAATATGTTAGTAATGGTGAATGTCTCTTGAACATGTGATCTCTATCATGTAACTATTTTACTATTAAGAAAATTGAATGTAATTAAGAATCACTGTCATTAAGTTCACTGATGTTGACCCCATAGCCCAATGGTAGCAAGATTTTCATTTTTCAACTTGCAATTAATCAAAACCAAGTTATAGCTCATAGAGGTATCCATCTAATAGTATTTTTGTTGAAAGTCATAAGCCCACTTTGAGAGAGCCCTATCAAACCGAAGAGGCTAATCTTCAGTTAGAAGTGGTTTGAAAGAGTTACATTAAGTTGATTCATGAGCAGCCTATCAAGATCAATTTGGTGATAAAAATACACATCAATGGTATCGAAATCCCAAACACATTGATCGACTTAGGAGCAGCCACAAACATTTTGAGTAAACAAACTATGGAACAAATAAAACTTCCAAATATTCAATATACACCTACATTGTTACAATTGGCAGATGGATCTGTAATTAAACCTGATGGTGTATTAGAAGAAATTTATGTATCCTTAGATTCTTGGGAATATCCAGTTGAGTTTATGATCTTAACTCCTAAGAATAACTTAGGAGGACATCCATTGATATTATGAAGACCTTGGTTAGCTACAAATAATGCCTTCATCAATTGTAGATCTGGTGATATGTTTATCTCTTATGGAAATTCAACAAAGAAATTGACATTATACCCTCCACCAAAAACAATGATAGAAATATAAAATGAGGAATGGATGGATGATGACAATGAAATACAACCTATTTTTGATATCTCTCAAATTAGTGAAGACAATAAGATTCTAAATGAAATAGAAAATAATGAGTTTTCTTCACAATGTAATAGTCAAAATTTCAAAGAACAATGCAATAATGAATATTAATCATTCATACAAATGTCTTTATATATGGACTAATTTGGCAACTCTTCAATTGAAATTTTTCCAGGTAAAACTTTAAATGTAAACAAAAATCTAGAAGAATTTCAAAGGAATAAATTAATGGAAACATTACAAAAAAAACTCTTTCGCATATGCATGGGAATACACTATCATGAAAGGGATCAATCCTAAAACTTGCATACATCACATATATATTGAGGAAAATTCCAAACCAATCTAACAACCTCAGAGAAAAATGAATCCAAACTTAAGGGAAATTGTAAAGGAGGAACTACAAAAACCGTTGAATGTAAATTTTATCTACCTAATATCAGATAGTCAATGGGTTTCACCTTTGGTAATTGTCCCCAAAAAGAATGGAAAGTGGACAGTATGCATTGATTATAGGGAATTGAATAAGGCTACTTTAAAAGATAATTTTCCATTTCCTTTCATAGATCAAGTTTTGGATACATTAGCAGGGAAGAATATTTTTCATTCTTGGATGGTTTTAGTGGGTATAATCAAATTCAGGTAGCCCCAGAAGATCAAGACAAAACCACTTTCACCTGTCCATGGGGAACTTATTCTTGTTGACTGCTTCCTTTTGGATTATGCAATGCACCTGCAACATTCCAAAGATCAGTATTAGAAATTTTCTCTGATTTAACCGATGATTGTGTGGAAGTGTATATGGATGATCTTACAGTTTATGGAAATTCTTTTGAAGAAGCCGTAGAAAATTTGGAAAAAGTTCATAAGATGAAAGGAAGAAAATCTCTCATTAATTCATGAAAAATGATTTATGATTTTCACGAAAGGAATTGTTTTAGGACACCATATTTCATAAAATCATATTAAGGTGGACTTTTCTAAAGTTGAAGTTATTTCCAAATTAGCAATTCCAAGTTGTCAAAAAGATGTTAGGATTTTTCTTGGTTTTACAGGATACTATATAAGACTCATAGAAAAATTCAAAAATATTTCATCACTCTTTAATTTGCTTACAAAGGATTGTGAATTTAGTTGGAATATTGAATGTTAAAAGGCTTTTGAAACTTTTAAGGAAAATATCTCTGAAGCACCCATCCTAAGAGGACTAAATTGGAAATTGCCTTTTAATATTTCAACTGATGCTTCAGAAATACCTCTAGGAACTGTATTGGGAAAAAAAGACTTGACTCTATATTCCATTTATTACACGAGTAAAAATTTAACTCCAACAAAGTTGAACTATATTGTTACCAAAAAAGAGTTTCTAGTTGTTGTCCAAGCCATTAACAAATTTAGACATTACATCACTGGTTATAAAACCTTCATTCACACAGATCATTCTGCAATTAGATATCTAATGAATAACTCATTTACTAATGGAAGAATCAAAATATGGCTACTTTTATTGCAAGAATTCAATATCACCATTTTAGATTAACTTGGAAAACAAAATACAGTTGCCGACTTTTGCCTAGAATTCAAAACAATAACAATGATACACCAGTAGAAGATAGTTTTCCTGATGAATATATTTTTGCAATATCTGCTAAATCTCCATGGTTTTCAGAAATTACTAATTACTTAGCTACATGAAAGCTACCATCATAATTGTTTCCTAGAGAAAATAAGAAAATCATTCACATAAGTGCATCTTATTCATGGGTAAATTAAGAATTATACAAGATAGGTCCAGATCTCATCATTCAAAGATGTGTAGGAGAAGATGAAATACCTGATATACTAAAAGCATGTCATTATGAGCCATGTGGAGGACACTTCCCTGACAAAATAACTACCTACAAAACCCTTATATTAGGATATTATTGGCCTTCCCTTTTCAAGGATGCCAAGGAATATGTTAAGATATGTGACAATTGTCAGAGAATGGGAAAACCTGCTCCTTCAGATGAAATTCCTTTACAACCATAGGTACTCATTGAACCCTTTGAAAAATGGGATTTGGATTTTTTTGGACCAATCAATCCTCCATCAAGACAAAAGAGGTATATTCTTGTGTGCACTGATTATGTCACTAAATGGGTAGAAGCTAAATCACTTTCCTTTGCTAATAAAAATGTTGTAGTTTCATTTCTTTTTGAGGATATTTTTACTCTTTTTGGTGTCCCAAGGGAAATTTTGATAGATCAAGGAACTCAGTTTACATCCACAATGGTGCAGAAGATCATGGAAGAATACAAAATCAATAATAGAAAGTCCACTCCATATCATCCACAGGTAAATGGATAAGTAGAGTCCACTAATAAGGTGATTGAGGAAATCCTCACAAAGACTATACATTTTCATAGAAGGGATTGGGAAGAAAAGCTTCCAGAATCTTTATGGGCCTACCACACAACCTGGAGAAGTACAACAGGACATACTCCCTATGAACTTGTTTATGGGAAGTAAGTCTTGTTTCCAATAGAGTTCCAAATAAAAAATTTCAAGACAACAGTTAAAATAGGACTTGACTTATTAGAAGAAAAAAGGCATATAATGGAACAACTCAATGAGCTCCATGAAATAAGACAAGATGCAATTCAAAATACCAATTTATTTCAACTACAAATATCTAGATGGCATGACAAATATATAAAGGAAAGAAAATTTCAAGCTAGATATTGGGCACTTCTCTTTGATTCAAAGTTCAAGGATTTTAAAGGGAAATTTCAAACTCATTGGCTTGGGCCTTATGAGATTCATGTTGACCAGTGGTTGTCATGATGTCAACCCAAGAAGCACCATGGGGCTACCCGATATTGCATGGGAATTTTGACTTGAAAAATTACTCTATTCTGGGTCAAGGATATTTGTGATGGTTTCTACTTGTTGATATGTTTCCGTTGATATATGGCATGCCACGTGATTCTTCACGGTTTGAGAGATATTCGTGTTTGACGTTAGTAACCTCAGTTAGTGGGCTAAAACCCCATGGGGTTGTGGCATGACACTAATCATTGGTTGTGGTCATTGAATAGCCAATAATTAATAATTTTTTAAGCTCCTAAAATCCCTCCAATGTTCACGTGTTGAAGACCCTCTCAACCTAAGCATTTATATAAATTGTGACCCTCATATCCTCTTCATGTAAGGAATTTTCTACTAAAAACAGGTCATTGTGGAATTTCTATTATAAATTTTTTTCTGCAAAGCTTAAGATGCTGAAACAAAAAACCCAATCAGGCGAAATCCTGATGAATCTCTTGTTCAAATTTCAGATCTTTTTTTGCTATATTTTTGGATATATGATTTGTGGAAGTTAGGAATTTTACAGGCTTCCGAATTTCATCTCAAAGAGGTGACCTTGGGAAAATCATCATAACTCACTTTTTGAGAAGCGGATTTGAATTATGTAATAAGTGGAGGATATTGCGTGGACTGTAGCTTTTTGTGTATCAATTTCAGAGCCGAAGGAGGTAGAAGTGACACGTGGAACATCATACAAGTTCGCTCTATTGAACTAGTCCATAATTAGGTCATTGTGAGAGATTAGGCATAAATTTGTCTTGAATAATCCAAATCAGGTTAGACCTATGGAATTGGAAAGAATACTCATAGGGATACTACAGGACTGAAGATCTCATATTGGGGATATGAAATCACAAAGATACATCATATTCAATATCGAGCTCCTAGAAGGAAATAAAAAGCTAGATCATGTTCTGTCAGGGGCTGCAAAGGACCAGACTTTCTAGGGAAGAAAAGAAAAGAAAGGTGTAGAAAAATGATGCAACAAAGGTAATCTCCAAGTAATTATATTCTGTATATGCATGTTTATCTCTTTATTTCATTAGTTTCTTTTTATTCTAATTTGTTGTTTTTGTTTAGCACTGACATATGCTCTGCTGGATGAGGTAAGTTTTGTTATTATCATGTCATGGGTATTTTGTCAAAGGATTTTTTCAGGTATTATCTATTCATCAAGATAATATTGAATACATGATATAATGTTCTGAAGAGTGAGAAAGGGTAGCATGAAAAGAGCAACAATCAAGGTGCAGAACAACAGCAAGAAGCTCACCACATGAAGTCTTCAAGTGGGCAACACTACATACAGTCATTGTAAAGGTATCGTTGTATGGAGTCACTGTAAAAGAATAATAGAAAAATTTGTACTAGTGTCTATCTGCCAAGAGTTGAAGAGGTTGTATCAAGAGGTATAGGATCATCATTAGATGGTTGTGTCATAGTTGGGGTTATGGTCTAGTGTGTCTTTTTCTTCTACATCATTCTATATCATTTTAAAGTGGACCATTTTCCATAGTACGAGAGTCCATTCTTATTTTATTCTTCTATAGGGTGGTAGGCTAGTGCCAGGCTGGTGCATGAAGTCACCAACAGGTTCAAGCCTGTGAAAAATTTAGGGTAGTATGGTGGTGCTAGGGTGAGTTGTAGCTCATTGGGTGTTGGGGCATCCGTTTAATTGACAGCTGAAGAATCTCGGGCATTGGAGCATCCATACAGTGGGAGTTGGAGAAGAATGATTTTATAGATTCTAAGAAGTTGGAGCTTTATTTTCAATTGGATTTGAAGATTAAATAATTATTAGAAAATCATTCAGGTGGTTTTTGTCTCGGAGGGGGTTTCCACCTTAAAAATTGTGTGCATTTGTGTTCCTTTTGTTCACTATTATCATTGTACAAACACTGATAATAATTTTAGATTAACTAATTCTCTAAAATATTAATAATAATACTAAGTGAAAGGAATATTGATTCACCCCCCCTCTTAGTATTTCCAACAATTGGTATCAGAGCTTGGTTCCTTCAATAGCAGTTTAACAATTAGAAGGAAGTCATGGGGCATACCAAGAATGGTGTACCTTTGTTCAATGAAAATAATTATGCACTATTGAAAGGAAGAATGGAGGTATATCTCTTGGTGCAAGGTTACGAAGTATGGGACACTATCCAAAATGGCTTTACACCAACCACGAATGAAAAAGGTAAGAAGAATTTGGTAAATGATGCAAAAGAAAAGAATATTATTTTGAGTGGACTTATTGAATCTGCTTATCATAAGGCGTTGGGTTGTAAAACCACCAAAAATGTATGGGAAAATCTTGAGAATATATATGCAGGTGACTCAAATGTCAAAGAAGCAAAGCTTCAAGTCGACAGAGCAAAATTTGAGAAACTTAGAATGAAAGACGATGACAACATTGATGCATAATTCCAACACGTTTATGAAATAACTAACACTAGGAATATACAGGGTAAGTTCCATAGATCAAGAACTAGAGGTCACCGCTCACAAAAATATCACAAATCAGTATACCAGTATAATCACGTGGTTAAAACCCTCAAAGAGGGAAATAGTCCACGCCCTGAGCCAACGCGGCCACTTCAGGGAATTTATTAATATAAAAGAAAAGTTACATATGTTTCTCTCATTAATGGTTACCGGAAAAATGACCCTCCATGCTCTTTAAATAGAGATCATGGACCAATTGGGTGCTAAACCACAGATCAAGTGCCGTTAATACCAAGGTCAGAGATAACCGTCGGATCACTACAAATCGTGACCATCAGATTATAAGTTACAAATGTACATGGTAAAGAAACACACTTTACCTAAATCTACACTAGACTAAGTTATTCTTAACTATTTCCTATGTGTCGGAATATCCTAACATCCCCCCTTAAGAACAACTTGGGATAGTATTGAAGGATTTACAAAGGTGACACAAAAGGAGCCTATTTCCTATGTGTCGAAATATCCTAACATCCCCCCTTAAGAACAAATTGGGATAGGATTGAAGGATTTACAAAAGTGACATAATAGGAGAAGGAAGGAGGCATTAGAGCCTATCCCCCCTTAATGAAAAATTTCCTGAACTCCAAGCATGGATCGAAGTTTGGTAAACTTCACTTCTGTGAAAGCCTTTGTAAAGATATCGACTACTTGATCATTGGTCGGACAATACTGCACTTCAAGAACACGATCATGAATGAGCTTTCTGATGAAGTGTATGTGGATTTCAATGTGTTTCATACGCTGATGTTGAACTGGATCTTTACATAGCTGAATGGCACTCTGATTATCACACCAAAGTGTAGTTGGATGCTGCTGATGAAGACCAAATTCAGACAGGATCTGACGAAGCCACATGGCTTCCTTGCTGGCTTCAACTGCACCACGATACTCTGCTTCTGCTGAAGAAAGGGAGATGGCACTTTGTTTCTTACAAGACCAAGTAATAGGTCCTAAACCAAGAGTGAATACATATCTTGCAGTGGACTTCTGATCATCAAGGTCACCAGCCCAATCAGAATCAGTGAAACCAATCAACAAGGGAGATGCTCTTGCACTGTAATGAATCCCGAACTGAACTGTACCTTGAATATATCGAAGTATTCTTTTAGCTGCTTTCCAGTGACTTTCATGAGGTTGGTGCATAAACCGAGCGACAAGACCAACGGCAAAGGAAAGGTCAGGATGAGTATGGGTTAGATACAAAAGTTTACCAACAAGTTGACGGTATAAGGTAGCATCAACTTCAGGGGTAGTACAGTTGACTGAAAGCTTGACTCCAGACTGAAAGGGAGAAGGGGCAGGCTTACAGTCTTCCATGTGAAAGTGGTGTAGAAGATCATAGGCATACTTGGACTGAGAGAGGGTAATGCCTTCCTTGGATTGCAAGACTTGAAGACTAAGGAAATAATGCAAGTGTCCTAAGTCTGTCATTTCAAACTTATTTTTGAGGCTAGGCTTCACATGGTTTATATGGTTTGGATCACTACCAGTAAGGATAAGATCATCAACATAAAGAACAAGGATGGTGAAGGAATTACCCACTTTCTTGGTGTAGATAGTGTTGTCAGAATGACACCTAGAAAAGCCATTATCTAAGAGAAATCTATCCATTTTGGCATACCAAGCCGAGGAGCTTGTTTGAGACCATAGAGAGACTTCCTAAGGCAACAAACAAGGCTGGAGTATTTTTGGATAAAGATAGGGGGTTGTTCCATGTAGATTTCTTCATGCAAATCTCTATGTAAGAAGGCAGATTTAATATCCATCTGATGGACTTCCCATTTAAAGGAGGTAGCAAGGGAAAGAACAAGGCAGATATAATTCATTTTGGAAGCAGAGGAGAAGGTTTCAGTATAGTCAATTCCTTCAACTTGTGAAAAACCTTTAGCGACAAGACGAGCTTTATGTCAATCCACTTTTTCATCTGGTCCAAACTTTTTTTTGTAAACCCATCTGCATCTGACAAGTTTTCTTCCTTTTGGAAGAGGAACAAGATCCCAAGTATTGTTTGCCAATAAGGAACGATACTCTTCATTCATAGCTTCATCCTAATCTGGATGACTGGAGGCTTCTTCAAAGGTTTCTGGATCAAATTTTTCTGGAACTTGAGCCAATAAGGAAGAAGCTCTTTCGAATTGAGAATGTGTACATCGTCGATCGGCAGGGTCACCTGCAAGAGAACCTGCTGCATCCCGAGTAGAACGGACCCATCTTGGAAGCGGTGGAGTATAAGGAACAATTTCACGAGCTGGAGGAGAATTTTCATCTTCGCTGTCATCATCTAAACTAGAAGGAATGCTATTAAAAATAGAAGAGAGAGAGAGAGATGTGGCACATATGCCGAATCAGGCTTGTAGGCCAAAGGTGGCACACCCACCAAACTAGGCTCGCAGGCCGATATATTTTCATCAAACTTTACATCTCTTCTAATGATTATATTTTTTGATTTTGGTTGAAGAAGTCTATATCCTTTGACATCTTCAGAATATCCAACAAAAATACATTTTTCACTCTTAGGTTCTAAGGCTTTATGTTTTGCATCTGGAATATGGGCCCAAGCATCACTTCCAAAAACACGAAAGTGACTTACATCTGGTTTGATTGAGCTCCAGGCTTCTTCTGGAGTTATATTCTTTAAAACCTTAGTAGGAGTGTGATTTACTATGTAATTTTCACAGTTAATGGCTTCTGCCCAAAAATTGAGACCAAGTCCTTTAGATTGAAGCATACAATTAGCCATTTATTTTAAGGTGCAATTCTTCCTTTCAGCTACACCATTTTGTTGTGGAGTATATGGAACAGTATGTTGCAATTGAATGCCATGCTCAGTGCAGAAGTTGATAAATTTGTTGTTAACATATTCTCTGCCATTGTCTGATCTTAACTTAAGAATTTGATGTTCAGATTGTTTCTCAACAAAGGCCTTAAAGGCCAAGAACATGTTAAAAACTTCACTCTTGAGTTTTAAGAAATATACCCAAGTGCGTCTGGAAAAATCATCAATGAAAGTTAAGAAGTACTTGCAACCAGAGAAAGAAACAACAAGAAGTGGACCACATAAATCACTGTGCACAAGCTGCAAAGGGGCTGAAGCGTGCCAAGAGGCACGTTTGTCAAAACTATCCCGATGATGTTTTCCGAGTACACATCCAGAGCAAACACCATCTCAGCAAGATACCATAGGAAGGCCCGTCACCATATTTTCCTTACATAGAGTTTGAAGAGAGCGATAGTTTAAGTGACCAAATCGCTCATGCCAAAGTTTGCTCACATCATCATTATGAGCAACAAAAATAGAGGGAAGAGATGATGACCCAAAGTTTTCAAACTTATACAACCTTGTGGAATCATCAACAATGCCAGTAGCTAAAATATGTTTAGGATCTTTGAGGTCCTTGATTACAACATCATGAGGTGAGAATTCTACTATTTTCCCTTCACCCGAATGAGTTATCTGATAAACAGATAGAAGGTTGCATGAAAAGGTAGGAACACATAGTACATCATTAAACTGACCATTATCTAGATGAATGGTTCCAGATCCTACAACACTAAGAGATATATCATCACCAACATAAATATGTTTGGTGTTACAATCATTTAAAGAAGAAAACATGGATTTATTTTTAGCCATGTGGTAAGAAGCTCCAGAATAAATGAGCCACTCATGAGAAGGAGAAGAAGAAGATACATTTAATGCATAACCAGATCTTGATGCTTGACAACCACAAGCAGAAAGTGCCATGCCTGAAGATGAAGGTGAAGAGTGCTCCAAATTGATGTTGTGCCTCTTCATTGCTACCTCTAAGGCTTCCATCTTCTTAAAACATTTGGAATCTATATGGCCATCCCGATTGCAAAGGTTGCAATGTCTATCTGTCTTCTTCCCTTTGTTTTGATTTTCATTATTATTTTCGTGATTTGATTTTTCAGTTTGCGGTTGAAATTGCTTAGGGCCCTTGTTTGGTTTAGGACCATATTTTTTAGCATACTGCTTCTTGGGATTATTTTGATATGGCTGTTGTTGGGCTGCTAAGGCTTTCTTAGAAGTGTTTCCAGTAGTGATACGACCAAGGTGTAAAATTTTTTCTTGTTCTCTTATCAAAGAATCACAAAAGGCATCAAAAGAGGGATTCTTGTAGGTGGTTCCTGAAGAAATGATGGCTTCTCTAATGGAATGGAAGGTGGAAACAAATACAGAGTATGTAGGACCAAGCTTAGCAAGAATGCAATATATGAGGCTACCATCATCTTTTTTGATCTTACAACCTTCTAAAATAATCCTGAGGGTCTTAAATTTGGACAAGAAATTTTCAATGGAGGAGAAATTATTGGGGTCCAAAGTAAGCAACTCATTTTCAAGCTGGTGGGCCCGGATTTGATTTTGAGCGCCAAAAACAGTTTTTAGCTTTTCCAAGGCCTCATCACGGGTGTCAATGTCAAGGATATGAAATTGAATATCTTGAGCAATGGACATTCCTATCAACCCTCGTGCTTGATCTTGTTTATTTTCCCATTTAACAGCTTTATCATCATCAGAAGGCTTAGTTTCTTGTCCTGTGGCTATTTTATAAAGCCCTTTACTTCTAAGTATATCTAACATGTGAGGTAGCCATTGGAAATAATTGGTGCTGTTAAGATTAACTGGGCATGCACTTTCCATTTAAAAAAAAAAACTGAAGTTGAGAAAAGTTGAAACTAACTACTCCAATGGAAAGATCTCGAAAAATATTAAAAAAACGGCTTCCGGATGAAGAAGTTATTCCTTCTGAAAAATCTAAGTTGTAGATGCCGAATATTTACGCGAACGGGATGAAGTGCGGCTTTTTAAAAACTAAGAAAAAAAAACGAAATGCAAAGCCTTATGACAGAATGTTAGATTTCCAGTTTTCCTGACCGACAACTATCATATGTACCAAAAAAAATCCATTTTCCCTGTTTCTGATTTGCTGAGCTCACACGGAGTGCACAACAAAGAGCATACACAAAGAAGAGGGTATAGATCCGAAAAATAAATAAAACCTTAATACCGAAAATAAACAGAAAAAAATCGAAATAAGCAGAACTATTAACAAATATAACTGCAAAATAGATGCTTTACACCTCCAGATCTAAACTGACATAACTTGGGTAGCCGGAAAACTTTTTGCATGAAACAAAAGGTGCTCCTCACTGTAACAGATGCTCCATATACAATCGAGCAGCTTTCCAAGACCAAAAATGTCCAGAAATAGTAGATCTACAAAACGACATTCGCATGCAGTCAAACCAGCTTCGGATTTTAATCAAAAATGGACGCGACCCTCAAAATACATTAGGGGAATTTTGAGGTCTAAAATGGGCCTCCTAAGGAAATTATAAAATAATAGTGGAAAAAATCAAATAAGATTTGATGACATCATCAAATTTTAGAGGGAAAATGGAAAAACTACTTTTTCAACTCATATTTTCAACTTATCTCCCAAATTTTTTACTCAAATTTCGAGCAGGAGTACTCGTTGGATGTGAAATTTATTCCCATCCAAAAGAGTACCCATACAAAATTGTTCTATTACACGAGAGAAATACATAAAAAAACGATTACAATCATGCTTATGTATTTCATTTTTCGTGTAGTAGAGTCTATCGTAAGTATAGAACATGGGCACTGGATGAGGAATTAAATTTTGCATTCAACTAGGTGATTTCCCACAAAATTTGAGTAAAAATTTTGGGAGATAAGTTGGAAAAGAATGTATTATTTTTGCTGTCTTTTAATATTTTTACCCTTTTATTTAAAAAATGGTGAATCATCCCCCATGGTTGACATCATCATCTTGAATCCTATTGGTTGTTATAAAGTTTATTTTTGTTGTACATTTTTCTTAGGAGGCCCATTTTAGACCTCAAAATTCCCCTAATGGCTTCGATACCATGTAGGAATATAAAGGGTAAGTTCGATAGATCAAGAATTAGAGGTCACCGCTTACAAACAGATCACAAATTAGTACACCAGTATAATCACATGGTTAAAACCCTCAAAGAGGGAAATAGTCCACGCCCTGAGCCAACGTGGCCACTTCAGGGAATTTATTAATATAAAATAAAATTTACATATGTTTCTGTCATAAACGGTTACCAGACAAACGACCCTCCATGCTCTTTAAATAGAGATCATGGAACAATCGGGTGTTAAGCCATGGATCAAGTGCTGTTAATACCGAGGTGAGAGATAACCGTCAGATCACTACAAATCGTGACCGTTATATTAAAGTTACAAATGTACATGGTAAAGAAACACACTTTACCTAACTCTACACTAGACTAAGTTCTTAACTATTTCCTATGTGTCGGAATATCCTAACATCTGGAAGGATTGGGAGAGCCTGTTGCTGAGAATACTATTATACGAAATATTCTTATAATGTTACTAGGAATATTCAACCCAAAGGTATCATTCTTAGAATATAATGCAAATATGGACAAACTCAGCAAAGAGGAATTGCATGGATTTCTCATAGCATATGAAATGAGACTTGATGAAGAAGAGGGTACTTCGCATCTAGAAATTATGTTCGCTGCATCTAAGAAAACCAATAAGGACAAACAACCTTCAAAGTAAAATACCTGCACCTGCAAGTGTGAAGAAAAGGAAGATGATGAAGAAGGTCTTTCAGATGGATAATATGCTTACTTTATGAGAAAAATAAAAATTGGCAAGGGAAAATTCAAAGGTAAACTTCCATTGATATGTTTTGGTTGTGGTGAGGTTGGGCATTTTGCAGCAAAATGTTTGAACATAAGTGATGGCATCTCAAAAGGAAAGAAAGTCTTTAAGAAATTCAAAAATCAAGGCAAGAAGAAAGGATTCAAAAGGAACTTTATCTCTGAAGAAGATAGCTCATCATCCGATGAAGATAGTGACAACTAAGAATAATCCAATGAGAGAGTATTGTTTATGGCCAAGCACAATAAACAAGAGGTATCAAACAACGAAGAATAACGGTTGACCATGGAAGAATTTTCTAAGGAGGCAATCAGGCTTATAAAAGAGCTCAAGACTGCGAAGATTCGTTCCAATACTCTTGAAGAACAAGTGCAAGGTCTAAAAATTGAAGTTGAAGAACACAAATGTATTGAAGATTCACTTCAAAATAAGTTGGAAGAAATCAACCGCGAAAGGGAAGCATTAGAAGCCGAAGTAGTCTCGTTGTGTCAGGAAGTGAAGAAAGGAAAAACTGTCCAAAACTATGCCAACAACTCAAGGGAATTGGAAGAATTCATCAACAATCAATGATCTTATAAAGACAGAACTGGCCTCGCTTACAAAGAAGAAGAAGTAGGATCTTCTACAACAAAATAAAATGAACCTATGAGATCTGACATTCGCGTAGACTTCATTGGACAATATTCGCAAGAACATCCTTGGAAGACAATTTCCCGACGAATATTTCCATCTAGGTACCAACATATTTTTCATGGATATTGTTATTCATGTGGAAAATTTGGTCATAAAGGTACAGAATGTCGCATTTACCCTAGGAACCAATACAATTCCAGGAGATCTGTTAAATATGAACCTCCCAGGGCTCAATGAAACATCAATTTATTTTAACATTTAAGAAATAATATTAAATGTTACAAATGTCGAAACTTTGGACACATAGCCAGAGACTGCAAACTTGAAAATCCTCTAGAAGAATCTTCGAAGCCATAAAACGAACGAACATGGAATAAGAAGAAGACTAATAATTGTGCTCTCGCTCTGAAGGCTCAAAACAACAAAGATGTGTGGTATGTTGATAGTGGTTGCTCAACACATATGACTGGAGATAGAAAGAAATTTTTATCTCTAAAATAGAATAAGGATGGAACCAGGTCCTTTGGAAACGATGGATCTTCAAATGTTATAGGATTAGGTATCATCACTCTCGGAAGAAAAGATGATCTAGCCAAGAATTTTCTATTGGTTGAAAACATGAATCACAATCTGCTCAGTGTGGGACAAATGTGTGATCAAGGACACACAATGCTATTCAACTCCACAAAATGTGAAATCAGGAAAAGTAGGTATGGTAAAATTGTGGCTACAGTAAGTCAAGCTCCAAATGACATATATGTTTTCGATGAAGCAACTAAAGCATGTCTACTAGCTAAAGAATATGAAAACAGGTTATGGCACAAACGAATGGGTCACATAAAATTTGAAAATATTATCAGGATAAGCAAAGAGGAAGCAGTATGAGAAATGCTGAAAATCTCAAAACCTTCCAAGACACTATGTGAGGCATGTCGGCACAGCAAGAAAACAAAATTCGAATTTAAAACAAAAGAACACTTTGCATCACATACATTGAAATTGATACATAGTGATCTATGTGGTCCTGTGAGAACAAAAGTCTTAGATGGAGAATTATATTTCATGTTAATGATAAATGACTATACCAGAATGACAACCGTCAATTTCCTAAAGAAAAAATATGAAGCATTTGAGTGCTTTGAGATCTACAAGGAGTTGGTCTAATATGAAACTGATTTGAAAATAAAGCTTCTAAGATCAGATAATGGTGGAGAATTCACTTACAAATTATTTCAGCAATACTGTGACGAAAATGGAATAAAAATACAATTTTCAACAACACGAACACCTTAGAAAAATGGAGTTGCTAAAAGAAAGAATAGAACCATACGGGAAATGGGTAGAACAATGTTGAAGGACTCAAAATTAGACGAAAAATTCTGAGTTCAAGCAATTGATATGGCAGTCCTCATTATAAACCAAAGTCTTCTTAGAAATAATTGCAACAAGACCCCATATGAATTATGGAAAGGAAAACTGGCTAATGTAAAATATTTCAGAATCTTCGAAAGCAAATGTTATATCAAAAGAGAAGCTCAAAAGTTGGGTAAATTTGAATCACGTGTTCACGAAGGTATCATTGTTGGTTATTCATGCAAAAGAAAGGCCTATAAATGCTATAATCTAAGATGAAAACAGATAGTGGAGGGCATAACTGTTACATTTAACGAAGATGGTGTTCTAACAAATAGTGATGAGGATCTAGAATCTTTGAAACTTGAGATAGAGGCTCAAAAAGAAACAGAGGAAATTCTATAATAAGAAGCAACTGTCAACCAGGAAGAAGTAAATAATAATCATCAAGATATACATGAACAATAACAAGAAGCTCCTCCAAATATAACAAAAGAATGGATTCAAAATAACCATCCATCAAATCAAATAATTGGTGACATAAATTAAGGTCGATAGCTTCGTTCATCACAACAAACTCACATTGATTTTCTAGCAACCTTTGAGCCTAGTATTGTTGAGGAAGCCAGCCAAAATGAACATTGGGTAGTAGCTATGAATGAAGAATTGGATCAAATCAAGAAGAATAACACCTGGAAATTAGTTCCATGACCAAAAGATAAAAATTTCATTGGGACTAATGGGTGTTCATGAACAAATTGAATGAAGATGGACAGGTTACCAGAAACAAAGCAAGATTGGTTTGCAAAGGCTATGCACAAGTGGAAGGAATTGATTTCGACGAAAAATTTGCACCAGTTTCTAGAATGGAAGCCATCCAGATGTTTCTCACCTATGCATGCTCAAGAAAAATCAAAGTTTACCAAATGGATGCTAAGTCAACATTTCTGAATGGCGAATTAGAAGAAGAAGTTTACATCGAACAAACTAAAGGTTTTTAATATTTGAAAAAGAAGAATATGTTTTCAGGTTGAAGAAGGCTCTATATGGTCTCAAGCAGGCTCCCAGAGCATGGTATGCTTGTCTTGATGAATATCTATTTCAACAAGGGTTCAAGAAAGGTACTACTAATAGAAATATTTATGTAAAAATAGACAAAGATAATTTAACAATCATTGAGGTATATGTGGATGATATAATCTTTGGTAGCAATTGACGGGCCTCTAAATTATACATACAATAAGGCCCATCTAACCCGTCTTAAGCCCATCTACCTTCCTTATGCACACACACACACACACACACACACACACACACACACATATATATATATATATATATCTCCTTTTGCACTTAATAATTTTTTCTTATGCTTCAATATTTTCTTAGGAAGGTTTAAAGGTAATTGCATACTTGTGCCTAATATTGGTTATTTTTTAGAATATTGTGAAAACATTTGGTAGATTATGCAGATTTGGAGAAGGAGACGAATTAGAGACTTGCTCCCTGCCACTGGAAGATTAAGATTGGAGAATAAATGAGCACAACATCAGGAAATTAGGGAGAAATATTGGAGAGATTCAAGGGGGTTGTCCACCCTCCTTAACTCTCAAAGGCAACCAAAGGATCCTCATGATATCCCCTCCAACAATTCACATTTTAGAGGCATCCAAGTGGCTCAAGACCAAGTGCACTCATGCCATACTTCACTTGGAGTCAAGTGGACTCATTACCTATTTTTTAGGGAGTTGTTGTTAGCTGTGCTTGAGGATAAATAAAGCTAATCAAGAGCTAATTAGGGTCAATTCTATTCCATTCTGGTTCAGAAATTTGATTATGGTCCATTCAATACAGTCCATTCCATTCCATTTTCATTCCATTCCATCCCATGCCATCCATTTTCCATTCCATTAGGATTTTTTTGTTTAAGACCTTTAGGATGTAATAAGATTTCATTTTAATGCAATGAGTATTCAGATGAATTTTCGTTGATCTAGTTCGAGAGAGTTGGTGTTAGTATGAATCTTTTGTCGATAAAAGACCACTTTAGCTATGCATAACAAATATCCCTAACATCAATTATGGCTGCCAATATCTTCAAATATGTAGTTAGTTAATCCAAATAAAGCTGCACAAATCTAGATCTATGCATAAAAAGACATTAAGTAGTAAAAATGAAATGTTGATCCATGCATCCAATAGATAAGACAAGAACAATATTTTTGAAAGAATTTTTTATATTAAAGGGGCACCTGAGAGGGAAACAAGAAAGGTGTTTCCAATTCTCCTCAATGGGATGGGTTCTTGAAAGTCCTCAACATTTCATATCTAATATTTCTCTCTCTTGTTGGTGTAGAAAACCCAGACAAACATAGAACTCAAAGGGAGCTCACAAAGAAAATGATGGAGAATGTGACAATGATAATGGCTCAAAGTTAGACCAAGAGTATAGATCTAGAGTGATCTAATGCAAAATGAAAGGTGACAAATGAATGGGAAAACCCTTCTATTTATAACAAAATATTAGGGCAGTATAGAACTTGGTGCATGAATAAAATATTATTAACCAAATTCTAGAACCACCTTTTAGGAATATTTTATTATATTTGTTGGAGGGGAAAGGATTTTTTGACTTGGGTCAATTCCTTTATTTATAAATAATAAATAAATAAATGATTTATTTATTATTTTAAGGAAATGGTGGAAGTATAATTAAATAAATAATGATTTATTTAATTATTTATAAATGATTTAGTCAAATTTAACTAGGAATATTATTTAAATAAGGATTAAATAACTTATTCCTAGGAAATAATCAAATAAATGAGGATTTATTTAATTGATTTCCTTGTTTTGGGTTAAATATGACCAGGAATAATAATTAAATTGATGTTTAACTAATTATTCCTTGAGGAAATATAAAAAAATATAGATTTGTTTATTATTTCCTTTTGGGGTTTCCTGTTTAGACCATAAACAACTTAATAAAGATGTTTTACTAAGTTATTTCACATAGTGAAAGCAATTTTACTTAGGGTAAAATTGGTCTTACATGGTGTACTTGGGTCCATCTAATGATAATAGGTTAGATGACCAAAAAATGGTGTAACAGATTTCTCCCCAGCGTACGAGTGTTAGGAGTAAATCATATGACCGAAGTACGTTGTAAGAACGCAATCACCAGACATCAAGAGGGAAGTCAGAGGGAGATATGTAAGGTAGTCTAATGTGCTAAAGGACTAGACCCTAAGGAGATGAGACTTACAGGTGCAACAATTCTCTAGTTTATGAGATGGTACCTGTGCTAAAGGCGGTGGGGGAGGCATACCTATGCCCGCCGAGACAAAGTTCAAAAGAATAGTGCGTCCAGTAAACAAGGGACCGAATTGTAAATTACATGTTGGCATTAACATGAGCCAGGTAAAAGATATAATGAGGAATCCCATAGACATGTTATGTCTGGGATAACAGCCAAGACTGATACAATAATATCTAAGTACATGAGATACAAATACAACCCAAATGCCCCCTATAAACGGTAAGTGCTCGCAAAATCTGACTGATACATGCAAATCAAAGAGGTGCTGCAAGCGGCTAAGGCCAACATCATCAAATATATGGAGCTGCATCAAAGGTTGCAATGAAGAGGTCATCCGGGCATGTAGGGGGATACCTGCAGGGCCACCCCCTCATGAGGGTTGATACATCTCACACACACCCGGGAATCACCAATAGCTGCTGCTGCATCACTGGACCATCAAGTATACAGATCTTGATCATGCTAAAAGGAGTTGAAGCTGAGAAAAAATCAAGTCAAAGGGTAATGAGAAATCCCTTTGCTTGATCCGAGGCACCGAACAAGTGTAAGAGCTGGAACCAAGGTACACTGCCCTCTAGACCTGTCTTCTGGAGTGAATGAGTTGATGTCGACAGAAGGAGGTCTGCCATAGGTGAGGCAATAAGGGATCCCCAACTAAGGCACGAGAGAAAATAATAGAGCGACTAACAGACGGACACCAATGATGATAATAAAATGGGGGATACTGAGTAACGGATAGACGATTTACCTTGTTAGAGCATAAAGGGCATGAAAGACTTGGCAACAACTGACACAATATCATGAGGGATAGGGAACAATGGGATTGAAGGCCATAATGTGCGACACGAGACAGGGACCAAGCAATGAAGGATGGAGGACTATAGCGAGATACAAAGGGACTCGTAATAGACTCCATGAATGCGATTATGACTCAACTCAGATGCTCTAAACAAGGGTGACTCAATGGTGTTTCCACACAGTAAAGGTCCAATGGGGGACCATAAAAACATGAGTACAATAGGGTATCTCACAACGAAAATCAACACGAACAAGGACAAGTAAGGAGGAAAAGTGGTGCCCCAAGTACAAGTGTTGTAAGTGAGGAAATTCGATTTGGAGGAGAGGTGAATAGACCCTTCATGGAAAAAATGTGTCCTAGTGAAGTATCAAAACATGAAAAACTAATAGATACCCATTTGAGTGCTCGGTGAGAGCTTTCCAATGGTATAGACGGTTTGTCAAACGGGGCTACAGTTTGGTCGCAACAGGCGAAAGAAAAAGCAGGGGTTTCTCTTCTAATAAG
Source organism: Pinus albicaulis (assembly GCA_034641835.2). Classification (NCBI taxonomy): domain Eukaryota; kingdom Viridiplantae; phylum Streptophyta; class Pinopsida; order Pinales; family Pinaceae; genus Pinus; species Pinus albicaulis. The sequence goes on from CM076578.1 coordinate 891,970,375, forward strand.
GAATTTTCCCTCCAAATGCATTCATTCACTTGTGTAGCTGTGGTGAATGTGGAGAGGAGAGAAGGCCCTAAATATTGTGGCGATCGTAGTGGAAAAACCGACCGTTAGAATTGAGATCTGTCAGTTGCAGGTAAGAGGCCTAATCCTACTCTTTGTTTTTGATGGATTAAAAGTTCAGATTAGGATCCCAAATATCAAGAATAACACCTCCCTCATATTTACAGCCGGGTCGGACTTTTTGGGCCAAAAACTGCAACCTGGGAAGCAGGTTTTGGCCTAAAAAGTGAAACCTATCCCAGGAGTTGGCTAAAAAGTGTGACCTATCAAATGAAGGTGATTTCAGTGCTGTTGTGGGCAGAGAGTCAGGTTTTATATGATTGAATGCAGTTTTTCCGATCTGTACTGACAAAGATGATGTGTTTGTGCAGAGATGGCAGATATATGGATCAAGTGCAGAGAGAGAGACTTGGGTACATTACAGTCATAAATCCAAATGGATCAGGGTGTCCGTCGTGCATTGGCTAGGTTTGGGGTTCTGAAATTTGTGGAGAACCCTCTGATGAGAGCTGGGGAGCCCTTGTTGGCCCGGATTGTCAGTTATTGGGATCCAGATCATGAGGTCTTTATAGTGCAGGGGCGCAGGATTGAGCTGACAGTCCAGGATCTGTATTTCTTGACTGGTCTCCCACCATTAGGGATGGTGGGAAATACAAAACCAGTGTTACCGCGGGGGCGTAACATTATGGAGTTTGTAGAGAGACATTGTCGACCAGGTGTTTGAGTCAAAGGGATGCAGATATCGATTGGGGATCTAGAGAGGTTGGAGACCCATGCAGTGGCGGCAACAGTGTTGCAGATTCTGGGCAGCTAGGCGCTCCATCACATCACTGGAGGGTAGATGATGATTGTAGAAAGTGTGTTGACTGGGACCTACTATGGGTGGGCCCAGATGATGTTGGTGTCGTTGAAACGATAGCTGTCACTTTGCAAGAGGAAAGTGAACCATGATTATGCTTATGGGACGGTATTGTGCTCCTTATTTTTTGAGAAGATCTTGACCTTGCGACCTCGTGTACAACTACCTAATGGGGGTCCAAAAGAACCTAGGATGCGTCGGTGGGGGCGACTACTGTGCAGAGGAGGAGGGGCGGTCAGACGGGTGTTCCGACCAGAGTTCTTTGCCCATTGGGATCAGATGCCGTTGTACATAGATGACTATCCCTATAGTGGGATGAGTTATTGGGGAGATCCGGACTTGCCGCTTCTGCCTGGTCGAGTATGGGGGCTCAATGGTAAGTGACAAGTAACTAACCTTTTACGTGCATGTGAAAGTTTGTGAATAGTATTCATGGTACTGATCCTAATACTTTTGGTATGAAGATATAGCTCTGGCGAAACTGGCCGGATATATGGGACGACCCACAATAGCAGGAACTACAGGTGCTAGTGGATCGAGAACGACACAGAATGAGGATATGACCGCTCTTCTGGAGGACATTCGTCGTAGATGTGAGGGGTTGCTGACTAGTGTTTCAGAGCGTGGTTGGCAAGAATTAGATGACCAGTACATAGAGCTATGTATTGGGCTACCCTCGGAATGGCGAGGTGTCATGCGACGCATGGTGATGGCTGGTCAGACTGTGCGTGATCTACAAGCTGCGGGAGAAAAGCCATTGGCCCAAAAACCCAGACAAACATAGAACTCAAAGGGAGCTCACAAAGCAAATGATGGAGGATGTGACAATGATAATGGCTCAAAGTCAGACCAAGAGTATAGATCTAGAGTGATCTAATGCAAATGAAAGGTGACCAATGAATGGAAAAACCCTTTTATTTATAACAAAATATTAGGGTGGCCTAGAACTTGGTGCATGAATAAAATATTATTAACCAAATTCTAAAACCACCTTTTATGAATATTTTATTATATTTGTTGGAGGGAAAATGATTTTTGACTTGGGTTAAATCCTTTATTTATAAATAATAAATAAATAAATGATTTATTTATTATTTTAAGGAAATGGTGGAAATATAATTAAATAAATAATTATTTATTTAATTATTTATAATGATTTAGTCAAATTTAACTAGGAATATTATTTAAATAAGGATTAAATAACTTATTCTTAGGAAATAATAAAATAAATAAGGATTTATTTAATTGATTTCCTTGTTTTGGGTTAAATATGACCAGAAATAATAATTAAATTAATGTTTAACTAATTATTCCTTGAGGAAACATAAACTAATATATATTTGTTTATTATTTCCTTTTGGGGTTTCCTATTTAGACCATAAACAACTAAATAAAGGTGTTTTACTAAGTTATTTCACATAGTGAGAGCAATTTTACTTAGGGTAAAATTGGTTTTACATGATGTACTTCAGTCCATCTAATGATAATAGGTTAGATGACCAAAAAATGGTGTAATAGATTGCCCCCTAGCATACGAGTGTTAGGAGAAAATCATATGACCGAAGTACGTTATAAGAACTCAATCACCAGATGTCAAGAGGGAAGTCAGAGAGAGAAATGTAAGGTAGTCTAATTTGCTAAAGGAATAGACCCTGAGGAGATGAGACTTACAGGTGCAACAAGTCTCTTTTTATGAAATGGTACCCGCGCTAAAAGCGACGGGGGAGGCATACCTATGCCTGTCGAGACAAAGTACAAAAGAATAATGTGTCCAGTAAACAAGGAACCGAACTATAAAGTAAATGCTGGCCTAAACACAAGACAGATAAAAGATATAAGAATGAATCCCACATACATGTTGTGCCTGGGATAACAGCTAGGACTTATACAATAATATCTGAGTATATGAGATACAAATACAACCCAAATGCCCCCTATAAACAGGGAAGGGCTCACAAAATCCGACTGATACATGCAAATCAAAGAGGCGCTGCAAGCGGCTAAGGCCGAAATCATCAAATATAAGGAGTTTCATCAAAGGCTGGAATGAAGAGGTCATCCGGGCATGTGGGGGACTACCTGCAGGGCCACCCCAACATGAGGGTTGATACATCTCACACACACCCGGGAATCACCAATAACTGCTGCTGCATCACTAGACCATCAAGTATACGGATCTCGATCATGCTGAAAGGAGCTAGAGCTGAGAAACAATCAAGTCAAAGGGTAATGAGAAATCCATTTTCCTGATCTAATGCACCGAACAAGTGTAGGAGTTGGAACCAAGGTACACCACCCTCTAGGCCTGTCTTATGGAGTGAATGAGTTGATGTCAACAGAAGGAGGTCCGCCATAGGTGAGGCAATAAGTGATCCCCAAATAAGGTGCGAGAGAAAATAGTAGAGTGACTAACAGACGGACACTAGTGATGATGATGAAATGGGGGAAGATCCAAAGGGGACCATAAAATCATGAGTACAAGATGGTATCTCATGATGGAAATCGACACGAACAAGAACAAGTATGGAGGCAAAGTGGTGCCCCAAGGAAAAGTGTTGTCAGTGAGGAAATCCGATTTGGATGAGAGGTGAAGTGATCCTTTGTGGAAAACATGTGTCCTGGTGAAGTAGAGAATCACGAAAAACAAACAGATGCTGGCTATCTAAAAGAAAATAAAACATGCATTTCAAGAGGGAAATTCTAAGGGTAAGATTTCTTAAGATAGAGTGCATTATGAGGATTATGAAGGGGGTGGCCTTCAAAGTCCTCTAAAAGGTATGCCCCCTTACCAAGATCTTTACTGATGATGTAAGGACCTAGCCATAATGAGTCAAATTTCCCATGACCGAGGGCATCATGGGCCTGGTCATATACTAGAACAAGGTCACCTTCATGAAAGGTGCGAGGGTGGACTTTTCGGTCATACTGAGCTTTGGTGCGCTTTTTGGCCGCTTCAAGAGTTTGCAATGCAACACGACAGTATTCAGAGGTGCGCTCAAGCATGATGAGTCGTTTTTCTAGAGGTTGGGTATCAGGGAGAAGTTCAACGGCCAAGTGAAGGGAAGGAATTTCACACTGGATCGGTAAGACTACCTCCTCGCCAAAAACAAGTTGGAAAGGAGTGAAACCAGTGGCGGTTTTAATAGAAGTTCTATAAGACCACAAAGCAGGGAAGAGAAAAAGATGCCAATTGGTTTTGTGCTTATTCACCATTCGTTAAAGCATGGTCTTAAGAATTTTGTTGACCGCTTCAACTTGGCCATTACCTTGGGGGTAATAGGATGATGAATATTGGTGCTCAAAACCCAATAGTGAGGATAGCTTGCGCCATATCTCATCTTCAAAATGTCGGCCATGGTCAGAGACCAATTTTTTTGGAACCCTGAATCGAGCAATGACGTGGTTAAAGAAAAATAGGGTTGCGGTGGTTGCCATATTGTTGAATGTTGGCATATCCTTGGCCCATTTTGTGAAATATTCAACCGCCACGATGATATATTTGTGGTTACTAGAAGATGGGGGTCAACACTCCATAAAGTCAATGGCCCATTTACAGAAAGGACCCGCTGTGACGACGGGATGGAGAGGAGTGGGAGGAGCTCGTGCCTTAGGGGCGAAATTTTGGCAATTGGAACAATGTTTGACTGCTTCAATGCAATCACTGAAGAGAGAAGGCCAAAAATACCTAGCACGCATGATTTTTTGGGTGGTAGCAAGACCAGAGAGGTGGCGGCCACAAGCACCGCTATGACAAGCATTGAGGACTTGCTCGGCTTCAGCGTGTGTGAGGCAACGACGAAGGACAATATCTACTCTGCGACGATAAAGGTCGTCACCGATCATAAGGTAGCGAGGGGATTGGTGTCGGATATGTCGTCAAGCATCATGATCAAGATGAAGGGAAAACTTTTGGGTTTGCAAGTAGGTAAGGATGTCACCGTACCAAGGGTCATCGGTGGTGATGACAAATAAGTGTTCATCGGGAAGAGCATCATTAATTGGAGGATCCTATGACCTTGTCTTTGGATGCCCTCTTGCGAGCTTTTATTTTCTTTCCTGTAGCTATCACAGCATGAGGATGGTCTTGTTGAGGGGCCGGTGACACTGTAGTGATGGAAGAAGCTAAGGAAATTAGTTGAACCGGTGTCAAAGCAAGGTATGGTTTGGGGTGACCTGGTGGGGTTTTGGCTGGAGGCCGAAGATACCAGACGGGTATTCCCAGGGTCAAATTAGGGAGGGAAAGGGTTGCCATGATGGGAACTGAATAGACTCCGGGAGGAGGAGCAAGGAAAGGTATCTAACTAGATGGATAATGGCCAAGAGGGACAGCGCCCAGATTGTTGAGACCTAGGGGGACCGACCCGAGAGGGTATAGAGGCTCAAGTGTACTAGCTGGATGAGAAGGTACAGAAGGAAGAGGTTCGACCAGCTAAGGCGAAGGGCTAGGAGCGGGTTGCGGCAGGCGAGGTTGAGGTTGCTGACTAGCAGAGGCGGGCTGCTTAAAGTCAGCGCGAGACGATTACATCATGCAAACGTTTGCTAAGCTGGGATCAGAGACAGGAGGAGGAGGAAGAATAAGGAAGGTTCCAAGCAAAGAGGAGTCTTTGTAAACGCTGGGGGAAAAGCTAGTCAAAGAATCAACGATTTTCTTATTGGCTACAGAAGAGATGGTCGACTCAGGGGAGGTCTGATATTTAGGCTCATGATATGTCAACTGGTCAATGGTGACTATCTTTCCATTGTGAGGGAAAAACATCTTGCGGTGGACCGCGGATGGGACAGCAGACATGGCATAGGTGTAGCTATGCCCCAAAAGAATGTTATAGTCAATAGGGGCGTCGATGACTTCAATGTCAACACAAACAATGTTGCCGGCAAGGGTGATAGGACATTTACAGAGTAGGCCAATGGGCTGGGAGGCGTGGCCATCCCACGCACGAAGGGTGATTGTGGAAGGGGCCAGTTCAAGAGATCTGAGTTGTTTCCAAACCGAAGCAGACATCACACATGTATATTCCCCCTCATCAATAATACATCGAGACACATTAGCATTCCGGATTTTGACTGGGATTTGGAAAGCGACGGAAGTAGGAAGGGGAGGATGATCTGACTGACGGACATCGAAAACAATAAATTGGTCATCAGCAGGATCTACAGCGCCCATGGCGGATAGTAGAGCCTTCCTTTGAGAAGGACATGACTGGAAGAGTTCCAGTGTTGAAATGGCAGCGGGAGGCTGCGCCAAATCATCTACTATGCTATACGAATGAGCAGCTCGACTAGAAGCAGCATTTCGGCGTAATGGGCCCTTTGGAACCTTTATAGGGACCTCAAATTTGGGTTGAGGGATCTGCAAAGGACCATTTGCTGTCGAAAGAGGCTTTGTAGAACCTGAAGAAGGTGACTCGGGGATAGACGAAGCGGGAGGCGTGCGGTACTAACGAGTCTGAGTTTGAAGGTTAAGGTCGACGGTGAGAGGTTGGTCAGAAGTCATCATGAGAATCTGGTAATTGGAGGAACCAGAAGGGGAAGGTTGAGTGGTTACTAGGGCATGAGGTGGTTGAGTAGCCACGAATCCTTGTTGAGGAAAAGGATCGGTAAATACAGTGGGTTGAGAAGTAGCCGCATTGGGAGGAACAGTAGGGGAGGAATTTTTTCCTCGCAATGTAGCCTGAGACTCCCACATCTGTCGCATATGTGGTAATAAGGGACAATCGTGAGTGTAATGACCATAAACACCGCAACACAAACATGGCTTATTGGTGCGCAAAGGCCTATCTAGCTTGGGCTGAGAGCCCTATGGCTGGTTAGCAGTGTGAGAATCAATAATTGGAGGATTGGATCCACGATTAACAGAGGCATATTGATTTTGATTACCTTTCCTCTTTCTTTGAGAAGAAGGAGGATTAGTCGCACCTTGCTATGAAAATACTTGCCCTGGAGGGGGTAGTAGTTGTTGTTGCGGGGGTGGAGAAGGCAATGGAGTTGGAGGTCCAAATGTTGGAGGAGCTGGGACACCAGGCTATGGGTAAGGATAAAGGTTAGGATGGGCAACATTGAGGTAAGCAGGAGGGTGGGAAAAAGGAGGAGGCATGTCGTATCCTGGATACATGCTACCTGGAGGGGGGAAAGTGCTGGAGGTTCTGGTCCCTCCTGGAGGGAAACCATAGCCCACAGAAGGTTGAGTGTAGGTATGTGAAAGAGCTCCAACGATACCGTCAGCAGAGTGAGATGCCCCCGGGGGTTAGTGCCACCGGGTTTGGGAAGGTCAGGAAGGACGGTATAAACATAACCAGATTGAGCATAGATGAGGTCATATTTCAATTCTATTTGGAGGGAGGCTTCTTCGGTTTGAGGGAACTGGGATGAGACATATTTGCCGATGGTAGGTAAGAGAGAGCGAAGGAACCAGTCCATATAGACCCGATCTTCAAAGGTGGGAGCTCGACATAAGCTCCTTCTTCTCCGCCATTCCTGGACATGAGCGAAAAGAAGGGTCGAAGATGATTGACGGAAAGAAGTCAAGAGTTTGGTACCAGTGTCGTATCAGAGAGGGAGCTGGAAATAAGATAAGAAGGCTTGGGAAATGGTCGCAAAGGTGGTATGGGAAGAGGTAGACTGATCAACATACCATTTAGAAGCTTCACCGGTAAGCGTGCATTGGAACAATCTAAGACAGATGGAATCATCAGTAATGGAGTTGGAGGAACACCACATGTGGAAATATTGGATATGGTTGGAGGGGTATTCACTAGCAAGGCCTTCGAACTTGGGAATGTCAGAGGGGAGCTTGGTTGGCATAGCAGGCCAACTAAAATCGTGGCAGATAGGATCGTTGATCAACTGATTGAAATCGGGGAGATTGAGACCAGCCATATAAGGGAGCAAAGGGACAGTCGAGGTAGTTCGCGTGGTGGTTCCGCTAGTAACAGACCAAGCAGTAGAACTGGGGTTGCTAGCATTAGGTCTCGAACTAGACATGGTGAAGGTAATAGGGGGAGAACCAGAATTAAGGGGAGAACCCGAACAATCAGAAGAAGAGTTGGAGTGCGGACTCGGGGGAGGAATAACTCGACGACGACGGGAGAGAGTAAGTCGACCAACTGGAAACTGAGGGTGAATGCCAAGAAGTCTCCGAGATAAACACCTTGGAGGCGCAATGATGACGGGAAGAAGAATAATCGACAAAGGCAGGGAGGTGCAAAATTAAGTGATGCAATGTCGAAACAAGGGCAAAGAGGTGCAATTTCAATTGATTTTAAAGTATTTTCCAGGCGGTGTTAACCAGGCTCTTCTTCACTTAGGGTCAGTGTGTGTTGTGTGTTGATTTTAATTTTTAAACCCAGACATTTTGAGAGTAAAAGAAAAAGTGTGTTGCGTAACTGAAAATAAATCTACAGAGAACAATAAATAAGACTAAAATAACAGAAAATTAACAGCTAACAATGCATCTATCTAACCCAAGAAGGCGGGTCTCTCAAAACTAGTCTAAAAGAGGGAAACAAATCTAATCAAAACACACTAAAAAGAGGCCAATAGATCTAAGGTCAGGAGGGACAGGGATCTAAAGGAGAAATCTGCTGAAAAGAGGTGCAGAAAACAGCAAAGAGGCAGAGGCAAGGTTGCTGTAACAAAGGGGGAAATCAGCTAAAGGTAGAAGGGACAAGGAGGTGACCCTAGAGGCAAGCCAAAAAAAAACTATATGAGGTGTTTTGAAAGGGAGAAGAGCTGATCTAAAAGGGATCTGAAAATGGGGTATCAGATCTGAAAAGAAGAAGGCTGAAACTCTAAAAATTCAGACGTCTAAAATAGCTAAAACTCTTCCACAAAAAGTGGAGGGTACTAAAGCCCTAAGGGGAAATATTCTCACTTAGTTGAGTGAAACAGATCATAAACATGTCTAAACGGGCAGAGACAGAGGCTGGAAAACCCTGACCGAAGCTTCAGACAAACCCAGAAAAAGTGTTGGAAAAGTGCAGAAAAAGTGTAGGTCACAGGTTCTGACCTGTTTTCAGTCTAGGTCACAGATTTGGGGCAGAAAAGTGCGCCCTCTAGTCCAGGTCGTAGGTTTGGGGCTGATAAGTGCGACCTGTAGATCCGGGTCTCTCAGCAGCAGATTTTAGAAAAAGTTTTCATCTCAGCTGCGGCTGATTTCTGTCACCTGTGAAATTGGGCCAAAAACACACAGAAGTTAAAAATTTTAATGTTTTAGGGTTTTAGAGGTGAAAAATTCCATAAAAATAGGAAAAATAAAAAACTGAAGAGAAACCCTAGGGTATGAAATAGTTGGATATGCAGGAATATATAAAACGACAGCGGTCGCAAAATAAAACCCATGTGGAGTCGCCAATTGTTAGTATGAATCTTTTGTCGATAAAATACCACTTTAGCTACGCATAACAAATAGCCCTAACATCAATTATGGCTGCCAATATCTTCAAATATGCAATTAGTTAATCCAAATAAAGCTACACAAACCCAGATCTATGCATAAAAAGACATTAAGCAGTAAAAATGAAATGTTGCTCCATGCATCTAATAGACAAGACAAGAACAATATTTTTGAAAGAATTTTTAATATTAAAGGGGCACCTGAGAGGAAAACAGGAAAGGTGTTTCTAATTCTCCTCAATGGGATGGGTTCTTGAAAGTCCTCAGCATTTCAGATCTAATATTTCTCTCTCTTGCTGGTGTCGAAAACCTAGACAAACATAGAACTAAAAGGGAGCTCACAAAGAAAATGATGGAGAATGTGACAATGATAATGGCTCAAAGTCAGACCAAGAGTATAGATCTAGAGAGATCTAATGCAAAATGAAAGGTGACAAATGAATGGGAAATCCCTTCTATTTATAACAAAATATTAGGGCGGTCTAGAACTTGGTGCATGAATAAAATATTATTAACCAAATTCTAGAACCACCTTTTAGGAATATTTTATTATATTTTTTGGAGGGGAAAGGATTTTTTGACTTGGGTCAATTCCTTTATTTATAAATAATAAATAAATAAATGATTTATTTATTATTTTAAGGAAATGGTGGAAGTATAATTAAATAAATAATGATTTATTTAATTATTTATAAATGATTTAGTCAAATTTAACTAGGGAATTATTATTAAATAAGGATTAAATAACTTATCTTGTAGTCAAATTAAATAAATAAGGATTTATTTAATTGATTTCCTTGTTTTGGGTTAAATATGACTAGGAATAATAATTAAATTGATGTTTAACTAATTATTCCTTGAGGAAATATAAACAAATATAGACTTGTTTATTATTTCCTTTTGGGGTTTCCTGTTTAGACCATAAAAAATTTAATAAAGGTGTTTTACTAAGTTATTTCACATAGTGAAAGCAATTTTACGTAGGGTAAAATTGATCTTACATGGTGTACTTGGGTCCATCTAATGATAATAGGTTATATGACCAAAAAATGGTGTAAGAGTTGGGATTGTGGATTAGGGCCAATTCCATGTGCCTCAGCTTATATGCCTGTTACCATTCTTTCCTTTTTGTCATTTAGTTAGTTTGCTTCTTTCCATTGGTTTGTTAGTTAGTTAGTTTTTTTTTTTTTTTTTTTCTGTAATTTAGTTAATCTTGCTTCTGATAGTTTCAAGTTGTTGTAGGTTCTCATTTGCTTAATATAATGGAGGATAAAACTCTAATCTTTGTCAATATAGCTCGAGGGGGGTAGGCTTTCCTACAGGCCAAAAAAAAATATTTATGTTCATTATTTTTATCACACATTATTTTCTATTTTCCCATGCATGAATCTGCAGGTTTGTTTGCAGGACGCAGTATTAAAGTTCCAGAGAACTTCACCCCACCTTCCCGCTTCATTTTCCATCTCTGTTGTTATGCTTCTATCCCCTTCTATCTTCATTTATTTACAAATTTCGTGCAATTTTTATTCCCAAAAACACTTCAAAATGACTAATTCTACCTTCTGTTCCTTCGTTTTCACATTCTACGGCTATCGCAGCCATTTTAATGCAAAACGCTTGACAAAACATCGAAGTTTGACCTCCGCCCTTTTCTTCTTGGTTCTCCTGCTATCGTACATCGCAATCTTACTTCACAACATTTACCCTTTTCTTTTAAGACTTACCACTCCGATCCGGCGATTACGATATTGCGATCACGGTCTGCCGTCGGTCCCACCACCACGTCAGCCATCACATTTCACACTTCACGTCATTTAATTGGTTTTCATTAACACTTACTGCTTCCAAAAGTCGATTGCCATATTTCGATATCACATATCGCACTTCGCAACATTTACCACATCATAAATCACAATTTTTACCTCGCCGCACTTCGCACTTCGTAGATTTTACCTTTTCGCAAATCGCACTTCGCTCCAGCTCCCGAATTGTACTCTCGCTTCTCTGCCATCGCACTTTTCAAAACATTTCGCTCCAAAGCCATTTCTACACTATAATAAGGTTTTATAAGGTTTAACCCTGCTCTTTCCACTTCTAAGCCGTGTTTCATGCGTTAAGTCCTCCATTAGCCTCTTTAGTCCTTTTTCCTCCAAACTGCAAGCACACTTCTTCAAATTAGAATTAGGTCATGAATAACTACATAGATAGGAGCATGATAAATAGAGTAGGGTGTATTTAGTCGATTGGCCAAGTGTGGTCTAAATTAGTTTCCTTTCTGCAATTTAAATTAGTTTCATTTCTGCCATTTCCTTTCTGAAAATTGAATTAGCTTCATTTTTGTCATTTCATTTCTACAATTTATTTTAGTTTCATTGAAGTGTGACAAAATTCACTGAGAACCCCTAGAAGTAGCACCCTTTCGTAGAGCGGAAGAGGAGGACATGAACATAATTCATTTTTTGTGTATATAGCACTGTCACCTCCAAGTTTTTACAAACCCCGGGGTGATAAAGTAAAGTAGGGTAGCCCCTGGGAGTTGCAGCACCCTTGGTGCAATACCAGGGCTCACCATTTTTTGGCGTCGTTGTCGGGGAGGTGTCTAGTTGATGCTTTGATTTTTTTTTAAGCATTATTTTTTACTTTCCTTTCTTTTCATTCTATTTCATAAATATTAAAAACAAAAATAAAAAAAAAGATTTGATTTTCATGCCTCATAGGGAGTAGGGATACTCAGATTTTTTTTTTTTTTTAAAATACTTCTCCAATACCAACCCCCCCACTTGACCACGTGGTGTAGTAAGAACCACATAACCATACACTTTTGAAGTTAGAAGAGATGGATGGATATGATGACAATGAAGAAGATCTTATTGGGTTTTCCATTCAAGATATGGACATGAGTGTACATATGAAGACCATCCCTCCATAATTCCTTCCCAAATTCCATGGTATGAGGACAGAGGATCCAGAAATATTTCTCTTTGAATTTGAGATACTTTGTAGGTATTATGGCTACTTATCACACACTCAAAAATTGAGATTTTTTTCCTGCAACATTGAAGGATAGAGCTCTTAAATGGTTCATGAGTCTAGGTACTAATTCAATAAGATCATGGAATGATATGAAAATATATATTTCTAGAAAAATACAAAGATCGTGATCTTAGAGAAGAAATTTTTAGAATGAACCAAGAAGAAGATGAGAGCCTTGAGGATCTAATAGAGAGGTTCATGTATAATATTAAGAGGGAAAAATCACATCATTTAGGATTTGACACACTAAAAACCCACTTACTTAGAACAATTAGGGATGAGTGGATTGATCTCCTTAATATCATGAGTAAAGGAGATGTATATCAATTGTCATTTGAAGAAATTTGTGAAACATGCAAGTGCCTATAAAGAGGAAGGGAAAGAGTAAGTAAGTCAGCATCAACATTGGTAGGGCAAGATAAACTTGGAAATTTTCTTGACAACTTTAAAACAGAAATTCTTAGCAATCTAAGTGAACAAGTAGAAATGTTAAGAATGTAAAATGAGAAAAAATAATATGCTGATATTTTTGTTATCCATGCAGAGTCATATACTACTAAATGTTGTTCATCATTACCCAGGTTTAAATAATTTTACCAGGAAGATAATGGAGCAAGGAAATCACCAAAGAAGCTATGTTATGTAGCTCCAAGGAGACCCTGGCAGCCTAGTCGAATTGATATGATGCAAGGACCCACTTCACAATTTCAAGATTATCCACATCCATCTCAAACTAATTGGGACGTACTCCCTCCTTGGAAACCTTGGCCATCTCAACCCCAAAACCAATCTTGGCAACATGGTTGGCAAGGTACTTATTGGGAAAATCCTCAACATCCTCAATATCTCCCTCAATATCCTCCATACCTGACTCCATGGTATCCCTACCATCCACCTCCACCACAACCAAAACCTCAACCACATCCATTTCATATATCCACCCCCATTAAACTACATGTACCACCATTTCCAAACCCATACAATGAGGTATCTCAGCTCAATTACAATGTTGAGGTACAACACTACCAAACATATCTTCTTGATCTAAATGTTCTGCATATTAGTTCAATAAATGTATTGCAAAGAAGAGATTTTCTTAATGACATTGAAGGAAAATATCAAGAAGAAGAAGATCCAAAGGAGGAGATCAAAAGATCGAGGGCTGCACTTGACGAAAAGCAGAAATCATAATCAGATGTTGAGAAAGTTCCCTCATGTTTACCAGCATTTCCTCCATGTGTTCAAGAGAAAAATCAGAAAAAAGAGGAAGATTTGACTGCCATAATAGAAGAGGACATCCAAGGTGATCCAAATCAACAAGTGAACCAGGGGCATCACAACTATATTGACATATGGTTCCAAAAAGTCATTAAGTTGCAACAACACACTCTTCTCCAACAGTACTTGATATAATCCCAGTAAAAGAAATTCATCTCTCATATTCAGGTACATGTCAAAGCATGTATTCCAAGTGTGCACATGATTTTATCTGTCATCTTGATGTGTACATGGCTCCATTGGAAGTATTCCTAAACTTGAAAAGTGTTTTGTTTTTTTCAAGTAGAGTAGGAAAGTGAAAAAGAAAAAGAAATAAAAAAGGGAAAGAATAAAATCCCAGGTGAAAACCTCTTTTGATGTGTCTGAGATTGGCCCACTTATTGAAAACCTCCATGAGGTGGTCATTGGGTTGGAAAGAAAAAGATAAAAATAAAAGGTCCTAGGTGAAAACCTCTTTTGAGGCACCTAGGCAGACCTTCTAGTTGAAAACCTCATTGAGGTAGCTAGTATGCCTTATAAAAGAAAAAAGAAAAAAAAATTGCATTTCTCCCTGTATCTCTCTCTAATGGATGCAGGGTGCTCTCCAAACTTTGCAAGCTGGAAAACAACAAGTCGGCACATAAAGAAAATTCGGTCAATACATTGGTTAAAGGTAGTCAAACTTGGACTTCCTCCTCGTGTGCTGAAAAGCTCTAAAAGGACCTCAAGTAGATTATCACATGTAGTTTTAGAACCATCGAAGACAACTTCAACAACCATATCAACAACTTCAATATCACCTGCAAAAAAAAATCAATGGTAATGCTTAGGTATGCAATCATCTAACCCTTTCCTTGAAACTATTTTAGCTTAATAAAAATTAAAAAGTGTGATAAGGAAATTTTTTTATATAGCCAACATCAGTAGCAGAGCAACATCAACCTTATCTAGCAACTAGCCTCACTTTTTCCACCAAGAAAAGGAACAAGACAAAAGTAAAAAGGACTTGAGAAAGTGGGCAGTAAGCAGTTCATTATAATAGAAGACAAGGAGTTCCAAGGGATAACCAAGGGTGAACTCAGTTCATAGAAAAAAGAACTATGAATTTACTTTGCATGCAATAAAAAAATTAAAAAAAAAAGAAAAAAAAGAGAGAAAAAAAAAAGAAAAAAATCAAATAAAAGGTGGATCCACCACCTCTTGGCATGAAAAATAGATTTGATTAAGGCATCTGAGGACCTCCATGAAGCACCTACCAGAATAAATGCAAGAATATTAGCAGGAGGAGCAACACATGGGCCAATAAACAGAAAATGAAATAAGTCAGCATGTAGGAAAAACCATAAGGCAGGGAGGATGAATTGGTTCCTTAGAGGATGAGAAACAGTTTTAGTAGGGGGGTGATAATGGGCCTCTAAATTAGACAAAAAATAAGGCCAATCTAACCTTTATTAAGCCCATCTACCTTCCTTATATATATATATTAAATCTCTCCTTTTGCACTTAATAATGTTTTTTGATGCTTCAATATTTTCTTGGGAAGGTTTAAAGGTAATTGCATAGTTGTGCCTAATATTGGTTATTTTTGTAGAGTATTGTGAGAATCTTTGGTAGATTATGTAGATTTGGAGAAGGAGATGATTTAGCGACTTTCTCCCTACCACTGGAAGATCAATATTGGAGAATAAATGAGCACAATATCAGGAAATTAGGGAGAAATACTAGAGAGATTCAAGGGGGTTGTCCACCTATTGAGGCCTCAGAAATTTGTGGCAACAACAAAGGGGATAACCACCCAGTCCATACCTTAAAGCAATTCCTCTTCCGTTTGATATAGTGGCTCCGACTGGGTGTAATGGGACCAGTTTCCCAGATTTGGGTTTTCTATAATTGTTAGATTTCTCTCAAAAATATTTGCATAAAGAATTACTAAAAACTAAAACAAATTTATTCTAGAATGAAAAACTTTGAATTAAGTCTAATTTTAATCTAACCCGGGATAATACCAATTTTATGCGATCTAAATGATATCTATTCAATCTGTGATGATTTAGATCATCATAGATTTAATAGAATTAATACTCTTGTAAGATGATTCTTTTGAGAAATAGTTCATCAAAAGAAGATGTAAAATATATCACATATATATGATGATCATATATAAAACAAACCAATTTCTATCTTTATATCGTACAATAGTGCAACTGATATTTTAAACAGAAATAATCAATTTCATATATAATTCATGAAAGCTGGATTCATCACTAATATTCTAAACAGAATTAGTATACATGATAATAGTACCAAATATGTATTGTTCTATTCATCTGATCAGTGATAATAGGCCGCTTTCAACTCTTCTACCAATAAGTCTTTCAAAGAATGCAGAAGTGCATCAACAGTGATCAACAAAATGATATATAACTGAAAATGTCGTGTTCCATTATTTCATTGAGGCATCCACAAACTTACTTACAAGAAAGCATTCTTTGTAAATTTTCTTAATAAAATTCTAGACCCTTTTCTAAATGCATGAGAAGGGTTTAAATACTATACTAACTAACAAAAAAATAGATTATACAAAATATCTTATGAGGTGGTTTCAAACAACCTTCCTCATCTTTAGTATCTACTTGCTAAAAAATTAAAATTATATAAAAACAAACAAACTAATAATCATGCTCGATGATAAGTTACTACTAGTTGTGCCTTTCTGCTCACAAATTTCAGACATCAGTTGAACTTGTGGAGATTTTTCGAAATGTGTCTTCATTTGTGTAGCAAATATAACGTCCAGTAAAATCGGTTGTATTCTCTGAATAGAATTCGGAAAATAGTTCATTGTCATGATTTAACTGTGTGGTTTGACCAATAGCTTCCAGTATGCTTCCCAGTTAGTTTTCTTTAGCTGTGTAAGTGCTTCTTCCCAGAGTTGACCTGCGTCTTTCCAACTTTGTTCTAAATCTATGATATCAAGAACAGATTTGAGATTTCCTTCTTTAATGAGCCCAGAAGTATGTAATATATGGTTAATTATTTTAACCATATTATTTGATATACCTGCTGCTCTGGCTATGGCCAATTCTACTTGTTTCACTCATGCATCCCAGTCTGTAAAAATAATATCTTTGAAAGTCTCCTTGATATTTTGGAGATCTGACTTTCTCCCTTCTTCTGAATCTTTCCATTCAGTATAATCAGATATTTTGGTATTGAGTTCATTGAACTCAATTCTTTGATCAATGACTATGTTTGTCAACTTTTCACTGATTTCCAGGTGTGGAATTATGTTTGACATTTGTACAAAAAACAGGTTTTGTTGTTTTGAGAGTAAGGCACTTAATGCCGATGCTTCTTTTATGAATTCCTCTACAGTAGGAATTCCTTCATATTTGGTAAGATCTTATCTCAATTGTTCAATCAGTGAATTTTTGCTAAATAAGTCATTTTCATGACTTATCTTAAGCATTTCCATCTCTTGTTGTACTCTGAGGAGTTGTTGTTCCACTTTTTGATTTAAAATATTTCTTTCTTCATCTAGCTGCTGTTGTAGTTCTATGATTTTGACATCCTTTTCTTGGACCAAAATAGATACTTCTACTACCTTATCCATTGTTGCAGTGGTGTATGCACTAGTGAATTGAGATAGCTGAGTTAAATTTTCAATCGGATTTGATGGAGTATCTTTCCATACTACTTCCATAACTTCATTTCCCCAGGGTGTTTCAATCCTTCTTCTTTTCCTCTGTTTCCTTACTACATCTTTATGAAGAGGGCTGTAGAACACATCTAGTGGGGGAATATCAGTCATCTTGAGGATAATCTCATCAGTAGGATTTGTAGGAATGATTTATGTGTCTTGGGAGATTATCTCAGGAGTTTCAATAATTTCTTTTGTTGAAACTATTTGTCCCTGTGGAGTCTAAAATTTTGTATTTTTTTGTGATGATGATGCCTCTGGAGTATTTTCTAATGCATTTATGAATGAAGTACAAATTTTATCTAATTCACTTTGATTTTGGGAATATGATTGTTCTGCTCTGATTTCTTGGCTTGCTTCAATCGTATAACTGGTAATCAAAACATCCTGTGGGATTCATCTGAGTCTTTGTTCTCTGAATTCATTGAATTTATGTACTTCTTCTGGATTCAGGTTCAATTTGAAAAAAAAAAGGATTTCTTCAAAAGTCCCAGCAGATTGCAAAATATCTTCAAATCTGTCATCAGTGTGTACAATAGGTTTGAGTTTGACTGACAGAGTAAATTTGTTAGAAATATTTTTTGGGTCGAACTGCCTGGAGGGTAAAACGGGGAGCTTCAAAATCTCAATCTTCAAACATTATTTCAATGCGTGATTAAAATTGCTGAGTGTGATTAAACCACATGAAATTAGAAAACTTGGCCATAAAGACTTCTTACTGATTTTCAAAGATTTAGTGAGTCCATTACCAACAGTTTGGTAAGTGACTTCTCTTGCCATCAACTTATCTGAAACAAATAAAGGAAGAATATGCGAGGGAGCGGAGCTTCCAAAAATTCTGATATATGAAAATGATTCTTCAACAAAACATTTGCCTATCATTTGAAGGTCTGCAAGGGCTTCCTTAGTGAACCTAGGGCTCACTGTTGCAAACATAAATTAGTGTAACGGTAATACAACTCCATAACACAACCTATGAAAATGTGGTGCATAATTATGCTTCCATATCTCTTTATGGCTTAAATGTATCGAGGTAGGATCTTCAGGAGTCCATTTCCATCCCATAACTGGAAAGTTGGTAGAAAAACATATGGCATCAAAAATATACACACTCATAAAAATTGGGGAATAGATTTTTAGGAAGAAGTTCTCATTTGGAAATATTCATTAATTGCCTTAACTAGATTCTCAGAGAGGATAGTCGCCCAATTCATTATAAGGGAATTAACACAGGAGTCAGTTAGGGGAAGCCAATTTATGGAGAACTTATTATTATCAGGTAGACCATATAATCTGCATAGAATTTTTGCTGCAAAATTATAAGGATTTTCTAATGACGCGATAGGATACATACCATTTTTCTCATATTTGAACTTGTTGTCTAGTTTCCTCCAACCTTGAATTTCCTTGAACGTGTTGGAAATATTGTCATTGATGGCAAAGGAGACAACATAGAAGTAGAGAGATAGCAAAAGAAAACTGACAAGGAGAACATTAGACATGAAGAAATGCAAAGAGAGATAGCAAAAGAGGCAGCAAAGATGTAGAGAGGTAGTAGAGAGGCAGCAGAGACCTGCATAGAGCTAGAGAGATCTGAAGAGCTGTAGAGGGCCAAGCAGCTGTGAAAAGTGTCATTTGAAGAAGTAGGTCAGCAGAGACAGGGCCATTTGAAGAAGCAGAGGCAGTGAAAAAAGAAGCAAGGAGCAGCATCAGTCAAGGAGCAGAGGAAGCAAATGCAGTGAATTGAAGCAGAGAGCTATTCAAGGTGCAGAGTAGTGAGGATAGAAGGAGGGCCATTGATTTTGAAAAAGGGGAAGAGTTAGAGAAGAAGAAGTTCTACCAAGACAAGAGGAAGTTTTTGCAGGTGGATTCATTTGTAATTATGGGAGGAATTGCATTGATTATTGTGATTTTATCAGGGTTTATAAACAGAGTTGAATAAACCCTGTGGCAAGGGCTTCAAATGCTGTTCTGCACATAATTATTGAGACAGGGTTGACTGTGAATGAATATTTATTTTGTGTAAATTCAGGAGCGAGAGCATATATATTATTTTGGTGTAAGACTGTTCGAAATTATGAATCAAACACCAAGTGGAAATGAATCAAGAGTCGGTAAATCGCAGAAGTAATGATTGAAAGTGGGACAGTAATGGTGCAACAATGACTTACAGTTATAACGTAAATCAAATGCTGTATGAGGGCCATATGATATGGTGAGTTATAATGTAAAATAAATGAAAGGTGAGTTGTAATGTAAATAAAATAAACAAGCAGTTTTAGGGTAAATGCAGAGTTAACAAATATGAAATCCGAAGAGATGGAACCTTGAATAAGAAGCGAAGGTGGAACCGTGAGGAGAATAGTGAAGGCGGTTTCAAAGGGAGAATACCGGCGATATCGCACGGTCACAAGAGCAGTAAGTGGAATTACCTTTTTCAACGCAATTCCACAACCTGAATGACGCGTGGAAAAAAGTGGTTTTCGAAAACCATTCATATCGCGCGAGTTTGGAGGATTAACCCTCATGTTGTTTGATTATGCGATATTTAGTTTTAGTCGTTGGATCACAGAAGCGGACGCGACATCTCCCTAACCGTCGGATGAGAAGGTTGCGTTAAGGACTGGGACCTATTTCATCACATATATTTTGAGGAATAACCTTCGTGCATCTTAGGATCGAGATTACCATGGGATGTGTGCAATATTGTGTTTTGGAAGCGCGACGAGCTTGGAGTCATCAGATGGAGAGGTATGTTAACCGTGGGCCTAGATGCATTGTTAATGTGGCACGATGGTTTGTTTGGTAGCTAGAAGTTAATAAACTATGATAGAATTTGGTGCAGGGGTAACCCCGCTTTACCCACATTCCAAGTTCTTTTCAGTGTTCACTTAAACTGTGTGTAAATGCATCCTGAAATTTTATTGCACAATCATTTTTCCAATCCGAGCAATCTCACACTTCCCTTATTCCACGCTGGCAATTCAACACTTAATTCTGAGAGCATTAATATCTCAAATCTCTGAGATTTGAGATATTAATTCCAAGCCCTTATGTTATACTTTCAATATCAATACCTATATCTATCCTCGGTCTTTTAACTATGCGCCCGGATCACAATTCATATGGCCACACTTTGTATATTCAAACCATTATACGTTCAACCCTTATTCATATGATTTTGACCCCTTAACATATAATATGATTGGATTATAGGCCACAACAGCGTACGACACATACCTCGGTTATCCATAAACCTTAAATTGAAAAGCCCTGACCAATACAATTTAAAACTGGGCCCCAGGACTGACGAGCCATCCACATCCGACGGCTGTTATCGCGTTGCCCGATCCAACGTATATCGCTTGATCAACATGCGCGAACAATAATGCGCGATGGTGCCCATACTTGGGTGGTTTTTCTATTTCGCTCGTGGACACGTGTCGAGCTTCCTATGGAATCGCTCATGACTCTTCCAATACCGCCTCCTGTATAAGAGTGGTGCGATGAATACCACCGTTTGCTCTAAACCGTCGTTCACTTCTTGGTTCCACTCCTTTCCATGCAAGGTTCCATCCAGATCCGCGTTCCGTCATCATTCGTGCATTCACCACTTCCTTAGCCTAGTTGGTTCAGTCAGTTCCAAGCCAATACGGCGCCAAGTTATAGTCTTGCCTCTCCTCCCATACTCACTCGAGGAATAGGACCATTTTTCTGCATCCCTATATTATAAACACAGTACCCAAACATGAATTCAACCTCACTCCGTTTATATAGAGAGTCTTGCCAATTAGGCACAGCACATCATTAAACTAATTACAGGGTATACGCATTCCAATTGGCATACAGAGCCAATTTCTAAATCTCATATAATTTCTCAAAGACGCAAGGCATTCTCCACGATTAAACAACAATTGTTCACGAGTCCTGAATTATGAACCCGTATTCCCACAGAGAATCCAATGGACTGTATACACATAATCCAGCCACAGATTTTCACATTTCCACTGAAAATCAATTGTCAAGAACACATGAATTTAACGAACAATTATATTGAACAATCCTACATTTATACAGTGAAGTACTTACAACATATTGACCAGATTTTACAATTTCTTGGCCCTTTTCCCTACATTCCTGTGCAGCCTCTAAGCAGGTCTGTGCAGGCCTCATGCAGGTCCCCCGAATCTGTCACAGAGGTTTATTCTTATACAACGATAAGGAACCGATTTAATTCCTTGATGACTCATAGACCCTTCGACTTCCTACAGTTCCAATTAGACTAACTTCCAAAATTGACTATCTCTTCAGGTGCCCCTCAATCATACGGGCAGTTACATTTTCCTTTCTAACTGACTAAAATTACTCAACTATGGATATTTACATAGGGAAACAAAACATGAGACCCCCCTTATGTTTATTTATGTAAAAAAAAGTGTCTTGGGTCTAATGCCCCTGCATCAGACTCCCCAGGTTCAAATGATTCATGATCTCCTGATCATGTGTCGTATTTTATCTTCCTGGATTCCACACCTTTTTCTGCAACTGCCCATCCGTTGCAGCGTCCTTCTTCCGCATTCCTCCTGGATTCCAAACTTTATGCTGTAGATTTCCACTTGCTATGCACTCACAGTCTGTGACTGTCTCTTTCTTGCTGCTGCTAATTCCATGCTTCTTTGCTGCTGTCCTTTTCTGAGGCATCTTCTGCATCAGTCTCCTTACAAATTCAATCTCTTTGTCTAATTTTTCCCCTGACTGCAGGATGCTTACTTTTTTTTTTTCTGCATTCTCATCTCTTTAGTTCTTACTGCTACCCAAGCTCCTATGCTTACTTCCACCCAATCATCCATACCCTCTCTGCAACAGTAAAAATTATGCTCCTCTGCTGGCAACACTTCAGGTTGTTGCTTCAACACTCTCTCCAACAAAACTCCAAGCTATTTCTCTGGCATTTCACCTTATTTCAAAGTGAAACTCTGGTTCTCCACTACTATAGCAGCCCCAACAGTTTGCCAAACAGTATTCTCTTTAATCTTCCCTTGGCTATTCGAACAAGCCAATTCTTACTTGCTATCAATAGCAACAATCTTTTCCTGCATATGAGACATGGTTGTCTCATCTTCGCTTAGCTGCTCATCCTTATTCTGCAACAGCTCTTCTTTTTCTAAGACAACTCCAAGTGATGGATTGTCTTCTGCTTTGCCTGTCAACACAGCCACTTCATTATTTCCAAAACCCTAAGACCCAATGGTCCCGACTGATGACTCAATCATCAATTCTTTTCTATCTTCCTCCCATTGTGTCTTCACATTCTGCAACCCCCAATTCTAAAGTTGAGGTCTTCTCTCCTGTAGGGAATCCTGCTGATCCAGCATACTCTCTAGCAGCTCAAATTCTCCATTCCATGGTTTAAAGTCTTCCCCAGAATTCTCCTTCTCTTTCAATTGACTGCCCCATGCTGTCAAATTATCTCCATCATCAACAAGATCTGCACTCATGAAACATTTGTTAAAACAAAGTCTACAAGGCCTCAGAGCCTTCCTTTCTTCTGTCAGCATCTCAATATGCTGTCCCAACTTTCTTTTCTCCTCAATCAGTGCATCAGAATGCTGATTCCAATTCTTCAAACATTTCTTGAGACTATTAGCTAGTCTCTCTTCTGCACCATCCCCTTCAAGGATGTCTTTATGCTCTAGTTCATAAAAATGAACTCTCTCATCTTCAATCATCTCTGTCCTTACCATCTGAACACCTTCTCTCTATGGTTCTGTCCTCTGATCATGCAACAATCTTGGCATCTCACCACAATCTCCTTTATCTTCTACTGTCACTATTTCCTCAGTCTTCATCAGAATAAAATCCCGATTCCCCATCTCTGCAACGACTCCAGCTACCTGTCCATCATTCTCCACATGGCCATTTAACAAAATCAGCCTGTCATTATCAACATTAATGAAAAACTCATCATCAACCCTACTGAAACAATCTCTTCTACCAAATAAGGAATTAGTGAATTTCTTCTGCTGCATTAGTTCAATCTGTTCTTCATCTGAAAGATACTCATCATACTTTACTTGGAAACAGTCAACTTCATTCATCACAGAAATACCTTCATTAACACCTGCATTCACACACAACTTGTTAGTTGTAAAAACATAAGACCTCATGGTCTCAATTGGTGATTTGGTCACCAAATCTTTCTGCTGTTCCAAGTCTTCTATGTTTTCCAGAGACTCTTCAATGGTCTCTTCTTCAGAGTCCTCAAGTTGTTCAACCTCCAGCTTCTAGCCAATATCACAAACTAAATCTCTTCAGCTTCCAATATGTTGGAAAGCAGAATCTTTCTCCAACTGTGTATGGACATCTTCAAAACATGTAGTTGCTCCATTTTCTTCCTCAGTGATAACATCAGTAGTTTGTTCTTTCTCACTTGATGTTCCTGCAAACATACAAAATGTGTCAGATGTAAGGCTCTTGGACCCCTGGGTCCCACTTGGAGCTTCAGTCTCCAAGTCTTTCTCCAGATACTCAACCACTCTGAGTATTTCCTTATTCTTCTGAGCATTCATCATCTGCTCCTCCTTCCTTTGTAGCCTCTGCCACTTTATCTCTCCCTGAGATCTCACTATCTCAACATTGATTTGGACAGATTTCAGACTCAATGTCTTCTTCTCACCAACAAACTCTGAAGCTTGTTCATCTTCCAGTGGTGTACCTAAAAACACACACAACCTTTTTGGTTTCAAATCACAAGACCTTTCAGTCTCAGCTGCTTCCTCAAGCACTCCTTCTTGAACAGGTCTGCACATGGAATCTTCAAATTCCATATTTGCCTCAAGAACTCTGGGTTCTTCTTTCTCTGTGGAGTCTTTCATCACTTCACATTTGTTAGACTCAAGGACACAAGTCTTCACATCATCTGGACTTGTCCAATAACTCAGGAATTCCTCAATGATTTCCTCCTCGGCAAGACAAGCTTCTTGCTGCCGCAAGTCTTCATCATGTCCCACAAGATCTCCTACAGGTCTCCAATCTTCATTTGCGCTCTGTTCTTCTTTACAAGCAGAAATTTCTTCCTTCAAATCAGCTGCTCTGAGTTCTTCTCTCAACAGGGCAATCTTCTTTTTCCTCAACCTCTTCTGTAATGGTTGCCATTCCACACTCTTCCTCATGAGCCAAACAACTCTCTGGCTTTCTTCTATCCTTCTCTTCAGTTCATTGAGATCTCCCCTGATCTCAACAACTTATTTCCAATATTCTTCACCTGTGATTCTCTTCCTCATGCCAACTGCTTTGGCATATTCACTCACTCTTCTGCTATGGTTTCTCTCAAAACCTCTACAAACTCTGCAGTCTCTGCTATGGATCTCAGTAGCCATTCTCTTCTCTAGGAGTTCTTCACTCAAGCTGCACTAGCCTCTGCAACATCAAGCTCTCTTGTTGCAACTTACCTCACCAAGCTTCTCTCCTGAGCTCCGGCTTTTGGCAAGTACTGGTCCCCTCTCTTTGGAACCTCCTGAGCACTCTCTAGGCTTCACTCTGCAACTTTCTCAAGAACATCCCTTTTCTTCTTTCATCCAACCTCAGTTGGGAATTATTTCAGGTTTTTCCACACTCTTTATGCACTCAGAATCCCTTGTTGGGCTCTTCTATCACTGCTCTCAAAGCTTGTCATCTACTTCTGCTGAGATGTCTTCCTCAATTGCTTGCACTCTGTATTCTGCAAACAATACCTTCCAACCAGAGTTCAAATAAGGCTCATCATCTTACCTCTCAAGATCCCTGACTAATCTTGTTTCTTTTCTTTTCTTTTCACCTGCACTGCATCTACCTGTTGCAATCTTCTGTCTTCAAATCCAGATTCTGCTCATCTAGAGACCTTCACTGCATGTCAAATCAAATCTGCAATTTTCTCTATTAAACAAATTCAAACATCAACTATTCTTTCTTGTTCAGTACATGTGCATTTCCAAAACAAACTCTTCAACGAGCTAACTAAATTCTAGCTTTGATACCACTTGGTCTAGGGGTAACCCCGCTTTACCCACATTCCCAGTACTTTTCAGTGTTCACTTAAACTGTGTGTAAATGCATCCTGAAATTTTGTTGCACAATCATTTTTCCAATCCGAGCAATCTCACACTTCCCTTATTCCACGCTGGAAATTCAACACTTAATTCTGAGAGCGTTAATATCTCAAATCTCTGAGATTTGAGATATTAATTCCAAGCCCTTATGTTATACTCTCAATATCAATACCTATATCTATCCTCGGTCTTTTAACTATGCGCCCGGATCACAATTCATATGGCCACACTTTGTATATTCAAACCATTATACGTTCAACCCTTATTCATATGATTTTGACCCCTTAACATATAATATGATTGGATTATAGGCCACAACAGCGTATGACACATACCTCGGTTATCCATAAACCTTAAATTGAAAAGCCCCGACCAATACAATTTAAAACTGGGCCCCAGGACTGACGAGCCATCCACATCCGACGGCTGTTATCGCGTTGCCCGATCCAATGTATATCGCTTGATCAACATGCGCGAACAATAATGCGCGATGGTGCCCGTACTTGGGTGGTTTTTCTATTTCGCTCGTGGACACGTGTCGAGCTTCCTATGGAATCGCTCATGACTCTTCCAATACCGCCTCCTGTATAAGAGTGGTGCGATGAATACCACCGTTTGCTCTAAACCGTCATTCACTTCTTGGTTCCACTCCTTTCCATGCAAGGTTCCATCCAGATCCGCGTTCCGTCATCATTCGTGCATTCACCACTTCCTTAGCCTAGTTGGTTCAGTTAGTTCCAAGCCAATACGGTGCCAAGTTATAGTCTTGCCTCTCCTCCCATACTCACTCGAGGAATAGGACCATTTTTCTGCATCCCTATATTATAAACACAGTACCCGAACATGAATTCAACCTCACTCCGTTTATACAGAGAGTCTTGCCAATTAGGCACAACACATCATTAAACTAATTATAGGGTATACACGTTCCAATTGGCATACAAAGCCAATTCTAAATCTCATATAATTGCTCAAAGACGCAAGGCATTCTCCACGATTAAATAAAAATTGTTCACAAGTCCTGAATTATGAACCCGTATTCCCACAGAAAATCCAACGGACTGTATACACATAATCCAACCACAGATTTTCACATTTCCATCGGAACTCAATTTTCAAGAACACATGAATTTAACGCACAATTATACTGAACAATCCTACATTTATACAGTGAAGTACTTACAACATATCGACCAGATTTTAAAATTTCTTGGCCCTTTTCCCTACATTCCTGTGCAGCCTCTAAGCAGGTCTGTGCATGCCTCGTGCAGGTCCCCCGACTCTGTCACATAGTTTTATTCTTATACAACGACAAGGAACCGATTCAATTCCTTGATGACTCACAGACCCTTGAATTCCTATAGTTCCAATTAGACTAACTTCAAAAACTGACTATCTCTTCAGGTGCTCCTCAATCATACATGAAGTTAAATTTTCCTTTCTAACTGACTAAAATTACTCAACTATGGATATTTACATAGGGAAAAAAAACATGAGACCCCCCTTATGTTTATTTATGTACAAAAAAGTGTCTTGGGTCTAATGCCCCTGCATCAGAATTAAAGGTTATATATGTTATTGGTTGGTTTTAAAACCAAAGGTGTGGGTTTTATTATAATGTTCCTACGAAGACTGTAATATATGCTGATACATTATAGTTGGTGCGCGATGTATAAAGGAAGTGTTAAACAAGCCGTGGGACCCAGACTTTAATATAATATGCCGGTGGTTGATTATTAAATCAAAGTCTGAGCTATACATATATGAATATTCTATGAAGTGACCAATATATATCACATTTTATTATAAAGGCGAAGGTTTATGTTAAAAAAATATATATGGTTTGAAATATACTATGGGCCAGTCATTTATGATGTATTATGGTTATAAAAGTGCCATGAGTCACTAATATCTTGGCTCAATTCAAACTTTATAAAGGAAAACATTAAATGGAAATTCACACAGAAAGTGAGAGCAAATACTTAATGACATATGTTGCTGGAATATAAGATGAAAAGGGTTATAATGGTCCAGTTGTTAGTATGTTGAGTTTTATATGTATTTGTGGGTTGCACTATTATTCCGAAGTGAAATAAAACATTCACTGGGTTTATTAGAAGAGAATCTTATATGATTTATGGGTCTTATAACATTGATTATAAGAAGCCTCCACATTTATTTAATTTGCCAGCAGATAATAAGAGGAAGCTGCATTTTTATATACAATAAGAGTCTGAGAGTTATTGGGGAGCTAAAATTATAAAACAGGTATATATGCAGCAGAAACACAACTGAAGTGAACAGGTGAATATGCACAGGAATTAAAATATGGGTCTCACAGGGGTACATGCACAAGTGCACACAATTGCAGTAAACAGGAGAATAGGCAGAACTGTTACACTACAACAGCAGAAAGGACAAGCACACAGTGAACCAAGAGCAGAGTGAATTGAATTGAAATTATTATTGTAACTGAGAATGTGATTGTAAATTTTTTAAATTGGTTTTATAATTGTTTGTGATGCATTGGAAAGTCTCCGGAGGAAAACAAAAATTTCACTGTAATATTGAAATTAATACATATTGTTATATTTTTTTTGAATGAGCTGGTAAAAGAAATGAGAAGGTAGAAGTCAAAGAGGCATGGCTGTCCATTTCAAATTCCCTGAAGAATGCTAATAGTCATAAGGAAATATCTATAAATAATATCTCATAAATATGCATTTAAGAGTTAGAGAATGCAGAATTGAGGTAGAGAAGATAAGAAGAAGGAGGAACAGAAAGAGATGCTGTGAAAATTCAGAGATGATATAAGACAAATAAGAAAGCTGGAGGAAAACAGTGAAGAAGGTACAAAACAGAGCTGATATCCAAGGTAAATCAGCAAGTTTTTTAAAGAGTGAGGAAGTTGGAGCTTCCCTATCAAGTTGTAGCTTGATAGATGTCATTTGTAGCTGACTGAGGTTGGAGCCTCTTGTAGGTTGGTGCCTGCAGAAAATTGATGGGAGTTCGAGCTTCCTTGCAAGTTTTAGCTTGCAGAATTGAGGTAGGAGCCTCCTGTGGGTTGGTGCCTATAGAAAATCAATGGTGAGAGGGATTTGGAGCTTTCCTTTGCATCACAACAATAATAAGATGTGGTTTTCTCCCTTTATGGGTTTCCACTTATATCTATTGTCCATATGCATGATGACTATGTGTTGATATTCTATATTTATTCTGCTTAATACCTGCTGCTCATTTATTAATATTGTTGTTCCATTGTATATAAAGAAGAAAGATTCCATTTCCTTTAAAAGAAAGTATAATAAGAACATGATTGCGTAAAACTGATTCACCCCCCCTCTCAGTTTTACCAAGGGTCCAACAGAATGGGTCTTGGTTATTCTTAGAAAACTTTGCAACAAACTAACTATTTTAGGTGTCTTGCGGGTCGGGCAGCTTATACATGATTTTCAGATCTTCAGGTCTGAAAGAACCTAGAATATCATCCTTGCAGGTTCTTAACTGCTATCCTATGAAGGGAAGAGCATGCAATATCTTTGAACTGTAAATTTGAGGGTGTTGCATCATCGATAGTCGCCATGAATTCCACTACATCTGGATCTTTGTCTTCGATTATAGTGTAAATAACTTGCTACTTAGTAGCTCCTCCATCAGCAGTGCAGACAGTATCAGAGACTATAGGAGCCATTCATGTTTGTTCAAATTCTGCAACAATTTGTTTGTCGTGTTTCTGAATCACTTTGCGGATGGACATATCTTGAAAGGAAATCCCTATTAAAGATAGAGTAAATGATCAAATGATGGAAGATCTATTGAAATTATCTATTTTGAAAGAAAAATCCTGGAAACAACTATATTATTAATTAATCATAACAAATCAATAACTGTTTACATTGGGAGGATAAAACACAATTAATATTTCCTGACATTATTTATCTTTGCATAAAATATTTATTCAAACTTCAAATACATCGCATTGCGCCTTTTAAACCTATCTTAATGAGGCATATTTACCTTTTGTTTATACGATATGCGATTTCGCGATATCGCGAAATCGCAATATCGCAGAAGTCGCAGTATCGCAAAATCGCAGAATTGGAATTTTGATAATAATTGCTTAAAGTTGTACAATGAAAATCTACGATATGTGATTCGTAATGTCACTTGTGAAATCTTAAATTGGTGATTGCACAAACGGGATTTCGCTGTTTTATTGTTTTAAATTTTTAATAAGAAAAGGTTTATGCGAAAATGCGATTTGCGATAAGGATGTTTTATTAATTTCTTTTTATTTTTGTTTTTTATTTAATTAAAAGCAGTGATATTTTTTGGAATTTGATTTTTATCAAAAAAAATATATATATTTTTAAGAAGGGTCCTTATTTCTTATTTATCAAAGGTCTAGATTATTTTGAAAAATAGAAAAATTGGGGGGGGGGGGGGGGGGGGGTGGTTGTTGCATAGCACAACACCACCCTCCTTAACTCTCAAAGGCAGCAAAAGGATCCTCATGAGATCCCCTCTAGAAATTTGAATTCCAGAGGCAGCCAAGTGACTCAAGACCAAGTGCACTCAAGCCATACTTCACTTGGAGTCAAGTGGACTCATTACCTATTTTTTAGGGAGTTGTTGGTAGCTTCCCTTGAGGATAAATAAAGCTAATCAAGAGATAATTAGCATCTATTTTATTCCATTCCGGTCCATCCATTCGATTCTATTCCATTCGATACAACCCATTCCATTCCATCCCATGCCATTCATTTTCCATTCTATTAGGCTTTTGTTGTTTAATACCTTTGGGATGTAATAAGATTTCATTTTAATGAAATGAGTATTTAGATGAATTTTCATTGATCTAGTTCCAGAGATCTGGGCTCGTGGATTAGGGCCCAATCCATGTGCCTCAACTTCTTTGCCTGTTACCATTCTTTCCTTTCTGTCATTTAGCTAGTTTGTTTCTGTCCATTAGTTATTTTTTGTTTTTGTCATTTAACTAATCTTGCTTCTGATAGTTTCAAGTTCTTGTTTCGAATTTTTGCTATATGTTTTCATTTGCTTAATAAAATGGAGGATAAAACTCTAAAATTTGTGGATATAGAGTTCCCTTCTCATCTCTGTCAATAGAGCTCAAGGGGGTTATGCTTTCCTATAGGCTAAAAAAAATGATTTTTTTCATTGTTTTTATCACTCATTCTTTTCTGTTTTCCCATGCATGAATCCACAGATTTGTTTGCAGGAAGCAATATTAAAGTTCCAGATAATTTCACCCTCGCCTTCCCGCTTCATTGTCCATCTCTGTTGTTACACTTCTATCCCATTCTATTTTCACTTATTTGCAGTTGCCGCACCCTTTTTATTCCTAAAAACACTTCAAAATGACTAAGTATGCCTTCTATTCCTTTGTTTTCATGTTTTGTGGCTATCGCAGCCATTTTAATGCAAAACGCTTGACAAACCATCAAATTTTGACCTCTGCCCTTTTCTTCTTGGTTCTCCCGCTACTACACATCACAATCACACTTCGCAACATTTACCCTTTTATTTTAAGACCTATTGCTTCGATCTGACGATTGTGATATTGCAATTGTGCTTCACCATCGGTCCCACTACCACGTCACCCATCACATTTCACACTTCGCATCATTTAATTGGTTTTTTTAACACTTACCGCTCCCAACAACCGCTTTCCATATTGTGATATCGCGTATCTCATAGAAATGTGGTATTAAAACTTGCAATGGATTATTTGACAAAGACATGTTTAAATTGGAAATATCAGAGAGCACGAATATTTTAAAGCAGGTCATGATCATGATTATCATCATGATCCGACCTGCAAAATAGATATCCGAAGTACGTTTGCAGGTCATGTCAGAATCATGATAATTTGGCGTGGAGCTTCATTTATGATGAAACGATTTACAACCATGTTTTGCTACAAGGGTTACCATAAATTAAACTATACAAATTTTTAAAATTTAAGAATCACTACCTCTTACCTCAATTGTCATGTCACTGGTTGCACCTTACCGAACTTACCTCCCAACAGTCTAGTCCTCTGATGAAGTTTGATTGTTTCTTGGAATGATAACCAACTCAAAAATTACATCAAATGTATGACCACACAATTCATGACCTCAACCAATAATAAAACTCTCAGTACTTTATCAAATAATTTAAACTAATGTTCTATATAACTTTTTGTTCTTCAGGAAACCAAGGCATTGCTGCAGGAAATGAAGCCGTAACTGCTAAACATTCTGCAGGAAAAAATGTTTCTCCCCACTTATGTACAGTTAATTGCACATGAATGAAGGTGTTGATGTCGAATGTGCAATGATATCATTGGATTACCAGCCATTGACATCAACTGTTAACCAATGCGAGGCCCATCACCATTAATGAGAGTGAGGACCAAG
The DNA here is from genome assembly GCA_034641835.2 of Pinus albicaulis. Lineage (NCBI taxonomy): Eukaryota > Viridiplantae > Streptophyta > Pinopsida > Pinales > Pinaceae > Pinus > Pinus albicaulis. Next base: position 892,002,181 of record CM076578.1, read on the forward strand.
GTACCGTGATGCATCCTATCAGGTGTAAATCTATGAGTTGATGTTGAACTCATGTAGGATCCAACAACCAAGGAGCCATAATGATTCCCCATTGCTGCTGGCGAGATAGCTTGCCATTAGGGCATATAGGCTTCAACGCATCATAAGGCTATGATCCTTCACCCAGATAATTTGTTGATTTCAATGGGCCACCATTGTCGGAAGGAGGGCCTTAAGGACTCCCACATCAATCCAACATGGGAAATCCACATATTAACTGAAAAACATAATTTATTGGGAGGATCCCAAAGGATCTACTAATATTTGTTTTTAACAAGTTCAGTGGTAGTCCATGCTCATCAGATTTGAATTTTAGAGCGTCTGGAATACTGAAAAATAAGATTCCAAAGGGGCTCCTTTTTCGCAACTAGTCCATTGGGCCCAGAAAAATAAATAAACATGTACCCAATAGACATTCCTCTCATGGTTTACTGAGCACAAGGAGGAAAAAATGATCTCATTGTATCAATAGGAAAATTAAGATGAGGTAGTGGAAGGAATGCCTCCTCTCACCATCTCCAGCTCTTTCTTATTCACAATTTCTTCCACAGATTCCTCCTTAGATTGGGGTTTTTTATATAGCTTGATTTTGTGCCCATTCACTAAAAAGGTAACATTCCCATCATCAATAGTTTTAACCCGAATAGATCCATTATCAAAAACTTTCTCAATTTCATAGGGGCCTAGCCAATGTGTGTTGAATTTCCTTTTAAAGTTATTAAATTTTGAATCATACAACAATGCCCAGTCTCCCTCTTTGAATTGTTTCTTTTTAATGTATCTGTCATGCCATTTAGCCTGTTGTTGTTGGATCAAGTCATTATGTTGAAAATCATCCTGCCTAATCTCATCCAACTCATTGAGCCACAAGATTCTTTGTTGTTGAGCTTCATCAAGGTCTATACCCAAATCTGCTGCCATATTGAAATTTATGATCTGAAATTCAATGGGCATTAAAACTTGCTTTCCATACACCAATTCATATGGAGAGAAGCTAGTGCTATTTCTCCATGTGATCCTATAAGCCCACATTTCCTATGGAAGTCGATCAGACCAATCCTTCTTATGTAATTGCATTGTCTTGGTAAGGATTGTATCCAACACTTTATTTGTTGATTCCACCTACCCATTGGCCTGTGGATGGTAAGGGGTGGACTTCCGATGAGGAATGTGATTTTTTTCACAAATCCCTACATAATATTTGACACAAACTGAGTACCTTGATCAGTAAATATCTCCCTAGGTACTTGAAATCTTACAAAAATATCAGAAAAAAATAAAATCTACCACTGCTTTCTTCGTTGCTCTAGGTAGTGCTCTTGCCTCCACCCACTTTGTAACATAATCACTACAAACCAAAATATACTTCTTACATGTGGACATAGGATTGATGGGACCTAAAAAATAAATATCCCACCTCTCGAAGGGTTCTATGAGAACCTATGGCTGCAAAGGCATCTCGTCTAATTGTAGAGGCCGCCCCATTCTCTGGAAGCTATCACACTTTCGAACATATTCTTTTGCATCTTTAAAAAGACTTTTCCAGTAGTAACCTAAGCGAAGGATCTTATAAGTTGTCCGCTTGTCTGCAAAGTGTCCTCCACAAGGTTCATCATGATAGGCTCTCAAGATTTCATAGATCTCATCCTTCCTGAAACACTTGTGAATAGTCAAATTAGTTCTAGTGAAAAATAGATCTCCCCTAATCCAAGAGTAATCAACACTTTTCCTAATAATCCTTTTTTTTTTCTGATTAGATGAAAAGTAGGGTGGAAAATTTCTTGTAGCAAGGTAGTTGGCCATATCTGCAAACCAAGGTGTTTTGACAGAAATAGCAAACAAATTTTCATCGAGAAAGCTTTCATTAACAGGAACATACTCACCTACATGGTTGAGCCTAGATAAGAAATCAACTACCTCATTTTCTTTTCCCGATCTATCCAATACTGTGATGTCAAATTCCTGTAGCAGCAAAAGCCACCTAGTGATCCTGCCACTAGTGACTGGTTTATTCATGATATATCGGATGGCAGAATTATCAGTGTGTATAAAAACTTCATAACCTGTGATGTAGTGCCTAAACTTGTTAATAGCATAAATTACAACAAGGAATTCTTTTTTAGTTACTATGTAATTTAGTTTTGAAGGAGTTAAATTTTTAATAACAATATAAATAGCATGGGTTACCGAATCCTCCTTTTGACCCAATACTGCTCCTATGGATGAATTAGAGGCATTATTGGAAATGTGAAAGGGAAATTTCCAATCAGGGCCTCTTAAGACAGGCGCTGAAGAAAGTTTTTCCTTGAGTATATCAAATGCAACTTGACACTCATCATTCCAATGAAATTTAGATTCCTTAGTCAATCATTTGAACAATGGAGTGGATACCTTTGTAAAATTTTCAAAAAACCTTCTATAGTAGCCTGCATGTACAAGAAAACTTCGAACTCCCTTCTGACAGGTTGGTGGGGGAAGCTTTATAATAAATTCAATCTTTGTCGGATCAACTTTAGTTCTTGCAGCAGAAACATGATAAAAAAAAAAGTACCTTAAATCATAATCATAAAAAAAATTTCATTGCTTAATGAAAGATTAGTTTCTCTACATCTCTGCAAAAATTTCTCAAGATTATGTAAATATTCTTCAAAAGTATCACCTATTACTGTAAAATCATCCATATAAACTTCCACACAATCATGCAAAAGGTCAGATAAAATACCAAGGACCGCTTGTTGGAATGTGGTTGGTGCATTTCATAGACCAAATTATAATACCTTGTATGCATAGGCATCCTAAGGACATGTGAATGTTGTCTTCTCCTGTTCCTCTGGAGCTATCCTAATTTGATTGTATCCGCTAAACCCATCTAGGAAGGAAAAATACTTTTTCCCTGCTACGTTTCCAACACTTGGTCTATAAAATGAAAAGGGAAATGGTATTTCAATGTAGCTTTGTTTAGTCCCCTGTAATATACACACACTTGCCATTGACCATTATTTTTGGGGAAAATAACCAGTGGAGATACCCACCTTCTATCTAAGATAGGATAGATGAACCCTACATCTAAAAATTTCCCTTAAGGTCGGGTTCATCCTTCTTTGTGGCTGTCTCACTAGCCTAGAATTTTCTTCTATATAAATATGATGAATGCATGTATCTGGGTGTATTCCCCTCATGTTTGTATATTCCCATGCAAATGTATCCGAAAAAAATTTCAATGTTTGAATTAACTGTTTTTCTTATTCAGGAGTTAAGGCAGAAATGATGTTTAAGGATTTTCCAGGAAACATTTCAGCTACCTTACTCCCCCATTTAGTCATGGAATATGCAGGAAATTCATATAAGAGGGCCGAGTGTAGTTCATCTATTGCACTATGCTCATAAATTTTTTGTAGATTAGTAATGATATCTAAATTATGACTAGACTTCCCTTATAAATGCTGCGGAAAATTAGGATTATAAATAAAACAATTTATCAAATTTTCTTCTAAATTTTCCTTAATGCTCGTGGCTTGGGAAATTGTTAAAAATGGATGGGTACATTCTTAATCATGCTCCTCTTCTTCAATCCAATGTGTATTTTCTGATCTCAAGAGGGGTTTAGTAGGGGGATAAAAATTAATGTGCTTTGTTTCAACTCCACGAATGATTGTCATGTTTCCAGACCTACACCCTATGTAGGCATATACCGTGGCTAACCACGGCCTCCCCAAGATCAAAGGATGCCCTCCCAAGTTGATTTTAGGTTGAAGAACATAAAAGTTTGCAGGGTACTCCCAAGAATATAATGAGATGCCAATGTCTTCTAATACCCCCTTTGGCTTTACCTTAGACCTATCTGGTAATTTTAACATGGTATGAGTAGGTAATAAGTCAAAGGATCCTATATGAGATAAAGTCTCCATCGTCATTACATTAATGTCTACACCTAAATCAATTAAAGTGTTCTTTATGGGATGCCCATTGATAAAGGTGGTGACCACAGGGATTCTGGGGTTTGCATATTTTTCAGTAACAAATCTGGTGGACATTAAACTTGCATGATTTCCACCTACTTTAATTATGGAGGGTTCTCTCTTCTGTCTTCCTGGTTTTTTGGTAGATAGCTCACTCATTTTTTTGGCATAAATTGGGATATCCTTAATTTCTTGCAGTAACAGGATCTTAATGCAAAAATTTCTCAGATCAGACACAAGATCAAACTCTGGTTTTTTTCATTTCATTTCCAACCTCTCTGGAAAAGGAGGCTGGACCATATGGGATGAGGACTTGTGGCCTTAGAGTAGGTTGTTTTGTTGGTTCAGGTGTAGTTTCAACTTCAGGAATTTCCATAGTATCTTCCTCTACAATCTCTTTAATTCTTTCAGGTTGAGTTACCACTTTTCCCGATCTAAGTTTAATTCCCTGCAGTGACAAAGGAAATTTCTATAACACGGGAACAAAAACTTCTTGTAGTGAGACAGGAAATTCCTGTAACACAGGAACAAAAATTTCCTACAGTGGCTGTGGTGGAATATAGTAGGTAGGAAAAGTAGGATAAGTGACCAATCTAATATTGTGAGTAGATTGGATGGTTTTATTGTTGGGGTTAGACATTGGCTAAGCAAGGAGTTGTGTGGGATGAGGTTTATTTGGTGGGGTGGGCAACTGAAGCTATTGTTGTGGCTATATCATTTTTTGCGGTGTGGGTTACTGAGGATAAAAATTTTGAGCTGGAAAGTTCTGAGTAGCAGGGTGAGAAAAGTTCCCCTGCCAAGGTTTTTAAGGAGGCCAAGGCTGCTAGGGCATTGGAATATTCCACATATGAATTTGAGCATAAGGAAATTGAAAATGTGACTTTGACAAACCTGTAGGACATGAATTCCATGGTCTTTGATGTGCCATTGCATAGAGTGCGTTGAAAGCTCCCTGATCCACTATATATTTTTCTTTAATTTCAGGAAGAGAAGGACATTGATCAGTGGAATTCTCAGCTTCACAAATTCAACATACCTCAATGTTGTCAGCAGGGCATTCCCTTAGAGCATGTTTCTTCCTGCATTTGGAGCAGAACACATCCATGGGTTTATCCAATTCCTCCTGCTTCTTCTTAGCCTAAAAAACATCCAGTTGTGAAGATAAAGTGCTAAGAATATCAGTTTTAAAATTTTCAAATAAATTACCATTTCACCTCTGGTTACTCCAATTCTGGCAACAAATTTGACACTCCTGGAAGAAGTGTCTCTTGGTCCACCTCCAACCTTGGAATTTCCTCTTTAATATATCCTACACAGCTCACACACATCATCATGTCTCAACTTTGATACATCACCTACTCCCATTAAGTTTAAAATCTCTAGAAATTCTGGTTTGATTGCCCTAAGTAAAATTTCCCTTTTGGTTTCTTTGCTTAGAGGATTGATCTTTGATCTCTGTAGATTATATTGAAATCTTTACACCAAGTCCTCTAGATTCTCCCCTTCCTTCTGAGTCATGCCAAAAATATCTTCTCTGAGGTCTCTAGATTTACAATAATCATGGTATTTCTTCAGGAATACCTTCTTCATTTCATCCCAAGTTGAAATGGATTTTCAACCCAAACCCATAAACCACCTGAGAGATGCATCCTTTAGTGTAGCAGGAATTTTTTTTATCTTTTGAGCATTAGAAGAATATTCAGAGCTCATGCATAACACACCGAACCCAAATAAGAAGGCATCAAGATCTTCACTAGAGGCACCGTGAAAATTAGGCAAGGTTGAGGGAGGAATGTTTTTCATCTGAGTAGCTCCACTAGTCTCCCTAATAGGGAATTAAAAGGTAACTAGTTCCTCTTATTTCTCAATGTAGATCCCATCTGTGTTACCTGTTATCCTTTGAGATTATTGTGGTCAATAATCATGCCAAAGCATCTAAAATGTTTTGTTTGTTTTTTGAAATATTTGGAGGACCAATGCATAAGATTAACTTTAATCAAACTGTTAAGGTTTTTAAATCTTATAGATAATATCAATAATTATATGTGAGGGCTACTTGTTTATCTTACACAGTAATTAATATTTAATGGTTTGGTTAAGTGTACTTGTATAAGAGAATATGATTATTAAATATTTAGATCTAATTTTTCAATAAATCATAAGCCATAAAACCATCAAGCAATGTTGAAAGATTCAACAAAATATACCTAATATAATCAAGATACTGAAAATTAATAAATGAAAGGGACTTACATTAGCAGATTGTTAAGTAAATCAGTATTTATAATGATAATAAATTAAGGAGGAATTATAAGGTTAATGAAACACAGTCAAACTCACCTAATTATCTTGACAATAATTAAATATATGAAGAAACAAAATGATTTTTGAAAATTGGAAAAACTTACAAAGGAAAAACAAAGCTGTGTGAAATAAGTTCAGAATACTTCTTATATTAATGATGATAAAAAAGACTTAAGAAAATTTCTGCTTTACAAAATCCACTTATGCAAGGGTGCAACCCTTAATAACTCGTGCTAAGAGTAATTTATACTAATTAACAAAACTTTAGAAATATCTTTAATTGATTTACAACAATATGATAATAAGAATAAACGAAGGAGATAGATATATGGATTGTCTCTGTTTTTCTAGAGGTTGTTGATGATTCTGCCCCTTTTTGGTGAAATTTGTTGCTGACTTGTCCTTTTTCGTTGGAAGCTATTGCTGACTTGGCTCTTCAAAATATGACATTATGGCATGTTGCAAAATTAATCTTTTACTCGATGGTTTCACAAAACTTATCCCATTGATCTTCACTTGGGATTTCTACATTCATCGTTTACCTGAAGATTTCATCCACTTTATTGAATCAATCAAAACTTGGTTTTTGGATAAATAACTGCTTGATTTGATGCTAAATGATCAAATCAAACTATATATATTCAAGAAAATCTTTTCCTGTAGTGTGACCTTTAATTCCTCCAAAATTTGATTCGTTTATTGCAATTGTATACAACTTTGTGCAATAATCTTCTAACTTGACCAACTTATAATCTAATCCAACTAGACCTGGCATACCTTTATGATTTAAAAAATTAAATTTAGTATGAAACCTTTGAACCATAACATTTAAAGCTTCAAACTTGGTCTGTAACTGGTTGACCAAGTTTATTTTTTGCAAAAAAATATTTATCTCCAAAATGGTTGTAGTCTAGTCTCAGATATTGATTGTTTCCAACTCTTCTCTCTTCTTTAAATTAAGAACCTTGATCATATCAAAAGCTTCACTTGGATTCTTTTTGAGTTGATATTTTTTCTCTTGAATTGTTGTTCTGCATTTGTTGATGAGTTCCTGCTGCTCGAAGATGATCTGTATAGATGGTCATATTTCAGTAATGGACTTGATGATGTTTTCCCAGATACTTTGCTTGGCTTCTCCTAAAGTTGATTCCATCAGAGCTTCACTTTCCAGTGCTTTAATTTTAAGTTCCAACTGATGAGTCTTCTACATTTCCTCTAGATATAAAGTATCATTTTTAATCTTTTGTGACTCAAGAAGTTGAAACTTCTAATGTAGTTTCTCATGTGCTTGCTTTTGAGTGGCCAAATCTTGAGCCAATTGTGCTGCATCAGTTATGTTCAAGGCTGTTGAGGGTTTTGCACCTACAGAAGATGTTTGAGTTGCTAAAGTAGGATGAGTATTCACTTGGAACGTTGATTTCTCTTTCAATAGTTCTTCAATTTGTTCTTCCATTTTTTTGATCTGCAGATTTTGATCAATAATTAATTTAAGCATTTCCTCCTTGTTAAATTCATTTTTTGCCATCTCTTTAGTCTGTGGGTCTTCAGTCGAGGGTAGCTTGAGTTGTTTTCGTATAGCAGCAATGTCTACATTTTTCTTCTTGATGATTTCTCCAGCTGCCTTACCGCCCTTAGGATCATATCCCACTTTTACTACAAGTTATTCCAATGTCTTTATCCTGTTGTCTTTAGTTGATGAAGACAATTTCTCAATATTCAACTAGGATTGCATATTTAACAGTGCTACTTTCAATTTGGAAAGAGACATAGCTATTTTAGTCATGGTTGAAAATATCATTTCTCTTGACTGCCTATGCATATCCATTTGGTCAATTGGATGTATCTGTTTTGTATCAAATGAGAAGATAGTCTTCTTATACTCAGTTTGTGTATTTGGAAATGGTATTGTTGTTTGCAGAAAGGCCATCTACATCCTACCTTTCTCACTGTCAAAGCCAGTGAGAAGCCTGTGTTATGATGTAGATTTCTGTTTCCAAAATTGGCTATAAACATATAATTTCAGTGCTTCATTCTTGTGCTTGATTTTTAGAAATTTGGAGAAAATATTCTGCTCTTCTGAAGAGATGGCATCTAAATGCTGGATGATTTCTAGCAGCTCTCTTGAAGGTGATGTTGATGGAGGAGTCTGAGGAACATTGGTGGATGTGGAGACTTCAGTGTCTCCCAAATCTATGATCTTCGGTTGTTTATCTTCTGAAAGAAAGGAATAATTAAGCTTTGGTTTCTTATGATGTAAGATAAATCCTTTCATAATTTCCTTTTAATGTGGTGTCTCTTCTCTAACTCTCTTTTGTTGTTTACTGTCAAGCACTTGTGTTTATACATTTGAAGTAGAAATGACTTGTTCATCTACTTCTTGTAAATTACCTTCTACCCATTCATCATGGTTCATGTATTTCTCTATTTCTGCTTTGGAGGTATGAATGTAAGAGGTTGTCTTGAGTTCAACCATGAGAGCATAAATAATGGCATGGGGGTCATATGACCAAGTAAAACTTGATTGAAAACCCGTCTTCTTTAATAATGTATCTGCATCAGTACCAGCTGCTCTGGTATTACAAATGAATGATCCAACACTGGCCTTGATTTTAAGCTGGGCTTTCCTCTTTCCTGAAAAAAAATGAAATTCATCCATATTTAACATTTGTCTTATGTACTCTAAGGAGAAAATTCTCATAGGCACATATTTTGGAATATTGTATGGTGGAAGCTTGCAGCCATACAACCTGATCTCTATGTAATTTTTGTACAGATTCCAATCACCTGTTTTTTCTTGTTCGCTTATGTGCATAATTATTTTAATGTCTTCTCCAATTCTAGGCTTTGATGAACTGGTAAGGAGTTGCCTTACTGGATGAATGAATGAGTCTATGAATTCTGAGAAAGAGGTGGTTGTTGATGAAGCTCTAACCAATTCTGTCCAGTGAACTATTGATTGATTCACTCCCTACGCATCCTGATGTTTAAGTGAATGGGAAACATATCTGTGTGCTGAAACAAAATGATATGGATAATCACAGAAGAATAATTAAATTCTCCTTGTGTGGTGAAGTTCATAAATTTTTCATGTATAATATCATCCAAGAAATGGTTGTAATCATACATACATAATGGTGATTTTTCAAGACTGAAGATAGATAAGAAACCTAGGATGGGTTCATCAATGGTTTCATCGTTTGGGTATCCCAACAGATAAGAAATAAGGGAGATGCAATGTTTGGAATTTATAGGAAATATGGAGGATCCATATGGAGGATTTCTCTTTAGTAAATCTGCATATTCAGGTAGGAAGATGTCAAATATCTGAGCTCTTTGAGGGAAGGATAATTTATGATAAATATCCATGAGGGTAGCAGAGAGAAATAGGATAAGGAGTCAGAAGGAGGGATGAGAATCATATGGTTAATGGTTTCAGGGGATATGGTGATCAGAATGTTTCCATTATAATCCACCACTGACCTAGTTATAGGGTTATACTGCTTCTGACACTAAGAAATTAGATCCGGAAATGGGTGAGTTTGAGGGAATGCAAACAAAGGCAACATATACTCCCAAAACCTGATAGGGCCTTGGTTATCCATGTGATTCTGTTTTAGCCACAAATGTAGCTCATAGAGATACAATTTTAAGTGACAGTCAGTATTTTTAAAATAGGTGTCGGCTAGGGATATGAGGTCGAGATTGATTTTCGGAGTTGTAGGAATGTCCTCTACAACAGATTTGGAAGCTTCAGGAATGACATCAACAACTGGATGAGCGACCTCGGATACGACCTCTGAAACATTGTTGAGATTCTAGATTTATTCTATCACTCGTTTCCTTCCTTTACCCTTAGGTGTCGTTTCTTCCTTGTTTTTGGCCTTAGGTGCCATGCTTGACTAGTATAAACTAGTACAGGACTTTTAAACTCGAGTTATAGAAACGATGACAGGGTTTAAGGAATATTAAGGGCGATTACAGAAATGACAAATCTCTGTGAACTGAAATGGAAGATGAAAGCAATTTTAAGGAGGAGGTAAAGTAAATAACGGGAGACTATTGGTAATTTATAGGCTTCACTTCGAGTTTAATGGTCATGGTTAACAGTCAAAAGAGGTTTAATTTCATAATGGCGTGATTAATGGTCTAGGAAAAAATTTATTGCCCATTAGGATGATTTAACGAGTATAATTGAAGCATTAAGGCATAACAAACAAGTGACATGGAGGGATATGACTGATTGGTGGACCAACGTTTGTGGCGCAGGAAAAATGGCCGTGAGCGTTGAAAACTGGAGGTGGATTTATGGGGGGGGTACCTCTCGGTTTCCTATTTTAGGCGGAGGGGGTGAAAAGTTATACGATGTTTCCATGTTGCAGAAAAGGGTGGCCATTAATACTGAAGTTTGGACACCCACCCCCCCCCCCCCCCCGCGCGTTAACAAGAAACTGTCGAGGGGGTTGCAAAGTTTATCTCCAACGTAGATATGAGGGGAGCTCGAGATCTACCGTTAAACATTGCAAGCGCTTTATTACCAATTATTTGAACGCTTTATCGTTAGCAACCTTATAATAAAATGCATATGCTAATATATATCATTTTAATAAATGAACAATTAAACCCCTGTTCAAAGGTTTGGACATACATAAATTAAAAACTTTACATTTTGAAAATCTGGCGCATTTAAACAGGCGTCCATTTTTAAACACTAAAGCATTAACATTTTTATTTCATGCTTCCCTGACATTTTTTATTTTTCCTCCTTTATTTATAGCAAACTAATTTATCATTTTTTATAACATGGATATAATAAAATATAATTTTCCTAACATTTTTAAAATTTTTATTTTTCATCCATGTTCTAACTTAGCATTTTATCTTTTTTTTTTTCAAACTACCATGCTAAATTATCAAAAAAAAAATAATGTTGTTGTTGAGATTCAACAATATGATGAGCTTAGTGAAAAGAGTCGCCTTCACTAAGTGGGCCTGGAGGCTATTTTTGGTGCAAAGTCTATTTTTAGACATGTCAATCATATTCTATGAGTTGCAGGATGCTATTTGTGGATGGTTGGTCAAGTTGGAAAAATAGATAGACATACTGGGAGGAGTTTATTTTTAGATTGCTAGTCTAAAAATAGATATGTCGAATATTATTAGCTCTTAATAATATTTGGACTCTAAACATTATATTATTCTCTTGGAGCACTTCAGTTAAGTGCACAGATGTGGCACAGTAGATGACAGAAGGAATTACGCTATTCCTGAGGGTTTAATAGAGCTAATGCATGGAGGACTTCAGTTAGAACTCATGTGACAGAGTTTGGTGGAGTTGGAGAAGCAGTTGGGGGAGTTGTATTTAGTTTAACTCAGTTAGACTCAGTTGAGCTAGTTGTATCTAGTCTAACTGATTGATACACTAGTGAGAGTGGAGTGAATTAATTGGTTAATTAATTCAAAAATAATAACTCATTAATCAACTGAAGAATACATCAGTTAACTACAGTGCATGGCAGTTTCAGTGGAGACCAGTGGAGAGATAGGTGAAAGAGCAAGTGTGACTATCTGTTGTGACTATAGTGATGCATTGATTGCATCCAACACTCAGTGGAGATGCCAATGAGGATTACGTGAGCAAGGCTGGAGTAATTAGAACCCATTCAGAGCCATTTTTCAGCAGGTATTGTGCAGTAGAGGTAGGCTAGCAGGTGGCAAAGATCGGTGCATGGATTTGCAAGATCAGGCTTGATTAGTGTGTAGCGATTGTATTGTACTGAGAGCTTGATACGATCAGCTTTGTATGAGGATTGTTATATGATATCTATGAAATATATTATATACAGATAGTTGGGGTTTTCAGCTTCAGGCTTTCCCGTTAAACAACTGTGTTAATGTGTGTGAATTTTTATTGTTTCATGTGTGCATTGCAATCTTGATTTAATTTCCGCAAATGACCAATGGTGGAATAGACTCTGTATTTTGCAAGAAGTTAAAATAGTGTGAGATCAGAAGAATATTGGACATATAACACATAAGTTATATAATTTCTACATGGTATCAGAGCTGTATTGATCATTGGAGGAGATTGCAATTATTGAAGTGGTTGAGTTTTGTGCTGGTGGAATTCAAATTTGCTGTAGTGTTTTCTTGGTGTCGAAGTTGAGCATTCATTGAATGTATTTAAACGGATTGCGATTGGAGTATGCCCTTGATGGGAACTCAAATTACATAGCATGGAAGCACAGGATGGAGGTAGTGCTGGATGATAATGGGTTGAAGGAGTTCATAGATGCTGATATTCTGAAGCCTAGTTCTAGCGATGCAGTCGCACTTGATGCATGGCAAAAGAACGTAGCAAATTGTCGAAGGATTCTATTAGAAGGTGTGAAGGACCACATTATGTCCAGCCTTCACAGTAAAGCCACTCCATTCTTAATGTGGAAGGCTTTGAAAGAATTGTTCCAAATCAGAAGCAACCAGAGGAAGTTGGCGCTTAAAGACAAGCTCAGAAAAATAAAAATGGAGAAAGGCGATAGTATACCAAAATACCTCACGAAGTTTGTCCATTGAAAGGATGAGCTGGGAAGTGTTGGGGTTACTATTGATGAAGAATACTTGGTGAGATTGGCTCTCCTTGTTATTCCGAAGAGTTTGCATAGCTACGAAGACTCCGTCAATGGACGGGAGAAACTGCCAGGATGGGAGCGACTTTGGTCGGATCTTGTGTAGGAGGAGATAAGGCGGGGTACTAGGGATGGATTTTCATTGAAGAATGAAGATGAAGAAAATTGCGCTTTGGCTGCAAAATCTTGAAAAGGAAAAGGGAAGAAATCTTCCAAATTCGAAGCTAAAGGCAAGAAGCAGGATTTGTCCAAGGTGAAGTGTTTTCACTATCACCAGCACGGGCATTTCGCCACTAATTTCCCACAGAAGAAGAAGAATAAGAAGGCTACTGGATCTGTAGCTGGAGAGGCCTTAGCCTCGTATTTTGAGTTGGATTTTTCTTTGATCGCATGCTTGGTTTCAAGTGTGATGGGAATGGTGTGGTTTCTTGAAAGTGGTGCGTCTTTCCATATGACCAGAGACAAATATTTGTTTAGCGATCTGGAGGAAAAGGATCTTGGAGTGCACATCGAGATGGTAGATGATGGTAGATACAGTGAGACTGGTATCGGGACCATTTCCTTTGAGAGGGAGTTTGGTAAACCCTTTGTATTGAAGGAAGTTTTGCATGTTCCAGGATTGATGAAGAATCTGATCTCTGTAGCGATGTTGGAAGGACAAGGGTTATGATGTTGTTTTAAGTGAGGGAAAAGCCTTCCTTAAGCATAAAAAAACTGGTCAAACTAGGAGGATAGTGATTTGAGCTAAGAATCTTTATCAATTGTAGGTATATGGCTGCGCAGCAATGGCAGGCAAAGTAGAAGGAGTGGTGAGCGGGATGAGGGCGGGTGTGGCCTGAGAGATTGGGCCATCTTCACCATGGCGCTTTGAAAAGTTTCCTGTGATTTCTACACGAGGCTTCCCCCAGGGTGCCACCGCGATCGGTCCAATTGCAAGGGGGACAATTTGGAAAATTTTGAGGAGTATTTTCATGAGAAGGATAGTCGTGCCTCGACGATCCTTGAGAGAATTCACACAGACGTGTGTGGACCTTTCTCGGTTGCTTCAACAACAAAGCACAGGTATTATGTGATATCTTTTGATGAATTTTCTCGTAAGTGATGGATCTTCTTCATGCAGAAGAAGAGCGAGACATAATCAAAGTTCTGTGAGGTCAAGGCGTTGGTTGAGAAAGAGTCGGGGAAGCAGGTAAAAGCTCTCCAGAGCGATAATGGTGGTGAATACATCTCTGGTGAATTCAAAGACTTCTATAGAAAAGAAGGAATTTGAAGAGAACTCATAGCGCCTCATAACCCACAGCAGAATGGGGTCACGGAGAGAAAGAACAGAACGATCGTGGGTGTTGCACGGGTGATGTTGCATGATCAAGGCCTTCCCATACACTTGTGGGCTGAGGCATGCAACACTGTGGTTTATGTGCAAATCCGTTGTCCTCATAGAGTACTTGGCATGAGTACACCTGAAGAGGCGTTTTCTAGTAAGAAGTTTGATATTTCTCATTTGAAGATTTTTGGCTCACCTGTTTAAATTCATGTGACAAAGGATGCCAGGAAGAAGCTGGAGATGACCGCAGAGGTTGGGATATTTGTGGGGTACACATAAACACCCCAAAATTATCGTGTGTATTTTCCAGACAGTCGGATGAGTGTTGTGTGACGGGATATCAAATTTCTTGAGGAGAAATCCATGAAGTTGTCGCTTGAGAGGGAGCTACACTTGCATGCATATGAGGAGCTACTTGTTCCTAAAGATGAGCCTCAAGATGTGCATCAGCCACAAGAGGAGGTTCATGGAGTGGAAGAAACCACTCATGCAGCACCAAACATCAGAGGGCGGAAGTGCACTACAGAAGCTCAGCGACTGAATCTTGATGTAGCGCATAATGTAGGGGCTCCTACATCACAACGCAGACAGAGACAGTCACCTGACTGATTTACTAGATACATGGCTCTGATGAACAAGTGTATTATGATGGAGCCATCCTCTTTCGAGGAAGCTGTGGAGGATCCTGCATGGGTAGATGCCATGGTGGAAGAGTATGATTCAATTGTCAGAAACAGTGCATGGGAGATTATCCCAAGGCCAGAAGGGAAATCAGTTGTAGGTTCAAGATGGATCTACAAAGTGAAGCAAGTTGCTGACGAGAGCATCGAGAAGTAAAAGGAAAGATTTTTTGCCCGGGGCTTCTCATAGATCTAGGGGATCGACTATGAAGAAACCTTTGCACTTGTCGCAAGGTATTCTTCCATACAGACCATCCTTTCTCTCTCAGTGCAGATGGTTTGGCACATTCATCAGATGGATGTGAAGACTGTGTTCCTCAACAGAATCATTGAGGAGGAGGTGTACATTGAGCAGCCTGAAGGATTAGAAATCTTCAACAGCGAGTTGCATGTGTGCAGGCTCAAAAGAGCACTGTATGGGCTGAAACAATCACCTCGTGCTTGGTACACACAAATAGATAGTTATTTCACTGGACTTGGTTTCACCAAGAGTGAGGCGGATCCTAACCTATACCAGATTGTGGTGGAGGGTAAGATTTTGATCACTGTGCTTTATGTAGATGATTTAATACTAACGGGTGATGAACTGTTGATACACTCATGCAAGGCAGATCTTGCAAAGGAGTTCGAGATGAAGGACTTGGGCCTCCTTCATTATTTCCTGGGATTGGAAATTTGGCAGCAGAAAGGTGAATTGTTTGTGTCTCAAGGCAAGTATGCTCGGGAGATACTGGAGAAGTTTCACATGCAAGGCTGCAAGCCTATCGACACTCCTCTTCCTGGTGGTTGGAGGAAAGAGGATGCTACATTGGCAGAGGTCGTGGATGCCATTGTTTATCGACAATTGGTTGGTTCGCTCATGTATTTAGTCAATACATGACCAAACATATGCTATGCTGTGAACCAGCTTTCACAAGCGATGGTGAAGCCTACCAAGCTCTTTTGGAAGGCAGAAAAGCATGTCCTGAGGTATCTCAGGGGCACATCTGGGTATGGATTGTGGTACAAATAGTTAGATGAGGTGAAGCTGCATGGCTTCACGAACATAGATTGGGAAGGAAGCCCAATGGACAGAAAGATCACATCTGGAGGGATTTTCAGTATCGGATCTATAGTATTTTCTTGGTACAGCAGGAAACAAAGATCCGTGGCACTCAGTTCAGTGGAGGCCGAGTACATGGAAGCAAGTTTGGCTGCATGCGAGGCTATATGGATGAGGAAGATCCTGGTTGGTTTGTTCGGTTCTCACTTAGATCCTACTGTGATATATTGTGATAATCAGAGTTGCATTAAACTCTCGGTTACTCTAATATTTCATGATATATCTAAACATATTGACATCTAGTACCATCATATCAGAGATTGTGTGCAGCAGAAGATCATGTTACTTTCTTACATTCCTACGGAGGATCAGGATGCATATATTCTGACGAAGGCGCTCACCAGGAGCAAACTCGAATACCATAGAGACAAGATCGGGGTGGCAGATAATCCCTATCTTGTTGAGAGGGAGTGTTTATATTCAACAAGATGATGAGCTTAGTGAAAAGAGTCACCTTCATTGGGTATGAGCATGAGAGTACGCTGGGAGTCCATTTTTGAACTATGTCTATTTTTAGACATGTCGATCATATTTTATGAGTTGGAGGATACTTGTGGAGTGGTTGGTCAAGTTGGGAAAAAATAGTGGAATTATGTTTTTAAAAATCTTGGCAGAGTCTATTTTTGAATTTCTGAATCTAAAAATGATATATGAGAATATTATTGAAAATATATGTGTTGAATTCTAAACATTATCTTATTCTCTTGAGCATAGGTTAAGCAGATATTGCTTTAACGTTCAATAGAAGAAATTACACTCCCCCTAGCGGGGTTTCATGGGAAACACTAATGCATGAGGACTTCAGTTAGAACTCATGTGACAAAGTTTGGTGGAGTTATAGAAGTAGTTGGTGGAGTTATATTCAGTTTAACTCAGTTAGACTGAGTTGAGCTAGTTGTATCTAGTCTAACTGATTGATACACTAGTGAGAGTGGTATGAATTAATTAGTTAATTAATTCACTAAATAATAACTCATTAATCAACTGAAGAATACATCAGTTAACTACAGTGCATGGCAGTTTCAGTGGAGACTAGTGGAGAGGTAGGTGATGAAATAATAGTGTAATCCTCAGTTATTGACTATAATAGTGATCGTGATTGTTGAATTGTCAAAGCTTGATGGAATGCAATGAGGTGTGCATGAAGAAGGCTGGAGTAAATTAAACTCATTCAAATCTGAGAGTTTAGCTGAGATTGCGTGGTAGAAGCAGGCTATCAAGTGGCAGAGATTGGAGCATGTGTTTTGCTAGATCTAGCTTGATTAGTGTGTAGCAAGTGGAGATTATACTGAGAGCTTGTGAGGAGCTTTGTATGATGATTGTTACCTGATCTCTATGACATATATTATATACAGATAGTTGGTGTTTTCAGCTTCAGGCTTTCCCGTTAAAAAACTGTGTTAATGTGTGTGAATTTTTATTGTTTCATGTGTGCATTGCAATCTTGATTTAATTTCCGCAAATGATCAATGGTGGAATAGATTCTGTATTTTGCATGAAGTTAAAACAGTGTGAGATCAGGAGAATATTGGACCTATAACACATAAGTTATATAATTTCTACAGTTACAACATTGGCTCCATCTGGGGACTGCTTCTCCCTGTGGAATGCAGAGAACAAGAAGTTCCATGTTCCTTCTCCTCGGGCTATGGAGTCTTTGTTGTAGAAAACAAACAAAATTCAAGTGATAAAAGAAAATGATTATGTACAATGATAATTTAGGATTTCCTTCAGTACTAGATGTAGTGTTTCAAAAATATTCCATTGACAGGTAGTATTGAAAACTGTCCTTCAAGATTTTGTAGAACAAATGTGTTGTCTCCTTTTACCTCTATAATGTTGAGTGGCCTAAACCATAAATTGTCAAACTTTCCATGTTTTCCTTTATCTTCTCTCCTAGCATCTAATCGTAAGAATAAATATCCTTCTCTAAAATATATTTCCCTTGCCTTTCTGTCAAAGAGAATCTTCATTTTATTATGATATTTCTTTAGTTTGTACTAAATATCATCTCTGTTTTCATTCAACTCAATGATCTGATTAATTTTTCTAGAGAAATCATCAGGTTCATCAGTAGATTCTTGTATAAAATTGAGCACAGGGAAAGCTAAATTTGTAGGAAAAATAACATCTTTGCCATAAACTAATTGGAATGGAGATTTACTTGTTGATATTTTGGGAGAAATTATGTTTGCCAAAATGCATAAATCAAATGGTTGTCCCAGTTTTTCTTGTGGTCTTCTAAAGTTTTCTTTATTACTTTCACTAAACTCTTGTTAGATGATTTAGAAAGGTTGTTTCCTTGTGGATAATACAGATTTGAGTGATGCAGCAGAATCTGATATTTCTGGCAGAATTCTATCATTTTTATGCTGCTGAACATTGTGGCATTATCAGTGACTATTTGTTGTGGGTAACCAAATCTGGATAAAATATTCTCTTCAATGAATTTTATTACAACTGAATCTGTAGCATTTCTTACAGGAATGGCTTCCACCCACTAGGTGAAATAGTCAGTAGCAGTCAAGATCCATCGGTGTTGATTACTGGAGGCTGGGTGGATTTCACCTATAAAATATAATCCCCACTAAAGAAATGGTGTTGAAACGACTACTGGAACTAGTCAAAGAGCTGTTAATTTTTTCTTACCAACAAACATCTAACATGGAACACAGGCTCTGAATTTTGATCCTACTTGTGAAAACAAAGTAGGCAAATAAAATCCTACCCTTAGTATCTTGTATGCTGTTTCTATCCAAGCATAGTGGCCTCCGCAAATTCCTGCATGAAACTGATCAATTATTCCTTTAGTCTCTGATTCTGTTAGGCAAAGTAGTAAAATATTAAGAGGATCCTTCCAGTATAAGTTGGCATTGATGATACATTATTTAATGGATTTCAACTTGAGTGTTTTGCATTGGTTCTTTGAAAATTGAGCTGGACATTAAAAAAGAATCAGAAAATTAACAATGTCTACATACCAATATGATAAAACAAACTTCTCATCAATATGAACAGGCATTGTTTGAGTTGAAGGAGAAGGTTCTTGTGTATTCTTTCCTTGCACTCCATGGGAAGGTTCTTGTGGATTCTCCCCTTCTGCATTCAAGGAAGGTTCTTGTGGATTATCTCTTTCCAAATTTGAAGAAGGTTCTCATGGATACTTCTATGAAACTTTAAAAATAGAGTTTATGCCCAAGACTTTACAATTGGATTCATCTAACAACTTAGCTAAACCTTGCCCCTTTACTATTTTGGTAGTTTTGATGGTAAGATCAAACTCAAGGATTTGAGTTATCCATCTCCCTCTTTTGCCATCAGTGTCTAGCTGTGTGAGGATTGTTTTAATAGCGTTATTGGGAACATAGGCAATGATAGTGGAATAGAGGATATACATTCTAAAAGACTTCAGGACTTGAACTAAAGCATAGGCTTTTTTTTCGATAATATCATTTATGAGTTAGGAATCTCTCATGACCTTACTAAATAATGCTATAAGTCGATCATGGTAATCATCATTCTTTTGCAAAAGGACAGCTACAAGGGTAGTTTTAGAGGCAAAAGAGAACGTGATGAAAGGTTCTGAGTAGTTTGGACTGGCTAAGGTTGGGGCTTCGGAAATGGCCTTCTTTATCTGGTCAAATGAAAATCTTGCAGAAATAGTCCATTTAACTTCATGGTTATTTTTTAGCATATCTATAATATCCTTCACTATTTCTACATAATTTGGTATACACCTAAAAAAGTTAATTTTTCCTAAGAAAGCTTGAATCTCTTTCTTATTTCTAGGAAGTGATAATGATTGAATAGCAGAGACCCTTTTGGGATCAATAACTACTCCATCTTTTGAAATAATATGACCTAGTAATTTACCTTCTTTGATGGCGAATAATGAATTTTTAGGATTTAAATAAATTCCAAACTTCCTGCACCTTTCAAAAACTTTCTTCAAATGTTTGAGATGTTTCGGATCTAATTCAGAGAAAAAGTTAAATCATCAAGATAAATAACAATCAATTTATTTACCTTCCTGAAAAAATCCAAGTCCATGGCTCTTTAAAATGTTGCTCCTGCATTTGATAGACCAAAAGGCATTCGGGCATACATGAATGTACCCCAAAGTGTGGTAAAATTTTTCTTCTCCCTATCTTCTGAATTCACCAATATTTGATTATAACCAAAAATCCATCCAACATAGAGAGTTTGTTAGCACTTGACACTTTTTGAAGTAATTGATCCATATTTGGAAGTGGGTAATTATCTTTCAAGGATTCTTTATTAAGGTTTCTAAAATCTACATAAAGTCTTATTTCATCATTCTTTTTCCTCACAGGGACTAAATTGGAAACCCAACTAGAGTATCTTAATGGGACAATAATTTGGCCATCTAATTTTTTTTTTTTCAGTTCTTTTTCTATGGTTGGAAGAAGAATTGGGTTCATCCTTCTTAACTTCTGTTGGTAGGGCTTTACATCTAGTTTTAGTGAAAATTTATGCTCAATTAAAGATGTTTCATAAGTTTTTAGATCAGTGTAAGACTAGGCAAAGACATCTTTATAATTCTTAAGAAGTTTGACATATTCATATTTGAGTTCTAGAGTTAATGAAGCACAAAGTTTAATGTTTTTAATCTCATCATTAGTGCCAATATTTGTGTCATCTATGTCATTTTCTGGTGAAGTAGACAACGAATTTTTGGGAACATAGTTTTGATCAAAGAAATTTTCTAAAGGAACAAGTCCCTTGGTGATAAATTTATTTGATAATTGAATTATATCATGATCAACTACCTTTGATTTTAGATCTGATTTTTCCTTATTTTGGGCAGTTTCTTTAATGTATGAATTATCCTCTTCAATTTGCAATACAGAAAATTCGTAAATGAATTGCAGAAAGGATTTTAATTTCTCATCGTCTTCAAATATTTTCCAGTGTTTAAGATTATATGGGATTGATGGCCTATATTTGATTTGAATTTGATATCGAATTTTAAATTTATCTGGAATCTTAAGAGAACTAGCTGAAATAGCTAATGAATCTGTATGTAGGTTTTAATCTCTAGGAATAAAAGTGATATTAAAAGCATCAAAGGCATTTTCAATGGTGTCCCATATCTCATTTCTGTAAGACTTAAGTCTAGGGTGTTTTGTTTGACAAAGACTCCTAACCTGTCTTACTATTAATTCCGAGTCAGTGAAAACAGTCAAATTTTTTACCTCTAAACTTCTAGCAAGCAAAAATCCTAGGATAAAAGCTTCATACTCAGCAACATTGTTTGTGACCTCAAAATATAATTTGCATGATTTTGTAATTTTTTCTTCATCAGGTGAAATCAAAACAACTCCTACTCCAGCTCCATATTTGGTGCAAGATCCATCAAAAATTAATTTACAAATTTCAGTTTGAACTGATTTAGAGGTGTCAACTACATTCTCAATCTTGAGTTGAGAATTTTGTGAAGTGTCTGATGATAGTTGAAAACAACTAAATTATTGATCTACTGCATAGATGGGATGATTCCTAGCTTGATTTGCATTGCAAACAATGTTTAGGAATCTCACTTCTCTATACAATCTAAGGCTCTATCCACCATATACAGGGATAGTGGCAAAATACATGTCCATTTGAAGACTTCCTCCCAATTTTACATAACATGATATCGATAAAATCATTCCAAATTTGAGAGTAATATCAATGAAAAATATGTCTAATACTACACTTTCAACTGGTATTTTATGTAAAGTGACCACTAGATCTTTAATTAGTCCTAAACATTGGACCCTCTTTGAATCAAAATTATACAAGTCGTGATAGGTTCGAGTGATATATAGATTAAGTTGTTCCATGATGAATTTAGGCATTAAGTTGTGCGAAGCACTAGAATCAAGAATACAATTGTATAGCAGGGAATCATGCAGGCTTTAAATTCACATAGAAGGGTGGTATAGATTCATCAATCATACTAGAGCTAGGACCAAAATCTATAATGGGTATTTCATTTTTTAGATTGATACCTTCAACATCCATAATATAATTTTGGATCCAATCGGCAACTTGACTTTTATACCCTAGATTTTTAGAGAGTTTAGAAAGTGGAATTGAAATTTTGACTCTTTCTAATTATTTCTCAACATTAAAGGCAGTCAATATTGTTTTGTCAATCTGAGTAAAATAAGTTGACTGATTTAGAGGTTGAGAAGAAGTAGTTTGAGTTTCAACCGTTTTCATTTGAGGTTTAATCATTATAGGGTTTTTGGGAGGTCTACCAGGACCATCTATAGGTCTTAAGTCATATCTTTTATTGAGATCTGCAATAAAAAACTCAGAAAAATCTTGATACTTAGAAACCTGAGAAGTATCTTGGTTTTCTTGAGGGATTTGATTTTGGGAAACAGAGACAATGGCAGTCTGAAAGGATGTATGATCTACATTAATAATGTCTTCAGTAATAGAAAATTTATTGTCATCTAGTTGTTGATCATCAATCAACAACGGTGTGGGTACTTGTTGGTCATTATGAGGCCTCTAAAGAATTTGCAATGGAGCAAATTTCTTGTGTTGACCTTGGGCCTGTGTTTGTGGTCTAGAAATATCTTGTTGGAATGTTCTTGGTTGAGTATCAATATTTGAAATTCTATTGGATATATTTCTAAGAAGAGCTTTGATTTCATCAATCTTTGAATCTTCACTTTAGACTTAGAGGAAGATGCTTCCTTCTTTTTAGTTTCCTTTGGACTTTCTTTCCTTTAGCTCTGTTTTTACTAGAAGCTGGCCTATTGGATTCTACCTCAATATCATTAGTCTTCATGTCTTGTAATGTATTAGAAACTCTCTCCCTTATCATAAATACATAGCATCATCAAATTCTTTATAAAATCTAACCTTTGCAGAAGCTACTGGATTTTTACAATCAACAAGCATTTTGTGGTATAGTTTGTTAAATCTTTTGATAAATTCAGCAAGTGGTTCACCAGGATTTATTTTTGACTCTTCAAATTCAGTGAGAAAGTAAAAAACATATTTATTTACCCCCCATTGGTTTTTAAATATAGTTATAAGTTCATTTCGGTTTCAAATAGAATCTGCTCTAAGTTGCCTAAACTAGATCCTAACATTACCTTCCAAAGACTGTACAAATAACCTCATATAAACATCTTCAAGCTCGATGTTAATATTGTCTGTGAAATCTAAGAAGGTAGCTATATGATCCTTTTCTAAGGGACCTGTTTCTCCATTAAATATTAGTAAATGTTTAAGATATCCATCAGGAAAATTTCCCAAGACATTAGGAAGAACAAGAGAAGCATACCTAGCATGTATAATGGGTTGAAAATCCATGGATGATGAAGATGTAGGTGGATGAGTTTTATAGGACATAGGAGAATGTTAAGGAGGAGGAGGAAGTGATGATCTCAAAGGGATTTTAACAATTAGGTTCTGAACTGATGATATTAAATCTTCTTCCTTATATTTGAACATTGGATTAGAATAGACATAAATTGTCTCTTCTGGTTGATTAGAGTTTAATGGAATAGGATGATAAACTGGAGTAACAAAATCTATAGGCTTAAATTCATGCAAATGTAAGCCCAATTCTATTTTTGATGTTGGTGAGTCTACAGGGAAATATGGGACTTGATATGACGTAAGTGATTCAGCCAACAAGGTTGACTGAAGATCTACTCCTTGTGAATAAAGTTCAACAACTCTACGAGGTAATTGAGTCAAATTAGGTTGGGATGACATTACTGAAAAGGGATCTATGGATGAAATTTCTTCAGGGTGTAAGGCTAAAGAGGAAGAAGCAGAAATGTTTTCTTTTCTTTTCAAAGAGGCTTCCCTAATGAGTCTTTCTGGATCTGGTAGAGGGTTAACAATCTCATATTCAGAACGAGATATAGTGTTCTTAAAAGGAGCCAATTTGAATCAGTGGAATCTCCAGGTGAAAGGTTTTTACCTATATCTTTATCCTTTATTCACCTTAAAGGAAAAGGGGAAAAAATCGTTGTCCCAGGAACTACGCCAATTTGATATTGTACTTTGAGACAATTGTGGTCAATAATCATGCCAAAGCATATAAAATGTTTTGTTTGTGTTTTGAAATATTTGGAGGACCAATGCATAAGATAAAATTTAATCAAACAATTAAGGTTTTTAAATCTTATAGATAATATCAGTAATTATAAGTGAGGGCTTCTTGTTTATCTTACAGAGTAATTAAGATTTAATGGTTCGATTAAGTGGATTTGTATAAGAGGATATGATTATTAAATATTCATATAGAATTTTTCAATAAATCATAAGCCAAAAATCCTTCAAACAATTTTCAAAGATTCAACAAAATATATATAATATCATCAAGATACTGACAATTAATAAATGAAAGGGACTTACATTAACAGATTGTTAAGTAAATAATTCTTTATAATGATAATAACTTCAGGAGGAAGTATAAGGTTACTGGAACACAATCAACCTCACCTAATTATCTTGACAATAATTAAATATATGAAGAAACGAAGTGATTTAAGAAAACTGGAAAAACTTACAGAGAAAAAACAACGCTGTGTGAAATAAGTTCAAAATCCTTCTTGTATTAATGATGATGAGAAAGACTTAATACAATTTATACTTTACAAAATCCACTCATGCAAGGGTGCAACCCTTAATAAATTGTGCTAAGATTTATTTATACTAATTAACAAAACTTTAGAAATATCTTTAGCCAATTTACAATAATAGGATAAGAAGAATAAACAAAGGAGACAGATAGATGGAGTGCCTCTGTTTTTCTAGAGGTTATTGATGATTCGTCCCCTTTTTGGTGAAATTTGTTGTTGACTTGTCCTTTTTCATTGGAATCTATTGCTTACTTGGCTCTTCAAAATATAATATGTTGGCATGCTGCAAATTTAATCTTTTACTCGATGGTTTCACAAAACTTATCCCACTGATATTCACTTGGGAATTCTAAATTCATCACTTTCCTGAAGATTTCATCCACTTCAGTGAATCTGTCAAAAGTTGGGTTTTGGATAAATAATTGTTTGATTTTATGCTGAATGATAAAATCAAACTGTAGAGCTTCAATAAAAGCTTTTCCTATAATGTGACCTTTAATTCCTGCAAACTTTGACTCGTCTATTGCAAGTGTATATAACTTTGTGCAATAATATTCTAATTTGACCAACTTATCATCTAATCCAACTAGACCTGACAGACCTTTATGATTTAAAACGTTAATTTAGTATGAAACCTTTGAACCATAACATTTAAAGCTTCACACTTGGTCTACAACTGGTTGATTAAGTTTCTTTTTTGCAAAACCTTCTTTACCTCCAAAATGGTTATAGTCTTGTCTGAGATATTGATTGTTTCCAACTATTATATGTTCTTTGAATTAAGAACCTTGATGATATCAGAAGCTTCACTTGGACTCTTTTTGAATTGATCCTTTTTCTCTTGACTTGTTGTTCTACATTTGTTGATGAGTTCTTGTTGCTCGAAGATGATCTGTATAGATGGCCATATTTCAGTAATGGACTTGCTGATGTTTTCCCATATACTATGCTTGGCTTCTCCTAAATTTGATGCCATCATAGATTCACTTTCCAGTTCTTTAATTTTAAGTTCCAACTGATGAGTCTTCTGCATTTCCTCTAGATATAAAGTATCATTTTTAATATTTTATGACTCAAGAAGTTGAAACTTCTGATATAGTTTCTCATGTGCTTGCTTCTGAGTGGCCAAATATTGAGCCATTTATGCTGCAATGGTTATGTTCAAGGATCCTGAGTGTTCTGCACATGCAGAAGATGTTTTATTTGCCAAAGTAGGATCAGTATTCACTTGGAGTGTTGATTTCTCTTTCAAAACTTCTTCAATTTGTTCTTCGATTTTTCTGATCTGCATATTTTGATCAATAATTAATTTAAGAATTTCCTCCTTGTCAAATTCATTTATGCCATCTATTTAGTTTGTGGGTCTTCAGTCGACGATAGCTTGAGTTGTTTTCGCAGACCAGCAATGTCTGCATTTTTTTTTCTTGATGATTTCTTTAGCTGCCTTGCAGTCCTTAGGATCATATCACACTTTTACTACAAGTTCTTCCAATGTATTTATCATGTTTTCTTTAGCTTCTGAAGGCAATTTCTCAGTCTTCAACTGGGATTGCATATTTGAGAGTGCTACTTTAAATTTGGAAAGATACATAGCTGTTGTAGTCATGGTTGAAAATATCATTTCTCCTGACTGCATGTGCATATCCATTTGGTTAATTAGATGTATCTGTTTTGTATCAAATGAGAAGAAATTCTTCTTATACCCAGCATGTGTCTTTGGAAATGGCACTATTGCTTGCAGAAAGGCCATTTGTATCCTGCCTTTCTCACTGTCAAAGGTAGTGAGAATTATGTGTTGTGATTTAGATGTATGTTTCCAAAATTGGCTATAAACATATGATTTCAGTGCTTCATTATTGTGCTTGATTTCTAGAAAATTGGAGAAAATATTTTTCTCTTCTGAAATGCTGGCATCTGAATGCTAGATTATTTCTAGCGGCTCTCTTGCAGGTGATGTTGATGGAGGAGTTTGAGGAACATTGGTGGATGTCGAGACTTCAGTATCTCCAAAATCTATGATCTCTGGTTGTTTATCTTCTAAAATCAAGGAAGAAGTAAGCTTTAGTTTCTTACATTGTAAGATGAATCCTTTCATAATTTCCTTTGAATGTGGTGTCTCTTCTCTAACTCTTTTTTGTTATTTACTGTCAGGCACTAATGTTTGTACATTTGAAGTAGAAATGACTTGTTCATATGCTTCTTGTAAAGTACCTTCTACCCATTCATCCTGGTTCATGTATTTATCTATTTCTGCTCTGGAGGTATGATTGTAAGAGGTTTTCTTGATTTTAACCCTCAGATCAGAAATATTTCCATGGGGGTCATATGACCAAGTAAAACTTGATTGAAAACCATCTTCTTTAATAATGTATCTACATCAGTACTAGCTGGTCTAGTATTGCAAATGAATGATCCAACACTGGCCTTGATTTTAAATTGGGCTCTCCTCTTTCTTGAAACAAAATGAAATTCATCCATATTTAACATTTGTCTTATGTACTCTAAGAGAAAATTCTCATAGGAACATATTTTGGAAGTTTGTATGGTGGAAGCTCACAACCATACACCCTGATTTCTGTGTAATTTTGTACAAATACCAATCACCTTTTTTTGCTTGTTCACTGAGGTGCAGAATTATTTTAATGTATTCTCCAATTCTAGGCTCTGATGAACTGGTAGGGAGCTTCCTTACTGGATGAATGAACTAGTCTACGAATTCTGAGAAAGAAGTGGTTGTTGACGAAGCTCTAACCAATTCTATCCAGTGAATCACTGATTGATTCACTCCCTGTGCATCATGCTTGTTTAAGTGAATGGGAAACATAACTGCCTACTGAAACACAATCATATGAATAATCACAGAAGAATAATTAAGTGCTCCTTGTGTGGTGAAGTTCATAAATTGTTCATGTATAGTATCAACCAAGAAATGGTTGTAATTGTACATAAAAAATGGTGATTTGTCAAGACTGAAGATAGGTAAGAAACCTAGGATGGGTTCATCAACGGTTTCATCGTTTGGGTATCCTAACAGATAATAAAGAAGGGAGATGTAGTGTTTGGAAGCTACGGGAAAGATGGAGGGTGCATATGGAGGATTTCCCTTTGGTAAATCTACATCCTCAGGTAGGAAGATGTCAAATATTTGAGCTCTTTGAGGGAAGGATAATTTATGATAAAGATCCATGAGGGAAGTAGGAGAGAAATATGATAAGGAGTCAGAAGGAGGGATGAGAAGCATTTGGTTAATGGTTTCAGGGGATATGGTGATCAGAAGGTTTCCATTCTGAGCCACCACTGACCTAGTTATAGGGTTATACTGCTTCTGACACCAGGAAATTAGATCCAGAAATGGGTGAGTTTGAGGGAATGCAAACAAAGGAAACATAGACTCCCAAAAATTGATAGGGTCTTGGTTATCCATGTGCTTCTATTTTAGCCACAAATGTAGCTCGTAGAAATCAAATTCGTAGTGACAGTCAATAATTTAAAATGGGCGTCGGCTAGGGGTATGAGATCGAGATTGATATGTGGAGTTGCAGGAATTTCTTCTGTAACAGATTTGGCAGCTTTAGGAATGACATCGGTAGAAAAGGGTGGCCATTAATACCAAAGTTCGGACCCCCCCCTCACGTTAACAAGAAATTTTCGGCGGGGTTGCGAAGTTGATCTCCACTGTAGATCTGTGGGGAGCTCAAGATCTACCGTAAAAAATTGCAAGTGATTTATTTCCAATAATTTGACCGCTTTTTCGTTAGCTACCTTATAATAAAATGCATATGAACATGTATATAAATTTAATAAATCAACATTTAAACCCCTGTTCAAAGGTTTAAATATACATAAGTTAAAAACTTTACATTTTGAAAATCCGGTGCATTTAAACATGTGGCCATTTTTAAACACTAAAGCATTAACATTTTTATTTCATGCTTCCCTAACATTTTTTATTTTTCCTCCTTTATTTAGAGAAAAATACTCAATCATTTTTTGTAACATGGATATAATAAAATATAAATATCCTAACATTTTTAAAATTTTTGTTTTTCATCCATGTTCTAACTTAGCATTTTATCTTCTTTTTTTTCAAACTACCATGCTAGCTTATAAAAAAAAAATAATGTTACAACATTACCAATACCCTCTTTGTGAGCCATATCTAACCAAGAGAGAGAAGGACCTCTGTAAAATAGATATTCCTTAGAATCAATGTTTGGAATTTTTGTTCTTGAATAGGATTAATGAAGAACTCCTCTTCAGGATAAACACTGAGCAACGATGTTGAATTCATTAGGAGGGGAGGTTCTAAACTTGGCAGCAACAGAGGATTTCCCAACAGAATATTTTGTTGTAGAAGTATTGACTTGTTTGGAATCAACAACAAAAATCTCTTCAGGACTACAAACCTCCTGTTCAGATTCTCCTTTCTTGCAGATGTCCTTGTTATGGCTAGTGTATTAGTTAATGAAGTGGTGCTCACACCACCATGAAAAATAATGGAAAATATTGGACCCTATTCATCTATTATACAAACAAATTAAAAAATTCTACTTACCACACAAGCAGGACATGGCTTTGGAAAAATTCTAATATCTGTAGGTGCATAGGCCTTACCCCACATCTTACCACTTCAAATCCCCCAATCCTGCAAAAAAATTTCAAACAACAAAAAAAAATCATAAAAACACTTTCAGTATCATCCCTTAGCACCTCCTTGGAAACGACGCCAAAATGTTTTGTCAAACTATAGGCTTATAATTTTTCAATCATAAATTGTCAACCCAAGGAAGGTAGGCTTATGAGATGCTGTGAAAAATATATGAAGGCTTAATACTTCAAGTCTTTACTAATCAAACCAGTAAATCACTCATAAAACTAATGCCTCTTTTCTGAATCCACAATTTTCATAAAAGGCTATGGAGTGGATCTGGACATCCCTCTACAACTCTTAGTCTTGCTGATGTGATTAGAAAAGATATGAGATCAAACTTGCAGCAAGAAATAAATCAACTTGACAATACAAATCAAACTTGATCAAATGAAATCCACGCATTTCTCACAAAAAATGAACCATCTAATCAATTGATAATTATTGCTAAAAACTTCAGTAAGATTACATTAGCTAAATTAAATAATTATTACTACATAACAAAAATAAAAATGCACACACACACAACTAAGGGAGTTGTGAATGAAGGGGGTGCTCCCTCACTCACAACCCATGCAAGATTAAAGAGACTTCTCATTAGAGTAGGTAGAACATGAAATATTGTATTAATATGAAATATTACAGTCAAGTACAATCTGATAAATTTTATCAGCAAATCCCAACCCAACCAACTAAATCCTTACATCATAAAACACACTCAAATTTATACAAGTTCAAAAGCCCATATTTGGCTCAAATGAGGAAAATTCTAATTTGAGCTAGGATCTATCAATATAGGTACAATATTATCAAAATTAGCTAAGTTGGGTCTAATCCATGACTGAAAGCATGGATTAGACAATTTTCATTACAAGGCTGAAGCTGTTCCTCATGCGGCCAACGAAAAGAGGTTTGCGAATCTGGGTAGTTTTGAAGGCGGATTTGGCACGACCAATAGGATAGTGTTTATGTACAAAAAATTCCCCACAAAACCCATTTTCTCGTTTGATTTGGTAGTGAGTGGAACATAGCTAACCTATAATTCTGTTGCAGGAAATCAGAGTGGCTGCAGAAAATCTACTAAAGGATTCACAGAGTATCTGCAAGAAATGCAACCGCACGAGTTGTCTTCAGGAATTTTGGGGTTGTTTTAGATCAAAGCAAATTTGCATAAGATTCTTAGATCGATTGTCATGATAATTTCAATAAGGAAACAACTAGTTAAGGAATCCTTAAGATTAAAGGTAAAAATGATACTTTTTTATGTTAATTTGCATACCTCAAGCCTATAGTACCCTTTTGGCAAAAACCTAGCTGATATAATCAAAATAAGAATATTAGGGGTTAAGAAGAGGTCAAAATGGGAGAGATAAGGTCTAGGAAAGGTGTCAAAATTAGGTAAATTTGGGACTCAAAAATGACCATGATGGATGATGGTGACCTTGAACAAGTGGAGGGAGTAGCAATGACCTAGACAATAACCAATGACCATATGACAACAAAGAGCTGTCAAATTTTATTTTAAAATATAACAATTTGACCCTAAGACCTTATCAATCACATGTAAAGAGGGCATTTGATAATTGGTGACTTAGAGACACTAACATCAGAGACTCACTCAGAGGCTACAATAGTTGGGGAAGGAAAATTACATGGATCAAACCTTAGCCCAAGCTAAGGAAAACATATGGATAGATATCAACAAATCTATGATAGAAATCTGCCCACTAATACAGAGTATTTTTTAACAGAATGAGTTGATTCAGAAAGCCAAAGAAATCATTGAACAAATCAGAGAAAAGCTGGAAGAAAAGTGTCTAGAGGTTCTTTAACAAGTTTGAAGTTCTGAATAGTAAAGGAATTCCAGGTTTATTTGTGTTGAATGATAAATTAATCACTTTGTATGATTATAACAAGAAATTGATGGCCATGGCTATGGATAGTTCCAAATTTGCAAGGATACATGGGAGAATCACAGGTAAATCCTTCCTAGAGACTCTAGAGTATGATTTAAACATCCAACATGATATCAAGCACTCTTTTATCACAAACCCACCTTTACCAAATATAGAGAGGGAGATGAAATTTACATAAATTTACTCAAGCTGTGCATCCCAAGTGAAGAGAGGTGGGACAAATTATGCGAGTTACTTTATTATAAAAGTGATTCTATCCTTAGCACCAAGACCAATAGCACAACAAAGGTCAAAGGACAAATCAACAATAGTTTCCTGAAGAATAGTGCCAGCAATGTGAAGTAGTTCAAACCTACCCCATATTTTTTTAATACAAGATGTAATAAGTTTTATATATTCCTAAAATGATTCTTGATCTGATATGACAAGATATTTTTTAAATAAACTTATAAATACTTCTAATTTCGAAGTATGAAAGGTTGATTTTTGCATCCAAGAAGGCTATTGTACATTTTCAATTTTAGTGGACTGATTAGTAATAAAGAAGACTCTTTCATAGGATTCTTGTGTGAAACTGTTGGTGAAGTGCATCTCTCACTATTTATGTGTTTATTTTCTCTGTTTTCCATGCTTATGTATTCATAATTTGAATTATTCAATAGAAAATTAAATAACATAATTTGTATTAAAACACACTCTGATTCTGACTTTGAATAATTTTAATGTTTTCAATTGAAATTAAGTAAATGAATTCTTAATTTCTCTTTACTTAATGGAATTTATTTCATCTCTTCTCTCATACTTCATTTAAATTTACAAAATCTAGTTATTTTGGCTACCCTTCCCTATGAAATATCTTTATAAAAGTTGAAACGGATCCAAGTTTAAATCATAGACTCCATAGCCTAATGGAAATTTATCCATTTAATCAACCAAACAATCTCAATCAATCAAAAAAACATTTAGCATTCATAAGTAGCCTAATAGATTTAATACAAACAAATTAAATTTGACAGAGAGATCTCTCTCTGAAGTTGGAAGGGATATATCCCAGCTTCCAAAGTGGTTTTGTGGTTACCTCTATAATTTATTTTACAACCTCGGAAATTACAGAGTGATAAAACTCTTAAGGAATTTAAGCCTCCTCAAGTATTATGAGGAGAACACATCCTTGAAGGTGCACTTTGTCTTATTGGCACACTTGATCCACCAATGGAGTGTCCAGGAGAAGGGTTTCCATGTAGGTCCTGGGGCATGGTATATGCCCTCTAAGGAGGAAATATACTTTATCACTGGTATATCCAGGAGAAGGGAGGATTTTCTCTAGTTCCCTGATGTCCCCCATGGGGTTTCAACTAAGGTTAATATTGCATACACTTAGATATATGTTGGGCCTCATGCAGTCTGTCCAGCAAATTTTCAGGTGCATGGTGGACAACTAAATATTTCTTCTTTTGTTACACAGGAGGTTAGGTTCCTCTCATTATTAGTCACCACCATTACACACTTTAGTAACTATGGGAAACACAATGTTTTCCCTCTTTTGTATTATGTTGATTCTTTGATTCAAGTGCCACGTTGTATCAGGTGCTCTACCATTTTTTTGAGGTAATTTTGTATGGCTTTAGATAGATTTCATGCATTGATACATGGGAGGTCGACCTTCCCTTTCGCTTCAAATATTTTTTGTTTATTTTTTGATAGGTTTCCAGAGATGAGGCCTACATTTGAATTTCACCCTCCTAGGTGGATCATTGGGGTTTGGATGCACATGTGGGTGTAGATGATTCCCAAGAGGGGTCTGTCGGAGCATCCGACTAGGATTTCCGAATAGGCACTAGCGCTACTGACTAGTGAGGATGACCATGCATTTATCTTGTTGTCATTTTCATACACGGGGATTGATTTGAGACATTTTCCCAACATCCTCTTCACATTGATTGAGACTCTAGATGATAGAGGTAATATTAGTGTTTTATTTAAAATAATATAGTTGCATTTTATTATTTTAATTAATTAGAATAAAACTTATTCTAGCACATTCTTTAACTTGTTTTATTAAATTGTTTAATGAAATTGTATAATTATTTTTGTGCACTATATATTTTGTATAAATTGGCACATTCGATGGGGACATGCCTCTTCTCCCACTGGATGGGGGAGATGAGGAGATGGGCGAGTCCCAAGAGGGCGAGGGACATGCTCAGGGAGTCGTGGGCATTTAGGGTTGTAGGGTTGGTCTACAGTTTTAGATGGACTACTATGACGAATTGGCCATAGTTTTTGTTCAGGAAGGAGTCTACCTTATGAGGGATCTATATATCAGCATAGATACTAGGCTTGTGGATCTCTACAGGGAATTTCTGCACGAGATGGTGTCTCTTATGTGTCATATCGTCGAAGCTAATAGGTTACTAGTAGAAATGAGGGATGCAGGGCATGCAACATAAGATACGTCAGATGAGGGTGGTGATCATGATCATGATTATGAGAGTGGTGGAAATGATGATGATGATGATGATGAGTGTGGTGATCATGATGCTTCTGCTAGTACTGCACCATTGCATCATAGTCGTAAGGGTGTTGGTGATCCTTCTGGTCACAATACACCTCCTCCTAAGTCGCTTGATGATGATATATCAAAGCTAGAGAATGTGCCTTATGTTTCTCTTGACATAGAATACCAACCACCTCCTCCTCCACCTCATAGTTCGACATACCGCATTGAGGCAGTAATTTACCATCCATCGTCTTCTTATGCATACCAGCCACAACCTCCTCCACCTCAGAGTTCAAAAAATGTTGAGGCAATAGTTGAACATCCATCGTCTTCTACTAAAGACCAGGTTGGCACTTCTATGTTTGTTGTATCAGATATTTGATTGCAGTTATTTGACTTGTTTATGTATATATATATATATATATATATATATATATAATGCATTTTTATTTCATGTTTATGTACTTAATTCATATGTTGGTGTTGATGTGTATATTGTTTGGTCATGTTAGATATGTCCAATTAATGTGCTTGTAGATACATGTGTATGTGATAGAAGTTATTTGACATGAGATGTAAATAAATTTGAGGATGTGTGTGATAATGATGTTAGAATACAATGTTTGTGTTTTGTAAGATGTGATCACGATGATGATTCCTTGTTATATTATTAGATTTATGTGTTAGATAATGACGTTTCTATGCGCTAGAGGTGTATATAATTAGATGATGGTAGTGATTTGAATGTGTATCTTAGATGATGTTTATTTATGTTAGATGTTTATCATCATGCTGTTTATTTTTATAAAATAATATTTATTATGGATTATGTATTAGTAAATTTATATCAAACTTTTATCGATGAAATTGCATGCAAAATTACTTACTTTAAAAAAGAATGCAAAGACATTTTTATAAATTACAAAGTCTAGTAAAACTATGATAAATATTTTTCTATTGCTTAGATAGTTCATTAATATTCAATCTAATTTAATTAGTAAAATATTTCAATACTCACAAGGAAAAGATAATTAAAGGTAAAATAATTTAGTTAGTCCCTAATAAGACAAAAATGTGTAGCTCATTCAATTTTTAATATAGAATATTAATAATAACAAATTATTTAAAAATACAATTCAACCCATTCAATATTGGTTTATAAAATTTAATATATTTTTATATTTAAAAAACTTAAGTTGTATTTTTTTATAATTAATTTATATTTAAAATAACTTTAAAAAATCTATTATTATAAAATTTAATTTATTACTAAAGTTATGAGATTTTCAATCATTTTAAATTTAGTATTTATAACAACTCTTACCAATTTAAATTAGAAATTTCTCTCTAAAGATGAGGATCAAGAAATATAAAATAAGGCTTGTGAAGTTACTTGTAGTTGAAGATTTGCTCTATTGGAAGTTCTCCCTTAAAGAGGCAAGTGAAATTTTTTTCTAGTAATAAAGATATAACATTTTGGTGTTATTTTGGTTCTTTATTTTCTATTGTACTGGTCTAAATTTAAGTCTTTTTAATAATAAATATCAATTATATAATACAAAAACGATACTATATTATATTTAAACTTGTGAAAAATAACATATTTAATTATTTCTTAATGAACAATTGAAAAAATAATATTTTTTCCACATACTTATCACAAGATAGACACTAACATTAATGTATTCACATTTTTCCTAGCTAATATTACATCATGTTCACAATCATAAAGACATGTCTACTTTAAATAATTTACTTATAAATACATAAAAATATATATTTATTTTACATAACCTAAATAGGAATGAAATGCATCACCAAGTATATTTGAAAGTCAAACAAATGTCTCTTAATCACCATCACATTATTTACCATTTAATTCTTAGCCATAAAATATTTATTAATTCAACTTTTCTTTATAATTACTATTGAAAAGAAAAGTCAAAATTGGTCCATTATCCATGAAGAAAAAATTAAAACCTTTCATGCATCCATATAAGCCCATTTGTTTCTCTTATGGTCCATAAAAAATGTAATCAACATTTTATACATGCATAAGACCTCCTTTTAGTTTACATAATGTTGCAAGAACTATACTTTAAATATAATAAGCATGACTTTACCTCTCATGTCAAGAATTTAATCTTACATATTGATACATAATTTTTTCATTGTTAAAGTCCTCATAGAGTTATCACTACATGATGATTTATATTGATTTTGAACTAAACAAGAAAAACAAAACATGTGAATTGATTAATAAACCAATAAGTATCTAAATCAAGACTAAATATTCACGGTTATTTCTAAATTAATTATTTTTGTATCATTTTCCTATTTGATAAGGATTGTGACCTTGAATCCTTATTATCATATATATTGTACACAAATGAAAATACTTAGATTTAAGTGTAAAAATGTTTTCACTGCCAAAAACCATGTAAAACTGCTTATGAATCTTACCAATTATATTATAAAATGGCAACAAGATGAACAAAAAACAATATAATTAGGGAAATAAAGAAAACAAATACATACAAAAATAGTATAAATGATGAAATAACACAAGTACATATCACTCTCCATCTTCGTCACCCTTATTATCTTCCTCGCGTGGCATGATAACACTGTTGTTCTCAAAAATTGATCTAGGGTCATGTATTAATACAAACCACCAATCCCTATCCAACACATCTGGGTTAACAAACACCTGGTTGTAGTTTTTTTGGAAAACATAATGCTTTGTAGCTTCATCTCGTATATTTCTAGAGTTTATAGATATCAACCCACAATCTGATCTTCCTTTACATTATCCCAATCAAAGGTGTCCCACCACTTGAACCTAAAAATAACACATTGAAATGAAGAGAAGTCCAATTGAATGATATATTATATCTTTCCAACTTAATTTTTGATGGTGTTGGACCCACCAACATTCAAGGGATCTCCCCGATATAAATTTCCAATTAGACCTCACACCATTTGGTGTAGGGGTCCCATCCGGAATACGGCCTGGTTGCCAATGCAGTGGGTTTAAATGATGTGCCTTGGCTACAATAATGCATAGAGTGGTTTATGGTGACTTTGGTGGGAACAAGTGTGTGACTCTGCGGAAACTCAAGTGTAATGCATGAACGTTATAACACATGAAGGAAAAGTGAGTTATCCCCTTAGAAGCATTTAATTGTATAGAGCTTGAAATGAACACACAAGCATAAAAAAATCACAAGCTAATCTAACAAATAGTTCACAAGTTAATAGTGATGGAAATATACAACTTCATGCATTCAACAATATGTGTACCAATGCAAATGAAATATTTCATAAGCATAAGCATAATTGAAATAACATGAATTGCAAATACAATAAGAGTAGTCCTACTATATTCACAACTTATACATGAAAATATTTCGGCTCTGAGATTTTATTAGAATAAATTTCCAATCATGCATATACCATTCGCTGACCGCTAGCCCCAATAGTGGAACATGAAGTCAACACTTTCTCCTCCAAAGAAATATACTCCCTCTATGCTACGGAGCAGCCAAGTATTAGGGGAATTTTGAGGTCTAAAATGGGTCTCCTAAGGAAAATGTACAATCAAAATTCACTTTATGAGAACCAATCACATTTTAGGGGATGACATCATCCCTAATGGTTGAGGTGGAATTATTTGAGTTAAAGGTACTTACTTGTCACATTCTCAATGGTGGATAAAAACTCATGGTTAACCATAGTAGTGCTTTAAGTACTTTTAAACTCATAAAGTAAAGTACCCATAATAAATGTCATTTCACACTTTTTGAATAAAATATTATTATTTTCATTTCATATTTTTTGAAAGAAAAAATACATATCCCTACACAATCTTCATGTATTTACACATTTTTCAATGAATATTATATTTGTATATTTTCATATATTTATTTTTAAATTATATATTCATTTCATCTTATTTAATATTACAATTTCAAATTAATTATAAGTTAATATCTATACATATATATTATCCATATGAAATAAAAACAAATAAAAATGCAACATTGTAATTTTAAATAAATAAAATCTATAGATAATATTATTATAATATTAATAACAATACAAACATATTAAAATTAAAGAAAAAAGGAAATTTAGTATTGTATGTTGAAAAAAGATATATTAGGTTCAACATAATTTGGGGTAAAAATCTAAATTCAATGTATATAAATCTAATGTTATACTTATAAATATAAATATAAATTATTTCAATTCTTTTTTTTCTTTAATTTTAAATACAATGCAATTCATTTCATTTGATTATAATAATATTATATATTAGTTTATATAGTATTATAAAGAATAATATATAACATATATTATATTCATTTTTATATTATATATTATTTCTTCTTATGTTATAAATCAAATCAATTAAATATGTAATATAAAATTCATAAATAAAACAATATATTATACATATTATATTATTTTTATATAGTATATTAATTACATGTTATTATATAATTTAAATAATATAAATTTTAATTAATAGTATATTATATAATTAAGAATTTATGAATTTATATTTATATTTTATTTAAGTTATTTAAGTACAAAGGACAAATGCATTAGTTGTTCAATGATAATGAATTTTTCTTGAAGAACTCATTCTTATTTATAGTCACATCAATACAAATTTTTTATTAATTTTATTTTGGTACCACTTTTGAAATGAATTTTGTTGAGATTCAACAAGATGATGAACTTAGTGAAAAGAGTCGCCTTCACTAAGTGGGCCCGCGGGCTATTTTTGGCACAAGTATATTTTTAGACTATGTCTATTTTTAGACATGATGATCATATTTCAGAAGTTACAGGATGCTATTTGTGGATGGTTGATCAAGTTGGAAAAATAGATGAAATTCTATTTTTAGAATAATGGGCGAAGTCTATTTATAGATCGTTGATCTAAAAATAGATGCATGTCGATTATTATTAGCTCTTAATAATAATCAGACTCTAAACAATAACTTATTCTCTTGGAGCACTTTGTTTCAGTGCACAGATGTGGCACGTCAGTGGACTGAGGGAATTGCGCAATTCCCAAGGGTTTACTGGAGCTAATGCATGGAGGACTTAGTTAGAACTCAAGTGGCAGATTTGTGACACAGTTGGAAGAAGTAGTGATGGAGTTGTATTTAGTTTAACTCAGTTAGACTTAGTTGAGTTAGTTGCATCTAGTCTAATTGATTGATACTCTAGTGAGAGTGGAGTGAATTAATTAGTTAATTAATTCACAAATAATAACTCATTAATCAACTGAACAATACAACAGTTAACTATAGTGCATGGCAGTTTCAGTGGAGACCCAGTGGAGAGATAGGTGAAAGGGAAAGATAGACTATTTGTTGTGACTATAGTGATGCATTGATTGCATCACACACACATTGGAGTTTCCAATGAGGATTGCGCAGTCAAGGCAAGGGTAATTCAAATTCATTCAGAGCTATTCTTCAACAAGGATTGCGTAGTGGAGGTAGGCCAGTAGGAGGCAAAGATCGGTGCATGGATTTGCAAGATTTTTCCTGATTAGTGTATGATGATTGTATTGTATTGAGAGCTTGAGAAGCTTTGTATGAGGATTGTCATATGATCTCCATGATACATAATATATAGTTGGGGTTTTTAGCTTCAGGCTTTCCCGGTTAAAAACAACTGTGTTATGTGTGATTATTTTTACTTATGATTTACATGTGCGTGCAATTAATTTTCCGCAAAAGATTAACAAGTGGAATTGATTTAGTACCTTGCATAAAGTTAAATAGTGTGAGATTAGGTGAATCAATGACATATGCATGCTTAGTGCATATAATTTCTACATGGTATCAAAGCATTTTTAATTAAAGATTGCAATTGTAAAGTGAGTTTGTGTTGGTGGACAATTCGAATTTGCTACAAAAGATTCTTGGTGCAGAAGTTGAGTATACATTGAAATGGCCTTCAATGGGTTGCAATTGGAGTATTCCCTTGATGGGAGCTCGAATTACATAGCCTGGAAGGACAGGATGGAGGCAATGTTGGAGGATAACGGACTGAAGGAGTTCATCGATAGCGATGTTCCTAAGCTGGGATCTCTGCATTACTTGATGCATGGCAAAAGAAGACAGCAAAGACGAGAAGGATTCTGTTGGAAGTTGTGAATGAAAATATTATGTCCAGCCTTCACAGGAAAGCCACTCCATTCTTAATGTGGAAGGATTTGACAGAATTGTTCCAAATCAGAAGTGACCAGAGGAAGTTGGTTCTTAAAGATAAGCTCAGAAAAATAAAAATGGAGAAAGGAAACAGTATTCCAAAATACCTCACGAAGTTTGTCCACTGCAAGGACGAACTGGGAAGTGTGGGGGTTACTATTGATGATGAAGACTTGGTGAGCTTGGCTCTCCTTGGGCTTCCGAAGAGTTGGCATAGCTATGAAGACTCTGTTAATGGACGGGAGAAACTGCCAGGATGGGAGCAACTTCGGTTGGATCTTGTGTAGGAGGAGATAAGGCGGGGTACCAAGGATGGATCTTCATCGAAGAATGAAGATGAAGAGAATTGTGCTTTAACTAACAAATTAAGGAAAGGGAAGGGGAAGAAACATCCTTCAAAATCCGATGCTAAAGGCAAGAAGCAGGATTTTTCCAAAGTGAAGTGTCTTCACTGTCACGAACATGGACATTTCGCCACTAACTATCCACAGAAGAAGAAGAACAAGAAGGTTGCTGGATCTGTAGCTGGAGAGGCCTTAGCCTCACAATTTGAACTTGATTTCTCTTTGATCGCATGCTTGGTTTCAAGCTGTATGGGATCGGTGTTGTATCTTGATAGTGGTGTGTCTTTCCATATGACGGGAGACAAGGAGTTGTTTAGTGACTTGGAGGAGAAGGACCTCCAGTTGCATATAGAGATGGGAAACGATGGTCGGTACAATGCAACTGGCATTGGGACCATTACCTTTGAGAGGGAGTCCGGTAATCCATTCTTTTTGAAGAATGTTATGCATGTTCCAGGTCTGAAGAAGAACTTTGTCTCAGTGGCAATGCTAGAAGACAAGGGTTATGATGTTGTTTTTAGTGAGGGAAAAGCCTTCCTTCAACATAAAAAAATGGGTCAAACCAAGAATATAGGGGTTCGAATTAAGAATATCTACAAGCTGGAGGTATATGGCTGCGCTGCAATGGTGGGCAAAGCAGAAGAAGTGATGAGCCTGGATGAGGGAAAATTATGGCACAGGAGATTGTGCCATCTTCACCATGGCACTTTGAAGATTTTGTAGCAAATTTCTATTGGACTTCCCAAGGGTACTCTTGCGCAATCAGATCAGTGCAAGGGATGTACTATGGGTAAGTTTGTGAAGACCACCTTTCATGAGAAGGAGAACTGTGCTTCGGTGATCCTGGAGAGAATTCACACAGACGTGTGTGGACCATTCTCGGTTGCTTCAACAAAAAAACACAGGTATTATGTTATATTTGTTGATGAATATTATCGTAGATGCTGGATCTTCTTCATGCAGAAGAAGAGTTAAATGTTCTCAAAGTTCTGTGAGTTCAAGGCATTAGTGGAGAAGGAGTTGGGGAAGCAAGTGAAAGCTCTACGGAGCGATAATGGTGGTGAATACATCTCAGGTGAATTCAAAGACTTATATAGCAAAGAAGTAATTCGAAGAGAACTCATAGCGCCTCATAACCCACAACAGAATGGGGTCGCGGAGAGAAAGAATAGAACAATCATGGGTGCTGCACAAGCAATGCTGCATGAGCAGGGCCTACCGATGCACTTGTGGGCGGAAGCATGCAACACTGCGGTTTATGTGCAAAACCATTGTCCTCATAGAGTAATTGGCATGAGTACACCTGGAGAAGATTTTACTGGTAATAAGCTTGATATTTCTCATTTGAATATTTTTGGCTCACCTGTTTACATTCATGTGACAAAGGACGCCAGGAAGAAGCTGGAGCCGACTGCAGAAGTTGGGATATTTTTGGGGTACACAGAAACACCCCATAATTATCATGTGTATTTTCTGGATAGTTGGATGACTGTCGTGCGACGGGATATAAAATTCAATGAGGTGAAAGCCATGAATTTGTCGCTTGAGAGGGAGCTAAACTTGCATGTGGAGGAGGAACTTCTTATTCCCAAAGATGAGCCTCTGGATGTGGATCAGCCACAGGAGGAGATTCATGGAGTGGAGGAGTCCACTCATGCGGAACCAAACATCAGAAA
Organism: Pinus albicaulis; assembly: GCA_034641835.2. Lineage (NCBI taxonomy): Eukaryota > Viridiplantae > Streptophyta > Pinopsida > Pinales > Pinaceae > Pinus > Pinus albicaulis. The sequence goes on from CM076578.1 coordinate 892,044,153, forward strand.
AGGAAGAAAGCATACCACAAAAGATGAGAGACTAAAGCTTGATGCGGCACAGAATGTAGGAGTCCCTACATCACAGTGCAAACAGAGACAGTCACCTGACCGATTTACTGGATACATGGCTCTTATGAGCAAGTGTATTGTGACAGAGCCATATTATTTTGAAGAAGCAGTGCAGGAGCCCACATGGGTAGATTCCATGGTGGAGGAGTATGACTCCATTGTCAGAAACAGTGCTTGGGAGATTGTTCCAAGGTCGGTGGGAAAATCAGTTGTAGGATCAAGATGGATCTACAAGGTAAAGCAAGCTGCTGGTGGGAGTGTTGAGAAGTATAAGGCAAGATTTGTTGCCCGGGGCTTCTCATAGATCGAGGTGATTGAATATGAAGAAACCTTTGCACCTGTCATATGGTATTCTTCCATACAAACCATCCTTTCTCTCTCAGTGCAGATGGGTTGGCACATTCATCAGATGGATGTGAAGACTGCGTTCCTTAATGGGACCATTGAGGAAGAGGTGTACATTGAGTAGCCTAAAGTATTTGAGATCTTCAGCAGTGAGTCGCATGTGTGCAGGCTCAAAAGAGTGTTGTATGGGCTGAAACAAGCACCCCGTGCTTGGTACACTCGGATCGACGGCTATTTCACTGGACTTGGCTTCACCAAGAGTGAGGCAGATGAAAACCTGTACCAGATTATGGTGGAGGGTAAGCTTTTAATAATTGTAATTTATGTTGATGATTTAATACTAACAGGGGATGAGCAGTTGATACACTCATGCAAGGAAAATCTTGCAAAGGAGTTTGAGATGAAGGATTTGGGCCTCCTTCATTATTTCCTTGGATTGGAAATATGGCAGCGGGAACATGAACTGTTTGTGTCTCAAGGAAAGTATGCCCGAGAGATACTGGAGAATTTTCACATGCAAGGCTGCAAGCCTATCGACACTCCTCTTCTAGGAAATTGGAAGAAAGAGGATGCTACATCGGCAGAGGTAGTGGATGCCACTATTTATCGACAGTTGGTGGGTTCGCTCATGTATTTAGTCAATACAAGACCAGACATATGCTATGCGGTGAACCAGCTTTCGCAAGTGATGGTTAAGCCTACCAAGCTCTTTTGGAAGGGAGGCAAGAATGTCCTGAGATATCTCAGGGGCACATCTGAGTATGGTTTATAGTACAGACAAATGGATGAGGTGAAGTTGCATGGCTTCACAGATGTAGATTGGGCAGGAAGCCCAATAGACAGAAAGAGCACATCAGGGGGTATTTTCAGTATCGTATCTATGGCAGTTTCTTGGTACAGCCGGAAACAAAAATCTGTGGCACTCAGTTCAGTGGAAGCGGAATACATGGCAGTGAGTCAAGCTACATGTGAGGCTATCTGGATGAGGAAGATCCTGGTTGGTTTGTTCAATTCACATTTAGATCCCACGGTGATACATTGTGATAATCAGAGTTGCATTAAACTCTCAGTTAATCCTGTGTTTCATGATAGATCTAAACATATTGATATCCGATATCATCATATTAGAGATTATGTGCAACGAAAGATCATGTTGCTTCAGTACATTCCTACGGAGGATCAGGATGCAGATATTCTGACGAAGGTGCTCACCAGGAGAAAATTTGAATACCATAGAGGCAGGATCAGGGTGAAGGATAATCCCTATCTTCTTGAGAGGGAGTGTTGAGATTCAACAAGATGATGAGCTTAGTCAAAAGATTCGCCTTCACTAAGTGGGCCTGCGGGCTATTTTTGGCGCAAGTCTATTTTTAGACTATGTCTATTTTTAGACATGATGATCATATTTCAGAAGTTGCAGGATGCTATTTGTGGATGTTTGATCAAGTTGGAAAAATAGGTGAAATTATATTTTTATAATATTGGGAGAAATCTATTTATAGATCACTGATCTAAAAATAGATGCATGTCGATTATTAGTAGCTCTTAATAATAATCAGACTCTAAACAACAACTGATTCTCTTGGAGCACTTTGTTTCAGTGCACATATGTGTCACATCAGTGGACTGAAGGAATTACGAAATTCCCAAGGGTTTACTAGAGCTAATGCATGGAGGACTCAGTTAGAAATCAAGTGGCAGAGTTATGACACAGTTGGAAGAAGTAGTTATGGAGTTTTATTTAGTTTAACTCAGTTAGACTCAATTGAGCTAGTTGTATCTATTCTAACTGATTGATACACTAGAGAGAGTGGAGTGAATTAATTAGTTAATTAATTCACAAATAATAACTCATTAATCAACTGAACAATACAGCAGTTAACTACAGTGCATAGCAGTTTCAGTGGAGACCCAGTGGAGAGATAGGTGAAAGGGCAAGATAAACTATCTGTTGTGACTATAGTGATGCATTGATTGCATCACACACACATTGGAGTTGACAAAGAGGATTGCGCAGTCAAGGCAAGGGTAATTCGAATTCATTCAGAGCTATTCTTCAGAAGGGATTGCGTAGTGGAGACAGGCTAGCAGGAGGCAAAGATCGGTGCATGGATTTGCAAGATTGTTCCTGATTAGTGTATGATGATTGTATTGTATTGAGAGCTTGATAAGCTTTGTATGAGGATTGTCATATGATCTCCATGATACATAATATATAGTTGGGGTTTTTAGCTTCAGGCTTTCCCGGTTAAAAACAAATGTGTTATGTGTGATTATTTTTATTTATGCTTTACATGTGTGTGCAATTAATTTTCCGCAAACTATTAACAAGTGGAATTGATTCAATATCTTGCATAAAGTTAAATAGTGTGAGATCAGGTGAATCAAGGACATATGCATGCTTAGTGCATATAAATTCTACAAATTTAACCATGGTTACACGGATTTTGGTGCAAAAAGTGAATTGAAAATTGATAAATATTATTTTATTGGTTTAGCTATTATTCTATTATTTCCTTATGAGGCGCATTTACCTCAAAATTCCCTTAATGGGCTCTCACAAAAATCCCAAGCTCTTGATTCTAAGCCTAAGCCTATCCAAAAGCTTGGCTTCCAAAATCACTTTACATGAGTTATGAGGATATATTTATAACAAAAGGGGTGAATCTTCACCTTCCCCTCTGTGACTCTTGGAATTCCTTCATGAATCTTCAACTTCTTTACAAATTACTATTCAATTACATCATGACTATTCACATTCCACAATGGACACTTGTAATTTAACTTACAAATTATTTACAAAAGAATATTGCAATTTACTTGTACCCATATAGGAAACAATTGGGTAGAGCCAAATAGATAGCTTAATAAGACAAAACATATCATGCTTTAGTTTGGGGAAAATCTAGCTCAACAAATTCCACTTGTTGTTTCTCATTCATGTAATGGTGCCAAGCTCTATTATGTGCAATGAATCCCTCAAATTTTTTGAAGGTGTCAAGCTAGAAGTAGACTTTATCTTTCTTGGAATCCAAGTACATTGACTTGGAACCGATCTTTACTTATGTCCTTAGCATGAGCAATGTCGATTTGATTTAAACAAGGCAACCAATGTATTTTTACATATTTTTTTTGTTCACTTCAAGATCTTCCCTGGTGAGATCTGTCTGTAGTACTCCAAGTATTATTCGATCTCCTTCCTGACCTGCTTCCTGAATTTGGATTCATTGAGAGAGCCACCTCATGGGATCATGTGTGATTTCACTAAGAAAACCATCTTTTTATACAATCGTGCATATGAGCCCTGAATGTTGGCAATGGATGAGGTGAGCTATTTGTTATTCTGGATGAGCATACGAACATTTTATTTCTCTAGATTTTCCTCTTTCTTTGTTTTCTTTCCAAATTCAATAGGTGCCCCTTTATATTGCATTAAACATTCATGCACAGAAGAAATGGCTTCTTGTATAGACTTAAGAGTTTTGACATAATCTTAACATTTCTGCTATAATTCGTGCAAGTGGAAAATTTCCTTATGCATGATAACAAGCTCCTTATAAAGATTTTTCATGGTCTCTCCCAATGTCGATACTTTGCCAAGCATCGTTGCCTATAGTTCCTCCAGACGGACCTTTGCAAAAGCCACATATTGAGCCATTGCTCAGAGTTGTTCAACCTCTTGACTAATATCCTACAATTTCTTTGCCACTTGTTTGTTCTCAACCATAAGATTATCAGTGTTTTACTTTGTTGCACCTATGAAGGCCAAGTTGGTTGCGGCAATGGCATTGGGATTCCTCCTGGTATCCATCACATTCAACCTTTCTCTAATAAATGAAGGAGATGCAAGGTCATCTACAAAATGTTTCTTCCATGCTGGTAAAATATTTCTTTGAAGCTCATGATAAGTCATATTGTGTGTGTCTTCCATAATCAAACATTCATCGATAAGAACAATTTACTCTTCCTCGCTTGGAGCTTGCTTTGATTGAGGATGGGGAGACTAAATGGTGAACTATTGTGTGTTAGATGACAATTCAAAATCTTGGTTTTGTGACCCTGGCTCCACCTCCATGTCTTGAATTAAAATCAAATATTCAATCTCTTGAGTGAGCTCCTTGTCCTGTAATAGTTTTCTCTGCTCTTCTAATTGTCGATTCTCCTCTTGCTCCTCGACTTGTTTCCATGTGGCCTATTCTTCTTCTATTATTCAAATCTCTTCTTCTTTCTGCTTCTACCGTTATTTTTCTTCTTGCTTCTTCTTTTCTTCCTCTAATATCCTCTACTCTTTCTCTTCCCTCATCTTCTATTTTGTTTCCTACATCCTCTATTTCCTCCTTTCCTTTGTTCCTAAATCCGCTCTTATAATGATTGGATCTACTTTCATCTGACGACTTTGTTATCCCCCTGGGCTAGCTGCAACCTTCCTCTTCCCAGTTTCATGCACTAGATTGTGCTCTTCCATTGGTAATTCTTCTGGAGTAGCTTCGTTCTGTGAAGTAACTTGTGAAGTTCCTACAAAATTGACCGGCCCGCATAACTTGGAGGCATTATAAGGATTCTTCCATGGTTCCTCCTACTACGAACAAAATTTCCCTCTTATCCATTGAAAATGAATTCTCGCACAATGGTATCTAAAAAATTCTAGGGATCATGCATATTAAAGTCCAGATTACCGAATGCAAACTTTTCTATCACCTTTCCTTCATTTTTTGTGACTTTTGGGTTCTTGATCTCGTACAATCTGATTTACATAGGAATATTTGGCCAAGGTGTTTTCTTCTTCCTGTGGAATTCGGCTAACAACCCTGTGGAGAGATGATATGCATCTTATTGCTTGACTAATTTATCGATGGCATACCTTGGAAAAATATGCCACAAATTTTTTCCGTTGAAAACTCTAATGAAGGTGTCATCTGGTGAGGCAAACCAATCTTCTATCTCCAACACCACTTCTATTTCCCAATGTGAAATGCAAGGTGGTTCTTCCTTAAAGATCAACTTGTATAACGGAATGAGGAAGTGTTCAGTTAGCGTTTCTATTACTCCTTTGTGTCTACACTCTGAAAGAAGCCTGCAATAGATGTGCACGGCAGGGTCTCATGGTGTTTAAGTCAATTCCTGCCAGGGAATGAATTATGAGCAGAAATTACATCCAATAGATATGCATACATTTAAAATCTAGCTTTCCCACCCTTGGGAGGATTCAAGGCATTAGCTACATGGATACTCAACTGTTGAGACAAAAAGTTTGCCATTTAAATGGTTTCCCTTCATTGACAACCTAGTTCAGTAAGAATTCCCAACCTTCAAGAAAGTTCTATGTGCTCTGTTGACCATAGATTCTGCAACATAAGACTATCAAGAGCTAATTGGCCCTCCTGAGATAACTTTTCTTGTAGGTGTTGGTGGGTGTCTGAAGAAACTTTGATGGCTATTCCACCCAGATTTTGACAATGTCCTTAGTACTTAAGTAGCTAGTGGTAGAATAAAATTAGGAATCCATGAGTGATGTTGGCTTCGAAAAATTATACATGAGATGGTAATTTACTGCTAGAAAAGAAGAAAGCATTTGTCCACTGGCATTGTTCAAAGTTATAGTCTTGACATCTATATGTGAAATTATCTAGCTGACAACGTCTGCACATGGGAAAGTAAAATATCTGCATGCAAACTTATGTATTCCTGACCACTGAACATTGATATATACATGTCGGTCCTCTATTTCTATCTTGAAGCTTCTTGCTGAGAATTATTCATTAACTTTATGTCATGTGATATTTGATTCCTTTTCTATAAATAGTTGAGTATCTGAATAAACTAGAAATTTTACTAGAGTACACTTAACTGCCTCCCAAATACTGCTTTCTATGGCAACATTTGAACCAGCTCTCTTGGGTGCCATGATAACAATGACTGATGAAGAGAAGTTCTCAACAACTATGATACTTGCAGGAGGAAAAGGAACTCATGTAAAAGATAAATTAGCTTAAAAAAAATCAAATTAAAAAGAAATATTAGACAACAACCAGTGAAATGATGAGGAAAATTGAGAAATTCTTAAGTTCAAGGGAGAGGGACTGGCTATAGGAACTGCACACTGCGTAGTCTCAATGTCTAGCGATGCAACCCGAGGCTTGAGATTGCACAATGAGTAGTTATGCCTGGAAAAAATTAGGGATATATTGTGCATCGTGTAGTCTCAGTGGCCAAGGGTACATGCATGAGCCTTGGAACTACATAATGCGTAATTGGGTCAACTTGGACTATGCATTGCATAGTCTTAGAGGCTAAGCTGAGAGCCTAAACCTTGGACTTGCGCAATGCCTAGCTAGACAAGACAAGTGTTGGCCAAGTGAAGTAAAAAATTTCTCGGAAAGGGTGTGGGAAACTTAAAGATCTGAGTGATAGTGCCAGTTAAAGTGAATATCTGACTAAGGATAGGTAGATCAGTGCACATCAAGTGCAGAAAATAAATATATGGAAGGAAAAACAAACATGCATGGAGAGTCACTAAAACAACAATCACTAGTGTGAAAAAAAAAGAAAACTAATTTGATACTTATAAAAGGTGAATAACGAACTGAACCAATAATTTTACAAGCTAATTCAAGTTAAAACACACAAAACCATGCCAAGAGAAACAAAAAAAACAACGCACACAGAAGAGAAATGACAAAAAGCAACAAAAAAAGTGACAAAAGACGACATAAGCAAGACTCACCCAGAAAAGCGGCACAAACGCTACTAAAGGGTCCTTGATCTCCATGGGAATACTAGAGCTCCAAGATAGAATTTACAAATTATCTCTATAGGCATATATCAAATATATTTAGGCAAATCAGGGTTTATGACACACATGCCTAAAATCATGGAAAAAGCGACACTTGGTTCAAAGTTTCAAAAATAGTGAGTGTGCCACCTTTGGGAAACTAATGATGAATCCTTATTTTCTAGGGATGGTTTTGGATTTTTTATTTTTTTATTTTTGTCACTTTTTTGGGAAACTTTCCATGCACACTTCCAAGAAGGATTCTGCAATTCTTGATGACTTGGAAACTTCTTGACTCAGTGCATTGCATATTTTTTGAGCTAATGAGATGATTTGTGCAGTTTCGGGGCTCAAGGTTGGGTTTCCATCCATAATTTCATAGTTTAGAAGCCCAAGGTTGGCCTTGCTATATGGAATGTGAAATTCTAATCCTCAAGTTGGTCTTCCTTCCAATATTGCGCAGTTTTTGGAGGTAAGCCCAACATTGTTACAAGGTCAAGTCAAGATTTAGCTTGTGTTTGAAAGATATTGAGCTAGGATAAACTTCATCACAAGAAAAATACAAAAATATAAGTCTTGATAAAACCATGAATACTTGACACCAATAAAAGATAAGATCCTGTGGATAGAAGGGAAGGCTCTAAAATCAAACCATGAGCAAAATTTTCGAGGGTGGTTGTAGTAGCTACAACACTTGGTGAAACATTGGTAGAACTCTAGCTCACTGTATGGGTCTCGTCTCATGCAAAACAGGTATAAATCTTCAAGAGTTATTGTTCAGTTCATTTATTATCATATCTTCTTTATTTATCTTGAGTTAAAGATACAATCCCTACCATTATTCTCTTCGGCAACACGATTAACCAAGCCAATTCATATTGATTTGTTTCAATTGGGGATGAGGAGTATATATATATATATATATATATATATATATATACACACACAATTTAAATGATTGTCAGAGTCTCAGTTTTCATCTCTGGTGTTTCTTCGCTTTCAACATGCCTGGAAAGTACCCCGGTGGAGTCACTTCAGGGACACAAATGTTGATCCACTGCCAGCGAGCCTAAACAATACCCTGATGGAGTTGCTTGCTTCACCTCCCTGCATAGGAATCCTTTCCCTTCTTTTTCCCTTTATTTATTTATTTTTTTCATTTTTTTCATAAAAATGTGCATAAGCACTTTTTAATTTCATGGGGCAGAAGAGGTTGCCCCTTTAGAGAAGGATATTTATATACCTATGGCATAACTTTTAAATTTTCCTCCCTTGCTTACCCTACTCAACTTAGTTGACAAGGAATAGCTAAAAATTATAAAATACTGATTAGATTACGTGGTACTAATTATAGATTCAATCATTGTAACTCTATTGTATTTTCTTCGAAAAATAATGTATTTTTCATCAGAGTATCATTGAATAAAATATTCAATATTCACGCAAAGAGAGGGAATAAACAAATAACCAAGCATTGCTAGTAGCACAAATTCCTCTTGAAATTCACCACGCTTACTTCGGAAACCAAACACAATCTCATTCGGAAGATTTCCTACAACTGGATTGAAAATAAAAGAACAGGGGTGGAAATTAAATGAAAACAAAACAAAAACAAAGAAAACGAAAAACTACCCCTACTCCTAATTAACCAAGAATAGGCTAGAATTATGTAAAACAAAACTTCTAGTGTAACCACTGACGCATTGGCTGACTTATATAGGCAAGGGAATGCATATCAATAAAGATATTCAATAATGGCAACAAACAAGAAATATAAAGTGATACATACCATAACATTAAAAGTTTGAAAATGCATGCAGAAAAAATATGAAATAAAATCACATGTGAAACATTTTGCGAATGAAAACACACTATGCATCAAAGAAATGCAAGAGAAAACTTTGTAACTTCCAAATTGGGTGAACATAAAGAAAGAATAAAACTTGTAGTTTTCAACAGATCTCATCAGGTATGACTCCTCCAATGACTGAGCGATAGGATATTAAAAAATAGATGGACAATGCGAAAATTGTGAAATATATTTATTTTCAATTTATGTGGCAGAGTGATGAGAAGCCTTAAAAGATAGAGCATTGGTCTAATCATAATTGGAACTGGACTCAAGATTATGAGAACCTTACATAACCATCAGCTTGGGTTGAAGTGCCTCAACAACTTGTAGAAGTTTCAAAACATTATAAGGTATACCATCAAAGATCGATGGCTTATAAAAATCAATAGTGGAAAAATTAGAGTCATGAACAGATGCATCGGTGAATAGATCACGAAAGCCACAATCAAAAAATTCAAAATAGAAAATAGAGGCATCCTCATGATCTGATGAATTTTAAAGAGGAGAAGATTGAAAACGAGAAATTTCACCCTCTATTTCTTCATAATGATGAGATGATGGATTGGAGAGATGAAGAAGAGAATATTTTTCCTCTTCGCATCTGGATGTAAAACTAAAATTCCACGAGTTTTAAGTGTGATCAAAAGTAACATCATCAAAAAATGATTCTTTGAAATATTCAACGGGAATGAAAAAATCATGGAAAATGTTAGGATAATGAGGGAGAGGTGAGGACGGAGAGGCATCAACCTTCATCGCAGATTATTTTTTAGAAGTATATTCCCACACATAGCCATCATAAATGATATTGCATGTTTGCTACTCAACACTAACTACATCCTAAATTTGATCCTCATCAACATCAAAATAAACTGCTGAAACGAGTGAACCAAACAAATCACAATTAGGATGACCAAAGGAACCAATGGATGGAGGACGATGAGATAGAAAATCATTGAAAACATCTAATTCAAAATCCAAAACTACATTGAAAGTATTATTATGTGGGGTGGGAGAATATGGTGGTAAATCATCAGGTGAACTCTCAAGTTATCCCACCTCAACCTATGGAGATGGAGTTGTTGGATGAGGAGAAGACAAAGAGTCACTTGGAACAACAACTTATTTCGTCACAGATTTAGGAGCTCCATAACTAAGGTATGTTGGGAGAAATTTGAAATATTAATACTCCCGTGGACTCATAAAAATATGAAAAAGAAATTCAAACTTATATTTCATTAAATTCCAATCAATATCGTCTTCATAAAATTTGAAACAAAAATGAATGAAGCGATAGTGAAAATCATTAAGAGATTCATCAGGGTTTTTTCACAATCGTATGATTTTATTGAAAACATATTTGTAATCATACCTTTCAAAAGCATGGTAAGTCTCTTTTAAAAGATGTTTGAAAGAGTGTATGGAAGCGACTGGAAATGTGTAACACCATTCCTTTATACGCTCTTCGAATGTGAGGATGAACAACCTACATGAAGTATCCACAAAGTGAATATTTTTTTTTGTGCGAGGTTCTATAAAATGAACGGTGTGCTTGAGAATGGTTGTTCGACCCTCGCAATCGAATTTCAGATTTGACAAGTCATTGATAATTCCCACGATCACTTTCATATTTGCGGTTATATAAAAAATTGTCGGCATTAAGATTTGGAAAGAAGCCATTAAATGATACGGAAATTTCAAACATACTTCATGGACTCAACTTGTCATTTTCCCCTCCTTCTAGCACCAGAAATGTTGGCGGTCTTGAAACCACCAACATTCAAGGGATCTCCCCAATATTAGGTCCAAATTAGAGCTCACATTTAGGAGACTCATCCAGAATATGACCCGATTACTGATGTAGTGGGTTTTAATTATGTGCATTGGCTACAATAATGCATAGAGTGGTTTATGGTGACTTTGGTGGGAACAAGTGTGTGACTCTGCGAAAATTCCAGTGTAATGCATGAAGTTTCTAACACACGAAGGGAAAGTGAGTGATCCCCTTGGAAGCTTGTAATAGTACGCAGCTTGAAAGGAACACATGAGCATAAATACATCACAAGCTAATTTGTGAAATAGTTCACAAATTAATAATGATGGAATTATACAATAGCATGCATTCAACAAGATTCGTACCAATGAAAATGAAATAGTTCATAAGCATAAGCATAAGTGAAATACCACATATTGAAAATACAACAATAATAGTCCTACTATATTCACAACATATGCATGAAAACATATTGGATCTGAGCTTTTATTAAAGTGAAAGTTCCAATCATACATATACCATTGACAGATCACTAACCCCAATAGTGGAACATGAAGTCAATACTTTCTCCTCCAAAGAAATATATTCCCTATATGCTATGGAGAAGTGTTGGAACAAGGTCTCCTACAAGTTGCGAAACTGGACCATTTTGTATAGTTTTGATTATATTTAGTCTAACGTAGGGGTTTTGGGGTGGGTCCAAGCCCCTAATGCATTTTAATTGGGTCAAGGGTAGACCAAGAGTCCACAAACCACGATTTGCGGACCATTGGATGCGTAGGCTAAAATAGTATAAGTAGTTGAATATTTTTGAGTTGTAAGGGAGACTAAGAATGAAAAGAGATTGATGCTAAGTGCGAACTAATAGATCTGGTTAGGGTTGTTGGGTAAGGAATCCTGCTGTTGTGTGCGCGAAGGGCCTTTGTCCTACTGTGTGCGCAGGTTGGGTTTTGGGGTATTATAAGTAGATCTAAAGGATTAATGAATGTGGAGTATTGTTGAATATCTGAATCCATTGGAATTACTATGATATGAATCTGTGATGTTTGGTTACCTAATATATACTGTGGTATTATTGATTTAAGCTATAAACATACTTGTGTTACTTGTTTATGCTGCAATCTGGACTTGTTCTGTTTCACTTCATGCAAGAATATCTGGAATAGATGTGTTATCATTATGTGAGTTCATGATCTGCTGATTACTGTGAATATCATTGCTGCTGTGCATGTGGATTCGAAGGGTATTAGTAAATCTGGGTTCTGTACTATACGATCTGGTAGCTATAGAGTTGAACGCAGATCATCTTGACTTACCTTCCCTCTCCCAGGGTGCGAAAGCTTGGTTCCATCACCCACCCATACTACTTCGGGTGAGACTTTGGCCTGCGCAAGCAGGTCACTGCCGAAAGGGCCAGTAGTATAGGGGTTTGTTGGCAAACCTTGAACCTCCAAACCTAGGTCAGGACCCCTCGAGCCAACAAATGGTTCCGTTGCCAGGACCAGGAGCATTTTGAGAGAGGGATCGGTTAATGCCAAGGATGTACTAGAAGCCTGAGAGAAAAGAAATTGATGAATGGTTTGAATAGAAAGTTTAGGAATTTACCATAAAAGAAAGCCGCAGGGAGAGGTTGACCACCGAAGAGTGGAAGAATAAGTAAATTTTCACAGAGATCTACGAGATCTTCTTTGTAATGATTGCGATCAAGCTCCAGGAGTGGCTCGCAAGGTTGGTAGAATTTCAGAAGTGTTGGAAGGAAGAGCAGGTCATGGAGTGGACCCCCGAACTAATCCAACAGTTAGAAAAGGCTGATAACACCATCACTCACATGGTGGACCATTGGGTAGACAGTGTGTTAGGAGGATTTGTGACAGTATTTTCTATCGATCAGTTTGTCTCCTACTCTGAAGCAAAGTGAAGATTCTTTAGGGGTTCTGAGGTAAGTTTTTGAAGACCTTACCATTGCTGATCAAGATATTATTGTGCGAAAAGAGTATTCTGTGTAGCCATACTGAGTGAATGACCTCTGATCTGGACGGGAGCACAACGCGAAGTGGCAAATGCTACAGAACCAACCTAGAAGGAGATAGATCGGTCTACAATCCGGTAAGAGAAGTAGCTTTGTAGAGTCCTCTAGCCACACCGCTTTCAAACCAACCTAGGGGTAAGAATTCAATTACACCTCCGCCACCACCGGAAGACGACATGGCTATGCACATGAATTTTCCAACCTTTAAGGGTGTGGGAGATGAAGACATGGATCAGTTCTGGTTTGTCGCAGGATTGGTATGGACTGCGTAGAACGTAGCTAGTGAGGAAGTGAAAAGGGCACAGCTATCCCTTGCCTTCAAAGGAAGAGCTTTGGACTGGTACATGGGATACATCGACCAAAATTAAAATGAAACCATTGAAGATATTAAGAATTCCCTAAAATAGCAGTTCAAGAAACCTAAGTCCTACTCTCAAATCGTGGTTGATCTAAAGGATTTCAAGCAAGAGCCTTTTGAATCTCTGTGGGAGGTCGATCAGCGACTGAAGAAGGTGATCAGAGAAGGGGGATTTTAATATGATGACAGACAACACACAGAATGGTTCATTGCTATGTTGCTACCTCACCTGTGCGTACCTATGGGGCACCAAACCTTCGCATCGCAGGAGAAAGCCTTGGACGGTGCCATGAAGTTAGAAGTTGCGCCCTAGGACGAGACTCATCTAGGCGTCCAATAGATCCAAGGATAGCTGGAAGTGATGAACATAGAGATCCAGAATCTGCAGAAGGAACAAGGGGCAAAGGCTATCCCTGAGAGATGGTGCATACGATGCCGGGTGAATGGTCATACCAAGGATAACTGCCCTCTATTAGCAGACTATATGCAAGATGGGGGACCTTGCACATTGCGCCCTAGGGAAGCTGCAGGACCGAGTGGACCAACGCTAGGGTGCGATGATTGTCGCGTTGCGGTGCTACACGATACCAACCACTGTCCTCGCCTTGCTACGTATGTTCTAGAGGTAAAGCAACAATGGTGTAGGTTCTGTAGATTGGTGGGACATGATGAAAAAAATTGTCAAATTTATGATTTGATGATTGATCGAGGAAACTTATATAGAGTAAAATCAGACCCTGCGTCGCCAAGAACCCCCATAGGCCTAGGTGGCTCCCCATCAAGGGGCAGGGGGGGAGGGTGAGGTGTAAGTGTAGGTCGGGGATGAGGTCATCTAATCTGATATAACTGTGGAGAAGCATAACACTTTGCAAGGGACTATCCAAACCCTACAAGGAAATCCTGCCGATATTGCAGACAGTTGGACCATGCGATTGAAGATTGTCCAATATTGATAGCAAAAATGTAGGAAAAGAAACTAACACCTACGCAGAATGTGCAGAGGGTTAAGGCTGAGCTACGTGAAAAAGATCCAAATGTGAATGTTGTGACCCGCAGTGGGATGGCCACCAGGGGAGTTGAGGAGGAGGCTGTGATGAAACCTCTGATCCAATAAGCAGTTATTAAACAAGAAGGTTTGGACCTAAAAAAGGGAAAAGAAACATTTGTCGCATCTCGCAAGTACTTTTCTGAGGTGGAGGCAGCTACTGCTCAAGCACCTGCAAACCTCAAGGCAGATGAGGAGGTCGAGCCCTTTTTGCAGGCATGTATGAAGCTGCTGCACAACCAAAAGGTTGTGGAGAATCTTTAGACATTAATAGATAGCTGCGTAGTGTGACCCAATCTACCCCTAGAGGTCAAGGAAGTGCACTGGCTATACAGGTATAAGAAACACACCAGCAGAGAAATGCAGTTTATTGTGCATATTGGTGACTACAAAATGGATCAGGTTATTTTGGACCTAGGATCAGATGCGAATGTGTTACCTAAATAGACTTGGCAATGAATGGGAGAGCCTAATTTGGAATGGTACACCATTTAGCTGTGCATGGAAAATCTGCAGAAAATCATCCCACTAGGAAGGTTGTCTAAAATTACGGTGGATATCGCAGGAGTAAAGGTCCGAGCTGAATTTGAGGTAATTTAAATTGTAGAAGATGCAGACCCCTACCCTATGCTCTTAGGGTTGGACTGGGCCATAGATATGGGTGGTATCATCAACCTCAAAAAGAGAAGCATGGTGTTTGAGAATAATGGTACAAGGGTGATAGTACCATTAGATCTTGCGGAAGGAGAACGATACACATAGCTAGTGCACGATGAAGAGGAGGTGGATTACATTTACAAGTTGACTGCGCAAGACAAATATTGGATCAATCCCACGACGGGTGGAGTACTCTACTAGGAAAAAGACAGTGAATGCTTATCTGACTCTGATGGGGAGATGGAGAATTGGAAAAACTAGTTGCACGATGTATCGGAGCTGCGATGTCTTCGAGTCACAAGGGACTTCTGCTGCATTTATTCAGAGGTACGAGACCTACCCTACTTTGATGGTTCTGGTAGCATTAAGGAATTTTTGCAAGCATTCGAAGCAGAGGTTCCCAAGGGATGAAGGCTATGGGCCCTTAAGCTAGCCATGCATGGAACACCTGCGTGCTGGTGGGAGACGCATGAGGAGGCATTCCAGGATTGGGAGGAATGTCGGGATATGATGATCCTGCGATTTGAAGCCCCAACCGATGTGCCGGTCAAGACATTCCTTGGATCAGGAGATCCACACGAATATTTGTTCGCATGGGAAGAACAATGGTGTGACAGGACGACTAAAGAGTGGGTTCACCTATTGATTCATGCCCAAGGGCGACTTCCTTCTGCATGGTACTTAGATGCGGAGCTACATCAGCACACCTGCCACTGGGGGATGTCGAAGGAAAATTTCCTAGGAACATTTGGGTTAGTAGGCAGGACAGAGGTTCTTGACGTAGTCCTGCAGGACATTGACATTAGGGTATGGGGTGAATTGCACCTATTTATCGCACCAGAAATACCCACGTGGGAAACGCGGATACCAAGCATGGTCAACTACCATAGCCTAGCCCCAACAGAGTGTAAGGATGATCTGCGAGCTGCTTCTGACTCAGAATTGGAAGGAGTGTGCATGGTTATCGGGGCGCTCAGGCTGCAAATGGGTAGTAATGGGACACACCCTACATTGGCTAAGGATGGGGATGCAGATACAGAAGGCAAAGTGATCATATATTCGGTGACTCTCTCACAAGGAAATAGCTGCGTTCACTCCTCAGCCATGCAGGGTATTACAGAATTTTTTTTTGGGAATATGCGCTACTGACAACACCTCTGAGAGACTTGTTTATGCAGGGGGTTCGGTTTGGTTGGAATGACACCTATCGGAAAAACATGTCTTTGGTTTTTTAGTACCTTAGGAACAAGCTTGTGTTGGGGGAGGATGCGCAACAGGAGCAGGCATTTCATCCTAGCTCAGAAAGTACGTTGAGTGCACATATGGAACGAAAAGTGACAGTTGGAACAGTAAAATCTAGTAAAGAGGAAAATTTACCGTTGAGTGGCGTGTGCGGTTGGAAATTAATGGGGTGATTCCTTGAGATTTTTTACCATTTACTTGATGGTAAGTTCTGAGTGATATTTACACTACCATTGGACGACCATAGGCACTATAAAGTAGGATGGATAGCTCAGAAAATAGTTCTGTATCACTTCTGTAACCTGTATGTAGTTTCTCTATGCTGCATGGTTCTGTGGGCCTATAGTGTCCTGTTCATGGCAAAGCAACCAACTCTCACTACTGATAGGCCCCCAGAATCGAAATCCCATTTTCCCGCTAGAATAATAGCTCCTAGTCCTATGGAAACTTCGGTACCTACAGAGCCTTAACTTGAGGAAGTCATGATTGGGTTGGGGGACGACGAAATCGATAGGATAATTGTGCTCTGGCTCCCTGCATGGAGGAGTGGCTTCATACTTGGTGAAAAGAGCACTAAAGGGACCTGCACAATAGGGGTGATCCCCTTATTGGCCCAAATGAAACTGTAGGACCGAGCATGAGGGGCTTGGATGCAACCACAGAAAGGGACTCACAGCTGCCACAGATCGCCAACAAGGACACTGGGGTCGATCCGTAGCTGGAACTGAGCATGCAAGGGACAAATAACCAAGATACCACCTCCCTCTAGAATACAAAGTAGCTAGGCGATCCTGAAAAAGGGCCCCAAAAAAACCAGTATGCCCAACGCTAGGAATATGATGTGACGGTCAAGCTAACTGACGGTGACCTTGAGCAAATCACGGATGCAATTACACTAGCTACAGAGTATAGATGGGCATCCATAGAGGAACAATAGAGGGCTGCAATTAACACCTTTCAGACCAAGCTCTGTGCCCTCCAGTGGAAGGTAGGTATGCTGCAGACCAGTGTAATTCAGAGACGGGCTCCCTTGGCAACCAGTAGTATAGTGCTCGCTTCGAAAGAAAGCCATCTCTGCTCTTTGCAGAGCACTACCCTTTTAGGAACCCAACTCCAAGTAGATACAAGGATACACTTGGATCTAGCTAAGTTGCCCAACGAGGCATTACAGGGTCTCCACACCACCGTGATCCGGGAGATCCACCATTGATACCTAGAGGTGCATCAACAACTCTGTGTGGCCAAGCGGACCATTGCGCGAAAAAACACAGAAAATTCCCTCTCTATAGAGCAGCAGGTGGAGCTTGAAACAGTGATCCACTAGCTCTGCACAGAGGTTCTAGATGGGATCCCGGCCATAGCTACGCCTTGAGCCAAGGTAGAAAGTATGATTGCAGCAGTAAAAGCGTCTCAGACAGAAATGCAGGTCATCAAGGCACAGCTGGAGAAGAAAATCTCTGACTTACATGCCAAATTGTAGCCTACCACGCTGCGCTGGTGACCGAAGCTACGAACACTATCACAAGGCATATTTCTCAGGGTGCCCAGTTGCTATAGTTAGCCATGCAACTATGGACCATGGTCTAGTTCAATCTGGTCCTCTGAACGATCAAATCAGGACTTACGACAACGAGAAGAAGCTTTCACACAGGTTGAGGCTACATTTCCCACCTTGGTGCTTGCACAACGGTTAGCACATTTGAGGACCAGCAGCACTCTCTAGGATGATATTGAGAAACTCTAGCGCAAGAAGCATATCATTGAGGAACGATTGAAGCCATGGGCTACCACAACCCTCCAACTCTCACAAGATGCAGATGGCGTGGTCACGCGGCTAAACCAGACATTAGAAAGTGTCACCGCTGAAATCGAAGGACCAACATCCCAAAAGCTTGTGGATCTTGCACAGAGCACCGCTGCTCAGAGTCAAGAGGTTTTGCCTCCACTAATCGTCGCCATCACTGCACTACACGCGCAGATGGAGAACCTACCATCGCAGTGACTCGGGACGAGTCATAATATTGTGTTGGTGGACTGTTGGAATAGGGTCTCCTGCAAGCTGTGAAACTGGTCCATTTTTTATATTTTTGATTATATTTAGTCTAACTCAGGGGTTTTGGGGTGGGTCAAAGCCCCTAATGCATTGTAATTGGGTCAAGGGTAGACCAAGGGTCCAAAAACCATGGTTTGTGGACCATTGGATGCATAGGCTAAAATAGTATAAGTAGTTGAATCTTTTTGAGTTGTAAGGGAGACTAAGAATGAAAAGAGATTGATGCTAAGTGCGAACTAATAGATTTGGTTAAAGTTGTTGGGTAAGTACTCCTGCTGCTATGTGCATGGAGGGCCTCTGTTCTGTTGTGTGTGAACCCTGTTGCTGTGTGCCCAAGTTGGGTTTTTGGGTATTGTAAGTATATCTGAAGGATTAATGAATGTGGAGTATTGTTGAATATCTGAATCCATTGGAATTACTGTGATATGAATCTGTGATGTTTGGTTACTTAATATATGTTGTGGTATTATTGATTTAAGCTGCAAACATACTTGTGTTACCTTTTTATGCTACAATCTGGACTTGTTCTGTTTCACTTCATGCAAGAATATTTGGAATAGCTACGTTATCATTATGTGAGTTCATGATCTATTTATTACTGTGAATATCATTGCTATTGCGCACTAGGAGGCGAAGGGTATTAGTAAATCTGGGTTCTGCACTATACGATCTGGTAGCTATAGAGTTGAAAGCGGATCGGCTTGACTTACCTGACCTCTCCCAGGGTGCGGAAACTTGGTTCCAGTACTCACCCATACTACTTCAAGTGAGACTTTGGTTTGCGCAAGCAGGTCACTGCTGAAAGGGCCAGTAGTATAGGGGTTTGTTGGAAAACCTTGAACCTCTGAACTTGGGTCAGGACCCCTCGATGTTGGAAATGTTTTCATTGATGGCAAAAGGAATTGGCAAAGAAGGAGAATCTGAAACAATAACTAGGAACAGAGAAAATAAATGTAACATAGAACAAAGGTGAGCAGAGAAGAATAGAGAAAGAGTGCATTTACACAGAGCAGTATCAGTCAAGGAGAAAATTGAATTCAATAGGAAGGATATTTGAGTCCCTATGGAATTAATTCATGTGTGAACATATGTATTCTGATGGAGGATAATTGAAATCCGTGACAAATAAGAAACCCTATGAGGGGATTAATGGTGCTTTGTATGTAGTTAGAGGAACCGATGCTAATACGGTCAACTGTGTATCCCAAACTAGTAGACAATGGAGTTATATATATTCGTTGAATATAATACTGAAGGTAAATTGGGATCAATGTTGGGGATTGATCTCGGTATTGTCTGTGCCTTTATTGAATTGAGCAAGTGTAATATATGAACGTGTTCTTAATAAAGGAATTGTGAATCCCTGCAACCAACATGGAACTCGGTGATTGAATTATGTGAGTATAGGCCGTCAAACTTTCGTTGGAACAACACTTCGGAATTACGAATGGAACCTGGAAGGGAAGTGGTGGATCTTAACAAAAGGAAGTGTGACGGAACCTGGAGTAGAAGGGCGAAACCATGAAGGATGAACAGTACAAGCGATTTCTAGTTTTCATCGCACTGCTTTCGACGGGCAAGCGATATTCAAGAGGTTGGAAGCGATTCCATAGAAAGAGCGACACACGTCCCTAAACGAATTTGTAAAACCGCCATCACTGCGTGCCATCGCGTGTTAATGTCCGACCAAGGAAACCGCGCGATATTGTTGTGCGTCGTTGATCTGGAGGGGAGCCATCGGACGGTGGCCGTATGAGAAAGGTGCACAATGGATAGCCATGGTATGATGCGAGTATGTGATTGGGTCATTGATTATACATGTGGGCCTGGTTCTAAATTATATTAATTGGGACCTTTTAAACTAAGGTTTGCGGGGTTAATAAAGGATGTTGAATATGTGAAGTTGGCAAAATATGAAACATGTGATGTAATGAACGTGGATCTCACGAACACATAAAACTGTGGTCGATATACATGCATTGGGGAGTTCATAACTAAAGGAGGAATTGGATTAATATCTCAATCTCAGATTGAGATATTAAAAAGCCTTAGATTAATTATCTAATTCCTAACAAAGAAAATAGAACAATAAGAAATTGTTTGGGGCTTGGGTAGACCCCACTGGATTATCTAATTGATTTCGTCCAGGAATACCATCAGCGGTTGGGTGGTTTTGACTCATGGTATTAATAAAGGAAAAAACTATACAAGGAGAAGAGGATTGTAGTTCAATGTGTGCATGCTGAGGGATTGTAAATGAATAAATCTCTTTAAGAGATATCTGCATGATTGAACTTTGTTGTCTGATAAAGCTGAATCTATGACGTACCTATGGAGTTAATGAAGGTTCAAGACCTCTAGATCGAGAAAATGATGAATCTCTAGGAAGCTCTGCAAAGAAATAATGAAGGCCTGACGCGAGTCTGGTGAAGAAATTGATGAAATTTGGTGGATCTGAGGATTGAAGTCTTCAGCATGAAAGTGGAAGCTTTCTGGTGTTAAAATCAAGGGGGTTGGAGCTCCCTTCCAGTAGTGACTGGAGAACGAGAGAAGGTTGTAGCCTTCTGCAGGTGGGTGCCTGCGTACTGGTATAAGTTTGCGCCAACACAAAAATTGCAAGAATTTTTCTTTATAATAAATATTGAAGACAGAGACGATAATAGCGGTGGTTTTCTCCCAAATTGGGTTTCCACCTTAAATACTGGTGTTTATGTGTGTTGCTTATGTGTGATGGCTAATTCTGTTGAATGAATGATGCAATAATCTAAGTAAAGAATTAAATAATAAGATCTCTGATAAAAATTTTTCAGTAAGATCTAAATACTGACTCACCCCCCCCCTCTCAATAATTTTCCCAACAATTGGTATCAGAGCAGGTCCTTCTAAAAAGCTTAGCCGCTAGAAGGAAGATCAAAAGATGAGCAATCAAGATGGAATAGCATCTATCAGGCCTCCGCTCTTCAACGGAAACAATTTAATCTTCTGGAAAACAAGGATGAGATCCTATCTTCAGTATCTGGGTGCAGATGTATGGGCTATTGTTGAAGCAGGATATCAATATCCAGCTGCAGTACCAACAGATCCAACGGAAAGAAAGAATTATGAAACAAATGCAAAGGCGGTTAATGCTCTATTGGGAAGTCTAACAGAATCAGAATTTGTCAAAGTCATGCAGCTGAATACATCAAAGGCAATATGGGACAAAATCATTCTAAGTTATGAAGGTGATGCAAAGGTAAAAAATGCTAAACTCCAAACTCTCAGAATTCAATATGAGAACCTAAAAATGCATAATGAGGAGAGCATTGCTAATTTATTTTTACATCTTGATGATATTGTAAATCGTATGAGAAATCTGGGAGAAACAATAACCGAATCTACTTTGGTTGAGAAATTTTTAAGATCACTAACAATAAAATTTGAGTCAAAAGTTTCTGCTCTTGAAGAAAAGCAGGATCTTCAAAATCTTACTGTGGTGCAACTTCATGGAATACTAACTACATATCAAAAGAGAAGAGGAGGACCATATGAAGTCAAAGAAGCCATTTTTAGAGCTTCTACAAAAGGGAAATAAGTACAAGAGATAGAAGGATCAGGGTATATCTCAGAAGAAGATGAGGTAAATTTTGTAAAGAAACTCCAACTTGGTACAGGACGGTTCAGAGGTAAGCTTCCTTTCAAATGTTTTGCTTGTGGAAGAGTTGGTCATTATGTTGCTAAGTTTCCTCACAAAGAAGCACATTAAAAAGGAAAGGAAGTAGCAAGAAGGAATAAGAATCGGTTTAGCACTAGAAAAAGTTACTATACTCATGAAGACAATGATGGGTTATCAGACAGTGAGGAAGAATGTGAACAAGATCTTAGACTTCTCATGGCACTTGAAAAAGATTCTAGAGAAGAAAAGGATACTTTTATGGATGCTTTAGAGGACAATGATTTTCTTGATGAAATTAATCAACTCAAAATATGCTTAGAAGAAAGTAAAATATCCATAGAAACTCTGAAGAACCAGCTTCAAGAAAAGGAGAAACATAATGAGAAAGTAGAATGTGAAATAGTAAGTCTAAGAAAAGAAATTGAGAAAGTAAAGACTTTGAATCTTAGATTTTCTAAAGGATTTGAAACCTTGGATGAGATTATCAAGGTACAACGTTCTCCTCTTCTAAAGACAGGTCTTGGATATATCGGAGAATCTTCTCAAGCTTCAGCACCAAATTATCTAAAAGCAGCTACAACCAGTACACAACATTCTACCCTTCAGCAAGGGAATAGAGAATCTTTACAGATAAAGCATGATCATCTCAATTCAAAGAACACTAACAGGAGTACCTTTCAAAGAAACACCAATCAACAGGTAAATTCAAGTAGAAGATTTCATGATCGCAGAAATTTCTTCTTCAATGGACAATGTTTCTCATGTCACAATTTTGGTCACAAAGCTGTTCAATGTGTTGCATATAAAACCATCATGACAAGAGAAGCGAGAAAGAAAAGGATTGATATTGAAACAAAGAAGAATACCTATAAAAAAATTTCTCCTCTTCTAAATGAAGTTGAATGTGCTTATTGCAATAACTTTGGGCATGAAGAATCTGAATGCAGGAGCAAAGTTCAGCCAAAAGAGCATTTTCCTTCAAGTTCCAAAGTATGGAAAAATAAGGAATTACAGGTTGAAAATTGTGGCATAGCGTTATTTGCAGAAGGTGAAGAAAATCAATGGTACATTGATAGTGGATGCTCAAGACACATGACAGGTGACAAAAAAAAACTTCTTGCATATAGTGCTCTAGAAAAGGAAAAGAATGTTACATTTGGAAATGATACTCCTGCGGTCATTAAGGGAAAAGGGTCTGTTTTTCTAAAAGAAAAGGTGAAAGCTAATGATTTCATGTATGTGGATGGATTAAAGCATAACCTGTTAAGTGTAAGTCAAATGTGTGATCAAGGAACTGAAGTTGTCTTTAGTTCAAAAGAATGTGTGGTACGTGATCTTGATACAGGAAAAACAATTATAAAAGGAAACAGAACTCCAAGCAACCTATATATATTAAAGAACTGCAAATAAAAATGTTACATGAGTAAATCTTTAGAAAACTGGCTATGGCATAGAAGGTTGGGGCATCTGAGCTTCTCTCAAATCAGCAAATCAAGCAGACTTAAAGCTGTTCATGATCTTCCCAATATTACACCACCTGAAAGTATCATATGAAAATATTGCCAATTCGGTAAGCAAACCAGAGTGCAATTTAATGCCAAGGAAGTTTCATCAAGTAAGCCTCTTGAAATCATTCATACTGACATATGTGAACCTGTGAAGAAAAAGTCACCACGTGGTGAACAATACTATATCTTATTTATTGATGATTTCTCTAGAATGTGTTGGATTGGGTTGATTAAACACAAAGATGAAGAATTTGAGAAATTTCAGATCTTCAAAGCACTGGTTGAAAATGAATTGGATCTAAAAATCAAGTGTCTTAGATCTGATCGAGGAGGAGAATATACATCAGATGAATACCTTGAATTTTATGAACAACATGGCATAAAAAGACAGTTTTCTGTAGCTGGCACTCCACAACAAAATGGCGTAGCAGAAAGAATGAATAGAACAGTTCAACAAATGGCTAGAGCTATGCTTGATGATTCCGGAACACCTGACACATTTTGGGGAGAAGCAGCACATACAGCGGTAAATATTCTTAACAAGGCACATGTTCGTGTAAATAGTGATAAAAATCCATTTGAACTATGGTATGGTAATCCTCCCACTGTGAAGCACTTTAGAGTCTTTGGGAGAAAATGCTTTATCAAAAATAATGATGAAAAAATTGGCAAGTTTGAACCTAGAGCAGATGAAGGGATATTTCTTGGTTACTCCTCTAGGAGTAAGGCATATAAATGTTACAATAAAAGACTTCGGAATATTGTTGAATGTATTGATGTTATTATTGATGAGTCTCCTGCAGCTAGAAAAGAAGAAAAACAAACAACATATGAAGACGATGATGACATATATCCTTCTACATCAAATAGGAATGATATAGATAGTGAACCTAATGAAGAACCCGAAGATGATTTATCTGAAAAAGCTCTATCCAGATATGTTCAAAAGAATCATCCAGAATCTCAAATTTTGGGAGAAAAGGGATCAGGTGTACAAACAATAAGGACTCTTGTGGGATCTTCTAGCTATCTGGCATTTCTATCCACTATTGAACCTCAAAATGTTAATCAAGCCAACAAAGACGAATGTTGGATTCAAGCCATGAATGAGGAGCTTGATCAAATTGAAAAGAATCACACTTGGGAATTAGTACTAAGACCTCATGACAAAAATGTCATTGGAACTAAATGGATATTCAAAAATAAGTTAAATGAGAATGGGGATGTTATAATAATAAAGCTAGACTTGTTTGCAAGGGGTATGCTCCACAAGAAGGTATAGACTTTGAACAAAATTTTTCCCCTGTAGCTAGACTTGAAGCCATAAGAATGTTTCTTGCTTTTTCAAGCTTCCAACAAATCAAAGTTTATCAAATGGATGTTAAATCTGCTTTTCTCAATGGTGATCTAGAAGAAGAAGTTTATATAGAACAAACAGAAGGATTAATTTTGGGAAATGATGAAAAAATTGTTTGTAGACTTAAAAAGGCTCTATATGGTCTCAAACAAGCTCCAAGGGAATGGTACTATCGTCTTGACAAATATCTTCATCAACAAGGTTTTTCAAAGGGGTCTGCTGATAGCAACTTATACAAAAAAACTGAAAATGATAAACTATTGATTGTGGTTGTATATGTTGATGATATCATTTTTGGAAGTAATGAAGAGTCTATGAGTCAGAAATTTGCTTCTGATATGCAGCAAGAATTTGAAATGTCTTTACTTCGGGAAATAACATTCTTTCTGTTGGGAAAAATACTGAGAGTGGGGGGGGGCGGGTGAATCAGTATTTTGTGCAGAATGAAAACTTTTTACTTTTTCTTTCTCTAAAACCCATACGCTACTTTAATGAAGCCAACTCGTGTATACACGTGGATATCCTTAATAAAACTCGCGTATTAACAGAGATTTCATTATGTTGATAATTCTTAGCTTAGATCATTGCATCATCCATTCATTAGATGTTTAGTAAGCAGTAAACATGTGCAGTAAGAACAGAATAAATCATCACACATAAGCAACACACATGAACACCAGGATTTAAGGTGGAAACCCAATTCGGGAGAAAACCACCGTTGCCGTCATCTCAGTCTTCAATATTTTATTATAAAGAAAACATTCTACAACCATGTACTGGCGCAGACTCCTACCAGCACGTAGGCACCCACCTGCAGAAGGCTACAACCTTCTCTCATTTACCAGCCTCTCCTAGAAGGGAGCTACAACCCCCTGCTCTCGTTTACCAGCCTCTTATGGAAGGGAGCTACAACCCCCTGCTCTCGTTTACCAGCTACCACTGGAAGAGAGCTACTATCTCCTCACTGAAGGCTTCGACCCTCAACACCACTGCAGACCACGTTTCATCAATTTTCAAACTGGATCAAACAGCTTCAACTCAACTCTTCACTTATCAACAAATATACTTCGCCCAATGCTTCAAACAGAACAGTGAAACCACTGTAACCAGAATATCAGAGATAACCCAGACTTCATAATAGATATGCAGAAACACATTCAACCTTGAGCAATCATTAGTTCAGATACCATACACGCTTTTATTTAATCAGACCCGCGTATACACACACTTTTCATGAAACGAACCTGTGTATACATCTGTGCATTTCTCAGAAAACCCTAACTTCCCATACGCGCTTTTATTTCATCAGTTCCGCGTATACACACACTTTTCATGAAACGAACTTGCGTATAGATCTATAAAAGATAAAATTTACAGAACAGATCAAATCTATGAACTTACCCAGATTTTTTCAATTTCTTCATCAGATTTGTGCCAGGTCTTCATCACTTCTTTTCAGATCATCCTAGAGATTCATCATTTCTAGATCTAGAGATCTTGAACCTTCATCATATTCATAGGTGCATCATAGATTCAGATCTATCAATTAAGAACAGAGTTCAACCATGCAGATATACTTCAGAGTGAAGTATTCATTAAAGCCCAGACACTTGCACACCCTTGCACAATGATCTTCTTCTCCTTATATAGGTTTAGCCTTTATCAATACCATAAGCCAAAACCACACCACTTCCGATGGTATTCCTAGACGGGATCAAATAGATAATCCAGCGCTCAATACAATGGGTCAATACCATGGTAATTCCCCTTGGTATTCTAAATTTGGAGCGCAAAAGGGCATACGCGACTTGGCACGTACTTTCCCACGTGCATACACTACTTCGCCTTTACAAACCCACGTATGCATTGTGACATACTATTTTCATCATTGCTCTGGCCCTTACAGGAATTCCTTTCTTCATTACATCTGCACTGCTCTGTAGATACATCAGACTTACATCATTAATAAACTCATCAAGTCAATTTCCATCAAGGAAAACTTTATCAAGTAGGTTGCCATCAAGGACAACACATGCCAAGAATCTCCCCCTTTGGACTTGATGGCAACCATGATGGTGTTTGATCACCACATCAGATAGATAAATATAACCATGATGCTCTCCCCCTATTCAAATACCTTGATACTCTCCCCCTTTGACATCAAGGGCAAAGGGCAGATCAAAGAAGAGTTTTGAAGTCACCATGCTCCCCCTGAGTTCATGCTGAATCTCCAGACATATTTTTTAATGAAGTACATGACTCTATGACCTTTCCTATTACCAAGGACTCATACTTACATCAATGATCCAACCATGTGGGATTACATATGTGACTCAAGTACCCAACCAAGTGGGTTTACACATTTTGACTCAACTACCCAACCAAGTGGGTTTACAAATTTAACTCAAGTTCTTACATGACCGAATATTACAATTTTACATCATAGGTCTCAACACGACCTTTTCATCAAATTACAAATATGACCTTTTACAACAAATACCAAAAGGACCTCAAGAAAGAGATCATATTTCAGAATCATCATAATGCCAACAATTCATTACATTCAGCAAGGCTAATGCTCCCCCTGAAACTGTGCATCCAATGCATCCTTTCCATATGACCAAAACTCCTCCTTAGCTTGTGCAACCTGAACACTTTCAACAGCCAATCCTCAAGGCATCTTCACCCAATATCAGAGAATGAAACAGAAATATAAGAGCTGAAACATCATCAAAGATACCATACAGCATCAAAGTTACCAAACAGCACTGCAGCTTTGCTGAAGAATGCTGACCCCAAGTAAAATTTGTCAGCAACTAACCATACGCAGTTTTCTTTGTATAAACTCACGTATATACACGACTGTATTTTATGAAAACCGCGTATCCAATTTAATCTTCTGAATTTAAGTAGTTATGATTCTCTGCATGGCAGAGACTACTCCCAACTTCTGTCTGAGATATTCGACCGCTTCCCTGGGCAGAGGTTTGGTCAGTATATCAGCAACTTGTTCTTTGGAGGGAACATACTCCAACTTCACCTTTTGTTCAAGCACTTGTTCACGTAAGAAGTGATACTTGATGGGAATGTGCTTGGTCTTGGAATGCATAACAAGATTCTTTGAAATAATGATGGCACTTGTATTATCACACATAATGGAGATAGGAGGTGAACATTTGATTTGAAAGTCTTGTAAGGTTTGCATCATCCAAAGAAGTTGAGTGCAACATGATGTGGCAGCCACATATTATGCTTCTGCTGTAGATAAGGCAATAGAGTTTTGCTTCTTGCTGAACCAAGATACTAACCAGGGCCCCATATAGAATGCACCACCACTAGTGCTTTTCCGATCATCAACATTTCCAGCCCAATTTGCATCAGTGTAAGCATGAAGAGTAAGATCAAAATTCTTTGGATACCATAGTCCAAAGTCTTGAGTTCCTTGTAGATATTTGAATATTCTTTTGACAGCCTGAAGGTGAGACTCTTTTGGATTAGCTTGGAATCGTCCAACAATCCCAACTGCATGCATAATGTTTGGTCTAGTCCCAGTGAGATAAAGTAGACTTCCTATCATAGATCTGTATTCTGGTTGATTCACCGTGGGAGAATCATCATGAGAACTGAGATTACATCCGGTTATCATTGGTGTACTTACAGGTTTTCATTCTTCCATGCCATACTTCTTCAGAATTTGCTTAAGGTATTTTTCTTGTGATAAGAATATACCATCTGTAGTTTGATGCACTTGCAAACCAAGAAAGAATGTTAGTTCCCCAAGTAAAGACATTTCAAATTCTTGCTGCATGACAGAAGCAAATTTTTGACTCATAGATTCTTCGTTACTCCCAAAAATGATATCATCAACATATACAACTACAATCAATAGTTTATCATTTTCAAATTTTGTGTATAAGTTGCTATCCGCAGACCCCTTTGAAAATCCTTGTTGATGAAGATATTTGTCAAGATGATAATACCATGCCCTTGGAGCTTGTTTGAGACCATATAGAGCCTTTTTAAGTCTACAAACAATATTTTTATCATTTCCCAAAATGAATCCTTCTGGTTGTTCTATATAAACTTCTTCTTCTAGATCACCATTGAGAAAAGAGGATTTAACATCCATTTGATAAACTTTGATTTGTTGGAAGCTTGAAAAAGAAAGAAACATTCTTATGGCTTCAAGTCTAACTACCAGAGCAAAAGTTTCTTCAAATTCTATACCTTCTTGCTGAGCATACCCCTTGCAAACAATTCTAGCTTTGTTTCTTACAACATCCCCGTTCTCATTTAACTTGTTTTTGAATATCCATTTAGTTCCAATGACATTTTTGTTATGAGGTCTTGGTACTAATTCCCAAGTGTGATTCTTTTCAATTTGATCAAGCTCTTCATTCATGGCTTGGACCCAACATTCATCTTTGCTAGCTTGATTGACATTGTGTGGTTCAATAGTGGATAGAAATGCCAGATAGCTAGAAGATCCCACAAGAGTCCTTCTTGTTTGTAAACCTGATCCCTTATCTCCCAAAATTTGAGATTCTGGATGATTCTTTTGAACATATCTGGATGGAGCCTTTTCAGATAAATCATCTTCAGGTTCTTCATTGGATTCATTGTCTATATTATTGCTATTTGATGTAAAAGGACATAAGTCACCATCGTCTTCATTTGTTATTTGTTTTTCTTCTTTTGGGGCTGCAGGAGACTCATCAATAACAACATCAATACATTCAACAATCTTCCGAAGTCTTTTATTGTAACATTTATAAGCTCTAATCGTAGAGGAGTAACCAAGAAGTATTCCTTCATCCACTCTAGATTCAAACTTTCCAAGTTTTTCATCATTATTTTTGATAAAGCTTTTACTTCCAAAAAATCTAAAATGCTCCACAGAGGGAGAATTACCATACTAGAGTTCATATGGATTTTTGTCACTATTTACACAAACATGTGCCTTGTTGAGAATGTTTACCGCTGTATGTGCTGCTTCTCCCCAAAATGTGTCGGGTGTTCCAGAATCATCAAGCATAGCTCTAGCCATTTGTTGAGTTGTTCTATTCATTCTTTCTGCTACGCCATTTTGTTGTGGAGTGCCAGCTATAGAGAACTGTCTTTTTATGCCATGTTGTTCACAAAATTCAAGGAATTCGTCTGAATTATATTCTCCTCCTCAATCAGATCTAAGACATTTGAGTTTTAGATCTAATTCATTTTCAACCAGAGCCTTGAAGATCTGAAATTTCTCAAATGCTTCATCTTTGTGTTTAAGCAACCCAATCCAACACATTTTAGAGAAATCATCAATAAATAATATATAGTATTGTTCACCACGAGGTGAATTTTTCCTCATAGGTCCACATATGTCAGTATGAATGAGTTCAAGACGCCTACTTGATGATCCTTCCTTGGCTTTAAATTGCACTCTGGTCTGCTTGCCGAATTGGTAAGATTTGCATATGATACTTTCAGGTAGAGTAATATTGGGAAGACCACGAACATCATTAAGTCTGCTTGATTTGTTGATTTGAGAGAAGCTTAGATGCCCCAACCTTCTATGCGATAGCCAATTTTCTGAAAATTGACTCAAGTAACATTGTTCTTTGCAGTTCTTCAATACATACAGATTGCTTGGAGTTCTTTTTCCTTTTATAATTGTTTTACCTGTATCAAGATCACGAACCACACATTATTTTGAACTAAAGACAACTCCAGTTCCTTGATCACACATTTGACTTACACTTAACATGTTATGCCTTAAGCCATCCACATACGTGACATCATTATCCTTCACCTTTTCTTTTAGAAACACGAACCCTTTTCCTTTAATTACAGCAGGATTATCATTTCCAAATGTAGCTTTCTTTTCCTTTTCTAGAGCACTATATGCAAGAAGTTTGTTTTTGTCACCTGTCATATGTCTTGAGCATCCACTATCAATGTACCATTGATTTTCTTCACCTTCTGCGAATAATGCTATGCCACAATTTTCAACCTGTAATTCCTTCTTTTTCCATACTTTGGATCTTGAAGGAAAATGCTCTTTTGGCTGAACTTTTCTCCTGCATTCAAATTCTTCATGCCCAAAGTTATTGCAATAAGCACATTCAACTTCATTTAGAAGAGGAGAAAATTTGTTATAGGTATTCTTCTCAAATTCAATCCTTTTCTTTCTTGCTTCTCTAGTCATGATAGTTTTATATGCAACACATTGAACAGCTTTATGACCAAAATTGTGACATGAGAAACATTGTCCATTGAAGAAGAAATTTTTGCGATCATGAAATCTTCTACTTGGATTTACCTGTTGATTGGTGTTTCTTTGAGAGATATTCTTGTTAGTGTTCTTTGAATTGAGATGATCATGCTTTACCTGCAATGATTCTTTATTCCCTTGCTGAGAGGCAGAATTTTGTAAACCAACTGTAGTTGCTTTTAGATAATTTGGTGCTGAAGCTTGAGAGGATTCTTCGGTATATCCAAGACCTGTTTTTATAAGAGGAGAACATTGTACCTTGATAATCTCATCTAAGGTTTTAGATCCTTTAGCAAATCTAAGATTCAAAGTCTTTACTTTCTCAGAATCTTTTCTTAGACTTACCACTTCACATTCTAATTTCTCAATGTGTTTCTTTGCTTCTTCAACCTGCTTTTCCAGAGTTTCTATGGTTATTTTCCTTTCTTATAAGAGTATTTTACTTTCTTTTAAGAGCATTTTGAGTTGATTGTTTTCTTCAAGAAAGTCATTTTCCTCTAGAGCATCCACAAAAGTATCCTTTTCTTCACTAGATTCAAATGCCATGAGAAGTCTAAGATCTTGTTCACTTTCTTCCTCACTATCAGATAACCCATCACTGTCTTCATGAATATAGTAACTTTTTCTAGTGTTAAACCGATTCTTATTTCTTCTTGCTACTTCCTTCCCTTTTGCAGGTGTTTCTTTATGAGGACATTTAGCAGCATAATGACCAATTCTTCCACACTCAAAACATTTGAAAGGAAGCTTACCTCTGAATCGTTCTGTGCCAAGTTGGAGTTTCTTTACAAAATTTGCCTCATCTTCTTCTGAGATATATCCTGATCCTTCTGCTTCTTGTACTTCTTTCACTTTTGTAGAAGCTCTGAAGACAACCTCTTTGACTTCAGATGGTCCTCCTCTTCTCATTTCATATGCGGTTAGTATGCCATGAAGTTGTACCACAGTAAGATTTTGAAGATCCTGTTTTTCTTCAAGAGAAGAAACTTTTGACTCAAATTTTGCTGTTAGCGATCTTAAAATTTTCTCAACCAAAGTGGATTCGGTTATTATTTCTCCCAGATTTCTCATACGATTTACAACATCATCAACACGTAAAAAGAAACTGGCAATACTCTCATCACTATGCATCTTCAAATTTTCATATTCAATTCTGAGAGTTTGGAGTTTTGCACTTTTTACCTTTGCATCACCTTCATAACTTAGAATGATTTTGTCCCACATTTCCTTTGCTGTATTTAGCTGCATGAATTTGGCAAATTCAGATTCAGTCAGACTTCCCGTTATAGCATTGACTGCCTTTGCATTTGATTCATAATTCTTCTTTTCAGTCGGATTTGTTGGTATTGTAGCTGGATATTTATATCCTTGTTCAACAATGGCCCATACATCTGTTCCCATAGACTGAAGATAGGATCTCATCCTTGTTTTCCAGAAGATTAAATTGCTTCCATTAAAGAGCAGAGGCTTGATAGATGCTGTTCCATCTTGATTGCTCATCTTGCTTGATCTTCCTTCTAGCGGCTAAGAATTTTCATAAGGACCTGCTCCGATACCAATTGTTGGGAAAAATACTGAGAGGGGAGGGGGGGTGAATCATTATTTTGTGCAGACTGAAAACTTTTTACTTTTTCTTTCTCTAAAACCCATATGCTACTTTAATGAAGCCAACTCG
Source organism: Pinus albicaulis (assembly GCA_034641835.2). NCBI lineage: Eukaryota > Viridiplantae > Streptophyta > Pinopsida > Pinales > Pinaceae > Pinus > Pinus albicaulis. Next base: position 892,076,794 of record CM076578.1, read on the forward strand.
CGTATACACACATATATCCTTAATAAAACTCGCGTATTAACAGAGATTTCATTATGCTGATAATTCTTAGCTTAGATCATTGCATCATTCATTCATTAGATGTTTAGTAAGCAGTAAACATGTGCAGTAAGAACAGAATAAATCATCACACATAAGCAACACACATGAACACCAGGATTTAAGGTGGAAACCCAATTCGGGAGAAAACCACCACTGCCGTCATCTCAGTCTTCAATATTTTATTATAAAGAAAACATTGTACAACCATGTACTGGCGCAGACTCCTACCAGCACATAGGCACCCACCTGTAGAAGGCTACAACCTTCTCTCGTTTACCAGCCTCTCCTGGAAGGGAGCTACAACCCCCTGCTCTCGTTTACCAGCCTCTTCTAGAAGGGAGCTACAACCCCCTGCTCTCGTTTACCAGCTACCACTGGAAGAGAGCTACTATCTCCTCACTGAAGGCTTTGACCCTCAGCACCACTGCAGACCACGTTTCATCAATTTTCAAACTGGATCAAACAGCTTCAACTCAACTCTTCACTTATCAACAAATATACTTCGCCTAATGCTTCAAACAGAACAGTGAAACCACTGTAACCAGAATATCAGAGATAACCCAGACTTCAGAATAGATGTGCAGAAACACATTCAACCTTGAGAAATCATTAGATCAGATACCATACATGCTCTTATTTAATCAGACCCGCGTATACATGCGCTTTTCATGAAACGAACCCGCGTATACATCTGTGCATTTCTCAGAAAAACACTAACTTCCCATACGCGCTTTTATTTCGTCAGATCCACGTATACACGCACTTTTCATGAAGCGAACCTGCGTATAGATATATAAAAGATAAACTTTGCAGAACAGATCAGATCTATGAACTTACCCAAATTTTTCAATTTCTTCATCAGATTTGCGCTAGGTCTTCATCACTTCTTTTCAGATCATCCTAGAGATTCATCTTTTCTAGATCTAGAGATCTTGAACCTTCATCATAGATTCAGATCTATCAATTAAGAACAGAGTTCAACCATGCAGATATACTTTAGAGTGAAGTATTCATTAAAGCCCAGACTTGCACACCCTTGCACAATGATCTTATTCTTCTTATATAGGTTTAGCCTTTATCAATACCATGAGCCAAAACCACACCACTTCCGATGGTATTCCTGGACGGGATCAAATAAATAATCCAACGCTTAATACAATGGGTCAATACCATGGTAATGCCCCTTGGTATTCTAAATTTGGAGCGCAAAAGGGCATATGCGACTTGGCACGTACTTTCCCGTGTGCATACGCTACTTCGCCTTTACAAACCCGTGTATGCATTGTGACATACTATTTTCATCATTGCTCTCGCCCTTACAGGAATTCCTTTCTTCATTAAATCTGCACTGCTCTATAGATACATCAGACTTACATCATTAATAAACTCATCAAGTCCATTTCCATCAAGGACAACTTTATCAAGTAGGTTGCCATCAAGGACAACACATGCCAAAAATTTCTTGGCTTGCAAGTGCAACAAGCAATAGATGGCATATTCTTATCACAAGAAAAATATCTTAAGAAAATATTGAAGAAATATGGCATGGAAGATTGTAAACCTGTAAGTACACCAATGATAACCGGATGTAATCTCAGTTCTAATGATGATTCCCCCACGTTGAATCAACCAGAATACAAATCTATGATAGGAAGTCTACTCTATCTCACTGGGACAAGACCAGACATTATGCATGAAGTTCGGATTTTTGGACGATTCCAAGCTAATCCAAAAGAGTCTCACCTTCAGGCTGTGAAAAGAATATTCAAATATCTACAAGGAACTCAAGACTTTGGACTATGGTATCCAAAGAATGCTGATCTTACTCTTCATGCTTACACTGATGCAGATTGGGCTGGAAATGTTGATGATCGGAAAAGCATAATTAATTGATACATTCTCTATGAGCTGAGTTAGTATCTTGGTTACGATGAAAGCAAAGCTCTATTGCCTTATCTACTGTGAAGAAGAATATGTGTTTGCCCTTGTCTTATTTGCACTCAACTTGTTGGATGATACGAGACCTTGCAAGACATTCGGAATCAGAATTTTCACCTCTATCTCCCCATTATGTGTGATAATACAACTGCCATCAGTATCTCAAAGAATCCTGTTATGCATTCCAAAACCAAGCACATTCCCATCAAATATCACTTCTTACGAGAACAAGTGCTTGAACAAAGGGTGAAATTAGAATATGTTTCCTCCAAAGAACAAGTTGCGGATATATTTGCAAGCACTACCTGGTGATCGTGAAATATCTCGGAAAAGAAGCTGAGGAATAGTAGACGACATACGAGAAGATTAGATCTATGCAATTCATAAGACTAGAAGGTGGATACGCTCCTATTGAAAGTGTTCAGGATGCACAGGCTAAGGGGGAGCATTGGTCATGTGGCAAGGATGCATTGTTGGCATTCTAATTATTTATTGTAGTCTGATCTCATGCTTGAGAATCCTTGATCTTGATTGAATGAGTCATTTCTGTTATTTCATTGAATATTATGTTTGAAGATGCAGCATAATCTCAGGGGGAGCATGGTATTGTCGGTACAGAGGATCTTGATCAACCCTCTGCCATTGATGTCAAAGGGGGAGGAAAAGCAAAAAAAAAGGGGGGGCTTCTATAAGACAAACAGAGGAAGAGTATTGCCATCAATGCCAAAGGGGAGATTGTTGGAAATGTTGTCATTGATGGCAAAAGGAATTGGCAAAGAAGGAGCATCTGAAACAATAACTAGGAACAGAGAAAAGAAATGTAGCAGAGAACAAAGGTCAGCAGAGAAGAACAGAGAAAGAGTGCATTTACACAGAGCAGTATCAGTCAAGGAGCAAATTGAATTCAGTAGGAAGGATATTTGAGTCCCTATGGAATTAATTCATGTGTGAACATATGTATGCTGATGGAGGATAATTGAAATCTGTGACAAATAAGAAACCCTATGAGGGGATTAATGGTGCTCTGTATGTAGTTAGAGGAATCGATGCTAATACGGTCGACTGTGTATCCCAAACTGGTAGACAGTGGATTTATATATATTCATTGAATATAATACTGAAGGTAAATTGGGATCAATGTTGGGGATTGATCTCGGTATTGTCTGTGCCTTTATTGAATCGAGCAAGTTTAATATATTAACGTGTTCTTGATAAAGGAATTGTGAATCCATGCAACCAACACGGAACTCGGTGACTGAATTATGTGAGTATAGGCCGTCGAAATTTCGTTGGAACAACACTTCGGAATTACGAATGGAACCTGGAAAGGAAGTGGTGGATCTTAACAAAAGGAAGCGCGACGGAACCTGGAGTAGAAGGGCGGAACCACGAAGGAGGAACAATACAAGCGGTTTCCGGTTTTCATCGCACCTCTTTCAACAAGAAAGCGGTATTCAAGAGGTTGGAAGCGATTCCATAGAATGAGAGACACGCGTCCCTAAACGAATTTGTAAAACCGCCATCACTACGTGCCATCGCGCGTTAATGTCCGACCAAGGAAGTCGCGCGATATTGTTTTGCGCCGTTGATCTGGAGGGGAGCCATCGGACGGTGGCCGTATGAGAAATGTGCATGATGGATAGCCACGGTACAATGCTAGTATGTGATTGGGTCATTGATTATACATGTGGGCCCGGTTCTAAATTATATTAATTGGGACCTTTTAAACTAAGGTTTGCGGGGTTAATAAAGGATGTTGAATATGTGAAGTTGGCGAAATATGAAACATGTGATGTAATGAACGTGGATCTCACGAACACATAAACCTGGGGTCGATATACATGCATTGGGGAGTTCATAACTAAGGGAGGAATTGGATTAATATCTCAATCTCAGATTGAGATATTAAAAAGCCTTAGATTAATTATCTAATTTCCAAACAAATAAAATATAGAAATAAGAAATTTTTTGGGGCTTGGGTAGACCCCGCTGGATTATCTAATTGATCTCGTTCAGGAATACCATCAGCGGTTGGGTGGTTTTGACTCATGGTATTAATAAAGGCAAAAACTATATAAGGAGAAGAGGATTGTAGTTCAATGTGTGCATGTTGAGGGATTGTCAATTAATAAATCTCTTTAAGAGATATCTACATGATTGAACTCTGTTGTATGATAAAGCTGAATCTATGATGCACCTATGGAGTTAATGAAGGTTCAAGACCTCTAGATCGAGAAAATGATGAATCTCTAGGAAGCTCTGCAAAGAAATGATGAAGAATTGACGCAAGTCTGGTGAAGAAATTGAAGAAATTTGGTGGATCTGAGGATTGAAGTCTTCAGCATGAAAGTGGAAGCTTTCTGGTGTTAAAATCAGGGGGGTTGGAGCTCCCTTCTAGTAGTAACTGGAGAACGAGAGAAGGTTGTAGCCTTCTGCAGGTGGGTGCCTACGTGCTGGTATAAGTTTGCGCTAGAAAAAAAATTGTAAGAAGTTTACTTTATAATAAATATTGAAGACAAAGACGACATCAGCGGTGGTTTTCTCCCAAATTGGGTTTCCACCTTAAATACTGGTGTTTATGTGTGTTTCTTATGTGTGATGGCTAATTCTGTTGAATGAATGATGCAATAATATAAGTAAAGAATTAAATAATAATATCTCTGATAAAAAGTTTTCAGTAAGATCTAAATACTGATTCACCCCCCCCCCATCTCAGTATTTTTCCCAACACTCGATCCAACAAGAAGCCAAGGGTCTCACAAAACTCCTAAGCTCTTGATTCTAATTCTAAGCCTAGCCAAAATCTTGGCTCCCTAAATCCCTTTACATGAGTTATGAGGATATCTTTATAACAAAAAGGGTGACTCTTCACCTTCCCCTTCGTGACTTTTGGACTTCCCTCATGACTCTTCAACTTATTTACAAATGGAATTTCAATTACATCATGACTCTTCACATTCCACAATGGACACTTGGAATTTAACTTACAAATTATTTACAAAAAAATATTATAATTTACTCATACCCATATAAGAAAAAAATATGTAGATCCAACTAGACATCTTAATAAGACAAAACATATCAAATTGTGTGATGGTTCCAAGCTGGAAAAAGAATTTAGCCTCCATGGAATCTGGGTACACTGACTTGCAACTGGTATGCACTTTTGTCTTTAGCATGAGAAACATCGTGTTGATTTGGACAAGTCCACCAATGTACTTTTTCATATTTAGTTTGTTCAGTTCAAGGTCTTCCCTTGTGGTGATCTGTCTCCACTGCTCCAAGTATTCTTCGATCTCCTACTTGACCTGGTTCCTGCGTTTGGCTTCGGTGAGCAAGCTAACTGATGGGATCATGTGCCATTTCACCAATAAATTCACGTTGTTATACAATCATGCATACAAGGCCTGAATTATAGCAATGAATGAGGAAATTTGTTTATTATTCTGGATGAGCATCCAAAATAATAACCATACATGTATGGCAGCAATGGTTCGTTGTACAAACTTAAGATTTTTTACATAGTATTTACATTTTTGCAGCAAGTCATGCAAGTGGAAAACTGCCTTATACATGGTAACAAGCTCCTCATAAATATTCTACATTATTGGAGCAGCGTCCCCTGGGTAAATCATTTTTGGATAAATTTTGGTTAAGCTTGTGTTGTAAGTGTTGTGCGCAGATATCAAGGGGCTTTGGGGTGGGTCAAAGTCCCCTAGCTATTGTAATGGGTAAAAGGGAAAAACCATGGGTCTCAAAGCATGGTTTGAGACCATGGTATGTGTGAATTTGAAAAGACATAAATATGTAATAGTCGAGTGAAGAAGATATACATGTTATGTTATGATAGATGAATAGACCGATAGATGCTAATGTTTTGATGTACTTTTGGGTCAATCTGGGTAGAAAGGCTCCTATTGGATGTGCACGCGGAGACCTCATCTTGAGCTATGTGCACAAACTCTGCTACTATGTGCGTAGAAGGGAAATATTGTATTGATTGAAGATATCCTAATAAAGAAGGAAATTTTGGTGAACTCTGACTTTATATGATTGTAATAGTGACTGTATTGGATTTTTTATGCGCATTATCCATTACTTATTATAGATTTGGATCTGTTTTGTTGAATGCATATGTGTTTCCGTAACTTTTAGTCACATTGGTACATTTCATTTATGAGCAAGTATTGTTTTGCTTAAGCATTAGATCTAAAGTATAATAATATGTCTACATAAGGGTTTATTCTTTAAAAATCGGTGAATACGCAAGGGATAACTCTGTTTATCACTATCTAGGTGTGCGCATCTGATTTACTGCCTGTCTATAATTAGATCTAGTTCTGTTAAGTTGCAGACAAGGCTATATGTATTATTTTTGTCGGTTCCACATCAAAAATCTCCCTCAGGGTGCAGAAACTTGGTTCCATCACCCCCCCATTGTTAGGTCCCTATAATACTAGAGTAGTCCCTTATTATGTTAGTGTAGCCCCCTTATTGTTATTTTTATACCCCTGTAGTTCCCATATTGTTATTATTATGCCCATAAAACCCTAATGTTGTTATTGTTGTTCCCTTACATTATTATTGTTAGGTCGGCTAGGATTATATTGTGACCCCATGGACTCCTATATATAGAAAGGAGGTTTTTTCATTTGAATCATCCAAGAAATTTTCATTTATGTAATGTAAAATATTTTCCCCCCTCGAAGTGGCTGAAAGGCATTGATCTCTCTTTTCTTCTATTTTTGGAGTTGGTTTCATAACATTTGGTATTAGAGCTTTGGATTCTAGGGTTTCGTTGCTTCAAACAGGTCATTGTGGAATTTTCTCTATAATTTTTTTTTCTCCGAAGGTTCATAAGCTAAAAAAAAAACATTTTATAGGAAATCCTAATGAAATTTGTGTAAAAATTTCATATTTTTGTTTGCAATATGTTCGGAGATATGATCTGTGGAAGTTAGGGTTTTTCATCTCAAAGAGGTGACCTTGGGAAAATTGTCATAATTCTCTCTCTGAGCATTGGATTGGAATTCTGTAAAAATTGGTTGAAATTAAATGGACTATAGTTTCCTATGTATCAATTTCACAGCAGAAGGAGGAAAAAGTGACAGGTTTCATGCCGTACAAGTTCACTCTACTGAACCAGTCCACAATTAGGTCATTGTGCATAACTTTGTCTTGAAGAATCCAAATCAGGTATGACCTATGGCATTAGAAAGAGGACTCAGGGGGCTAATACAAGATAGACATTGAGATCTTTAATATCTGAAATAACATAGATAAATAAGGTTCAATATAGACGTCCTAAAAAGAAAGAAAAAGGTGTATGTTTTTTAAACACGTTTTCATAACATTTGTTTGAAAAATTAGTTTGAAGTGATTCCAAGGGAATATTGAAGCATAGATATCAGTATTGAGTTATATAATTCCTCCCAAGAATAATTCCACAACCATTAAGCCCTCATAAATCTCTACTATGATTTATGAAGAGGAATAATTGCAGTATGATATGTCAAAATTACAGTACCAAGTGCAACAAATTTCGATCTTACAAAGAACAATCAAAGATGACATAGATGGTTTAAGAGAAAAAATGAAGCCTAAGTTGGATAGTTTGAAGGATCAAAATAAATCTAATATGGATGATAAAGTAGTGGAAGATCACATCGAGCATCAACCACAAGTTTTCCAACTCTCAAAGGACAACTTAACCTTGGTGCAGAATCAAATGAAACAATAGGAAGATCAACATCGCAGTGAAAAAGTTCTGAAGCAGTCATAGAAACAAGAACTCGAAAAATACGAAATCGATCAATTTTAGAGTATCTTGGTAAGTGGAAGAACTTACCCATTGAATATTCCACATGGGATGATGAGAATTTTATACAGAAGCATCAAGAAATAATCAAGCGTTGAGGACAACACTTGTTTGAAGGAGAGGGGTATGTTAGGTCCTTATATTACTAGTGTAGTCCTTTATTGTGTTACTGTATCCCCCTTACGGTTATTTTTATACTCCTGTAGTCCCCATATTGTTATTATTGTGCCCCATAAAACCCGAACGTTGTTATTGTTGTGCCCTTACATTATTATTGTTAGGTCGGATAGGATTATGTTGTGACCCCATGGAATCCTATATATAGAAAGGATTTTTTTTCATTTGAACCATCTGATAATTGTTCAGTTATGTAATTTAAAGGAGGTTTCCCCCTCGAAGTGGCCAATTTATAAGGCGTTGATCTCTGTTTCTTCTATTTTTGAAGTTGGTTTCATAACACCCATACTGCTTCGGGTGAGACTTTGGTCTGCGCAAGCAAATCAATACCGAAAGGGATAGTAGTTGGAGGGTTTTTTTGGTTGTGTGATCACTTCGAACTTGGGTCAGGACCCCTCAAGCCAGCAAATGGTTCAGTTTCCAGGACCAAGATCATTTTGAGGGAGAGTTGATGTGGCACCCAAAAAAGAACGAACTGCAAGATTGGCTTGACAAGAAGACACATGAATTTACGATTCATGAATACATAAAGCCCTAAATTGTCTGTCGAATATTGGGCACAAAGGTATATCTACACTGAGGTACACAAAATTTTCTTTTCTTCCTTTGCGACCGAAGTGCAAGAGTGGTTGTCTCAGCTTGCTGAATTCCAGACCAGTGAAAAGGATGACGTGATCATCAAGTGGACCCCAAAGTCGGTACAACAATTGGAGAAATATAATAATAAGATGACTTGTGGTAGATCACTAGATCTATAGTGTTATGGGATGATTTTTGACTAAATTCATTATTGGTCAATTTGTATCATATTCTAAATTTGAAAGGAGATTTTTCAAGGGCCCTAGAGGTAAGTTCTTGCACTCTCTGAAACTATGGATTAAAATGTTATTTTGTGAAAAGGGTACTATGTGTAGCCATATTGAGTGAATGTTTCGTAGAGGCCTGACTACGCGTAGTGGAATAACTTACAAAGTAGATCTAGAAGAATTTTTTGTTTATATCCCTCTCAAAGGTAAATCTAACAGTGATGAAGAGTCTAAAATCAGTAGCTCTGGTGAATCTACGCACTCAAAAGAAGAGGAATTGCAAGATCAAGATATTCTTGGGTCATTGGCTATAGTTTAGATCCCATCCACTCCACTTCCAAACTCATCTCACTATAAAAAGCCATCTACTCCACCTCCACCTCCACCACCAAACACCGACATGGCTACTTCCATGAAGTTACCTAATTTCCATGGTATCGAGAACGAAGACGTGGACCAATTCTGATTTGTTACAGAAGTTGTATGGACAACACAACAGATCAATAATGATAATTTTAAGAAATTTCAACTGCCTACTGCATTTCAAGAATGCACATTGAAGTGGCACATAAGGTATGAAGCGAGGAACCCTAATGAAACAATTCATAATCAGAAGGCCGCATTGAAGGAAAAATTCAAAAATTTGAAATCATATGCTCAATGCGTGACTGAGTTAAAGGAAATCCGCCAAGAAGAAAATGAATCCATATGGGAGGCGGATGCGCACCATCAGATATGAAGGATTTAATATTGATGATACACAACACAAAGAATTATTCATTGCTATGTTGCTACCGCATTTGCACAAGTCATTAAATTAACAGAAGATAATGATGTAAGCTAAAGCTACGGAGATTGCAATGAAATTAGAAGCGTTGAATATCCCAGCTGCATAGGCTGGGGCTCAATAGATTCAAAACCAAATCGTTGCACTACACCTAGAAATACAAAGCTTGTGCCAAGAGAAGTAGAAGGTCGTATGCGTAGGTGTATGGTGTATGCATTGTAAAGTTGAATGGCATCATAAAGATCAATGTATTGTATACAATGAATATCTAACAGTTAGAGGACCAATCCCGATTAAAAGTGCGGCAGCACCAAGTGGCACCCCCACATTATGGTGCGTGATTTTTCAAGATAGTGGTATGCACACCACAGACTTCTGCCCTAGGATTGGTAAATATATCCTAGAGCTTAAGCAACATTTCTGCAAAATTTTCTGATCACTAGGACATGATGAACAAAATTGTCGCAGCTTAAATTTGATGATTGACTGAGTTGGCTTATATAGGATGCAGTCAGAAGGGTGGGAACCAGGGTCACCTACATCTCCATCTTGACGTGGCAGATTCCCAGGAGGATTTGGTCGAGGAAGGGGACAAATTGTCTGCTATAACTGTGGAGATGTTGGTCATTACACGCGCAATTGTCCAAACCCAACACAAAAGTCTTGCAGGTATTGTAGATAATTTGATCATGTTATTGAACAGTTCCATGTATTATTTACAAGAATGAAGGAAAATAAACAACAGAATCCCACTCAAAATATTAATATGGTAAGAGCTGAGCTGTGCAAAGAAGAACCGAGTGTGAATATTGTTACTAGGAGTGGTACAACAATGGGTGAAGAAAAAGTAAAAAATCTTGATACTGATCTCTGTATCCGAAAGGCACCTAAAAAGAAGGAAGGAGTCAACTTACAGAGGGAAGAGGAGACCTTTTAGAAGCAAAGAATGATTTCGTAGAAATGGGTGTGTCAACATCTAAAGCATCAAGCAAGCCTATGGATGTGGTCGAAGGAGATGCAAACCTAAAGCCCTTCTTTCAGGCTTGTAATATTTTTTTGCGCAATAAGAAGGCAGTTGAGTACCTCTAAGAATTAATAGACCAGTGCGCAGAGAAGGAAAAAATCTAGATAGAACAGAAGGTTTTCAATAAGATTTATAAGAATAAAAGAAGAACTGGATAGGAAATTCACTTAACTACTCAGATCGATGCATGCGAAATGGATCAAGTTATCCTTGAGTTAGGGTATGATGTGAATTTATTTCAAAAGAAGTCTTGGCAGTGAATGGGAGAAACCAAAGTTGGAGTGGTCCACTATTCAGCTGCACATGGAAAATCAACAAATTATTATCCCATTAGGTATTCGTTGATATTGAAGGAGTCTGGGTGCTCGCAGACTTTGAAGTTATCCAGATTGTTGATGATACCAACCTATATCCTGCGTTTTTGGGTCTGGATTGGGTTATTGATATGGACAACATCATTAACCTCAAGCACAAAAGTATGGTGTTTGAAAGTAATGGAGCTTGGGTTTTGGTCCCTCTGGACCCTATAGAAGGAGAAAGATACACTGAGTTGGTGCACGTAAATGATGGTGTTGACCATATTTATAAGTTAACTTCATGGGAAGAAAACTGGATCAACTCAACATTAGATGATCAAATTAATTGGGAGAAGGATATTTTATGCTTCTCAGATTCAGATGAGGAGATGAAACACTCGTAAAACCATTTGCAGGAAGTATCGACACTGCACTGCAATCAGATGGAAAAATATTTTAGGTGCATATCCTCAGAGGTATGAGATTTTCCTTATTATGATGGTATGATTAATGTTAATATCTTTTTAGAAAAACTTGAAAAAATTGCTCCAGAAGTAGAGCAGTTCCATGCACTTGTTATATCTCTACGCTCGACCCCAACACACTGGTGGGAGACGCAAAAAGGTAACTTGGCTAATTGGGGAGAATGTACCCGCATGATGCGTCTGCAATTTGAGCATATGAATACCATAATAGGAGAGATCTATTCCAGACAAGGCGATCCACACAAACATCTGGCTAGATGGACTGAAGCATGGGGTGAAGAGCCGAAGCCAGAATGGGTGCATATATTCATCCAAACTTTGGGGAAGCTTACTACGGATTGGTACCTCGAAATTGAGCTACGGTGAGGAATTACCGAATGGACTGCGCTAACAGAAATTTTTATCCTAACCGTTATTTTTGAAAGTGGGTTTGAATACCTTGATGAGGCGCTACAAGATATTTAGGAAGTCACCTTTGACACCACAAAGACGTCGAGGGAACTATCAAAAATTTTCAATCGAAGATAACTAAGAAGACCCAAGAAACATTACTATTCTGGAGTCTGAAGGACAACGCGCAGTTTTTCGGTCGATGGTTGATTTATCTAATCTAAATAAGCCTCTAAAGATTAGACAAGTCAATATTGGCTCAAAGGAACAACCAAAACTAGCAAAGATAAGAGACTATTGGGATGTTGATATGGTGGGAAAGGTTGTCGAACTATCAAGTGAATATCAAGAGTCGTTTCCCATGAAATTTTATGTACTGAAGGGGATTATAGCAGACCTCGGGGTAATGAATATCACCTTGAAACCAGATGTACGACCCGTGAAGCAGTGCCCATATAGGTTGAATCCAAAATATAAGAAGAAGGTTAAAGAGAAGTTAGAAAAAATGGTGGCTTCAGGGATCATTTAAGTAGTAGAAGAGTTTGATTGGGTAAGCCCTATGGTGGTTCAAAACAAGAAGACCAAGTTACAGATTTTTGTAGATTTACGCAAATTGAATGATGCTTGCATGCATGACCCATTCCCAACTCCATTCTCTGATGAAATACTGGACAATGTGGGTGGCTAGGAGACATACTCATTCACTGATGTAATATTTGGATACCATCAGATAAGGATCGTGCCGGAAGATAGGAGAAAAAAAACCTTTGCGACAGAGTGGGGATCCTTTCAATACACAATCAAGCCATTTTTTCTGAAGAATGCGTAAGCTATCTTATCGCGCATAGTAGTAGCTGCATTCAAGGAATACATCCACAAATTATTAGAAGTATAATTTGATGACTGGACTATATTTGGATTATTAAAGAAGCATGTGTCGAGCCTATGCGTGATTCTGGATACTTGTCGAAAGTATCAGATCTCGCTCAACCTGAAGAAGTGTATATTGTGTGGCCCTTTCGGGATCCTACTCGGTCATATAGTTTGTTAGCAAGGATTGATGGTGGATCCAACAAATATTGTTGTTATTGTTAACCCGAAGGTTCCCGCAAATGTAAAACCGTTGTGCTCAATTTTGGGACACACATAGCATTACAGGAAGTTTATTTAAGGTTATGCACTAATCACTGCACCAATGGAGAAGTTGCCGAAGAAAGATGTCTCATTTTGCTAGGATGCAGACTGCCATAAGAGCTTTGAATTTCTTAAGGAGAAGATGGTCACTATGCCCATATTGGTTTTTACATAATGGACAAAGGAATTCCATGTGCACGTCGATGCATCCTACATCGCATTAGGATTTTTCTTAGCACAGCCTGGAGTAGGGGATATTGACCACTCTATTGTATTTGAGAGTAGGAAATTGCCAAGTGTGGATCATAACTACACAACCACCGAGAGGGAAGGATTAGCTATGGTCTACGCACTACATAAATTTTGCCATTATCTGTTGGGAGGAAATTTTAAGATGTTTACTGATCACTTTGATTTAAAGTATCTGGTCAACAAGCCTATGTTTGTTGGGAATATCTCTAGATGTTTGTTATTATTTAAGGAGTATGAATTTGACGTAATTGTGAAACTGAGGAGACTGAACATTAGGCCAGACCATCTCTCATGCATTGAAAATGGAGAAGAGCCTACTAACTTGGAAGAATGAATACCCGACGTGAAGATATTTTCCATTAAGGTAGTATATGATCACTTCGCTGATATCATTAATTTCCTAACCACTAGAAGTGCACCCACATAGTATACAATGAAACAGAAGAAATAGTTGGTCATGCGTACAGTTGATTTTACCTTTATTATTGGCTAGCTATACAAAATAGGGGTGGATGAAATATTGAGGAGATATGTGTTGGAATTCGAAATATGGGATATATTAGCAAAATCTCATGGAGGAATTGCAGGAGGTCATTATGCAAGGAAAAAAACCCTGCAGAAGAACTTATGGGTTGGTTTGTAGTGGCCTACTATGCACAGTGACGCTCATGCATATTTTTGTGCTTGTGATGTATGTCAGCAGACAAGGAAACCGTTGCGCAAGGATGAAATTCCCATGCACCCACAAATGGCCTTGCAAACTTTTGATAAATGGGCCATTGACTTTGTTAGACCCATCAACCCTCCAGGAAAGAAGATAGGTGGACGCTATATAATCACTGTAATGGACTATGTGACCTGATGGGCTAAGGCTACACCTATAAAATATTGCAACTTTGAAATAGTTGCACACTTCATTTTTGAAAATATATTGACAGAGTTTGGGTGTCCTAAGATCATGATGAGTGACCATGGAACCCACTTTGTGAATGAGACAATTCAAGATTTGACTGAAGAATTCCATATACAACATTGGAAGAGTACACCATATCACCCTCAAGAAAATGGTGTAGTGGAAGCTTTTAATAAGATATTGGATAACACGCTCATTAATATTTTCAATACTAGCCTAAATGATTGGGATGTGTGCGTACCTGCGGTTATATGGGCATACAGGACCACATGTAATAATTTGATAGGAAAGACACGATTCAGAATGGTGTATGGGAAGGAATTTGTCATTCCAGTGGAGTATATTGTCCCAAGTTTGTGCATGGAAGCAACCACTAACATGGCTGAGCAATATATTATGGAAGAATGATTGTCACAGTTGGTCGTGCTAGAAGAGGACTGACTCTTTGAAGGTTTCCATAAAAAGGTACAAAAGGCACATGAAAAGGATTGGCATGACAGGCACATTAGAAAAAATATTTTTAAGGAATATCATTTGGTTTTGTTATATGACAGCAATTTTGCATGCCACCCAAGGAAGTTCAAAATTCATTGGCTTGAACCCTATGTGGTTAAGGAGATTATACAGGGAGGTCCATTCTGGTTGGAAACTTTAGGAGGTAATGACCTTCTTGGGTATGTAAATGGAAGTCAGTTGAAACCTTACACGGATATCCCTATCCCTACATGCTCCAAATGACTATATGGCCAGTGGAATATCTTAACACCTAAGATAGTTGTAAGAGGGTGCAAGACCATAAAACAATATGTCAAGTGTTGGGGAAGTTGGTCTGCATGACAAGGACAACATATGTGTAGGTAGGTGTGACAATTGCGTAGACGCTGCGTGAAGAGGATATACTAGTCGCAAAGGTGCGAAAAACTAGCTCTTGGAATAGTAAATCTAGATAAGAAAACTTTATTACCATTTGGAGAAGCGGCTACATTGCATTAATGAGGAGATTATGCCATATTTAGAGTTGCTTTGGAATCTATGGGCCTAGATTAATGAAAATAAAGTCGTTTATGCTACACCAACGCTATAAATATAATAAGAAGGGTCACATTATTTCCCTTTTCTTTCCATGTGTTGTGTGCTCCCTACTATATGTGAGTTTCCTGAAGCTTAAGTATGGAATCAACCAGTTGTTCTAGGAAGTATTGCATAATCGAGGGTTGGAATATTTAATTCCGCCAAGTATGGCTACTACTGATCCCACCCCCTCTGTGACATCGGCCAAAAATATCCCTGCACAGGCCACTGAGACCCCTGTGTTGGTCGCTGAAACCCTTGCGCCTGCACCCCAGTCACAGAAACCTACTGTTGGGGCCCTTGTTTTTGAAATCTTGGTTAGAACATTTTAAATTTTGAATAAAGGATGACCTTTTGAGTTGCGGCATGAAGACACATGGCAATCGCGACCACGTCGCAACTACCACGAGTCGCGGAGCTATCAAGGTGGCGCGGAAGCATGAGATAGATGAAGAAAGAACACGCACAAGTACAGATGAAGAAAACGCACAGCAGAAGACAGAAAGCGGAACACACAGATAACGGGAGAGAAGCTGGAAGCAGCTGAAGAAAAGACACAGGGAGGAACTGATAGTCGCGATAGCGGGTGAATAAATAACAGTCACCCGGCTAAAAGAAGAGAGGATGCAGCAGAGGTTGCGAGGCTCGTGACAGGAGAAGAAGCACAAAGCGGCTGCAGGAAATCATGCATGACATCTCTGTGGTTCCTAATCTTCTCTATTCTACCTTTCTGTTCCGTAAGACATCTGTATTAGGGTTGTAAGCTATCGCTAAAGATGCTATGTAATCATGAGCTTGGCCAAGCGATTAATATAATGAAAGGTTGTTGTCTCAATAAAGAGGTTTACATGCATGTAATGTGTTTATGCTGGTTTAAAATTTTATTTGCTAATATCTGAATGCTTCTTAAGTGCTCTTGCGTACATGACTCTGTCTATATAATCGATGCATTTTCCATCATGAGTTGCGACTCTGTTCCTTGCCATTGGTCTAATCCCCTTCTGTATGTGGTTGCGGCATGTCTCGGGTGAGACTCACTGCTCTCCGGAGTAGGGTGAAAATGCCGGCGTGATCCTAGACTACATCGGACTTCTTTGTTGGCCACAACTCCTGAACCTGGGTCTTGTCCGCGAGACCTGACTTCTCCCCAAAAAATGGTTCCGTTGCCGGGACCTGCATGATATGAGGGGACTTAGACCATGGTATCGCGGATCTTCGAAGGGGAGATACGGCGATGGTGGGATAATCACGTGGACCACTTTATCGCTCAGCAAGCGGGCGTGACTAAGAAAAGAGAGACAGCGATAAGGGAACTCATCCTTTTCTTAGACTCAGCCAGTGATACGTACGAAATTTTCTGGGGAAGGTTCCCTACCGACCTTTACAATTGGTTGTGAAGATTACAAGCGATGGTGCCTCGAGAGGGCTTGCGGAAGATAAACCGCAGGTGGGCGCACGAAGATCTGGTGGCGCTGCATCGGGTGAACACCGAACTAACCCGCGCGGTGGATTTTTGGGTAAGGACCACGTTGGAAGGATACACTGTGGAGTTTGCTGCTGAGTGCTATCAATATTTCTCGAAGGCCGAGGCTGTCTTCCACTCAGGGCTAAGAGGGAAGCTGCTTAAGGAGATTCCGCTGTGGATTAAAGCTTTGATGGTGGATGAAGGGTTGATTAAATTCCACAAAACGAGTATGGAAGCGTAAACCACCCGTGCTGGGGGAAGGGTTGAGGGGACCGATGCCATGTAGAAGGTGACGTGGGGAGTGGGGATGGATGCTGAGGCCGTAAGGATGTTGAGGGAGCGACGTGCGCATCAGCGGGCACAGATCGCCGATAGGTGGCGAAGAAGGGTGATGCAAGATTTGAAGAGACGGGAGATCGAGAGGAAAAATCAGAAAGAGGCGCCTAAGAGGATAAGGATTATGGACGTGGGTACCTAGGGATGAGAAGGGACCGCTGCGGAAGTGCGATGGGTGCATGGGAGCCCCGCCGAGCAAGCAAGGGAACCGGTGACTGACGAAGATGGTGAAGGTATGCAGCCCGAGGAAAGTTCCGATGCTGAATGGTACGTGGTAATGCATCAACTGTTTCAAGAACGGATGGCACTCAGTCTTCCAGGCTGCCATACTCCCCCCAATCTGCATGGCCAGGATCCCTGCCTTCCCCTGGTACTTTATCAACCCTTGAGTAATATTTTTGTTAAATTTCAAGCATTGAGTCGATTGCACAGTAGTTCAGTGTCGTCAGCGACACCCGTTAGTAGCAGCAGCACTAGTAGTATTGCATTCCCGAGGGGAACAGTTGCGCAACCAGGACCCGGAGGATTTATCCTGGTCAACCCACCACAAGAAACCATGGCTGGGTCTTTCACCTGGTATCCCGAGTTCTCGGGCTGAGGTAATGATGATGTAGAGCAACACTGGTATCTGTGCGAAGCCATTTGGAGTGCTCGGCAGACACTGGACGTAGGTAAAATAATAGAGTTCCAAACCACGCTTAGAGAGAGGGCTCTGCGATGGTTTATCAAGTGGTCTGAGGCCCACCCGAATCCCGCCATTGTTGAAGTAAAGCGGGATTTTGTACGGGAATTTAAGCTTCCCCAGACGGACCAACAGGGCCTGTCCGAACTCTGGGAAATTAAACAGAAGGAAGGAGAAATCGCATGGGAGCTAATGCGGCAATTCAAGGATGCGATCGGGAAACTCAGTTACCCGATCGATCCGAACCATCAGAGGGATTGGTTCATCAAGGCTTTGCTTCCCTTGATGCGAACCCCCCTCACCCAGCAAAAGATTGATAATCTGCAGGATGCTTTGGAGCAGGCCATGAAGATCGAGGCCATGGTGGGCTACCCTCAGGAATATCAGGGAGGGCTGGCCCCGCAGGATCCCTCCTTGGTGGGATTGCAACATCAGATAGCCAGTTTGACTGAAAATCTCAAGGAGATACAGCCAGGCAGACCAGCCAGGCCAAACGTTTGGTGCACTCACTGCCTGGTCGAAGGCCACGTCGCAACTGAGTGTCCTCGGTTGTGTGGTGCGGGGGTGGGACCCTCAGTCGCGGAAATTCAAGGAGGGCCATCCGCGGGGGGTGGTACGGCACTGAGTCTGTAGGGGGTATACCAGCCGCAACATCCCTACGTGAGGTTCCCCTCCCAACTCAACCCAGCTGCCACGGAGTACTGTGAAATTTGCCGGACTGTGGGACATCCACCTTGGATGTGCCCGATTCTACAAAAGTATTCCAACATACCAAACAACGTATATTGTGAGTTCTGTGCTTCCATGACTCACAACACTGAGAAATGCTAAGCTCTTGACGCACTTGCAGACCGGCTGAACCGACCCTCCTACAGGGTGAATGAAGCCCCTAGAGGAAGAGGGGGCGGGGCGCGGGGAGGCCGCACTGGGGGCCGCGAGCCGGTGAAATGCTATAACTGTGACTAGGAGGGCCATGTGGCTCATGAATGTCCCCTCCCTCACCGTCTGTGGTGTTCGCAGTGCCGCGTAAACACCCATGCAACAGAGGACTGTCCGAAGCTCATCAAAAAATGGGAAGAACGTGCACGGCAGAGGGGCACGAACTTGGTAAACACCGAGCCGCGCGTAGCTGTGACTCCGGCCATGTAGAACGTCGCTATCATAACAAGGGGCGGTAAGAAAATGGGGAAGGATGCTCGCGGAAAGGAGTCGGCACAGGTTGTCAGGCCAGCGTCCCCGCAGCAAGTAGTCAGACCCGAGGCACAGAAAAAGTATTTTCAGGAGGCGGTTGAGGCATTTGCTCAGTTGCGTGACTCGGGAGGCCTGGAAGCATCTCTGCCGATAGACCCTGGACCACAGCACTCCCAAGGAACCCAGATTTCCGAATGGCTCCAGCTATTCCTCAGGATTGTTGACAATACATCTTTGCAGCAGCAGCTCAAAGATGCTCTGGAAGGAGCACTGCAGGGGAGGACAGGATTGGGGGAACCGGTGGATATGGCCCCCCAGGCGGTGCAGCGCATCAAGCAGAATAAGCGACGGACGGGTAAAGAGTTCCGGATTAACACGCAGGTTGGGGGATTCCAAATCAGCGACACCATGCTTGATTTGGGATCTGACGTTAACATCCTGCCGCACAAGACATGGGAGGCTCTCGGAAATCCACGGCTGGCCTACTCGCCCATCCAACTCAGGATGGCGAACCAGTACTGCATTCTGCCAATTGGCCGACTGGAAGGAGTTGAGGTCGACATTGCAGGGGTGAAGACATACACTGATTTTGAGGTTATTGATATTATGGGTGACAAGGATCCTTATCCTGCCTTACTCGGCATCGACTGGGCTTTTGAGAATTACGCCATCATCAACCTTAAAAAGGAGCTGATGATTTTTGAGGATGGGGAGGTACGGGTCACCTAGCCCCTTGACCCGTATCAGGGCCCGCGATATACGGAAACAATGGACAATCGGGAGGATGCTCAGATGATGGACCACCTTTATCAGATGACTACAGGAAAGCGGGACGACTATATTAACCCGACCGCGATTGGTTCTGTCAGTTGGCGGAGTGTGCAGAGCTCGGAGCTCAGATTCGAACTCGCGTGGGAAGACTGGCAGCAAGGGGGGTACGAGACCACCATGCAGAGATGTGCTACTGTTGCCCAAGTCTGGTGGGTGGGGACTGAGATCCGCGGATATCCCACCCTGTCAAACATGCAAGCTGTCAATACTTTTATTACCAAGGTGGAAGACATGGTCCCAGATGAAAGCCGGATGCCACTTTTGGATGTGGCATTGCAATCCACGGCGGCCCGGTGGTGGAAAAATCACCGTGACACTCTGTTGCGATGGGATTGCGTGGCAGATGCTCTACGGGCACGTTTTAAAGAGGATGACAAGCCTCGCAGTATTCTTAAGTATCGCGGAAATTCTGACCCGTGAAACCATTTGCGTGCCTGTGAGGAGCAGTGGCGCAATATCAGGTACCCGGAGGAGCTGTGGGTCCACAGGTTTATCCACTCCTTGGATACAATCCCCCAGGCCTGGTACCTGGAAGAAGAGTGGAAACGGGGAACCCGCTCGTGGCAGGAAGTCACGGACAAGTTCATTCGGTGCTTCTAGTTTGAAGGGGAGACGGCGTAGGAGTCTCGGTCCTTACAGGCAATCAAGGAGGTCTTGGTTTTCCACCATCCCGAGCCCGACGGGGGCCCGATTGTGTCACGACCTGAGGCTAGGCGCGAGTTGGTTTGCCAACGGATTGACGGCGATCCGGATGATGATAGTCTGGGGGACCTCAGGCATCTCTATTTTGACGAAAAGGAAGGCGAGCAAAACATCAGTGAAGAGATGACGACTGAAGGAGTCCATTTACAGCCACTAAAGACGAAGAAGCTGAACGTTGGAACAGACGAGAAACCCAAGCTGGCAACGGTGGGAGATTACTCGGACGAGGAAATTACAAACAAAATTTTCAGCCTCCTCCGGGAATACGAAGACTTGTTCCTGTCCTCGGTTGCAAACCTGAAGGGGATCAAGGGGGACCTTGGCGAAATGCGCATCGTGCTGAAACCGGGGGCTAGGCCGGTGAAGCACCGACCCTACCGGCTGAACCCACGTATCAAAGAAAAGGTCAAGATGGAGATCGAAAAGATGCTGGCTGCAGGTCTCATCTTTCCAGTAGAAGAAGTAGAGTGGGTGAGTCCCATTGTCATTCAGAACAAGAAGGACAAAGCGGAGATACGTGTCTGCGTAGACTACCGGAGTCTGAAAAATGCCTGCATCCACGATCCGTTTCCCACTCCTTTCAGCGATGAAGTTCTAGATCATGTCGCGGGAAACGAAGCCTATTCCTTCACTGATGGGTTTTCGGGCTACCATCAGGTGCGCATTGCCGAAGAAGACAAAGAAAAGATGACATTCACCACTGAGTGGGGATCATTCGCATACCACGTTATGCCGTTTGGTCTGAAGAACGCACCGGCTGTGTTTTCCCAGATTGTAATTGTTGCTTTCTGGGAGTACATTCACAAGTTCCTGGAGGTCTACATGGACGACTAGACCGTCTACAGCCTGTTGAAGAAACATGCCACCCTTTTGCGTATTATTTTTGACCAGTGTCGTCAGCTGCAGATTTCCTTGAACTTGAAGAAATTTATTTTTTCAGTTCCATTCGGCACACTCTTAGGCCACGTGGTGTGCAAGCAAGGGGTATGTGTCGATCCCGCCAAGGTCGCGGTCATAGTTCACATGGAAGCCCCCGAAACCGTGAAGCATTTGCGGGCACTGCTCGAGCACACAGGATATTACAGGCGGTTTATCCGCAACTACGCAAAGATTACGGTCCCTTTGGAGAAAATGTTGCGGAAGTCAGAAGTATTCCAGTGGATGGAGGAGTGTAGGAGGGCCCTTGACACCTTGAAGGAGAAGCTGGCAACGACACCCATACTTGTTCACCCTGGCTAGGATAAGCCGTTCCATGTGCATATCGATGCGTCCGGTATTGCACTTGGGGCTGTCTTGGTGCAACCTGGGGAGACGACAGTTGACCACCCCGTCTACTTCGCCAGCTGCAAGTTATCGAATGCGGAGAAGAATTACACCACGATCGAGCGGGAGGCGCTGGAGATGGTGTACTCCCTCCAGAAGTTCCGCCACTATCTTCTGGGTGGCAAATTCAAATTCTTTACGGACCACTCTGCATTGAAGTATCTGGTGAATAAGCCTATTTTGGAAGGACGGATCTATCGTTGGCTTCTACTCTTCCAGGAATTCACGTTTGAGGTGATTGTCAAGCCCGACAGGTTGAATGTCGGTCCCAATCATTTATCCAGGTTGGAGACGGGAGAGAACGATGGCTCTTTGGACGATCAGCTGCCGGATGCTGACCTTTTCCGTGTCGAAGTGGTCCCGGATTACTTGGCCGACATTGCCGCCTATCTGACCTCGGGGCAATGCCCTCAGGACTACACTCCGCTCCGAAAATGCCACTTGGTTGTCCAGGCGGCTGACTACCAATTGATCGCGGGGAAGCTATACAAACTGGGCCTCGATGAGGTGTTGCGCAGATGCGTCCTCGACCATGAACGGGAAGCGGTAATGTGGGAATGTCACAGTGGTGTTGCGGGAGGGCATGTGGGTGCAAAACCCACCGCAAGAAAGGTGCTCCAAGCTGGCCTGTTGTGGCTGACAATACATGCTGACTGTAAGGCCTACATGAAGCGCTGTGATGTTTGCCAGCGGACGGGAATGCCCTCACACCGAGACGAGCTCCCGCTACATCCAGTGCAGGTGTTGTGGCCATTCAAGAAGTGAGCTGTGGATTTTGTGTGCCCCATAGCCCTGGTCGCCAGGCACTCCAAGGCCCGGTACATCATTACCGCCATGGCTTACCTTACCTAGTGGGCTGAGGCAGTAGCGGTACGCGACTGCACGGCGAATACCGTCGCCTGGTTCATTTTTGAGCACATAATTTGTCGGTTTGGCTGCCCGCGAAGTTTAACCAGTGACCAGGGTACGCACTTTATTAATGATACTATCAAAACACTGCTGGACACCTTCATGGTTCAGCATCACAAGAGTAGCCCGTACCACTCACAGGCTAATGGTATGGTGGAAGCCTTCAATAAGATTCTGGAGAAAGGCTTAACGAAGATTTGCAATGCCCAGCGTGATGATTGGGATGAGCGCCTATCTGCGGCATTGTGGGCCTATCGGACTATGTTGAAGCACTTGACCAATCAAACGCTGTTCCAGCTCGTGTATGGCCGGGAGGCTGTGATCCCCATCGATTTTATTGTACCCAGCATGTTGATCGCCACGTCTCTCAAGTTTTCGGAAGAGGCCTCCCTCCAGGAGCGCCTCCATGAATTACAGGAACTGGATGAGGCCTGCTTCCTGGCCGAATTCCACCAGAAGATTCAGAAGGACCGGCAGAAAGCGTGGCATGACCGCCACATTAAGAAAAAAACCTTTCAGGTTGGCGGCAAAGTTCTTCTATATGACAGCTGGTTCCATAAGTTTCCAGGCAAGCTCCAGATGCACTGGTTGGGACCCTACTTTGTCATCGAGATTCGCGACTCAGGAGCCGTTCGGTTGGCACAGCTGGACGGTACAGTTCTCCCTGGGTGGGTGAATGGCGCACGCCTGAAACCCTACCAGGAGTAAGTACCTTTCACTTCTCATCAATAACTCTCGCACCCGAGAGCACCCGTAGTGTATCTTAGTCGAATAACTCTCCCGCAACCAGGATGAGCATAGGGAGTCTTTTCCGATTCATAGGTGGTCTGTCAATAACCGCTCAGTTGCGAGGACCACACCGCAACCGACTGTGGTCAGGGCGGTGTCTGTCCAGTGTGTCATCCTTGTAGGATCCATCCATGTGCTAGTATCAATCTAGGTCATTTCCGTTAGTCCTTTTTGTCAGTCCATAGGATCGCTCAGATTTGCATCATAAATTACCATAAGTAGGTAGTAACCGTACCATAATCATTTGCCATCATCCGCAGTTCCCTCAACCGTCGCGTCCACCCATTTTTCCATGCCGCCGTCAGCAACTGTCAGATTACACACAGGCATGCGATCGATCGCACGATTATCACAGGCACGATGGCCAGCAGGAATTAATTATCGTTATGGGGTCTCATCAACTCCGCTCATGCCAGGCGATGACATAACTTGCATGGAGACCAACAGCACGAGAATGCCGGACCAGTTCAACTTGGCAATTGCAGCGACACCAGAGCGGTTGAAGTCTCAAAACGCACCGCACCAAGATAGAAGCTCCAGGAGAATTCTCCAGGTTTACCAGCACCGTGCCAAAATTCCAAAGGATCTCCTATCCATTGTTGAACCAACGCTGGGCAGTCGGATCCATAGGACAGAGTCACTAGTTGGAAAATATGACAATGCAGCATTGATAGATGCCAACCTGTCCGACTCGGTCGAATTCCCCTCCCTCCATTGGCAGACATATATGGAGCATCACTACACACCATGCGGTAGCTCAGCCAACCGAATGCGACCAGAGTTCCGAGGCCTCCAGCAATTGTCCCTGATGAATTTAAGAACACTCCCTGTCTTTGGGACTACCAGACTGGCCCTGCAATGCACCCGGTTCCTCCTCAGCCGAATTCAGAATGGGTCCTTGTGGCTAAACAAGGAGATCCCCATTCACGCTGAAGACATTCATCGCCTCACAGGGCTGTCCCAGCAGGGCGCAGACGTCTCTGCTACCGGTCAGACATCTTCCAAGCGCGCACAAAAGACAGGTGATGCAGAATTCTATGCCAAATATGGCACTCGCCGGGGGGGGAAAGGCGCCAAAGTTGATCTGATTAACAAGCCAGAGATTCGGTTCACTTGCTATCTCATTACTAGTAAGACGATGCGACATTATACCAAAGGAGAGTGCACCTTGGATACCATATCCATTGTGGAGCACTGTGTCCAAGGCACCAGGCTGAATTGGTGTTCTTTCGTGCTCAAAGAACTATTCGCGGCATGCGAAGAGAATTATAAGCGCACCACTAGTTTCATCTATGGTTACCTAATTGTAGCTTTTGCCATGTGGAAATGGCACACTCGTCCTGTCCGGTTGTCGGCAGAAACTATCGCGAGCCATCCCCTCACGATGAAATTCACCCCGTGGTAGGTGTCCTCTGACCCCAGCACTAAACAGGTGAATGCGGAAGCGTTTCGGTCTTGGTACGGGCTAATGATAGATGTGGTGGCAAACCAGCAACGGGTGCCCAGGAACTTGTTGGACGACTATAGTGAGCAGGTATGGTTCGGGGTAAGCCACAGGAACACTTACCTCCACCCCACTTGCATGCCAGAAGCCGCCTTCCACATGACGCCGCTCAAATTCCAGCTGGATGATGCTACCTTCCACCGCGAGTTCTGTTCGTGGCCGAGGGTCACAAAGCACATCCGCGACGGGATCCCCGGGTACAACTTTGAGCGGATGCTGCCGGCGCAACGACCTGCCGAGACGGGCACGACAGGGCCCTCACAGGTTGTGGCAGGATCTTCTCTGGATGCAGCCGGGACCTCACAGGAACTCCCCGAACCACTGGTCCCTGTCGTCCGCCACTTAAATACTCAAGTACGAAATTTCAACGTGGCAGCCCAAGTTATTTCAAGCGGTGCCCCTTTGTTTCCTTTATTTTCTGAATTCCAGCTCAGTTGTTCTCTTTCTCTGTCCCATACTGCCCCTCTCACTTCTTCCATCCCTACCAACTTATTCACTTCTGCCAGCCCCATCATCACCTCCATGGGCAGAACGGGCCCGGGACCTGATCAATTAGCTCCCCCTCCAGCGAAGTGGGCCCGCACCATTGTCACTAATCTAGTGGTGGACCTTACTGATGAAGATCCACCACCCACTCCTCTCACAGGGACATTAACTCCGGAGGAACCCCTTATCGACCCCTCAGAATTCATCAATATTCACCTCCCCCATACCTCCACCATACCGTCCACCGCTCCCTCCACCGTCCATCCACCTGCCACTTCATCCGTTCCATCAAACTCATCTGCCACTGTATTCGACCCCCTTATCCGGGAACTCTTTGGAGGGGACCACGGGGCTGAAGTTACCTCTAGTATTGCGGCCGTAATGCCACTAGTCGACCCCGGGGCCACACCCCAGGGTTCTTTCTCTACTATATTTACCCGGCAGGCCAACGTTGGGGCTGACTCGGTCGAGGCTCCGTCTGAGCATGTTGACCCTCCCCCCACAGGCCAGACCACTCAGCAAGAACGGCCAGATTTAGACATGGGCACCTCAACGCAGCAACAGACACCGGTGTCCCCTCCTGAGAATTCCAACAGACCAGTGGCCAGTGGGCAACCTTTGCAGGAGCGAATGCCGGAGCGGGGCGCTTCCGGCACCCCCAACGTAGAAACATGGGGTACAACCCAGTTGTACCTATTCATTCAGAGGGCGGCCCTACAGGCTAAACAGCTTCATTCGGAGCTGCAACAGCAGGGCGATGAGCAGCACCACCAGATCATGGCGCTTACTGAACAACGCGACCAGCTGACCACGGAGAAGGCCTACTTGCAGGAGCAGATCACCATTGTCACTCAGGCGTTCTCATACCTATGGCCCGTTGTAAGGGCTCACCATGCCCCACCTCCTGACGATATAGCGGAGAGAAATGTAGCCATCCAGGCTTACCACATTCTGTCTGCCTTCACTAGTCTACGCAGGGAGAGTCAGGAACTTCAAGCGGCGTTAGCCGCACGGCCCGCGCTCCCTGACCCGCAGATTGTATACTCTGAACAAGTGGCAACGAAGCAGACCCAGGCAGCTCACATGAAGGCGACTCTTCACTCCACAGCGCGCGAGGCTTACGACCTCCTGCGAAGTCTGCAGGAGTGTTCACTCGCCCTCATGGTCAAAACGTAGTCGATCTCCGCCCAGCTGCAACATATTTCCAGGGAAATTCAGGAGACCGCGGATCCCGCGCGGTTAGATCAACTATATGTCCAGGCAGACGAGCTTGAGGTTCAAATGCACCAGACTGAGGCCAACTCAGCAACGGCCAAGCAGATAATTTGGGAACTTCGTCCGCCCATTCAAGCCAGTGCCAAATCAATACAAGAGCTAGCTGCAGAGGCCGAGATCCAGCTTACCACGATGTTCGAGACTGTCCCGACGAATATAGAGGAGGCCGCTGCCACCAGGATCACTGAGGAAGCAGACTCGCTAATGCAGGGATGGCAGCAAGCTGTGTCGAACTTCACCGGGCTCAAAGATATAGCGCTCCGCAGGGTCTCGAAGTTGGGGCCCTTGTTTGAACAGCCGCTTGGAGGCGCACAGCAGGAACGGGCACGAGACGAAGGCACACAGGCCGAATAGGGCACGGGATCCAGCGGTGCAATGGAGGTGGAAACTGTCATTTGTGATTGACTCGGGGACGAGTCAAGGAACTGTGGTCGGGGCCTGTTGGGGCCCTTGTTTTTGAAATCTTGGTTAGAACATTTTGAATTTTGAATAAAGGATGACCTTTTGAGTTGCGGCATGAAGACACATGGAAATCGCGACCGCGTCGCAACTACCAGGAGTCGCAGAGCTATCAAGGTGGCGCGGAAGCATGAGATAGCTGAAGAAAGAACATGCACAAGTACATATGAAGAAAATACACAGCAGAAGACAGAAAGTGGAACACATAGACAACAGGAGAGAAGCTGGAAGCAGCTGAAGAAAAGACACAGGGAGGAACTGATAGTCGCGATAGCGGGTGAATAAATAACAGTCACCCAACTGAAAGAAGAGAGGATGCAACAGAGGTTGCGAGGCTCGTGACAGGAGAAGAAGCACAGAGAGGCTGCGGGAAATCATGCATGACATCTCTGTGGTTCCTAATCTTCTCTATTCTACCTTTCTGCTCCATAAGACATCTGTATTAGGGTTGTAAGCTATCGCTGAAGATGCTATGTAATCATGAGCTTGGCCAAGCGATTAATATAATGAAAGGTTGTTGTCTCAATAAAGAGGTTTACATGCATGTAATGTGTTTATGCTGGTTTAAAATATTATTTGCTAATATCTGAATGCTTCTTAAGTGCTCTTGCGTACATGACTTTGTCTATATAATCGATGCATTGTCCATCATGAGTTGTGACTCTGTCCCTTGCCATTGGTCTAATCCCCTTCTGCATGTGGTTGCGGCACACCTCGGGTGAGACTCACTGCTCTCTGGAGTAGGGTGAAAATGTCGGCGTGATCCTAGACTACATCGGACTCCTTTGTTGGCCACAACTCCTGAACCTGGGTCTTGTCTGTGAGACCTGACTTCTCACCAACACCTACAAAGGAGCAGACGTCAGGGTCTCGAAAGTCTCCACACCAGAAGGCCCTAAATCCTCGGTCAACCACTGTTGAGCACGAAAAGAGACCCATGGCCGAACTGCATGAAAAAATTAAGGAGGAATATGAGGTCGTGGAGGCCGATCCAATCTCATGGTTTCCCAATTATATGGCACCGCACAAAGCGTCGGTAAAAATAATAAAGGACCTGGACAAGGTCCAGTCATATATCAACTCCCCACTGCTCCCCGAAGATGTGTCATTCAAGGGGGAAATGTTTTTTAAGGTCCCCATGTTGAAGTTGGAAGATTAGGACTTGGCCAGCCAAGAGAAGTTCCCTAAGCTTGTGCCCTCAATCTATTTGGAGCAAGTCCCTTTTGACGAGGGCATGATCAAGGTCAATCCAAAGCCTTAGGCCTTGGGTCTGCATAAGTCAAGGCTGCTGAATTTTTTGAATGTCTTGCACTTTGGACGCAGTGCAGTTAATGATATTTGTGTGTGACAAGTTCTCGCCCTAGTGCATGACGATATTTTATGGCTCGAAGAGTGCATTCCTATTGATGTTGATCTGATACATCAGATCACTAACCTTCCCAGTCAGGGGGTTGACCCTTTGGTGGCCTTTGGAGGAAAAGGTAAGGAGAAGAAAGTGGTGGAAAAAGTCAAGAAATATTAGAAGGTATCACGCAACACTAAGGGATTCCTTGTCAGTGAAATCAATGATCCCGCAGTGCAATTTGTTATAATCATCCTCGCCTGCAAGTTGATGAGGAAGTGACAGCCAAAGGAAGCCCCAGCCCACGTAATTGCATTGGCTGGGAAATGCGAGAATGGAGTACATTATAACTGGGTTCAATACTTGTGCACATAGTTTCTGGAGAATGTGCATGAGGCACACGAGGAGGGGAAACATTTCTATTACGCATGGTTGCTACTTTTGATTGCACTCATTGGCTAGAAGACGCTAGCTGAGGCTCAGTTCCCAGATATCAAGTCGTATTTGTGCAAAGATGTGTGCTATGAAATAGTGTGGAACTCCAAGTTTCCTTCCCGCATCATAGAGAACAAAATATTGTGGGTCTTGTTCGATTCCAAGGTATTCTAAGCAGTGTAGTCCAAGTCGTGCTTATTTCCAACATTAAACAATAAGTACAAACGTATAAATGATTTCAAAGCCACTTTTCACAACATACACATGCACTCAAAAGGGGATGTTGAGGGTGTTTGGTATGAACTACCCTACATGGTCACCGAGTACGATCTAGCATGCATGATGACGAATTAGCCTACCTTATGGTTAGAAGTGCGACAGACTGTAGGGAATCCTCTTTGGGGCCTGTCAAAACTACGACAAAGCCATGCAAAACGAAGGATGAGGATCAATATAATGATATAAGAAAGGAGACGCAAAAACATCCATAGGAGAAGGATGTCGAGGCAGAGCCTGAGTTGACCACGACGGGTGAAAATATTGATCTGGAGAAGCAGACAGAGGATAAATACAGTGATGGTACCGTGGCACCTGTGACACAGTAAACAAAAGGAATGAAGAGAGGATCTCAGTCCTTCCCAGGCCCACGTAAAAAGAAGAATTGCTCCAAGCAGACATGGACATAGGCCTTGACCCTTAGAGAAGATGACCTTAATGAGACTGCAACTAAGGACCTCTGGAATGATGTGGAAGCGCAATACAAATCAGTTCTCACAAATGTACAACTAGGTCTTCAGGACCTGAAGGTGAAAACGAGCACGATTCAAGAGAGAATGAAGCAAGCAAGCATGCAAACATCCAACATTAGACAAGTGAGCACGCATCCTGTTAGCACTGTGCTGCTATCCCCTCTAGATAGCCGAGTGTTTTATATTCTAGGACCTACAGTTACAGGAGAGTAGCTGACTTGTGTGCTAATG
Organism: Pinus albicaulis; assembly: GCA_034641835.2. Classification (NCBI taxonomy): domain Eukaryota; kingdom Viridiplantae; phylum Streptophyta; class Pinopsida; order Pinales; family Pinaceae; genus Pinus; species Pinus albicaulis. The sequence goes on from CM076578.1 coordinate 892,106,654, forward strand.
TGCAAGCTTGCACAGAGGTTGGAATCAACTTGGCGATAATGCCTGTAGGGAATCTTCATGCCATACACAAAATGATCATGGATGAGTTGCGGTAACGAGAGTTCCATGCCTCAAAAGTGGCTATAGAGTCTCTGCGGCAAGAAACGATGATGTAGAAGGAGAAACAGAATGTAGAGGAGGCGCATCGAGCGGTCAAAGATCAATGCGCGGAACTAGAATCAATGATTGATCGACTATGTGGTGACTGGCCAAAGGTCAAAATTCCTTCCACAGTTGCACCCATAGTTAATATTGAAATTCTGGTAGCTGCACTCAATGAATCACACTTCGAGATCACAATATTCCGCACATAACTTGAGCAAAAGTTTGTTGATCTCTAGATGAAGCTACAGCCAAAAACACTACCAGAAGTCTATGCGCAACACACTGTAGTAGTCCAAAGATCGATGGCTAGCATCACTGCTATTATGAATGTTGGTAGCTAGTTTCTTGAAGAAGCCATGGGTCTTTGGACTTCTGTCCAAAGTGAGCCTGTCATCTGGAAACTCAAGGTGGAGCTCAGGGCCCAAGAAAATAAATTTGATGACATTCGGATCGTGACGTCGACCCTTGTGCCCACCCAAAGACTAGCACAGTTGCAGGAAATCCACGCCATCGAAGAAAATATTAATACGATGCCCTAGCGAGAGAACATATTGGTGGAAAAAATGAAGTCATGGGTGGATGAGGCCATGCACCTATCACAGACCATTGATATGGTCCTCAAGAACCTGCAGCAAAAATAGTGAAGCATCATCCTGGCTGTCAAAGGTCCATCAATGAAAAAACTGGTCAAAGAAGCACAGAGCACTACAACACAAAGTACAGAAGTCATTATTCCATTTCAGAGTTTGGTACAAGCACTCAAAGATAAGATGCAGGCAGGTGGACCAGTGTGACTCAGGACGAGTCACTAGATTGTGTTAGGGGCCTGTTGGAGCAGGGTCCCCTGGGTAAAGCATTTTTGAATAAATTTTGGTTAAGTTTTTGTTGTAAGCATTGCGTGCAAATATCAAGGGGCTTTGGGGCGGGTCAAAGTCCCTTAACTATTGTAATGGGTAGAAGGGAAAAACCATGAGTCTCAAACCATGGTTTAATACCATGGTATATGCACATTTGAAAATATATAAATATGTAATAGTTGAGTGAAGAAGATAGACATGTTATGTTATGATATATGAATAGATCGATAAATGCTTATGTTTTGATCTAGTTTTGGGTCATTCTAGGTAGAAGGCTCCTACTAGCCGTGTGCATGAAGACCTTGTCCTGAGTTGTATGCACTGACTCTACTAATGTGTGTGCAAAAGGGAAAGATTGTATTGATTGAAGATCTCTTAATAAAGAAGGAAAATTTGGCGAACTATGACTTTATATGATTATTATAGTTACTGTATTGGGTTTTTTATGTGCATTATCTGTTTCTTATTATAGATCCGGATATGTTCTTTTGAATGTATATATGTTTCCATAATTGTTAGTCACATTGGTACATTGCATTTATGCATGATTATTGTTTTTCTTAAGCATTAGATCTGAAGTATAATAATCTGCCTGTGTAAGGGTTTATTCTATAAAAATTGGTGAATATGCAAGGGATAATTTTTTTTATCACTAACTAGGCAAGTGCATCTGCTTTACTGACTGCCTATAATTCGATCTAGTTCTGTTAAGTTGCACAAAACACAGTAGGTATTATATTTTTTGGATCCAAAACACAATTCCTGAGGATTGGGAAACTTCTTGACTTAGAGCATTGCAGATTTTTTGAGTTGATGAGATGCTTTGCATAGTTTTTAGGATAAAGGTTGTGTTTCTATCCAGATTTACACAGTTTCCATCTCAAGGTTGTCTTACCTTTCTGGATTGCGCAATTTTGATCCTCAGGTCGGCCTGCCTTCCATATTGTGAAGTTTCTGGAGGCAATTCAAACAATGTTTCGAGGTCAAGTCAATATTTAGCTTGTGTTTGAAATATATCGAGTCAAGATCAACTTCATCACAAGACCCATATGAAAATATAGGTCTTTATCAAAACATGAATACTTTAAAAGAGTAAAAGATAAGCTCCTATGGACAAAAGGGAAGGCTCCAAAATCAAAGCATGGGAAAAAATTTGGAGGGTGGTTGTAGTAGCTACAACAGTAACCTAACATCCCCTGCATTAGGTTTTCATGGCAGTGGATAGAACGACTATATTGATTGAACTCAACTTGCACTCCAAAGTATTGTGTCATCTATCTATCATTGGCATCCTCCGTGCGAAAACAATGTCCATATATGTCCACATAGATGGGAACAAATGCACTATAAAAAAGTGAAAAAATCACAATGTCTTGTGCCTAATAACCTAAACATAATTAAAAAATATAAAACATATATAGATGTTACAATTTAAAGGTATAGTATGAAGTTAAAATTGTAAAGAAAGAGATTATAATTACCGAGTTGTTGCACCAAATCCCTATGTTTAGCGCATCCTCTTCAACAAGTCGGTAATGACTAGACGCACCATATTTCTCTTTGACTTGATCAGCGACCCAACTGTTAGTTCATTTCATTGGCATATTTTCTTTTGAATGATAAGGATAAGGCATGCTCCTACCATTCACTCATTTGAATTCTTTCATGTCACTATCCCATTTCCGCCTTTATGTTCGTACAATGAAACCCACAATTGTGTTTCTTCCATATTGTAAAGAATGAATTTGTTGATGGCTTCAATTTCTAAATTTTTTGATGAAATCAAACCAACATATATATATATATATATATATAGTATGTATGAGATAAAAATATGCATTAATATGAAGTCTAGTGTGAATAGTTATTGTGTAGTAATTTGAAAAAGATAATAATGTACTAACTCTTTATCATACACCTCTTTCCATTCGTTTCGAGAAGCTTCCCTTATCGTTTTTATTCGTCCCTTTCATCATCTCACCTGGTGTGTTTTTTATATACTTGATGTACTCACTGGCATAATAGAAAGACTCATAATATATATACCCCTCTACCATAGACCCCTCGGGTTTTTCCCTTTGTTGAAAATAACCTTTCAATTTCTTCATGTACCTCTCTAAAAAGAAAATACAATGACAAGTTTGGAGCCTCAAGGATGCCTCAATTTTGACACTTCTTTTCACTATCTTTCCTTATTTATGACAACACCATAGGCTCAAAAAAGTGTTGAAATGCACATTTTTTACTTGGTAAGGTATCCTAATGACATATTTTTCATATTTTCAATTGTTCCTTATTATTAGAATGAAATTTGTATTTAGCTATGGAATCAATGCAATTCTGCAACCAAAATCCGTTTCTGTAGCCACTGCCATGGTTCGATGGGTTATAAGGTATTAATGGAACAACATAATATATGCGTAGTTGAAAAATGATCCGTTCATGGATCCTATCCTATTCATCCATCCAGAATCAAGTAAGAGATCACCAAAGAACACGGTAAAAGGAGTAGTCAACCGGAAGCTAGATCTAGCGAGTAAGAGCTTCACGATTTGCTCTGCCACGTAGCAAATCGTGAAGCACCGAAACTATAATTTCTATTTGGAGTTATAGATAAAATTTTCTTAGTCTTAGAAGGCATAAAATCCTCAGAACATTTAATGTCAGGCTTTTATAAATAACAGGATAAGTAATTGTAAAGGAGACAGTGAATTATTGCGAGATTGTGACATATTTTTAAAACTATGTTTTTATCCTTTAATCGAATGAAGAAGCATTCCAAAACTCTAATGTGAATGTAGTCAAGTGTAGATTCGATCCATCTGTTCTGGAGGGCCCCTGCAATAGAAAAGGTTTTCATTTGTTTTCGTTATTTAATTGTCATTGCATAGTTTAAATTCTTATGTGTTTACAATGTGTTTTAGTATATATGCGTACTATGTTTCAATCATATTTCCATTGCAATTGTTTTTAGATTTATGTTCATTATTTCATTTATTGTTATCATTATCTCTAGAATATTGTCGTGCTAGAATAGATGTTCTATTCCTTTCATAGATTTAATTCGTAGATGGTTAAAACGCGGAGGTAATTTATCATATATCAGTTTATTTCCTCTTCATACAATAGAATTTTATCAAATATTAGTTTATCATAGTCTAGTTTATCATCAATCAATTCATTTCTTCTTTATGTAAGTAGAAGTTTATCATAGATCAGATATTATGAGATACATTTTAGAAGATTTCTCTTTTCAGTTTTAGATCATTTTTTGTCTTATGAGCTCAATTAAATTTTATTGCATAAACAAAAGATTTATTTTATTAACATAAAATACTTTGTGGTAAGTCTTTAGAATCAGTTTCATTCACATTAAATTTTCAAAAAGACATAAAAATTAGAATTACTTTTTGGTTTTAGAATTTTAGTTCTTTTCAGAAGCAATTCTTAGCTACTAACAAGAATTGTCATTTCAATTTCTAGGACTTAGTTAAAGTTCGGATTTATTTTATTTTTCATAATTCAGTTTTCAAAATTCATTCAAGAAAATCTGGAATAAAAACATTTTCAAAAACAACTTTCACATATCACCAAAATAAATTAATTAAATAAGGCTTCTAGCATATACAATGCATTTGCACTTCACAATATTAACTAATATGGTCTATAATTTATGATAGAAATTTAAGAACATTAAATTGAATAAAAATTTTGGCGTCGTTGTCGAGAAAGTGTAATAGGAGCCTTATTTCTTAAGTCCAAAAAAAAAAGACATAGAAAATTACATGCGTAGAGAAAGAGATTCTAGAGGTAGATTTGTAGCTAGAGGTAGAAGTTTGATTCCAACAACACCACTCGCCCCATCAAGACCTCATAGTGCCACACCACCAACCCAAACTCATATACCATTCTTAGCAAGTAGACATAGGCTTCCAGAGTTATTAATATAAAAAATTAAACCTAGAGATTCACCAAATTCATCAACTAAAGTGGTTGTGGAAGAGCAAGATCCTGCATCCCCAACAGAAGGAGTATTATTTCAAACCTCTACTAGAGAGAAACTTTTATCCCAAGAGCTATAAATTCCTAATGAAGAGGAAGAAGAATAGATCTTCTTTAATATACCATTGATAGAGGAACTAGAGGAATCAGAAGAGAAACATACAATTCCAAACCTAGAATCCTATATTAGTTCTGAAGAATCTACAATAGCTGGAGAAGGGGAAGGAGAGTTACACAACGTAAATGATGAAAATTTAAGATTAGGAGGAGGTGGACCTAGGATTGGAGGTAGAGGTAGAGGAAGATATGGAGGAAGAGGAAGAGGTGAAGGTAGAGTAGGTAGGGGAGAAGACAGGGACATAATAGATCCAGATCCTATTGTATTTCCCATACTAGATGAGGATACTACTGCCACAATGAAAAATATCTCACCCTATATCCTTCCTAATTTCTGTGGATTAAGAAGTGAAGATCGTGAAACATTTCTTTTTGAATTTGAAGTTTTATGTATATCATATGACTACATACTTGATTCTCAAAAATTGAAATTGTTTCCAGCAACTCTTAAAGATGCAGCATTAAAATGGTTTATGGGCTTAATAACACATTTTATTAAAACATGGGAAGACATGAAAAGAGCATTCCTAGAGAGATGCAAGGAATATTTCATATCTCATAATCGGAAAGATTAATTTTTTAAGATGATGCAAAGAGAGGATGAAAACTTGGAGGATTTAATTGAAAGATTCGGTTATAATCTAAAAAGGGCTAAGATGGAAAATCTAGATGAAGACACTTTAAAATATCTCTTATTGAAAGTCATTAGAGATGAATGGATAGATATTCTTAATATGATGGGAAAAGGAGACATTTCTCACCTATCACTACCTGAAATTTCTGAATTATGTATACATATTTCAAGAGGAAAGTCAAGAATTGGGAATAATTCAAGAGATCTTGTTCTCTCTAGAATCAACAAATCTGCAGCTGGAATAGTAAGTAGGGCTAAAATAAGAAATTTGCCTAATGAATTTAAAACAGATATTTTAGGGAGTCTTAGTGAACAAATAGACACCTTGAAATTACAAAACGAGCAAAGAGCTAAAAGTGATGGCTTATCTATATTTTTTCCTAACTGCATAAATAAAAATGCCTTAACAGAATGCCCTCTTGATTTAAAAATCATATAAACTTGTGTAATATGTACAAAAAATCATGAAACAAATAAGTGTACTTCAATTCTAGGTCTTAAAGTTGTATATCAAGAGGAAATAGTTCCAAACCAGGTATATCCTCTTTTCTTCGTTGTTAGAACACCATGAAAAGGATCTCAAAATCAAGGTTTCAATGCACAAATGTATAACCAGCCCCCACAAAATAACTGGAACACATCAATGTCATGGAAACAGCCTTGGTCTCAACCCCAACCTTGGACACAAGGATGGAAAAATCCTTGTGGAAGATACTCTCAATATCACCAATATCCACAACCTTATCCAAACTTTCCACCACAACATTTTCCTCGGACCAGTCACCAACCTCAACCTCAATTTCAAAATCAAAATCGACAACTTCCATTACCATTTCCACAAAGGCTAAACCTACTCAACCACTTCCAAACCAAAACAATAAAAATGCACAACATGTTTACAACATGAAGGGACGAAATTTTTAAACTTATATGATAACTCTACTATATCTTAATAGTGTTCAACCTAAATTTGGTAGAATATTAGAAAATAAATTACCTTATGTTTTTATTGAGGAAAGATAAAAGGATGATCGTTATGATGAAGAAACATCTCTTCATCAAAATGAAAATATTCAAAATAAAAATAATAATTCTGAAGGAGAGACAACTCTTCATCAAAATGAAAAACCTCAAAACCAAAAACATGGTACTCCAATCATAAAACAACCTTCAATGTCTATAACAAAACATCCTTTCCCTGAAAGATTACAAATTGATAAAGGAGTAAAAAAAAAATCATGTTGCTTGATTATGATCTGTTAGATGAACTGAATAATGTCTATATAAAAATCATTTTACTACAAGCCATCAAATAAATTCCAATTCTTGCAAATACAATAAGAAAATTGAGTATAAAGAAACCTGGGACAAAGATAAAATAAGTAAAAATAATACAGCTGGTGAGAAAAAATGTAGATATCATGATGGGAAAAATAAAAATACAAAAATATTTGGATCCAGTAAGTCCCATTGTGAAGACACATGTTATCACTCTCAATTTTTCAAATTTTTTTGATATAGTCATCATAAGCTTCACCTTGTCTCATTAGGTTAGATCATTCATTTGATGAGAAATTCACTTAATCATGTTTATTATAGGTCATAGACACTTTATTAGTCTTGTCATCAAGGTCATATCCACAATAATCCACCTTGGGTTCACTTCAATAGTCATCAAATTTTAAAAAAGATCCACTTATCTAGTTTTTCACAGTTTCGTAGCAAATACAAGGAAAAATAGGCAAATTTCGCTACGAAACTACTTGACAATTTCGTAGCGAATATGAGGATTTCTCTTTTTTTTGTTTTTTACTTTTTGAGTAGTAAACGTCAAGGGAAGTTTCTGGGCAAACAGAGAATTATTATAAGAAAATGAGAGAGGTTATTTTCAATTGCAGATCAAATAACATTAACCTCTTTCACTTTTCTCAAAGGTGCTACAAATTGGGAGATTCAGAGATGTCTTTCAACTCTATGTTCAGAATGCATTTTTTTTCCTATTTGATACATGTTTTTCAAATGCAGTTCCTCAACACCTGGAGAAGTGTTTCAAAAAACAAAGAGATTTTTTTATTTAGAACGAAATTACCTACAAAAAATTCCTTCATTTTTGCAACATCTATCAAGGATATGGAGATAGGAACTCATCTCTGAACCCTATTTGTTCAGAAAAAACAGAGTCATTTTATTGGTAAATAAACTTTCTAAAGGTGAAAAATATGCTTTTTGAAGAGGGTAAGAGGAATTTTAACAAAATTTTCCTTATCATCCTTCATAATATCAATTTGAATACCTACAGGTGAAATTTTGAAGAAAAATAGAGAATTTTGAATTTTTTTGCACTTTAGGTAGTTTTGTAGCAACTTCCAGGCTTGAAGCCCAGACTCTGCTACAAAATTTCTGTAGGTGATTATATGGAAAAAAACATGGATAAACTCAAATTCAAGGCCTAAAATTTTTTTTTTTTAGCTCTTTTAACCCAAAAAAAATGTCTACATCAGCAAAGAGATCTAATAAGTGGCAGAGGTTGGTGAATTAAATTTGCTAGTAAACTACGCTACGAAATTTTCTATACATGATTGTTTTAGAAGTCAACTTCAAGTTTTATTTATGACCAAATGAAAATTTATTTTGGAAATATGAAAGATTTTTTTCTTCATCATAGACTTGTCTAAAAAAACCTCTCTCAGTTTCTGCAAATCCATTAGGTTTTGGAAATTATACACTCATCTTTGAAGCCTAGTTTTTCAGAATTTTCACTAACCAGATTTGTAAAAAAATTGTAAAATTCGACTTGGAGGAGGTCCAACTTAGCATCCACATGGAATAATGACACATTAGCACTCTATTACACTCAGAAAATTAGTTTGTTTCAGTTGATAAGGGTTATTAAATTTATTTTTTGAACTATTAATGAAACAAGAGTCCTTTTTGTATTCAAACTCTGCAAAACTGAAATATCCCTAGGAAGTCTCGAAGTGATGGAATCATGCTTGAAATAGGTCTTTGAGGTGGTATTTTGAGGTGATCAAGGTGGAAAATCATTTTTATGAGTCCTCACTCTATAAATGAGAGATTTTTAGAGTTACGAATGCTTGGGAGATGTTAGGTGTGCACTACCATTGTAATCTTTCACTATATGTAATATACTTTTGCAACAGCTTGTTTCAGACCCAAGATTCATTGTATGTTCTTATCTATGCTTGTTTATCTTATTCCTTTTGATATTTGTGCAGTGGCTCATGTGTGATCACTTGGAATTCATTAATATGCTCCAATTTCCTATACACATGTGGTTGTTGTTTTTTCCTTTATGTGTGATTTGATAAGAATAAAGGACAAGGGTTGGCAAAGCTGATGGCACAATCCATTTTTTATTGTCTTGACATGAATCTGATTGCAGAAATTTCAGAGCTATCAGAGGAAGATGAAGAGTTGATTCCTATTTAAGAAAACTTCATTTTATTTGAATGGTACAGAGATATTATCTTTGTCTTGCATCATCACAGAGCTCCTACAGAGTTGACTAAATCAAAAGCAAGGTTTGTGAAGTTGAAGTCCTTAAGATACTGCATTGTAGATAAGAATTTGTACTGGAGAGATACTGGTGGGATCCTTTTAAACTATTTGCTAGAAGAGGAAGTTGAAAGGGTCATTGAATAGTTTCATAAGGAATATTGAACATAAGCAGCAATATTCTTGTAAACATCCTTGAACATGGTGGGCCAATAGTACCCTGCTCTGAGAATTTTGTTTGTTGTGGCCTTCCAGTAGTGGCGTCCTCTACAATCTCCCTTAGAAACTCTTCAATGACCCTTTCAGCTTCCTCTTCCAGAAAAAAAATTAAAAGGATCCCACCAGTATCTTTCCTAACATCCCAGACTCACCATGCTTATCTATGCTTGTTTATCTTAGTCATTTTGATCTTTATGTAGTGGCTCATGTGTAATCACTTGGAATTCAGTAATATCCTCCAATTTCCTCTACACATGTAGTTGTTTTTTTTCCCTTTATGTGTGATTTGATAAGAATATAAGTGCCTTGGTTTCCATGACATCTGTTGTTTTGTAATTGATGTTTACAATGACTGCATAAGCCCAATGGTAGAAAATCCTCTACATTTTCCACCTGCAATCATATACAATCAAGTCATTATCATAGATTTAGCCATCTAATAAATTTTTTATTGAAAAAATCATAAGCTATATTCAGAGAGCCCTCTCAGACTAAAAAGGTTAATCTTCAGTCAAAGCTGGCATGAAATAGTTACTCCAAATTCAGCATTGAATCAGCCCAACATGAACTCAATTTGGTGATAACATTTGGCGATGTTTCCAGGGACTGAAGGTGTAATTTTTCCCTGGGATGAACGAAAAATTTTCAGTTCTAAGGTCTTAGAGTAGCAGACACTTAGTCACATATTGGTTGTATTTCTTCTCTGGCGACTCCACACATCAAATAATCAATTGGAAGGTGACTCCACCGCTTGAATATCAGTAGTTGGATGAAGTTCCAAGATAAGTTCCATTGTAAGAATAAATTCCAAGTATGCCTCGATGAATCGGTCTCACATCCCTAGTTTTCCAAATCCTATGCCAAAATTCGATTGGTTAACTGATCTTCCCATAGTTAAAAATGAAAAGAAATACAATGTTGCTCTTCAATTGGTTAGATTCCATATGCATGTACACAGACTTAAGGTTCAGTTCCATGAGGATTGTCTCATGAAGATGTTTATGGTCACTTTAGAGGGAAAAGCATGGTCTTGGTATGAAAGCCTGCCAAGTGGTTCATTATATTCTCTTGCTGATTTCCATGTTGCATTTTATGAGATCTATGAAGAATTTCATTCTTCCTTATTACTGGTCAAAGACTGTTGTAAACATTGTGTGAGTTTTATTGAATATTTATAGAATTGTTATGAAGATGATGAATTCATGGATGAGGAAATTTTATAGGCCCTTCATGACAATCCCTTTCATCACCAAGAAGAAAGGGTAGCCTCTCTCGTTGATGAAAATGAAACCCAACAGGAGTTTATTTATGACAATCATGTTACATCCTCTGAGTTTAATGAAAAGCTGCATTAGACTTGTTAGTCTTTTCATCATCAAGAATATGAGAATCATTTCCAACAGAAGGAGGAAATGGTGGTAGATAGTTGTTATAATGTTCAGGTAAAGGAAGAAATTTATTCTTCATGTCATTCCTTGCATCAGCCTATATCAAATGAAGAAAATTTTGAAAAGAAAATTTTAGACAATCAGATGGATATGCTTGTTGAATTATATGAATAGTTACCTTTAGAAATTTCTGTAGTACATGCTAAGGTAGTTCCTTTTGAAAGTGTCCAATAATACTCCAAGTTTTTCTTTCTCCCAAATGAAAATAATGATCAACATATTGTTTATTTATTATTCGAGAATGGTCACAAGAGTTAAAAAGAAAAATCTGAACAAGGAACACCAGCAAAGGATCATATTTACTCACACTTTCTTGTTGATCAACAAGAATTATTCATGCATAGTCTCAAAGATCCTTTCGCAACTCTGTTGGAATCTTATATAGGAATGAATTTCAATGTGATTCAATTATGTAGACAAATTCAGATGGTGGAACAAGTTTTCATCTCTCAGGAATGGTTTTATGATCAGAGAAGTGGAATTTTCGTTCCAATCCAGTACTCAACTTCTTGATTAGCTTCATTGGAAGTGTGAGATCACTTAATTTAGTTTTTATGCTGAGAAAGTAGAGTAGGATCATTTGTATATAAATAATTTTGAAGATCAAGAATTTTTTTCAGTTTCAGTTTTAAATTCAACATGTGTACTTTCAGTTCTTTAGCAGCTATCGGTTTTTAAGTGCCAAGGTTATAGGTCAGAGAAGGTTGCAAGTTTTCATTTTGAAGATGGGAGCAACCCAATGGAGGTGGCACTAGAACTACTAGATGGGAGTAGCCCAATGGAGGTGGCACTGGAACTACCATAGGGGTACACCATCCCCAGTGGAGCCACTAGTATCACCAGTATCTTTATTGATGATGTTGTCTAGGATTTTTCTGACCAAAGAGGAGCATGATGAGTCTGATCATGATTTAAATAAGGGTGAGGGACAATCTGATTATCTTAAGGGTTATCAACATGCTATTTTTGAGATGTAGAAGAAATACAATCTTAGAAACAAAAATGTTCCCATCACTGCAAATAAAACACAACCAAAGAAGGATGCTCCTAAAGCAATTGAGCCTAAAAAGGACCCACCACTTCCTCCCCCTGTCAAAGAGAATGAAAATATTACTTTTTTTTTCACTTTGGATAATGAGATCTCTAAAATTAAGATTCTTGTTCCCTTTGGAGAAATTCTCAAGGTAAATGAGTACACAAGAAAAATTGTGAAAATGTTGAATTCTCAACCAGGAGCTTTAGATATCCTTAATATACAAGAAGACCATCCTACCATCTACTTGGGACCAAGATTGGAAGATGATCAGAATGAAGAAGTACCTTCTTTCTATGTCGGCCTTAGTATCAATGACATGACCTTACACAATGCCATGTTGGATTCGGGGGATTCTCATAACCTTATGCCTAAGATGATTATGGAGAGGATGGGTTTGGAGATCACTAGGCCATACAAGGTTTTATTTTCTTTTGACTCTAAAAGATTCCAATGCATAGTATTGATAAAAGATGTTGTTGTTGTCCTAACAAAAGTGCCTACCAAGACAATGGTAATGGAAATTGTGGTGGAAGATATTCCACCCAAGTTTGGCATGCTCTTATCTAGATCTTAGGCAACAAAAATCAAAGGCACCATACAGATGGACTTGACATATGCCACCATTCCTATTTTTGGTGAGCATAGAAGATTGTATAGGGAGATTAAGATGGCCTACATGGTAAGCAGCAAGGATAAAACTCAAAATTTTCCCATTTATTTTGTTGAAACTGAATTAGGATCAACAGTTATTTTCAATGAGCTAACTGATGAAGCAGAAAGTGAAGGGAAAGAAGAAATTCAACAAATTGAAAATCAACAAGTTGAAAATCAGGAAATTGTAGAAGAGAAAGCAGAGGGCTAATGGCTTCTACACTTTGATGGATCTTCTGGAAGAGAGGGGGTTGGAGTAGGCATATGGATTACTACTCCTGATGATGAAAGTGATTTTTATTCTTTCAAACTTAACTTTGACTATACCAATAATATGGATGAATATGATTATTTGTTTTTGGGTTTGGAAATTTTGAAAATATTGGGTGCCAAAAAGATATCAGTGTGTGGAGATTCTGAGTTGGTAATCGAACAAGTTGAAGGAGTACATCAAACTAAAGTTGTGTGGATGAGATAATACATAATTTTGGTTATGGAAATGTTGGAAAATTTTTAAGCATATGCATTTATTGTGAAAAATAGGGATCAAAACTCAGTGGTTGATTATCTAGTTGTTTCTGCAAGTTTGTTTGTCATCCCTACAAATTCTGTTGAGAAGTATGAAATTGAAGTCTGGCATAGGCTTGCTATTCCAGATAATATCATCCATTGCCAAATGTTTGAAGATGACCAGCAAGTCAGAAATTTCATAGAGTTAAAAGAATAATTTGAAAGCCCACAAGTAGATCAACAAAACATGCTTGCTAAAACTAAGGTCAATTTTGAAGTTTTGTAGCTGAAAAATAATTGCATACCCAAAGGGTCTTATTACACTGGAAATTTTTTTTGACCAAAATGATGTTTTCAAATCTACTAGAATTCAGGTTGATGATGAGGAGGTAGAAACTTGTAATCTTCATACAGTAGCAGTGCCTAAAATGATAAATCTTTCCAAGTTTCTTTCTATGGAGATGAGACATAAATATATTGAGATGATGAAGAAGTTCATTGATGCTTTTTCATGGAGTTATGATTATCTAAAAAAGTATGATCCTACTATTATACAACATACTATTCCTATCAAAGAGAATGAGAAACCTTTTAGACAGAAATTGAGAAGGATTATTCCATTTCTCATGCCTATGATTGAAAAAGAATTTAAGAAAATTTTAGATGAAAAAATTATTGTTCCTATAATATTCTCAAAATGGCTTGCTAATTTGGTACCAGTCAAAAAAAAGAGTGGAGAGATCAAAATCTATATTGGTTTCAGAAACTTGAACAAGAATTCTTTGAAAGACAACTACCCTCTTCCTAAGATGGATCAAATTTTGTAGAATATTTTTGGCTCCCAAAGGATTTCCATGCTAGATGGTTTTTCAGGATACAATCAGATATTGGTACACCTAGAAGATCAAGAGAAAAATGCTTTTACCACACCATGGGGGACATTCATGTATGCAAAGATTCCTTTTGGTTTGATGAATGTAGGAGTGACCTTTCAAAGAGAAGATAAAGATAAGTTAGTTGTGTTCTATTTGGATGACATAACTGTATTTTCAACAAGGGAGGAATATCATTTGAAGCATCTGGAGAAAATTCTACAGAAGTGCAGAATATTTTGTATCTCTATTAATCCCATTAAAAGTATCTTTGCTTTAACTTTTGGAAAATTGATTGGACATATTATATCAAAGGATGGGATAAAGATTGATCCAAATAGAGTTAATGCCATTCATAAGATAGAAATTCCAAGGAATAGGAAGGAAATGTAGTCCTTTCTTGGGAGAGTAAACTTTGTTAGAAGGTTCATCCCAAAATTTGCTGAAATTGTCAAAGAGATTACCAAGATGTTGAAGAAAGGAGCTGATATTAAATGGATTGTTGAAGCCAAGCAATCATTTGAAGAGATAAAGAAATCCCTCACTCAAGCCCCAATGTTGATTAGTCCTAAATTTTCAAGAGAATTTATGGTTTTCACATTTGCATCTGAAAATACCATAGCTGAGTTTTACTGAAGAAAAGACAACAAGGTACAGAACAACCAATTTCATTCTTTAGCAGAACTCTTGCTAACTCAGAGCTGAAGTACAATATTTTAGAAAAACAAGTATATGCTTTGATCAAAGCTATTAAGGATTTCATAATTTATATTTTTCACTCTCATGTCATTGCATTCGTGCCTAACACTGTGGTTAAAGACATTTTGACACAAGCTGATCCTGATGGCAAGAGAGGGAAGTGGATAGCTAATTGTCTGGAGTATGACATAGAAATCAGACCTACAAAATTGGTGAAAGGACAGGGGTTGGAAAAGTTGATGGAACAATCCAATTTTGATTGTCTTGACATGAATCTTATTGCAAAAATTTTAGAGCTGTCAGAGGAAGATGAAGAGTTGATTCCTATAGAAGAAAAATTAATTTTATCTGAATGGTATAGAGATATTATCTTTGTCTTGTATCATCACAGAGCTCCTGCAGAGTTGACTAAATAAAAAGAAAGGTTTGTGAAGCTGAAGTCCTTAATATACTGCATTGTAGATAAGAATTTGTACTGGAAAGATACTAGTGGGATCCTTTTAAATTGTTTGTTGGAAGAGGAAGCTGAAAGGGTCATTGAAGTGTTTCATAAGGGAGATTGTGGAGGGCACCTCAGGAAGGCTACAACAAACAAAATCCTTAAAGCAAGGTACTACTGGCCCACCATGTTCAAGGATGTTTACAAGAAGATTGTTGCTTTCCATGAATGTCAAATTTTTGATGGTAAGAAAAAACTAATTCCTTTACCTTTGATGCAAATATATGTTGAGGCGTCTTTCCAACAATGGGGGTTGGATTTTATTGGTGAAATACACCCATCATCTTCAGGACAGCATTACTGGATCCTGACAGCCACAAATTATTTCACTGAGTGGATCAAAGCAATCCCAACTATGCAGGAAAATGATTCATTCATCATTTAGTTCTTAGAGAGTGATATTTTGTCCAGGTTTGGTTTTCCTATGAAGATTATTACTAACAATGCACAATATTTTAAATCCAAAAGGTTCATTATCTTTTGTCATCATTATCATACAACACTTGGACACTCAACTGATTATTACCCCCAAGGTAATGGCCTTGCTGAATCTTCTAATAAAAGAATTGTGAGAATTGTCAAAAAGGTACTGCAGGAAAACAAAAGATCATGGCATCTGAAGTTGAAATATTCTCTGTGGGTTGATAGAGTATGTACAAAGTGATCTATTGGTACTTAACCTTATGAATTAGTGTATGGAGCTGAAGCGATTTTTCCCACATTCCTGGGAGTGCCTGTAATTAAATTGATGCAAGGACTTGAAGAAGAGCCTAATGCCATTCAAAGAAGGATAAACCATCTTATAGCTTTGCAAGAAAAAAGGGAATAGGTATACAACAAAAATCAACAATCACAAAACAGAGTAAAGAAAACATTTGATAGAAAGGTCAAAGAAGAAAATTTCCAGATTCAAGTTATAGTTTTAAAGTGGGAAGCCAGAATTGAGGAAAAGGGGAAACATGGAAAGTTTGAAAACATTTGGAAGGGACCATTCATAGTAGCTACATGGAAGGGACAACTTTGTGTTGTAGGACCTATCAATGGCAGGTTTCTAAAGCACTATTCATCTTAAATTTTACTGAATTTTCACTCCATTGTATATATTCCATTTTATTATGTTTTTTTTCTAATAAAGACGGGTTGATCATTAAACTTGAGCCCGAGGAGAAGGCCATAAGAGTTTGAAGAAAGCTTGGAAAATTTCAGAAGTTTGTTTTCAAAATATGGATGGAACTAGAACTATAGGTTCTTTGGTGTACCACAGGGGCACACCATCCCAAGTGGAGCCACCGTTATCACTAATTTGGTTGTAAAACTTTCCTTGATAGGGTCATGCAGGTCATTCACCAAATTGATGGGGTCTCCTAAGTCAATTAATGTGATATGAATTTTTTTTCATTTTAATGAAGCCTACCCTAACTTTAAAGTTCACCTTCATCCATGCCACTTCAGTGAAATCAATCTCACATAATACAAATTTTCATCCCCATGCATTTAATCTCAAAACTTCACACCTGTCAGTTTTTCAAAATTTCGTAGCGATTTACAAGGGAAATCCGCAGATTTCGCTACGAAACTACCTAATAGTTCCGTAGTGAATATGTCAGCAGCCTAACTATCTTCACTATGAAACTGCATTTTTTTAGCCAAGTTTGTTAAAGCGATGTGAGGTGTCAGTTTATGATAAGATGAGTAAAGGTTGAGGTTTTTCAAGGTCGTTATGATAAGTTTCAAATGTACATAGCCATATGTGATGTAATCATGATTCTTTTTGGTTTCATGTGCTATTATTAAAACCTGAGTTGTCAATTAACCTTTTATACCTTACCCCAAACCAGTAATTAGTCATATTACTATTTATCCTTGCATGTAAATCGATTCCTGGAGATTTGCTTCATCACTCCAAGTAGATTGTTGTCAAATTCAAATTCTGCAGGTGTCACCAGCAAATGAGGTAGTGAAGACTATAAAGCATCCATGGTGGTAAGAAAGAAAATGAAAAAGGGTGGCCATTGTCTCAGGTATGAACCCATGGATCTGAAATTACTTAATGAATACCCTACTGCTATGGAAGTTTTCAGGAGGACAAGCTACCTACAATTCTGCCAGAAGTTGCAAGGTTTCCATGCACAGGTTTCAAATAATTTTGCCACTAATTTTACAGGAACACCATTAAAGGTTGGGATTTCTAATCTCACAGTAACACCAGAGAGCATATCACAAGCTACAAGAATCCCTAGGGGTGGTAAAGAATGGTTTAAGGGCACAAAATTTACAATGCATATTTGTAAGGAGTTTCTCAAGAAACAACACAGAGGAGTTGATTTAACTAATGAAATTCTCGAGAATTATATGGAGGAAAATTATGCAAAGTTGTTGATGGTCATTCAAAATATTTCACCTGCGAGGGAATATTCCACATGGTTTACTCTTACCATCTCATACTCCTTATGCACTTTGTAGGTAAGATATCACTTGACTTACCTTTCTATTTATACAAGAGTTTGGGAAAAATTTCAGATAGAGTTCAAGTCAATTCAGAAGGCAATGAGACATCTATGTTTCATCATGGTCTAATAAAGTTGTTAGTGTTGGAATAATTGAGAAGGTTAAACAGATATTGGACTTCTTTTATGTTTATGAGTGGTTACGAAATAGATGTAGTCACTCTAAAAAAAATCTTAAGACATAGAACTACTACATCACCAGTTGTAACAGAGGAATTTGAAGAAGAAAGAAGACAGTCCCTTGCAGAACTAATGGACATAGGAGTAGAACCTCTGCAATAAACTGACGCCCCTCAGCCAACATGTAATATTCCAAATGGGGAAAAATAAGCTCAGTAGGGAATATCTTAAGATATTCCACTATGGGATCACAACAGTATGGAAAAAACACCAGTAACTTCTAAACCAGAGATAGACTGGTAGGGCATTTACTGGTTATATCACCTCTAAGGAGAGGGTGAAAACCAGAGGCTTCCTGGCCCGTTCCAGACCCTGTCTATAGAAGACTGATGAAACACAAAAAGTGTGGGGAATGACACACTCCTATTATATTTTTCTTCCCTCAGGAACCTTAGATCTACAGATATAAATAATGGATCCAAAGAGAAGTAAAAACCAAACAAGGAAGAAGCGGGAAATTCCACTTTCAGGAAAATCTGCAATAGGCTCAAGGAGGACGCTGTATAAGCAAGCCAATGTTAAAATAACATAGAACAGGGCTGGGTTCCTTTATTTTAGGTTATTTGGGACCTCCATGCAGAGTTTCAAAAAAAAAAAAAGGGTTTAGAGGGCTTAAACAGATCTCCCACAATCAACACTAGCTGAAAATCAGCTAAAGGAGAGGGCTGAGTTAATAAAGAAACCCTCCTTCGGGAATTTCGCAGTTTCTACTGGAAGTCACTAGAAATCAGCCATTAAACTCATATTATAGTATGACAGCAAGAAATCAGATCCTTAATGAATTTCCTTTACAGAAGCATCGAATTTACATGAAGCAAGAGCAAGAATCCTTCAGAAATTATAGCAGTAACACATGGAAAAGCTGCAGAAAAGACTTGACAGCATTGTATATGAGAAGATTCAGCTGTTGTAGGTTAAAAATTAGATCTAAAACTGATATATGATTGAAAAATCAGATCCATACCAGATCTGGAAACTACTCAGCCTTCTTAACAAGATCCCCTTGGGGTTTTATCAAAATATTGCATAATAAAGTGTAATTCTAGCTTTTAATACACTGAACTGCAGAAAAATTCAGAGATTTCTGAAGATCAATTTCATTACATTATATATCAGATCTGAATAATATTAGATCAGTAAGCTACTTTACATATCTTCAAGATGAGAGGCAAGCCTTAATCACTTGAGATCCAGTACAATGAGAAATCCAAATAGCAGTGAAGCTAGTACATGAAAATAATGCAGTTCATGGAAGGGACTGCACAGTAGCTTGTATGAAATGATACAGTAGATAAAATTATAGATTTGAAATCAAAATGAGAGTGAGATCCTCTTTCGCGTGGTCACAAGACACCCTCCCTGAGAGAGATCTCCTCTAAACAACTAGATCTTGCAGATCTAGTTCACCCACTTGCTGCAACTCACAAGCAGCTGCAAAACCCTCAACAGGACCAGTGCTACTATAGAGATGAAGCTTGGCCAAAATGCTGGATAGTGGAGAGATGCATCACAATCTCCTCCAAAGAGCTACTCCATGGAAGGAGAGAGGATTCCTAAACAGGAAATCCTCTTCCCTTAGGCTAAATAGCCAAGAGAATAGAGTTGCTTCAGCAACCTCTAAAATTCTTCAACAAACTTTGCTTGTTGCCTCTCCTTCTTTTTATAACATGACGGCTTG
This sequence comes from Pinus albicaulis, assembly GCA_034641835.2. Classification (NCBI taxonomy): domain Eukaryota; kingdom Viridiplantae; phylum Streptophyta; class Pinopsida; order Pinales; family Pinaceae; genus Pinus; species Pinus albicaulis. The sequence goes on from CM076578.1 coordinate 892,126,223, forward strand.
CCAAAACCCTAAACCATATTCTTCAACTTATCCTCTTTCGCACAAGAGATCCTCTTCTAGAAGTACGTTGTGCTTGATGGATAAGCTTCCCTCCAAACTGCGCTGCAGGTGGGACCAAGATTGACCCTTTCAAATGAATTTTCCCTTTTCACACTTAGGGGTGTTTAATATAATAACACATATTTGTCCCCTTTCATATTGGACATGTATTTATTCTCAACTTAGGAGTTTAATAAACCTCCTTCACATAATTTTATTCATGAATAAAGCTAACTAAAAATAAAATGCAATATTCCCATGAGCTACAAAATTTGGGAATATTACACAACACCTGTACAACAGAAACATAAGATAAGAAAACAAGGTAGTAAGAGGATAACTAGAAGCCAAAAATTGGCCAAAGTGAATCTGGAAGATATCCTTCATGCAATTGATATTGAAGAGTCACAAAAAGTGCAAGCAAAAGATATTGAAGGTGGTGGAAGAAAATAGAAGAAAGGTAAGACTGCCAAGAAATTAGATTTTGTAGGAGAATATGTTGGCTTTATATTTCAGCCAAGGAAGCCAATGACCAAGTTTGAAAAGAAGGCCATGGAGAGAAAAAATACAGAGAAAATCAGTGAAGTTGTACAACCAGTGAGCATCATAGCTTTATCTCCAACATCAGAAGAAGAAGTTGTCATCAGGCAAAGAAAGGGAAAAGAGAAGATAATTGAAAAATTAGAAATAGAATCCCTCAAAGAAAATTTAAAGGAAGCAGGTAAATAAATATTGGAGTTGAAGTTAGAGGCAGAGAAGAACATTTCTTAAAAGGTTCAATTTGACCAGATGATGAAAAGATGGGACAGTCAAATCTTAAGTGTTTCAAAATCTATGGACAATGCCAAAAGATTGCTAAAAATGACTCAACCATTAAGAGGGGTGGTCAAACATACCAGGAAGATGAACTTACACTTGCAAGATAAAACCAGATCATTAAAGGATCAATTATAAGACCTTCAGGAGCAGCTGGACATGATTTAAGTTGAGCTGGTGAAGAAAGGGCTTAGGATGAAAGTGGTTGAAGAACCTATAGGCCAAAATATTGTAAATGAAGATGAAACTCCTAGAGACTGAAGAATTGAGTTGAAACATGTTTAATGACATTCATGGCTTGCAAAGAACCTAAATTTTGGCTCATAAGGTCAAAATTTGAAGAAAATCACAAAATCTATAAATTTTGTTTTATTAGGCAATTTCATAGCATGCTCCAGGCTTGGAGCCATAAAAACGCTATGAAATTTCTGAAGATGCTATTTTGCTTTAAAAATCAATTTTGTGAAGGATTAAGGAGGGAGGTTGGTTTTTTTTAAGATATGTTGGCATAACAAAAGTTTTTTTTCCAAAACTGCTATGTTTTGTAGCGAAAGGTTTTTAGAAGATTTTTGGAGGTTCAAAAAACACATCAGCCTTCTGGAGACATCTAGCTTGTCAGTGGGCCATCCCAGCATAGAATCATTACTCAATATGAGTGTCATTCATCCAGCTCAACATGAAGACCAAGACTAAAGTGGAGATTATCTATTCCTGAAAAGTAGGACCATGTTTCCTAAATCTAGGGGGTACTTTAAATATGTTAGTAATGGTGATTGTCTCTCGAACATGTGATCTCTATCATGTAACTATTTTGCTATTAAGAAAATTGAATGTAATAAATATGAAGTAGAGTCCTATTAGGAATGTGACTTTTTAAAGGATATATGTCTTTTTCTGTTCCTAGAAAGTAGTTTCAGTTATGTTAGGTGTCAAAGTTAGAGTTCGAGGATCTAGCCAATTGGGAAGATCATTTTCAATGTAAATAAAGTTTATTAATAGACAGAACATCGAATAGAAAGAGGTTGGATAATATTGCACTAAATTGCTACTTCTTATTTTTTTCCATTTTCAGTAATATACAGTGACATTTTACTTCCAGACCTGAGATTCTAATGAGGTGTTTAATGTTTTGTTGTTCTATATATTTTATGTTTAATCACCTGCAATGAGTTTTATCTCTAATTACTCAGAATTCATGTTATCATGCTCTGACTTCCTTTAGAGGTTAAATTTTTGTGTTTTCCTCATGTTATGGGTATGTACCATCCTTATTAAAACCTCTATTTCCCTCATCTTCCATGAGAAGAATTATTGTCATTAAGTTCACTGATGTTGACCCCATAGCCCAATGGTAGAAAGCTTTTCATTTTTCAGCCTGCAATTAATCAAAACCAAGTTATAGTTCATAGAGGTATCCATATAATAGTATTTCCATTGAAATTCATAAGTCCACTTTTAGAGAGCCCTCTCAGACTGAAGAGGCTAATATTCAGTTAGAAGTGGTTTGACATTAAGTTGATTGATGAGCAGCCTATCAAGATCAATTTGGTGATAACAACACACATCAATGGTATCGAAATCCCAAACACATTGATCGACTTAGGAGCAGCCACAAACATCATGAGTAAGAAAACTATGGAACAACTAAAACTTCCAAATATTCAATATACACCTACATTGTTACAATTGGCAGACGAATCTGTAATTAAACCTAATGGTGTATTAGAAGACATTTATGTATCCTTAGATTCTTGGGAATATCCAGTTGACTTTATGATCTTAACTCCTAGGAATAACTTAGGAGGACATCAATTGATATTAGGAAGACCTTGGTTAGCTACAACTAATGCCTTCATCAGTTGTAGATCTAGTGATATGTTGATCTCTTATGGAAATTCAACAAAGAAATTCACATTATACCCTCCACCAAAAACAATGATAGAAATAGAAAATGAGGAATGGATGGATGATGACAATGACATACGACCTATTTTTACTATCTCTCAAATTAGTGAAGACAATCAGATTCTAAATGAAATAGAAAATAATGAGTTATCTTCACAATGTAAGATTAGTCAAAATCTTAAATAACAATGTAATAATGAATATTTATCATCCAAACAAATGTCTTTATATTCTATGGACTAATTTGGCAACTCTTCAATTGAAAATTTTCCAGGTAAAACTTTAAATGTAAACAAAAATTTGGAATAATTTCAAAGGAAGAAATTAATAGAAACATTACAGAAACTGAATCCAAAAATGAATCCAAACCTAAGGGAAATTGTAAAGGATGAACTACAGAAACTGTTGAATGTAAATTTTATCTACCTAATATCAGACAGTCAATGGGTTTCACCTTTGGTAATTGTCCTAAAAAAGAATGGAAAGTGGAGAGTATGCATTGATTATAGGGAATTGAATAAGGCTACTTTAAATGATAATTTTCCATTTCCTTTCATGGATCAAGTTTTGGATACATTAGCAGGGAAGAATATTTTTCATTCTTGGATGGTTTTAGTGGGTATAATCAAATTCAGGTAGCCCCAGAAGATCAAGAAAAAACCACTTTCACATGTCCATGGGGAACTTAAGATTGACGAGTGCTTCCTTTTAGATTATGAAATGCACCTGCAACATTCCAAAGATTAGTATTAGGAATTTTCTCTAATTAAATCCATGATTGTGTGGAAGTGTATATGGATGATTTTACAGTCTATGGAAATTATTTTGAAGAAGCCCTAGAAAATTTGGAAAAAGTTCATAAGATGCAAGGAAGAAAATCTCTCATTAATTCATGAAAAATGCTTTATGATTTTCACTGAAGGAATTTTTTTAGGACACCATATTTCATAAAATGATATTAAGGTGGACTCATCTAAAGTTGAAGTTATTTCCAAATTAGAAATTCCAAGCTGTCAAAAAGATGTTAGGAGTTTTCTTGGTTTTACAGGATACTATATAAGACTCATAGAAAAATTCACAAAGATTGCATCATCACTCTTTAAGTTGCTTACAAAGGATTTTGAATTTAGTTGGAATCCTGAATGTTAAAAGGCTTTTGAAACTTTAAAGGAAAATATCTCTAAAGCACCCATCCTAAGAGGACTAAATTGGAAATTTCCTTTTAATATTTCAACTGATGCTTCAGAAATAGCTCTAGGAACTGTATTGGGACAAAAATACTTGACTCTGTATGCCATTTATTACACGAGTAAAAATTTAACTCCAACAAAGTTGAACTATATTGTTACCAAAAAAGAGTTTCTAGCTGTTTTCCAAGCCATTAACAAATTTAGACTTTACATCACTAGTTATAAAACCTTCATTCACACAGATCATTCTGGAATTAGATATCTAATGAATAACTCAATTACTAATGGAAGAGTCAAAATATGGCTACTTTTATTACAAGAATTCAATATCACCATTTTAGATTGACCTGGAAAACAAAACACAGTTGATGACTTTTTGTCTAGAATTCAAAACGATAACAATGATACACCAGTAGAAGATAGTTTTCCTGATGAATATATTTTTGAAATATCTACTAAATCTCCATGGTTTGTAGACATTAATAATTACTTACCTACATGAAAGCTACCATCATATTTTTTTCCTAGAGAAAATAAGAAAATCATTCATATGAGTGCATCTTATTCATGGGTAAATTAATAATTATACAAGACAGGTCTAGATCTGATCATTCAAAGATGTGTAGGAGAAGATGAAATACCTGATATACTAAAAGAATGTCATTATGAGCCATGTGGAGGACACTTCGTTGACAAAATAACTACCTACAAAGCCGTTATATTAGGATATTATTGGCCTTCCCTTTTCAAGGATGCCAAGGAATATGTTAAGATATGTGACAGTTGTCAGAGAATGGGAAAACCTGCTCCTTCAGATGAAATTCCTTTACAACCACAGGTACTCATTGAACCCTTTGAAAAATGGGATTTGGATTTTTTTGGACCAATCAATCCTCCATCAAGACAAAAGAGGTATATTCTTGTGTGCACTGATTATGTCACTAAATGGGTAGAAGCTAAATCACTTTCCTTTGCTAATGAAAATTTTGTAGTTTCATTTCTTTTTGAGGATATTTTTACTCTTTTTGGTGTCCCAAGGGAAATTTTGATAGATCAAGGAACTCAGTTTACACCCAAAATGGTGCAGAAGATCATGGAAGAATACAAAATCAATAATAGAAATTCCACTCCATATCATCCACAGGTAAATGGACAAGTAGAGTCCACTAATAAGGTGATTGAGGAAATCCTCACAAAGATTATACATTTTCATAGAAGGGATTGGGCAGAAAAAATTCCAGAAGCTTTATGGGCCTACCGCACCACCTGGAGAAGTACAACAAGACATACTCCATATGAACTTGTTTATGGGAAGCAAGTCTTGTTTCCAATAGAGTTCCAAATAAAAACTTTCAAGACAACAGTTAAACTAGGACTTGACTTATCAGAAGCACAAGGGCATATAATGGAACAACTTAATGAGCTTGATGAAATAATACAATATGCAATTCAAAATACCAGCTTATTTCAACTACAAATATCTAGATGGCATGATAAATATATAAAGGAAAGAAAATTTCAAGCTAGATATTGGGCACTTCTCTTTGATTCAAAGTTCAAGGATTTTCAAGGGAAATTTCAAACCCATTGGCTTGGGCCTTATGAGATTGATGTTGACTAATGTTTGTCATTAATGTCAACCCAAGCAGCACCAGGGGGATACCCGATCTTGCATGGGAATTTTGACTTGAAAAATTACTCTATTCCAAGTCAAGGATATTTGGGATGGTTTCTCCTTGTTGATATGTTTCCGTTGATATATGGCACGCCACGTAATTCTTCACGGTTTGAGAGATATTCGTGTTTGACATTAGTAACCCCAGTTAGTGGGCTAAAACCCCATGGGGTTGTGGCATGACACTAATCATTGGTTGTGGTCATTGAATAGCCAATAATTAATAATTTTTTAAGCTCCTAAAATCCCTCTAATGTTCACCTGTTGAATACCCTCTCAACCTAAGCATTTATATAAATTGTGACCCTCATATCCTCCTCATGTAAGGAATTTTCTACTAAAAATAGGTCATCGTGGAATTTTCACTATAACTTTTTTCTACAAAACTTCAGATGCTGAAACAAAAAACCCAATCAGGCAAAATCCTGATGAAGCTCTTATCCAAATTTTAGATCTTTTTTTGCTATATTTTCGGATATATGATCTGTGGAAGTTAGGACTTTTGCAGGCTTCTGAATTTCATCTCAAAGAGGTGACCGTGGGAAAATCATCATAACTCACTCTCTGATAAGTGGATTTGAATTAAGTAATAAGTGGAGGATATTGCGTGGACTGTAGATTTTTGTGTATCAATTTCAGAGCCGAAGGAGGAAGTAGTGACACGTGGAACATCGTACAAATTCGCTCTACTGAACTAGTCCATAATTAGGTCATTGTGAGAGATTAGGCATAACTTTGTCTTGAAGAATCCAAATCGAGTTAGATCTATGGAATTGGAAAGAAGACTCATAGGGATACTACAAGACTAAATATCGCATATTGGGGATCTGAAATCACAGAGATACATTATATTCAATATCGAGCTCCTAGAAGGAAATAAAAAGCTAGATCATGTTCTGTCAAAGGCTGCAAAGGACCATACTTTCTAGGGAAGAAAAGCAAAGAAAGGTGTAGAAAAATGATGCAACAGAGGTAAGCTCCAAGTAATTATATTCGGTATATGCATGTTTATCTCTTACTTGCATTAGTTTCTTTTTATTTTAATTTGTTTTTTTTGTTTAGCACTGACATATGCTCTACTGGATGAGGTAAGTTTTGTTATTATCATGTCATGGGTATTTCCTTGAAAAAATTTTGTAGGTATTATATATTCATCAAGATAATACTGAATGCATGATCTAATGTTCTGAAGAGTGAGAAAGGGTAGCATGAAAAGAGCAGCAAACAAGGTGCATAACAACAACAAGAAGTTCACCACATGAAGTCTTCAAGTGGGCAGCACTGCATACAGTCATTGTAAAGGTATCATTGTATAGAGTCATTGTAAAAGAATATTTGAAAATGTTTTACAGGTGTCTATCTACCAAGAGTTGAAGAGGCCATATCGAGAGGTCTAGGATCATCATTAGATGGTTGTGTCATAGTTGAGGTTATGGTCTAGTGCGTCTTCTTCTTCTAAATCATTCTATATCATTTTAAAGTGGACCATTTTCCCTGGTACGAGAGTCCATTCTTCTTTTATTCTTCTATAGGGTGGTAGGCTGGTGCTAGGCTGGAGCATGAAGTCACCAACAGGTTCAAGCCTGTGAAAAATTCAGGGTGGTAGGGTGGTGCTAGGGTGAGTTGTAGCTCATTGGGTGTTGGGGCATCCGTTCAGTTGACTGCTAAAGAATCTCGGGTGTTGGAGTGTCCATACATTGGGAGTTGGAGAAGAACAATTTTATAGGTTCTAAGAATTTGGAGCTTTATTTTCAATTGGAGTTGAAGATTAAATAATTATTAGAAAATCATTCAGGTGGTTTTTGTCCCGGAGGGGGTTTCCACCTTAAAAATTGTGTGCATTTGTGTTCCTTTTGTTCACTGTTATCATTGTACAAACACTGATAATAATTGAAGATTAACTAATGCTCTGAAATATTAATAATAATACTAATTGAAAGGAATTTTGATTCACCCCCCCTCTCAGTATTTCCAACAATTGGTACCAGAGCTTGGTTCCTTCAATAGAAGTTTAACAGTTAGAAGGAAGTCATGGGGCATAACAAGAATGGTGTACCTTTGTTCAATGAAAATAATTATGCACTATGGAAAGGAATAATGGAGATATATCTCTTGGTGCAAGGTTATGAAGTATGGGACATTTTTCAAAATGGCTTTACACTAACCATGAATGAACAAGGTAAGAAGAATTTGGTAAATGATGCAAAAGAAAAGAATATTATTATGAGTGGACTTATTGAATCTGCTTATCATAATGTGTTGGATTGTAAAACCACCAAAAATGTATGGGAAAATCTTGAGAATATATATGCAGGTGACTCAAATGTCAAAGAATCAAAGCTTCAAATCGTCAGAGAAAAAATTTAGCAACTTAGAATGAAAGAAGATGACAACATTGATGCATAATTCCAACACGTTGATGAAATAACCAACACTCTGGAAGGATTGGGAGAACCTGTTGATGAGAATACTATTATACGAAATATTCTTAGAACGTTACCAGGAAGATTCAACCCAAAGGTATCGTTATTAGAATACAATGCAAATTTGGACAAACTCGGCAAAGAGGAGTTACATGGATTTCTCATAGCATATGAAATGAGACTTGATGAAGAAGAGGGTACTTCGCATCTAGAAATTGTGTTCGCTACATCTAAGAAAACCAATAAGTACAAACAACCTTCAAAGTAAAATACCTGCACCTTCAAGTGTGAAGAAAAGGAAGATGATGAAGAAGGTCTTTCAGATGGATAATATACTTACTTTATGAGAAAAATAAAAATTGGTAAGGGAAAATTCAAAGGTAAACTTCCATTGATATGTTTCGGTTGTGGTGAGGTTTGGAATTTTGCAGCAAAATGTTTGAACATAAGTGATGGCAGCTCAAAAGGAAAGAAAGTCTTTAAGAAATTCAAAAACCAAGGCAAGAAGAAAGGATTCAAATGGAACTTTCTCTGTTAAGAAGATAGCTCATCATTCGATGAAGACAGTGAAAACTAAGAAGAATCCAATGAGAGAGTATTGTTTATGGCCAAGAACAATAAACAAGAGGTATCAAACAACAAATAATAAGGATTGACCATAGAAGAATTTTCTAAGGAGGCAATCAGGCTTATAAAAGAGCTCAAGACTGAGAAGATTCGTTCCAATAATCTTGAATAACAAGTTCAAGGTCTCAAAATTGAAGTTGAAGAACACAAATGTATTGAAGAGTCACTTCAAAATAAGTTGTAAGAAATCAACTGCGAAAGGGAAGCATTAGAAGCCGAAGTAGTCTCGTTGTGTAAGGAAGTGAAGAAGGGAAAAAATATCCAAAACTATGCCAACAACTCAAGGGAATTGGAAGAACTCATCAACAATCAACGATCTTATAATGACAGAACTGGCCTCGGTTAAAAATAATAAGAAGTAGGACCTTCTACAACAAAATACAATGAACATATGAGATCTGACAGGCGTGTAGACTTCATTGGACAAGATTCGCAAGAACAGCCTTGGAAGACAATTTCCCGATAAATATTTCCATCTAGGTGCCAACATATTTTTCATGGATATTGTTATTCATGTGGAAAATTTGGTCATAAAGCTATAGAATGTCACATGTATCCTAGGAACCAATACTATTCCAGGAGATCTGTCAAATATGAACCTCCTAGGGCTCAATGAAACATCAATATATTTTAACATTAAAGAAATAATATTAAATGTTACAAATGTCGAAAATTTGGACACATAGCCAGACACTGAAAACTTGAAAATCCTCCAGAAGAATCTTCAAAGCCACAAAACGAACGAGCATGGAACAAGAAGAAGACTGATAATTGTGCTCTCGCTCTGAAGGCTCAAAGCAAAAAAATATGTGTGGTATGTTGATAGTGGTTTCTAAACAAATATGACTGGAGATAGAAAGAAATTTTTATCTCTGAAATAGAATAAGGATGGAACCACTCCTTTGGAAATGATGGATCTTCAAATGTTATAGGATCAAGTATCATCACTCTCGGAAGAAAAGATGCTCTAACCAAGAATTTTCTATTGGTTGAAAACATGAATCACAATATGCTCAGTGTTGGAAAAATGTGTGATCAAGGACACACAATGATATTCAACTCCACAAAATGTGAAATCAGGAAAGGTAGGTATGGTAAAATTGTGGCTACAGTAAGTCGAGCTCCAAATGACATATATGTTTTAGATGAAGTAACTAAAGCATGTCTACTAGCTAAAGAATATGAAAACTGGTTATGGCACAAACGAATGGGTCACATAAACTTTGACAATATTATTAGGATAAGAAAAAAGGAAGTAGTACGAGAAATGCCGAAAATCTCAAAACCTTCCAAGACACTATGTGAGGCATGCCAGCACGACAAGCAAAACAATTCAAATTTAAAACAAAAGACCACTTTGCATCACATACATTGGAATTGATACATACTGATCTATGTGGTCCTGTGAGAACAAAAAGCTTAGATGGAGAATTATGTTTCATGTTAATGATAAATGACTATACCAGGATGACAACTGTCAATTTCCTAAAGAAAAAATATGAAGCATTTGAGTGCTTTGAGATCTACAAGGAGTTGATCGAATATGAAACTAATTTGAAAATAAAGTTTCTAAGATCAGATAATTGGCAGAGAATTCACTTACAAATTATTTCAACAATACTATGACGAAAATGGAATAAAAAGACAATTTTCAACAACACGAACACCTTAGAAAAATGGAGTTGCTGAAAGAAAGAATAGAACCATACAGGAAATGGGTAGAACAATGCTGAAGGACTCAAAATTAGATGAAAAATTCTGGGTTCAAGAAATTGATATGGCAGTCCTCATTATAAACCAAAGTCTTCTCAGAAATAATTGCAACAAGACCCCATATGAATTATGGAAAGGAAAACTAGCTAATGTAAAATATTTCAGAATCTTCGAAAGAAAATGTTATATCAAAAGAGAAGATCAAAAGTTGGGTAAATTTGAATCACATGTTGACGAAGGTATCTTTGTTGGTTACTCATGCAAAATAAAGGCCTATAAATGCTATAATATAATATGAAAATAGATAGTGGAGGGCATAACTGTTACATTTGACGAAGATGGTGTTCTAACAAATAATGATGAGGATATAGAATCTTTGAAACTTAAGATAGAGGCTGAAAAAGAAACAGAGGAAATTCTAGAATAAGAAGCAACTGTCAACCAGGAAGAAGTAAATAATGATCATCAAGATATACATGAACAATAACAAGAATCTCCTCCAAAGATAACAAAAGAATGGATTCAAAAGAACCATCCATCAAATCAAATCATTGGTGACATAAATGAAGGTTGACAGCTTCATTCATCACAACAAACTCACATTGATTTTCTAGTAACCTTTGAGTCTAGTATTTTTTAGGAAGCTAGCCAAAATGAACATTGGGTAGCAGCTATGAATGAAGAATTGGATCAAATCAAGAAGAATAACACCTGGAAATTAGTTCCATGACCAAAAGATAAAAATTTCATTGGGACTAAATGGGTGTTCAGGAACAAATTGAATGAAGATGCACAGGTTACTAGAAACAAAGCAAGATTGGTTTGCAAAGGCTATGCACAAGTGGAAGGAATTGATTTCGATGAAACATTTGCACCAGTTTCCATAATAGAATCCATACGGATGTTTCTCACCTATGCATGCTCAATAAAAATCAAAGTTTACCAAATGGATGCTAAGTCAACAGTTCTGAATGGCGAGTTAGAAGAAGAAGTTTACATCGAACAACCTAAATGTTTTTACTATCTGAAAAAGAAGACTATGTTTACAGGTTGAAGAAGGCTCTATATGGTCTCAAGCAGGCTCCCAGAGCATGGTATTCTCATCTTGATGAATATCTATGTCAACAAGGGTTCAAGAAAGGTACTACTAATAGAAATATATGTAAAAATAGATAAAGATAATTTAAAAATCATTGAGGTATATGTGGATGATATAATCTTTGGTATCAATTGATGGGCCTCTAAATTATACATAAAATGAGGCCCATATAACCCTTCTTAAGCCCATCTACCTTCCTTATGCACACACACACACACACACACACACACACACACACACACACACACATATATATATATATATTAAATCTCTCCTTTTGCACTTAATAATGTTTTATTATGCTTCAATATTTTCTTAGGAAGGTTTAAAGGTAATTGCATATTTGTGCCTAATATTGGTTATTTTTGTAGAATATTGTGAAAACTTTTGGCAGATTATGAAGATTTGGAGAAGGAGATGATTTAGTGACTTGCTCCCTACCACTGGAAGATCAATATTGGAGAATAAATGAGCACAAAATTAGGAAATTAGGGAGAAATATTGGAGAGATTCAAAGGGGTTGTCCACCCTCCTTAACTCTCAAAGGTAGCCAAAGGATCCTCATGAGATCCCCTCCAACAATTCACATTCTAGAGGCAGCCAAGCGACTCAAGGCCAAGTGCACTCAAGCCATACTTCACTTGGAGTCAAGTGGACTCATTACCTATTTTTTAGGGAGTTTTTGGTAGCTACACTTGAGAATAAATAAAGCTAATCAAGAGCTAATTAGGGTCAATTCTATTCCATTCTGGTTCAGCCATTTGATTCTAGTCCATTCGATATAGTCCATTCCATTCCATCTTCATTCCATTCCATCCCATGTCATCCATTTTCCATTCTATTAGGATTTTTTTGTTTAAGACCTTTGGGATGTAATAAGATTTCATTTTAATGCAATGAGTATTCAGATGAATTTTTGTTGATCTAGTTCGAGAGAGTTGGGTTCGTGGATTAGGGCCGATTCCATGTGCCTTAGCTTCTCTACCTGTTACCATTCTTTCCTTTTTGCCATTTAGTTAGTTTGTTTCTTTCTGTTAGTTATTTTTTTTTTGTAATTTAGTCAATCTTTCTTCTGATAGTTTCAAGTTGTTGCTTCAAATTGTTGTTGTAGGTTTTCATTTTCTTAATAGAATGGAGGATAAAACTCTAAAAGTTGTGGATCTAGACTTCCCTTCTCATCTCTGTCAATAGAGCTTGAGGGGGGTAGGCATTCCCACAGGCCAAGAAATATGTTTATGTTCACTGTTTTTATCACACATTCTTTTCTATTTTCCCATGCATGAATCCACAGGTTTGTTTGCAGGAATCAGTATTAAAGTTCCAGAGAACTTCACCTCACCTTCCCGCTTCATTTTCCATCTCTATTGTTATGCTTCTATCCCCTTCTATTTTCACTTATTTTCAGCTTTCGTGCCCTTTTTATTCCCAAAAACACTTCAAAATGACTAATTCTACCTTCTATTCCTTCGTTTTCACTTTCTACGGCTATTGCAGCCATTTTAATGCAAAACGCTCAACAAAACATCCAAGTTTTACCTCTGCCCTTTTCTTCTTGGTTCTCCTGCTACCGTACATCGCAATCGCACTTCGCAACATTTACCCTTTTCTTTTAAGACTTACCACTCCAATCCGATGATTACGATATTGTGATCGCGCTCCGTCGTCGGTCCCACCGTCGCGTCAGCCATCGCATTTCACACTTTGTGCCATTTAATTGGTTTTCGTTAACACTTACTGCTTCCAAACGTCGATTTCCATATTTTGATATCACATATAGCACTTCACAACATTTACCACATCATAAATCGCAATGTTCACCTCATCGCACTTCGCAGTTCGTATATTTTACCTTTTCGCAAATCGCACTTCGCTCCAACTCTCGAACTGTACTCCCGCTTCTCCTCCATCACACTTTTCAAAAAATTTCACTCCAAAGCCATTTCTGCACTATAATGAGGTTTTATAAGGTTTAACCCCGCTCTTTCCACTTCTAGGCCGTGTTTCATGCGTTACATCCTCCATTAGCCTCTTTAGTCCTTTTTCCTCCAAACTGCAAGCACACTTCTTCAAATTAGAATTAGGTCATGAATAACTTCATAGATAGGAGCATGATAGATAGAGTAGGGTGTGTTTAGCTGATTGGCCAAGTTAAGTGTGGTCTAAATTAGTTTTCTTTCTGAAATTTAAATTAGTTTCATTTCTGCCATTTCCTTTCTGAAAATTGAATTAAATTCATTTTTGTCATTTCCTTTCTGCAATTTATTTTAGTTTGATTGCAGTGGGAAAAAATTCACTGAGAACCCCTAAAAGTAGCACCCTTTCGTAGAGTGGAAGAGGAGGACATGAACAAAATTCATCTGTTGTGTATATATCACTATCACCTCCAAGTTTTTACAAACCCCGGGTTGATAAAGTAAAGTAGGGCAGACCCTGGGAGTTGCAGCACCCTTGGTGCAATACTAGGGCTCACCACTTTTTGGCGCCATTGCCAGGGAGGTGTCTAGTAGATGCTTTGATTTTTTTTTTGGCATTATTTTTTGCTTTCCTTTTTTTTCATTCCATTTCAGAAATATTAAATATAAAAACAAAAAAACATATGATTTTCATGCCTCATAGGGAGTAGGGATACTCAGATTTTTTTTTTTTTAAATACTTCTCCAATACCAACCCCCCCACTTGACCACGTGGTGTAGTAAGAACCACATAACCATACACTTTTGAAGGTAGAAGAGATGGATGGATATGATGACAATGAAGAAGATATTATTGGGTTTCCCATTCAAGATATGGACATCAGTGTACATATGAAGAACATACCTCCATATTTCCTTCCCAACTTCCATGGTATGAGGACAGAGGATCCATAAATATTTCTCTTTGAATTTGAGATACTTTGTAGATATTATGGCTACTTATCACACACTCAAAAATTGAGATTTTTTCCTGCAACATTGAAGGATAGAGCTCTTAAATGGTTCAGGAGTCTAGGTACTAATTCAATAAGATCATGGAATGATATGAAAAATATATTTCTAGAAAAATGCAAAGATCGTGATCTTAGAGAAGAAATTTTTTGAATGAACCAAGAAGAAGATGAGATCCTTGAGGATCTAATAGAGAGGTTCATGTATAATTTTAAGAGGGAAAAATCACATCATTTAGGATTTGACACACTAAAAACCCACTTACTTAGAACAAATAGGGATGAGTGGATTGATCTCCTTAATATCATGAGTAAAGGAGATGTATATCAATTGTCATTTGAAGAAATTTGTGAAACATGCAAGTGCATATCAAGAGGAAGGGAAAGAGTAAGTAAGTCAGCATCAACATTGGTAAGGCAAGATGAACTTGGAAATTTTCTTGACAACTTTAAAATAGAAATTCTTAGCAATCTAAGTGAACAAGTAGAAATGTTAAGAATGTAAAATGAGAAAAAATAATATGCTGATATTTTTGTTATCCATGCAGAATCATATGCTACTAAATGTTGTTCATCATTCCCCAGGTTTAAATAAGTTTACCAGGAAGATAATGGAGCAAGGAAATCACCAAAGAAGCTATGTTATGTAGCTCCAAGGAGACCTTGGCAACCTAGTTGACTTGATATGATGCAAGGACCCACTTCACAATTTCAATATTATTCACATCTATCTCAAACTAATTGGGACGCACTCCCTCCTTGGAAACCTTGGCCATATCAACCCCAAAACAAATCTTGGCAACATGGTTGGCAAGGTACTTATTGGGAAAATCCTCAAGATCCTCAATATTTCCCTCAATATCCTCCATACCCAACTCCATCGTATCCCTACTGTTGGGGTTCCCATGTTTTGTCCAGGTTGGCAAGACCAAAAGATGAGACAACATCAAACCACTTTCAGACCCTAGGATCTAGCCCTCTTGGGTCCAGAGAGGGATCTCTCTATGAAATGTCAAAGGTATATGTCTTTGAGGCTCAGTATTAAGATGTTAGGCTAGTTATAGGTGCAAGGTTTGTTTGTTTAATTTGAAGTTTGGTTGTTGGGAATCAGGAAGAAAAGGATTCAATATAGAACACGGATGAACAAGAGAGATTTTAGGCAAAGGAGAGGCAAATCAGAGAACATCAAGGCCATTGGGCAATGGAGTCATGAAAGGGTTTACTTGCTATCAACATGCAAACTTTCAGTTGGGCTAGTCATCTAAAGCATTGGATCCTAAAATGATTTGGTGGAATGGAACAATAAGGAGAGCCAGGTGAAAAGGTGGAAAGGGAGATAAACACCAATTTTCCATCTATAGATAAGGTTAGAGGTAATTTAACTCCAGACCTACTTGGACATACTCATAGGCAACTCTCAAAGGTGGTTAAAAGCAGCTTGAGGGAAATTAGATAGGTTTAAGAGACTGAAAGGATCCTAGTGAGAAAGAGACTGGGTTCTAAACTCCTAGCATTACCAATTCATTCAATTAAACACTAGAAAAATCATCTAAGAAACATATTCAAAAACTCATACATCAGCTAGTAGGCAATATCATCCACTACACTGGTTAAACCATTTGAAATCTATTCTTAGATAACACATTAAGCAGAAAACATTAAGGCAAGGAGAGCAGAAACAGGAGGTGCCTAACAAGGGAAAATGTCATGCCAGATTTCTGATGCAAGCCAGAAGAAATGAAATGAAATGGAAATAAACACATAGATAGGAAAAAATCACCTCATCTTTAGATCAGGATCCAAAGAAATGTGCTTGCTATATTAAGAACAAAACCAGTCAAGTACAACATAGCCAAAAACTTGATATTCTGTCTGAAAACCTTCCTCAGCCTATCTTACAGTCTTATACAGAGAACTTGTCTCTAGAGAACAGATTGCGTTCTACTAATATCCAATCAACAACCTTTACAATATTTTTCTCATGATTTTTATAACTGAAGAGAAACAGAAGAGGTAGGTAGAAAACTAAATGCAACATTAACACTTAGAAGAGGAAGAGGGCCGAAGCCCATTCTTTTTTCAACCTCTGCATTTATCCCTGGTACCTTTTGGAATGCAAGAATGGTTTTCTTCTGCTTTCATTTACTCTGGTATGGTCCTGATGTACTCTGGTTGCAGTACTGTACAGTACTCTGCTGAATAAAAAAAGGAGTGAAGTGAAAGGCTGAATAGCCTGCCATAATGCATTAACAACTGCTCTGGTAGCTTGGGATTGTATTCTGGGTGGAAATCTCCTTTGGAGCACGGCATATAATCAAAACATTAAGGGCAACCCGTCCTTCTTTGGAGGAAAACATTCTGATGATGTGGAAACCTGTCATATATTAATTCCCGCACCTCTGTCAGTGAAAAACTTACTTCTGTATCAACACTATGCCATCATGGTGGCGTTTCGACTCTTGTATCCTGCAGAACACACAAGCAGACTCAGAAACATAATGCAATTAGAGGGTGGATGAAATGGTAGCACGGCGGCGGCGGAATGATGGCTTTTCACTAAATAATGGTAACAAAATGCAATGAAATGGTGAAAACTTATGAATAATAGGGTTTGGTGGTAGAATGCAGCGCAAACCGTCAGATCGCGGTCCGGGAACAAAGATCAATGATGGAGATCGAGTAGTGGAGTGATATATAAAAACAAACGAAATATATGTGAAATGTGAGACTTTAATGCAAATATGGGACTTTGTTTAAAATGGAAAAATGGGTGAAATTGTTATGAAAATGCACGGAAAAGATCGTACATGGTGGGACTCGACGGAGGTGGAGGGCGATTAGTTCTATGCCGTCAGATCGCTAGATCCAATGAATGGCCAGGATTAACTCAGAACATCGCAATCGGAGGAGGCGAGGGGAACACACACTTATAATTTCCGATTGCGATCAAGGAAGGGGAAGCGATGGCCGTTGGATTCATCGGGAGAAACGGATGGTGGAGATCTGATCGGAACAATCGTGATCAGGGAAACAAAGAAATGCCTCATTTCAACATTTCGATTGCGATTGGGAGGGAGGAGCGATGACCGTCGGATGGTGGTTCTAAATGGACGGTCGAGATCAAATCGGGGTAATCGCAATCGGGGGGGAACAGGGGTGACACACATCACAAATTTCGATTGTGATTAGGCAGGGGCAGCGATGACCGTCAGATCATGGTCCAAATGGACGGACGAGACTTAATCGGGAGATGGCGGGATCTGGGATCGGAAGACAGGGCTTACGATTGATCGGGGGGGACAGCGATCAGGGGAAGTTGTGATCAATCACATCGCAAGTATTTGCGATGGACCGATCAAGGGATAAAACACAAGTGTTGCGATTGCACAGGTTTGTAATATGCGTGGGCCGTCTGATCCCGATAACAAATCAACAGTTGAAAAACAAGCCACGGGACTTAACGTGATAAGCCAATCACATCGGAACTTTCCTGCGTTACAAAGGATTTTAACGCTCCGACCCGATCTTCCGATGTGATTAGTGCTCAAGACTTGAACGCTCGGTCTTAGTGCACGGGCATGTGTGGGAAGTGGTTAGGGCTGACGGAAAAGGGGCTAAGCCCTTATAATAAGGTCGAAAAGTGGGTTTTAGCCCATTTTTAATGAATTTTGAAGGTTAGAGAGGGTAACGATAGGGAAGAAAAGGGGAAATTTAGCCAAAAAAAGGGCAAAGGTAGGATTCAAGGAGGATTTTTGGGAAATTTAGGAGGTAAGGGGGAAATTAGGGGGAACAAAGGGGACTTGGTGAGAAGGAAAAAAGGATAAAATGGGGGGAAATCTACAGAGATACAATGGGTGAAAAAAGGCCTTTTTGAGAAAAATTTAGTCATTCAGCAAGGTTCATTGAGAACAGATTAGCAGAGGGAAACAGTCAAAGGCAGGGAATCTAGGAAGGCTTCAAGGATGATGTGTTTTCAAGGGAAATGCATTCCTTGAAGGCTCATAAAACAATCTAGCCCCTTGCTTGCATTGTCAAGGAATTCATAAGGGGCTAACAGTGGCTCCACATGGGGATGGCTTCTTCTTGAAGGGGTCAAGAATTCAGAAATTGATCTTTGGTGTAGGCCAGATGTATGTTGCTTAAGCCATTTTTCTTATTTGATTTTCAACTGCCGCAAATATGTTACATCAGCAAAACATCCCAATAATCTACCTACCGATTCTACAATCCTAGCATTTTTTCTTCTGGGGTGCATTTGAGCTAGCAGACCCTTTACATCATTTATTTTTATAACATAAAATAAACCTATTCTAAATCTACCCATTATTACTCCATGAGACTAGATTAGACTGTTGGTCTCATTTGTTTCTCTACCTAATCTAGTATTTGCTGGGATTAGACTGTCCAGTAGATTTCTACTCTACATTCTACCACAGGAAATTTAAAAATAGTCAAACTAGGATTCGACAGTCTAGTTTGTTGTGGATCCAAGGCATAAAAACAGTTGCATATGGACAGAAGTTTGTAGAAAACCGAAAAAAAATTTGAAGGCTTGAAATCTGAAGCTTGAAGTATCCTTCTTTCTTTTTGTGACTCAAGTTTTGAGCATGTTAGATTCACTTCTTTTCCTCATTTCAGCTCTGGTTTTGTGCATGTTAGAGATGATTTTTCTTTCTTCTTTGCTGGTCCACATTTTGAGTGTGTTAGGACCAACTGCTTTGCTTTCTTTGGCTCAAGTTTTGAGAATATTAGAGACAATATTTTATACCTCAGAGGTTCATGTTTTGAGCGTGTCTGAACCTCTTTTTCCTCTCTATTTTTTTTTTTTTTTTTTGGAACATTTTCTCCTTTTTCTTGAAAATAAAAAAATGCAATGGTATGTACAATGCAAATGGAAAGTGGAAATAGTAAATTAGCAGAAGTAGTGTTTGAGCATCCTGCCATTGACAGGACGCCAAACAGCTTTGTCCCATCTAATTCCTGTAGGAAGAAAGCATTTGGACCCACAATGGCCTGGATGATGTATGGGCCCTGCCATAAACTATCAAACTTGTCGTGCTTTCCTTTGTCCTCTCTTCTTGAGTCCCACTTCAGAACCTTATCTCCAATTTTGAAATCAGCAGCTTTGGTTCTCTTGTTAAACAACCTTTTTATGTTTCCCTGAACTTTGACAGCTCTGTTATGGACCTCTTCCCTTGTTTTCTGGAGATGAATTGTTTGGTTTATTCTTCTCGCCATACTGTCTTCTTCTGTTTGAATCTCCTGGACCAGCTTGATCACTGGTACCCCAAGGCTGCTAGGAAATACTGCTTCAGCACCATAGACAAGCTGAAATGGTGACATGCCAATGGATTTCTTTGTTGTAAGCCTATTAGCCCACAAGGCATGCACTAACTTGTTATGCCATGACTTTTTGTTCTCTTCTAACAGCTTTTTGATGATGGCCACTAGGCTCTTGTTCGATGATTCAGCTAGGCCATTACCTTGTGGGTAATAGGCAGTTGAATGACCAAGCGCTATTTGATACCTGTGACAAAAATCAACCATTTTCTTGGATCCAAAAGCAGCAGCATTATCGGCGATTATTTTCCTTGGACAACCAAACCAAGAGAGGATATGACCTTCTAGGAACCTAATGATGACTGAATCTGTGGCATTCCTAGTGGGTATGGCCTCTATCCACTTAGTGAAATAGTCTGTGGCTGTTAAGATCCATTTATGTTGTACATAAGAAGCAGGGTGGATTTCTCCAATAAAGTCTAGGCCCCATTGCATGAAAGGACCTTCAACAGTGATTGGTTGTAAAGGGAGGGGAAGGATTTTTCTCTTGCCTTCGAAAATCTGGCATTTGTGGTAGGCGATTACCATCTTATGGATGTCATTGAAGAGTGTGGGCCAGTAATAACCCTCCCTGAGTATTTTGCAGTGGCCTTCTAGTTCAGGTGGCCTCGACACTCTCCTGCATGGAATTCTTGTTTAATCATTTCTGCTTCTGTCTCAGGCAAACATTTAAGAAATAGGCTATTCGGATTTTTCCAGTATAAGTTTTCATTCAAGATGCAGTATTTTCTAGCTTTCAGTTTTATGAATCTAGCCTTGGTCTTTGACAGTTCAGGTGGAGCATTAAGGTTGGTGAGCACATAAAGGATTTCAGAGTACCAAGGGGAATTCTGAAATTTCTCTTCAACAATGGGATCAAGCAATCCTTCCTGCTCATCTAAGGCAGCTACCATGTTAATGTCAAGGGCCTGCAGATTTGATTCAGCCATTAATTTGGCTAAGCCTTGACCTTTGATCAGCTTGGTGGGTTTTATCTCAAGATCATACTCTAAAATCACAGCAATCCATTTGCCCCTCTTCCCATCTGGGTCTTGGGATAGAATATCTTTGACTATAATGTTAGGCACAGAAGCTATGGTGTGGGAATGTAATATGTACACCCTAAAGTCCTTTAAAGCCTTAACAAGAGCATAAGCCTATTTTTCCATTATGTTGTATTTCAAGGGAGCGTCCCTCAGTGCTTTGCTGAAAAAGGCTATTGGCTGTTCCATCCCCTCTGGATTTTTCTGCAGTAAGACTGCAGCCACTGTATGCTTAGAAGCAAATCAAAAAATAAAAAAATCCTTTGAGAAATTTGGGCTAATCAGAATAGGAGCTTGGTTGAGTGCAAGTTTTACCGATTCAAAGGATTGTTTAGCTCCAACAGTCCATTTAACTCCTTCACCCTTCTTCAGCATCTTAGTCATATTCCTAAGGTGTTTAGCTAGTTTGGGAATAAATATCCTAAGGAATTTTATTTTCCCGATGAAAGACTGTAATTCTTTGATGTTTCTTGGGTGTGTGATTTGTAGTATTCCCTCAACTCTTTGTGGGTCTATCGTAATTCCCTTTTCGGATATAATGTGGCCCAGAAGTTTTCCTTCTTGTAGCCCAAAGACAGTCTTTTTTGGATTTAATGACAGACCAAACCTTCTACATTTTTCAAACACTTTCCTCAGATGCTTCAGGTGTTCTTCTTCAGTCTTAGAATAGATTGTTATGTCATCCAAGTAAATAATAATGAAATGCCCTATCACATCTGAAAAATCTATATCCATTGCTCTTTGGAAGGTTGCGCCAGCATTCATCAGTCCAAAGGGCATCTTCACATACATAAAGGTGCCCCAGGTAGTGGTAAAAGCTTTTCTTAGTTGATCTTCTGGGAGGACTAGGACTTGGTTTTAACCTGAGAAACCATCTAGCAGGGAGATTCTCTTGGAGCCTACTACTTTCTGAAGAATGTTCTCAATTTTTGGCAGAGGGTAGTTATCTTTGAGTGAGGCTCTATTAAGATTCCTGAAGTCTATACATAGTTTGATCTCCCCAGTTTTCTTTCTTACAGCCACTAAATTTGAAACCCTGTTAGAGAATCTTATGGGAACTATTATGCTTGCCTCATACATCTTTTTAATCTCTTTTTCCACTGCCAGCAACTGTTTTGGATTTATTCTACGAAGTTTCTGCCTGAAGGGTTTCTGATTCTCTTTTAAAGGTATTTTGTGATGTATAATGTTGGTGTCATAAGCCTTTAGGTCTTCATAACTCCAAGAAAAGACGTCAAAAAATTCCTTAACAAGGTCTGTATATTTCTTTTTCATTTTTGTAGGTAAGGACTTTTCCAATTTAATCATTTTTGGCTTATCTGCTGTGCCTATATTGCATTCTTCTACGTCAGATTCTGCATGCTCTATGGTGGGATTTTTAGCTACATCGTCGAAGTCAAACAGGTCTTCTAGCGGAGCCATACCGTGAGGTATGTTCTTATCCCTGGCCCACAGCACCTCGACTTATTCGTTTTCACGATTTTCGTTTGTATTTCTAGTTTCTTCGTTCAAAGCATTTATTTCTATGTTTAAAGGTGGTTCTTCCTTGTCTGGGGGTTCCTCACTCAGGTAGTTGTCACTAGACATAGAGTCAGAGTCCGAAGACTCAAACTCGTTCCTGCCAGTCAAGAAATCTTCAATTTGTTTATCCCCCTCGAAAGCCTGCCAATATTTTTTGTTGTCTGGCACTGTAGGTATGAATTTGGTCTGTATGATGATCTGCTAGTCATTTGGAGTTTCATGGTAGGAGCTATCCAGGCAGGCCGGTCTGTTTGCTATAATGTTTTGAATCCTAGGGACGAACACTAATTTGTATTCGATAAATGTTTTCAATATATCTTCGGCATCGTTCCTGTACGCCCTTAGCCTAGGGTGCTTGGCTGTGTATTCACCGTTTACCTATTTTATGACCAACTCTTAGTCTCCCCTCACAGCTATCCTACGAGCTCCTATCTTCTTCAACAGATTTAGACCCAGGATTAGAGCTTTGTATTCCGCCACATTATTTGTACATTTGAAATGCATACTACAGGCATGGCTCTCTGTGTAATAATTTTCTATTTTATGTAACCATACCCCTGCTCCTGTAGTTTTTCTAGTACAGGACCCATCGAAGCTCATCTTCCATAAGGGATTGTCCTCATGTTTATCCTTGTTTTCTTCCTTACAGCTGGTTTCGTCATTATGTTTCTTTATAGGGTCCGTACTAGGTTGCGGGTCATTTTGTTCTTCGTGAAATGTACAAGGTTCAGAAATCTGGCTGGATGGTTGTTTACATTCTGTTTCTTATTCACTCAGAGCTAGGTCTCCACCACATAGTTTACAGACTTCATTGTTTTTTTCCTCTAAATCCAGAGCAACCATTATGTTAAAGTCGATAGCCTCTGCCTCTCCGCTTGTATCTCTTTTTTGGGACTCTGACCCTTCTAAGGATTCATCATTACAAAAGATGAAGGAGTCAAGGTCTGTGTGTACATAATAAATAGGTGAATTTTCTGGTTTTTCAGGGCTACTGACTAGGAATTTCATCTGTGCCTCCCTATACAGTTTTCTAGGTTGGCCAAAGATAGGAATTGTGGCATATGAGCCATCCATCTGCATTGTACCCTGCAGCTTGGCTCCCCAAGATCTCGATAATAACATGCCATACTTGGGTGGTACATCTGCCACCACAACATCCATGACCATATATTTAGTCGGGATTTGAGTTAAGCTCACACATAAGTCTTTGATCAGGCCTAGGTATTTTACTCTTCTGGAGTCGAAAGAGTATAAATATTTGTGGGGATGAGTTATCTCTAGGCCTAACCTCTCCATGAATACCTTAGGAATTAGGTTGTGAGATGCTCCAGAATCATGCATTGCATTATGCAGGATCTTGTCATGAATGTTGAGACTGATATAGAAAGGAGGAACTACACCCTCCTGAAGCGTCCCCTCTATCTTAGGTCCAAACAGGAGGGCAAGCTGATCATCATTCAGATTTACAATGTCACCACTCTCACTTAGGTTCAAAGCTTTCAAAATCTGGCCTTTATATACATCCTGAGTGGCCAACTCAGAGAGTGGTACAGAGATCTTAATCTTTGCAATCTCACTTTCCAAGTTGAAAGTGGACTGACTCTTAGGAAAGTTCAACTCTGTTTTGCTAGCCACTGCCTTGGTGGCTGAATCAGTGGGTTGATTCTCACTATGTACAATATTTGAAAGCATTTTTTATCGGAAGCACTAGCGGCTGGGGAGGTAAATCCCCTACGGACGGAGGCGATTCCCTACTAGCCCGGCGGGGGTCTAGCAACAATCATCAAATGCTACGAGCGCAAGTTCATAATTGCGAATAAATAAGCCCCCTTTTAAGTTACACGAGTCCAATGCTATGATCGAGTGGAAGAGACGAGCGTTCTGTTCCTCGAGCCTCGGCGAATCACGATCCCCACGATCTCCGTGAATGGACACCTACACATGCAAGAAACAACAGAATACAAGCATAAAATCCAGAATGCGCAACTATATATCAGTCAGAAAGGATATAAATCATTATTAACATAAGTGAAAAACAGAGTGGAACCATAACCAGTAGTCATTCATTAATAAGCAATCGAAAGAGAGTACAACCAATGTTCTGACGCCGCAGTCTCCTTCGGAAGGGTCCCCAGTCGTTCACGTCTCGCAAAGCTCGCCAGGGAAAGGGAAAGCCTCTCTAGAGTCTCTCGACGATAGTCTCCTTACTTGAGTCGGCCTTAAGGGAAGAAAGAGGGCTCTTACAGCACAAAGGCTCTTGGGAATTTGGAGATTCAAAGCTTAGGCACTTCAAGACTAGCTTGCAATGGCAATAGGCAAGCTTTTATAGATGGGAAAACAGGGAGTTGGGATCCCTATTATTGTGGGATTGGCCCTATCATCAAGGAAGGTTCCATGAGAGGTGGCAAACCACTTCCCTTCCATGGAACTCCCGTAGCCAAACCTCCCAACTCAAGATAGGCAATGGTTTCTGAGTTTGTTGAAACACAACTTTCGCCATCTTTATTTAAAAAACACTCCTTAAATTGGCTGGCGCGACTGCTGCTCTGGGACAGAGCGCCAGTTGGCGCGGCCTCTTTGTAGGATTTTCCCCATTGGCGCGAGTGATGAACTGTCTGCCCGCGCCAATGCAAAAGGAGATGTTTTCATGGTTTTTTGCAAGGAGATTTCTTTAGGGCAATTGAAGCTCATGTTTAGAGGAATGCATTGATAATGATTTCAAGGCATGACAATGTTCACAGGTCACAAAATGGGTCCTCCATTGTGCGGGACGGAGAATGGTAGGGACGGTGACAAATTACTGTGTAACAGATGCCCCCTAAAGTATGAGGCCTGAGAGAGAGAGGGGTGATATGCTTTACGAGAACATGTTCAACTGAAGGCCCGCCGTCGAAAAACCTGCGTAGAAAAATACAACTGATATCTCAAGTACATGATGTATATGCGGTATGGGCGCAGCCATCCGAAACAGAGTATACTATAATCCGGATCCGGGGTATGGGCGCAGCCATCCAGCGAGGATCAAATAAATAGACTCAGGTATGGTCGCAGCCATCCAATCAGTGAGTCATGTACATAATGATAATAATCCACAATCGCAGCCTGGATTACAACAGACATAATCCAGGGTCTTGCGCTCCATCTCGACCCAAATAAAGTACAAGTTCAAGCATGCGAATATGTGAGCTGAAGTCGAACATGCAAGAACATCGTCTGATTACCAGCCAATGATGAGAGCTGTTAACAGACGCGAGAGGGACCACCAATAATGACAATGGCCCTCAAGGTACTACAGGTACAATCTACGGCATGTGAATCAATGAGCTGGCATCGAACACTCGTAGAATCACTCGATCGGAGGCCAATGATGAAAACCCCACGTCGAATGCAACGAAACTGCCATTGAGGCATGCAGGCTCCAAGGTACCATAAAGGAGTCTCTAGATCAGCTTCCTGGATAATGAGCTAAAGTCGACAGGAAGTGACCTTCATCGAAGGTGGGCCATAATGTTTCCCACATCATCGACACGAGACAGAGGAACATGATGTTTTTGTTGTGAATCAGGATCGTATGAGAATCAGAGGAAGGTTGATATTCGTAGAGGCCAACTTCTCTTGAACACATAACGGCACAAATAGTGGTTTTGGGAGCATATTTGACATCAACGGATCAGAGGTCATGGTGACAAGGAAATGAGCAGAGGAGAGGTCAAAAAGGATTATCCAAACCCACGGAGGCAAGTGAAAAAATGAGATGAGATGTCCCCAACCCGACACGAATGCAAACAAGTGCCATGTTCAAGAGCAACATACTGCCGACGACAACGATGATGGTTCCATTTTTTCCCCCACCATTTCTGGCGAGTACCCCAATTATTTTTGATAAAAATCTTGAAGGGGATAGCATATGCTTGTAATATAAGTCTGCCCTTCGGGCGAATCCATCCTAGTGCATTTAACGAGTCCTAGGAAGGAGAAACTCGGAGAACGTCATTTTGACTGGATCCGATGTCATCAGGGTTTAACGAGTCTGACAAAGGGAGAACTCGGTGTCTTTTCATGTTTAGAGAGTTTGAAAAGACAGCAGAAAAGTAAACTCCATAGGTCCCTTTTCGTAAATAGTTCCTCAGATCCGAAAAGGTAGAAAACAATATCAGAGAAAACCTCCTAGTCGCGATAGGCTAGGGTATTCCTTTTTCGTAATCAATCCATCCCAGCCCGAAAAAGGGGTAAACGTATACTGGGTAGATGTCGATTCGTGTCCAATTTAACGAGATCGAAACGACAAGGGCCTTGGCAATCTTTTCATGTTTAGAGAGTCAGAAAAGAGCTGAAAGATGACTCCAAAGTGACTTTTTCGTGTATTTACCGAGTCCGAAAAAGTATAAAATACAACTCGTTTCCACCGTTAAAGTCGCAAAAAACCTGCTGCTGCACATACCAAGCAAGTGTAAAACCCATTTTCGACATAACATATTAAAATATTTAAATAAAAATAACTTTTAAAACCCATCCTATGTCGAAAAAGTTATAAATATGCCAAAATGGTAAAAACAAAATTACATTTACTATTTACCTTGTTAAAAAGCAGCAGTGGTCCATTTTGGAGTGCAAACTTCTGACAGCGATTGCTACAGATCCGGTTGACCATTCAGATTCTCGTCTGCTACAGGTAAGAGGCGCTTCTCTATACTTCATCTCAATCCATTTTTTGATAGTTTTCCCTCATATATCAGGCTGTGTGGCAACTTTTTGAATTTTTAGGGCTGCGCTCATTGGTGTGGGTATCGGGCACGGACCCGCGCCAATGGGCTTTTCCATGTAAAGGCTTCACGCCATGTGGCACGAATGTTCACAAAACAGCTGCGCCAGAGGCCGAACCCAAATTACAGCCTAGAAATTGAAAATTTTAATCATTTTAAATGAAATTTGAAGCCTACCAGAGATCTAATTAAGGGTTTATGACCATGTGGATGTAGGAAATCAAGCAAAATGGTGATTGAGTGGAAAGAAAGAGAGCACGGAGAAGAGGATGAATAGGCCATAGAAAGTGAGGCTTGCATGAATGCTCTCAGAAACTATGGGCTAAAGAAGTTCTTCCTTACACCCTGTTTACGAGCATAGCCCGAGCTCCTCCAGTATCTGATCAGTATTTGGGACGAACAGGAACAAGTGTTCAAGTTGCGAGACCAGGTATTGGAACTAGAGGTCTCCGATGTGTACTTCATAACTGGACTGCCTCACAGAGGTCCGGTACCCATCCTGACTGGGAGCAGACCATCTGGCAAGAAGATGGAAGAAGTGATGGCACGAGTGTGCCCAAGAGCACAAATGGGATCAGGGAGCAAAAAGGTGGATATCCACACCATCCCAAAAAAAGCATTGAGAGTTTTCCTACATACCATCACGCGGGCTGCAGGATCGCAGGCACCGCACGAGGCCACAAAGGCCCAACTCCTGCTGGCCTCAGAATGCATGAGTCCCTTATTGTTTGACTAGGCTACAGCAGTAACAATAAACATGAAGAGACAGCTCAAAAAATGCAAGCAAGCTAAACTGAAACAATTTGGCTATGGTTCCATCCTGGTATCATTCATTCTGGAATGCTTACCAATCTTCCAGGGCCAAGGGGCCATAGTAGCAGAGCTGATTCCACAAGAGCCAAGAATGGCTCGCTGGGCAGCACTAAAGCCCAGAGCTAGGGGTGGCCAACAGATGTCCTGGAGGCCAGAGTTTTTTAGGTGGTTACGGCTCCAGTTGATTGTAGTGGAGGACTGGCCATATGCAGGAACTGACTTCACCGGAGACCCAGATCTCCCACTGCCAAAAGGAGATGATTGGGACGAGGAGTTGGGTAAGACCTCATGTTTTTTGATTTTTATGTTTTATGTTTTTTTTGTTAATACACATTCGTCCTAACACATTTTATATATGTATGCAGATGTGGGCCCTAAGAGACCAGCCGGGATGTCTCCAATCTCGCAGAGGACTCATCTTGCCCCTGATCCTTAGGGAGAGGGCACAAGAGGGGAGGAGTTGATCCAGAATCTCGAGGGCATTGCCCGAGGGATCCCAAACTATGCTCAGCTGGCGGACGTACCGATGGCATACCAGCGTCATACGGTGGGAGTTCCAAGTCGGATCCACCGAATCCTGAGACACTTAGTGCGTGCAGTTACATGTTATCATGAGCACCATGCGGATTAGCTCTTAGGGATTATAACACACATATTTTTTGAGAGACATATCGTCTCCGGATGTACTTAAGACGATTATGTATATTTTAACTTTATGTGACACACTCTGTGTAAACATTTCGATATCTATATATATATGCATATCTATTTCTGGATGGATCTTTCCCTACATGTGATGATGATTTACAAATTTCGCAAATGTCTGTCTAATACCGAATTTGCTATTGCATCTGTTAATGTATTCAAATGCCTGGGTATATTTTGATATGTAATGTAGTCAAAATTCCTTTCCAGTAATCGAATACGCAGATACAGACGTAAAATGGACGGGTTTCTTACCGAATAGTGTCTGTTCAGTTGTAACACTACAAGTTGCGAATCTAGATACACAAGCAATTCACAGATACCAAGGTTTACTGCCTCGGTTAATAATTCTAACATAGCACTATATTCCGCGATGTTGTTCGTAGTGCGTCCTAGACACACACCTTGCAGGTTGACCAACTCACCAGCAGGATCATAGATTACCCAGGCTGCTGAAGACAGATTCCTAGTACTGTGGGAGGCACCATCCGCAAAACCAACAAATGGATGAATAGACATCTGCACAAACAGGAAGAAACGATCAGCAGAAAGATGTTTACAAGGCACACCACACCATACATGCACACAAATGAAAAAAACACACCTATGTACACACACCACACCAAGAAATCACTTCAGGCATAGTACTTTTTGAGGTACAGCCCATTTCTGGGCTGCGCCAGCGGAACTCCTTCATAATCTATAAGCTCATAAGCCCTGTTTTTCAAAACGCGTTTTACTATATAGGGCCCATGCCACATAGGCTGGAACTTACCGGCTCCAAGCTTGTCATGTGCTTGATCGTACAGGAGGACGAGGTCTCCTTCGATAAAGGAACGAGGAGAAACAGATTGATCAAAATGAGTTTTGACCCTCTTCTTTTGTGCTTCAATAACCAAAGTAGCCAGACGACGGGTTTCATCTAACCGTTCCAGATACAGAAGACATTATTCCTCAGCAGAAGTATTAGGTAGAAGTTCCACAGCTAATTTCAAAGAAAGAATCTCGCATTCAACTGGAAGAGTTGCCTCCAGACCATACACCAATTGAAATGGTGTGAACCCAGTTGCACTCTTTGCAAATGTTTGGTATGCCCAGAGAGCTGAGAACAGTTGGAGATGCCAATTGGATTTGTGAATACCAACTATTCGCTGAAGCATAGTGACCAGAACCTTGTTCATTGCTTCAACCTAACCATTCGCCTGAGGGTAATATGGTGTTGAGCTGTCGTGACGCAAGCCCAACTTTTAAGTCAACTCCGCCATCATATAATCTTGGAATTGAGTACCGTGATCAATGACGATGGCTTGAGGAACCCCGAACCATGAAATAACATGGTTGAATATAAATTGAGCAGCCGTTTTCCCGTCAGCAGCTAGTGTGGGCATCGCCTCGGCCCACTTGGTGAAGTAGTTGACGACGACAATTATATACGCATGCCCCCCGGTTGAGCGAGGGTTACACGTCATAAAATCAACGCCCCATTTCGCAAAAGGGCCGACGGTAATAACAGGGTGCAAGGGTAGAGGCAGCGCGCACATCTTGCGCTGAAATATCTGGCACGCATGACATTTACGAACTGCTATGATACAGTCTTTGAATATAGAAGGCCAGAAATAACCTGCTCGCAGAATATTCTGGGCAGTAGCATACCCAGACATATGTCCACCACAGGCGCCACTGTGGCAGTCATTTAGGACCTTTTCAGCCTCTTCCAAGGTTAGGCATCGCCGGAGCACCGAATCTACTCCAATGCGGTATAAGGTATCTCCTACTATACGGTAGGACTGGGACTGGTGCCGAATCCGACGGCGGGCAGCTTTATCCAACTCAGACTGAAATGTCGAGGCCTGAAGATACAATATTATGTCACCGTACCAAGGGTCACGAGTACTGATGAGGAAAAGCGTTTCGTCCGGTATATGGTCTTCAGAGTGTGAGGGAGTAGAGTCTGTAGGGAGAGAGCATATAAGATCCATGAAAACTAGTGATTTAGTTGACTTGGCGGTAGTGAACTCTAAGTCAAACTCCTGCAGGATAACAATCCACTTGGAGTACTTGCCCCCTAGTAATTGTCGGGAGAGAATATACGTCATAGGGTTGCAGTCTGAAACCATTTTTATCGTACGCAAAAGGATGTAAGGGTGAAAGCGTTGTACAACATGTACTACTGCTAATGCCAACTTCTCGACATGAGCATAACGTGTTTCTGGATCGAGAAGGTTCCGTGACAGATAATAAAAAACATGCTCATTACCGTCATCGTCATCCTGCACCAAGACCATGGCTATGGTGCTAAATTCGACGGCGAGATATAAAGTGAAGTTGCAGTGGTAGTCCAGAGGACGAAGTAACGGAGCATTGACAAGCAACGTCTTCAACTTCTCAAAGGATTGCTGAGCGATTTCGTCCCAATGGAAGGGAATGTTCTGCTTTAATAGATGAGTGAATCCTTTGGCCACCTCGGCATAATTCGGGATAAAGCGCCGAAGAAAGTTCGCTTTCCCTTGCAGACTCTGTAACTGATATAGGGAGGAGGGTGATGGGAGATTTATGATGGCCTCGACCCTTAAAGGGTCAAGGCAAATTCCGTATTTTGATACTATGAATCCTAAAAGACGGCCAGAATCAACGCAGAAGACGCATTTATGAGGATTAAGCCTAATATTGTAGCGCCTGCAACGAAGAAAGATCTGGCGGAGATGCTCAGGATGGTCCTCTCGCTTAGCCGAATGGGCTGGCAAGTCGTCCAGATAAGGCTGAACGATATGGAAAATGTCATGAAAAGCGTAGGACATCGCACGCTGAAAAGTGGCTCCAGCGTTCTTCAAGCCGAACGGGAGCATTTTGTAAGCGAATGTACCCCACGGACAGATGAATGTTGTCTTGTGTTGATCCTTAGGTGCAATATTGATCTGATTATACCCCGAGAAACCATCCATCAAGGAGTAAATCTCACTTCTGGCACATTTGTCAATGATCTGGTCTATGAACGGAGTGGGATAATTATCCTTTGGACAGGCGTGATTGATGTCACGATAATCAACACAGGCTCTAACCGTACCCTGCTTTTTAACGACAGGGACAATGTTAGAAACCCATTCTGTGAGGGGGATGGGATAAATAAAGCCCGCGTTCAGAAGTTTTTCAACTTCTGCCTTGATTGCGGCGACTTTCCGAGGATGCATGGGGTGTAAGCGTTGGCGCACGGGCTTCGCACCAGGATAGGTTGGAATCTCATGCACTACGATATTGGGATCAATCCCCGGCATTTCCTCGTAGGACCACGCGAAAACATCTCTGAATTCCTTAAAAAGCTCAGTATAGACTTGAATCTCATCGGGATAACAAGTCACACCCACATGAATATTCTCAAAGATCCCCGGTTTAACGGAGATGTTGATCGGGATGGTTTGAGTGATGTTACTCAGGTTACCCTCCGAAAAAACCTCGTGCGTCAAAATGGGCATTTGAAGAGGAGGGGTAGGAACCTGAGTAGCATAACGCTCCAGACAGTCAGTCATTGCCCCCAAGCTAGGCATAAAAGAGGAGCGATGATGTCCATCGCCCCAAGGTAGCTCCTCAAGAGACATAGTTTCAATGATGGCCTCATCGGAAGGAAAAGTCTCTTTGAGAGGATCAGGTGAATTGGCGTGACCAAGCCAGGGGGATTGAGAGTATACGTCGAGAGCCATGCTCAATGGAGCATGCTAAGGAGGTGGAGGATCAGATGCAGCAACAATGTCACAGTAGCTGATCTCTACTGGAGTCAAGGGCATTGATTCTCCAAACTCAAACACCTGCTTAGGCGTAGGAATAAGCCAGGGGTCATCGGACCTGGACATCATGTTGACTTGAGCACTGTGCGGTGGCGGTGCGGGAAAAATACCCATGAAGACCGGGTCTTTGAAGAGACTAGGTCCCACACTGTCTGGGGGATTTGGAATCTGATCCATGTATGGCACGTTGTTCTCAGAGGTAGAGGTGAAAAATGACAACTGATCCACCGTGACAATTTTTCCCTCGTGAGGGAACTTAAGGAGTCGAAAGACGGTGGATGGCACGCAGAGCATGGCATGGGTCTAGCTGCGGCCAAGAAGTATATTGTAGTTGAGTTTGGCTTCAACCACTTCCACTTCCACGTTGATAGTTTTCCCTTGTAATGTGATCGCTAGACTCTCGAGAACACCTAGGGGTTTAGATTCCCAACCATCAAATGCCTCTAGGGCATTGGGAGATGACGAAAGGGCCGGAGAGCCGATGGCCTTCCAGCAAGCGGAGGACATAACGCAGGTAGAGGCACCTTCATCCACGACGGCCCTATGAACGTTGAGACCGTTACTCCCGACTTAAATAACAAGAGCGATTTGATGTGGAAGCCGGGGAGTGAAATTCTCTAAATCGAAGGTGAGAAGACTCGAATCGACGGGATAAATGCCCCCGATCGCAGATAGTAAAGCCTTCCGTTGCGAAGGACAACTTTGAAGAACTTCTAGTGCAAACATAGCAGATGATGCCTGTGCCAAATCCTCAACAATGTTGTAATGTTGAGGGGCATGAGCATTCGGATTATAAGAAGATCTTCGAAGGACACCTTTAGAAGGTGGTTTCACAACAGGTTTAGGAGTAGGCTTCTCGATTTCCAACGAAATGGAGGCAGGTAGGGGGGGCGGTCCATCCGCAACTGCCTTCCCGGGTGCCTGCCGCGATTCGTTGTAATCCTTCGAACGCGTAGCGACAGAGATAGGTGCAACACTCTTCATCATGAAAACTTGGGACCCAAATGGTGCAGATGGTGACGATTGTTCGACCATCTGCCGGAGTCCCTTTAGAGCCCTTGAGAGCTTGACTAACCTTGGATCGTCGTGGACAATCCTTAGTATAATGGTCCCCTTCACAAATGAGGCAAGGGTACTTCGGTTTACGCTGAGAGCCATCCTCAGTGCGAGATTTAGATTCTGGCTTTGGGGCATCAGATTTAGATTTGCCTTTTCCCTTCTTTTTCCCCTTGGAAGTTTTCTCCATAGGATTGGCCTGAACGGCATTCACTTCTGCAATTTTTCTAGAATCAGACGGGGCTGGATTAGCAGGAGCATTGTTGGAAGAATTAGACTTCTACTTCCCATTCGAAGATTTCTTCGAATTCTGAGAGACAGAACCAATGACACCATCCACCGCGGGGGTAGGCGGAGCCTTAGAGGTTCCGGATCGCGGGGCATCAGGCAAGATATCATAAAGCGTGCCGGACTGAGAATATACAAGATCCAAATATTGGGCACGCGCAATGGATTTTTCCTTCGTCACACACGCTCCCATCGCAATATCCTGAGCGATTTTATTCACAAAGGAGGTGGTGAACCAGTGAGTCATTATCTGATCAGGTATGTGAAACTTGATCAGTCTACGATGGCGCCGCCACTCATGAATGTGATCAGAGATGTGAGTGGCTTTATCCTGTTTTAGAGAAGTCAGGAGGTGTGTCCCGGCTTCATAACGAACCGGTAACTGAAAGTGTGTGAGGAAAGCCATGGCTAAAGAATTGAAATCTTGGAAAATGCCACGGGATAACTCTATGTACCACTTAGCAGCAGCTCCAGTTAAAGTACGCTGGAAGAGGCGCAGACGAATCGAATCATCGACCCAAGAGTTAGACGAACACCAAAGATGATACGTCATCACATGCGCTTGGGGGTCCTCTCCAGCTTTTCCCTCAAACTTGGGGCAATCACCTGGTATCTTGGTGGGAACCGAAGGCCAATATGGATTATGTAAAATCGGATCATTGGTCAACTTTGAAACATCCGGCAACTCCAAGGTGGCCAGGAACGGCAATGGCGGATTGACCGGCATGCCAGACCCATGATGAGGACCGTTACCTGTACTCCACAATGGTTTTGAATATCTTTGCCCCCATGGGTTCTGTCCCGTAGGATTCTGACCGTAGGGGGTGTAGGTCATATAACCAGACTGATTTGGATGCTGGTAACCAGAGTGTGGGGCCTGATAACCAGGGTACGGACCCTGATTATATGTCGGCCTGGTGTAAGCAGCGTTTGGATTTGGCTGCTGAGTATAGGTAAAATCGGGTGGAGGAGGATAATACTGAGAGCCTCTGGGGTGGTTATAATTCAGTTGAGATTGACCATGAGGATAATAACCACCCTGAGGATGAGTAGGCTGCTGAAAAGTGGAACCCTGCGGAGCCTGATAAGTAGGGCGCAGCTGTTGATTTGGCTGCGACATTGAATGAGTTGGCTGCTGAGCAGGGCTAATAGAATGAGCGGGCTTCCCTGAGTGAACAGGTTGACCCGACTGAGAGGGATGCCCTGAATGAACAGGTTGGCCCGGATAAATAGGTGGCGTCGGTTGAGCAGGCTGGCCTGGTTGTGAATGAGCCCCAGGTTGTACTGGATGGACCGGTTGGCCTGGAGGCGGAACACTAGGTTGTGCGGGATGGGCCGGTTGGCCTGGTGGAGGAACAGGACCAGATGGTTTCTGGAAACCGATTTGACCTGAAGCGGAACCATAGGATGGTCCCGGCTGATATGCAACGTTAGAAACAACAGGATACTGAGGTTGCATAGGTAAATAAGGTTGGATTTTCCCCCCAGGACCATAGACCGGTCCCGGTTGATACCCCGGCTGAGGCTGAACAGGTTGACCGGAAGGGCTATAATACTGTCCTTGCAGACCGTACGATGGCCCTTGTTGGCCGACAGGATAGCCTTGCATGGGCTGCTCCTGTGGATCATAAAGATAGCCAGGTTGGCCCACAGGTTGGCCTTGGAAAGGATGTCCTTGCGGGTTATAAGCCTGGTTATAAGGTAAACCTTGAGCATAGAGGTAAGCCTCAGGAGAGGGTAGACGTAAAATCTCCCCGTGCTCATCATACTGATCTGGGAAAGCATACACGGGTGTACCATCCTATGCATAGTGCAAAAAGTAAGAGCGGTTGGGATCTTGGGAGGATGGTTCAACCTCGGCGTTCGGCTGTTGCAAATAAAACTGATACTCCTTCGGAGAAATGTTCTCCGGTATAGAAGTCACTAGATAAACATCTTCAGGAGATGGCACAGCCCTCGCAGCGGATGTTGTGACAACAGGAGAAGAGGCGGCCACAGAGATAGTGGGCCGGACGGGAATAGAAGTAACGGGCGTCTGAGGAGACACCCCGGGCATAGTAGCAGCAGGCCTCGGAGAAGGAGCTGACACTCCCATAGAGGCTGCGATGGAAATCATCTGACCCAAAGATATGTATCCCTGTGGTAAAGAGGGACTGGCTGTTGACATGTCAGCCAGCTCAGAGTTGTCTCCCTGAAACAATCTTTGTGGGAAGAGTTGATAGTCTTCACCAGACGTTGGGATTTCCTCACCAGAGTCACTCATGGTTGATCCTGCCGTTAGATCTCGCAAGAGATGGCGAGGACTAGGAGGAAAAACAACAGCAACAAAAGGCGAGCCCGATGTAAGAGAAAGGAAATCGTCTCCTAATCTCAATTCAGACACATGGTCTGAAAAGGGCCAATTGAACTCAACTGGTCCCCCAAAGGGTTGCTCAGAAAGAACCGGTCCTCCGTCAGGAAATTCAGAGACACTGGGCTGCTGTGGTTCAGTAGAGGATTGGGAAACCTCTGATGAATCGTTCGTGTAAGGACTACCAGTAGACAAAACCGAAGGTTCCGCCACTATGGCAAAAACAACAAGAGAAAAGATCAAACACACACATGGGTTGAAAAAGAGTCAAGACACACGATCAAACGGTCAACAAGTAATATCTAACAGGGCGTATAATCGTGGGTGATTAATTTTTTACCACATTGAAAAATAAGAAACTTCGCCATTTCATGTTTTAAGAGTCAAGAAACGATAAAAGATGACTCTATCTCTTTCAGATTTGACACAAGCATGAAAGGACAAGCGCTTGACAGTATTTTCAAATTTAGGGAGTCAGAAAAGACCAAATGACTGCTCAGGAATACTAGGCACAAAGGGTGTACCAAATAACCGTGAACTGCAATATACACCTTGGTTTTAATAATGAAAAAGAAATCAACCAAGGACTTTTCGTACGTGCAGGCAATCTCCCCGAATGCTGTGTTCGGTGTATCACGGGTATAGGGTGGCAGACTCGGCTTCCTGTGGATAAAGGATTGAAAACCTAGAGGGGTCTCCCTTTATATACGCGACAGTACGGGGAGCACAAGTCTGTACTAGCGTTGTCTAAAGCCAAAAGGCGAACGACAGCTGCTAGGTTTAAAGACGCCGGAACACGTCTCTAGCCTAGACCTCTAAATATGTTTCGTTAGATTCCAATGCTGCCTTAGTGTAAATTGAGTAGATTTTAAAGTTGATCTTCAATTACGTTTCAGTTTTCAGGCCCTAACGAATGTGTTGTCTCAAAAACTCCTAAATGCAAAGCTACATGCCACAGTACACCATTTCGTTCGATGAAAACTAGCTACAGGAGATTTGAGAGTTTTTACACAAACAAAATGATCGGAAGACAAACAATGATATCTCTAATGAAACTAATGAAATCAAAAAATTTCATTCAAATCACTAATTACTAGTAAAATCAAAAAATTTCAATTTGCACTAATCAACCAAAAGCAAAAGAGATTTTTTTTTTTGTAATTTTCAATGTTTGATAGCTAGATGCACTAAACAAACTGAAAATAAAAGAGAAGCAACTTGAGAAACGATATTGAGAGAGAAAAACGAACAAATTTCACTCAACGACACAAATAATCAGATCTCAAATCGACCGAAGTCTCTCAAAACCAAGAAAAAGACTCAAAGGCTCCAATAGACCGTGTGATCTAGGCCCAAAGCAAGACCAAACGAAATTTGAATGAAGAAACGAGCAATCACCCAAAAATTGCAACAAAATAGTGAACAACTACTAAGAGAATGCGAAGGAGCAATCAGAGAGTTGACTGGATAAACGAAACACCAAAACTCCCAAGGAGGGCTCGATACACAAAGCCACTAGATGCCCTAGGGCTTAAAACGTGAAATCGATGGAGAAAAGCAAACAACCAAAGGACGAAGGCAAATTCCCAGTCAAACAGGACTCCAACACACTCAGGTAGTCGAAAAATCAAGAATAAAAACACTGACCAGACCTAGAGAGCTCAAAACTGAGCAAACTCAAATACCCTACAGGAGTGGCGCGACTGTAAGGCTGCAACT
Source organism: Pinus albicaulis (assembly GCA_034641835.2). NCBI lineage: Eukaryota > Viridiplantae > Streptophyta > Pinopsida > Pinales > Pinaceae > Pinus > Pinus albicaulis. The sequence continues at coordinate 892,163,989 of CM076578.1, forward strand.
GGCGCCAGCAAGCAATTGGCACGGGCAATACAAAAGCAACATGCGCCAATTGGCGCGACCGTCGGGCTAAAAAGCGCGCCAGTCGAGTTTCTCAGCCAAAAATAAAAAATAACTACTCCAGAAGCAGATCAATGTAAACTAAGCAAACCAAGAAGCAAAAAACAACAAAAGAACCCAGCCCAGAAGGCTAACCAAGCAAGGAAAATCATAAAAAAATCAAAACGAGACAATCCAAACGAGACAGTGAAAACTAGACGATCCCCAGCGGAGTCGCCAAATTTTTGAGGAGGTAAATCCCCTCTGCGGACAGAGGCGATCCCTACTAGCCCAGCAGGGGTCTAGCAACAATCATCAAATGCTACAACACAAGTTCCTAATTGCGAATAAATAAGCCAACGATGGAGGCCTACCTGGAGTCCAATGCTATGATCCATGGAAGAGACAGCGTTCCCGTTCCTCAGCCTCGGCAGATCACGATCCCCACGATCTACGTGAATGGACACCTGCACATGCAAGAAAAAACACGAATACAAGCATAAAATCCAAAATACGCAACTATATATCAGTCAGAAAGGATATAACTCATTATTAACATAAGTGAAAAATAGAGTGGAACCATAACCGGTAGTCATTCATTAATAAACAATCGAAAGAGAGTACAACCAATGTTCTGACGCCACGGTCTCCTTCGGAAGGGTCCCCAGTCGTTCACGTCTCGCAAAGCTCGCCAGGGAAAGGGCAAGCCTCTCTAGAGTCTCTCGGCGATAGTCTCCTTACTTGAGTCGGCCTTAAGGGAAGAAATAGGGCTCTTACAGCTCAAAGGCTCTTGGGAATTTGGAGATTTAAAGCTTAGGCACTTCAAGACTAGCTTGCAATGGCAATAGGCAAGCTTTTATAGATGGGGAAGGAGGGAGTTGGGATCCCTATTATTGTGGGATTGGCCCTATCATCAAGGAAGGTTCCATAAGAGGTGGAAAACCACTTCCCTTCCATGGAACTCCCGTAGCCAAAACTCCCAACTCAAGATAGGCAATGGTTGCTGAGCTTGTTTAAACACAACTTCCGCCATCTTTATTTAAAAAACACTCCTTAAATTGGCTGGCGCGACTGCGACTCTGGGACAGAGCGCCAGTTGGCGCGGCCTATTTGTAGGATTTTCCCCATTGGCGCGAGTGATGAACTGTCTGCCCGCGCCAATGCAAAAGGAGATGTTTTCATGGTTTTTTGCAAGGAGATGTCTTTAGGGAAATTGAAGCTCATGTTTAGAGGAATGCATTGATAATGGTTTCAAGGCATGACATTGTTCACAGGTCACAAAATGGGTCCTCCATTGTGCGGGACGGGGAATGGTAGGGACGGTGACAAATTACTGTGTGACACTAACTATAGTGTCAGTGTTGCTAGTTGGTTTACCCTGTGTGTCGGTGTTTTGGTTGTCCTTTTCTCTGTTCTTACCAAAACTCTCAGTTGCTGATTTTTTACTTTCAGCAGTTACTTTAGAAGTTTTCTCAGGTCTCTTCTTGATGGTCACCTTAGAAGCCTTTGTTTTGGAATTGTCTTGACTCTTCTCGCTTCTGAGTTCATATTGTTCTCTGACCTGCATCATAGCATTTTCAAACCATAACCTGTAATCCTTAGATTCAAACCATTCCTCATCCCAACCTGAGGGAGAAGGCTGATATTCCTCTATGGAACAGTTGTGGATTGAGTTTTCTACTTCAAACATGTTTATTGTATTCCCTTCATAATCTTCTATGATTCCTTCATCTTCATCAAGAAAATTCTCTTGAAAGGGGGGAATAACTTGTTGATCTGATTCTCTTTGTCTGTTGGGAGTGTTATTGTTCCTTCTAAAGTTTTGGTTCTGGTTTTTGTTCTGGTTGCTAAATGTGATCACCATTTTTTCCATCATTTGTTGTAGCTTTTCTACATTTTTGGACAATCTGTCATAATTGGGATCAGATGAGGAAGCGACATTGTCATCTCTGTATGTTACCCTCTTCTCAGATGTCAGTCTTGCTCTTTTTTCAATCAGATTTGCCTCTATGTTCACTGCTCCTTTATGCATGTCCTCCAATGTGTTGTACTCTTTATCCCTAAGCTCATAGGCCATGTCAGCATCAAATCCTTCAGGGTATTTCGCTAGAGCCATACCTTGTGGAGGTTTCATATGTGGAGGGAGAGCATTGTAAATGTTGTTAAATCTCGTTGTGTAATCATGGACACTCTCCCCTACGTTTCTTTTAAGGATCATGTATTCTGCTAAGAGTTGGCGAGGGTTAGCCTTAGCTTCCCATTTGTTTATGAAATTCTGATATAAAGCTGGAAGATCATCGATGCTACTTGGAGGTAGGCCCTTAAACCATTTCTTCACATCACCCCCTAAGCTCTAGGAAAAAATTCTCATTTTGACTGTATTATCATCTATTTCCTTGTAGTCAAAAGAATCTTCCATCTTATCTACATGTTGCTGGGTTGTGATGGACTCTTTTGCAGTGAAGTGTTGGATCTTTGAATGATAATAATTTGGTAAGGGTACTAGAGGCTGGGGTAAAACCAAAGGTGCATACCAGGCTTCCATAATGATGTTCTGATAGGGTAAAGGGTTGACTTGGGTAGCTGGTATATGGATGACAGGGACACTAGGACCAACAGAGGTTTGTTGAGCAGATTTAGGGTGGGAGAGCCCAAAGTTTTGGATGAAGTGAATATCAGGAGGTGTAGATGGAGGGGTTCTTTTGTCCCTAATGTGTTGACCACTATGAGATGGTGAACCGGGAAGCTCAAGGCCTAGCTGATCTAGATCACTGAATGACCTAGTTCTTGGCAAACTGTTTTGAGGGCCTAGGTCGAAAAATGGGTCTGATAGAACTGTAAAGTATTCTGGGGTAGAGTTAGCTCTATAGATGCGACTAGAAATAGTTGGTATTTTAGGTGTAGGAGACCTCTTGAGGATGCTCTCAGGGTTATCAACTGTTTCAGGTGGGTTTGGGTTAGGATAAGCTCTTGTGTGAATGGTTCTAGAAGCCAGAATGTTGTTTTCCAACCAAGCAGCTTAACCTTAATTGTTTCTTTATTGTGGTTGATGTTGTTATGGAGGTTGGTCTCCCAGTGGAGTCTAATGTGAACCAAGATAATCAGCAGGCCTACTGATTACCAGTGGAGTCTTTTAATCGTTTATGAAATATGGAGTCATCAGGTGGAAGTTTTAGGGTGTTTCTAGAGGGTACACTGTCCACCACAATGCCAATGGGATGTCCCCTTTCAAGGATATCTTCGAAACACGACAAACTCTAACCAGAGATTAACTAGGAGGGCATTTACAAAATATGTCTCCTTTGAAAGAGTGTGAGATCCGGAGGCTACCTGGCCCTTTCCAGACTCTGTCTAAGAGTATGGGGTAAAACACAACCAGGCATAGAAAGTGAAGAGAAATATGGAAGTTTTTCACTACCAACCTAACCAGAGTCTCTAGGTGTTTCTGAAGCTTTGTGATGTAGTAGGATGGAAAGTACGTCAAAAATTCCCCAGTGGAGTCACCATTATGTTGGGGTTCCCATGTTTTGGCCAGGTTGGCAAGACCAAAATATGAGACAACATCAAGCCACTTTCAGACCCTAGGATCTAGCCCTCCTGGGTCCAGAGAAGGATCTCTCTATGAAATGTTAAAGGTATATGTCTTTGAGGTTTAGTATTAAGATTTTAGGCTAGTTATAGGCGCAAGGTTTGTTTGTTTAATTTGAAGTTTGGTTGTTGGGAATCAGGAAGAAAAGGATTCAATATAGAACAAGGATGAACAAGAGATATTTTAGGCAAAGGAGAGGAAAATCAGAGAACATCAAGGCCATTGGGAAATGGAGTCAGGAAAGGGTTTACGTACTATCAACATGCAAACTTTCAGTTGGGCTATTCATCTAAAGCATGGGCTATTCATCTAAAGCATTGGATCCTAAAATAATTTGGTGGAATGGAAAAATAAGGAGAGCCAAGTGAAAAGGTGGAAAGGGAGATAAACACCAATTTTTCGTCTATAGATCAGGTCATAGGTCATTTAACTCCAGACCTACTTGGACATACTCATAGGCAACTCTCAAAGGTGGTTAAAAGCAGCTTGAGGGAAATTAGATAGGTTTAAGAGACTGAAAGGATCCTAAAGAGAAAGAGATTGGGTTCTAAACTCCTAGCATTACTGATTCATTCAATTAAACACTAGCAAAATCATCTAAGAAATAGATTCAAAAATTCATACATCAGCTAGTAGGAAATATCATCTACTACACTGGTTAAACCATTTGAAATCTATTCTCAGATAACACATTAAGCAGAAAACATTAAGGCAAGGAGAGAAGAAACATGAGGTGCCTAACAAGGGAAAATCTCATGCCAGATTTCTGATGCAAGCCAGAAGAAATGAAATGAAATGGAAATAAACACATAGGCAGGAAAACATCACCTCAGCTTTAGATCAAGATCCAAAGAAATGTGCTTGCTATATTAAGAACAAAACCAATCAAGTAAAACATAACCAAAAACTTGATATTCTGTCTGAAAACCTTCCTCAGCCTATCTTACAGTCTTATACAGAGAACTTGTCTCTAGAGAACATCTTGCGTTCTACTGATATCCAATCAACAACCTTTACAATATTTTTCTCATGATTTTTATAACTGAAGAGAAGCATAGGAGGTAGGTAGAAAACTAAATGCAACATTAACACTTAGAAGAGGAAGAGGGCCGAAGCCCATTCTTTTTTCAACCTCTGCATTTATCCCTGGTACCTTTTGGAATGCAAGAATGGTTTTCTTCTGCTTCCATTTACTCTGGTATGGTCCTGATGTACTCTGGCTGCAGTACTGTACAGTACTCTGCTGAATAAACAAAGGAGTGAAGTGAAAGGCTGAATGGCCTGCCATAACGCATTAACAACTGCTTTGGTAGCTTGGGATTGTATTCTGGGTGGAAATATCCTCTGGAGCACGGCATATAATCAAAACAGTAAGGGAAACCCATCCTTCTTTGGAGGAAAACATTCTGTTGATGTGGAAACCTGTCATATATTAATTCTCGCACCTCTGTCAGTGAAAAACTTACTGTTGTATCAACACTGTGCCATCATGGTGGCGTTTGGACTCTTATATCCTCCGGAACATGCAACCAGACTCAGAAACATAATGCAATGAGAGCGTGGATGAAATGGTAGCGCGGCAGCAGCGGAATGGTGGCTTTTCACTAAATAATGGTAACAAAATGCAATGAAATGGTGAAAACTTATGAATAATAGGGTTTGGTGGTAGAATGAAGCGCAGACCGTCAGATCGCGGTCCGGGAACAAAGATCAACGGCAGAGATCGAGTAGCGGAGTGATATATAAAAACAAACGAAATATATGTGAAATGTGAGACTTTAATGCAAATATGGGACTTTGTTTAAAATGGAAAAATGGGAAAAATTGTTATGAAAATGCGCGGAAAAGATCGTACATGGTGGGACCCGACGGAGGTGGAGGGCGATTAGATCTGGGCCTTCAGATCGCTAGATCCAATGAATGGCCAGGATTAACTCAGAACATCGCAATCGGAGGAGGCGAGGGGAACACACACTTATAATTTCCGATTGCAATCAAGGAAGGGGAAGCGATGGCCGTTGGATTCATCGGGAGAAACGGACGGCGAAGATCTGATCGGAACAATCGCGATTGGGGAAACAAAGAAATGCCTCATTTCAACATTGCGATTGCGATTGGGCGGGAGGAGCGATGACCGTCAGATGGTGGTTCTAAACGGACGGTCGAGATCAAATCGGGGTAATCACAATTGGGGGGGAACAGGGGTGACACACATTACAACTTTCGATTGCGATTTGGCGGGGGCAATGATGACCATCGGATCATGGTCCAAACGAAAGAACGGGATTTAATCGGGAGATGGTGGGATTGGGGATCAGAAGACAGGGCTTGCGATTGATCGAGGGGGACAGCGATCGAGGGAAGTTGAGATCAATCGCATCGCAAGTATTTGCGATGGACCGATTGGGGGATAAAACATAAGTGTTGTGATTGCACAGGTTTGCGATATGTGCGGGCCGTCCAATCCCGATAACAAATCAACGGTTGAAAAACAAGCCGCGAGACTTAATGTGATAAGCCAATCGTATCGAAACTTTCCTGCGTTACAAAGGATTTTAACGCTCCGACCCGATCTTCCGATGCGATTAGCGCTCAAGAATTGAACGCTCGGTATTAGCACACGGGCATGTGTGGGAAGTGGTTAGGGCTGACAGGAAAGGGGCTAAGCCCTTATAATAAGGTCAAAAAGTGGGTTTTAGCCCATTTTTAATGAATTTTGAAGGTTAGAGAGGGTAACGATAGGGAAGAAAAGGGGAAATTTAGCCAAACAAAGGGCAAAGGTAGGATTCAAGGAGAGTTTTTGGGAAATTTAGGAGGTAAGGGGGAAATTAGGGGGAACAAAGGGGACTTGGTGAGAAGGAAAAAAGGATAAAATGGGGGGGGAATTTGCAGAGATACAATGGGTGAAAAAAGGCCTTTTTGAGCAAAATTTAGTCATTCAGCAAGGTTCATTTAGAATATATTAGCAGAGGGAAACAGTCAAAGGCAAGGAAATCAACAAGACTTCAAGGATGATGTGTTTTCAAGGGAAATGCATTCCTTGAAGGCTTATGAAACAATCTAGCCCCTTGCTTGCTTGTCAAGGAATTCATAAGGGGCTAACACCTACCATCCACCTCCACCACAACCATAGCCTCAACCACATCCATTTCATATATCCACCCCCACTAAACTGCATGTGCCACCATTTCGAAACCCATACAATGAAGTATCTCAGCTCACTTACAATGTTGAGGTACAACACTACCAAACATATCTTCTTGATCTAAATGGTTTTCATATTCGTTCAAGAAATATATTGCAAAGAAGAGATTTTATTAATGCCATTGAAGGAAAACATCAAGAAGAAGAAAATCCAAAGGAGGATATTAAAAGATCGAGGGCTGCACTTGACGAAGAGCAGAAATCATAATCAGATGTTGAGAAAGTTCCCTCATGTTTACCAGCACTTCCTCCATGTGTTCAAGAGAACAATAAGAAAAAAGAGGAAGATTTGACTGCCATAATAGAAGAGGACATCCAAGGTGATCCAACTCAGAAAGTGAACCAGGGGCATCACAACTATATTGACATATGGTTCCAAAAATTCATTAAGTTGCAGCAACACACTCTTCTCCAACAATACTTGATATAATCCCAGTCAAATAAATTCATCTCTCATATTCAGGTACATGTCAAAGGATGTATTCCAAGTGTGCACATGATTTTATCTGTCATCTTGATGTGTACATGGCTCCATTGGAAGTATTCATATACTTGAAAAATGTTTTGTTTTTTTTCAAGTAGAGTAGGAAAGTGAAAAGAAAAAAAAAAGAAAAAAGGGAAATAATAAAATCTCAGGTGAAAACCTCTTTTGAGGTGTCTGAGATTGGCCCACTGATTCAAAACCTCCATGAGGTGGTCATTGGATTGGAAAAAAATAGAGAAAAATAAAATATCCTAGGTGAAAACCTCTTTTGAGGCACCTAGGCAGACCTTCTAGTTGAAAACCTCATTGAGGTAGCTAGTAGGCCTTATAAAATAAAAAATAAAAAAATTGCATTTCTCCCAGTATCTCTCTCTAATGAATTCAGGTGCTCTCCAACCTTTGCAAGATGGAAAAAAAAAAGTCGACACATAAATAAAATTTGGTCAACACCCTGGTTAAAGGTATTCAAACTTGGACTTCCTCCTCCTGTGCTGAAAATCTCCAAAAGGACCTCAAGCAAATTATCAGATGCAGTTTCAGAACCATCGAAGACAGCTTCAACAACTTCAATATCACTTGCAAAAAAAAATCAATGGGAAGTCTTAGGTATGCAATCATCTAACCTTTTCTTCGAATCTATTTTAGCTTAATAAAAATTAAAAAGTGTGATAAGGAAAGTTTTTTATATAGCCAGCATCAGTAGCAGAGCAACATCAACCTTATCTAGCAACTAGCCTCACTTTTTCCACCAAGAAAAGGAACAAGACAAAAGTAAAAAGGACTTGAAAAAGTGGGTAGTAAGCAGTTCATTGTAATAGAAGACAAGGAGTGCCAAGGGATAACCAAGGGTGAACTCAGTTCATAGAAAAAAAGAACTATGAATTTACTTTGCATGCAATAAAAAAAAGAAAAAAAAAAGAGAGAACAAAAAAAATAAAAAAATAAAATAAAAGGTGGATCCACCACCTCTTGGCATGAAAAATATATTTGATTAAGGCATCTAAGGACCTCCATGAAGCACCTACCAAAATAAATGCAAAAATATTAGCAGGAGGAGCAACATATGGGCCAATAAATAGAAAATGAAATAAGCCAGCATGCAGGAAAAACCATAAGGCAGGGAGGATGAATTGGTTGCTTAGAGGATGAGAAACAGTTTCAGTAGGGGGGTGATGATGGGCCTCTAAATTAGACAAAAAATAAGGCCAATCTAACCTTTATTAAGCCCATCTACATTCCTTATGCACACACACACACACACACACACACACACACATAAAATTTCTCCTTTTCACTTAATAATGTTTTTTGATGCTTCAATATTTTCTTGGGAAGGTTTAAAGGTAATTGCATATTTGTGCCTAATATTGGTTATTTTTGTAGAATATTGTGAGAATCTTTGGTAGATTATGTAGATTTGGAGAAGGAGATGATTTAGGGACTTGCTCCCTACCAATGGAAGATTAAGATTGGAGAATAAATGAGCACAATATTAGGAAATTAGGGAGAAATATTGGAGAGATTCAAGGGGGTTGTCCACCTATTAAGTCCTCAGAAATTTGTGGCAACAACAAAGGGGATAACCACCCTTTCCGGACCTTAAAACAATTCCTTTTCTGTTTGAGATAGTGGGTCTGACTGGGTGTAATGGGACCAGTTTCCCAGATTTGGGTTTTCTATAATTGTTGGATTTATCTCAAAAAGATTTTCATAAAGAACTACTAAAAACTAAAACAAATTTATTCTAGAATGCAAAACTTTGAATTAAGTCTAATTTTAATCTAACCCAGGATAATACCAATTTTATGTGATCTAAAATGATATCTATTCAATCTGTGATGATTTAGATCATCACAGATTTAATATGATTAATACTCTTATAAGATGATTCTCTTGAGAAATAGTTCATCAAAAGAAGCTGTAAAATATATCACATATATATGATGATCATATATAAAACAAACCAATTTCTATCTTTATATCGTACAATAGTGCAACTGATATTTTAAACAGAAATAATCAATTTCATATATAGTTCATGAAAGCTGGATTCATCACTAATATTCAAAAAAGAATTAGTATACATGATAATAGTACTAGATGTGTACTGTCATATTCGTTTGATTAGTGATAATAGGCCGCATTCAACTCTTCTACCAATAAGTCTTTCAAAGAATGTAGAAGTGCATCAACAGTGATCAAAAAAATGATATATAACTAAAAAGGCTATGTTCCATTATTTCATCGAGGCATCCACAAAATTACTTACAAGAAAGCATTCTTTGTAAATGTTCTCAATAAAATTCTGGACCCTTCTCTAAATGCATGAGAAGGGTTTAAATACTATATTAACTACTTACAAAAAATATATTATACAAAATATCTTATGAGGTGGTTTCAAACAACCTTCCTCATCTTCAGTATCTGCTTGCTAAAAAATTAAAATTATATTAAAAAAAACTAACAAATAATCATGTCTGATGATAAGTTACTACCAGCTATTCTTTTATGCTCGCAAATGTCGAACATCAGTTGAACTTGTGGAGATTTTTCGAACTGTGTCTTCATTTGTGCAGCAAATATTGCATCCAGTAAAAGCGGTTGTATTCTTTGTATATAATTCAGAAAATAGTTCAGTTTCATTATCTAACTGTGTGGTTTGACCAATAGCTACCAGTATGCTTCCCAATTAGTTTTCTTTAGTTATGCAAGTGCTTCTTCCCAGAGTTGACCTGCGTCTTTCCAACTTTGTTATAAATCTCTGATATCAGGAACAGATTTGAGATTTCCTTCTTTAATGAGCCCAAAAGTATGTAATATATGGTTAATAATTTTAACCATATTATTTTATATACCTTCTGCTCTAGCTATGGCCAATTCTGCTTGTTTCACTCGTGCATCCCAGTCTGTAAAAAGAATATCTTTGAAAGTCTCCTTTATCTTTGGGAGATTTGAATTTCTCCCTTCTTTTCAATCTTGCCATTCAATATAATCATATATTTTGGTATTGAGTTCATTGAACTCAATTCTTTGATCAATGATTATGTTTGTCAATTGTTCACTGATTTCCAGGTTTGGAATTATGTTTGACATTTGTACAACAAACAGGTTTTGTTGTTTTGAGAGTAAGGAAATTAATGTCGATTCTTCTTTTATGAATTCCTCTATAGTAGGAATTCCTTCATATTTGGTAAGATCTTCTCTCAATTGTTCAATCAGTGAATTTTTTCTAGATAAGTCATTTTCATGACTTATCTTAAGCATTTCCATCTCTTTTTGTACTCTGAGGAGTTGTTGTTCCACTTTTTTATTTAAACTATTTCTTTCTTCATCTAGTTGTTGTTGTAGTTCCATGATTTTGACATCCTTTTCTTGGACCAAAATAGATACTTCTACCTCTTATCCATTGTTGCAGTGGAGTATGCACCAACTAATTGAGATAGCTGAATTAAATTTTTAATCAGATTTGATGGAGTATCTTTACATACTACTTCCATAACTTCATTTCTCGGGTGTGTTTCAATCCTTCTTATTTTCCTTTATTTCCTTACTACAAATTTATGAAGAGGGTTGTAGAACACATCTAGTGGGGGAATATCAGTCACCTTGAGGACAATCTCATCAGTAAGATTTGTAGGGATGATTTCTGTGTCTTGGGAGATTATCTCAGGAGTTTCAATGATTTCTTTTGTTGAAACTATTTGTCCCTGTGGAGTCTAAAATTCCGTGTTTTTCTGTGATGATGATGCCTCTAGAGTATTTGCTAATGCATTGCTGAATGAAGTACAAATTTTATCTAAATCACTTTGATTTTGTGAATCTGATTGTTCTGCTTTGATTTCTTGGCTTGCTTCAATCGTATAACTGGTAATTAAAACATCCCGTGGGATCCATCTGAGTCTTTGTTCTCTGAATTCATTGAATTTCTGTACTTCTTCTGGATTCAGGTTCAATTTCACAAAATTTAGGATTTCTTCAAAAGTCCCAGCAGATTGAAAAATATCTTCAAATCTGTCATCAATGTGTACAATAGGTTTGAGTTTGACTGGTAGATTAAATTTGTTAGCAATATTTTTTGGGTTGAACTGCCTGGAGGGTAAAACGGGGAGCTTCAAAAGCTCAATCTTCTGACATTATTTCAATGCGTGATTAAAATTGCTGAGTGTGAATGAACCACATGAAATTGGAAAACTTTGCCATAAAGACTTCTTACTGTCTTTCAAAGATTTAGTGAGTCCATTACCAACAATTTGGTAAGCGACTTCTCTTGCCATCAACTTATCTAAAACATATAAAATAGGAATATGCAGGGGAGAGGAGCTTCCAAAAATTCTGATATATGAAAATGATTCTTCAAAAAAAAATCTACCTATCATTTGAAGGTTTGCAAGGGCTTCCTTAGTGAACCTAGGGCTCATTGTGTCAAACATAAATTGGTGTAACAGTAATACAACTCCATAACACAGCCTATGAAAATGTGGTGCATAATTATGCTCCTATATCTCTTTATGGCTTAAATGTATCAGGGTAGGATCTTTAGGAGTCCATTTCCATCTCATAACTGGAAAGTTGGTAGAAAAACAGATGGCATAAAAAATATATGCACTCATAAAAATTGGGGAACAGATTTGTAGGAAGAAGTTCTCATTTGGCGATATGCATTAATTGCCTTAACTAGATTCTCAGAGAGGATAGTTGCCCAATTCATTATGAGGGAATTCAACCAAAAATAATGCTATTTTCAACTTTTATTTTCCTAAAGCAAAAAATAAAATTAAAAATCTTGATCTCCTAAGAGAAATATTTTTTGAGAATTTGACCATTTACAGGCAAGGAATCTTTCATACCTGATAAGTCTTGCAGTTAAAAGGTGGATAAGCCTATTTTTTCAATGATTTTAAATGGACCAAGCAATAATATTTGGAATTTGGTATGCTTACCTTTTTCCTCATGTGATTTATCCCATTTCAAAACAAGATCTCCTATTTCAAAAAATTTTGAAGATGTGTCAAATGAGGTTTTCACTTTTGTTGATGATGAGCATGTATAGCTTTAGCTTTCTCTTTGTTCTTCCATTTTAAGAATTTGATCTTGTCTAAGTTGAAGGGAAGAAAAAGGATTTTCATCAATAAATTGCACTAAAGCGAATGATGGTATTGTTAATTTTGTGGGTAGAACTTCTTCTTTCCCATAAACCAACATAAATGGAGAAGTACCTATTGAGGCTTTCTGGGTGATTCTATCTGCCCAAAGAGCAAATAATAGTGCTTTGTGCCAAATTTTATGATTTTGTTCTATAGTTCGTTTGATGATCCTGATGAGGTTTTTATTTATAGATTCAGCTAATCCATTACCTTGTGGATAATAATTAGCTGAGTATTTTAATTTAAAACCTCTTGTCAAAGAAAATTCTATCATGGTATTTCCAGAAAAGTAAGATGCATTATCAAATATCAAAGCTGATGGGAGACCAAACCTAGTGATTATGAACTGATCAATAAAATCTATAATACTTTGCGTATTAACCACCTTTAATGGGATAGCTTCTACCCATTTTGTGAAATAATTTGTTGCAGTTAGAATATACTTATGCTGTTTAGAAGAGTTTGGAGTTATTTCACCTATAATATCTAACCCCCATTGTTCAAATGGTTGTTGGATATTTACTAGTTGTAATGGAAATGTTGCTTTTATTTCTCTTCCCACTGCAGTTTGACACACTTTACATTTTATTGCGTATTCATGTGCATCTTTAAATAGATTTGGCCAATAGTATCCAACATGCAGTATTTTATGAGCTGTGGTGTTTCCTCCGAAATGACCTCGAGCTGGTCCATCATGTAATTCCTGCATTACTTTTTCAGCTTCAATTTTTTCTAAACATCTTAATAATATAGAATCATAATTCTTCCTAAATAACACATCATCTATGAGTTGATATTGATTTTCTTTAAGTCTCAGAGCATGCTTTGCTGTGTAATTGAGATATAATGGAGCATATCCATTTTTTAACCAAAATTTCAGATCAACATATTGTGACTGAGAATCATTTAGGCTTACCTCGGAAAGTGGCATTTCATTTTATTGATCTTCTTCTGTTGGTAAATGAGAAGCTCCAGTTAACATCCTACAAAGACCTTTTCCTTTAACAATTTTAGCAGGATGTATCTCTACATCATATTCTTGAAGTGTGGTAACCTAATTTGCTCTCTTCTCTCCTACTTCTCATTGGATTAATAATTGCCTTACTGCTGAGTAAGATACTATTAGATTAGTATGTGTTTTTAGGAGAAAAGGTATAAAATGTTTCAAATCTTTAAATACAACATAAGCTTGTCTTTCCACAGCTGAATAATTCAACTCAGCACCTTGTAGGTTAGAACTAAAAAATGCAATTGGTGCTTCAATGTTTTGATCATTTAGTTGTGTTAAAACTATTGCATATGATGTATCAGAAGAAAATGTATATTATACAAATGATTTAAGAAAATCAGGAGTTGTTAAAGAGGGAGCTTCAATGATGGCTTTCTTAATCAACTCAAAAGAATTTCTCTCTTCTTTTCCTCATTTAAAAATTGAATTTTTCTTGATCATTGATTGTAGGGGTTAGATGATTTGGGAAAAATCGGGAACAAATCCTTTTACAAAATTAATTTTTCCTAAAAATGATTGCATCATTTTTTATTATGTGGTAAAGGGATGTTTTCAATTTCCTGAATCCTATCAGGGTCAATGTGGATTCCTTTTTTAGAAACAATGAACCCTAATAATTTACCTTCTGATAAGGTGAAACAACATTTTTTGGATTCAAGGAAATAAAAAATTTTCTATATCTTTCAAAAATGTGCTTTATGTGATTAACATGATTTATTATATGCTTAAAGTAAACAGTAATGTCATCTAAGTATATAACAACTAATCTATTGATTAGTCCTCTGAAAGCTATATCCATAGCATGTTGAAATTTAGCACCAGCATTAATCAACGCAAAAGGCATTTTTTGGTATGCGTATGCTCCCCGCTTTGTTCTGAATGATGTCTTTAATCTATCATCTGAATGTACCATAATCTAATTATATCCTGAAAATACGTCGAGAAAAGACATCAATTCAGATCCTGCAACTGACTGCAATATCTGTTCCATGGTAGGCAAGGGAAAATTATCTTTTTGGCAAGCTTTATTCAAATTTCTAAAGTCTATGCAAATCCTAATGTCTCCATTATTTTTTCTAATTGGGACCATTTTTTACACCCATTTCGAATGTCTAATAGGAAAAATAACTTTGGGTTTGATCATTTTATTTAATTCAGATTTAATTTGACTTTCTAAATTTGGGTGGATTTTTCTAAGTTTTTGTTGTACAGGCTTATCATCTGAGGTCATAGGTATGGTGTGCTGAATTATGGAAGTATCATATGTCTTAAGATCTTAATAATCCCATGCAAATATGTCTTTATATGTTTTAAATAAATTAATGAATGACATCCTTTCTTCAGGTTTTAAACCGAGACCTAAGTTGATGGTTTGAGGTTTTTCTAATGTACCAAGATTAATCAATTCAAATTTTAGAGTAGAACTCTGTGTTTTTGAGTTGATAATCTTATTAAACCTATCTTTCAAATCATAGAGATCTTCCATTTTGACTACAGATTTAGGAATTGGATTTGTATTTTGTTTATCCTCAATCTGTGAATCACGTTCATGTTCATCTACGATTTGACCTTCATAAGCTCTGTCTAATGTAATAAAGTCTACTATATCTGCATCATTATTAAATACTCTCCAATTTGTTACATTGTCAGGAATGGAAGGCCTAAAAATTAACTCAATTGAAAATCTGTCTGGGCGAAATTCTTCAGATGGTATAAGTCTAGATGTTACATTAACAAGTAAATCAGCACTTGCATTTTGTAATCTAGGAACTATGGGGATATTAAATGCAGTAAAATGAGAAGTAAGATTTTGAGCTAAATTTTGATAATGTTTGAAATGTCTAGAAATAAAATGAATTGTATTTATGACTTGTCTAACAATTATTTCAGAATATCCATATACTTTCAAATATTTAACATTCAATCCAATAGCTTTATACAAGCCTTGTATCAATGCTTCATATTATGCAGTATTGTTTGTGCATTGAAATTCAAGTCTGCAAGCTAGCATTGTTTTCTCTCCTTGTGGATTGATTAAAATGAAACCTGCTCCTGCACCATCTTCTGATTTTGAACCATCAAAGAATAAAATCCAAAATAAAGATTGTTTTGGATTTTGATTGCTAAAATTAATGCATCTAGAAGTGTCTGTTTGAGAAAAATATTCGATTTGAGAAATAACAGTGTTTGTTACAAAAGGTGAAATATGGCAATTGAATGATCCAAGAAACGATTCAGCTGAATAATTTCCAATAATGTTATTGGTGAAAGATACATGTTCATTTGCTTCTTCTAGTTCAGTGACTGTATGTTTCATAAATTTTTCACGATCAACTCAGATTTGATTTGGTTTACCATTGTATGGTAACCACATGTTTGACCAATCAGTAGCAAAATATCCATGTAACTTTTCAGACCAATCCCTACTTAGAATAAGACCATAAAATTTAGGGATGTCTGTGACCAATATAATAATTACTTGTAGCACCTTTGGATTGGATGATAATCTAATGGATACTGATAGCATTTCTCCAATGACTTCTACTCTTGTTCTATCCAATTGAACTATATGTACAATAGATTTTTGAGGAGTGATGTTCAATTTTGTACATACTATTCTTGGCATGATGTTTGAAGAAGCTCCTAAATCAATAAGACAATTATGAACATTTTTGTTAAAAATCTCGTAAGTCAAAAGTAAAGGAGGAGTGTGAGAAATAGATCTATCACTAAATAAGACCAGATCATTGGGATTTACTTCATTTGGAGATGATGGAGGTTTTCCCATATCTTTAGAATCTTGGGCTATAACTGGTGATTGTATAGGATCTACAGGGACTGCCTTAAGTTCTCTAAGTAAAATTTTCTATTGTTGTTTGAGTTTGGTCATTTCATGTAGTGAAATATTTTCTTTGATATTTTTCATATCTTCAACTATATTGTATTCCATTGTATTTGAAACTATCAAAGTTTTGGAAGTAGTAATAGGATCAGATGAGATAGGATCTATTTGGATAGTTTTAGATTTTTTGACTGTTGTTTTCTCCTTTGTGGGGAGAGATTTTTTTTTCTGATTTGATATATTTGAATCAGGAGAAGATTTTCTTCTAGTAGACACAAGCATATATTTTCTTTCTTCTTCTGAGGGAATAATGAAATCACATAATCCATTCAGTTCAAATTCTTCCTCAGATTCCTGTTCTTGTTCAGATGGTGAGGGATCTTCAGTACCTTAATCGGATTCAACATTTGAAATCACATTTGGAGGCTGAGATGTTGAAGAAGGGTTTTTCTTAAATGGGTGAAATGATTTCTTAGGAGCTGACGTTTCAACAACCTGTTTCTTTATTTCAATCATGTCATTTGACATAGCCTTTAATACTTTTTTAATACCTTCAAGATCAAAAGGATCTTTCGAGACTTTCTTTTTAGCATCTTGATTAAATGTCACTTTCTTTGATTTTTTGTCTTCTATTTATGATCGTTTTTCTAATGCGAAGATTATTTTCTCTACAGCGAGGGCTTATTTTAGGTTCTATAAAAGGGTAGCTTTACCAGCTCTATCTACAAAAATAGATATATTAGAAGGTAAGGAAGAAATATACCATTCTATTTGTACATCAACATCAGGCTTGGAAGCATTTGGGAGCTTGTTTAATAACCTGTTAAATCTGGAGTTAAAATATTTGATCCTTTCACCTGAATTTGTCTTTAGATTAGAAAGGGCATTGATTAAAGATGCAACAGTTCTATCATCTCCAAATTTTGTAAGAAAAAATTGTTCAAAATTTTCCCAATCGGTAATTGATCCTATTGGAAGTGAAAAGTACCAAGATCCTGTAGATCCTTGTAAAGTATAAGGAAACAATCTGACTACGATATCTTCATGAGAAAATCCATTCAGATTCATGGCTAACATAAAATTATTGATATGTTCTTCTGTAGGAAGGCCATCATCTGGATTATATTTAGGTAACCATTTTTCTGGATGATACGGAAGAGGATTTGGATTTTCTATCAATACAGCACCAGGATTGGTCCAAGGCCAATTGGCCATACTTGGATTTGAAGTTTGTGAAGATTCGGAAGTAGATCCAGAAGTAGGGGGAATGGATGAAGAAATTCCAACTAGAACAATACTACTTGTGATATTAATGATTGTTTGAGTAGAGGAAATGGAAGAATAATAAATGTAGATTGAGTAAGAGGATGTGAAGAAGTAACTAAAGGGATATTTGATGTGACTTCACTTGTATCTGACTTAGATCTGGATATAGAAACTTTTTTGCGATGTGGTTCTATTGGAAACTCAAAATGAGGAATTCCAAGTCTTTCACTTTTGGATCTAGTTAATATACTAGTTCCTCTAAATAGAGAAGTAACACTTTATTCAAAAGCTTTTGGATTAATAGGCTTTTCTACAGAAATTGATATTCCTTCTAATTTCTAAATTAAAGACTGAACTTCAGGAGACTCAGGAGTGAAGTCTGAAGCAGATGATTATCAAAATATTTCAGGAGATGAGGGGAAAGTTTCTACAATTTCCGATTTATGAGTTGGTGATTCAGAATTTGATCGGGAAGTTGTAGGATGCTTTTGGGGAGATCAAATCTTATGAGGGCTTCTAGTTTGAGGTTTAGATTTATGTGCCATTCATATTCAGGCCCTCCTTCTAGCGCCAAAAATGTTGAGGCCTCATAAATATGTGGCAAAAACAAAGGGGATAACCACCCAGTCTGGACCTTAAAGCAGTTCCTTTTCCATTTGAGATAGTGGCTCTGACTAGGTGTAATGGGACTAGTTGTTGATCAGTGGTTGTCATTGATGTCAACCCAAGCAGCACCAGGGACTAACCCAATATTGCATGGGAATTTTTACCTACCAAATTAATATATTATAGGTCAATAATGCTTTTTATGGTTTCTACTTGTCGAGATGTTTTCATTGATATATGGCACGCCATGTAATTCTTCATGGTTTGAGAGATATTCATGTTTGAAGTTTGTACCCCCAGTTAGTGGGCTAAAACCCCATGGGGTTGGGGCATGGGTCATTGAAAAGTCATAATTAATATTTTTTAAGCTCCTAAAATCCCTCCCACGTTCACTTGTTGAAGCCCCTCTCAACTTAAGCATTTATATAAATTGTGATCTTCATTTCCTCCTTAGGCAAGGGATTCGGCCATCTGAAACAAGTCATCGTGGAATTTTCACTCTAAATCTTTTTCTACGAAGGTTCAGAAGCTGAAATTTCTATGAGGTAAAGCTGAAATCATGAGGAATTTGCTGTAAAAATTTTAGATCAAGGTGCACAATATTTTTGGAGATATGATCTGTGGAAGTGAGGGTTTTTTGCAGGCTCCTGAAATTCATCTCAAAGAAGTGACCTTGGTAAAATCGTCATAACTCTCTCTCTGAGAATTGGATTGGAATTCCATAAAAAGTGGCAGATAGTGCACAGTATGTAGTTTTTTCTCTATCAATTTTAGAGCCAAATGAAGAAATAGTGACACGTGGCATGTCGTACAAGTGTGCTATGCTGAAACAGTCCATAATTAGGGCATTGTGAGAGATTGGGTATAACTCTCTCTTGAAGAATCCAAATTGGGTTAGACCTGTGGCATTGGAAAGACGAATCAGAGGAATACTATAGGACCAAAAATCATATATTGAGGATCTAAAATAACAGAGAAACACCAGATTCAATATTGAGCTCCTAGAAGGCAAAGAAAAAGCTAGATCATGTGTTGTCAAGGGTTGAAAAGGACCAGACTTTCTAGGGCAGCAAAGCAAAGCAAGGTGTAGCAGAGAGTAGCATGAAAAGAGCATCAACCAAGGTGCATAACAGCAGCAAGAATTTCATCATATGAATTCTTCAAGTGGGAAGCATTTCATACAATCATTGTAAAGTATTTCCAACAATTGGTATCAGAGTGAGGTTCCTTCAATAGAAGTTTAACAGCTGGAAGGAGGTCATGGAGCATACCAAGAATGGTGTACCTATATTCAATGAAAATAATTATGCACTCTGAAAAGGAAAAATGGAGGTTTATCTCTTAGCGCAACGTTACAAAGTATGGGACACTGTTCAAAATGGATTTACATCAACCACGGATGAACAAGGTAAGAAGAATTTGGTAAAT
This sequence comes from Pinus albicaulis, assembly GCA_034641835.2. Taxonomy (NCBI): domain Eukaryota; kingdom Viridiplantae; phylum Streptophyta; class Pinopsida; order Pinales; family Pinaceae; genus Pinus; species Pinus albicaulis. Next base: position 892,183,597 of record CM076578.1, read on the forward strand.
GATGCAAAATCAATGAATATTATTATCAATAGACTTATTGAATCTGCTTATCATAAGGTGTTGGGTTGTAAAACTGCCAAAAATGTATGGGACAAGCTTGAGGATATATATGCAGGTGACTCAAATGTTAAAGAAGAAAAGCTTCAAATCTATAGAGCAATTTTTGCAACTCGAATGAAAGAATGTGCAACATTCTTTTTGTACTTCCACGATACGTTGATGAAATAACCAATACTGCGGAAGGATAGCATTGGGAGAGCCAGTGTGAGAGGCCTATTACTCATGGAATATTCTGTCACACTTGGCATTACAGGAGATTCAACCCAAGGTATTGAGATACTTAGAATAAGTGAAAGCTGGTTTAAACTAGAAGGAATCACATGATTTCTCTGGCATATGAAGCAGACACAAACAAAAAGTGTGAAGGCATCCAGAATGTGTTTAATACCATGAAATAGCAGGATGACAACTGTTAATACATGCACACTGATGTGAAGAAAAGGGAGATGATGAAGAAGGTCTTTCAGGTGAAGAATATGCTTACTTCACGAGAAAACTAAAAATTGGTAAGGGAAAATTCAAAGGTAAGCTTCCATTGATATATTTCAGTTGTAATAAGGTTGGGCATTTTGCAGCAAAATTCCCAAACAGAAGTAATGGCAACTCAAAAGGAAAGAAATGCTTTAAGAAATTCAACAAGCAAGGATCCAAAAGGAACTTTCTCTCTAAGAAGATAGCTCATCATTTGATGAAGACAATGACAGTGAAGAAGAAGCCAATGAGAGAGTATTGTTTATGGCCAAGCACAATAAGCCCAAGCACAATAAACAAGAGGTATCAAACAACGAAGAAGAAGGATGGACCATAGAAGAATTTTATGAGGAAGCAATCAAGCTTATAAAAGATCTCAAGGCGGAGAAGATCCGTTCCAATACTCTTGAAGAACAATTTCAAGGTCTCAAAATTGAAGTTGAAGAACACAAATGCATTGAAGAGTCACTTCAAAAGAAGTTGGAAGAAAGCAACCAAGAAAGGGAAGAATTAGAAGCCGAAGTAGTCTCGCTGCGTGAGGAAGTGAAGAAAGGAAAAACTATCCAAAAATATGCCAACAACTCAAGGGCATTGGAAGAACTCATCAACAATCAACGATCTTACAATGACAAAACTGGCATCGGTTACAAAGAAGAAGAAGCAGGACCTTCTACAACAAAATACAATGAACCTATGAGATCTGACATGCATGAAGACTTCATTGGACAAGATTCGCAAGAAAAACCTTGGAAGACAATTCCTCGACGAAAATTTCCATCCAGGTACCAACATATTTTTTATGGCTACTGTTATTCATGTGGAAAATTTGGTCATAAAGCTGTAGAATGTCACACGTACCCTAGGAATGAATACAATTCCAGGAGATCTGTCAAATATGAACCTCCCAGGGCTTAGCGAAACATCAATAGATTTGAACATTTAAGAAATAATATTGAATGTTACAAATTTCGAAACTTTGGACACATAGCCAAAGACTGCAGACTTGAAAATCCTCCAGAAGAATCTTCGAAGCCACAGAATGAACGAACATGGAAGAAGAAGAAGAATGATAATTGTGCTCTCGCTCTCAAGGCTCAAAAGAACAAATATGTGTGGTATGTTGATAGCGGTTGCTCAACGCATATGACTGGAGATAGAAATAAATTTGTATCTATGAAAGAGAAGAAGGATGGAACCGTGTCCTTTGGAAATGATGGATCTTCAAATGTTATAGGATCAGGTACTGTCACTCTTAGAAGCAAAGATGCTCTAGCCAAGAATGTTCTATTGGTTGAAAACATGAATCACAATCTGCTCAGTGTTGGACAAATGTGTGATCAAGGACACACAATACTATTCAACTCCACAAAATGTGAAATCAGGAAAGGCGTGTTTGGTGAAATTGTGGCTACAGCAAGTCGAACTCCAAACGACATATATGTTCTGGATGAAGCAACTAAAGCATGTCTAATAACTAAAGAGGATGATACAATAATTGGTAGCAATGATGATCGACTAAGTAAGAATTTTTCTACAAAGGTGCAAAGTGATTTCGAGATGTCTTTACTTGGTGAGCTGACATACTTCTTAAGGCTTCAAATATCTCAGCAAGAGAAAGGAATATTTATATGTCAAGCCAAGTACATCAAGGAAATACTCAAGAAATTTAAAATGGAAGATTTCAAACCCATCCTTACTCCAATGGTAACAAGTTGCAAATTGAGCATAGACAACTCATCTAAGGATGTGGATCAACGGTTGTACAGATCTATGATTAGTAGTCTTCTATATGTAACAACCTCCTGACCAGATGTTATGCAAGCAGGTGGACAAGTAGAAATATTCCAAGCAGCAGCAAAAGAATCACATATTAAATATTCTCCAGCATTGGAATATCTTCGCCAAAAGCTTGGGATTATCCCAAGTTCTCATTATATTTTCCTTTTTCAGAATATAAAGGGGGAGTGGAAGTAGATTACAGGTCTGCAAGACGGTTGTGTGTTAGGGGTAGTGGATTCTGGAAGTGTGTACAGGTCTGCAGGATGGTTGTGTTTTAGGGGGAGTTATCCTTTACCATTGATGTGAAAGGTGGAGAGAATGTTGTAGGAAGAGGTGTTATGATTGGAGGGGGAGTACTTGTGTTGCCATCAATGCAAAAGGGGGAGATTGTTGATCATCAGTTGTCATTGATGTCAACCCAAGAAACACTAGGGGCTAACCCAATATTGCATGGGAATTTTGACCTACCAAATTAATATATTCTCGGTCAATAATTATTTTTATGGTTTCTACTTGTCGAGATGTTTCCGTTGATATATGGCACGCCATGTAAATCTTCACGGTTTGAGAGATATTCATGTTTGAAGTTTGTAGCCCAATTAGTGGGCTAAAACCCCATGGGGTTGGGGCATGGGTCATTGAAAAGTCATAATTAATATTTTTTAAGCTCCTAAAATCCCTCCCACGTTCATTTGTTGAAGCCCCTCTCAACTTAAGCATTTATATAAATTGTGATCTTCATTTCCTCCTTAGGCAAGGGAGTCGGCCATATGAAACAGGTCATCATGGAATTTTCGCTCTAACTTTGTTTCTACGAAGGTTAAAAAGTTGAAATATTTATGAGGTGAAACCGAAATCCTGAGGAAGCTGCTGTAAAAATTTCAGATCAAGGTGCGCAACATTTTTGGAGATATGATCTGTGGAAGTCAAGGTTTTTTGCAAGCTCCTAAAATTCATCTCAAAGAAGTGACCTTGGTAAATCATCATAACTCTCTCTCTGAGGATTGGATTGGAATTCCGTAAAAAATAGCAGATGTTGCACAATATTTAGTTTTTTCTCTATCAATTTTAGAGCTAAATGAAGAAACAGTGACACGTGGAACGCCGTACAAGTGCGCTCTAATGAAATAGTCCATAATTAGGGCATTGTGAGAGATTGGGTATAACTCTCCCTTGAAGAATCCATATTGGGTCAAACCTGTGGCATTGGAAAGAAGACTCAGAGGACTACTACAGGACCAAAAATTAGATATTGAGTATTTGAAATAACATAGATACACCAGATTCAATATTGAGCTCCTAGACGGCAAAGAAAAAGCTAGATCATGTGTTGTCAAGGGTTGCAAAGGACCAGACTTTCTAGGGCAGAAAAGCAAAGCAAGGTGCAGCAGAGAGTAGCATGAAAAGAGCATCAACCAAGGTGCATAACAGTAGCAAGAATTTCATCATATGAAGTCTTCAAGTGGGAAGCACGACATACAATCATTGTAAAGTATTTCCAACACCAGTTTCCCAGATTTGGGTTTTCTATAATTTTTGGATTTCTCTCAAAAATATTTGCATAAAAAATTACTAAAAACTAAAACAAATTTATTCTAGAATGCAAAACTTTGAATTAAGTCTAATTTTAATCTAACTTGGGATAATACCAATTTTATGCGATCTAAAATGATATCTATTCAATCTGTGATTATTTAGATCATCACAAATTTAATAGGATTAATACTCTTGTAAGATGATTCTCTTGAGAAATAGTTCATCAAAAGAAGATGTAAAATATATCGCATATATATGATGATCATATGTAAAACAAACCAATTTCTATCTTTATATCGTACAATAGTGCAACTGATATTTTAAACAGAAATAATCAATTTCATATATAATTCATGAAAGCTGGATTCATCACTAATATTCAAAACAGAATTAGTATACATGATAATAGTACCAGATGTGTACTGTCCTATTTGTCTACTCAGTGAAAATAGGCTGCATTCAACTCTTCTACCAATAAGTCTTTCAAATAATGCAGAAGTGCATAAATAGTGATCAACAAAATGATATATAACTGAAAAGGTCATGTTCCATTATTTCATCAAGGCATCCACAAACTTATTTACAAGAAAGAATTATTTGTAAATGTTCTCAATAAAATTCTGGACCCTTCTCTAAATGCATGAGAAGGGTTTAAATACTATACTAACTACTTACAAAAAAATAGATTATACAAAATATCTTATGAGGTGGTTTCAAAAAACCTTCCTCATCTTCAGTATCTGCTTGCTAAAAAATTAAAATTATATAAAAAAAAACTAACTAATAATCATGCCCGATGATAAGTTACTGCCAGTTGTGCTATTCTTCTCACAAATGTCGGACATCGGTTGAACTTGTGGAGGTTTGCCGAACTATGTCTTCATTTGTGCAGCAAATATGGCATCTAGTAAAGCGGTTGTATTCTTTGTATAGAATTCAGAAAATAGTTCAGTGTCATGATCTGACTATGTGGTTTGACCAATAGCTGCCAGTATGCTTCCCAATCATTTTTCTTTAGCTAGGTAAGTGCTTCTTCCCGGAGTTGACCTGCGTCTTTCCAAATTTGTTCTAAATCTTTGATATCAGGAACATATTTGAGATTTCCTTCTTTAATGAGCCCAGAAGTATGTAATATATGGTTAATAATTTTGACCATGTTATTTGATATACCTGTTGCTCTAGCTATGGCCAATTCTTCTTGTTTCACTCGTGCATCCCAATCTGTAAAAAGAATATCTTTGAAATTCTCCTTGATCTTTGGGAGATCTGAATTTCTACCTTCTTTTGAATCTTACTGTTCAATATAATCAGAGATTTTGGTATTGAGTTCATTGAACTCAATTCTTTGATCAATGACTGTGTTTGTGAACTTTTCACTGATTTCTAGGTGTGGAATTATGTTTGAAATTTGTACAACAAACAGGTTTTGTTTTTTTGAGAGTAAGGCACTTAATTCCGATGCTTCTTTTATGAATTCCTCTGTAGTAGGAATTCCTTCACATTTGGTAAGATCTTCCCTCAATTGTTCAATGAGTGAATTTTTGCTAGATAAGTCATTTTCATGACTTATCTTAAGCATTTCCATCTCTTGATGTACTCTGAGGAGTTGTTGTTCCACTTTTTGAATTAAACTATTCCTTTCTTCAGCTAGCTGTTGTTATAGTTCCATGATTTTGACATCCTTTTCTTGGACCAAAATAGATACTTATGTTACCTTATCCATTGTTGCAGTGGTGTATGCACCAACGAATTGAGATAGCCGAGTTAAGTTTTCAATCGGATTTGATGGAGTATCTTTCCAGACTACTTCCATAACTTCATTTCCCGGGGGTGTTTCAATCCTTCTTCTTTTCCTTTGTTTCCTTAGTACAGCTTTATGAAGAGGGTTGTATAACACATCTAGTGGGGGAATATCAGTCACCTTGAGGATAATCTCATCAATAGGATTTGTAGGAATGATTTTTGTGTCTTGGGAGATTATCTTAGGAGTTTCAATGATTTATTTTGTTGAAACTATTTGTCCCTGTGGAGTCTGAAATTATGTATTTTTCTGTGATGATGATGCCTCTGGAGTATTTTCTAATGCATTGCTGAATGAAGTACAAATTTTATCTAATTCACCTTGATTTTTTGAATCTGATTGTTCTGATCTGATTTCTTGGCTTGCTTCAATCATATAACTGGTAATCAAAACATCATGTGGGATCCATCTGAGTCTTTGTTCTCTGAATTCATTGAATTTCTGTACTTCTTCTAGATTTAGGTTCAATTTGAAAAAATTTAGGATTTCTTCCAAAGTCCCAGAAGATTGCAAAATATTTTCAAATATGTCATCAGTGTGTACAATAGGTTTGAGTTTGACTGACAGAGTAAATTTGTTAGCAATATTTTCTGGGTCGAACTGCCTAGAGGATAAAATGGGGAGCTTCAAAAGCTCAATCTTATGAAATTCTTTCAATGCATGATTAAAATTGCTGAGTGTGAATGAACCACATGAAATTGGAAAACTTGGCCATAAAGAATTCTTACTGTGTTTCAAAGATTTAGTGAGCCCATTACCAATAGTTTGGTAAGTGACTTCTCTTGCCATCAACTTATTTGAAACATATAAAGGAAGAATATGCAGGGGAGTGGAGCTTCAAAAAATTCTGATATATGAAAATAATTCTTCAACAAAACATCTACCTATCATTTGAAGGTCTGCAAGGGCTTCCTTAGTGAGCCTAGGGCTCAATGTGTCAAACATAAATTGGTGTAATGTTAATATAACTCCATAACACGCCTATGAAAATGTGGTGCATAATTATGCTCGCATATCTCTTTATGGCTTAAATGTATCGGGGTAGGATCTTCAGGAATCCATTTCCATCCCATAACTGGAAAGTTGGTAGAAAAACAGATTTGTAGGAAGAAGTTCTCATTTTGCGATATTCATTAATTTCCTTAACTAGACTCTTAGAGAGGATAGTCGCCCAATTCATTATGAGGGAATTAACATAGGAGTCAATTAGGGGAAGCCAATTTATGGAGAACTTGGTATTATCAGGTATACCATATAATCTGCATAGCATTGCTGCTGCAAAATTATAAGGATTTTCTAATGACGCGATAGGATACATACTAGTTTTCTCATATTTGAACTTGTTGTCTAGTTTCCTCCAACCTTGAATTGCCTTGAACGGGTCTTCATTATTATTAGCAAACTTTGCAACAAACTGACTGTTGTAGGTGTCTTGTGGGTTGGGAAGCTTATACATGATTTTCAGTTCTTCAGGTCTGAAAGAACCTAGAATCTCATCCTTGCAGGTTCTTAACTGTCTGTATTTGATTATTGAGTTGTCAAGCACCCACCTAATCATGTCGGTATATGGAAGAAGATTAGCTCTTGTTGCTATCCTATGGAGGAAAGAGTATGCAATATCTTTGAACTGTAAATTTGAGGGTGTTGCAACATCAGCAGTCGCCATGAATTCCACTACTTCTGGCTCTTCGTCTTCAATTATAATGTAAATAACTTGCCACTTAGTAGCTCCTCCATCAACAATGCAGACAGTATCATAGACTATAGGCAGCATTCTTGTTTGTTCGAGTTTTTCAACAATCTGTTTTTCGTGTTTCTGAATCACTTTGCGGATGGAAATATATTGAAAGGAAATCCCTATTGAAGACAGAGTAAATGATCAAATGATGGAAGATCTATTGAAATGATCTATTTTGAAAGAAAAATCCGGGAAACAGCTATATTATTAATTAATCATAAGGAATCAATAAATGTTTACATTGGGAGGATAAAACACAATTAATATTTCCTGACATGATTTATCTTTGCGTAAAATATTTATTCAAACCTGTCAAATACAACACATTGTGCCCTTTAAACCTGCCTTAATGAAGCATATTTACCTTTTGTTTATGCAATATGTGATTTCGTGATACCGCGAAATTGCAATATCGTAGAAGTCGCAGTATCGGAATTTTGATAAGAATTGCTTAAAGTTGTACAACGAAAATCTGTGATATGTGATTCGTAATGTCGCTTGTGAAACCTTAAATTGGCAATCGCACAATCGGGATTTCGCTATTTTATTGTTTTAATTTTTTAATAAGAAAATATTTATGCGAAAATGCGATTTGCGATAAGGATGTTTTACTAACTTCTTTTAATTTTTTTTTTATTTAATTAAAAGTGGTGATATTTTTTGGAATTTGATTTTTATCATAAACAAAAATATATTTCTAAGAAGGGTCCCTATTTCTTATTTATCAAAGGTTTATATTATTTTGAAAAATAAAAAAATGGGGGGGGGGGTGTGGTTTTTGCATAGCACAACACCATGCTCCTTAACTCTCAAAGGTAGTCAAAGGATCCTCATGAGATCCCCTCTAGAAATTTGAATTCTAGAGGCAGCCAAGTGACTCAAGACCAAGTGCACTCAAGCCATACTTCACTTGGAGTCAAGTGGACTCATTACCTATTTTTTAGGGAGTTGTTGGTAGCTGCCCTTCAGGATAAATAAAGCTAATCAAGAGATAATTAGTGTCGATTATATTCCATTCCGGTCCATCCATTCGATTCGGGTCCATTTGATATAGCCCATTCCATTCCATTCCTTCCCATGACATCCATTTTCCATTCTATTAGGCTTTTTTTGTTTAAGACCTTCGGGATGTAATAAGATTTCATTTTAATGCAATGAGTATTCAGATGACTTTTTGTTGGCAATATGATGTAATGTGTTGTCCCTGATGGCAACCTACTTGATGAAGTTTTCCTTGATGGAAACCTACTTGACGAGTTGCCTATGATAAGCAACCTATGTGTTAAAGATGTAAGAATGATGTATCTACATATCAGTTCAGATGTGACAGAGAAAAGAATTCCAGTAAGTGCTAGAAAAATGATAAATATACTATGTCACAATGTATACGCTACTTTTGTGAAGGCAACCCACGTATGGATGCAATGTATACACTACTTTTGTGAAGGAAACCTATGTATACATTCAGGTTTAGCATATACGCAGTTTTTTTGAGGCGAATTTGTGTATACACGTGGAAACGAACGCTCCAAGTCGTGTATGCCCTTTTGCGCTCTAAAATTATGATACCAAGGGGCATTACCATGGTATTAGCCCACATTATTGAGCGTTGTATTTTCTATTTGATTCCGTTCAAGAATACCATCAGAAGTTGTGTGGTTTTGGCTCATGGTATTGATAAATGCTAAAACTATATAAGGAGAAGAAGATCATAGTGAAAGGGTGTGCATGTGTCTGGGTATTGAATGAATACTTCACTCTGAAGTATATCTGCATGGAATGGGTTACAGTTTATTGATAGATCTGAATTAATAATGCACCTATGAATAAAATGATGGATCAGGATCTCTAGATTTGAAATGAATATATATCTTCTAGATCTGTTTATGGAATGTTTAGATTTGAGATATGGCGAGTGTTTTCTGAAGTGAAGGGTAAGATCTGAGCTATTTATTTATTCTGAAGAGTTGGGCAGCCCTGCAATGTTTGCAGATCTATACGTAGGTTCATCATATCGAAAGCGCATATATACACGGATTGGTTTCAGCAAAAGTGCGTATGGAATCTAAGGTCAGTTCTCAAATTTTTGCAGATATATACACAAGTTTGTCTCTGTGAAAGCGCGTATATACGCGGGTTCAGTGAAGTAAAAGTGTGTATGGAATCTAGGGTTTTGCTGAAGTGTGCAGAAGGAAATATCTGATCTATTTTGTTATATTATTGTTGTCTGTCAATGATGTCTTCATACAAATCTAAGTTGTTTGTATACTGATTATGCTGCTAGTTGATTATGATTAAAGATTAGTGGTTGGTTGATTGGTTGATGATTCAATGAATGAACTGAATGGGTTATAATTTTTAGTTTGATGTTTTTTCTTTGAGCTTAAATGTGTGGAGTGGGTCCAGTCTGAAAATATGATGAAAAGAGGCCTACAAGGTGTGTTGTGTGGAAGCTGTTGGATCCAGTATGAAAATTGATGAAACGTGGTCCATGGTGGTGCTGAGGTTTGAAGCCTTCACTGAGGGGGTTGTAGCTCCCTTCCAGTGGTAGCTGGTAAATGAGATCAGGGGGTAGTAGCTCCCTTCCAGGATTGGCTGGTAAATGAGATCAGGGTGTAGTATCTCCCTTCCAGGAGAGGCTAGTAAACGAGATCAGGGGGTTGGAGCTCCCTTCTAGTAGTAGCTGGAGAAAGAGAGAAGGTTGTAGCCTTCTACAGGTGGGTGCCTGCATGCTGGTATGAGTCTGCGCTAGTACATGGTTGTAAGAAGTTTTCTTTATAATAAATATTGAAGACAGAGATGACGATAGCGGTGGTTTTCTCCTAAATTGGGTTTCCACCTTAAAGCCTGGTGTTCATGTGTGTTGCTTATGTGTGATGATTTATTATGTTCTTACTGCACATGTTTACTTCTTACTAAATATCTGATGAATGAATGATGCAATAATCTAAGTAAAGAATTATTTGCATAATAAGATATCTGGACATACGCAAGTTTTCTTAAAGATATCCGCGTACATATGCGAGTTGGGTTGATTAAAGTTGTGCATAGAATTCTGTAAAGAAAAATTAAAAGTTTTGAGTAAGCTCAAAATACTGATTCAACCCCTCCCCCTCTTAGTATTTTTCCCAACACTTTTCATTGATCTAGTTCCAGAGAGCTGGGCTCGTGGATTAGGGCCCAATCCATGTGCCTCAGCTTCTCTGCCTATTACCATTCTTTCCTTTCTGTCATTTAGCTAGTTTGTTTTTGTCCACTAATTATTTTTTGTTTCCGTCATTTAGCTAATCTTGCTTCTGATAGTTTCAAGTTCTTGTTTCAAATTTTTGCTATATGTTTTCATTTTCTTAATAAAATGGAGGATAAAGCTCTAAAATATGTGGATATAGAGTTCCCTTCTCATCTTTGTCAATAGAGCTCGAGGGGGTTAGGCTTTCTTATAGGCTAAAAAAAATGATTTATGTTCACTATTTTTATCACTCATTCTTTTTTGTTTTCCCATCCATGAATCCACAGATTTGTTTGCAGGAAGCAGTATTAAAGTTCTGGAGAAGTTCGCCCTTGCCTTCCCGCTTCATTTTCCATCTCTGTTGTTACACTTCTATATGCTTCTGTTTTCACTTATTTGTAGCTGTTGCACCCTTTTTATTCCCCAAAACACTTCAAAACGACTAAGTATGCCTTCTATTCCTTCGTTTTCATGTTTTACGGCTATTGAAGCCATTTTAACGCAAAACGCTTGACAAACCATCAAAGTTTGACCTCCGCCCTTTTCTTCTTGGTTCTCCCACTACTACACATTCCAATCGCACTTCGAAACATTTACCCTTTTCTTTTAAGACCTAGTGCTATGATCCGGCGATTGTGATATTGCGATCAAGCTCCGCCATCGGTCCCACTGCCACGTCACCCGTCGCATTTCACACTTCGCATAATTTAATTGGTTTTTTTTAACACTTACCACTCCCAACAACCGATTTCCATATTGTGATATCACGTATATCACTTCACAACATTTACCACATCGCAAATCACAATGTTTACCCCATCACACTTCACACTTCACAGATTTTACCTTTTCGCAAATCCCACTTCGCACCTGCTCCTGAACTGTACTCCCACTTCTCCACCATCGCACTTTTCAAAAAATTATGCTCCAAAGCCATTTCTGTGCTATAATAAGGTTTTATAAGGTTTAACCCCACTCTTTCCACTTCTAATCCTTGTTTCATGCATTAAGCCCTCCATTAGCCTATTTAACCCTTTTTCCACCAAGATGCAAGCACACTTCTTCAAATTAGAATTAGGTCATGAATAACTGCATAGATAGAAGCATGATAGATAGATTAGGGTGTGTTTAGCTGATTGGCCAGGTTAAGTGTGGTCTAAATTATTTTCCTTTCTGCAATTTAAATTAGTTTTATGTCTGCCATTTCCTTTCTGCAAATTGAATTAGTTTCATTTTTGTCATTTCATTTCTGCAATTTATTTTAGTTTCAATGAAGTGTGACATACTTCACTGAGAACCCATAAAAGTAGCACCCTTTCATAGATCGGAAGAGGATGACATAAATAGAATGTATATGTTGTGTCTATAGCATTGTCACCTCCAAGTTTTTACAAACCCCGGGTCAATAAAGTACAGTAGGGCAGCCCCTGGGAGTTGCAACATCCTTGGTGCAATACCAAGGCTCACCAAAAATGATGATTGACTAAATAAGAACTTTACTACAAAGATTCAAAGTGAGTTCGAGATTTATTTACTTAGTGAGCCAATTACATCAAGGAAATGCTCAAGAAATTCAAAATGGAATATTACAAACCCATCCTTACTCTGATGGTAATAGGTTGAAAATTGAGCATAGATGACTCATCTAAGGATGTGGATCATAGGTTGTACAGATCTATGATTGGTATTCTTCTATATGTAACAGCCTCCCGGCCAGATGTTATGAAAGTAGTTGGACAAGTATCAAGATTCCAAGAAGCACCAAAAGAATCATGTATTATTGTCATCAAAAGAATTCTTAGATATCTAAAGGGCATAGCAGAATATGTCTTGTGGTATCCCAAGGGTAACGATATCATTATTCAAGCCTTTACAGATGCATATTGGGAAGGAATCGTTGATGATCGTAAGAGTACTAGTGGATCATCATTCTATTTTGGTGGTTGTCTCGTATCATGGTTGATAAAAAATCAAACCTTAATCTCGTTATCTACAGTAGAAGCAGAATACATTGCAGTGAAAGCTTGTTTTACTTGAGTCCTTTGGATGAAACAAACTTCGCAAGATCTTAAAGTACAATTCAGTGAGCCTATTCTCATCTTCTGTGATAACACCAGTTCCATCAACATCTCCAAGAATCTTGTCATGCATTCAAAAAAAAAACACATTCCAATAAAATATCATTTTGTTAGAGAAAAAGTCGCTAAAAAGAATATTAAATTTGAATATGTTGGTACAAAAGAAAAAATCGTTGATATATTCACTAAACCTTTATCTCATGAAGCATTTGAATATCTTCGCCAGAAGCTTGGGATTCTCCCAAGTTCTCAATATATTTTCCTTATTCAGAAAATAAAGGGGGAGTGGAAGTGTGTATAGGCCCGCAGGATGGTTGTGTGTTATGGGGGGTTACACTTTTCCACTGATGTCAAATGGGGAGAGAATGTTGTAGGAAGAGTTTTCATGATCGCAGGGGGAGTACTTGTGTTGCCATCAATGCCAAAAGGGGAGACTTTTGATCATTGTTTGTCATTGATGTCAACCCAAACAACACCAGGAACTACCCCGATCTTGCATGGAAATTTTGACTTGAAAACTTACTCTATTCCTAGTCAAGGATATTTGGGATGGTTTCCACTTGTCAATATATTTCCGTTTATATATGGCACACCACGTCATAGTTTGAGAGATATTCATGTTTGAAGCTAGTAACCCCAGTCAGTGGGCTAAAACCCCATGGGGTTGTGGCATGAAACTAATCATTGGTTGTGGTCATTGAATAGTCAATAATTAATAACTTTTTAAGCTCCTAAAATCCATCCAACATTCACTTGTTGAAGACCCTCTCAACCTAAGCATTTATTTAAATTGTGACCCTCATATCCTCCTCATGTAAAGAATTTGCTGCTAAAAAGAGGTCATCCTAGAATTGTGACTATAACTTCTATTTTGCGAAGCTTCAGATGATAAAACAAAAAAACCACTTGGGATAAATCTTGATGAATCTCGTGTAAGAATTTCAAATCTTGGTTCACTATATTTTTGGAGATATGATTTGTGGAAGTTCGGGTTTTTGCAAGCTTCCGAATTTCATCTCAAAAAGGTGACCTTGGGAAAATAATCATAACTATCTCTCTGAGAAGCGGATTTAAATTCTATAAAGAGTGGGGGATAGTGCACAGACTGTAGTTTTATGTGTACCAATTTCAGAGCCAAAGAAGGAAGCAGTGACATGTGGCATGCCATAAAAGTTCGCTCTACTGAGCTAGTCCATAATTAGGTCATTGTGAGAGATTTGGCATAACTTTGCCTTAAAGAATCCAAATTGGGTCAAACCTGTGGCATTGGAAATAACACTTAGAGGGATACTACAAGACCGAATATCACGTATTGGGGATATGAAATCACAAAGATACATCAGATTCAATATCAAGCTTCTAGAAGGCAAAAAAAATCTAGATCATGTGTTTTCAAGGGTTGCAAAGGACCAGATTTTATAAGGTAGAAAAGGAAATCAAGGTGCAAAAAAATGATGCAGCAGAGGTAAGCTCCAAGTAAGTATCTTCTGTATATGCATGTTCATCTCTTAATTTCATTAGGCTCTTTGTATTCTAATTTTTTTTTATTTTTTAGCATTGACATGTGCTCTGTTGAATGAGGTAAGTTTTGCTATTATCTTTTCATGGGTATTTCCTTGAATAATTTTTGCAGGTATTATATATTCATCAAGATAAGACTCAATGCATGATCTAATGTTCTAAAGAGTGAGAAAGGGTAGCATGACAAGAGCAGCAATCAAGGTGCAGAACAACAGTAAGAAGTTCACCACATGAAGTCTTCAAGTGGGCAACATTACATATAGTCATTGTAAAGGTATCATTGTACTGAGTCATTGTAGAAGAATCATTGTAAAATTTTTACAAGTGTCTATCTACCAAGAGTTGAAGAGGTAGTGTCGGGAGGTCTAGGATCATCATTAGGTGGTTGTGTCATAGTTGGGGTTATGGTTTAATGTATCTTCTTCTTCTACATCATTCTATATCATTGTAAAGTGGACCATTTTCCCTGGTACTAGAGTCCATTCTTCTTTTATTATTCTATAGGGTGGTAGGATAGTGCTAGGCTAGTGCATTAAGTCACCAACAGGTTCAAGCCTGTGAAAAATTCAGGGTGGTAGGGTGGTGCTAGGGTGAGTTGTATCTCATTAGGTGTTGGGGCATCTGTTCAGTTGACTACTGAAGAATCTCAGGTGTTGGAGCGTCCATCTAGTTAGAGCTGGAGAAGAATGATTTTCTAGATTCTAGGAAGTTGGAGCTCTCTTTTCAATTGGAGTTGAATATTAAAGAATTACTAGAAAATCATTCAGGTGGTTTTGTCTTGGAGGGGGTTTCCACCTTAAAAACTATGTGCATTTGTGTTCCTTTTATTCACTGCTATCATTGTACAAACACTGATAATAATTGAAGATTAACTAATGCTCTAAAATATTAATAATAATACTAATTGAAAGGAATATATATTCACCCCCCCCACCTCTCAGTATTTCCAACAATTGAGAGAGTCTTTGATAATGGAGCAGTCAGGATTAGAACTATTGATGAAGAAAAATTTCCCCTTCTTGTAAATGGAAATTGACTAAGGATCTATCATAAACCATTGAAAAAAGAGGAATTTGTCAATATTTTTCAAGATAATGTTGATATAAAGTTGGTTAAGAAGAATTATTCTTCTTCCCCAACTTAGAAGTCTTCTTACATTTTTTTTTCAATAAAAAAAAAAAAATGAATATATATATATATATATATATATATATATATATATATAAATTGTATAAGTATGAAAACTGTCAGTCATCAGTATTTTTCACTATCTTTAGATGACTAAAGGATTTTTATAGATTTTTGAAAACAATATTCCTTGAATATCTTGAGTTTCATAAATCTCACTACCTTCATTATCCTTATAAAACTATTTTCACTATTTCTCAGTTGGTCTTCCCAAAGCCACCATGTTGCTCCTAAAAGACTCATCATAGGCTTATACCTCTCATCTTCATCCTCCTTCCCTGCCTATGACCTCATTGCCCTATTTTTCCAGTCAATGGACTCCATCCTCCCTCTAGGGTTTCCTATAGCCAACTCATTCCCATGTCCTTTGGCTACAATAACCCATAACAAATAATCTGCTTTCACTTGGCAATCTACAGGTCCAACTTCAATCAAAAACAGAAAATGACATGAAGGAAGCACACAAGGCCAAGGATGAAGAAAGTATAGTAGAAAATATTTATGAAATAGGGAAAAATGTGAGGTGAAATGGACAAAAATGAATGAAATTTAAAGGGATATAGAGAACCTATAAGACAACATTGATGATTGTTGTGAAAAACTGCAGACACCTAGGGTTTTGAAAAGTGACCAGAGGAGGTGGAAGAGATGAGTTGAAATTTATGGTGGAAACTACAGAATATTTTTAAGATGATACTATGTGATTAAAATTGCAAGGTTTTCAAAATAAACTTATCATGCCTCCATCATTTTCCAAGAATTCATTCCAAGGGTCAAGCCATTTGTCACTCATAATGCTAGTTTCGCTTCAAATTGTGTTTCCAAACAAAAAAGGTGAATTTGACAAAAGTGAGAGAGGTTTCTTTCCATAATGGGTCCAAGAATAAAAACCTCCTTCATATTTTAAACAGGTATCACGGTTTGGGATAAATATCAAATTTATAGGTGCTACAAGAGGTTTGATGCACTTCTAGAGTGACCTTGGGAAAATCACGTTTTCTCATAGCTGGAGTGTCATGGATTTCTTGATGCATCACATGCTAACTAGATGGGAAGAGCTTTCCAATGAGCTATCATGAGCTTAATTTGGAGTTGAGGAAGGCCTCTAAAAGTGGTCTGCACCAGCACTCTACATTTCTACACCATCATTCATCACTTTTTGACCAGTCTTGGGAGAATCAACTTTTGACAGGTCAAATCAACTCCAATCAGAAAAAAAGGTATATTTGGAAAGTATACTTAAATATATTTCGAACGAGATATCTTGGACCCAATTTGAAAACAGGAAATACCTCCAAATACTGTCTGAAAAAAGGTATTGCGTGCTTAGAAACTGGCACTGTGCGCTCAGAAACAGGCGTTCCACCCTCAGCCCTTGGCGTTGCACCCTCAGCACTGGTGTTGCACCCTAGGAGCTCTATAACCACTCAAATCACTCCAAATATCCTTCAATTCTTCGCCAAATGTTCTCCAAGCACTGATAAGGGTAAGTACATGACATGAGCTCATCTTCAAGCTATTTTGGTCATCATTTATTGAATGGAATGAAACCCTAATCAAACCCTAGGTTTTAAGCTTAAGATCATTGTTTCATGCTTATTTCATTATACTAGACAGAGTATCAGTGATAGACAGGTTGATTACATAGATGGAGGGTTTTCATTGAGTGGGTTTGCTCCTCACTCATTCTCATACACATATACCCATTCACACTCATCCCCTTCATTTGATTCAAGATGTCATTTCATCACCCTCGTTTCATCTCATTTCACATCAGCCCTAGGGTTTCCAAAAATAGAGTTTACAATGTTTGAGGGTGAAGACAATGGTATGGAGGCACAAATGCCAAAGAGTCATGACCACAAGGGAGGCAAGATAAATATATTTGAACCCTCAATACAAGAGATTTCATGGCATATCCCCTTACTATTTCTTGTTTCAAGCATGTAGGATGCTTTGAATTTTGTGAAAAGGTTGCAGAGCAGGTCATTTTTGAAGAGAAGGATACACATGAAACTGAGCAAGAGTTTCAACTAATTAACCTAGAGGACGATGATGAGGAGAGGATCACAAATATGCTGCTCAAAAGAAATTTTGCCAAGATCAAAGAGCTCCAAGCTAATCTTGGTAGGGTAAATAATGTGATCAACTATTTTGAGTTGTAAAACCAGCAGTTGGAGGCAAAGAAGGCCATCAGTGACATCAAGGAAATTAGAGCTCAAAAAGAGGCCAGAAAGGCCAAGGCATTGCTAGATGAGAGATTGGGAACTTTTAGTGACACTGATGGTAAGGAAGAACAACTTCCTAGGAAGGGGCCAAGGACAATTGGGCTGAAGAAGTCCTTAGCCCGAGAAAGAGAAAAAGAGGCAGAGTTGGTAGAGCAGCACACTCCAAGTGAGATGCTTTCCATTGAAATTGATGAATATAGGGAATATTGGTTGGAGAGGGAAAACTTGCACCTATAAGATCAGCTAGATAAGGCCAAGAGAGACATTGACTTGCAGAGAAAGATGGCAAGGCATATGCCTTGAGAAACAAAATTTCAAGGGTTAAGCTCAAAAGAGCCCTTGCAAATATTCAAGCCCTAAATGAGGCAAAGGAGAAGTAAAATCTCATAATCCTTGCTGATGTATCCCTCCAAGCCTCCCAAATATGATCAGCAAGACAAAATCCATTTTTTGCATCTTTTTGCAAATTTTGAGTTTTTGACTGTTTGGCCAGCAGAAAAAAGGGCCAAACGTGCAGCGCCACTGGAGCTGTGCTCTTTTTTGGGGAACTCAATTGAAACATAGCTTACATTCTTATGTTCCTCATTCCAAGGACATCATCCACAAAAAAATTCAAGTCATTTGGAGCAAAACTGGTCCCTCAAAAGGGCCAAAAACCACCTAAAAAACACCTTTCTTCCCTCTTTTCAGCATTGGCGTTGCGCCCTTAGCAGTATTTGGAGAATGAAATTTTGATCAGGAAAATAGACACCATTCTGGAAACTAAATTTAGATTTGGAAACTAGACAGGATAGGATTTCCAATGAGATATCATGGAGCTCATTTGGACACCGGGAAGGCCTCCAAAACTCAGCTGCAAAACAGGTGATTTTCCAGATTTGGCATTGCGCCCTTGTACCTTGGAGCTGCGCCCTTGCCAGAAAGTCAACAAAAGACATCAAAGTTATTGAAAAATATATTTTTGAAGGACTTAAGGACAAATACCTACAAAGTTAGCTTATAATTTATGTTAGAATTTTTTTTTCATTTAATGAGTTTTGGATATTTTTCCTTGGGCCTTATGGTGGTCTCAAGGTCAAAGTGCCTTAAATGTGTAATTAATGACATTTTGAAACCCTAGTTAGGGTTTAATTCCTCACTTGGAAGATAAATACTGCATGTATGCCTCATTTTTTAGGGTTGGTTGTTGGTTCATTTTTGAGCTCAATATCATAGACTTGGAGTTGTGAAGAAATTGGCTTTGGAGTTGTGTGAATGTTTTGATTTGAATGGAAATGGAGCAAGCACATTTGCAAGATTCATGAACATGGTTAATGGTGATGTTTTTCCAATCTAGTACTTGTCTTCTTATGTTTTCCATATTGTGCATATTTTTCTTGCCATAGAATAGAATATTTAGCTTAAGATGTGCTATTAGAGGCACCTTAATTCTGTCTTCTTCTATTGCTCTAATGTTTTCCTTTGCTAGGTATGATTAGAGAATTATTAATTGCTCTCTAGTTCCACTCATCTTGTTTGTCTTAAGAATGGTTTAATGGAGTCAAGCAAAATAATTTTATGGCATGCCCTGCCCTTTGTTGTAGCTTAAAACATTTTTTTTGAGGTCTTTCTTTGAAGTATTGCTTATTAGGGTTTAGGCTAAATAATTTTATGGTTTTCCCTATCCTTTGGTCTATCTTGAAAAGTCATTTCAAATGCCTTTTAATTCTGATTAAAGAAATTAGGAGTTCCCTTCTCTTTGATCATTACTAATGTTTTATCTTGCATGTTTTCTTTCTCTGAAGGTAAATAACTAGAGAAATTAGGAGTTCCCTGCTCTTTAGGGTTTGTTGGATTATTGTTTTAAAGGTTACTTAGTGAAGTTTAACTAGATAAGTTTATGGTGTGCCCTGTCCTTTGGTTATTTATTAAGCATAGTGTTATAGTATTTTTTAAAGGATTCTTAATTTCCCTTTAGACCTACTACACTCATAATTTATTTTTCATTTCACTCACATAAGCTACTAAGATCCATTTGGATTTGTTAACTTGCCCTATGAAACACCCTTGATTTTTTGTTGTACTCTTCAGACCTTTCACAGACCCCATAGCCTAATGGTTTGAATTCCTCTTACTATATCTATTCTTCTTGACAACCTACCCAACCAAACAAAACAAAAAAAACAAACTCTATTACTTTAACTATCCTAAAATTAGCATCCTAAAAACGTACAAGTCATACCTTTTATACAAATATAGAGAGAGCCCTCTCTGAGTCCAAGAAGGCTAGGTCCTAGGACTCTAAAGTTGGTTTGATGTTACCCTTGTCTATTTTGTCATTGCCAATCTTCCAAATTACAGGGACCTAACATAATGGCGATCACAGTGGGACATGAGTAAGTGACAGCTTAAATGTTCCCTGTCAAACTTAGATAAATCAAGTGTTAGCCAACAAAGATATCTGGTTGATTTTCCATACTAGAAAAATGGCGAACATACTAGGGAACACTCATTAAAAATCTTAGTGTTACATAAAGAACTCAGAAAACCCAAAAATATCTCTAGATTGGTATCCAATTGTTGATGGTGGACAACAAGAAAATCTTCAAAACAATTAGCATCATCCACCTGGTGACTCCACTGGTTTTTAGTAGGCCTGCTGACTCCACTGGTTTTCCATAGACTCCACTGGGAAACTTATTTGGTCATAAAACATCAAAAGAACCCAGTTAATAATACTTTTTGTATTAAGTATTTATTTAGATAAAACCCTCATGCAATAGTTGACAATCTTGAAAGCATCCTTAGGAAGTCTCCTAAATCTAAAAACTCAATTGTTAGCACACTTATCCAAAAAGCAAGTTCCCTACCTGAAAACCTTAAAAACTTGCAAAAATATCTAGTTGTTGATGGTGGACAATAGCCAGCCACAAGAAAGTTAAAAATCATCCTCCTGGAGACTCCAATTCAGATAAATTCTATGCAAAGACTCCATTATTGAAAGAACCTAAAAACATGACCAGTCATACTAGAAAGAGAGAGTACTCATGCCTAAATTGGATTCAAGAAATTATTGTTTTTATCTATAACTATGTTCTATCCTACTTTAAGCCTGGTCAAGAATACACTGATGAGGTCTACATTGATCATTGGAAATATCTCAGACCTCAAAAATCTAAGCTTCAAATTGCATACTATGAACATACTTATATACTTGTGACTACTCTAGATACACCTGTGGAAGACCTAGTGAAACATGAGCCTCATTCTACCTTTCCTGCTCTTGATGAAACCTCAAACAGTCATAAATCTCCTTTTACACTACCTATACCAACAAAGGTCCCAGACAGATAAAAGCCTCTGATTTTTCCTCCTATCCTCCAAGCCCTCCCTGCAAATCTTGTAAATAAGCTGCCCGGTTTTGATGGAGAAAATACAAAGATCACCGCTGAAAAACACATTCAAAATATTAAGGTTTTACTTGACCTATTTGAAGTAGGAAAAGATGATGTGTGTATTAGAATTTTTGCCTTATCATTACAAGGAAAAGTTAAGATTTGGTTTAAAGACCTTCCAGCTGCAAGCATTAGCAATTTTCATCAATTCACTCAAGTCTTCCTAGATAGGTGGGTGGTCATGGGAAATTTTTTTCTCATCATAGAGGAATAAAACCATTTAAAGAGACATCCAGGGGAGACAGTGCAACACTTTTCAGCCAGGTTCAATAAAGTATATCATTCCATACCTGCTAAGATAAAACCACCCCCAGGGTGGGCTCTATTGCACTACCCAAATTCCTTTGACCCAGAGATGGCATTCCAAATAAGAGAAAGGGACCCTTCAACCCTGGTGGAAATTAAAAGGATGGAAATTTATGTGGAAGCTAGCATGCTGAATAGGGAGGCAAAGCTAAGCGAAATAGAGAAGGAAAAAGTAGACAAAGAGCAACTGATATCTTCAGAGATAAAGCTAGAGATGTTGACAGACACAATCAACAAAATGATGCATATGATTGGCAGGAAAGTGGAAGAGTACAAGGTTGAGTTTGGATTTTATTATTCAAAACATCCAGTACTATTTTCTTGGGAAGAAAAAACTCAATCATTACAATGAAAAAATCAAAATCAAAATATGCATGCTAAGCAAGATTGTAAAGAAGAAGATGCAAAAAATTGTCAAGACTAAGATGCCTTCCTACATCTTGTGCTTCAATATTAAGAGAGAATTGTAAGAAGGCTACATATAGAAACAAGGAGGAGTGCTCTAAAGAATCAGTTAGGTACAAGATGGATGATAAAAACCCTTTGTCAGATCTATAAGTTCTCCCCCTAAGCCATCTTGAAATCACAGAATCTGAAATAGAGAAGGAGTCAACACATTTAGAGTCTCTACCCTTATGCTTTAATTCATTTCATATTATGAAAATAAATTGGCACCCTGAGGATCTATTAGAGGAAATTCATGAATTTCATGCTCAAGTTAACTATCACTAAAATCAATAGAAGTTGGTTGAGAATGAAAGCAATCAGGAAGTAAAAGAAAATCCATCAAATCCCTTTGAAGATACCAAGGATGATTCATCTGTTCTTTTGTGTGAGGCTCAAGAAGACATTCTGTTGGGAAAAATACTGAGAGGGGGGGGTGAATCAGTATTTACTGCATATTCAAAACTTTCACTTTTTCTTGCTTCTAAAATGCATACGCTACTTTCCTGAACCAGACTTGCGTATATACGCGGATACCCTTTACGAAACTCGCGTATACACAGATATCTATTTATGTCATTAATTCTTCACTTAAATCATTCCTTCATTTATTCATCAGATATTCAATAAGCAGTAAACATGTGCAGTAAGAACAGAATAAATCATCACACAAAGCATCACACATGAACACCGGGATTTTTAGGTGGAAACCCAAGTCGGGAGAAAACCACCGCTGCAGTTGCTCAGCCTTCAATATTTTATTATAGAGAAAACATCTTACAACATATGTGCTGGTGCAGACTCCTACCAGCACGCAGGCACCCACCTGCGCTCGTTTACCAGCCTCTCCTGGAAGGGAGCTCCAACCCCCTGACTCGTTTACCGGCCTCTCCTGGAAGGGAGCTACGACCCCCTGATCTCGTTTACCAGCCTCTCCTGGAAGGGAGCTACAACCCCCTGACTGAAGGCTACAACCCTCAACACCACCTTGGACCACGTTTCATCAATTTTCACACTGGATCCAACCACTTCAATAGAACACAACTTGCAGGCCACAATTCATCATATTTCTAGACCGAACCCTTTCCATACTTTTAAGCACAAACATACATCATCAACAGATACATATCAACACAGATCAGATAGCAGAACAGATCAGATATTTCATACCCCTTGCTTTAGCAAACCCTAGTTTGCATACGCGCTTTTACTTCACTTATGTCGCGTATATACGCGCTTCCGTCCACACAAACCAGCGTATACCACAGTGTATATTTTATTGCGCATACGCGCTTTCTCTTCGCTGAAGCCGCGTATATACGCGCTTCCTCCGCGGCGAAGTAGCGTATAGATCTTCAATCATTACAGAGCAGCATACTTTATCAGATCAGATATTCATTTCAGATCTACCCTTTTGCTTCAGACAGATGTTCGCCTAGATGCTCGCCTCATCACAGATCTAAGCCTTCCATAATCAGATCTAGCAAATACAAGAGCAATTCAGATCTAGATCCCCTTCTTTATCATTGGTGCATCATACATTCAGATTTATCATTCAAGTGTAACCCTTTCCATTTAGATATACTTCAGAGAGAAGTATTCATTCAAGCTCAGACATCTTGCACCCACTCTCATGATTTGCACAATGAAATTCTTCTCCTTATATATGTTTATCCTTTTTCAATACCATGAGCCCCTTTTTCAATACCATGGGCCAAAACAATACCATGAGCCCAAAACTACCTGGACAGGGTCAATTAGGCGGATCATTACCCAATACCATGGGTCAATACCATGGTGGTTACCCTTGGTTTTGCACTTTTTGAGCGCTTTAGCCCATACGCGACTTAGCACGTTCTTTTCCGCGTGCATACGCGACTTCCCCTAGGCCAATCCGCGTATACATAGAGACATACTCTTTTTCATATACTTTGAGTAGCCTTAAACACACTAAGTCCATCAAGTCAAGCATAACTTCATCGGGTGGATTGCCATCAAGGACAACACATGTCAACAGTCACATGTCTTCATCTTCATTCAGTGGGTTGCCATCAAGGACAACATCCTGCATCATATTTCCAACAATCTCCCCCTTTGGACTTGATGGCAACCACGATGGTGTTTGGTTACCACAATAGATAGGTACCATGTCACTATCCCAAATATGTCCTCCCAAATATTTGACATCATTATCTTCTCTTCATTCAAACACCATGTCATTCTCCCCCTTTGACATCAAGGGCAAAGGGCGGATCAAAAACCAACACTCTCCCCCTTTTCTCCTCATGTGGAAGAAACATTCTGCAGATCTGATATGTGCTGAAGTGGCCAAGCTCCCCCTGAGTTCATGCTGAATCGTCAAACATATTTGTCAATGAAGTACATGACTCTATGAACTTCCTATCACCAAAGACTCATACTTACATCAATTATCCATCCAAGTGGATTTACATATGAGACTCAACTACCCAACCAAGTGGGTTTAAAAATTTGACTCAGCTACCCAACCAAGTAGGTTTACAAAAATTGACAAGTCCTTACATGACTGAATATTACAATTTTTCAACATGGGTCTCCACATGACCTTTTCATCAAAAATGACTTTTCATAACCAATACCAAAAAGACCTCAAGAGAGATCATATATCAGAACCACCATAATGCCAGCAGTGCATTATACTTAGCAAAACTAATGCTCCCCCTGAATCTGTGCATCCATGCATCCTTTTCATATGACTAAGGCTCCCCCTTAGTTTGTGCATCCTGAACATTTTCACCAACAAATCATCAAGGCATCTTCATCAAAACATTAGAAATAGAATTATGAGAACTGGAACACCACCAGAGATACCAAACAGTATCAGAGATACCAGACAGCACTGCAGCTGTGCTGAAGAATGCTGAACCATCCAAAAATTGTCAGCAACCAACCATACGCGGGTTTATGTGCAGGAACTCGCGTACATACGCGACTGTGTTTCAGGAAACCCGCGTATCCCAAGACATCTTTTTAAAATTTATGCAGATTTTTCTTTTGACTGGCAGAGAACACTCCCAGCTTCTGTCTTAAATACTCGAATGCTTCCCTGGGCAGAGGTTTGGTAAAGATATCAACAGCTTGTTCTTTGGAGGTAACATACTCCAAATTCACTTTTTGCTCAAGCACTTGTTCACGTAGAAAATGATATTTGATGGGAATGTGCTTGGTTTTCGAATGCATAACAGGATTCTTTGAGATACTGATGGCACTTGTATTATCACACATAATGGAGATAGGAGTTGCACATTTGATTTGAAAATCTTGCAGGGTTTGCATCATCCATAGGAGTTGAGTGCAACAAGATGCGGCAGCTACATACTCTGCTTCAGCTGTTGATAAGGCAATAGAATTTTGCTTCTTGCTGAACCAAGATACTAACCGGGGCCCCATGTAAAATGCACCACCACTAGTACTTTTCCGATCATCAACACTTCCAGCCCAATCTGCATCAGTGTAAGCATGAAGAGTAAGATCGGCATCCTTTGGATACCATAGACCAAAGTCTTGAGTTCCTTGTAGATATTTGAATATCCTTTTGACAGCCTGAAGGTGAGACTCTTTTGGATTAGCTTGGAATCGTCCAACAATCCCAACAACGTGCATAATGTCTGGTCTGGTCTCAGTGAGATAAAGTAGACTTCCAATCATCGATCTGTATTCTGGTTGATTCACAGTGGGAGAATCATCATTAGAACTGAGACTGCATCCGGTTATCATTGGTGTACTTACAGGTTTGCATTCTTCCATGCCATACCTCTTCAGAATTTGCTTAAGATATTTTGCTTGTGATAGAAATATACCATCTGCAAATTGATGCACTTGCAAGCCAAGAAAGAATGTTAGTTCCCCAAGTAAAGACATTTCAAATTCTTGCTGCATGACGGAAGCAAATTTTTGACTCATAGATTCTTCGTTACTCCCAAAAATGATATCATCAACATATACAACTACAATCAATAGTTTATCATTTTCAACTTTTGTGTATAAGTCGCTATCAGCAGACCCCTTTGAAAATCCTTGTTGATGAAGATATTTGTCAAGACGATAATACCAAGCCCTTGGAGCTTGTTTGAGTCCATACAGAGCCTTTTTAAGTCTACAAACAAGATTTGCATCATTTCCCAAAATGAATCCTTCAGGTTGTTCTATATATACTTCTTCTTCTAGATCACCATTAAGAAAAGCAGACTTAACATCCATTTGATAAACTTTGATTCGTTGATAGCTTGAGAAAGCAAGAAACATTCTTATGGCTTCAAGTCTAGCTATAGGAGCAAAATTTTCTTCAAAGTCTATACCTTCTTGTTGAGTATACCCTTTGCAAACCAGTCTAGCTTTTTTTCTTACAACATCCCCATTCTCATTTAACTTGTTCTTGAAGATCCATTTAGTTCCAATGACATTTTTATCATGAGGTCTTGGTACCAAATCCCAAGTGTCATTCTTTTCAATTTGCTCAATTTATTCATCCATGGCTTTATTCCAACATTCATATTTGCTAGCTTCATTGACATTGTGTGGTTCAATTGTGGATAGAAGTGCCAAATTACTAGAAGATCCCGCAAGAGTTCTCCTTGTTCGTACACCTGATTCCTTGTTTCCCAAAATTTGAGATTCAGGATGATTCTTTTGAACATATCTGGATGGAGCTTTTTCAGATAGATCATTTTCAGGTTCTTCATTGGATTCACTGCCTATATCATTTCCATCTGATGTAGAAGGCCATAAGTCGTTATCATCTTCTTCTATTGTTTGTTTTTCTTCTTTAGAAGCTGCAGGAGACTCATCAATAACAACATCAATACATTCAACAACCTTTTGAAGCCTCTTATTGTAACATGTGAATGCTTTGCTTGAAGATGAGTAACCAAGAAGTATCCCTTCATTTGATCTAGGTTCAAACTTGCCAAGCTTTTCATCATTATTTTTGATAAAGCATCTACTTCCAAAAACTTTAAAATGCTTTACAGTGGGAGTCTTACCATACCAGAGTTCATATGGAGTTTTGTCACTATTTACCCGAACATGAGCTTTGTTGAGAATGTTAACTGTTGTACGTGCTGCTTCACTCCAGAACATGTCAGGAACATTAGAGTCAGCCATCATAGCTCTAGCCATTTGAGCAATTGTTCTATTCATTCTTTCTGCTACACCATTTTGTTGAGGAGTGCCTGCTACAGAGAATTGTCTTTTAATTCCATGTTGTTCACAAAATTCAAAGAATTCATTTGATGAATATTCTCCACCTCGATCAGATCTAAGACACTTGATTTTTGAATCCAATTCATTTTCTACCAGAGCTTTGAACTTCTGAAATTTTTCAAACGCTTCATCTTTGTGTTTAATAAATGCGATCTCACACATTCTGGAGTAGTCATCGATAAATAGGATATAGTATTCTTCCCCACGTAATGACCTTTTCCTAATAGGTCCACAGATGTCAGTATGAATGAGTTCAAGTGGCTTACTTGATGATCCTTCTTTGGCATTAAATCGAACTCTGGTCTGCTTACCAAATTGACAAGATTTGCATATGGTATTTTCCGGAAGATTGACCTTGGGAAGATCACGAACAGCTTGAAGTCTGTTTGCTTTGTTGATTTGAGAGAAACTCAGATGCCCCAGCCTTCTATGCCATAGCCAATTTTCTGAAGACTTGCTCAAGTAACATTGATCTATGCCGTTTAGTACATACAAGTTGCTTGGATTTCTTTTTCCTTTTATAATGATTTTACCTGTATCAAGATCACGAACCATACATTCTTTGGAACTGAAGACCACTTCTGCTCCTTGATCACACATTTGGCTAACACTTAACAGGTTATGCCTTAATCCATCCACATACATGACATCTTTAGCCTTCACCTTTTCTTTTAAAAATACTGACCCTTTTCCTTTAATTACAGCAGGAGTATCATTTCCAAAAGTAACTTTCTTTTCTTTTTCTAGAGCATTATAAGTATGAAGTTTGCTTTTGTCACCTGTCATGTGTCTTGAGCACCCACTATCGATGTACCATTGATTTTCTTCACCTTCTGCAAATAATGCTATCCCAAAATTTTCAACCGGCGGTTCTTTCTTCTTCCACACTTTGGAGCTTGAGGGAACATGTTCTTTAGGCTGGATCTTGTTCCTGCATTCAGATTCTTCATGGCCAAAGTTATTGCAATAAGTACATTCGACTTCACTTTTAAGAGGAGAAAAATTGTTATAGGTTTTCTTCTTTGGTTCAGTATCCAACCTTTTCTTTCTTGCTTCTCTTGTCATGATGGTTTTATATGCCACACATTGAATAGCTTTATGACCAAAATTGTGACAAGTGAAACATTGCCCATTGAAGTAGAAATTTCTGCGATCATGGAATCTTCTATTTGATTTTACTTGTTGGTTGTAGTGTCTTTGAAAGCTATCCCTGTTAGTGTTCCTTGAATTGAGATGGTCCTGCTTTCCCTGTAGAGATCCTCTATTCCCTTGCTGAGTGGCTGAATGTAGTAGACCACCTGTAACTGCTTTTAGATAGTTTGGTGCTAAAGTTTGAGAAGATTCTCAGGTATATCCCAGACCTGTCTTTATAAGAGGAGAACGTTGTACCTTGATAATCTCATCTAAGGTTTCAGATCCTTTAGCAAATCTAAGATTCAAGGTCTTTGCTTTCTCTACTTCTTTTCTTTGAATTACCACTTCACATTCTAGCTTTTCAATATGTTTCTTTGCTTCTTCAAGCTGCTTTTCAATAGTCTCTCTGATCACCTTTTGTTCTTCTAAGAGAATTTTGCAATCTTCTAAGCGAAGTTTGAGTTGATTATTTTCTTCAAGAAAGTCATTTTCCTCTAGAGCATCCATAAACATATCCTTTTCTTCCTTTTGTTCAAAGGCCATGAGAAGTCTAAGATCTTCTTCACAATCTTCCTCACTATTAGATGACCCATCACTATCTTCATTAGTATAGTAACTTTTCTTAGAGCTAGATCTATTCTTATTCCTTCTAACAACTTCTTTTCCTTTATAAGGACATTTTGCAGCATAATGACCAACTTTTCCACACTCAAAACATTTGAAGGGAAGCTTACCTTTGAATCTTCCAGTTCCTAGTTGGAGTTTTCTTACGAAATTTGCTTCTTCTTCATCGGAAATGTAGTTGGATTCTTTGACAACTTCCTTTTCCTTTCCTTTTGTAGAAGCCTTAAACGCAGCTTCTCTTACTTGAGAAGGACCTCCTTGTCTCATTTCAAAAGCAGTCAGAGTACCGTGTAATTGAACAATAGTAAGCGATTGCAGATCTTGCCTTTCTTCAATAGCTGAAACTTTAGAGTCAAATTTTGAAGTCAAAGATCTTAAGACCTTTTCTACCAGAGTAGTATCAGCCATAGTTTCACCCAAATTTCTCATCCGATTTACAATATCATCTAGACGAAGAAAGAAACTGGCAACACTTTCATCACTATGCATCTTCAAATTTTCATATTCAATTCTAAGAGTTTGGAGTTTTGCACTTTTTACCTTTGTGTCTCCTTCATAGCTTAGAATGATTTTTTCCCATATGTCTTTTGCCGAATGTAGCTGCATCAATTTAGAAAATTCTGATTCAGACATGCTTCCCAATAAAACATTCACTGCTTTGGCATTGATTTCATACTTCTTTCTTTCAGCTGCATCAGTAGGAATACTTGCCGGGTATTGATAACCTTCTTCCACGATTGTCCATACATCTGCACCAAGACTTTGCAGATATGCTTTTGTACGTACCTTCCAGAATATCAGATTGCTTCCATTGAATAGAGGTGGCTTTATAGACATTACTCCTTCTTGACTTCCCATTGCGACGGATCTCCTTTAAGCGATCGAGCTTCTGCACAAGGACCTGCTCTGATACCAATTTTTGGGAAAAATACTGAGAGGGGGGGGGGTGAATCAGTATTTACTGCATATTCAAAACTTTCACCTTTTCTTGCTTCTAAAATGCATACGCTACTTTCCTGAACCAGACTTGCGTATATACGCGGATACCCTTTACGAAACTCGCGTACACACATATATCTATTTATGTCATTAATTCTTCACTTAAATCATTCCTTCATTTATTCATCAGATATTCATTAAGCAGTAAACATGTGCAGTAAGAACAGAATAAACCATCACACAAAGCATCACACATGAACACCGGGATTTTTAGGTGGAAACCCAAGTCGGGAGAAAACCACCACTGCAGTTTCTCAGCCTTTAATATCTTATTATAGAGAAAACATCTTACAACATATGTCTTTGGCGCAGACTTGACCCGACAGAGAGCCTCCCCAGGCTGGGCATTCTCTGGAAGGGAGCTACGACCCCCTGACTCGTTTACCAGCCTCTCCCGGAAGGGAGCTACACCCCCTGATCTCGTTTACCAGCCTCTCCTGGAAGGGAGCTACAACCCCCTGACTGAAGGCTACAACCCTCAGCACCACCTTGGACCACGTTTCATCAATTTTCACACTGGATCCAACCACTTCAATAGAACACAACTTGTAGGCCACAATTCATCATATTTCCAGACCGAACCCTTTCCATACTTTTAAGCACAAACATACATCATCAACAGATACATATCAACACAGATCAGATAGCAGAACATATCAGATATTTCATACCCCTTGCTTCAGCAAACCCTAGTTTGCATACGCGCTTTTACTTCACTTATGTTGCGTATATACGCGCTTCCGTCCACACAAACCAGCGTATACCGCAGTGTATATTTTATTGCGCATACGCGCTTTCTCTTCGCTGAAGCCGCGTATATACGCGCTTCCTCCGCGGCGAAGTAGCGTATAGATATTCAATCATTACAGAGCAGCATACTTCATCAGATCAGATATTCAGTTCAGATCTACCCTTTTTCTTCAGACAGATGTTCGCCTAGATGCTCGCCTCATCACAGATCTAAGCCTTCCATAATCAGATCTAGCAAATACAAGAGCAATTCAGATCTAGATCCACTTCTTCATCATTGGTGCATCATACATTCAGATTTATCATTCAAGTGTAACCCTTTCCATTCAGATATACTTCAGAGAGAAGTATTCATTCAAGCTCAGACATCTTGCACCTACACTCATCATTTGCACAATGAAATTCTTCTCCTTATATATGTTTATCCTTTTTCAATACCATGAGCCCCTTTTTCAATACCATGGGCCAAAACAATACCATGAGCCCCAAAACAACCTGGACGGGGTCAATTAGGCGGATCATTACCCAATACCATGGGTTAATACCATGGTGGTTACCCTTGGTTTTGCACCTTTTGAGCGCTTTAGCCCATACGCGACTTGGCACGTTCTTTTCCGCGTGCATACGCGACTTCCCCTAGGCCAATCCGCGTATACCAAGAGTCATACTCTTTTTCATCATACTTTGAGTAGCCTTCTGTACACACAAGTCCATCAAGTCAAGCATAACTTCATCAGGTGGATTGCCATCAAGGACAACACATGTCAACAGTCACATGTCTTCATCTTCATTCAGTGGGTTGCCATCAAGGACAACATCCTGCATCATATTTCCAACACATTCAGCCCCATGATAAAACACAAGAGAAAGAAAACCATTGTGTTTCAATCCCAGGAAAAGAATAAGCTATTGGCTATAAACACTCTCCTTTTAATCCCAACTACCATAGATCAGAAAACAAACTTATAGGTAAAAATATGGTGGAGCAATCTGCTAATCTAGTGTGCATATTGGATAACATTCCTTCTATGAATAATCTACCCAAGTATGATCAATATGATGATTATTATGTCCTCCAGACTCAAGCTAACACTATAGAAAATTCAGTAACTAGTTTGTGGGACAAAGACAGTCATTTTTAGCAGCTCAAATATAGTGATCAGCAAATACAAATTAGCCATGAGAGTGAAGAAGAAAGTGCAGAAAGTTTGGAAAAAAGGGAAGGATATTTACCTCTTTTTTGTGCTTCATTTCAGTTCATCAGAGAGAGCCTTAATATAATCAGAAATCAATAGTATTTGGGTATTTTTATTAAAAAAAAAGAATATATTCAGCCTCATTATCAGTCTTCACAAGAAAAAGAAAACAATTGCTATCCAATACAAAGTAAACAAGGACCGCCTCTTCCTTCATTTGAAGAAGAGATCAATTAGATTCTAAACATGAAACCAACTTCTGAATTTCTATATAAATAAATTATTTATGTTTGTTATATTGCTGATTTATGTGTTGCAACATTACCTCATGAAGAAACAGAGGAACAAATTGATGTTGTGGCTGCCCTACCTTCTCGGGAAGACTTATTGACAGAAAATGCTCTTAATGAGGGCCTTCAAACAAAATTCAGCCATTAAATCAAGGCATACCAAGGTTTTTCACAGGCAACACAGTAATATCTAATGAGGCTACCAAGACAAATGATCATGAAGAGGGGGAAGAGATTCTTTCTCAAAATAATCCCAAGCTCAACAAAGTGGAGAAAGGAGTAGTCATGGATGAAGCTTATTCTTTAAATCCTCTAGGCCAATTATTGTTCAAAGACTTCTTTGTTGTTGTCTTAGAAACATTTTAAAAGGGAGTAAATTTTCCAGGAACAATTTTTTGCAGAGTATAAAGAAGATTTTGAGCACTGTTGTTCAAAATTAGATAAAATGGGAGTGACCTTTTTTTTTAGCACACTCAAAAGGCTAAATGAAAATCAATCATGTAGTCACTTACTTGATTGGTTGTATTGGAAAAGAGAGTTCACCTAATTTATATATCATATATAAGTTATATTAGGATAGATAGGAATGCAAATAAGCTCAGCACTATGAGCATCTTTTTAGTTTTAGATTGTTTTGACAAAAAGAAAGACAAAGAACAAAAAGAAGAAAAGAGGGCAGATAAAAGAAAAAGGTAAAGCCCCATACCAAAAAAGAATGTTTCTGAAAGTGTGCAAGTCCAAATGCTACTGATTTTTTAAAGGAAGTCTTGTCTAGTCATACAGCCTAATCATGATTGAATAAGTTTTGAACTTTTGCTGATAGGTTAGTGAATAAATATTTTCCAAACTATCTAAACTTGGCTTATTAGTAGACTAGGTTAGGAAAATGCATTTGGTTCCTAAAGCTCAACTCTAAACCAAAGAGAGAAGAGAGGGATGAATGAAAAATTCTAAATGATAGCCCTTAGTTTTTGTTTTACTTTGTGCAAAAATAAGATCTATGTGCAGCTTGTCCAAAATTCCACAGCTCATGACAAATTAAGCTGCTTAATATTGATTTGGTCATGTTTTAAATTTTATGTTGATAGATTAGAGAATGAAAATCTATCAAAATTCTTAACCTTGACAGATAAGTAGATGAGGTAGAGAATATAATAGCTCATCAGTCTAATCTGAGCCTTTGGATGATATAAGGGTAGAAATAGATAGTTTGTGATTTCAAAAAAAAATGATGATGTCAAGGCTTTGCCAATCCAAATGCACCTGAATGAAGAAAAAATGTTAGGAAAATTATGATGAGTAGGTAGAGTTGATTTTGAAGCAATCATGTCTTTCATATTTTAAGATCACAACTTCAAAATACTAGCAACAAATCAGCAATTGAAAAAGAGAAATCTGCCAAGTGCATGTGAGGCATCTCATCTGCAAAATCAAAGAACTTAGGCTCTTAACACCTCCTGAAAGGAGCTTCCCTCCCCAAGTGGAGCCACTATTAGTCATCATTATTTTTCACTATATTTAGATGACTAAAGGATGTTTATATATTTATAAAAACAATATTCCTTGAATATCTTGAGTTTCAGAAATCGCACTGCCTTCATTATCCTTATAAACATATTTTCAGTATTCCTCATTTGGTCTTCCCAAAGCCACCCTGTTGCTCCTAAAAGACTCATCATAGGCTTATACCTCTCATTTTCATCCTCCTTCCCTTCCTATTACCTCATTGCCCTATTTTTCCATTTAATGGACTCCATCCTCCCTCTAGGGTTTCCTATAGCCAACTCATTCCCATGTCCTTTGGATACAATAACCCATAACAAATACTCTATTTTCACTTGGCAATCTCCAGGGCCAATTTAAGTCAAAATCAATAATATGACATCGAGGAAGCACACAAGGCCAAGGATGAAGAAAGTATAGCAGAAAATATTGGTGGAATAGGGAAAAATGTGAGGTGAATTGGACATAAATGAATGAACTTGAAAGGGCCATAGAGAACCTATAAGACAACACTGATGATTGCTGTGAAGAACTGCAGACACCTAGGGTTTTGAAAAGTGGCCAGAGGAGGTGGAAGAGATGAGTTGAAATTTATGGTGGAAACTACATAATATTTTGAATATGCTACTATGTGATTAAAATCCCAATATTGTTAAAATAAACTTATCATGCCTCCATCATTTTCCAAGAATTAATTCCAAGGGTCAAGCCATTTGTCACTCATAAGGCCAGTTTCGTTTCAAATTGTGTTTCCGAACAAAAAAATGTGAATTTGACAAAATTGAGAGAGGTTTTTTTCCATCATTGGTCCCAGAAGAAAAACCTCCTTCAGCTTTTACACAAGTATCATGGTTTGGGAGAAATGTCAAATTTACAGGTGCTACAAGAGGTTTGCTCCACTTCTGGAGTGACCTTGGGAAAATCAAGTTTTCTCATAGCTAGAGTGTCCAAATGGATTTTTGGATGAGTCACATGGAAACTAGAATGGAATATATTTCCAATGATCTATCATGAGCTCAATATGAAGTTGAGGAAGGCCTCCAAAAGTGGCATTCACCAGCACTCTACATTTCTACACCATCATTTAACACTTTTTGACCAGTATTTGGAGAATCAACTTTTGATAGGTCAAATAAACTCCAATCAGCACAAAAAAGGTATATTTGTAAATTATACTTCAAGATATTTCCAAAGAGCTATCCTGGGCCCAATTTGGACACCAGGAAGACCTCCAAATACTGTCTGAAAAAAGGCATTGCGCGCTCAGAAATTGGCATTGTGCGCTCAGAAACTAGCATTGCGCCCTTAGCCCTTGATGCTGCGCCCTCAGCACTGGTGATGCGCCCTTGGACAGGAAGGGTTTCTAAGCCCTCTAACCACTCAAATCACTCCAAATCTCCTATAATTCTTTGCCAAAGGTTCTCCAAGCACTGATAAGGGTAAGTACATTACATGAGCTCATCTTCAGCCTATTTTGGTCATCATTTATTGAATGGAATGAAACCCTAATCAAACCCTAGGTTTTAAGCTTAATATCATTGTTTCATGCTTATTTCATTATACTAGACATAGTATCAGTGATAGGTAGGGTGATTACATAGCTGGAGGGTTGTCATTGAGTGGGTTTTCTCCTCAGTCATTCTCATACACCTATACCCATTCACACTCATCCACTTCATTTGATTCAAGATGCCATTTCATCGCCCTCCTTTCATCTCATTTCACACCAGCCCTAGGGTTTCAAAAAATAGATTTTACAATGTCTAAGGGTGAAGACACTGGTATGGAGGCACAAATCCCAAAGAGTCATGATCACAAGGGAGGCAAGATAAATAGATTTGAACCCCTTAATACAAGAGAGCTCGTGGCATATCCCCTTACTATTTCTTGTTTCAAGCATGTAGGATGCTTTGAATTTTGTGAAAAGGTTGCAAAGAAGGTCATTTTTGAAGAGAAGGATACACATGAAACTAAGAAAGAGTTTAAACTGATTAACCTAGAGGATGATGATGAGGAGAGGATCACAAATATGCTGCTCAAAATCAAGGATGCCAAGATCAAAGAGCTCCAAGCTAATCTTGGTAGGACAAAGAATGTGATTAGCTATTTTGAGTTGTCAAACCAACAGTTGGAGGCAAAGAAGGCCATCAGTGACATCAAGGCAATTAAAGCTCAGAAAGAGGCCAAAAAGGCCAAGGCATTTCTAGATGAGACATTGGAAACTTTTAGTGACACTGATGGTGAGGAAGAACAACTTCCTAGGAAGAGGCCAAGGACAATTGGGTTGAAGACGTCTTTAGCCTGGGAAAGAGAAAAAGAGGCAGAGTTGGCAGAGCATCTCACTCCAAGTGAGCTGCTTGCCATGGAAATTGATGAAGATAGGGAATCTTGGTTGGAGAGGGAAAACTTGCACCTAGAAGATCAGCTAGAGAAGGCCAAGAGAGACATTGACTTGCAGAGAAAGATGGAAAGGAATTATGCCTTGAGAAACAAAATTGCAAGGGCTAAGCTCAAAACAACCCTTGCAAAGATTCAAGCCCTAGATCAGGAAAATGAGAAGGAAAAGCTCAAAATCCTTGCTAATGTATCCCTCCAAGCCTCCCAAAAATGATCAACAAGACAAAATCCATTTTTGGCAACTTTTTGCAAATTTTGAGTTTTTAAT
Organism: Pinus albicaulis; assembly: GCA_034641835.2. Classification (NCBI taxonomy): domain Eukaryota; kingdom Viridiplantae; phylum Streptophyta; class Pinopsida; order Pinales; family Pinaceae; genus Pinus; species Pinus albicaulis. Next base: position 892,219,812 of record CM076578.1, read on the forward strand.
TGTTTGGCCAGCAGAAAAAAGGGCCAAATGCGCAGCACCACTGGTGATGTGCTCTTTTTGGGGGCACACAATTGAAAAATGGCTTAAATGCTCATTTTTCACATGCAAATGAAATCATCCACAGAACATTTCAGGTCATTTGGAGCAAAACTGGTCCCTCAAAAGGGCCAAAAACCACCTAAAAAACACCTTTCTGCCCCATTTTCAGCATTGGCGGTTCGCCCTTAGCAGTCTTGGGAGAATATATTTTTGAGCAGGAAAATGGACACCATTCTAGAAACTAAAGGTAGATTTGGAAACTAGACAGGACAAGATTTCCAATGAGCTATCATGGAGCTCATTTGGACACTGGGAAGGCCTCTAAAACTCAGCTGCAAAACAGGTAATTTTTCTAGATTTGGCGCTGCGTGTTTGACATGGTGTTGTGCCCTTGTACCTTGGCGTTGAGTCCTTGCCATAAAGTCAAAAAATACATCAAATTTATTGAAAAATATATTTTTGAAGGCCTTAAGGACAAATATCTACAAAGTTAGCTTAGAATTTATGTAAGAAGTTATTTTTGTATTTAATGAGTTTTGGATATTTTTCCTTGGGCCTTGCATGGTCTCAAAGGTCCAAGTGCCTTAAATGTGTAATTAATGACATTTTGAAACCCTAGTTAGGGTTTAACTCCTAACTTTGCAGATAGATACTACATGTATGCCTCATTGTTGAGGGTTGGTTGTTGGTTGATTGTTGAGCTCAATATCATAGACTTGGAGTTGTGAAGAAATTGGCTTTGGAGTTGTGTGAATGTTTTGATTTGAATGGAAATGGAGCAAGCACATTTGCAGGATTCATGAACATGGTTAATGTTGATGTTTTTCCAATCTAGTACTTGTCTTCTTATGTTTTCCATATTGTGCATCTTTCTCTTTCAATAGAATAGAATATTTAGCTTAAGATATGCTATTAGAGGCACCTTAAGTCTATCTGCTTCTATTGCTATAATGTTTTCCTTTGCTAGGTCTGATTAGAGAATTATTAATTGCTCTCTAGTTCCACTCAGCTTGTTTTTTTTATGAATGGTTTAATGGATTCGATCAAAAGAAGTTTATGGCATGCCCTATCCTTTGGTGTAGCTTAAAGCATTGTTTTTTAGGTCTTTCTTTGAAGTATTTCTTATTAGGGTTTAGGCTAAGGAATTTTATGGTTTTCCCTGTCCTTTGGTCTATCTTGAAAGATCATTTCAAAGTTATTTGAATTCTGATCAAATAAATTAGGATTTACCTTCTCTTTGATCATTTCTAATGTGTTATCTTGCATGTTTTCTTTCTCTGAAGGTAAATAACTAGAGAAAATAGGAGTTCCCTGCTCTCTAGGGTTTGCTGGATTGTTGTTTTAAAGGTTACTTAGTGAAGTTTGACCAGAGAAGTTTATGGTGTACCCTGTCCTTTGGTTATTTATTAAGCATAGTGATCTTGAAAGCCCTTCCTGTTATAGTATTTGTTAAAGGACTCTTAATTTCCCTTTATACCTACTACACTCACAATTATTGTTCATTTCACTCACATAAACTACTAAGATCCATTTGGCTTTGTTAACTTGCCCTATGAAACAACCTTGATTTGTGGTTGTACTCTTCAGACCTTTCACAGACCCCATAGCCCAATGGTTTTAATTCCTCTTACTCTATTTTTTCTTCTTGACAACCTACCCAACCAAACAAAACAAAACAAACAAACCCTATTACTTTAACTGGCCTAAAATCAACATCCTAAAAACATACAAGTCATACCTTTTATACAAATATAGAGAGAGCCCTATCTAAGTCCAGGAAGGCTAGGTCATAGGACTCCAAATTTATTTTGATGTTACCCTTGTCTATTTGGTCATTTCCAATCTTCCAAATTACAGGGACTTAACAAAAACCAATCATGGATTGGCATCCTTATACAGAAAATATAGGGTGAAAACCAAAAGATATATTTTTAGCACCTTACATTTTCCTTATTCCTGTTCTAAAAATCCCAATTCTTTGCATCCATTTTTATTTTTCATAAAATAAAAATATAGCTACATGATTGATGAAATTCTATAGCTCTGATGGATTTCTGAAGCTTAGACATGACAAGATCTTTTTGACCAAAGCAGTTGAAGAATACGCTGAAGAGTAGCTGAAGACGAGACAAAAAGAAGTAGTTGAAGGTTAGCAACATCAATATTTAAGGTATGCAAATGCGAATTTTGTTTAATAATAAGAATCATGGAAAATTTTAGGGGCTAATATTCGTAGGTGGGCTAAGTTTCCATGATTTTTCCAAAAAAAAGATTCGCCAATTTCCTTTTTTTATAAAAATGATTCGCCCAAATTTTACAATATAAATTTATTTTACGTTAAAAATCACCAACATTATATAGAGAGTATATATAAAATCATTATAAATTTCAGTAATTTTACAAATACATCAATACAAATTTTATAGCTTGCATATTAGGTACTAGTGAGATTCACCAATTTTTTAAACTTCAAAATAATTTTCAATCCTTAAAATTTTCCCTGATAAGGATGAAAACATTGATGTATGAATTAAATGATCATTTTATACCACCAACTCAAAAAAATTATTAAAATAACTGATCATGTCAAATCAAAATCCCGTCTCATACTCCTCCACTAAACCCTCATCATTTATACAACTGCTCCAACATCAAATCCCGACCTCATTGGTGAAACAATCCAACTCATACTTCAAACAATCACTTTCATTAAACCTCACTCACGCTATTGAAAATTCTGAAAGCTTACTCATTCATTCACCATTACATATCATCCATTTCGTAACAAAATTCACTTATGCCCATAGCTCGTACCAAAACCCTCAGCCTACTCTATCAAGGAGGCAGTCTTAAGGTAAAGCTTCTTGGCATCCATGGGAGTGATTGTAAGGAAATAACCTGAAGGGAGAAAATTTATGGAAGGATATCCACAGGTAATGGAAATGTTATAGAGAGCACAGTGGCTCAGTTTCATAGAAAATTTTGAGGGGTTTCATAAGGAGGTTACCAAATATTTTTCTAGAGTGTTAGATGGAGTGGAGGTCGAAATTGGAGACATCAAGTTCACAATCACATAGTATTTCATAGTTGAAGCCATTGTACTACAAAGGACAGGAGAAAGATGGTTCAAAAATAGAGGAATTAAAGGAGAAGGATGGAAAATCTTTCTAAAAAACCCAGGTATTGATACTAGCATTTTTTAAAAGGCGATTCCTAGCACAACCCTTAAAGCAAAATGGAGAAATGTGTTATTGATAATTCATAAATTCATTACCTTTGAGGGAAATTTTGGTTGCATGTTCTTTTACCATACTATGCTATTAATGAATTTCCTTGAAGACAGTGAAATAAACCTCCCCTACTTTTTATTGCATAGTCTGAAGAAAATGGCAAGAACTATTCAGAAGAGAATTCAGTTTATAGATAATAAAATGTACCATCATGGGTTAGTAAAAATTCTAATTGAATTTCACCTTGAAATATTAGGGGATACTTGGGAAAAAAATATTAATTCGGAACCATTTCCATGAAGGAGATCAAGAACAACCACTCCAAGAACAATCAAAAGATGAAATCCCCATTGCAAATCTTTTGGGAAAATTCAAGAAGCAAGCAGATAAAAGGAAGGAGGATAACATAAAAGAGAAGGGTAAAAACGCAGAAGAACTTAAGAAAAATAAAAGTAAGGCCAAAGTTGAAAATCCTCCTCAAATAGTAAGAAGAAGCTATAAACTTAGAAAGACAGTAAAGGAACCACCTTCAAAAGAAACATAATTTGTTGATTTAGAGGAAGATCCTAGGGTTCCATTCCACACTGCGATTTCACCCACTTAGTGTCCAGGTTGAAGAAATCCAGAGATTGATATAGTTTAGCAGGATATTTGTGATTATATTGAGCCTTTGGAGAAAAGAGATGCAGGGAAGACATCAGTTTTTGAAGATCAACCTCATAGTCCACAAGAGCCTCTAGTTGTGAATACTTTAAAATAAGAAATATTTTAACTAGAGACAGTAAACATGCATATTAAACAAGAAAATGAAGCCTTGAAATTACAGAGCCAGATTGAGAAAACTATAAATGACCATACTCTTCTACATCTAGGTTTATGGTTCAAGAAGAACAAAAAGTTAAAGAAAAAGAATAAACAACTAAGTAGGCAGGTCATAAATTTGAAATATAAACTCCTAATGAGAAAGCCAAGTGTAGTTGTAATTGCAAGGAAGGAAAGGAAGATGAAATTAGATGTTCAAGTAGAGGTATCAGAGCAGATCCAGTAACATGATAAAATTCACAATTTTGTGTTTTTGCATGAGGACATGCAATGGTCTCCTCATGGGGGAATGTGGAGCCTCAAGGCTACCTCAATTTTGACACTTCTTTTCACTATCTTTCATTCTTTGTGGCAACACCATAAGCTCAAATAAGTGTTGAAATGCACATTTTTGACTTGGTAAGGTATCCTAATGATCTGTTTTTCATATTTTCAATTTTTCCTTATTATTAGAATGAAATTTGTATTTAGCTACATAATTAATGCAATTTTGCAGCCAAACTTTGTTTTTGAAGCCACCGCCATAGTTCGACAGGTTATAAGGTATTAATGGAGTAGTGAAATATATGGGAAGTTGAAAAATGATTTTTTCATGGATCCTATCCTATTCATCCGTCCAGAATCAAGAAAGAAATCACTAAAGAGCACAGTTAAAAGGGCGGTCAACCGGGAGTTGGAGCAAGCAAGCGAGAGCTTCACAATTTGCTATGCCACATAACAAATCATGAAGCGTCGAAATGAAACCCTCATTTTTGTTCAAAGTTATAGATAAAATTTTCTTAGTCTTAGAAGGCGTAAAATCCTTAGAACATTTAATGCATGATAAATAATTGTAAAGGAGGCGATGAATTATCACGATATTTTTGTGAAAATTCTATTGTAGTATCATGGTTTAGTTCTACTTTATTAAATTATAAAAGTTATCTTCAGAAATAAGATTCTAAAAATACTGAAGTAAACACAACTAACATCCTACACATGGATATCACTTACTGAATATTACGCTCATTCAAAAAAAGTGACAGACTGATTTTTGGACATAAGTCCCTAGAAAAACCCAAAGCAGTAAAACCGGTGCAGCAGATATGAGGGTTTATTATTTTTAAGTATATTCTAAGTACAACAAATCTAGGCACCAAATTTGGTTCACCCAAAAGAGAAAAATATAGATCTGCAGCTAACCAGCTGTTTTGAGACCAAGATTCTGACTAATCCACAACCTCAAATGGGATTTACAAGACTCAGCCTCGATCTGGCCCTAGAAAACCTTAGCATTTCCCCTGAAGCCCTAGTGTCATCCCTACTAGGCTCTGTGTGCCTCTTTGTTTCTCAGAGAGGGACTGTGTAACCCCAGAGTGGGTGACGTAGTCCTTACGCTACCTCTAGAGGCCTCCACGTAACTCTGAAGCTCTTTGTAGCTGCAGCGCTTCCCCTTTCTGGGCCTGTGTAGCACCTGTGTAGCGGCTGAAGCCTCTAAGTTGCACAACTACTACGTAGTTGTTGTTGCCCTTGCTCTTTTGCACTATCCTTGAAAGCTGCTCCTCTGCCTCTTGTTGACTCTTGGCTCTAGGATCAGATCATACCCTCAGCAAATACTACCCCTCACTGCAGAAAACTCCTTCGGAAATTCTTAACAAACCCTGCCCTAGAACTCCAGATCAGTCTCTCGGCTCTGCCTCTATGTATGTGTCTCCAACTGACCCTCAAGCCTTTCTCTTATACTTTTTCGATGATATGATCAACGGCCAAGATTAAAACACTCATCAATAGTTGAGATTAAAATACTGCTTAGTCTGTGTCTTTTAGAACATTTCAGCACATGTGTTAATTAATTCACTTTAATTATTTAATTTTACTAAGTTTAGACTTAGGAAATCCATTAAAATAATTAATTATTTGAATAACTTGAACACCAGCTGAAATTTATCCAAACACTTTCTGGGTTTTGGATTTCAAGTGTGTCTTAGCCCCTCCACAAAATTTCAGGGCTAGAGCACACCTGATGCTACCCCAACTACACAAAATCTCAACAATTGTGACATATTTAAAAAAAAAAAAATATATCCTTTAATCAAATGAAGAAGTGTTCCACAACTCTAATGTGAAGCTAGTCAAGTGTATATTTGAACCATCTATTGTGGAGGGCCCCTACAATAGAAAAGGTTTTCATTTTGCTTTCATTATTTAATTGTCATTGCATAGTTTAAATTCTCATGCATTAACAGTGTGATGTAGTAGATATGCGTGCTATGTTTCAGTTGTATTTCCATTGTAATTGTTTTGAGATTTATGTTTTTTATTTCATTTACTACTATAATTATCTCTAGAATATTGTAGTGCTAGATTAGATGCTCTATTCCTTTCATATATTTAATTTGTAGATGGTTAAAATGCATAGGTAGTTTATCATAGATCAACTTATTTCCTCTTCATACAGTAGAAGTTTATCAAAGATTAGTTTATCATAGATTAGTTTATCATAGTCTAGTTTATCATCAATCAATTCATTTCTTCTTTATGCAAGTAGAAGTTTTTCATAGATCAGATATTATGAGATACATTTTAGAAGATTTCTCTTTTCAGTTTTAGATCAATTTTTTTCTTATGATCTCAATTAAATTTTATTTCATAAACATATATTTCTTTTATTAACATAAAATAGTTTTTGGTAAGTCTTTAGAATTAGTTTAATTCACATTAAATTTTCAAAAAGACATAAAAATTATAATTACTTTTTGGTTTTAGAATTTTAGTTCTTTTCAGAATCAATTCTTAGATACTATCAAGATTTGTCATTTCAAGTTCTAGGACTTAGTTAAATTTTGGATTTAGTTTTTTTTCATAATTCAGTTTTATAAATTCATTCAAGAACATCTAGAATAAAAACATTTTCAAAAAAAACTTTCACATATCACCAAAATAAATTAAGTAAAGAAGGCTTCTAGCATATATAGTGCATTTTCACTTCATAAGATTACCTAATCTGGTAGATAATTTATTATAGCAATTTAAGAACATTAAATTGACTAAACAACAAGAAACCACCCCAACTAATTCAACCACGTCTACTAGATGAATTAGAAGATGAACCTTCGAGTCCATGAAACTTTTCATCAATTCCTTCTCAAACATAAAAACAATCTTAGCTATCTCTTGATGCCACCGTGAATGCTAGCCATATGAATCTCCTTTGATGTGATCCAACATACAAATGCAGATAATCTAAATATGGAATATCATAGGTCTTGGGGGAATTCATGGTTCACACACCCACACAGAAGCAGAGGATAATGACATTACACAGTAAATAGTGCATTATATAAAAAATAATTATAAAATATCCCATTACATAAAAATTAAAAAGTAATAATAATAAAATCATGTTTTTTACATATGTATTCGTAGAAGGTTAAAATGGTCATGTGATTTCAACCCTGAAAAACAGTCTTCCACAGAGAAGAATTTTCGTAGTGAAGACCCATATAAATAGGGCACCCTCACACTCATTATAACTTCCTTTGACAAAGAAATACAATCTTTCTTTAAAATCCATGGGACATCACCTTCTTTGAAAGACCAAGAGGGACCACTCTCTCCTCTATTTTCTTGTCTTGGCCAATGTTTTTTTTTAGTTTTTGAAGAAATAAGATCTCTCCTAATAGCCAATGTGTCACTTTATTTCGATGATATGTGCCTCCATAAAGAATATGAAAATTTTTGAAATATATGCATGGGATCTAGTAAGTGGGAAATCTTAAGATTATCCCAATATGGTATCTCATAAAAGAAATATTTCCTTTTCATCCCAATGGGAAATTTCTCAACATAGGTGTCGAAGAATTTTTTATCGTCGAACATAAGCTTCCCATTTGAATTGAACATTTCTGCAAACTCCTTCTCCTTCTCTCTCTCGTATGCTCTAAGCCATTCAGTTGGTGTCATTATTGTAGGCCTTTGGGTTCTCTCTGGTTTACCATTGAAAGCAAATGTTTCTCTTCTCTAAGGGTTTTCTTCTTGGGGGAATACCCTAGAATAGTCATACATTGGATTTCGCAGGTGGTCGAAGCACCTATCCTTCAGATAAGGTTCACAACATTTACATCCATGATACCCTTTTGTTACAAGACCTAGGAAATTATTGTATACATGTCGGCACGATAACGACCGTGAAGATCAGAACAATTGCAGAAAATTAAACTAATATGCGAAACAATATTGATATATATATATCAATAAAAATGTAATTCACCAGAGAAAACTCCTAAGCCTATATAATAATGTATGGTATGTGTATAAGAAAATCAATAAAAATGTAATTCACCAGAGAAAAATCCTAAGCCTATATAATAATGTATGGTGTAAGCACATATGCCATACAACATAAAACTCATTTTTATTGCATTGGGTTTTGATACATCATAAACATGTATCCCTTCCCATTATTCAGTTAATTCATCTACTAATGCTTGTAAGTAGACATCCATATTATTCACTTGTCTTCTACCAAGGACTGTGATAGCTAACATAAGATGTTCATTCTTCACGGACAACCATGGGGGTATATATTTATTAATTACTACTACATGCCAAACAAAATAGTTGGTGTTTTGGAGGGAATATGGGTTGACGCCATCCATGGCTATGCTAAGTTGTAGACTCTGTACTTCATCCTTGAATATTTCAGGCCATGTATCCTCTATATGCTTCATGGCTATTGAATATATTTGGATTTTCATAACTCTTGACTCACTTCTATGTGAGGCATGTCATCCCTACAACATAGTTAATTCTTTGCAACGAAAGAGTCTTTGAATCCTTGGGATTATAAGCATGTGCCTCAATATCCTATGAGGACGACCATGTGATTTACCCATTTTTTTTAATTACGGCACTTTTCATGCCCACATTTCAAACATATCTCTTTGTCTTCATATTCTCTTCTACATATAATACAATCATTCAAACATGCATGATATGATATGTACTCAACACCTAACATTTTCAAGAACTGATTTTCCTCTTCGCATCTACCCAGCAAGACATTATGACTCAAAAGAACCTTATCTTTTCCAATAACCTACAGTTTGTGGAGAATATAATTGTACAATGTCAATATTTAATGTTCGTAAAATTGACCATTTTTAATAGTGTGTTAACGATGCTAGATATATCCAACATGTAAGGGGTTCTCCCTGATGAAAAGTCCCAATTAGACTTCACACCATTTGGGGGTATATTGTTATTTCTCACTACTATAGGCCAAAAAAAATAGTTATTGTTTTGGAGGGAATATGGGTTGATGGCATCCATGGCTATGCTGAGTTGTAGATTTTGTACTTCATTCTTGAAACTTTCAGGCCATGTATCCTCTACATGATTCATGGTTATTGAATCTATTGGGATTTTCATAACTCTTGACTCACTTTTGTGTGAGGCATGCCATCCCTGCAACATGGTTAATTCTTTGCAACGAAAGAGTATTTGAATCCTTGGGATTATAAGCATGTGTTTCAATACATGATGAGGAATACCATGTGATTTACCCATTTTTTTTAATTACAATACCTGTCATGCCCACATTTCATACATTTATCTTTGTCTACATATTCTCCTCTATATAGAATAAATTCATTCGAACATGCATGATATGATATGTACTCAACACCTAACCTTTTCAACAAATGCTTTTCCTCTTCATAGCTACCCAACAAGACATTATCACTCGGAAGAACCTTATATTTGAATAACCTACAGTTTGTGGATAATATAATTGTACAATGTCAATATTTAATGTTTCTAGAATTGACCATTTTTAATGTTGTTTTGATGATGCTAGATATCGCCAACATGCAAGGGGTTCTCCCATGTGAAATGTCCCAATTAGACTTCACACCATTAGGGGTAGGAGCCCTTCCACAAATAAGGCCTGGTTACCATATATTATTAAAGATATGCCTTGGATTCAATATTTAGCACAAGAGAGTAATGCACATATATTTTTAGAATAGAAAGTGAGTATTCCTTGCGGAATTTTCAACTACCAAAATGGGAGAGAAAATTGAGCCTTTTAAAGACAAGTAATAGTACTAATCTAGAAAAATACACATAAGCATGTACAAAGAAATGAATCGTTGGACAACTGGATAAATAGTTCACATAGAAGCAACAATTGTTAAAAAACATAAAACACACCTTCAACAAGATAAGTTAATGTTGCGTTGACGATGCTAGATATCGCCAACATGCAAGGGGGTCTCCCCCATGAAAAGTCCCAATTAGACTTCACACCATTAGGGGTAGGATCCCTTCCAGATATAAGGCCTAGTTGCCATATATTCTTAAATATATTCCTTGAATTCAATATTTAGCACAAGAGAGTAATTCACATATATTTTTAGAGTAGAAAGTGATTATTCCTTGTGGAATTTTCAACTACCGAAAAGGGAGAGAAAATTGAGCCTTTTAAAGACAATTAATAGTATTAATCTAGAGAAATACCCACAAGCATATACAGTAAATGAATCGTTGGAAAACTACATAAATAGTTCACATAGAAGAAACAAATGTTAAAACACATAAAACACACCTTCAATAAGATAAGTATCAAAGCCACTGAAAAAATTAAATTTCCTTAGTACAAATGAAAACAACATACATCAACAACATTCAAAGAATGGTCTTACAATATTTATGATATGCGCATGAAAGTATGTTGGCTGAATGAGCATATGAATTAACAAAAATTTCTAGGATACATCAAAACATTGAACCCCACTAGCCCCAATAGTGGAGCATTAAAGCAACCACTTTCTCCTCCAAAAGAAATATTTTCCCCGTTTATTCTTGGTAGGAGGAGCCAAGGTGAAAATTTCCTTTACATGAGCTATGAGGGTGTATATATCACAAATTGGGTGACCATTCACCTTCCTTGTGACTCTTGTAATACCCTCATGATTTTTTGACTTCTCTATGACTCTTTGACTCCTTCATTACTTCTCACATCATATGGATGACTCTTGGACTTTCAATTTACATTACATTTCTCCATTATTGAATTTAAATAATCCACAAAATGATGTGGAAAATGATGACTCATGACATGACATAACATGATATTGATGACATGGCAATGTCAAGCCACTCTTTGTTGTTGATGTCCTTGTGTCTTCTTGAGAGATGGATCATCCTATTATTCTTCCTCCTCCACTTGGATTGAAGATAAGGAGTCTTCATTAGGGGAATTTTGAGGTCTAAAATGGGCCTCCTAAGGAAATTATAAAATAATAGTGGAAAAAATCTAATAAGATTTGATGACATCATCAAATTTTAGAGGGAAAAATGAAAAAACTATTTTTTCAATTCATATTTTCAACTTATCTCCCAAAGTTTTTACTCAAATTTTGAGCGGGAGTACTCGTTGGATGCGGAATTTAATTCCCCATCAAAGGAGTACCCATGTTGCATAATTTCGATGGGTCCTACTACACGAAAAATGAGAAATATATAAAAAAAACTTGATTACAATCACGTTTTTTATGTATTCTCATTTTTCATGTAGAAGAGTTCATCGAAAGTATGCAACATGGGTACTCCTTGGATGAGGAATTAAATTCCGCATCCAACGAGTACTCCCGCTCGAAATTTGAGTAAAAATTTTGGGAGATAAGTTTAAATACGAGTTGAAAAAGTAATTTTATTATTTTATTATTTTTTAATATTTTTACTTTTTTACTCCAAAAATGGTGAATCATCCATTATGGATGACATCATCATCTTGAATCCTATTGGTTGTTATAAAGTTTATTTTTGTTGAACATTTTTGTTATGAGGCCCATTTTAGACCTCAAAATTCCCCTAATGCAATGTGATCTTGATCTTCAGTTTTTGTTACAATCTATTGTCCCTTTGTATTTATTGATTGATCAACTTGTTTCCGCGACTTCGAAGGTGTCTTCTAGGAGGGTCTCCTTCTACATCTCCTTCGTCATCATATTTTCATAACATGATAGGATACCTGCAACTGAAATTGACTCATGAGAAGACAATATCAATCTGATAAATCCCTAATCTAACATGCTTCATGATAACCATTTACTGAGATGGAACCAGGTGACACGTTGGGAGACAAGCTCAAGGATTCTGCAATTGCACAAATTAGGAGGTCAAAGGTCAGAACCAAGCCTTGAGACTAAGTAGTGTGTAGTTTATGAAGACCAGGGATAGTCATCTGTGTATTTGAGGGGCTCAAGAGGTTGGGCTAAGGAATTGAGGCTTGAATATTCCCACTGCGCAGTTTCGGAGGGATAAATGCCAAGGGATTGTGTAGTTGCGCAATTCAAGGGATCAAGGTTAAAGCTTGATGCTTGAGACTGTAAAGTTCAAAATGTCAATTTCGCATCTCAGTGACAAATTCCAACCATGGGACGAGATTCCTCTTTTCGATGGGACCAATTTTGACTATTTCAGTGCTCAATTTGGAAAAGGAAAGTGTATTCTTTAATTAAATCCCACATGTGCATATTTGATCAGGTCACCCTTAAATAAAATTGGACACCCTTGGAAGGCTATAGATACAAGTGACCCCAACCTCATTTGGATATTATCATCATGATAATTCTTCATCTTTGTTTGGTTTGGCTCACATAGGCCTGAGATGGTTTGTGGAAAGTTTGCTCGCACAGGTCTGAGATTGCAGGGTCTGAAGCTCGCATGTGTGTTAGAGTTTTTCTTTCCAATCACAGGCATGATGCAAGCATTTTTTGGTTGCAACCATAGGAATGCAAGCCTATGCATGCCGTTGAAGGGTTTCAGTTGCATGTACAATACTCTCTTTGCGCGGTTGGGACCTAGGGTTTTATTTTTAAATTGACCGAAGTTTTCCTTAGTTTACCGCAGACAATGATAGTTGACCGCAAGCATGTCATGGCATTATCTTCATCAAAATTCACATCTATATGAACCATATTCATCTTGTTATATGGTAGGTACACCCGATAGTAGTGAGGTGTATCAGTGTATCCCAAAAATATGCCCAACTCTGTTGTTGATTTTGGTTATTAGCTTTGTTGTGTTCATCTTATGGATGTTGACTAGTTTATTTTGTTATATATTTTTATTATTTAAGATATGTATCATTATGATCTCTCTTTTTTAATCATACAATGACAATCTAATAAGAATAATAATTTTAAAGGGTTTTCCCCATAGTGGTTTTTTCCCTGGTCTCTAACCAATCCTGGTGTCTTTATCTAGGAATGATTTTCTTCTATTGTTACCTTATGTTTCATTACATTGATGATGATGTTATTATTTCTACATAATTGCATGTGTTTCTAAATAATGTTGTAAAAGTAAATAATGATATGATGTTATGGGGTGAATTTAATGTGTAAATGAATAAATGCAATTATCAAAGAAAAGAACAATATAGCCATAAAAAAAATTAACATAGTATCAGAGTTGGGCTGAAGAAAAGAAATTGAACATCACCCCTATGAAGACACCTTTCATGGAAGCATGAGAAGATGGAAGAGACCTAAAATAATTCTATGGTTTGAGGAAAACCCTAAGCAATTTTGTTATAAGGAACCATGTTCTATGGAAATGATTTGAGATATGCAATCTAGAAATCCTAGCATGATCATTGTGAAGGTGTTCAAGCATTTGTGACAGATTCGATGTAGCCTTAGATGGGATAGTCTCAATTAAGTCATGGTTATTGATGAATTTGATGAAAATATTGAAGGAAACAATGTTCTATGGACAATGGAAACTCACGGATCTTGAAGGTTGGTTCAAGAGGGAGATGATCACCTCTCATTGAAGATAAGTATTTTTCTATTTATGTTACTTCTTTTTGTTTTTACTTTTGTTTAGATTTATTGATTTGATCATTGATTATGCTTCCTTCATGTATATTTGATTATTTGGATACTTCTAACCTCTTGATAAGATGTGATAAGTAGATCCTTATTAAGGATCATCTCAGATGCAAGAAAATATGGATAGTGTAGGAAAAGAAGAGCTACAATTTCCCATGACAAGGAAATTGACAAAATAGTACAATTGTCTATGTCAAATAAGAAGGTTGTAGTGCCCTACTCTAGTTCACTGATAGTGATATGAATTTTAACATTATTTAGCCCTAAGTCCTGCACTTTATTCTTTGAGGACCTCAGGTTGAGGATCCAAACACATGACTCTATTATTAGTGGATTTAATGGTTATTTATGTTCTTTATTGATACTATAACATTAATGTTTATGTACGGTCTCTATTGATATGATTGTAGCATTAACGGATATGCATATTCTTTATTGATATCATGATGATGATAGATTTTATGGATAGGTATGTTTTCTATTAATGTTATGATGATTATGGCTTTGATGGATATGTTAGTTTCCCATTGATGTTATGATTATGATAACCATTATGGATGTGTCCCCTATGTTAGCTACTTACATTAGTTCTAAATCAAAATGAACAATGATGTGAATGACTAGGTCATGTTGATGTTGTTATTATGATAATGACTAACACTAAGAAAATTTGTTACTGATGATTATTGAGTATGATAGGAAACCACTAAAGTCACTCACATATGATGAGTTAATGACATCTGGTTTGATAGAAATTAATATTTTTTCTTTGAAATTCTAAGTCCAGTTTAAGACTTTCTATATATCTATATACTCTGATGATATGTCAGTGGTTGCAGAAACATGATATTTTCTTGGTCGAATGACTCACATATGGGTGATAGGTTTATACAATTGGATGGAAAAACATGGGAGGGGTGGGACAGTGTCCCTGATCTCACCCATTAGCACTCCTACCATGACTTAAGCTGGAAAGGTCGAAGCACCTTCACCTTGAATATCACTATTTCGTGGGGGCAGGTCCCAAATTTTGGTTGCTCACGAGGATTTTCTTGGGGGCGTGAATCAAGGAAAATTCCTTGATCCCCAACACCATTAGTCTCACTATAGCAGGTGACATATGAGATGACAAAGGTCTTTGTCGTTGGACCTATACTTCCCCTCGTAGCCACTCAATTCTTGAAGGGCAAGTGGCGTGGCACCCTTGGAACTTCAAGAGAAATTATTGAAGGGCATGACCGACTTGGCACCATTAGCATCATAAATAAACTGTTAGGCATGGCACCCTTGGAACTTCGAAGGGAAGTTCTTGAAGGGCGTGACAAACTTGACTTCCTCGACATAATTAAAGAAACTAATCAATATAATCAATATATGAAAATCCTACTAATTAATATCAAGTGGTATATGATGTTAAAACAAATGAAATTAAATCAAGAATAAAACTTAGGTTAATCGAAGAATAGGAAGAAATAAAATATTTCACCCTGAAAACTATACCCCTTTCCATGTTGAAAAAAAATATTAAGTGAATAATGTACATAAGTAACTTAATTAGGAAAAACTGGGAAAGAGGGGCGTAGATCTAAGTATACAGATTAATCATAAAATAGTTTTAAAAAACTTCATTAAGAGAAGAGGGTGGTGAATCAAAATAAGATTAATAAATTAAAATTCAAGAAATTTAGAGAACCTCCATGTGGCAAGAGCCAACATAGAATATCCATCTAAGAGGCAAATTGAGTTAAATTAGGAGGTAGTTAGGGGACCAAATCTAAGACTTATCAATTAAATTCAGTAATAAACACAAATTGAGTAGGAAATGGGGGGGGGGGGGGGATAAAGAGACAACTAGGAGAAGAAATAGGAAGTCTTGTTGGGGTGAGGAAAATACTATTTTAAATTAATATTTAAGTAAATGATTTTGGAGAGTCTTGGTGAGAGGATGACACGTGGGTGGGTGAATAATCAAATTTTGGATTAATAAAATAATAATTATTTATGCATGAAATGCCAAGTATCACCTATGAAGCCTTCTATAAAAGAAGGGGAAAGCTAAGGGAAAGGGACTTTTTCTTACCCTATTGTTAGATGGAGGAGATTATGTCGTTGTGAACCTATGAAGCCTTCTATAAAAGAAGGGGAAAGCTAAGGGAAAGGGACTTTTTCTTACCCTATTGTTAGATGGAGGAGATTATGTCGTTGTGAGTGGTTACGAGCTATAGTTGAGTTTGGTGAGGTAGAGGATTTTAGAAAGGGGACTCTTGAGCCAAGGGGTGCTCACCTCTATTAGCTAGCACATTCCTTTGTTGTACAACCTCATTACAACTCAGGGTCTGTGGGGAAGGAGAGTACCCAAGGAGTAGGTTGGGAGGTCAACTGGTGGGTCATTACATTTGGATTAAGCACGGCAACATTCACGCTTGGAGGTAGACGACAAAAAAGGAGCTCAAGTAGTGGCAAGTCAAGTTTTAATCTCATCTACGGGTGAACAGTACCTATGTGATTTATAATGTTTTTTTTATATGACTTCCATGTGCCTATAATTAACATGTAAATTAGATGTATGTGTAATGAAGTTAAATTCATGGATGTTTGATATAAGTGAATAATATTTATGATTTCTCAATTATTCATCTGTGTATGATTGTAGTCCTAGTTTGTTTTTTATTAAAATAAAAAAAAATAAAAAAGTTAGTCCTTACACTTGGTATCAGAGCTTAGATTCAACCTCTAGGACCGATGGACCGTTCAGTGGAATGGAGTAGATTCAATCTCAATACGTCATATAGGACTTTAAAATCTTAAAATTAGATAATAATTTGATTACAAAAAAAAAAAAAATGAATAAATACTTCAAGAAAAAACTACAGCCTGTAACCTATACTAACACTCCAAATAATATGTATAATTAAATCATCCATCTCAAGTACATGCATATTTTCTTGTATGTTTTTTTATTAATTCACTTAGCTAACTAGAACACGTATATTATTGTATATACAAACTTTTTTTTACTGATTAATGTTGTATATTACAAAAATGCATTTCATTCAACCAAGTAAGCAAAGGTGGCCTTATTTTAAAGAGTTTTTAGAAACTATACACAATCGTTGTTTGAGAAACATGAACAGTTTTTGTTCTATTTAGGTTAACATTGTTCAAATCTGAACTCATAAAAACATGAATAATTTTTTCCTTTTTAGGTTAAAAGTGTTAAAATCTAAACTCATAAAATCACCATAAAATACTTCATGGTATATTTTCTAGATAAGCAATCCATAAGGATAAGAAAAGAATAAAAAATAAAAAATAAAAAAATCATCCATTTTTGAGTGAGTTAAGTGAAGGAAACTACATACATAATTATGGACATCAATAACTAAAATCAAACTTATGCCCAAAAATTTTAGTCATAAAGAGAAAGGTAGGTATT
Source organism: Pinus albicaulis (assembly GCA_034641835.2). NCBI lineage: Eukaryota > Viridiplantae > Streptophyta > Pinopsida > Pinales > Pinaceae > Pinus > Pinus albicaulis. Next base: position 892,237,220 of record CM076578.1, read on the forward strand.
TAAAAAATATTACTATCCATTATGGAGATGAATATACAATTGGAAGCATCGACTTTAAAAAATGAGCGTGTTGAATGGGAGAAAAAATTAATTTCTATGAACTATACGTAGAGGCAAAGGTAATATATATTCCGTAAACATTTTACATGTGGAATTTATGATTTTTGATATTAGAGGTGTTTTAATTGAATGGTGTATTTCTGCACTGGACTAGCTTGTCTCACTTGTACTTTTAATTCGATCACCAAAAAGACTGTAAAATAAATTAAAATAAAATAAAACAAAACAAATTTATCACTTTACTCTTTGGTGAGTGACCTGATTCTGTCCAACTTCCTCTGAGGCAGGATATCCATAAAATAATTGAGCAATATGAGTCCAAAACGTAATTTGACCTGAAGGCTTCACAATGTATACAGGTTGGCCTATGGACTGCAAGATTTTGTTACAATGTTTAACCGCCACCTACTTGAGAAAAAAAAAGTAAAAAAATTGCTTGTATCTGCTCCATTATTCTTACCAGAATCGTCTCGACGCTGAATAGAGCATCCTGGGTTTTCATGTTGGCCTAGAGTTGATCTTTTACATCCTTTCATTTTCTTATTAAATTGAAGTCGTCTCTCCTCAAGGTGACCAAACATGACCTCTGAGGAGAAATCAAGTTCACGAATTCTCTTGAAGAGAACTCGAGGGGAATCCTCTCACATTGTTGCAGGTGGAAACCCTTTGACATGAATCATAAGTGAAATGCTTAAAGAAAGCTTAAAATTGGCGTGTTGTTCTTTGAAATCATTGATGCATTCTTAAATATGATTAGTCCTTAATTAGCGTCTTTGTCTATTTTTATGTTGCATTAATGAAACTAGTGATATTCCACCATCAGCAGTTTGAAATTTCATTTTTACTACCCTTCGTGATCTTCGTATCCACGCATTAATGAAACTCCAATTGGAACTAAACATGGGTATCTCCATCTCTATGTAATCAATTACATATATAACTAAAAATCATTTCTTCATTGTTCTGCGTGTTAATGCAAGTCATAAGATAACAATCCTCTCCACATGTGTCCATTTGTTATGAAAAAAATACATAAACAGAAAAAAATCAGTGAAAAGGAGAAACAAATTCATCCAAAGCCAACGAGATCCATAAAAAATAATTAACGTAAGTTGAATATCTTGTGTGAATATTTTGAAAGATAGAGTTATGATCCCAAATGTTTCTATGTAGCCAAGAACGACGAATATTTTGAAAGATAGAATTATGATCCCAAATCTTTCTGTGCAACCAGGAATGCAGCTGGAACATATAGATTATTGATATAAATGGAATCACAATAATTATTGTAACATACCTCTTATGTGAATTCAAATGGTAAATATATTTTTACTTTAATTATTCAAATCAAGAAAATAAAGAATCAGTTTTAGGTGAAACAAATTCTTGATTAGGTATTCGTTATTTGGGGAGATAGCATGGGTTCCTGCTTCACACTCCAGATTATTAAAGAAGAGCTTGGATCAGATATTCAGGGATCCAATACTTTGGAGAGGGTTCTGATGAGTGTAACAGTAATTCGGTGACCTGCAATCCAACTTTGCTATGAGCTTGTTGGGAATAATGCTCCCACAGCTACGGCTGGAGGAGAAACACATCGCTTCCAGATTGACATTGAAAAGGGGAGTAGAGATAGTAGCATTTTATTGATATTTATTATTTCATTTTCATTTTACGAAGGCAGTGAAACTGAAATAACCAATCTAAACATTCGATCACTAACTAACTCATTCCGGTAACTTGTAAGGGACTATCTCTGGTAGGATAGACAGAGAATTGCATCACATCCAGATTGACATTGAAAAGGGGAGTAGAGTTAGTAGCATTCTGTCGATATTTATTATTTCATTTTCATTTTATGGAGGCAATGAAATTGAAAGAGTGTTCGTGGGCATTGAAAATGGGCGTAGAGTGAGGAGTGTATAGATTTGTGATTGTGTAAATCATTTCACACATGGATAGCTCCGCACAAGCAATGCTAAGTACAAGCCAAGCTATGTACAAGAGATAGTTTTTCCGCACAAGAATTAACCTTAAGCATTTTCCCTGAGTGAGAATGTGTTGATGAACGAATTGGTGATGAAGGTGTGCAAAGCTCTCATTGAAGTGGCGTAGCTAGATAAGTAATGTTTCTTTTCATTTGTTTCTGGTGTTTGATTTTTGTTCAAAATATTTTCCATTTTTCTATGGAAAAAGATATATGTATATAAATATCTATATATTAATGTATATTCAAGAAAATAGAATCTGCATGCTTTATATTTTTAAAGAATTTTTCTTGAATAGATTCAAAGAAGGTAACTCTTTAATATATAAATATTTATATATTATTGTATACTCAGGAAAATAGAATATGCATGCTCTATATTTTAAAAGAGATTTTCCTGAATAGATTCAAAGAGAGTAACTCTTTAATATCAATATTTATATAATATTGTATAACAAGAAAATAGAATATGCATGCTCTATATTTTAAAAGAGATTTTTCTTGAATAGATTAAAGAGGGTAGCTCTTTAATATCAATATTTATAGAATATTGTATAAACCAAGAAATAGAAGATATGTATGCTCACATTTAAAGTAGATTTTTTAATATATTAAAGAGGGTAACTCTTGAAATATCTTCATGTGCGATGAAGAAGAAAAGAGAAGTTTTCTCAAATTAATATTCATTAACCATGTTGTGAATAGTAATGAATTAATAAATCCATGGATAGTTTCATAAATCCATGGGTAGTTTTTCCATGGTGTTGATGGAGATTACCATGGTGTTTGCAAATATTAGTTATTTAATAAATCCATGGATAGATTACCATGGTGTTGGTAAGGTTAAGTTATTTAATAAATTCATGGTTAAAGGAACTAATCAGTTATATTCCTTCAGATGAACAAACTAAGTGATTACTTTTATATTATCATGATTATGACGTTAATTCCTTTTGGAGGAAGATCATGCATAAGCATGCAACATATGTATTAACTTCTATTGAAAAATAATATACATATTTGTATGTAGAAAGATAGCTTGTAGTATTAAACTACATTGAATATGATTGCTTAGTATAATCTTTGGAAAAAAAGACATGTATTTATATTCTTAATTGCATATTTTTACAAAAATAAAACATATGTTTACATGCTCACTAGCATTGAGATTTTCTTTGGGAAGACTCGTGAATGAGGTTATGTGCTTCTTTGTGTAAGCACTCCTTTATCGAGAGTCTTTTGGAATCGATATGCATTTGCATGCATGGAAGAAACATTTGTTATGTTAGCTTGCATTCCATGCACTAAAAGTAATAGCTTAAGGGTTAGCTATTTTGATTAAATTTATGTAAATCACATGCATAAATATCTTAACTAATGTATCAGTTTATTTTAAAGAAAAGCTTGGGAGATGTAGCCATTGTCTTGCAGGAATGTGTGTTTATGCGACGGAAGAATTAGTTATTGTGATGACTTATAACTAGCACATATGAGGTATGTGTTGTTAAAGGGAGAATGTCAAGGTGCTTTACTTGCTGGTCATGAATATACATGAGTAGATGGAGAAACTACTATAGTACATATATGTGAAATGATTTATTAATACTTTATGAATCTTGAAATCATTTTATGTTGAAGGCATCATAGCGGGGAATGATGGTGACATGTACAAAGGAATATTATGCTTGTCATGTACAAAGGAAAATTATGCTTTTCCTGGTGGCAGGTAAATGATTAATGTTCATGCAGATGAGTGCAAGTTTCAGGAAGGTCTAATGTACAATGGTCCATTGTAGGTACATCCATGCCACCAAGATGTGGAGATATGAAGATATGAAGACCAGAGGGTAAATGGTATCATATTTATTGTAATGGATTTAAGCTAAATATTTGTATATTTCCTTGTAATATTTATAAATGATGGTTAAGGGATGGTCTCCCTTATAATCCATTGAGTGAGGGCTGATCACCCTCACGAGCGTTTAATAATAAAATTAAACGTTTGCTGGTTTTCACCCTACGGGGTTTCCAGGGTATATTTGTGTTCAATGATGTGATTGATTATTGTGTCAAGTTGATGATGTTGATTCCTTACTATGTCAAGTTGATGATGTTGATTCCTTTCTTGTTATGATGTTCATAATGGTAAGTATGTGATGGCTATATGAGTAATGAAATGATTGGAAGGTTACATCATACAATATTATGTTAATGTATTGCAATGGAGGATTGTTAATGGTTAAGGAGCCTACTATTATTATTCTAAGGTTACACTATGAACTAGTAAACATTCTATGTAATGATGAGTAAGGAATATTTAACAGTGAATGGATAGTTACCCATGAGTAACTTGTATAAAATAATTTTAACTCCTTACATTTCCATGTGAAGTTAACGGTGTATGTTACAAGTGGTATCAAAGCTAAAGGTTGCAACACTAGCACCTTTGAGATTTAGCGAAAATAAATTGAGGGATTCAAGATGAAAAGCATCGCATCTCTAATCCAGGTTGAACAAAGAGTTTCAAGAGATAAGTATTATTATCTTTCTTTTCTTGAAACACTAGTTATTGCATTTATGGAAAATACACTACTTACAAAGTAAATAACTGTTGAGTTAGAGTTTCTTTAAAAAGGATATGTATTTTCCATGTACGTAAAACTTCTATTGTTGTGTTGAAGTTTCCTTGAAAGGAGTTGGGAATTTGGTTTCTTGAAAAATGAAACATGTGCGTGTTTTTCTTGAAAAATTTAAACTAATATACATTTGAATTTTCGCTGGGAGAGAAATATTGAAATAATTCTTGCATGTGAATCTTGCAACTAAAAGAGACAAATATAGAGTAAAATGTGGTTTTACTTAATATGCAATATTGTGCTAGTTCTTTTGGAAAGTAATAAAGCATTGCTAATATGATAATGTTTTAGAAAGATATACCATGGTAAAAGACCAAACTACTATGCTAGTTTTGCTAAGAAGAACCCATGTGAGTTCTTGCAAAGATTACTAGTATGTATCTTGAAAGGTGTGAGCAGAAGTAAAACATAAATAAGTAAAATTGTTTTCCTTTATATATATCTTATTTAATAAAAGATAGGAAGCTTTATTTCTTTTAAAAGGGATTCCATACTTGTGTGTTAAATGATAAGGAATCCAAGTTATTTTCTTGAAAATAAATATAGGCTAAAGAGAATAACCTCTTGAATATACTACATTGCTAGATGGATTATGTCAACTTCTTGATTTAGGTATATTAAAGGTTAAGTTAACCTTGATAGAGTTGCGTAGCTTTTATGCATAAAAGAGGCTATCTATGGTAAATTCTTGGAAGCAAAGCATGAGCAACTTGCATATAGAATCATAGAGAAACAAGGTTCTTTGCATCGATAGAAGATCTATTGAGTATGTGAGTACTTTATGCTATCATAACTATTATGTTATATTTCCTCGAAGAGGAAACCTGAGTTTTCCTACTCGATTATGTTAAGTACTCTGTTGGGAAATTAAGATTAGAATCTATATGCATTGTATGCAAAGGAACAACAGCCAATGTGTTAGATTTATTCTATTTGCATGCTCCAAAGGCAAAATATGAAGTGGTGGGTCTTTTGTAAAAGTTTAAGTAAAGCGAATGCACATTGTGTAATTTTCCATTAAAGGAATTTCTGAATAGATACATGTGTGAAAAATGTCATAATAGTGTGGGAGTTATTTGACATGAATTGATAATTAGTTACTCACACTAATGTAGAGATGTTAGAAGAAAGCATGTTGTGACATTGCATTCACATCTTATATATGCACATGAATAGGTGTTAAAGGATCACTCAAAGATTGATTATTTATGTATTAAGGATTTATTATTTATTGATTAATACTTTATCTAATCATGCTATAAAATCTTGTCAATGCTGCTAAAAGAAAACATTGTTGTAGAGGAGCAATGTGCATTTCCTGATGGGGATGAGTACTGTCGTAGGGAGAAAAGTTATTCAAATGAAATAAAGATAAGTATTTTATTTTATTTTATTTTAAGAAGTCTATGCATATGCATGTTGATTCCTTTAAAAATGAATTGTTACATACATGGCATTGCATGAGATTAGCTTCCATTTAAGAGAATTCTTAAAAAAATACATGCTATTATAATATACTTTTTTTGCATAAGAATATGCATATGAGATTAATATGTGTATTATGCTTTATTTCTTTAGGAAAGAAATTATAAAAGCATGAAAGAAAAATAGTTACTTTTCATTTGAGCTTGAAAAGAAGCAATTGTTTTTGCATGCAATAAAATTTCTAAGTTACCGTGCACTACTTTAAAAAGATGAATGTGTATAGTGATGATGTGTGAAACTAATGCATGAAAAAAAAAAATGAGGAAAGTCCTTATATAAGATGATATAGTGTTAAAATTAAATCGAATAAAACCTTTTAATGGGTCAAGTTGTGAAACTTCACTAAATGATTTGTTGACTGACTAGAGTTTGCATGAGTCGTCATGGATGCATTAAATCTATTGACTAGTTATGAATGAATAACTAATGAAAGTTATATGCACGAATAGATTTTGACAAAAGCTAAGTGAAAGTTGTGAACAAATGATTATGATAATTAATTCGTGCGCCAGTCTGTTGGTAATAGAACATTATGGGAATTGGAAATGGTTGCACTCATACCCTAATCGTTATTGACATGTGCATTAATGAATATTTGTATATACTTTTATGCATGACGACATTGTATGCATAACAACATTTTATGCAGGAACTTAAAATGATTGCGCAATATAATATGTGCTTGAGAGATTCATATTTATGATTAGCATTGTTTCTTATAGTAAGCATGGGTCGCTTAATAGAAACAGAAAATATGTGAAAATAAAACATCGCAAACATTGTAATGTGAATTGCAACATTAAATGTTAAAGTATCATGTTGTAATGATTTCGGAAATAATAATGTACAACACATGTATGTTACTTCCAGGGGGAAGTTGTGACAACTTCATTAAAGTTAACTAGTATTAACTAGTTAAAGACAATTTGTTTAATTTTCTTTTATCTGGCATGAAAAACTTAAATCGTCATTGTTGATAAAGAAAATTATTTAATTTGCTAAAATTAATTAATGAAAAGAAAATATTTTTAAGTTGATGGAAAAAAAAATGTTTCCAAGAATAGGAGGTGGTTGGGGACAGTTGGAAAGACAGTTACCTACTCCTTTGAGGATAAAGATGGATCCTCGGGGAGTAGTAGGCATTCTGTGAAATTGGTAAAGGGGAAGTATTTTCTAGAGCTGGTTGGGACCAGTTGAAAATAGCTTACAACAACCCTTGTAAAGCCAAAATATCTGAGTGTGACTGGATTGGCCATCCCGAGGTCACAGCAGAGGAATCCACTGTTAACCCATGGCACTGTCTAGATTCTGGAGCTAGGGGGCAAGTGGAGGACGTAATAGCCTCACTTGATGGTTGGGAGGACCACAGCTTGAAAGACTAAATTTCCAGATAAGTATAAAGACTTTTAGTGTGGAAATATTGACTGTCTGGATGTGAAAAAATTACTCAATCCTATGGATTAGGAGGAGCATTTTGTTTACCATTGTGGTTCTCATAGTAGAACAAGTTAAGTAAAAAGTTATGTGTTATATTAAAATGAAGTTTTATAAGATTATGTAAATATCCTATGTAGATATTAAGAGAAAAGGAGCTTAGCGCTCGGAAAATTAATTACTGAATGTATAAGTTCATTTATATTATTACTAATTTGTTTGAATGTCTTAGCAGATGCTAGGATATGCCTATGGTGCATGGATTGAACATTGGTATGCTTAGAGAGCTAGATGCTCTCTGATCACTTTTTTAAGTACTGTATGGATGTCTTTAGCAAGAGCTAAGACAGTGTGCACGTGATGCATTTATGAGAGGGTTGGTTCTCTCTAAGTACTTATGGAAGTACTTTGATTAAAACATCTATTTATATTGCAATACTGTTTGATAGTTGCAAGTATTTTCATTTTGAAAACTATGTGACTAATGTGATTGAATTTTTAGTCATACATTACAGGCTATTTCCAGGAACTGTTGATGGGTGTTCAACCATTCTATGAGAGCTTGTGTAAAAGCCATGATTACTTCCAACAGTAATTGGTAAGTAATGGTAAGCTTGTATAGAGATTTTTCTATATTTTTTATGAATTGAATAAGGGATAAGTAGTTAGAAATGGAAATGAAATTTTCTTTGCGCTATACATGCTTATGAGTATGGATAAAAAAAAAAATTATTGTTTTAAATAATGACATTTAAGGAAACAAAAGTGTTTCATTGTGAGGTGAAGAATGTTGGGTGTGGAACCTGATTATCTTGTTTACTTTGTATCACAGCATTGGACCCCTATACCTTAAAAGGGGCGGCAACGCCTCCCGTAATTAATCGTTGCCGTGGGAGGTCCAAGGGGGGGGCAGCGCTTTTCGGAGCCCCCCCCTGGCGGGGGTTTCGGGGCAGCGCCCTCGAAGATAAAAACAGATGTAAAATTTCCTTGTAAAATTATAGTAATTTCTAGTCAATTTGGGCCATTCATTAGCAAATGATCTGACAGTAGAATTTATGTTTAGATTAGGGTTTTTTGCCATAGAAGAAAACCCCTCGCTTTTATGAGGGAATTGTATTGCGGCTGTCCATTGTATGTGTATTCTCGGAGCAAGAAAAAGAGAGGGAGACTGTGAGAAAGAACAGAGGATATTACAACGGATCTGCTGTAGGTTTTGTCTTTTCATTTTGCTGGATAATAGAAAGGAAGGACTGGCTGTTCAGGGTGGACGTAGCCCAAACTGGGTGAACCACGTATATCTGTGTCTCTCTGGTTTTATGTGTTTTTGTGTGCTTGTATTTTCCGCATATTTTATGTGTTGCATTGCTCCATAATATATAATTTTCTAACAACTGGTATCAGAGCCGAAGGTATATTTGGCTGATAAACTCGCAGGAAAGAAGGATTCTTGGTTCGAGTGGGAGCAATGGCGGAAGATGGTAAGTTTAGGGTCGAGAAATTTAATGGCCAAAACTTTCCGATGTGGAAGATGCAGATGGAATATTATCTATATCCGAAAGATCTATACCTACCATTGAGCGGAAAAACAAAGAAGTCGGCGGCCATGACCAACGCGGAATGGAACATTCTTGATAGAAAGGCACTCGGAATAGTATGGTTGTGTCTTGCGGCATCAGTCGCCTTCTTGGTCGCCTTGATATTTTGAAGGAAACAACAACAGAGGGTTTGATGCAGACGTTGGCGAAACTATATGAAAAACCCTCGGCCTCAAACAGGGTATTTCTTATGAAACGACTATTTAATATGAAGATGTCGGAAGGTGGATCTATTGCAGACCATTTAAATGAATTTAATACAGTTACCAGTCAGTTAAGTTCTGTAGGGGTAAACTTTGATGATGAATTTAGAGCTCTATTATTCTTATGCTCATTGCGAGAGAGTTGGAATGGTTTAGTAATGGCCATTAGTAACTCTGTCTCTACATCTAGTACTTTAAAGTTTGATGATGTTTTTGGTGCTATCCTTAGCGAGGAAATGCGACGAAAAAGCTTCGGTGAGACATCGAGGTAATGCTTTGAGTGCGCGAGAGTCTAGGGGAAGAAAGAATGGAAAGAAAAACAAAATCTGTAATAAATCCAAGAAGAGCGGAACAGTCAGATCAAAGATAGTGTGTGGAATTGCGGAAAGAAAGGACACCTAAAGAAAGACTGTAGATATCAGAAGGGAAAAGAAGGAGAGGCACAGCAAGAAAATAATCATGAAGCAAATGTGATAGTTGATGTGTTACAAGATTCTTTGATTCTTTCTTTCAAAAATGTTACCGATTCTTGGGTTGTAGATTCAGGGGCTTCATTCCATGCCACACTTGATAAGAAATATTTTCATGACTATGTTCAAGGAGATTTTGGACAAGTTCGTTTGGGTGATGATAAACCTTGTAAAATTGTTGGAATGGGTAAAGTTCTTGTAAAAAAACAGAATGGAAACCAATGGCTACTAAAGGAGGTAAGGCATGTTCCAGATCTGAAGAAAAATCTGATTTCAATAGGGCAGTTAGGCAGTGAAGGTTGTGTGACAACTTTCACAGATAAAACTTGGAAGGTCACCAAAGGAGCCCTGGTAATAGAAAAAGGTGAAAAGGTTTGTACATTGTATTTATGCAATGGTATTTCTAACTCTGTTAATGCTTTAACTTCCAAAGGAGCAGATGCAGCATTATGGCATCATAGGCTCGGACACATGAGTGAGAAGGGGATGAAAATTCTTCACTCAAGAAATTTGCTGCCAAGTTTGAAGAATGTTGATTTGGATTTCTGTGAGAATTGCATTTATGGAAAACAGAAGAGAGTCAGATTTCTCAGAGTTGGGAAAGAAAAGAAGAGAGAAAAATTGGAGCTTGTGCATACAGATGTATGGGGACCTGCTCATGTATCATCTCTCGGTGGCTCTCGTTATTATGTTACTTTTATTGATGATGCAACTAGAAAAACATGGATTTATTGTATTCGGAATAAATCTGATGTATTTGATACTTTCAAGAAATGGAAAGCTTTGGTTGAGATTGAGACAGGAAAGAATTTGAAGCATCTCAGATCAGAAAATGGAGGTGAATATTGCAGCAAAGAGTTTGATAGGTACTGTTTAGAGCATGGAATTCGTAGAAAGAAGACAGTTCCAAGAACACCACAAGAAAATGGTGTGTCAGAAAGGATGAACATAACAATCATGGAGCGTGAAAGGTGCATGAGATTGCATGCAGGATTGCCTTTACAATTTTGGGTAGATGCTATAGATATTGTTGTTTATCTAATAAACAGAGGGCCTTCAAGTTCCTTGGATGGTGGTATTCCAGAGGAAGCATGGACAGGTAAAAAGGTAAACTACTCTTTTTTAAAGCCTTTTGGTTGTGAGGCCTTTGTCCATATTAATAAAGAAAATAGAAAAAAACTTGAGGCAAAATCAAAGAAATGTACCTTTATTGGATATGGTGTTAATGATTTTGGTTATCGCTTATATGATTATGAAAATCACAAAATCATTAGGAGCGGAGATGTAATATTCAATGAAAAGGTCTTGTATAAGAATCAATTGCAGGAAAAGAAATAGGAAAAAGAAAACAAAGAATACACAGTTCTTGATGAGATCACAGAAAAAGTAAAGGTGCCTGAAAATAATAATAATCAACAACCACAACAACAACAACCACCACAATAGCAACGGGCACCTCAAACACCTAAAAGTGGTGTTAGAAGATCTACCAGGATAAGTAGACTCCCTGAACGATACTCTACTTCATTGTATTATTTATTGTTGACTGATTATGGTGAACCTGAATGTTATGAAGAAGTAATGCAGGTTGAAACTAGGAAGAAGTGGGAGCTATTCATGGAAGAAGAGATGGACTCCTTAATGCACTTGGTTTCCAGGACTTAGTGTGCCTACGAGGTAAAACTACATTACAAAATAAATGGGTTTGTTTGAAGGAAGAAAGTGGAGGAAAACAAGGGTGGGATGAACTTTGTGGTGCTCGGGTTTACCTGAAAAGGTATTGATTTTGATGAAATATTTTCTCCTGTTGTTAAGATGAATTCAATCAGAACTATCTTAAGTCTTGTAGCAGCGGAAGATTTACATCTTGAACAGTTAGATGTAAAGACAACATTTCTCCATGGAGATTTGGAGAAAGAGATATACATGCAGCAACCAGAAGGATATGAGGTAAAAGGGAAAGAAAAATTGGTGTGCAGGTTAAAGAAGAGCTTGTATGGCTTAAAACAGGCTCCAAGGCAGTGGTATCTAAAATTTGACAAGTTCATGTTTGAACAAGGTTATACTAGATGTCACTCTGATCATTGTGTTTATCTAAAAAGGAAAAATGATGGCGGCTATATTATATTGTTATTGTATGTAGATGACATGCTTGTTGCAGGGTCTAACATGCAGGAAATAAATGTGCTCAAAAGAAAATTGGCAAATTCATTTGCAATGAAGGATTTGGGAGCTGCAAAACAAATCCTTGGTATGAGGATAACTAGAGACAAGAAAAATCGCAAATTAACACTGTCTCATAATGAGTACATAGAGAAGGTGTTGAAAAGATTTAATATGAAGAATGCAAAACCAGTTAGTACACCTTTTGCTAGCCATTTCAAACTTAGTAAGGAGATGTGCCCAAAGACCCAAGAAGACATGGATTATATGTCTAAAGTTCCATATGCATCAACATTTGGAAGCTTAATGTATGCAATGGTCTGCACAAGGCCTGATATTGCACATGCATTGGGAGTTGTAAGAAGGTACATGAATAATCCAGGAAAAGAACATTGGATGGCAGTAAAATGGATTCTCAGATATTTGAGAGGTACCACAAATCAAGCATTATGCTTTGGTGGTTCAAACATTGCTCTACAGGGATATGTTGATGCAGATATGGTAGGTAACAGAGATAACAGGAGGAGCACTATAGGATATCTATTTACTGTAGGTGGAACAACTGTTAGTTGGGTTTCAAAAATCCAAAGTTTTGTTGCACTTTCAACAACAGAAGCCGAGTATGTTGCTGCTACAGAGGCTAGTAAAGAAATGATTTGGTTACAAAGTTTTATGGATGAATTGGGTAAGAAGCATGATATGGGCACACTATACAGTGATAGCCAAAGTGCTATTCATCTTGCAAAGAACTCAGCATTTCATTCCAGGACTAAACACATACATCTCAAGTACCATTTCGTACGGTCAGTATTGGAAGATGGAGAGTTGAAGCTGGAAAAGATACACACTAGCCAGAATCCTGCAGATATGCTAACAAAAGTTGTAACCAGGGAGAAACTGAGAACATTCTCAGTTTCAATTGGTCTTCAAGGATGACGATGAAGATGAGAAATGGCCAGGTCCAAAGAGGAGTCATTGTCCAACAAATGAAGCAGTAGATGAGTTGCTACAATCAGTCTCCAAGTGGGAGATTGTTGGGTGTGGAGCCTGATTATCTTGTTTACTTTGTATCACAGCATTGGACCCCTGTACCTTAAAAGGGGCGGCAACGCCGCCCATAATTAATCGGTGCCGTGGGGGGTCCAGGGGGGCAGCAACACTTCCAGTTTGTGAAGTTTCAAGTGGCCCTTCGCTCATAGATGTAAAATTTCCTTATAAAAGTATAGTAATTTCTAGTCAATCTGGGCCGTTCATTAGGAAAATGATCTGACGGTAGAAGTTATGTTTAGATTAGGGTTTTTTGCCCTAGAAGGCAACCCCTTGCTTTTATGAGGGCATTGTATTGCAGCTATCCATTGTATGTGTATTCTCGGAGCGAGAAAGAGAGAGGGAAACTGTGAGAAAAAACAGAGGATATTACAGTGGATCTGTTGTAGGTTTTGTCTTTTCATTTTTCTGGATAATAGAAAGGAAGGATTGGCTGCTCGGGGTGGACGTAGTCCAAACTGGGTGAACCACGTATATCTGTGTCTCTCTGGTTTTATGTGTTTTTTGTGTGCTTGTATTTTCCGCATATTTTATGTGTTGCATTACTCCATAATATATAATTTTCTATCAAAGAATCCCTTTGGGTTGTTTATATTATTATATCATGAGTATAAGTTTAAATTTTAGTGACAGAAGCACACCAAGGACGGTGTTCTCTTAAGGGGGGGAGTATGTAACAGACCTCTTACGTGAATTAAAATGGTAAATATATTTTTACTTTAATTATTCAAATCAAGAAAATAAAGAATCAGTTTTAGGTGAAACGAATTCTTGATTAGGTATTCGTTATTTGGGGAGATCGCATGGGTTCATGCTTCATGCTCCAGATTATTAAAGAAGAGCTTGGATCAAATATTTAGGGAGCCAATACTTTGGAGAGGGTTCTAATGAGTGTAACAGTAATTCGGTGACCTGCAGTCCAACTTTGCTATGAGCTTGTTGGGAATAATGCTCCCATAGCTATGGCTGGAGGAGAAACACATCGCTTCCAGATTGACATTGAAAAGGGGAGTAGAGATAGTAGCATTCTGTTGATATTTCTTATTTCATTTTCATTTCACGGAGGCAGTGAAACTGAAACAACCAATCTAAATATTCGATCACTAACTAACTCATTCCAATAACTTGTAAGGGACTGTCTCTGGTAGGATAGACAGAGAATCGCATTGCATCCAGATTAACATTGAAAAGGGGAGTAGAGTTAGTAGCATTCTGTCGATATTTCTTATTTTATTTTCATTTTACGGAGGCAGTGAAATTGAAAGAGTGTGCCTGGGCATTGAAAATGGGTGTAGAGTGAGGAGTGTATAGATTTTTGATTGTGTAAATCATTTCACACATGGATAGCTCCGCACAAGCAATGCTAAGTACAAGCCAAGCTATGTACAAGAGATAGTTTTTCCGCACAAGAATTAACCTTAAGCATTTGCCCTGAGTGAGATTTTGTTTATGAATGAATTGGTGATGAAGGTGTGCAAAGTTCTCATTGAAGTGGCGTAGCCAGATAAGTAATTTTTCTTTTCATTTGTTTTTGGTGTTTGATTTTTGTTCAAAATATTTTCCATTTTTCTATGGAAAAAGATATATATATATATATATATATATATAAATATCTATATATTAATGTATATTCAAGAAAATAGAATCTGCATGCTTTATATTTTTAAAGATATTTTCTTGAATAGATTCAAAGAAGGTAACTCTTTAATATATAAATATTTATATATTATTTAATACTCAAGAAAATAGAATATGCATGCTCTATATTTTAAAAGAGATTTTCTTGAATAGATTCAAAGAGGGTAGCTCTTTAATATCAATATTTATATAATATTGTATAACAAGAAAATATAATATGCATGCTCTATATTTTAAAAGATATTTTCTTGAATAGATTCAAAGAGGGTAGCTCTTTAATATCAATATTTATATAATATTGTATAACAAGAAAATATAATATGCATGCTCTATATTTTAAAAGATATTTTCTTGAATAGATTAAAGAGGGTAACTCTTGAAATATATTCATGTGCGATGAAGAAGAAAAGAGAAGTTTTCTCAGATTAATATTCATTAACCATGTTGTGAATAGTAATGAATTAATAAATCCATGGGTAGTTTTTCCATGGTGTTGATGGAGATTAATTATTTCATAAAACCATGGGTAGAATACCATGGTGTTTGCAAATATTAGTTATTTAATAAATCCATGGATAGATTACCATGGTGTTGGTAAGGTTAAGTTATTTAATAAATTCATGGTTAAAGGAACTAATCAGTTATATTCCTTCAGATGAACAAACTAAGTGATTACTTTTATATTATCATGATTATGATGTTAATTCATTTTGGAGGAAGATCATGCATAAGCATGCAACATATGCATTAACTTCTATTGAAAAATAATATACATATTTGTATGTAGAAAGATAGCTTGTAGTATTAAACTACATTGAATATGATTTCTTAGTATAATCTTTGGAAAAGAAGACATGTATTTATGTTCTTAATTTCATATTTTTACAAAAATAAAACATATGTTTACATGCTCACTAGCATTGAGATTTTATTTGGGAATACTCGTGAAGGAGGTTATGTGCTTCGTTGTGTAAGCACTCCTTTAGGGAGAGTCTTTTGGAATCGATATGCATTTGCATGCATGGAAGAAACATTTGTTATGTTAGCTTGCATTCCATGCACTAAAATTAATAGCTTAAGGGTTAGCTATTCTGATTAAATTTATGTAAATCACATGCATAAATATGTTAACTGATGTATCGATTTATTTTAAAGAAAAGCTTGGGAGATGTAGCCATTGTCTTGCAGGAATGTGTGCTTATGCGACGGAAGCATTAGTTATTGTGATGACTTATAACCAACACATATGAGGTATGTGTTGTTAAAGGGAGAATGTCAAGGTGCTTTACTTGCTTTTCATGAATATACATGAGTAGATGGAGAAAATACTATAGTAAATATATGTAAAATGATTGATTAATACTTTATGAATCTTGATATCATTTTATCTTGAAGGCATCATAGTGGGGAATGATGGTGACATGTACAAAGGAATATTATGCTTGTCATGTACAAAGGAAAATTATGCTTGTCTTGGTGGCAGGTAAATGATTAATGTTCGTGCAGATGAGTGCGAGTTGCAGGAAGGTCCGTGTACGCTCCACATTTGCAGAGCAATCCATGCCACCAAGATGTGGAAGTATGAATATGAAGACCGGAGAATTAAATGGTATCATATTTATTGTAATGGCTTTAAGCTAGATATTTTTATATTTCCTTGTAATATTTATAACGATGGTTAAGGGATGGTCTCTCTTATAAGAAATTGGTGGTGATCACCCTCACGAGCGTTTAATAATAAAATTAAACATTTGTTGGTTTTTCACCCTATGTGGTTTACGGGGTATATTGGTTAGCACATGTGTGATTGATTATTGTGTCAAGTTGATGATGTTGATTCCTTTCTTGTTATGATGTTCATAATGGTAAGTATGTGATGGCTATATGAGTAATGAAATGAATGGAAGGTTACATCATACAGTATTATGTTAATGTATTGTAATGGAGGATTGTTAATGGTTAAGGAGCCTACTATTATTATTCTAAGGTTACACTATGAACTGGTAAACATTCTATGTAATGATGAGTAAGGAATATTTAACAGTGAATGGATAGTTACCATGAATAACTTGTATAAAAAAAAATTAACTCCTTACATTTCCATGTGAAGTTAACGATGTATGTTACAATTATGCTAGTGTAATATTATATTTAACACGATTAATAGGAGTGGAATCTCTTGGAAAGCGTTTATTCATTCACTTAATAATTTACAGCAGCTAGGAAGAAATTATTACAAATGCTTCACAACATTATTTGAATTGGGTTTAAAATTTATGGTTAAATTAACACAACTTGTGTAACAAATTTTGTCAGAGATCCAATTAACACAACTTGTGTAATAAATTCGGTCATGGATCCATAGCAATAGCCTTCGGTGCATTAACTACATGTACCATTTCTCGAGAGATCATCCTCGACGTTTTGATGAGATCGATCTTCCTCTAAATAAATCTTTGTGTGTGAACTGTTTTGACTCTTAATATTTTTTTTACATGGGATTTTCTTTGACTTTTAAGAATGTTTAAAACCAAATTCAAGAAACCCCTCAAGCATTCTTGAATGAATGATAAAAGTGGAAAAAAAAATTAGCATTAGTAAAATTTAACATTAAATTATATATATATATATATATATATATATATATATATATATATATATATATATATATAATTCTTGTTTTATATATTAGTGGTAGGTTGAGTGGGTATTTCAATTTAAATCAATGAGACCAATTATGTAAGTAAATAAGTTTATATAAATTTTATATTACATTTTAATATAATTAAAACTAGTGTTACAAAAAAAAATGGTTTGTAAATTTTAATGGGCATGAATAAAAATCCAAAGTTATTTGTAATATATTGAACATTATTTTATTAAGTTAAATAAACATAGCTACTAAGAGATACTACCCACCATAATTTATGCAATTTTTGGCACGAAAGGTAATATGAAAATGCATAAAGGTAGGTATAGTAAAAGGGTAAATAATGTTGATTTATACAAGTAGTTGAATAAAATTAGGGTAGGAGTAACCTACTTGGTTTGGATAATCAACTTGAATGTGTAAGATTGGGTGGTAAAATTTTACATTCATCTAATAAAACTTCTCTTTTTATTATTGAATTTTATCATAAAAGTAAATTCATCAGTATGTAGTTAATAAACATGCTTCTTGTCTTAGGGAATTACAATATTGAATATGAAATTATACTTAAAAATATTTAGAATGAGAGATTTCATATGCTCTGAAAAATTATGAATTTTCATGTAAGGTTTATCAACTACCTTTTTGGTTACATAAATAAATGTTTATATCAGTGAGTGTGTGTGTGTATATATATATAATGTTAATAGCCATGCTTGTAAAATTCAAAAGATTTGTAATCAAACTTGTGTAAAGGAGTGTGAGAGATGAAGTGATATGCTAAATAAATGTTTTAAAGATATATATTTTATAACTTTGCCACTTTTATTTTTAAAGGAGATTTAGTTTACAATTTTAAGTTTCAATGTGAAGATGATATCTTGTCTCCCACTAATTAAAGTTAGGTTTAATGTAACATACAAGGCACATAATTATTTTTATAAAATGAATAAAACACTTTTATAAACATTAGATATCATATAATAATAAATCAATGGTTTTAAGTTGAGATGGTTATTTTAAAATTTTATATATGAAATTAAAAAAAAAAAATAAGGAACTTATAAATGCATAAATTTCTCTTTTGGAAGTATATAATAATAACAATAGAACCACTTACTTTGGTTATAATTTTTATTTATTGGGTTTTATATTATAAGGAAAATTGTGTTAAATTTTAGCAGGATTCATTGGTGAACCATGGTTATAAGAAGTACAAGGAGTGGGGAAACTAGAGGGAACAATGTGGCGCTAGCAGAACAACCAACTCCTGCCACCCCACCAAATGATGAGGAAAATATCACAACACAAGAAAAAATACCCGCTAAAGAAGTGTTAAACTTAATGAGATCATTCCAACACATGTCTGAGGCATTAATAAACTATTTGGAATGATAGCATGGAGGATCAGTCATACAAAATGAAGCACCTCGAAACACTACAAGAAACGATGTACATAGATATTTGGAAAAGGTAAAATTTCCAGAGTTTTGGGGGTCTGCAGATGGTCAATTTGTAGAGGAATGGTTAGAAAACATGCCTATGTGTTTTACCCTGAGAGATTATACCTCAAACATGAAGGCCAAGATGGTTATATTCCAGCTAAATGGAAACACACTACTTTTGTGGAAGATATTACTACCCCAATTGGGGATGGATATCTCAGAAGTAACTTGGGATTTGTTTGAAGAAAAGTGTAGAGAACGCTATCTATCAGAGGATTTCCTAGAAAGGAAATTGAATGAATTCAATTCATTAAAATAGGGGAGTCGTTCATTACCGGAGTATGAGGCTCGTTTCATGGAATTACTCCACTATGCCCCTCACTTAAACAAGGAAAGGCTCAAGGTGAACAAATTTGTGTATGAACTAAATGGTAACATTCGGGTGAAGGTTATGATATTAATGCCTTGCACTTTGAATGAGGCAGTTCATCGGGCGATCATTGCAGAAGATAAATCATAAACAGTGGACCTAGTAAGTCAACAAGGCTCGGAGGATCAGGAGTACCCAATGGAAATAGTATGGAACGTAGAAAATTTCAAAAGGATCCTATGCTCAATCATCAAAAGTGGTCAACAAGAAATCAAAGAACACCATATAGGCATCTAGCTCAGTAGCTACACATGGTACCTCAGCAAACTCATTAAAAACAATAGCACTATCCTATGCTACAACACCAAGTCACACCACCTTAGCACTGATCCTAGCAGTCTGTCTCTTTCCAACAGAGTTCCAGGACAACTCCTAGTTCAGTCGATAGTAGGATCCAAGATCCTAAGAGGGGGTGTTGGACTTGTGGAGTTCCTCACTACGAAATGGATTTCCCTCAAAAGACAAGTAATACTAACTCAACTCATAAAGAAGCTACGGTAGGGGATCTTGGAAGGCTCATCGCATCCACATAGCAGTGAAAAATCGCCAAGTCGAACACTAGTCCACTGTGCTGGAAACCTCAAGTAATATTGATGGTATGAGTTTTTTCATTTTAATAGATCTAGGAGCTACTTATTCTTTTATTTCTTTAAAATAATTATCAAGGATTAAACATAAACCAATTTCTCAACATGATTTTAGACATGTAGAAATGGCACGTGGTGTGAAAAGAAATTTAGGAAAGATGGTAAAGGAGTGTGAGGTGGACCTGGGTGTATGTAAGACCAAAGTATCTTTATACTCTATGACCTTAGGATTCTATGACATAGTGATAGGTATGGATAGGTTGGAACGACATGAGGCACTCCTAGACTACAAAGACAAGGTACTACATTTCACAGATGATGATCGACAAAGAAAATCATTGAGGGGAAAGAACCGAGGGGTATCCCTGAGGTTCATCTCCTCCGCGAAACTAATAAAATGTAAATGAAAGGGATGTCAAATTTTCACATTATTAGCTCTAAATGACAAGGTTTATTCTGAGAACCTTGATAAACATCCAATTCTTTTTGAATTCAAGGTTGTATTTCTTGAAGAATTACCTGGCCTACCACCAAAAAGGAAAATTTATTTCACCATCGACCTTAAACTAGGAACTGAGCCTATTACAAAGGCACCCTATTGTATGTCAGCTCTAGATCTAAAGGAATTTCAAATCCAATTAAATTAATTTTTGGACTTAGGGTTCATACGACCCAACATATCTCCATGGGGAGCTCCTGTAATTTTCATTAAGAAAAAGGATGGGTCTTGGAGACTGTGCATTTACTACCGCCAGTTGAACATAGTAACAATAAAAAATAAATATTATTTACCAAGGATAGATACTTATTTGATCAAATGAAGGGGGAAACTGTGTTTTCAAAGATAGATCTGAGGTCAGGATATCATCAATTAAGAATCAAGGAAGAAGACATCCCGAAGGCAGCCTTTAAGACAATATTTGGGCATTCTGAATTTGTAGATTTACACTTCAGGTTGACAAATGCCCTAGGTTTTTTCATGAGTTGATGAATGGAATATTTCAGGATTACCTAGATAATTTTGTGGAATTATTTATCAATGAAATTTTGATCTACTCAAAGACCCTAGAAGAGCATGACGAACACTTGAGGATATTTCTTCAATGCCTTAGAGAAAACCAATTGTATGGAAAGTTGTTAAAGTGTTCCTTTTACCAATCAAAGATTCATTATCTTGGGCACATTATCTCTGGGGATGGTATCGCGGTAGACCCAAAAAATATGGAGGCCATCATGGAATGGCCAACACCAACCAATTTTCATGAAATACGAAGTTTCATGGGCATGGCAGGGTATTATCGTAGATTTTCCGAAGGGTTTTCAAGGGTATCAATCCCCATTACCAAGCTCCAAAGAAAGATCAAGAAATTCATTTGGACTGAAAAAATGTGAAGAGGCATTCCAAAGGTTAAAGGTATTATTAACGACAGCGCCAATTTTGAAAGTTTCAGATATGGAACAAGAATTTTTGGTTTGCACCGATGCCTCCAAGCAAGGGTTGGGTTGTGTATTAATGAAAGAAGGAAGAGTAATAGCATATGCATCAAGAAAACATAGAACCCATGAATAGAACTACGCAACCCATGATCTAGAAATGGCAGCAATTGTTTATGCACTAAATATTTGGAGAATTTTGAACTTAGGACTGACCATTGTGGGTGTTATCATTCAGATTGAACCTCAAGGCTGAGAAGGCAATCTCGAGGTAACCTCAAACAAAAATTTAGACTTGGTATCTAGCCCTAACAAGTCAGAGAGGGATCTCTCGATAGAATCACAGCCAAGAGGGCTGGATGAAAAATATTTTAGGCTAGGCATAGTATCTTAGGGTTTTGATTTTGATTTTGGGGTTTGCTGGATCATGAGGAGTCAAACAACTAGGGAAAGGAGATTAGGTCAAAATCTGCAGGGATTTTCAAGGGGCAAGGTAGGTAGAAGGTTTAGAAATTTAAATATGATTGTGTAAGGTGAAAAGACTGGTGAGGAGCTAGGGAAATCATGTGAAATACATTTTCCCTAAACTGAAGAGAATGAACACATTATACTAAATTTCCCAAAACATAGCATAAATTCATATGGATTTTGCCTTTCAAACTTTAAATATAGTATATTATAGACATGAAATGGTTTATGAATTAAAAATACATTCAAACAAATTGATAATAGAGAGGAAACTATGTCTAAAACTCATACCACATGGATCCCAAGAAAATAGATCCAAATTTCTATTAATATCCAAGCCAAACTGATATACAAAGATGTCTCTTGACATGCCAAGCTCCAAGTGATTCCAACCTCAAAAAATGACTGAAAGAATACATAAAATAGACTTAAAAACCATTCTCCCTAGCCTTAGGGAGTCGAATCCATGAGAGGAGGGGTTTTTTCACCTACTCCCAAACAAGAATGTGAAGACTAGGAAAACTCAACAATTTGCCTCTAAAAGAGAGGAAACTGATTCATTTGACCTCCTAGGAGACTTATCTGATGCATATACCCTAGATAAAAGTGAAAAATGATATTTACACCCATATTTACTATTTACATTAGAAATTTTTCCATTTACCCAATCAAAAAGTCAAAAAGTCAAAAATGCTAAAAACAGTGAAAATTGCCAATTCCTTGGTAAACGCGTAGCGCCATGACAGAAAAACGAATTGTCTTGTAGCCAACTTTTGAAGGCCTTCCCGATGTCCAAATGAGCTCCATGATAGCTCATTGGAAAGATATATGATTCTAGTTTCCAAATATGCATCCAGTTTCCAAAATGGTGTCAATATACCCTGATAAAAACCTGTTCTCCCAAGACTAGTAAACGTGCAACGCCAGGGTCAAAAAGAGGGCAGAAACATTATTTTTTGATGGTTCTTTGCCTCTTTAAGGGACTAGTTATGTTTCAAATCTCCAGAAAATTGTTGAGGTTGATGTAATAATCATTATGAAAATGAGAATGTTGACCATTTTCCATTTGTATGTCCCAAAAAAGAGCGCAGCGCCAGTGGCACTGCGCATTTAGCCAATTTTATGTGTGCTAAACTATCAAAAAATCAAAATTTGCACAAGGTGTGCCAAAATTTGAATTTGCTTACTTATCAAGGGTTGGAGGCCTGGAGGGACACCTCAGCAAGAATTTTCAACTTCTCCTTCTCCTTTGACTCGGTCAAAGCCCGAATCTTTGCATGGGCTCGTTTGAGCTTAGCCCTTGCAATCTTGTTTCTCATTGCATAATGTTTTGCCATCTTCCTCTGAGTGTTAATGTCTTTATTTTCCTTCTCTAGCAAGCCCTCCAAATGAAAATTGGCTCTCTCAAGCCAAGACTCTTTGTCTCTACTAATCTCTATGGAAAGCATCTCACTTAGAGTAAGTTTCTCTGCCAATTCAGCCTCTTTCTGCCTTTCCCGAGCTAAAGCCTTCTTTAGCCCAATTGTCCTTAGTCTCTGTCTCGGAAGTTGATCTTCCTCATCATCACTATCATCACATCTGCCCAAGGTTTCCTCCACCAAGGCCTTGGCCTTTCCTACCTCTCTCTGAGCTCTAATTTCCTTGACCTCACTGATGGTTTGCTTAGTCTTCAGCTGTTGATTCTCTAGCTCAAGAAAGTCAAACATGTACTATGCTCTACCAATATTATCTTGAAGCTCACTAATATTGGCCTCCTTACCTCTGATCAATGCATTGGTGATTCTAACCTCATCCTCATCATCAAGGTAAATCAACTAAAACTCCTGCTCAATTTCATGTTTGTCCTCATGCTCAACAATGATAGTTTCTATAGAATTTTCCTTACCCTTGTCTACCTGTTTTGATGATGAAGAAGGAATGGCCCCTTTCACACCATATGAAGCAAACAAATGCCTATGGCCTCTCTGATATGTCAAGGGAAATGGCTCAATATCTGTCATTTTAGTGCAAGCTACCTTAATGTCCCTTTCACTGCTTAATGCTCTTGTATCATGATGTGATGGTGAAGGGTTATAGAAAGGTGATGAAGTAGGATCAACATGAGGTGAATGAATATGAGTGGGTTCTAATGTATGAACATCGGGATGTGATGGAGAAGTGGATACGAGAGGATGAGATGATGAAGGAATATCCTGCTCATGATGACTGGGTGGAGTAGTGAAAACCTCATTTGCAATGAATGCATCCCATGAAATGTTTTTCTGCTGAATTTGATGCATGACCACCATTTTGATGAGTGAATGATGAAAAAGACTCTGCATTTGACTATTTTGATCTCTCTTTTGCACAATATAGGCCATATTTTCAATGCTGTGAAAAAGATAGTAAGGTAAGTGTAGTATTCTAACTCTAGTGAAATGCATGAGGAGTCGGATGTGGTATGAGTAGATTCGGGTAAACCTCCCCTCACAAGTGAAATACTTCATTATTATTTTCATCTTAGGGGCATACCGGTCAAGGAGATGAGAGAAAGGGAAAATTGATTTCTTGACATCCTTATACCTAGGTTTGAGGTACGGTTCATAATATCCCATATCCAAGTTTTCTTATTTAAACCACCTCTCTCCCACACTAGGGATCCCTGTAGCAGCTGCAATGGCATTGGTGGACATATCAAAGGTAACCCTAGCAAGAGTAACATGTTTGTCATGTAGATTGGTGATGAACAATCTTGTTAACTCCAGGTGATTTTGGACTTGCTACACTCTCTCACAGAACTCAAAGCAGCCCACATGCTTAAAGAAAGACACAGTGAGAGGAGAGGCCATGAGTTATCTTGTAGTGATGGGTTCAAACCTGTTTATTTTCCCTCCCGTATGATCATTTCTTCTTAGCCTTTGTGGCCCACCAACACCACTATCTTCTTCTTTTGACATCTCTAAACTCTGAGTTATGAAACCCTAGGGTACAAGTGAAATGAGATGAGGGGAAGGGGATGATATGGCTAGCTTGAAAGGCGAAGGTAATGAGTGTAGGGAATGAGTGAAGGGGAAAACTAAAGCAATGAAAACCCTAAATCAATGAAATTACCCTGTCTATGACTGATATTCTGTTTAGGAGGATGAAACAACTATATAGACAGTGATCACAAAATGAAATTAGGGTTTCATTTAGGGTTCCACTTCAATTCATTCAAGAATGACCAAGTAGCTTAGAAACAAGGCTTATGATATTTACTTACTGCTTAGAAGTGCTTGGAGGATTATAGGAGAAATTTGAAGTAGTTTTGAACTTGTTTGAATGGCTTGAACAGTCAGCAAAGTTCACTGTCTAGGCGCGCAGCGCCACTGTGTGAGGACACAACGCTTTTCCAAACACACAGTGCCTTCACAAATAACATTGTCTCCTCCTGAGAAGGGCACAGTGCCACTGTATATGCGTGCAACGCTGGTTCAAATGTGCGATGCCTGTCTTTTGAACTCGCAACACCAAGAAACTTAGCACAATTGCTCCCAAAAACTCAAAAAAAATTCTCTTGCTAAATACATCTGATAATTAAAAAGGCAACCATGGATCTTTTGAAATGTTTGATAGGATTTATATGCATTTGGATTTAATTCAACTTGAAAAACCCACTTTCTAATGTTTTTCCTTTTATCACTGATAATCTTTGACACTTTTTACATTGCAAGTGGTTGAAGTCATGGAGTTTGATTTTTCATTTGCTCACTGAGGCTTGACATAATGGCTTTGATATCTTGGGATTACATTTATTACATATTATAAAATAAAAGTACAATTGGAGAAATTTAAATAAATTACATAGGTGACTTTTTATCAAAATGACATTTTGATAAAAAGTCCTGAAACTGAAAATACAATCATTAAAACAAAATGAATACATCATGATGATCATAATAAATCCCTCTCATATATGTTCTGACCTTATTGGAATGAATGAATGACCTTGAAAAATTAAAAACCCTAATGACCTAATGGGACTACTTTTTTTACCTGACTTTGAATGAGATTTTGACTTAAAAACTTTCAAGTGAAAAGCGCATTTCCATAAGTGCTATTATGCTCAAGGGGACATGGAAATGAGTCAGAAATATGAATTTTGGAGGGAGAGGATTTTATTGACAAGGACAACCACCAGCAGAAAATTTTTATATCATGACCTAATGGAACGATGAAAAATTTATTCAGAATGGGACACCTAAGATGCACATGTAAATGTGTTTTGATCCCTAATGGAAGTATGAAAATACTGACACTAACATTGACTCTAGCTGGGGATGGTAGCTCCTTGTAGATGCCAAGAACACCGTAGACAAAGTGCCTATATGTTGGGCATGGAGTCAAAAGCTAAAGACTATTTGAATACTAAAAACTTGACTCAATAAACTGAACTGACTTAAGACTGAATGAAACAAGACTTAAAAATTGAACTTATCCTACTTATTGATGGTATTACATCACCAAGACTCGAGGGCTTCAAATCCTGATGAAAAACACCACCCTGTTGAATAAATATATACATCATGTGAACTGATCCTTCCAGTGTAACCAATCCAGCAGATGGTTATTTTCTTGAATTCTGCTCTCACTTTCCTCGAGTAGGAAAAATGATGTGCATGTAGGAAAATCACAATAAAAACGTAAACCAAGACTTATGTTGACAAACGAGACAACATTCATCTTCTCCGGTGCTTGAAAAATATTGTTGAAGGGATCTTGAAAATCAAGAAAATTTACCTCTTGCTGATCTGGAATAAACAAGGTAGATTTTTCTCTTGAATCTGATCTCTTTTCAAAATGTACCTCAATAAGAGTGTGTTCCTGGTATTCAAAAAATTCTGAACAAGTATGTGAGAAGATTTCTTCTTGAAAAAACAATTCAAAGCATAAGACATGGGAAGAAAAATATGAATGGCAGTCCTCAATGCTCTGGTCCTCTACAATTTGAATATATTGTTGATCATCTTCATATGAAATGGCAACCAAATTGTCATGGTTTTTATCACACTCATCAGTCATAAGAGGGAAAACTTCAGATTGTTCTTGAAACCCAAAACTGACATTTCTATCATCTACCACATATTCATCCAAAGAACATTTTTCACTTACTTGAACAAAGATCTCATCTTGTTTTTCATAAAGGGAATGGATTACTTCCTCGTGAAGAATTTGTTCTAATGGGTTGAGAACGCTTAGGTCTATAACTCTGTTTTCTTCATTCGAATTGACCTCAACAATAGAGCTCTCCTTCATGGAATCTAGAAAAACATACTCTTCATCATCACAATTTGAATCTAGATCTGGATCAGCCAGCTTGACTTTACCACAATCTGAGATTGGAACCTCATTTTCCTGCATACCATCTTTTGCTGCAATCAGATCTGAAATAAGACCTTATATTCCATCATTTTCAGTTATACAAAGTGTTACACCATTTTTTGGTCATCTAACCTATTACTATTAGATGGACCTAAGTACACCATGTAAGACCAATTTTACCCTAAGTAAAATTGCTTTCACTATGAAAAATAACTTAGTAAACCACATTTATTAAGTTGTTTATGGTCTAAATAGGAAACCCCATGAGGAAATATTAAATAAATCCACATTTGTTTAATTTTCCTCAAGGAATAATTAGTTAAACAACAGTTTAATTAATATTCCTGGTCATATTTAACACAAAACAGGAAAATTAATTAGATAAATTATTATTTATCTTATTATTTTCTAGGAATAATTATTTAAACCTTATTTAAATAATATTCCTTGTTAAATTTGACTAAATCACTCATAAATAATTAAATAAATAATTATTTATTTGATTATTACTCAACCACACCCCCAAAATAATAAATAAATCATTAATATATTTATTATTTACAAATAAATGGATTTTACCCAAGTCAAATTCTTTTTCCCTCCAACAAATATAATAAAATATTCCATAAAAGTTGGATCTTGATTTGGTTAATAATATTTTAATTATGCACCAATATCTAGACTAAATCAATATTTTGTTATAAATAGAATGGCTTTTTCATTCACTCACTACCTTTTGTTGCCTAAAGATCACTCTCGATCCATACTTTTGGTCTGACTTTGATCCACCATCATTGTCATAATTTGCAACCATTTTTCTTGTGAGCTTCCTTTGAGTTCCATTTTTGTCTCGGTTTTCTACACCATCAAGAGAGAGGGATTTTAGATCTAAAGTGCTAAGGACTTACAAGAACCCATCTCATTGAGGAGGATTGGTAACATATTTCTATGTTCTCCTCCCAGGTGTCATAAATACAAAAAATTCTTTAAAACAATCTCGTCTTGTCCATTAGATGCATCAAGCAACTCCTGCTTTTATTTACTGTTTAATGTCTTTTAATGCATATATCTAGATATTTGCAGCATTTATCTTGGTAAAATAATTTCATATCTAAAGATATTGGCAGCCATCTTTGCTGTTAGGGTTGTTTGTTATGCGCAACTAAAGTGAGAATTTTTCGTACACTTGCGATTAAGATTCATAATAACACAAAGATCTTCAGCCTGCTGCAAAATTTCCTGAGCATCTTGATAAGTATCCTTTAAGATTTCTTTATGCTGCTAAAATGGATTTTCATACACGGCTTCCATGATCTCATCGTCACTGAATTCATCATCTCCATAAAAATTCTCAAGATTTTCAATAAAACCATCAACATGTTTAAATAATATTCCTTGTTAAATTTGACTAAATCACTCATAACACTACAAGGAAAAGACCCTCTAGTGGATGTTTTTGAGGAAACCCTTATAAAAATACCCCAGACATCCGTTTCTAATGGAGGTTCCTAGAGGAGGTTGGCGAGCGGAGGTTTTTGCGGATGTATTTCGTTCGATGCTCTTATCACCGCAAAACATACCAGTGCATTCAAGATGACATAGCACCGGTGCGGTTAAAAAATTGGCACACCGGACACCATGAGCTCCGTACACACCCACCCTATGCGTCGTAATTCTGTAGAGCACCTGTACTTTACATAACTTCCACACCGGCGCCTCATAAAAAACACGCGAAAACTGACACTGCCTGGGTCGCCCTTAAATGCACCGGGTTGCCAATGCACCGAACTGCCCTGAAATCCTCACGCACCAGCACAGGTTTAAATAAATATAAAATTAAGGCCAAAAAACCACACAAAACATAGGCACACCAGGAACCATGCACTCCTAACACCCTCGCCCGATGCGTCATATTCCTGTACATCACCAATTCCTTACATGTCTACCACACCGGTGCTTCCGAAAATGTGTGCGAAAATAGATACTGCCCGGTGTGGAATAAAGAAAACGCACTAGGGCACCCATAAAATGAGTGCACTAATAGATGGTTAAATAACAAAAATTACGGCAAAAAAACCGCATAAAACATTGGCACACCGGAAACCATGCGCTCCATACACACCCGCCTAGTGCCTTTAATTAAAGAACATCACTAGTGCATGTCAACTTGTCATCACCAATGTCTCATAAAAATCACATGGAATAGAAACCGCCTGGGGTGGAATGACAGAAATGCACCGTGTCCCCATAAATTTCTCACAATAAAAGGGTTAAAAAAAAAATTACTAAAAAAAAAAAAAAACGTACACAAATCATCAAGTCTACTTGATAACGTTCTTAAGGATATTATTACTGCTGTGTACCCAGATGGGGTACGTTTAAGCCGCCTGCAGTCTATAAAAAGAAGTACTTAATAGAACGCTGGGTGCTTTTAAGACGGAAGCACACCGGGGCCCCATTAATGCCGCGCACCAGAAAATTGTTAAAAAAAACAGAATTACGGCCAAAAAACCGCACAAATCATTGGTTCACCAGACAACATGCTCAGTGCGTCTTATTACTATAGATCACCGATGCGTTACCACTACGCTGCCCTAGTGCCTCCTGAATGCGCGCGAAAACATAAAACCGGGTGGCATACAGTAAACGACGGACGCTGAAGAAAACTCCACAACCGTAACAGGGTTAAATAAAAAAAAATTACAGCCAAAAAATCACATTTTTCACTTTTTTCATCAAGGCCAAAGCTCTCAAGCACCTATGGTGTTAACCTTGTTTGATCCACTGACATCCAAGTTCTATTACACTTACGATGCACTGCTGCTGTGCATTGCCACCAATCTCTAGCTTGAATTTTATAAAACAGTGGACAAATTTTCTTTTGCAGATTGTACAACCAATATGCCTCCTCGACGGGTAAATGTACAGGTATTTTTCTTGTTTTTCCATAATTAAACCTTTTTAGCGTATTAGAATTTGAAAAAAACTTAAAATTAACCATTAAAAAAAAAAAAAAAAAAATTGTCGCTGGCGTGGCGCCGAGCTGCTTGGCCATGACCTATTATAGGTGTCATTGTAAATTTATTGTGCTACACCGCACCCGGCAGAACAGACCAATCAGTTGTGGCATGGTACCACGAGGTGCACCATGTTAATTTAAAATTTTAAAATTAATGTATACTACACAGTTACCCATCGACAATGGTGTATCACTGAACTCTTGCGTTGACGAATTATCACCCCGGGTGGGTAATGTTTTCACGTTATTCCAATCGCAATTTGGACATCATTAATGGTTCGAGCTAGATGTACAATTAAAAGGATATTTTGAAAGGTAATCGTGTTATTTTAATTTTTAAAATATTAAGTACATGCCATTTGGCCGCACCGTTGACCTAATTCAATTGTGGTGATGTGTTGCATTGACTGAGATTAGAAATTTGGTGAATAATGAAGATTTATCCACTGATATTATCCTGGTCACACACTAATTCGAATTCATGCATAACACATAACCTCTTCTACAATCAATCATCAATTTGCGGAAATAGAAACAGTCGCATGCACACATAAACACAATATGTAATGGGGAAATATTATAGTTGAAAACCCCCAGCTATTTGTATATTATAATAGAAAAGAACATGTAAAAATCTCAGTACAATACTCCCCACAAGTACTCAGTACTGTCTCCAAAAGTTAGACACAAACTAGCTCAGTTTTGAACAAGTCACAGGTTCAAAACTCATCCACTAATTGCCTGCCTCTACTGCGCAATACAAGTTGGTTCAATGAGAGATCCAAGTTTGAATCTCCTTGGCTTAAACTGCAAAATCCTCATGGGAAATCTCCTCCAATGCTTGTGCAAAACTCATGCACAACTGATGTCGCAACTAATAGAAAACTCACCCTTTCATCTACCTCTTCCATTGGTCTTCACTGAACTGTCCATGCACTGTAGTAAACTGATGTGTTCTTGAGTTGAATAATGAGTTAATAATTAGTGAGTTAAATAATTTTTAATTCACTCAACTCATCACTAGTGTATTAGCTAGTTAAACTAAACACAACTAGTTCAACTAAGTTAAACCGAACATAACTCCACCAACTGTCTCATCAACTCCACCAAACTCCGCCACTTGAGTTCTAACTGAAGTCAACCATGCATGAGCCCACCAAACCCATAGGAATAGCATAATTCCTTCTATCAGGTGCATGGGCCACATCCGTAGCTCCAACTGAAGTGTTGTAAGAGAATAAATTGAAGTTTAGAGCCCAAATATTATTAAGGGCTAATAATATTTGACTGACCTATTTTTAGATAGGCAGTCTAAAAATAGACTTTGACCTGTATGTATAAAAATAGAGGTCCATATATTTTTACCAACTCGACCAATCATCCAAGAATAGCATACTACAACTCCTAGACCATGCTCCATATGTCTAAAAATAGACATAGTCTAAAAATAGACTTTGCGCCAAAAATAGCTTGCGGGCCCACTTAGTGAAGGCGACTTCATTTCACTAAGCTCCATCATCTTGTTGCATTTTCAACATTCCCTCTCAACAAGATATGGATTATCTTCAACCCCTATCCTCGCCTGTGTGGACCACTGTCTCCTTTGAGCGCTCGTCAAGATGTCGCATCCCGATCCCTTCGTGGGAAACATATGAAAAATATGATTCTCCACGTACAATATACATGGATATGATGGTACCTGATGTTGATGTGTTTGGATCTATCATGAAATACTGGATTAGCTGAGAGTTTAATGCAACTCTAGTTATCAAAATAAATCACAGTAGGCTCCAAGTGCGACCCGAAAAATCCGACGAGGATCTTCCTCATCCAAATAGCCTCGCATGCAGCCAAACTTGCTGCCATATACTCGGCCTCTGCTGAACTGAATGCCATGGATCTCTGCTTCCTGCTGTACCAGGAAACTGCTGTCGATCCAATGCTGAAGATACCTCCAGATGTGCTCTTCCGGTCCGTTGGGCTCCCTGCCCAATCTGCATCCGTGAAGCAAGAAAGCCTCACCTCATCCTCCTGTCTGTACCACAAACCATATCTCGATGTGCCACTAAGATAACGCAATACATGCTTGCCTGCCTTCCAGTAGAGCTTGGTAGGCTTAACCATAGCTTGCGAAAGCTGGTTAACAACATAGCATATATCAGGTCATGTATTGACCAGATACATAAGCGACCCCACCAACTGTCGATAGACAGTGGCATCCACTACCTTCGCTAAAGTAGCATCCTCCTTCATCCAACCACTAGGAAGATGAGTGTCAACAGGCTTGCAGCGATGCATGTTGAACCTCTCCAGTATCTTCCGGGCATACTTACCCTGAGAAACAAACAGTCCTCCACTGCGCTGCCAAATCTCCAATCCCAAGAAATAATGAAGGAGGCCTAGGTCCTTCATCTCAAACTCTGGTGCGAGATCCTCCTAGCATGAAAGTATCAACATCTCATCACTCCGTTTTCAAAATCCCCATCATTTACATATAGTACAATGATCGCCAGCCTTCCCTCCACCACAACTGGGTACAAGCTAGAATCCACTCCCACTCGAGAATCCAAGCCCTAAGGGAGAATCCGTCTATACGTGTGTACCAAGACCAGCTTGCTTCAACCCGTACAAGGTTTCCTGAGCCTTAAGAACACATGTGACTCACCGCTAAAGATCTCGAACCTTCTGTCACTTATATAGCACTCACGACCCGTTGAGGAATGCAGGGCCACATCCATCCCATGGATGTGCCATCCCATCCGCGTCGAGAGAGATAAAGGATCATCCGTATGGAAGAGTACCTGCGACAGGTGCAAAGGTCTCCATAATCGATCCTCATCCCAGGAGAAGCCAATGCGCTACAAATCTCGCCCGTACTTCACACTCCCGTCAGCTGCCTACTTCACTTTGTAGATCCATCGCGAACCCACCACCGATTTCCCCACCGGTCTTGGGACAATCTCCCATGCACTGTTCCTGACGATCGAATCATATTCTTCGATCATGGCATCAACCCATGCGGGTTCCTCCACAGCTTCCTCAAAAGAGGATGGCTCCATCACAACACATTGACTCACAAGAGCCATGTATCCAGTGTACCGATCCGGTGACTGTCTCTGTCTGCGTTGTGTTGTAGGTAGTCCTACAACCTTCTCTGCATCTTGAGCCAGTCGCTCAGCTTCTGTAGTGCGCTTGCGCCCTCTGATGGTTGGCGCTGCATGGGTGGTTTCTTCCACCTCCTGAACTTCCTCTTGTGGCTGATCCACATCCGGAAGCTCCTCCTTAGGAACTAACAGCTCCTCATCTGCATGCAAGTGTAGCTCCCTCTCAAGCGAACACCGCATGGCTTTCTCCTCCTGAAATTTTATATCCCGTCGCACAACAGTCTTTCGACTGTCTAAAAAATACACCCGATAGTTGTGAGGTGTATCAGTGTACCCCACAAATATTCCAACCTCAGCAGTTGGATCCAGCTTCCTTCTCGCATCCTTCGTCACATGCATGTAGACAGTAGAACCAAAAATCCGCAAATGGGAAATATCAGGCCTCTTGCCAGAATAAGCCTCCTCCGGTGTACTCATGCCAAGAACCTTGTGAGGACAACGGTTCTGCACATACACTGTTGTATTGCATGCCTCAGCCCACAAGTGAAGGGGTAGGCCCGGATCATGCAACATCGCCCGTGCAGCACCCACGATCGTTCTGTTCTTCCGCTCAGCCACCCCGTTCTGCTGTGGGTTATGGGGTGCGATGAGCTCTCTCCGAATCCCTTCTGCGCTGCAAAAGTCCTTGAATTTAGTAGAGATGAATTCACCACCATTGTCGCTCCTAAGAGCCTTCACATGCTTCCCTGATTCCTTCTCAACCAGCGCCTTGAATTCACAGAACTTTGAATATGTCTCGCTCTTCTTCTGCATGAAGAAGATCCAGCACTTCCGAGAGAAATCATCCACAAAGATCACATAGTACTTGTGCTTTGCTGTCGAAGCTACTAAGAAAGGACCACACACGTCTGTGTGAACTCTCTCAAGGATCATCGTGGCGCGACTATCCTTCTCGTGAAAGGTGGCTTTCACATATTTTCCCAGGGTACACCCCTTGCACTGATCTGACTGTGCAAGAGTGCCCTTAGGAAGCCCAGTAGAAATCTGCTGCAGTATCTTCAAAGCTCCATGGTGAAGGTGGCCCAATCTCCTGTGCCACAACTCGCCATCATCATCCCGACTCACCACTTCTCCCGCCTCGCATGCCATTTCTACGCAGCCATCTACTTGCAACTGATAAAGGTTCTTGACTCGAACCCCTATCTTCCGGGTCTCTCCAGTTGTCTTACTACGCAGGAAAGCCTTTCCTTCGCTAAAGACCACATCATACCCCTTGTCTTCCAACATCGCCACAGAGATCAGATTCTTCATCAATCTTGGAACATGCGAAACTTCCTTCAATACGAAGGGTTTACCAGACTCCCTCTTAAAGGAAATGGTACCGATACTGGTCGCACTGTATCTACCATCATCGCCCATCTCGATGTGCACTCCAAGATCCTTCTCCTCCAGATCTGAAAACAGATCTCGATCTCCGGTCATGTGAAATGATGCACCACTGTCCAAGAACCATACTGATCCCATCACACTTGAAACCAAGCATGCGATCAGTGAAAAATCCAATTCGAATTGAGAATCCAATGCCTCTCCCGCTGCAGATCCAGCAGCCTTCTTATTTTTCTTCTTCTCGCTGACACCCAGGCAGCATAGTGTCCGTACTCGTGATAGAGGAAAAACACTTCTACCTGACATGTTCGCCTTGCCTTTCGCACCGACCGAGAAGCTTCCTTTCTTCTCTTCTTCTCTTCTTTTCGTTTGCCAAAATTAAAGTGAAATTTTCTTCAATGTATACTCGATGAAGATCTCTATTCCCCGGTAGTCCTTCCACTTCCTCTTGCATGAGATCCGTCTGCAGCCCTCCCCATTCCGGCAACTTCTCCCGACCATTGACAGAGTCCTGATAGGAATGCCAACTCTTCGGAAGACCAAGGAGAGCCAGGTCCACCAATTCCTCATCATATACAGTCACCCCCACACTTCCCAGCTCATCTCTGCATTGAGTGAACTTCGTGAGGTACTTAGAGATACTGTCGCCTTTCTCCATCTTAATGTTTCCGAGTTTATCCTTGAGCGCCAACTTCCTCTGGTCGCTCTTGCTCTGGAATATATCTGTCAATGCTTTCCACATCAAATATGGAGAAGCTTTTCCATTCAGGCTGGATACAATGTGATCCTTCACGCCCTCCAATAGAATCCTTCGACAGTTCGCCATCTTTCGACAAGCCTCGACTTCAAATAGAGATCGCGTTTTTTGGACATCCATATCTACGAACCTCTTCAGCCCATTATCTTCTAATACTACCTCCATCCGATTTTCCATGCAACATAACGAATCGCTCTTCAAGAGCATATTTGAGTCGGCAAAACCGTTGAAAGACATTTCAACGAACATCAAGAAAACAAATCATTGCAGTTCAATTCCAACCAAAAACTCGAATCGCTTTCCGGGATCTCGGAGAACAACTATTTGAAAGATCGATCGTAAGGGCACATCGGATATCACTCGTAGCAGAGAAAGGATGGAGCCAGAGGCTACCTGGCCCGTTACAGACTCTGTCTACCGAAATAAAATTGTAATCACTGTAATAGATCCCGATGATCAATTCGCTTTGATACCATGCAGAAATTTGTTGAATAATGAATATTTATCCACTGATATTATCCTGGTCACACACTAATTTGAATTCATGCATAACACATAACCTCTTCTATAATTAATCATCAACTTGCGTAAATAGAAACAGTCGCATGCGCACATAAACACAATATGTAATGGGGAAAGCTTATAGCTGAAAACCCCCAGCTATTTTGTATATTATAATAGAAGAGAACATGTAACAATCTCAGTACAATATTCCTCACAAGTACTCAGTACTGTCTCCAAAAGTTACACACAAACTAGCTCAGTTTTGAACAAGTCACAGGTTCAAAACTCATCCACTAATTGCCTGCCTCTACCGCGCAATCCAAGTTGGTTCAATGAGAGATCCAAGTTCGAATCTCCTTGGCTTCAACTGCGCAATCCTCATGGGAAATCTCCTCCAATGCTTGTGCAAAACTCATGCACAACTCATGTCGCAACTAATAGCAAACTCACCCTTTCATCTACCTCTTCCACTGGTCTCCACTGAACTGTTCATGCACTGTAGTGAACTGATGTGTTCTTGAGTTGAATAATGAGTTAATAATTATTGAATTAAATAATATTTAATTCACTCCACTCATTACTAGTGTATTAGCCAGTTAAACTAAACACAACTAGTTCAACTAAGTTAAACCGAACACAACTCCACCAACTGTCTCATCAACTCCACCAAACTCTTCCACTGAAGTCCTAACTGAAGTCAACCATGCATGAGCTCACCAAACCCCTAGGAATAGCGTAATTCCTTCTGTCAGATGCATGAGCCACATCCGTAGCTCCAACTGAAGTGCTGTAAGAGAATAAACTGAAGTTTATAGTCCAAATATTATTAAGGGCTAATAATATTTGACTGACCTATTTTTAGACAGGCAGTCTAAAAATAGACTTCGACCTGTATGTATAAAAATAGAGTTCCATCTATTTTTACCAACTCAACCAATCATCCAAGAATAGCATACTGCAACTCCTAGACCATGCTCCATATGTCTAAAAATAGACATAGTCTAAAAAAAGACTTTGCGCCAAAAATAGCCTACGGGCCCACTTAGTGAAGGCGACTTCATTTCACTAAGCTCCATCATCTTGTTGCATTTTCAACACAATTGTGGTGATGTGTTGCATTGACTGAGATAACAGCCCCAGGCCAGCTATTTTTGTCAGTGCATGGCTTATCGTATTTGGCCTAGGTCATGGTGGCAGGAGGGCGGTGTGCTGAGTTAGTTATAAGCCCCAGGCAAATAGTGACGTCGGCGAATCGGCCTCCTGACACCGCACGTAGTGAACGGTGCGCTAAAAACATTTTCTGGAGCACCACGTCTGGTGCGGTGGATATCATGAGGTGCAACGTATCCGGTGCGCTCTGTGGGGAGATGCACCAGGACTGGATGCGTGACTGTGTTTTTGGTGCATCGACTCTTGTTTTATTTATTTTTCAAAAAATAATTATATAGGTATATTTCTAAATACATGTGTCATTTAATAAACAAATTATGTTTAATATGTCAATCATTCAGAGACATGAAAGGAGAGAAGAGGGGCAACAACAACAACAACAGGCGGAACATATAACATGGTTCACCTGTGGGAGACAAGAGAGAGGGAGAGAGATGCATACCCTCGCCCTATTACAGCAGCAACGCAGGGGCTCCTTAGGCAGGTAGGCCTCCTTAAGTTCTATGAGGAGGCTACTTCCCTAAATTCCCATAGTTTGTTTTTGATACATCTTATCCGAAGGTGTAGTGCCCAGAAACAGGCTTTATGGGTTGGTATCAACCAGTGGTACATGCCCACTGAGGAGGATGTATATTTTTTACAGGGCTATCGAGGAGAGGGGTGGATTTTCCCTTGTTCCTCGAGGTTCCAACCGGCTATGTGACAGGGAGTCAGTTAGTTTACTCTAAGAGATACATTGGAGAAAATTCAGTATCTCCTGCAGAGTTTCAGGTCGCTGGAGGGCAGTTACGTATTGGTGCGTTTGGTTGTGAGGAGGTCCAGTGTCTCTCACTTATCATTTCAACCATTTCGCACAACACTAGTGATGGGCAACGCATTATTTGCCAACTTTTATATTATGTTGATTCGTTACTACAGAAGCCACGACTTGTCAGGTGGTCTGCCATTTTTTTGTGGCAGTTCTGTACATCATTAGATAGATGTCATGCTCATGCACAAGGGAGGGTCAACTTCCCTTTTGCTTCAGAGCTTTTTTGTTTATTTTTTGAAAGGTTTCCAGAGATGAGGCCTTCTTTTCTTCGGCAACCTCATAGGTCGATTATTGAGGCAAGTATGCACATGTGGGGGCAGATGATGCCCAAGAGGGAGGAGACTCTTTTTCCAACGAGGATATCAGATGATGCATTGGAGTTGCTAGCCAGTGTTGATGAGCATCCCTTCATTTTGTTCCCCAGTCCTTATGCAGGGTTGGATTGGCAAGGGTGTGCCAACATCCTCTTCACAGCTGATGAGCCGCCAGATGATAGAGGTAATATTATTGTTTTATTTGAATTTATTCTAACATGTTCTTTAACTTGTTTTTATTAAATTGTGTAATAAAATCCTCTAATTATTGTTGTGTACTTGTATATGTTTTGTAGAAATTGGCTCTTTTGATGGCGAGGAGATACCGCCACCACCACCTGATCTAGGTGTGGATCCTGATGAGGATGAGGGCATGCTAGATATTGCTGAGGATCATCAGGAGGCCGGAGAAAATCAGAGACTTGCTCTTGCTGGTGTGTCGGTGCGCGGTCGACGTCTTAGTGATGCTAGATACAGGATGGAGTTGGGCGACCAACTCATTGCATTGATTGTTGAGGCGGGCATCAGGCCTGTTCATTTCAGAGACATAGAGGTCGATGATAGGCTATTACGAATTTGGAGAGTCATGCCGCGTGACATGTACAGCCTGATGCGGCATGTCGTAGGAGTTACGACAACTTTTACGCGATTGATGAGGACTGTTGCATGTTACGATCGAGCCGCAGCACATGATGGATAGTTTGTGAGGCGCAGTGTACCATCATCTCATGATCATTCATAGCCTCTCACCGCGCCAGATTTGCATGAACCTCCACTAGCATCTACCAGCAGTCGTCATGGAGATGAGGCTAGACCATCGGCCACTAGTACTGATATTGATGTTGTACTACCACCAGTTGATCCATGACATTTATATTACAATTGTATATTTTTAACATTATTCAGTTATATATATATATATATATATGGTCCATGTATTTTATGTTCATGTTGCAGTTGTACAAAAATTACATGCTGGTGATCATGATGATGTGTATGTTGTTAGATCATGTTAGATATATTCATTTAATGTGCAGCTTGCAGATAGATGTGTATGTGATAGCATGAGATGTATATTTGACATGAGATGTATATTTTATGTTTGTGTTGTACTGATGATGTTAATATATAATGTTAATTGTGTTTTGTTAGATGATCATTATCACGATGATGCAGTTAGCGATTTTGAATGTGTTTTTTAGTCAAATATGATGTTTGTACGATGGTTATCATGAACGTGATGTTTATTAATTAATTTAATACCAAATGATCATGATATTGTAAATTTGTAATATTATTATTTCTAATTGTATATAAAATTCTAAAATTGTAATTGTAATGGTATATATGTGAATTTCTAAAATTGTAATTGTAATTGTAATTGTACGTGCAATTGTAAAATTGTAATTGTAATTTTAATTCTAATTATAATTGTAATTGTATGTAAAATATTTGTAAAATTTTAATTGTATTAATGTGAAATGAATTTATTAAAAAATTTAAATTTGTAAATTTTAAATAATTGTAAAATAATAAATCTAGAATAATATGATTTATTGTAACATAATAAAGTTTAGAAAATAATGCAAATAAATTCATGTACTTTAGAATTATCATTATTTTATTATGATCTTAGATACAAAAAAAAGAATTAATTTATACAATACGCCATTGTTTTCGAGATCAATTACATAATACCAAATTATCAAGTGAATTATTGATTTTAACATTAACACAATGCAAATTACTAATTAATTCAAAATACATATTATATTAATATTTCAAAAAACCCATCTTAAAAAGTATAAATATTGATGAAATAACACATGTACCATATCACTCTCGGTTCTCATGATCACCCTCATTATCTTCTAGCTCGCATGGCATGATAACACTATTGTTCTCAAAAATATGTTTTTTTCTAGGGTCATGTGTCAATACGAACCACAAATCCCTATCCAACACATCTGGTTAAAAAAACACTTGGTTGCAGTGTTTAGGGAAAACATAGGGCTCCTTAGCTTCATCCCACATCTTTCTAGAGTTGATACATATCAGCCTACTATCACAATCTTCCTTTACATTATTCCGATCAAAGGTGTCCCACCACTTGCACCTAAAAATAACACATTGGAAAGAATAAAAATCCACTTCAATGATTTCTTGTATCTTTCTGACGTAACCTAACGTCCCTCGTACTAGTTGTTAATCATGGTGGCTAGATCGACTAGATTGATCGAACTCTACTTCCAGTCCACAGTCTTGTGTGATGTTTCCAGCATCGGCATTTTCTGTGTGAAAATGGTGTCCATATGCCCACATAGATGGGAACGAATGCACCTATTATAAAAAAATTTAAAAAATCATAGTGTCATGTGTCTTATAAATAATAATACAATAGTTAAAATATGAAATGTAGATGTCTTAATATAAGTTTCAAATTTACATATAAATTAAAAATATTATTACCGAGTTGCTGCACCCAATCTCTATGTTTGGCGCATCCTCTTCAGCATGCGGGTAACAACCGGTAGCACTGTATTTCTCTCTGACTTGGTCAACAACCCAACTGTTGGGGCATATTTTTGGCATATTTTATTTTAAATGATTGGGACAAGGCACACTTCTACCATTCAACAATCTGAATTCTTTCTTGTCACTACCCCATTTCATCATGTTTTGTCTGTACAATGTGATGCACGGTTGTGTCGTTTCAGAATTGTAAAGAATGAATTTATTGATTGCTTCAAATTTTGCATTTGCTGATGAAATAAAACCAACATTATATAATACTTAGAGATCAAAATATACATTGTATCGATGTTCAGCATGAATATTAATTACTTTTTGTAAATTTGAAAAATTATAAGTCACTTACTCTTTATCAAGCGCTTTTTTCCACTTGTTTGGAGAAACTCTCCTTCTCTTTTGTCTTCATCCATTTGATCGTCCCAAATCACCACACCTATTCTGTTTTCGATCTTCTTGATGTACTCACTGGCATAGTAGAAAGACTCATACGATATGCACCCCTCTGTTATAGACCCCTCGGGTTTTTCCCTTTGTCGAACAAAACCTTTCAATTTCTTCATGTACCTCTCTAAGAAGAACATCCAACGACAAGAAAAAACCCCAACTAATTCAAACTCATCTACCAGGTGGATTAAAAGATGAACCTGTAAGTCCATGAAACTCGTCAAAAGTCCCTTCTCAAACATGCAAACAATCTCAACTGTCTCTTGACGCCACCATGGAATGCTAGCCACATGAATCTCCTTTGACGTGATCCAACGTACAAATGAAAATAATTTAGATATGGCACGTCATAGGTCTTGAGGGAATTCATGTTTCACACACCCACGCACAAACAAAGGATAATGATACTACAAATTTATAAACACGTGCAATAATATACAAAATTAGTTATGTTTTATGATCCCCGCATGGGATAAAATTTATTAGTATAACAAATAATAAAATCATGCTTTTGAAATTATACATACTCCTAGAAGATTCAAATGGTCATACGATTTCAACCCCGACAAATGGTCATCCATGGTGAAGTAGCGTCGTAGTGAAGACCCGTATGAATTTGGCACCCTCACATCCATTATAACTTCCTTTGCCAAAGATATATCATCTTTTTTGAAAATCCATGGGACATCACCTTCTTTGAAAAACCATAAATTAGAGGTACCAATGCCTGCCTCTGATCCCGTACTTTCTAATCATCTTGGCTAATATTTCTTTTTAGTTTTTGAAGTAATAAGATCTTTCCTAACAGCGAATGTGTCACTTTGTTTCGATGATATGTGCCTCCATAAAGAAGATGAAACATTTTTAAATATATGCATGGGATCTAATAAGTGGGCAATCTTAAGATGCTCCCAATATCGGAGGTCATAAAAGATAGATTTCCTTTTCATCCCAAAGGGAAATTTCTCAACATAGGTGTTGAATAAATATAGATCATCGAACTTAGGCTCCCCATTTGAATCGAACATTTCTATGAACTCCTTCTCATTCTCTCTCTCATATGATCTAAGCCATTCAGTTGGTGTCATTATTGGAGGCCTTTGGGTTCTCTCTCATTTACCATTGAAAATGGCTGCTACTCTTCTGTAATGGTGTTGTTCTGGTAGGAATATTCTGGAGCAATCATACACTGGCTTTTGTAGGTCCTTGGACCATCTAGCTTTTAGAGAAGGTCCACAACATTTACATCCAAAATACACTTTTGCTACAAGACCTGCGAGATTATTTTTGTATACATTAATTAATATGCATGGGATGTTAAAGAATATCATGAAGATCAGAACAAATATTATTACAACGAATTAAATAACTAATATGTGAAAGAATATTATTACATTATATATAAGCAAATCAATAAATTAAACATGCAATTTACCTGAGAAAACTCATAAGCCTGGATAATCATGTGCCGTGTAAGCACATATGCCATACAACGTAAAACTCCTCTCTCCTATGATGGGTCTTGATACATTGCATACATTTATCCCATCCCATAATTCCTTCAATTCATCTACCAGTGGTTGTAAGTAGACATCCATATTCTTCACTTGTCTTCTACCAAGGACTATGAGAGCCAACATAAGATGTTCATTCTTCACAGACAACCATGGGGGGGTATTTTTATTGATCACCACTACAGGCCAAACAAAATATTTGGTGTTCTGGACGGAATATGGGTTGACGCCATCCATGGCTATGCTGAGTCATAGACTTCGTACTTCATTCTTGAATTTTTCGGGCCATGTATCCTCTATATGATTCATGGTTGTTGAATCAGTTTGGATTCACATAACTCCCAACTCACTTCTATGTGAGGCATGCCATCCCTACAACATAGCTAATTCTTTGCAACAAAAGAGCCTTTGAATCCTTGGGATTATAAGCATGTGCCTCAATATCTTAAAAAGAGGACCAGTACGTGATTTACCCTTATTTTTTTATTTATCATACCTGTCATGCCCACATTTTGAACACATCTCTTTGTCTGCATATTCTTCTCTATATACAATACAATCATTTGGACATGCATGATATGATATGTACTTAGCACCCAACATTTTCAACAATTTCTTTGCCTCTTCGCAGCTACCGGGCAAGACATTATCACTCGGAAGAACCTTATCTTTGAATAACCTATAGTTGGTGATCATGGAAAAATATATTAATATTAAATGTACATTAATGTCGATATAATTATTAACATTCATAAAATTTAACATTTTTAATGTTCATTGCAGTGTACTGATTATATTTCAAATTTATATAAGGGGAGTACTTTATGGTAACTTACCTCAAAAGTTCCGAGAAACATGCATTCGACAAGCCAAAATTT
Source organism: Pinus albicaulis (assembly GCA_034641835.2). Classification (NCBI taxonomy): domain Eukaryota; kingdom Viridiplantae; phylum Streptophyta; class Pinopsida; order Pinales; family Pinaceae; genus Pinus; species Pinus albicaulis. The sequence goes on from CM076578.1 coordinate 892,280,725, forward strand.
GATTTCAAGTTGTACAGTAACATTGTTGTCCCCAACTGGGTAGACTTTGACTGACCACCAGGTCCAAAGAGAGGGGTGGTGGAAGCAAATTTAAGGCTTTTGAAAAAGGTGTCAGCGATATGCGCATTATCCCCTAGCTAATCATCATTTTGGAATGCATCTAAAAAAATTGTTTCCATGGAAGTCGTATCCCTTAAGTAATCATCCATACCAACCTCTATTTGATTGCCTCCATTTCCAGCTTGTGAAGAACTACTATTGCTATAGTCATTCCTAATTGGTGAATTTGGACGTAGTGGGAATTGAATCGGTGGTTTATTCAACCATTCTTGGTATTGTTCCTCTCTGATTTTTTCTCTTAATTCAGTCTTCTCTCGATTTGACATTGTCGTGGGGTGCAACGGAAGATGGTAGGTAGGTCGTTCATCATCACTAGAATTCTAATAATTAAAAAAAAAAAAAAAATTGAACATGATTAGTACAAAATATATGATATCAATTAGTAATCACGTTGACAATATTGCATGATTATAAATTGGTTTGATGTTGAAATAATTAAATATTAATCAATATATATACCAAAAAATTATAATTATAATTACCATCATTGTCTCAGGATTGTGGCTAGAAGATGCAATATTGTTACAATTGGCGGGGTGAAGCGGCTATCCATTTTCATCTACCAAATGCGCCTTGCGTTATGGAGCTCCTGATAAGAACTTCCGAAGTTTTGGAGCAGTTTGAATATTTTGTGCATCTAAACTCGATGTTGAATCTGCATGAACCTGCAAATTTGTATACATTATAAATTTAATTAAGTTGTGCATGATTGACTTCATGGATAAAAAAACATATATAAATTCAATTAGATAGTGAAAAAATAAAACAAATTTGAAGTAAATATTACGTCTCCACATGGATAGGGAGAACTCCGCGATGGACTTTAAGAAATATTATGGAACAAGATGGATTTTGAATAATTGTCCATTCCATATAATATATGAAATTTTCTCCCTGCATTTGAGCAAAACAACAATAAATTTTAGTGCACAAATTTAAATGTCATTCTGGTGCGTAATGTACAGATAACCGCACCTGTGAGTTTTTTTTTTATTTTGCGCACTGGTGCCGTTTTATAACATGACGCACTGGTGTGGTTCAATTAAAGGATGCACCGGTAAACGAATAGCCGCAAATAAAAAAAAGCGCAACCCTATTTTCTTTAAGTGAAAAAAAAGTGGTAAATTGAAAAATGGGTGGAAAAATATTTTCGAAAATCTAATTTCATAAAACATTTCTTTAAATACTAAACACTTTTCATTATTTCACTATTTTTGCAAAAATTTTCAACCAGAGATTTGAAGGATACATACTTGGAGCAAACAGAGCACGAGAGCACTGTGGAGCAGGGAAATACGTTTGGACAGAAGTATCCAGACAATCAGAATTCCAAACCTCTAGTTAGTCAAACCTTGTACCATAGAATTTCAAACGATGTGAGTAAATTTATTGTTTTTTGGTACTTTTTTCTGCAGTTTTTTTTTTATGCAATAAAATAAGAAATCAAAGTCTATTGTTTTTTTACTTTTTCTGTAGTTTTTTTTATGAAGTAAAATAAAAAAATCAAAGCTTATTGCTTTTTTAACGTTTTTTCTACAGTTTTTTTTACCTTTTTTGCAGTTTTCAGAAACAAAAATAAAATAAAAAATCTCGTTTTTACAAACAAAACCCTAAATTATTTTTGTTTCTGCCCTTTCTTCTTCCTCTTTCTTTTCAATTTAGATTTATAGGGTTTGTATAGTCATAAGACATCCAACCCATGGGACGACTTGCATATTCGGATCCCAATCCATGTTGGCCCTTGCATCAATCTTAAAAAAATACAGATTTTTTTCGTCAGTGTGCCATGGTAACATAGCGCACCGGTGCGCTCGGTTATAGCAGCGCACCGTGAAATTACAGTGATAAAAAATAAAAAAATAAAATATGTTTTTATCAGTGTGCCATATGTAACATATGGCACTAGTGCACTATTTCATTATGGCACACCGCAAACATGTTTTTTTGCAAAAAACCATTTTAGAAACAAACCCTACATTATTTTTGTTTCTGCTCTTTCTTCTCCCACTTTTTTGTGATTTTAGAATTAGGGCTTTTCAATTTATATTTATAGGGTTTTTATTGCTAAATATAAACCTAAGACATCCAACCAACAGGAGGACCTGCATAGTCGGATCCCAATCCATGTCGGCCCTTGCATCAATCTTAAAAAAATACAGACTTTTTTTCGGCAGTGCATCCTACGTGACAAAGCGCACCGGTGCGCTCGGTTATAGCAACACACCGCGAAAGTACAGTGATGAAAAACAAAAAAATAAAATATGTTTTTATCAGTGCGCCATATGTAACATATGGCATCGGTGCACTATTGCATTATGGCGCACCGCAAACGTGTTGTTTTGCAAAAAAAAACCATTTTAGAAACAAACCCTACATTCTTTTTGTTTCTGCCCTTTCTTCTCCCACTTTCTATGATTTCAGAATTAGGAATTTTCAATTTATATTTATAGGATTTGTATTTCTAAATATAAGCCTAAGACATTCAACCAAGGGGAGTACCTACACAGTCTAATCCCAATCCATGTCGGCCCTTGCGTAAACTAAAAAAAAAAAAAGTTGTCGATGTGCTCTGTTATCCCATCATACCGTGCAAGTACTGTGATAAAAAATTAGAAAAATAAAATATTTTTTCAGTGCGCTATTTGTAAAATATGCAGTTAGTGTGTTATTTCATTATGGCGCACCGCGAACGTTCTGTTTCGAAAAAAAAAAAACTTTCAAAAAATACAAACCTTACATTCTTTTGTTTCTCCCCTTTCTTCTTCTTCTTTCTGTGATTTCAAAATTAGGGTTTTTCAATTTAGATTTATAGGGTTTCTATTGCTAAATATATACCTAATACATCCAACCAACAGGATGATTAGCATAGTTGGATCCCAATCCATGTGGGCCCTGGCATGAATTTAAAAAAAAACAGATTTTTTTTATCGGTGCACCTGGAATAACTTAGCACACCGGTGCTCTGTATTTGACAAGCGACCACAAAATGTAATGTGATAAAAAATTAACATTTTTTTTTTAATCGGTGTGCCATATGTAAAATATGGCACCGATTTATGCTAAAAAACTAACACTGGACAATTTTTATTATTTTATCATGGTTAACTGGTATGGCCATTGATATGTAATGCACTGGTGCTTCTTGTTGACATAGAGCATCGTACGGTCTATTATACTGTGTTGGCAGTGCGTTTGGAAGAGTGACATGCACCGGCATTGGTGCGTAAACCATGAATGGCGCACCGGTTTTTTGAGATATTTTTTTTACTTGAAAAGTTGGCAATTTATTTATAAATATATTATTGAATGATATGGTACGAGTTTGAGATTGATAAATAAATGAGTGACAAGAGATCAAGTAACAAAAATACTGATAACACATCAAGAAAAGCAAAAAAGGAAAGTTCTTTGTAAATGTTTTACAAAAAAATATTTTTGAACTATATGTAAGTTTAACTAATATGTATTGTTTACTGTGTATCATGCAGAGCCACAAAATGATGAAGCTCGATAAGATTATTTCTGATCTAGGACCAGAAGAGTGTAAAAGCTTGATGGAAAAATTGCAAAAGGATGAATCAGGTGAATGAAAAAATACTATCAATCCAATATGAGTTTCTTTTTTTAGTTTTAATTAATAATATAGTTAAAATTATTAGATAACATGTGTGAAAAAGTCTATTAATTCACATCTATTTAATGTTCTACAAGGACCAACAACTCATAAAATGAATTTTGTTCTAAGAAAATAAAAAAAATAGAACATGCAAATGAAAATGAATTGCTCCTTAACTCATCTGGAGTGGTGTTGGAGGTTAACGAAAGGGGGAAAAACTTTTACAAAAGTTTGAAGGATCTAGTGGAACTAATTTATAGACGTTCTTTCTACTTAAAATACAAAAACCAATCCAATGATTCCAAGAACAAAATTTTATGTAAACTACATGAAGAGTTTCTAGAGAATTGGTCAATGAGACATGTTAGACTTTTAATAGAAAAAATGTACAATAACAAAAAAGAAGGAATGAAAAAGTAATATTCCTTTAGATGTTTGTCTAGAATTATTTATAAATATCACTTTTGTTATACTTACTTTTCATATATCAATATAAAAATTAAATAGTTTATTGTCATGTTACATTTTCAGGAAGATTATGAAAATCTCAAAAGATGAATGAGCTGATATCAAAAATATGCCAGTAGGAATGTCCAAAAAGGTTTACAAGGAGATGGTCAAAGAAATGGACAAAATTGCATCGCTCGAGGAGCCATCTCACCAACAACTTGCTTCAAATGTAATATGTAATCATTTAATTTTTCGATCATTAGGTAAAATAAATAAACAATTTAGCATTAAATATTAATTTTCAACTATTTTCTTGCAGAAAAGAAAAGAAAATGGAAACCTTTCAGCACATAAAACAGGACGACAAGGAAGAAAAGGATTGATATCTAAGTTTGTGAGTAATTTTTACTTCCTTATAACAACTTAACTAGATTTCATTTTTGTATTTTTTAATTTGTTTTACAAAAATCATCATTGAATGTCTTCAAACAGGTGCTAACATACAAAGAAGAACCATCAGAGGAATTGATTGAAATTGGGTTAAATATGGGTTGTGCGTATATGTTGGCATATCAGAACTTAATTTTGAAATTTGTAAGAATCTATCGATCTTGTTTTACTTTGCTCCGTCTATAATTAATAGAAAAAATAAATCTTTTATATTAAATATATGATTTGTTATGGGGTATAAAAATTGCAAGAAACAAAGTTTGGCACTACGCCAACAGATCAAATCTTGAAATATGGCATGTTACATGGTTTTGAAAGAATGTGTATAGTTTATGAGTCAATTGTTGCATTGGTACGTCATCTCTTTTCGATTTACATTCATGTATATTATTTAAGATTGCAATTTTCATCTCTTTTTGATTTACATTCATGTATATTATGTAAGATTGCAATTTTCATTATTCTCACCAATGTATATACACTCATTACGGTTTATTTTTATGTTTGTATATGGAAGGTGAAGAAGAAGAAAACAGTCAACACCGTGAACAAAACATTTCTGAAAATAACCCAAGTCATGGAAGTAGCTCTAGAAGTGACAACAATTCAAGCAAAGAAGGATGATCACTATGTTTGTATATAAAAGCAAGGCTTTGTATTTTTTGAAAAATGTCTGTGAAATCAGACATTTTCTTTAATGTAATGGACATAGTGTTCCAATTGAAAGATAAAGGGATACCAATAATTGTCCCATTTGGTATGACAAAGAATGTCATATATATATATATATATATATATATATATATATATATATATATATATATATATATATATATATATATATATATATATATATATATATATATATATATACTAATGTTTTAATTTATTCAATTGCGTTCTCCATTGTCGTTCTCAAATGCACTAATAAAAATTTAATTCATATGAATATTGTTATAAGATATATATGTGTCGACTTTTGATGAATAATGAATTTTAAAAAACCACAATAATTATGATATGATATAACAACTTAATCCAAACATCACATTCAAATGCATTAATAAAAATTAAATTAATATGAATATTGTTATAAGATGTGTCAAATTTTGATGAATAATGAATTTAAAACAATCACAATAATTGCACTGTCACAGGTCGATGTTTCTAAAAAATACAAAATGAAAACCAGTGTGTGTATCCTTATACTGGTGCGCTTGTATTCTTAAGCGAACTGGTGCGTTTTTACGACCTATGGGCACCGCACAAATACCAAAACTGATTAAAAATATCGAGGCATTTGTGCGGTACAGCACTCCGATGCGTTTATGTCTATATACGCACCGGTGCCCTTTTACGACCTATTAGCACTGGATGAATACAGATACCAATTATAAATCTCGGTGCGTTTTTGTGATACTATGCACCGGAGCATTTTTGTGTATATACGCACTAGTGCATTTAGACGACCTATGGGCACTGCATGAATACCAATACCAATTATAAATCTCGGTGCATTTGTGTGATACTACGCACCGAGGCGTTTAAGAGTCTATACGCACCGGTGTATTTGTATGACATATTTGCACCGCACGAATATCGATACCAATTATAAAGCTCGGTGCATTTGTGTGAAAAGGCGCACCAGTGTGTTTCTATAACTGTACGCATCGGTGCATTGATACGACCTATGGGCACCGCTCAAATCCCAGACCAATTATAATGGCCCCATGCATTGTATCACCAACACTACGCCTGTTGTTTTATGCCTTAACCGGCCCGATGCATTCTTCCACCCAGCCAGGCATCGTCCATCGTATGGACGCGGTGCGTTAAAATCCTGATTAGCGCAAGGAAAACAACATCTGTAATAACCTCCGCCCACCCATTTTTTTTTAGTTATGCAATTTCTGACTTAAAAACAGCAAACCTAAGAAACATAACCAGATGTGTGCTAAATTTTGCACAAATAGTACGGCCAATTTTATAACACCAAAACCTCCTTTATAACCTCCCGCTAGAGGGTCTTTTCCTTGTGAATTATGAAAATAATTAAATAAATCATTATTTATTTGATTATTACTCAATCACATCCTTAAAATAATAAATAAATCATTTATTTATTTATTATTTACAAATAAAGGGATTTGACCAAAGTCAAATTCTTTTTCCTCCAACAAATATAATAAAATATTCCATAAAAGTTGGATCTTGATTTGGTTAATAATATTTTAATTATGCACCAATATCTAGACTAACTCAATATTTTGTTATAAATAGAAGGGTTTTTCCATTCACTCACTACCTTTTGTTCCTTAAAGATCACTTTGGATCTATACTTTTGGTCTGACTTTGATCCACCATCATTATCATTTTTTGCTACCATTTTTCTTGTGAGCTCCCTTTGAGTTCCATTTTTGTCTTAGTTTTCTACACCATCAAGAGAGAGGGATTTTAGATCTGAAGTGCTGAGGACTTACAAGAACCCATCCCATTGAGGAGGACTGATAACATATTTCTATTTTCTCCTCCCAGGTGTCATAAATACAAAAAATTCTTTAAAACAATCTTGTCTTGTCCATTGGATACATGGAGCAACTCTTGCTTTTATTTACTGCTTAATGTCTTTTAATGCATAGATCTAGATTTTTGCAGCATTTATCTTATTCAACTAATTGCAGATCTAAATATGTTGGCAACCATATTTGTTGTTAGGGTTGTTTTTTATGCGCGTCTAAAGTGAGCCTTTTTCGTGTGCTTGCAATTAAGATTCATACTAACAACTGGTGACTCCACTGGGGTTTACGATTACAACCTCTGTTGTTTTTCAAATCCCTACATATCCAGTTGCTTCAAACCCTAGGATTTATCTTCAAATTCTTGTTTTTCTTTTCTTAATGTTTTTTTTAACCTATAAAACCCTAAAATATTGAAAATTCTAACTTCTGTGTGTTTTCGAACCTATTGCGTAGGTGACAGGCATCAGCTGCAGCTGAGACGATAAATTTTTTTGAAACCTTCTCTCGAGAGTTCCGAAAGTGCAGGTCACACTATTTGGGCTAAAACCTGTGACCTTAACCTCTAGGGCATAGAAAATAGGTCAAAACCTACAACCTCTATAGAAAATAGGTCAGAAACTGCAACCTGGAATTTTTGCGGAAATTTTTCTGAGATTTTTCTGGGTTTGTCTGGGCCTCTGTTCAGGGTTGTCTGACCTCCATCCCTGCTCGTTTTGGACCTTTAATTGTTCTGTTTTACTCAGAAAAGTGGGAACCTATCCCCCTAGGGCTTCAATACCTTCCACCTTTTATAGAAGAGTTTTAGCTGCTGCAGGCTGTCTAAAATTTCTGATTGTTTAGCCATTTTTCAGATCTAATCCCTTACCTTCATATCCACTTCAGATTGGTTATTTATCCATCTAAAACACCTAATTTTAGTTTTTTTTGGGTTTTCCTCTAGGGTCCCCTCCGCATCCATCCAAGTTATAGCCTTTCGCCACCTCATTTACAACAATTTTTCCTCTGATTCTTTGTTGTTTTTCTACACCTATTTCTAGCAGATCTGACCTTTAGATCATTGTCCCCTACCCCCCCAATTTAGATATATTGGCTATTTTGGTGTGTTTTGACTAGATTTTTTCCCACCTACAGACTACTTGTTGAGAGGCCTGCCTCCTTGGGTTTATATTAATGCAAAATTAGTTGTTTATTTTTTGTTATTTCAGTTTCATATATTGTTATCTGCAGGTTTATTTACATTTATACAACACGCTTTTTCTTTTTCTCTACAAATGTCTGGGTGTAAAAATTAAAATTTACACACTTAACACACACACCCTAAGTGAAGAAGATCTTGGTTAACACCGCCAAGCAAAGACTTTAACATTGAAATCAATTGATCATGCACCTATCTGCCCTTGTTTTGACATTGTAATCAGTTGATCCTGCACCTTTTTTCCCTTGTTGGTCTCTCTTCCCTTTGTGTCATGTTTTTGCCTTCATCATTGCGCCCCCAAGGTGTTTATCCCAGAGAATTCTTGGCTTTCATCCTCAATTTCCGGTTGGAAAACTTACTCCTCCGCATAGGATTCAAGTTAGTCCTCCACCGAGTCCGCACTCAGACTCCTCTTCTGGTTCATTGGGTTCCCCTTCTGGTTCCACCCCTGGTTCTCCCCCTATCACCTTCACCATGTCTCGTTCAGGACCTAACGCTGGTGGTAACCCCAGCCCTGATGCTGAGAATGCTACTAGTGGGACCGCAACAGGAACTACCTCGGCTGCTCCCTTGCTCCCCTATATGGCAGGCCTCAGTCTTCCATATTTTCACCAGTTGATCAATGACCCTATATGCCATGATGTTTTTTGGCCTACTATGCCAACCAAGCTCCCTTCCGACATCCCCAAGTTTTAAGGTCTTGCTGGAGAAGATCCTACAAATCATGTTCGATCTTTCCACATTTGGTGTTCATCTAACTCCATTACTGATGACTTTGTCTATCTTCGGTTGTTCCAACATACGCTTACTGGTGAAGCTTCTAAGTGTTATGTTGATCAGGACTCATCCTCTCATACCACCTTTGCGACTCTTGCCCGAGATTTTTTGTCTTATTTTCAGCCTCCCCTTCATTATGACACTGGTACCGAACTTTTGACTTATTTTTGTCAATCGTCTACAACCCGCCTATCTGATCATGTCCAGGAATGGCGAAGAAGAAAGATCCTATGTCAATCCCCTACCTTTGAAGACCGTGTCTACATGGACTGGTTCCTTAGATCCCTTTTGCTTGCTATAGGCACAGATGTCGCATCGCATTTCCCTCAAACCGAAGAATCTGCTCTCCAGATTGTGTTAAAATATGACTTGATCTACATTCAGTTAGGTTATGTTTATACCGTTCTACCTAATCTTCCTAGACCCAGTGGTGCCAACGCACCGAGGGTATCTCATGTCGCCAATGGTATCATTGGAGCTCTTTCTCATCCATATGCTCAACCTCCCATGGGCTATGGTTTCCCTCAGGGAGGCACCAGCACCTCCAGCACTTTTCCCCCTCCCGGTAGCATGTATCCAGGATACGACATGCCTCCTCCTTTTTCCCAACCTGTTTACCACAATGTTACTCAACCTCCTTATTATCCGTGTCTACATCCTGGTGCTCCATCTCCTCAAGCATTAGCACCTCCACCTCCCTTGCCTTCTCAACCCCCGCAACAGCAGCGACTGCCCCCTCACGGGCAGGTGTATGCATAGCAGGGCCGACTAATCCTCTTCCTTCCAAAAAGAAGAGTAAAGGCACTCAAAATCAATCTTCCCCTGGTAATCCTGGACCTAATCCTCAAAATACTACACCTAACGCTGCTAACCAGCAACAGGGCTCTCAGACCAAGCAGGACAGGCTTTATCACACAAATAGACCTTATTCTTGTTGTGGTGTTTATGGTCATTACACTCACGATTGTCCTCTATTACCACATATGCGGTAGATGTGGGAGACTCAAGAAGCATCGTGAGGACAGCAAGCCTCCCCTTTTGTCCCTCCCCATGATGCGCCTAGTCAGCCAACTGTGTTTACTAATCCTTTCCCTCAGTAAGGATTTGTGGCTACCCAACCACCTGAAGGACAGGTGGCCACTCAACCTCCTCCATCTGGTACATCTGACTACCATATTCTCATGATGAACTCTGGCCAACCTATTCCCGTAGACCTCAACCTTTAGACTCAGTCCTGTCGGTACAAAAAGCCTCCCGCTACATCTGTCCCCGAGCCCCCTTCTTCAGGTTCTACAGAGCCTCTTTCAACACCTAATGGTCCTTTGCATATCCCTCAGCCTAAGGTAGAGGTTCATACCAAGATCCCTAAGGGACCATTACACCGAAATGTTGCTTCTGGAAAAGCTACCTATTCGTATAGTATAGTAGATGATTTGGCACAATCTCTTGTTGTCATCTCAACGTTGGAACTCCTCTAGTCGTGCCCTTCATAATGAAAATCTCTACTATCATCCATGGGAATTTTAGATCCTTCATATGATTGATTGATCATCTTTGATGTTGACTAGTCAAAACATCCTCCTCTTCCTGCTTCCGTTGCCTTCCAAATCCCAATCAAGATCCATAACGCCAACGTTTCCCATTGTATCATTGATGAGGGGGAATCCACCTGTGTGATGTCTGCTTCGGTTTGAAAGCAACTCAGATCGCCTAAGTTGGCCCCTTCCATGATCACTCTCCAAGCATGGGATGGCCACACCTCCTAGCCCATTGGCATGTTCCGCAATTATCCTATTACTCTTGCGGGTAAGATTGTTTTCGTTTACGTAGAAGTCATTGACGCCCCCTTAGATTACAACATTATATTGGGTCGTAGCTACACCTATGCGATGTCTGTTGTACCATCTACGGTTCACCACAAGATTTCATTTCCCCATAATGGAAATATAGTCACAATTGACCAATTGACATATTACGAACCAAAGTCTCATACCTCCCGTGAGTCCAACATATCTTCGGTGGCCAATAAGCAAACCATCGATCCCTTGACCAGTGTCACACCCGGAGTCTACAAATACTCCTCTTTGCTTGGTAAATTCCCTCATCTTCCTCCTCCTGTCTCTAATCCCAGCTCATCGAATGTTTGCATGATGCAATCCTCGCGGGCTTCCCTCAAGTGGCCCGCTTCGGCTAGTCAGCAGCCCCGCCCTCTGCAACCTGCTCCTAACCCTTCGATTCAGCCTTCTGGACCCCCTCCTCCTAGCCCTTCACCTGCAACTGGTATCCATGAGCCTCTCTACCCTACTGGAATGGTTCCTCTAGGCCTTAACCATCTCAGATCTATCTCTCCTGGCCATTACCCCTCCAATCAGATACCGTTCCTAGCTCCCCCTCCTGGAGTGTTCTCAGTACCTGTCATGGCTACCCTATCCCTTCCTAACATGACCCTAGGGATTCTTGTCTGGTACATCGATCCCCCAGCCACTACCCCGTCTAGTCTACCCAAACCTTATCTTGCTTTGACCCTGGTTCAACCGGTCCCTATGACCCCTCCTGCTATTATTATGCCTCAGTCACCTCAACAGGAACCTTCTCATGTTGCGACAACTTCGAGTAAAGGCTTCAAAAGACAAGGCTGCCCTGACAAACCCTGCCCCTCCTCAGCCGCCAAAGTGTACTATCTAGTGTGCTTTGTGTGATCTTTTCAGTGATGCCACCCATACCTATCTGGAGTTTCCTCACCTAAGCCCATGGTTAATGTTGCATTCACTAAGTAGACGGTCTCAGAAACCTCTGTTCCTTCCTCAACTTCAGCCAAGAACCCCAAGACTATTCACACCAACCACCCCTATGGTTTTTGTGATCTCCATGGCCATTATACCCACCTCTATCCCTGCCTCGAGGACTTCCGCACCTCTCTTGCGGAAGTTCACCACTTCAAGGAAAAGCACAACGAGTCCACCGCTCCCTTATTTGTGTGTTTTGCTTCAGCAGAACCAGAGGAAACATCCACTCCTATTGAAATTCCCCCTCTAGATGTTGAAATGACAGAGTCTTCGACCATTGTCCACTACCTATCATCATCTATGAGATCCTTGATGGAAGACCCCCCTGGGTCTTCCCCTTCTGTTTCGCCTGACCTCCCTTCAGTGATCACTTTGGGCTTAACATCGGTGGATCCTTCATCTACTTTTTTTTCGGTCACCCTCCGTGACGATGCGCATGGGAACCTCTCTTCTCATGATGATGAGTCAGGTAGCTTCACCGCGTCATGTGGTCTCTCTTCCTCCAGTCACCACATATTCTATTGCAATGACGACATTATGGAAGCATTCAACACCCCGAAACTTATCTATCTCCCCTTACATCGAAACCATACATTCGAACCACATACACCTTGTGGTCATTACATTGACACACAATGTTTTAGTAAGGGGGCACCCATATTTGAGAGTCCAGGAGAAGCAATTCTCCACAACTCTCCTAGTGTATCTGGTCATGTCAACTCTAGTACCATTATTATTCCCCATTTAGAATAACCTCTAGAGTCCCATATCACTTCAGATCACTCTAAGGATGATACCCCTCATCATTCCTTCATCTTACATCAGCAACCTACTCCCCTAGATATTGTTGTTGACGAAACTGTAGGTTTTCTAGGAGAGCACCAGTTCATTATCTCCAAATCCTCTCTTGGGGATAGTGACACCATTTATGCCAACCTAGGAACTTAAGTCCATTTTCTTCATATATGCAGTACCCACAGAGATTGGTAATCCTCCATTCCCTTTCTCGAACTGCATAACCATAATGAAAGAAAATGGTGTACCACATCATAAAAATGTGTTTAGATTCCCTTTTTCTAAATACATTTTGGCATGACCATAACATGCCTGGGGGCACATATGCCCCTCAACCATAAAAATCCTAGCTCTCATAAAAAAACAACACTAAAACCCCCTTTCTTTGACAAGTCGCACTTTTCAGGTCATTTCCTGGGACAGGTTGGAGTTTCTTGCCCAGTACCTGCTACCCAAGTCGCAGAACAGACCCCAAAAAGTGTGACCTAGCATGTTCATGAGCTCTGGGCACCTAAACTAAACTTTAAATCCACTGAAATTAAAGAGTAGGGTTAGGCCTCTTACCTGTAACTGAAAGATATTGGTTCTAACAGCCGGTTTGTCCGCTATGATCAACACAAGATTTAGGGCCTTCTCTCCTCTCTACATTCACCATAGCTCCACTTGAAAATGAGTGAATTTGGAGGGAAAATGCCTTATTAAAAGAGAAACCCCTGATTTTTCTTTCACTTGTTGTGGCCAAACCATAGCTCAGTTTGAAAAACCATATGTACCATTAGAAAGCTCTCACCAAGCCCTCAAATAGGTATCTATTAGTTTTTCGTGATTTGATACTTCACCAGGACACATTTTTTCCAAGAAGGGTCACTTCACCTCCTCAAAATCGAATTCCTTCACTTGCAACACTTGTACTTGGGGCACCACTTTGCCTCCATACTTGTCCACGCTCGTGTTGATTTTCGTCGTGAGTAACCAACTTGTACTCATGTTTTTTTGGTCCCCATTGGACCTTTTCTGTGTGGCAGCATCATCAAGTCGCCCTTGTTTAGAGCATCCTAGTTGAGTCATCATCACATCCATGGAGTTTTTTCCGAGTCCCTTTGTATCCTGCTATAGTCCTCCATTCTTCATTGCTTGGTTCCTCTCTCATGTCACACATTATGGCCTTCGGTCCTACTATCCCCTATCCCCTTTGATATTGTGTTAGTCATTGCCAGGTCATCCATGCCCTTTATGCTATAACAAGGGAAGTCATCTTCCTACTACTCAGTATCCCCCATTTCATCATCATCCTTAGTGTCAATCTGTCAGTCGCTCTACTATTTTCTCTCGTGCCTTAGTTTAAAATCCCTTATTACCTCACCTATGGCGGACCTCCTTCTGTCGACATCAGATCACTCAATCTAGAAGATAGGTCTAGAGGGCAGTGTACCTTGGTTCCAACTTCCACTCTTTTTCGGTGCCTCGGATCAGGCAAAGGGAATCCTTTTTGCCCTTTGACTTGATTGTTTCTCAACTCCAGCTCCTTATAACATGATCGAGATCCGTATACTTGATGGTTCAGTGATGCAGCAAATGATACCGATGATTCCTAGGTGTGTGTGAGATTTTTTTCAGACTTCATGAGGGGGTGGCCCTTCAGGTAGCCCCCCACATTCTCGGATGACCTCTTCAGTACAGCCTTCGATGCAGCTCCACAGATTTGATGATGTCGGCCTCAACCGCTTGCAGCGCCTTTTAGTTTGCATGTATCAATCAGATTTTTAGAGCCCTTTCCTGTTTACAGGGGCAATTTGGTTGTACTTATATCTCATGTACTCAGATATTATTTTATAATTCTTGGTTGTTATCCCAGGCACAGTATGTATGTGGGATTCATTATCCCGTTTTTACCTAGCTCATGTTTATGCCAGCATGTACTATATTGTTAAGTACCTTATTTATCAAATGCATTATTCTTTGTACTTTGTCTCGGCGGGTATAGGTATGCCTCCCCCGCCACCTATAACATAGGTACTCACTCATAAAAGAGACTTGTCGCACCTATAAGTCTCGCCTCCTCAGGGTCTATTCCTCTAGCACTTTGATCTATCTTATATTTCTCTTCTCTGACTTCCCCTTCGGTGTCTAGTGATTTAGTTCTTACAACGTACTTCGGTCATATGATTAACTCCTAACGCTCGCACGCTGAGGGGAAATCTGTTACACCATTTTTGGGTCATCTAACCTGTTACTATTAGATGGACCTAAGTACACCATGTAAGACAAATTTTACCCTAAGTAAAATTTCTTTCACTATGAAAAATAACTTAGTAAACCACATTTATTAAGTTGTTTATGGTCTAAACAGGAAACCCCATGAGGAAATATTAAATAAATCCACATTTGTTTAATTTTCCTCAAGGAATAATTAGTTAAACAACAGTTTAATTAATATTCCTGGTCATATTTAAACCAAAATAGGAAAATTAATTAGATAAATTATTATTTATCTTATTATTTTCTAGGAATAATTATTTAAACCTTATTTAAATAATATTCCTTGTTAACTTTGACTAAATCACTCATAAATAATTAAATAAATCATTATTTATTTGATTGTTACTCAACCACGACCCTAAAATAATTAATAAATCATTTATTTATTTATTATTTACAAATAAAGGGATTTGACCCAAGTCAAATTCTTTTTCCCTCCAACAAATATAATAAAATATTCCATAAAAGTTGGATCTTGATTTGCTTAATAATATTTTAATTATGCACCAATATCTAGACTAAATCAATATTTTGTTATAAATAGAAGGGTTTTTCCATTCACTCACTACCTTTTGTTGCCTAAAGATCACTCTGGATCTATACTTTTGGTCTGACTTTGATCCACCATCATTGTCATATTTTGCTACCATTTTTTCTTGTGAGCTCCCTTTAAGTTCCATTTCTGTCTCGGTTTTCTACACCATCAAGAGAGAGGGATTTTAGATCTGAAGTGCTGAGGACTTACAATAACCCATCCCATTGAGGATGACTAGTAACATCTTTCTATGTTCTCCTCCCAGGTGTCATAAATACAAAAAATTCTTTAAAACAATCTTGTCTTGTCCATTGGATGCACGGAGCAACTCTTTCTTTTATTTACTTCTTAATGCCTTTTAATGCATATATCTAGATTTTTGTAGCATTTATCTTGGTCAAATAATTGCAGATATAAAGATATTGGCATTCATCTTTGCTATTAGGGTTGTTTTTTATGCGCGGCTAAAGTGAGCCTTTTTCGTACGCTTGCGATTAAGATTCATACTAACACAAAGATCTTCAGCCTGCTGCAAAATTTCCTAAGCATATTGATAAGTATCCTCTAAGATTTATTTATGCTGTTGAAATGGATTTTCATACAAGGCTTCCATGATCTCATCGTCCATGAATTCATCATCTCCATAAAAATTCTCAAGATTTTCAATAAAACTATCAACATGTTTACAACAGTTCTGAACTAATATTAAGGATGGACAAGATTATTTATACCTTTCAAAGAATATGGTATTAAAATCCTTTAAACAGTAAATACAAGCAGGCGACAAACTTTCATACCAAGATCGAGCTTGATCTTCTAGAGTGGCCAGGAATATCTTCATCAAGTAGTCTTCAGAAAAATCAATCTTTAATCTACTCACATGCATGTGAAATCTCACCAGATGAAGAGCAGCTTCATTACCTTTCACATTTTTGAACATAGGAAAATTCCTTTGACAATCTACCTTAGGCATTTTATTTGGGAAACCTAGAATTTGATCTCGGCTCATGGGAGCATACCTTCTTGCAACAGTTTCCATCTTGAAAAATATTGAAGCTACTGATCTTCATGCAGTGGAGTCACCATAAGGTGTTGATTTTATGGATCTTTCAGTGAATGGAGTCGCTAGGTGAATGGTTCAGCCTTCATATGCATTTGACCACTATCCACCATCAACAATCAGATCTAAACTTTTATGATATTTCACAGGGAAGATCTGATCTTAATTTTTCAATCCAAGTGATAACAATGAGCTACAACACATATTCACTCAGGACCACTTACATTCAAGGCAAAGACGATGGTCTGAGCTAATCAGTGAATATGATATTGATATCAATTACATAAAAGGAACAATAAATAGTGTGGCAGATGCTTTAAGTAGGAGACCTCAAATATTTTCAGTGATTCCGTTAAAGACAATGAGGGAGAAGTTGCTTGAATTGAAATTTAAGGACACCTGGTACAAGGAGGTTAGCAAGATTTTGAGGGAGGATGAAATGATGATCCAAAAATATAAAGAATACTCCCTTGATAGTGATGGGATTCTATGATTTTAGGGAAGCATATATGTTCCACCGAATTAAGAGATACACCATTTGATCTTGAATGAAGCACATCACGCAATATACATGGCACATCCTGGTATTAAAAAGATGAGTGAAGAACTGAAACCACTCTTATTTTAGAAAGGAATGAAGGAGTACATTGTAAAATTTTTCGCAAGCTGCTTAGAGTGTTAGCGAGTAAAATCTGAACATAGACATCCAGTAGGGTTATTGCAAACCCATGAGATATCAAAATCTAAATGGGAAGTTATATCAATGGAATTCATTGTTGGACTACCAATGACCTAAAGATGACATGATTTCATATTTTTAGTGGTGGACACATTGACCAAAAGTGCCTATTTTATACTAGTTAAGACTACATATAAGGCACCAGAGATAGCGAGAGATTTTATTGATGACATTTTCAGATTACATGGAGTTCCTAGGAAGATCATATCAAATAGGGGAGCAGTGCTTACGAGAAGTTTTTGGACCAGTTTCCAAGAAGCCTTGGGAACCCAATTGAACTTCAGCACTACATACCACCCTGAGACAGATGTTCAAACAAAGAGGACTAATCAAATCCTCGAAGAAATGCTACAGATGTATGTGATGGACAAAAAAAATATATGGGAGGATTTTTTACCCGTGGTGGAATTTTCTTACAATAACAGTTATCAAAGTTCCATAAAGATGGCACCATTTGAGTTCTTGTATCGAAGACTGTGCAGAACACCTCTCAGTTGGGACCGACTAGAGGACCAAGTATTAATAGGACCAGAAGTGGTGCAAGAGATGGAATAACAAATGAATATGATTCAGAGGAGGCTAAAAGAAGCACAAGATCGAAAAAAGTTTTATGCTAACACTCATCGAATAGACCGAATTTATGAAGTAGCAGATAGGGTGTTCCTAAGAGTAAGGCCCCAAAAGAGCTCTATAAGATTTGGAAAGGGAGAAAATGTCTCCACAGTTTGTGGGGCCTTTTGAAATCTTAGAAAGAAAAGGGTCGGTAGCATATAGACTTGCATTAACTCCATCCCTAGTGCGTATTCATGATGTGTTTCATGTTTCTGTTTTGCATCATTATATTTCAGATCCCTCACATGTTATTTACTTAGGTCACTTGCAGGTTTTGGATGAGGGCACGGAAATGGCCAAACTAGTTTGCATACTAAACCAACGAACTTTGCAGCTTAGACAGTGATTATTAAACCAGTTTAAGGTCTAATGGGACAATTATAGTCCTATTTTAGCCACTTGGGAGGACATTAAGGAGATGTGTCACCATTTTCCTTATCTATTCCAAGTACTTCGAGACGAATTCTATTATTAAGAGGGGGTGTGTGTAGTGCCCTACTCTAGTTGACAAACAGTGATATGAATTTTAACATTATTTGGCCCTAAGGCCCACACTTTATTCTTTGAGGACCTGAGAATTATACCCCTTTCCATGTTGAAAAAAATAATAAGTGGATAATGTACATAAGTAACTTAATTAGGAAAAACCAAGAAAGAGGGACATAGATCTAAGTATACAGATTAATCATAAAATAGTTTTAAAAACTTCATTAAGAGAAGAGGGTGGTGAATTAAAATAATATTAATAAATTAAAATTTGATAAATTTAGAGAACCTCCATGTGGCAAGAGCCAACATAAGAATAGCCATCTAAGGGGAAAATTGAGTTAAATTAGGAGGTACTTAGGGGACCAAATCTGAGACTTATCAATTAACTTTAGTAATAAACACAATTGAGCAGGAAAGGGGGGAATAAAGAGACTACTGGGAAAATAAATAGGAAGTCTTGTTGGGTGAGGAAAATGCTATTTTAAATTAATATTTAAGTAAATTATTTTTGGAGAGTCTTGGTGAGAGGGTGACACATGGGTGGGTGAATAATCAAATTTTGGATTAATAAAATAATAATTATTTATGCATGAAATGTCAAGTGTCACCTATGAAGCCTTCTATAAAAGAAGGGGGAAGCTAAGGGAAAGGGACTTTTTCTTACCCTAATTTTGGATGGAGGAGATTATGTCATTGTGAGTGGTTATGAGCTATAGTTGAGTTTGGTGAGGTAGAGGATTTTAGAGAGGGGACTCTTGAGCCAAAGAGTGTTCACCTCTATCATCTAGCACATTCATTTGTTTTACAACCCCATTGTAGCTCTGGGGTCCGCGGGGAAGGAGAGTACCCAAGGAGTAGGCTAGGAAGTCAACCAGTGGGTCATCACATTTGGATTAAGCACAACAACATTCACACTTGTAGGTACACGACAAAAAAGGAGCTCAAGTAGCGGAAAGTCAAGTTTGAATCTCGTCTACAGGTGAATGGTACATTTGTTATTTATAATGTTTTTTTTTTATATATAACTTCATTGTGCCTATAATTAACATGTAAATTAGATGTATGTGTAATGAAGTTAAATTCATGGATGTTTGATATAAGTGAATAGTATTTCTGAGTTCTCAATGATTCATCTACTTATGATTGTAGTCCTAGTTTGTTCTGCATAAAAATATATATATGGTTAGTCCTTACAAAGGTGCACAGGTATTTGAATACTACAAGGTATATATGATATATTTTTATGTTTCAGCAGCAATATTTGGTGTCAAGGTAAGCTCTAAGGTATGATGATAATATCACCTTCACAAATGTCCCATAGATGCATATGAAAGTAAGTTTGATTCATGATACTTATGATGAAATGATGCACTTAGTATTAGAAAATTATCTTACATTCTATTTAAGTCATGGTAAAACTACTAGGAAACATTGATTTTTGATATGTTGATATACTTGATGTTTGGAAAAGAATCTCACACCCTATACATGATGGATTTCATAAGAATACTAGCTCATTTTTTTTAGATATGGTAGCTTGATTTTATTATTATTAATTGTGATAAGCATGATAACCATGATTATATAAGTGTAGTAATAATATTGATATTTAGGATCTTCTTTTTTACCATGGTTAGCTTAGTAATTATGACATATGGAAAAATTGGATGCCCTAACTTGATGATTCATGATAAATAAGATAGGAAGTGATTATAATCAGTGAAGTATGATGACACACCTCTCAGTTTCCCTAATCATATGACTAACACTTTATGAAAATTTCATGTCATGTTCATATGTGATAATGAAGTAGTTGATGTTAACTTATTAATAATATGATGAATATATGCTATGATTTCATGATCTAACAGTTTTTTTTATGCATGATAGTATTATGATAGACAAGTTTATGTTTTGAATGATGAAGTCTAAAGTGGTTTCTCATTAAGAGGGATACTCTTCATAATATCCCTTCACTTATTATCATTTTTGTTAAATATATAGAAGATTTTTTTTTTTTTTTGAAGTAAGATTTTTGGACATGAATAGACACATATATGAAATTGTTGTTTTGTAGCAAGTTATGGTTTGAGAAGAAAAGGTCTCCCTTAGTCTAAACCCCAAACACATCAGTGTGTTTATAGCCTCACAACCACATGAAATAAAGCTTATGGGTGTGGTTATGCCTGTAGGTCACAAAACTGAAGCTTTATGTATAAAATCAGGGCACCAGTAGTATGACAGCCCTATAGATATGGAGCAAACAATAGAAATTTCTATAGAGAAAGGAAGTTTGAATGTTTGACTTACTATATAAAATGTGAATGTGTTGACTAAACTTGTGTTTAGAGGTGACCGTAATATGCATATCAATATTTTATTTTTATTTAATCATTGAAGCTAGTATTTGATAATAGTTTCAAGGGTTTGACAACATTTGGTTGATTAGTATAGATTAGCTGTGTCAGAATTTTTACATGATTCTTGATGGTTCATAGAAATGTTTTGACTTATGGATTGATTGAATTCACAGTGATGAAAAATTAGGGTTTTGACTTCATGACTAATGATTTGAATTGATATCTGATGATTTTCCTTGATGACAGTGTTATGTGATCACAATGGTTTTCAGTGAATAATATTGGTATTTAATAGAGATTGTGTATTGGCATCATTGGTTGTGTCACATTTGTTGAAGTATAAACAATTGTGACTTATCCTTGGTATATGAATTTTCATCTAGTGACAGAAATAATTCATGTTATGATTATATGGATGGCCTGATGAAATTTGATATTGCTTGATAAAAACTTGCTGACATGACAATAGATAAAGTCATGACTTGATATTTGGATGAGCTCTACCTCACATTTGGTCCAAAAAAAATTTCATGGGGATATTGGCAAAAAAATTTATGATTTTGATATTAGTTTTCTAACATCCAAGGCTTGATAAGCTAACTTAGTTTATTTTACTACACAATGTCGATTTATGTAAGGTTGATCATATTGGTTTGGTCAAGTGTTCCGTTTGCAGAAAACATTGTATAAAGAAAGCTTTCTGAGCTTGGTATTTCTGCATTAACAGTTATCTGGTGAAGCCAGGAAGAGGTGCCCATCCAAACCTATACTTCAAAAGTGGTCCAAGGTATGACTTTGATTTTGGTTTTATATTTTGATGGTCTATTCTTGAGAGGTAATGAGCCTATGAGGATAAAAGTAAGAGGGAGTTGGCCTCTGAAGTTAGAAATGATGAATCATGATGTTATCACTAAACTGATGTTGATGGGTTTCTCAACATTCAATTCATAGTAACTATTTCAAACCACTTTTCGCTGGAACTTAATATTTCCAACCTCAGAGGGCTCTCTTAAGGAAATGTATGATATTCAATAGATAATTCTTGGAAAAAATATGGTTAACTCTTGAGTGTGCTTTGAATGGTTTTTTATGTAGGTGAATGATGTAAACTAATGGCTACTATTGGGCATGGAGTCAGAGTGGGCCTCAATTACATGGAAAACATCTGTCATGGAAGTTGAGGCATGTGTAATCTCATCAAAACATAACATGTATAGTAAACTATATGCATAAAGGAAGTTGGATCATGTTTAACCATGAATTCCAAGTAATTACACATAAATCAAACTAAATAAAGATTAAAAAGGAAGATAAGATAAACACACCTAAGAGCACATGATGAATATCGGGTTTGAGAGAAGCTTTCCGCAACTGCATATTACTGACTCAAAAATATTACAAAAGTAGCCTCTGACATAAAATAAATCAACCTTCTCTAATCCTCTCATATGCCTATTTATAGAATTAGACACCTTTACATGTAGTCTTCCTGCTAGACTAGACCTTCGAATACTTCCAAAGACACCTTATCCAACAAGAAATAGATTACAAGAAGAGAATATAGAGATTTTTATGTTTAGAAGAGTTTAAAACCTAATAGGACTCTAACACCCTTTATTTCACTAACAACCTTTAAATGATCCATACATTATGATATTTATCGAAAAATACCACTTTGCCTGAGGTGGAAATGACCATGACTAAGTAATAAATATCCACACTAAAATCTAGGGTCTTCTTCTCGAATTTTGAGGATGTGATGTTATGCTTGTGATGTGTCCAACATGATGAGTTAACGGCCCAATCATCTGCTATGATGAGTGTTATCACTAACCAAAGTCTCCACTGACATATTTTAACCAATCCAGATGACTGATGTGCTTCAAAAATACATTTAATGCTTCAAAAACTTTAAAATTTTCCCTCACTGCAAAAACAGAGTTCTTTAGGCAAGTCCATAGCGAAGGGTCTTTAGAATTATTCACTTGGCCACTTCTACAAAATTTTTTATTTCTCTGCTCATTGAAGGGTGTCCACTAAGCCAAAATACTTAAAGGCATGCCTTTACTTTCTTATTTTATGAAAAAAATTTCAAATTATTGCATAAATTCATCTTCATCGAATTCAGAGTGAAAACTCAACTTTAAGCCTGTAGTACACTATGAACTTGCCTGATAGATTGCAGATTTTGAAAATTTCAATTTTCACCTCCAAAAATTGTCCATGGATGTGTGAAATGATGATATGAAGCATCATAAGGAAAAATTGGTTCAAAACACATCTTACCCTCCTCAAGAAGCATAGTTTCACCCTCAACGGGTTCATCTACCACTATCATTTTCAAACCCTTCTTCTTTAGCTCTGTCTGCA
Organism: Pinus albicaulis; assembly: GCA_034641835.2. NCBI lineage: Eukaryota > Viridiplantae > Streptophyta > Pinopsida > Pinales > Pinaceae > Pinus > Pinus albicaulis. The sequence continues at coordinate 892,303,857 of CM076578.1, forward strand.
CCATTCCCATTTGAATTTCTAGCTCTTTAACCTGATTTTGAAACTTTCTCCTCTTTTTTTGCAGCCATATATTCCTCTTCATGATGTGCTTCATCATTCTATGTAAAGGTAGTGTTCTTTTAAGCATTTTCTTAGACCTTTCAGCCAGCTCATCATAAAAATTGATTTGTTTATTGATTTCTTTCTTAAAATATGATAGCTCCTTTCTTTCCTGCTTGAAATCCTCCAACTCCAGCTTGGTCGCTAAGACCTCCTCTCTTTCCTCTTTAAGTTTCTCTTTAAGAATGTCTACTTCAGATTTCTCTATAATTCTCTCTTTACCGTTATGTGACTTGGTGATTTTTGCGTCAGTGGAGGTAAATCCAATAATCTCTTCCACCATGGGTTAGTTCCTCTTTTTTGCTTCATTTTTCTTCTTATCATACTTACCACCTTTGGTGAGTTGTGACCTAGTAAAAGGTCTTCTAGGATTGAAGACATAACTAGATTCCTCACTAGAGAAATTGAGCTTTTTTGCAGTGAGGCCCTTCTTCTTCATTTTGGTTCCCTTTATCTCCATAGGTTTAACCACAGGGGTCTGTTCAATGTCAATAGTCTGCAGAATGTCTTCAATTTTACCCTTTCCTTTTGTATGACTCCTGGTAATTATCCTAGAAGTCCTTGTGTCAAGTTTTGGCTTGCTACTTGTAGATTTTGGCTCAGGTGCCACTGTTTCCTGCAAATGTTCAATTTCCATCTCCATGGGTTCTGCTACAGGCCTAATTTCTTCTCCAGGTTAAACTTAAGCTTCAATTATGGGCCCTTTATCCTTTTTGGGAGTAATTTTCTTTGGATTTGGTGTTTTCTTTGGAGTAATCACATCCACATCATAGCCACTTAAAAACAAAAATGTATCCTGGTCTCTATTAAATTTTTTCAATTCCTCCATTACCGGCAACTTAATTAAGCCATGACGAAATATAGATGTCTCACTACTCTCAAGTCTAGCTTGAAATTTATCAGAAATATTACCTAAGCTTATGAAAATGAATAATGGAAGGTCTAAGAGTTGTTTACTTGTAAAGTGGAGAAAACGCCTGAAATGATACTGGTATATCATGTGTAATCTTCCCTCACATGTGAAATATTTATGGATTGCCAACAATAGATTTGAATAATTCTCCTTAAGACAGCTTCTATGTATACCTAAAGTAATATCCACCCCCACATGATCTTTCTTCAAGAACTCGTCTCAATTCTGGAGTTTAAACTTGGTGGTATTGAACCATTCTTCCCCTGACCTAGGAATATTTTTTGCTTGAGCAATAGTTTTTGTGGAAACTGTAAAATTCAATATGCTAACTTTTGAAGCAATGCCAACAAAATTTATAGCAAAATATTTGGAGACTTGAGCATGGTACCACTGTAGCTTCTGACAGAATCTCATGTAACCAGCATTGGTGAAGGCCTCTGAAAAAATTATATCCTCCATGACCAATTTAAGATCCATAGGTTCATATATAACCATTGAACCTCCCTTGTTGGTCTCCTTATGTGTAGTCATCTCCTCCACAATAGCACTACCCTGTTTAAATTCTTGACACCTGCAAAAGATGGTATGTGATAGCAAGTTGCTTGTTGACAGAGCTGGAAATTCACCTATCATGGCAGCTAGACCCAAAACTAAATAGAGAAATGATGGAAATCGATCAAGCATCTCATAAGGATGACAAGGTAAGTGATTTAGTTCAAATAGGTTAAGGTTAAATAAAGAAAGGAAAATTTGAAGGGAAATTGGAATGATATGGTTGTAATGATGACCAAGCAAGGAATACACTAAATAATGACTCATAACAGGTAAGTATGTGATATAAAATTGGTCCCTAACCACTGAAAATCTGGCAACTCATCTATCCCCTTAATGACTCATAACAGGTAAGTATGTGATATAAAATTGGTCCCTAACCACTGAAAATCTGGCAACTCATCTATCCCCTTACTGGTGCAGAAAAACAACAGTTCGTAGTGAATTTCATTATAAAGATGACATATTCGCTATGGAAATATCATGTGAGTTCAAAGCGAAAAAAACCTGTTTTGCACAGAAATCGTTGTGGACTCAAGTAAAAAGTGAAAAGTTTCCAAAAATACTTACTTAACCTGATGTATATGGATTTTTTGAAACTTACCTATGACAAGGCCTTGGTCACATGACATAAAAAACTTTGAACCCTTTAAGATTTAAGACTATAGACCAATCATGAAATTGTATCAATTTTCATGAATTTATTTGACCAACACACTTGACCTAACTCAAAATGACATTCCTAACCAACCTAATTGTTATTGATGATAACACATGACATGAAGAATTACTTACTAAATTTTGGAAAAGAAAATCTATATCGTGAAGCAATTGAAGAATTTTTGAAACATGCAAATCTCTGGACACTCTAATTGAATTTCAAGAAGTTACGAAGAGCTATTGTTGAATCTAACTTGGAAACTGAATTGAGTTGTTCATATACATTTCATATATATATGTTTATCATAGAACCTAATTGAGTCATTTCATACACATTGAGTTGTTTTTTAGCACCCTTTAAGATATTTGCATAGGACGATCAATTCTTTTTTTGAGATACCCTTCCTATGATATGTGACTACATGGATGTATTTGTTATAGGTAAATTTGGGCATAATTCCCAATGACCTGGTTAACTAGGCATCATCTCCAGGACCAATGTATAGGGTCTATCATCCCCTAACATTTCAATTGCTATATGCCCTAAGACAAACAACAAGACAAGTCATTCAAAGACTTTCATCTGCAACAGTTTCCAAGGTTTGAATTTTATAATATATCATATGAGATCTCATCAACGCTGCCTCTAAAGGGACTAATTTCGTTGCATATGTAGGTAGCCCTATGCAAGGCTTCTTTGCAAAGCACTTCCCGACATCTATGGGTGCGTTGGTCACATTGGGAGCAAAATTCTCATTGTTCCGGAATCTCCACTTGGCCAGTGCCTTCTAGAAGAGTTCACATGTGTCAAACTTTGAATCCATGTGTCCATTTGAAATCTACAATATTGGGAACATGTCTTGCCTATTATTGGAAAGTCATTGATTGTAAAACTACCTCAGCCTTTCTATAAATTGAGCACAGATCTTAGTGTTTGATAAGGAATAATTTGTGTAGAGAAATGCTAGTGGATTTTTCATTGAGGAGATTGCTTTGAGTGACAATTTTCTAGAGATATCTGCATTGTGAAGAGGTTGGGATGCTGCTGGAGATGGTGACAGTAAATCATTCATTTGGTTGTAACCTCCCCTTCTAACATTAATAAATAATACATCTTACTCTTCCCTATATGCATCTGTATTAGCTTTGATTTTCCATATTGAAAGATCTTAGTTGATGTATATGGTTTATTCTTTACTGATTTAGCAAACTAACTTGAATAGACATCTGTATTATTACTATCTTCTATTGTTTAGCATTCATTCTTGTAGGAAATATTTTGCACAACCAGCTGGAATTTGAAGCTACAACGGAAGCGACAAAAGGAATCATTTGGAAGCGCTTGGATTCCAAGTAAGCATATAATCCATTATGTGTGTCTATTCTTAGTTAGGAAAAGTATTTGTATAGTCTTTAACCTATTGTTCTAGATTAGCACTTGTCTAGGGAAGTGTGTTTCATCCGTAATTCACAATTATTTCCAACAAATTGACCACTCCGCTGGGGAGATTACTCTTTATCCTATGTGTTTTAGCCTCTGATTTTCTCTGTTTATTCACCTAGTAGTTGTTACTCACAAAGGTTAGGCTTTTTAAGATCCAAATTTGAAAAAGAAGTGTGTTAAACAGCTGTGTTTTTCCTTTGACATTATTCCCAATGCACTCTTGGACAGGACACAGTGCTTTGCATAGCACTGTCTCCCTTTCAGGCCTGCATTGCAAAGCACTGTCTCTCTTTAGAGATTGTGTTGCCTCTTGAAGCCATCCAAATTCCCTTCAATTTTTCTTTGCAGTTTGTTTCAGTTTGTTTTTTTATGTGTTTTGAAAAGCTTAAGCCTCATATTGACCAGTGAATTCATCTACCTCTTCCTCCTTTGAAAGAAAATTTGTTCAATGTTTGTTTAAAGCATTTTTCTTTATCATTGGAAAGTTAATTTCAAAGTATTTTTATTGTCGCATTAGATCCATTTTCTTTTGAAAATGGAAATTTTTATAAATTATTCGTTTCCTGATAGGAAAAATTGTTGTTTCATTCCTCATTTTTCCTTCAAAAGAGAAATTGTTGTTTGTATTCCTCATTTCTCAAAAGTAAAAGGCATTTGATTTTGTTGATTTAGTGCACTTAGTTTCTTTTCTGCATTCATAACATTAAAGGAACTGAAAAGAAAAATTTGCATTTGCATGTAGTGGTTTGTGTGTTTTTAGAAAAGGAACAATTAGGAAATTTGCATTTATTTTGTTTTCTTTGATTTGTTTACTTGCAAATTGATTGCTCTTTCCCTCTAGTAGCTCGGATTTTCATTGAAAAACTAAAAGTGAAAGATTGCTTATCATTCTTAGTTGCATTTTAGGAATTTTCCAATACATCATTGCGGTGAACCTTTGAAAGGAAAATTCTTAAGCAAGATAAACATAAAATTAATCTCAATTTACCTAACAAAGCATTGGAACCCTAACGATAACATTTAGAAGGTCTAGGCTAGAGACGTGTTCTGACGTCGTAAAACATGGCAAATGTTGTTAACTTGTCTGCGATACATTCCAAGTGTGATACCTCAATCCACATACGTAAATATATCGTAGCTCATCCACGTACTTTCGGGTATATCGGGCGATGTTACAGTACGATAAGTATAAAGGGGTGCTCTCACTGTGCGGTTTTGCATCAAACAGTGCTAATACGGACTTGGGCCTCCACATACCTTTGGGTATATTTGGGAGGATAAATTTTAGGTGCTATCCATCCATAGTGAACCGAGTTGTTGGCATGTGTTGTCCTTGATGGAAACCTACTTGATGAAATGAGATTGTTGGCTATATGATGCAGAGTGTTGTCCTTGATGGCAACCTACTTGATAAAGTTGATGACAGCCTAACTTGATGAATTTTTCATTGATGGAAACCTACTTGATGAAATACGACTATCAGCGATATGATGCAATGTTTTGTCCTTGATGGCAGCCTATTTGATGAAGATTGTTCTTGATGGAGGTGGAATTCAGAAAGTGCCAGAATAATGTTGAACAAAGTATGTCACATTGCATACGCAGGTTTTATGAGGAGAAGTAGTGTATGTACGCGGAAAAGTAAATTCCAAGTCGCGTATGCCCTATTGCGCTCTAAATTTATATAACCAGGGGAATTTACCATGGTATTGACCCATTGTATTGAGCGCTGGAATATCTATTTGATCCCATCCAGGAATACCATTAGTAGTGGTGTGGTTTTGGCTCATGGTATTGACAAAGGCTAAATCTATTTAAGGAGAAGAAGATCATAGTGAAAAGAGTGTATGAGTAAGGGTTGTGAATCAATAAATATCTCTAAGGAATATCTACATGGATGAACTCTGGTCTTGATTGATAGATCTGAATCTATGATGCACCTATGAAGAAAATGATGAAGAGGGATCTCTAGATCTGAAATGTATATGTATTTTCTAGATCTATTTATGGAATGTGTAGATCTGAGATGAGGCGAAATACGTTCTGAAGTAAAGGATGAAATTTGAGTTTTTTATCTGATCTGAAGAGTTGCACAGTCCTGAAATGTTACAGATGTATATGCAGGTTCGCTTCAGTAAAAGCGCGTGTATACGCAGATTTTCTTAAGGAAAAGCGCGTATGGGCAGAAAGGGTTTTCTGAAGAATGCACAGAAGTATACGCATGTTGGTATGCATGAAAGCACATACATACGCAGGTTCAGTGAAGTAAAAATGCATATGGAATCTAGGGTTTGCTAAAGTAAGTGGAATGAAATGTCTGATCTTTTTTACTGTTTTACTACTATCTATCAATGATGTATTCATACAGAACTGGGTTGTTTGAATGATGAATATGCTGCTGATTATGTTAATTGAAGATTAAGTTGTTGGTTGATTGGTTGATGATTCAATGAATAAATTGATACGATTATAAGTTTCAGTTTGATGAATGTTGAGCTTAAATGTGTGAAGTGGGTCCAGTCTGAAAATCTGATGAAAAGTGGCCTACAAGATGTGATGTATGGAATTTTTTGGATCCAGTATGAAAATTGATGAAACGTGGTCCATGGTGGTGCTGAGGGTCGAAGCCTTCAGTGAGGGGGTTGTATCTCCCTTCCAGTGGTAGCTGGTAAACGAGAGCAGGGGGTAGTAGCTCCCTTCCAGTTGAGGTTGGTAAACGAGAGCAGGGGGTAGTAGCTCCCTTCCAGGTGAGGCTGGTAAACGAGAGCAGGGGGTAGTAGCTCCCTTCCAGGAGAGGCTGGTAAACGAGAGAAGGTTGTAGCCTTCTGCAGGTGGGTGCCTGTGTGCTGGTATGAGTCTGCGCCAGTACATGGTTGTAAGATTTTTTCTTTATAATAAAATATTGAAGATAGAGACGACGACAGCGGTGGTTTTCTCCCGACTTGGGTTTCCACCTTAAATCCTGGTGTTCATGTGTGTTGCTTATGTGTGATGGTTCATTCTGTTATTACTGCACATGCTTACTGCTAACTAAACATCTAATGAATGAATGATGCATAGATTTAAGTAAAGAATTAAATGCATAATAAGATTTCTGTATATACGCGAGTTTTATGAAGGATATCCGCGTATATATGCGATTTGTGTTCAATAAAGTAGCGTATGGGTTTTAGAGAAAGAAAAAGTGAAAAGTTCTGAGTATGCTCTAAATACTGATTCACCCCCCCCACCCTCTCAATATTTTTCCCAACAATTGGTATCAGAGCAGGTCCTTCTGAAGGAGCTTGATCGCTTGAAGGAGATCCGTCACAATGGGAAAGAAACAAAAGAAGAAGGCTACTCAAAAAAAGGAGATATCTCATAAAACATGTGCAGCAGAAAATGAAGAAGATGAAACAGGTAGTGATTGTTGTTCTTGGGATTTATTTTCTTTTGCATGCAATGGTGAAGATAGTGAAAGTAAAAATGTGGATCAAGAAACAGTTCTCAAGATCAAAGTTGAAGATCAACAAAGATTATTCAATAAGAGAGAATCCATCTACAAAGACATGATCTCTAGATTGAAAAGGTTGTACGATGATGTAGCTAATTGAAGTAAGGGACTTGAAGCAGAAACCATCTTTTTGAAAGCATATCTCGAAAAATCGAATAAGAAGAATGAAGAACTTGAAGCAGAAATCATCTATCTAAAAGAAGATCTGGAAAAATCAAACAAGAAGAATGAAGAACTTCTACAATCATGTGAAGAAAAAGGACTTGAAGCAGAAATCATCTCTCTAAAATCAGATCTTGAAGCATCAAATAAGAAGAATGAAGAACTTCTACAATCATTTGAAAAAGAAGGATGTGAAGCAGAAATCATCTTGCTCAAAACAGATCTGGAAAAACCAAATAAGAAGAATGAAGAACTTCTACAAATTTTTGAAGAACAAGAAAATGGGTTGAAAGAAGAGATTTTAAAACTGAATGATCAAGTAGAAGAAGGAAGAAGGGTCGAAGTAAGTATGAAGAAGCAATGCCAAAAATTGGAGGTTGAGGTAAATATTTTGAAAGGTAAATTAGAAGAAAAAGATAAACTCTTGAGGTTCCAAGATAGTACTAAGATTATGGATAATATTCTTAGTAGTCAAAGGTCTCCCTCTGTTAAATTTGGTCTTGGTTTTCATGAAACTGTTAAAGGAGAATCCAGTTCTCAAGGAAGTGCTAAAGATTCAAAGGATATCAATGCAAAACCTGAAGGGTTGGAAGAAACAAAAGGTCAACCGAAAATCATGAACTCTCAAAAGAAATCATTCCCTCCTAACTATAGAAGCATCAATAATGTTGAATTCTTTAAATGTCATAATTATGGGCATGTTGCAGCCAATTGCAGAAGCAGATTGTTTCAGTCACAAACAAACAGATTCTACACAAAAAGGTACTTAGGTTTCTTTAAGGGATATTGTTTTTCATGCAGCAAGTTTGGTCACAAAGCAGCTGATTGCAATAGAAGAAAGAATAGAAAAACACATTATGATCCGTATGCTTACTTTTCTGGTCATGCAAGATGTTATGCCTGTAACAAGTATGGACATGTAGAAAAGGAATACAGGATGAATAGATCTGAGAAATTGGATAATTTTCAGCACACAGAAAGAAATTTCAAGCAACGCTGGAAAAAGGTGGAGGACCGATCAAAAATGTAGGGGATAATGACCCTACTGCAGTCATCCGCTTCTAAATCTTACTTCTCATAATGACTGTAGGAATGATGTGAGATACATTATAGAAGTATCATCACAGGGGGAGCAATGTATGGTGATTCTCATGGTTGGTTATGTTTATTTCTGACAGTGCATCTAATGTGAAGAAGACAGGTGCAGGTGGTACAAATTCAGGGGAAGAAGATGAAAGTGTGAAATTTTCAAGTATTTCACTTTCCATACGCGGGTTGACTGAACAAAAGCTGTGTATACACGTGAGTTACGCTTAAGACATTCGCGTATTCTTTTCAGTTAAGGAAAACAGTGAGATGGCTCAAGAACAGGAGCCCAGATTCAGGGGGAGCATCAGTCTAACTACTAATGATTGCATTGTTGGCATTGTATCTTCTTATTTCTTAGTTCTCATACTCAAATGATGATGATGTGATGCATGGCTTCTTATGATAAGATTATGGATGAGCCCTGTTTTCTTTTTGCTGAAGAATATCTTTTGTTTTCACACATGGATGAGATGAAAGTTTTATGATGCAAAGATAAGATTAGATCATGCAAAGTTTGTTGCTATGGTTGAGATTAGATCACATAGATGATTGTTTGACACATATTTTATATTGAAGAAGTTGTTCTGATATGATAATTCCTCTTGGGAAGGATATGTTGATACTGCAAAGAGTCTAAAGGCTTGGTTACTAATGTTCTTATGCTACAACTGTTGGATGACACTTGAAAACACAACTACATTGTCCTATCTCTTCTCTCATATATTCCAGGGAAGCGTTCGAATATCTCAGACAAAATTTGAGAGTAGTCTCTCCCATGCAGAGGATCAGATTTGATTAAATTTCAGAAGATTAAGTTGGATACGCGGATTTCCTGAAAGACAGTCGCGTATATATGCGAGTTCATACAAAGAAAACCGCATATGGTTAGTTGCTAACAAATTTTACTTGGGGTCAACATTATTCAGCACAGTTGTAGTGCTGATTGGTATCTTTGATGTTGTATGGTATCTCTAATGATGCTTCAGCTCTTATATTTTTGTTTCATTCTCTGATATTAGGTGAATATGCCTTGATGATTGGCTGTTGAAAGTGTTCAGGTTGCACAAGCTAAGGAGGAGTTTTGGTCATATGGAAAGGATGCATTGAATGCACAGTTTCAGGGGGAGCATTAGCCTTGCTAAATATAATGCATTGTTGGCATTATGATGATTTTGAAATATGATATCTTTCTTGAGGTCGTTTGGTTTTTGGTGCAAAAGGTCATATTTGTAATTTGATGAAAAGGTCATGTTGAGACCTATGATGTAAATTTGTAATATTCAGTCATGTAAGGACTTGAGTCAAATTTGTAAACCCACTTGGTTGGGTAGTTGAGTCAAAATGTGTAAACCCACTTGGTTGGGTACTTGAGTCATATATGTAAATCCACTTGGTTGGATCTTTGCTGTAAGTATGAGTCCTTGGTGATAGGAAAGGTCATAGAGTCATGTACTTCATTGAATACTATTTTTGAAGATTCAGAATGAACTCAGGGGGAGCAAGGTAACTTCAGTGCACATCAGATCTACAGAGCTCTTCTTTCTACATGAGGAGAAAAACCTTGTTTTGGTTTTCATCCGCCCTTTGCCCTTAATGTCAAAGGGGGAGAGTAACATGGTGTTTGAATAGGGGGAGAGCGTCATGGTGTTTACATAATGGTTATATTCAATGTATCTATCTATTGTGGTGATCAAACACCATCATGGTTTCCATCAAGTCCAAAGGGGGAGATTGTTGGCATGTGTTGTCCTTAATGGAAACCTACTTGATGAAATGAGATTGTTGGCTATATGATGCAGAGTGTTGTCCTTGATGGCAACCTACTTGATAAAGTTGATGACAGCCTAAATTGATGAATTTGTCATTGATGGCAACCTACTTGATGAAATACGACTGTCAACGATATGATGCAATGTGTTGTCCTTGATGGCAACCTATTTGATGAAGATTGTTCTTGATGGAGGTGGAATTCATAAAGTGCCAGAATAATATTGAACAAAGTATGTCACATTGCATACGCGGGTTTTATGAGGAGAAGTAGTGTATGTATGCGGAAAAGTACGTTCCAAGTCGTGTATGCCCTATTGCGCTCTAAATTTATATAACCAGGGGAATTTACCATGGTATTGACCCATTGTATTGAGCGTTGGAATATCTATTTGATCCCGTCCAGGAATACCATTAGTAGTGGTGTGGTTTTGGCTCATGGTATTGACAAAGGCTAAATCTATTTAAGGAGAAGAAGATCATAGTGCAAGGAGTGTATGAGTAAGGGTTGTGAATGAATAAATCTCTCTAAGGAATATCTGCATGGATGAACTCTGGTCTTGATTGATAGATCTGAATCTATGATGCACCTATGAAGAAAATGATGAAGAGGGATCTCTAGATCTGAAATGTATATGTATTTTCTAGATCTGTTTATGGAATGTGTAGATCTGAGATGAGGCGAAATACTTTTTGAAGTAAAGGATGAAATCTGAGTTGTTTATCTGATCTGAAGAGCTGCACAGTCCTGAAATGTTACAGATGTATATGCAGGTTTGCTTCAGTAAAAGCGCTTGTATACGCGGATCTGCTTAAGGAAAAGCGTGTATGGGAAGAAAGGGTTTTCTGAAGAATGCACAGAAGTATACGTGTGTTGGTCTGCATGAAAGCGTGTACATACGCAAGTTCAGTGAAGTAAAAGTGTGTATGGAATCTAGGGTTTGCTGAAGCAAGTGGAATGAAATGTCTGATCTGTTTTGTTGTTTTACTACTATCTGTCATTGATGTATTCATACAGAACTGGGTTGTTTGAATGATGAATATGCTGCTGATTATGTTAATTGAAGATCAAGTTGTTGTAGAAATTTGAATAATAGCTGAATTATTCACCGAGATTATCCTGATTACACAATATTAAAGCTTCATGCTTAATACATAACCTCTTCTACAATTGATCATCAATATGCGGAAATAAAATCAATTGCATGCATACATTAAAACCACAAACAATCACACATATGAACACAGTATTTAATGGGAAAGCTTAAAGCTGAAAACCCCAATTATCTATATATTATATGTCATGGAGATCATGTAACAATCATAGTACAAAATCTCCTCACAAGCTCTCATGCACACCCTCAATTGCTACACACTATCAAGCTAGATCTAGCAAAACACATGCTCCAATCTTTTGCCACTTGATAGCCAGCCTCTATTGCGTTTTTTTAATGCTATGGGATGGCTTCATTAAATAGATAAACCACCTGGCTTGAACTACGCAATCCTCATGGGCTACTCCACCTATTTGTGTGTTGCAAATAGCAACAGTATAGTCACAACTGATAGTTAACTTGCTCTTTCACCTATTCTTGCATTGGTCTCCACTGAAACTGTCCATGCACTGAAGTTAAATGATGCATTCTTTAGTTGATTTATGAGTTTATAATTAGTGAATTAATTAATAATTAATTCACACCTCTCACTAATTGTATCAATTAGTTAAACTGAATACAAATAGCTCAACTATGTTTAGATTAGTTAAACTGAATACAACTCCACTAACTTCCTCAATCAACTTCACCAAACTCTGTCACATGAGTTCTAACTGAAGTATCCATGAAATTGCTCCACTTAACCCTCAGGAATAGCGTAATTCCTTTTGTCAGCTCATGTGCCACATCTGTGCACTTAACTGAAGTGCTCCAAGAGAATAAGATAATTTTTAGAGTCTAAATATTATTAAGAGCTAATTATATTCGACATATCTATTTTTAGACTGGAAATCTAAAAATAGATTCCGCCCAATATGTCTAAAAATAGAAGTCCATATATTTTTTCGACTTGACCAACCATCCACAAATAGCATCCTGCAACTCATAGAACATGATCCATATGTCTAAAAATAGACATTGTCTAAAAATAGACTTTGCGCCAAAAATAGCCTGCAGGCCCACTTAGTGAAGGTGACTCCTTTCCACTAAGCTCATCATCTTGTTTCAATCTCAACACTCCCTCTCAAAAAGATATGGATTATCTGCAACCCCTATGCTGCCCCTGTGGTATTCGAATTTGCTCCTGGTGAGCACCTTCGTCAAGATATCAGCATCCTGATCCTCCGTAGGAATGTATGAAAGTAACATGACCTTCCACTACACACAATCTCTGATATGATGATACCGAATGTCAATGTGTTTAGATCTATCATGAAATACTGGTTAACCAAAAGTTTGATGCAACTCTGATTATCACAATAAATCACAGTAGGCTCTAAGTGTGAACCGAACAACCCAACCAGGATCTTCCTCATCCATATAGCCTCGCATGCAGCCAAACTCGCTGCCATATACTCAGCCTCTGCTGAACTGAGTGCCACGGATCTCTGCTTCCTGCTGTACCAAGAAACTGTTGTCGACCCGCTACTAAAAATCCCTCTAGATGTGCTCTTTCTGTCTGTTGGGCTCCCTGCCCAATCTGCATCTGTGAAGCCACATAGCTTCACCTCATCTGACTGTCTGTACCACAATCCATATCCCGATGTGCCTCTAAGATATCTCAATACATGCTTGCCTACCTTCCAGTAGAGCTTGGTTGGCTTAACCATAGCTTGTGAAAGTATCCAGGAAGAGGAGTATCAACAGGCTTGTATCCATGCATTTTGAACTTCTCCAGTATCTCCCGGGCATACTTACCTTGAGAAAAAAATAGTCCACCACTGTGCTGCCAAATTTCCAATCCCAGGAAATAATGAAGGAGGCCCAAGTCCTTCATCTCAAACTCTTTTGCAAGATCGTCCTTGCATGAGAGTATCAACAGTTCATCACCTGTCAAAATAAAATCATCTACATAAAGTACAATGATCAACAACTTACCCTCCACCACAATCTGGTATAGGTTCGGATCCGCCTCACTCTTGGAGAATCCAAGTCCGGTGAAATAACTGTCTATTCGTGTGTACCAAGCACGAGGTGCTTGTTTCAACCCATACAATGCTCTCTTGAGCCTGCACACATGCGACTCGCTGCTGAAGATCTCGAAACCTTCGGGCTGCTCTATGTACACCTCCTCCTCAATGACTCCGTTGAGGAACGCAGTCTTCACATCCATCTGATGAATGTGCCACCCCATCTGTGCTGAGAGAGCAAGAATCGTTTGTATGGAAGAATACCTTGCGACAGGTGCAAAGGTCTCCTCATAATCGATCCCCTCAATCTGTGAAAAGCCTCGGGCAACAAACCTTGCCTTGTACTTCTCCACACTCCCGTTAGCTGCCTGCTTCACTTTGTAGATCCATCTCGAACGCACCACTAATTTCCCTTCCGGTCTCAGGACAATCTCCCATGCATTGTTTCTGACAATCAAATCATACTCTTCCACCATGGAATCTACCCATGCGGGGTCCTCCACAACTTCCTCGAAAGAGGATGGCTCTATCATGATAATCTTGCTCACAAGAGCCATGTATCCAGTGTACTGATCAGGTGACTGTCTCTGTCTGCGCTGTGATGTAGGTGCTCCTACAACCTTCTCTGCATCTTGAGCTAGTCGCTCAGCTTCTGTAGTGCGCTTCCATCCTCTGATGGTTGGCGCTGCCTGAGTGGTATCTTCCACTCCATGAACCTCATATTGTGGCTGAACCACATCCTGAGACTCATCCTTAGGAACTAATAGCTCCTCATCTGCGTGCAAGTGTGGCTCCCTCTCAAGCGAACACTTCATGGCTTTCTCCTCTTGAAATTTGATATCCCGTCGCACAACAGTCTTGCGACTGTCTGGAAAATACACATGATAGTTATGGGGCGTATCAGTGTACCCCACAAATATCCCAACCTCTGCAGTCGGCTCCAGCTTCTTCCTGGCATCCTTCGTCACATGAATGTAAACAGGTGAACCAAAAATCCTCAAATGGGAAATATCAGGCCTCTTACCAGAAAATGCCTCCTAGGGTGTACTCATGCCAAGTATCTTGTGAGGACAATGGTTTTACACATATACTGCAGTATTGCATGCCTCCGCCCACAAGTGAATGGGTAGGCCCTGATCATGCAACATCGCCCGTGCAACACCCACGATCGTTCTGTTCTTCTTCTTAGCAACCCCGTTCTGCTATGGGTTATGAGGTGCTATGAGCTCTCTTTGAATTCCTTTTGTTCTGCAAAAGTCCTTGAATTCTCCAGAGATGAATTCACCACCATTTTCGCTCCTTAGAGCCTTCACCTGCTTCCCCGATTCTTTCTCAACCAGTGCCTTGAACTCACAGAACTTTGAGTATGTTACGCTCTTCTTCTGCATGAAGAAGATCCAGCACATATGAGAAAAATCATCAACAAATATCACATAATACATGTGCTTTGCTCTCAAAGCTACTAAGAAAGGTCCACACAGGTCTGTGTGAATTCTCTTAAGGATCTTCGTGGCGCGACTATCCTTCTCGTGAAAGGTGGCTTTCACAAATTTTCCCAAGGTACACCCCTTGCACTGATCTGACTGCGCAAGAGTGCCTTTAGGAAGCCCAGTAGAAATCTGCTGCAGTATCTTCAAATCTCCATGGTGAAGGTGGCCCAATCTCCGGTGCCACAACTCACCATCATCCCGGCTCACCACTCCTTCCGCCTTGCATGCCATTGCTGCGCAGCCATCTACTTGCAACTGATAAAGGTTCTTGATTCGAACCCCTATCTTCCGGGTTTCTCCAGTTGTCTTACTGCGCAGGAAAGCCTTTCCCTCACTGAAGACAACATCATATCCCTTGTCTTCTAACATCGCCACATAGATAAGATTATTCTTCAATCCTGGAACATGCATCACTTCCTTCAATACGAAGGGTTTACCAGACTCCTTCTCAAATGAAATGGTACCGATACCGGTCGCACTGTATCTACCATCATCGCCCATCTCGATGTGCACTCCAAGATCTTTCTCATCCAGATCTGAAAACAAATCCCGATCTCCAGTCATGTGAAAAGACGCACCACTGTCCAAGAACCATACTGATCACATCACACTTGAAACCAAGCATGCGATCAGTGAAAAATCCAGCTCAAACTGCGAGGCTAAGGCCTCTCCCGCTGCAGATCCAACAACATGCTTATTTTTCTTCTTCTGCAAACAATTTGTGGCATAATGTCTATGCTGGTGACAGTGAAAGCACTTCACCTTGGACATGTATTGCTTCCTGCTTTTCACACCGGAATGAGAAGCTTTCTTGCTCTTCCCTTTCTTTGCTTTGGTAGCCAAAGCACAATTTTCTTCATCAGGTACCTTTGATGAAGATTCGTCCCTAGTAGTCCGCCTTATCTCGTCTTGCATGAGATCCGACCAAAGTCGCTCCCATCCCGGCAATTTCTCCCAACCATTGACAGAGTCCTGATAGGAATGCCAACTCTTTGGAAGACTAAGGAGAGCCAGGTCCACCAAGTCCTCATCATCGACAGTCACCCCCACACTTCCCAGCTCATCCCTACATTGGGTGAACTTCGTGAGGTACTTGGCGATACTGTCGCCTTTCTCCATCTTAATGTTTCTGAGTTTATCCTTGAGCGCCAACTTCCTTTGGTCTCTCTTGCTTTGGAATAGATATTTCAACGCTTTCCACATCAAGTATGGAGAAGCCTTTCCATGCAGGCTGGATACAATGTGATCCTTCACGCCCTCCAACAAAATCCTTCGACATTTCGCCATCTTCTTTTGCCAAGCTTCAACTTGAGCAGCATCAGTAGGCTTTGGGATCTCAGCATCTATGAACTCCTTCAGCTCGTTATCATCTAATACTGCCTCCATTCTGTCCTTCCATGCAACATAATTCAAACTGCCCTCAAGGGAATACTCCAGTCGCAATCTGTTGAAAGACATTTCAACTTTGGCACCAAGAAAACTGCTTCAAATTCAAATTCCAAATTCTGCTGCAAATTCGAATTCCACTAGCACAAAAACTCAACCACTTCAATGTTTTGCAATTGCTCCAATGATCAATAATTCTCTGATACCATGTAGAAATTTGAATAATAGCTGAATTATTCACCGAGATTATCCTGATTACACAATATTAAAGCTTCATTCTTAATACATAACCTCTTCTACAATTGATCATCAATATGCGGAACTAAAATCAATTTCATGCATACATTAAAACCACAAACAATCACACATATGAACACATTATTTAATGGGAAAGATTAAAGTTGAAAACCCCAAATATCTGTATATTATATGTCATGGAGATCATGTAACAATCATAGTACAAAAGCTCCTCACAATCTCTCATGCACACCCTCAATTGCTACACACTATCAAGCTAGATCTAGCAAAACACATGCTCCAATCTTTTGCCACTTGATAGCCAGTCTCTATTGCATTTTTTTAATGCTATGGGATGGCTTCATTAAATAGATAAACCACCTAGCTTCAACTGCGCAATCCTCATGGGCTACTCCACCTATCTGTGTGTTGCAAATAGCAAAAGTATAGTCACAGCTGATAGTTAACCTTCTCTTTCACCTATTATTGCACTGGTCTCCACTGAAACTGTCCATGCACTGAAGTTAACTGATGCATTCTTTAGTTGATTTATGAGGTTATAATTAGTGAATTAATTAATAATTAATTCACACCACTCTCACTAATTGTATCAATTAGTTAAACTGAATACAAATAGCTCAACTATGTTTAGATTAGTTAAACTGAATACAACTCCACTAACTTCCTCAATCAACTCCACCAAACTCTGTCACATGAGTTCTAATTGAAGTATCCATGCAATAGCTCCACTTAACCCTTAGGAATAGCGTAATTCCTTCTGTCAGCTCCTGTGCCACATCTGTGCACTTAACTGAAGTGCTCCAAGAGAATAAGATAATTTTTATAGTCCAAATATTATTAAGAGCTAATTATATTCGACATATCTATTTTTAGACTGGAAATCTAAAAATAAATTCCGCCCAATATGTCTAAAAATAGAAGTCCATCTATTTTTTTCAACTTGACCAACCATCCCCAAATAGCATCCTGCAACTCATAGAATATGATCCACATGTCTAAAAATAGATCTCATGCTGTGAATAGCTCAGGGCCCACTTAGTGAAGGTACTTCCTTCCACCAAGCTCATCATCTTCAAGGTAAATCTCAAAAGTTGTTGGTTGATTGGTTGATGATTCAATGAATAAATTGATGGGGTTATAAGTTTCAGTTTGATGTATGTTGAGCTTAAATGTGTGAAGTGGGTCCAGTCTGAAAATCTGATGAAAAGTGGCCTACAAGATGTGTTGTATGGAAGTTGTTGGATCCAGTATGAAAATTGATGAAACGTGGTCCATGGTGGTGCTGAGGGTCGAAGCCTTCAGTGAGGGGGTTGTATCTCCCTTCCAGTGGTAGCTGGTAAACGAGAGCAAGGGGTAGTAGCTCCCTTGCAGGTGAGGCTGGTAAACGAGAGCAGGGGGTAGTAGCTCCCTTCCAGGTGAGGCTGGTAAACAAGAGCAGGGGGTAGTAGCTCCCTTCCAGGAGAGGCTGGTAAATGAGAGAAGGTTGTAGCCTTCTGCAGGTGGGTGTCTGAGTGCTGGTATGAGTCTGCGCCAGTACATGTTTGTAATATGTTTTCTTTATAATAAAATATTGAAGACAGAGACGACGACAGCAGTGATTTTCTCCCGACTTGGGTTTCCACCTTAAATCCTAGTGTTCATGTGTGTTGCTTATGTGTGATGGTTCATTATTTTATTACTGGACATGCTTAATGCTAACTAAACATCTGATGAATGAATGATGCATATATTTAAGTAAATAACTAAATGCATAATAATATTTCTGTATATACGCAAGTTTTATGAAGGATATCCGCGTATATACGCGAGTTGTGTTCAGTAAAGTAGTGTATGGGTTTTAGAGAAAGAAAAAGTGAAAAGTTCTGAGTATGTTCTAAATACTGATTCACCCCCCCCTCTCAGTATTTTTCCCAACACGAGTCAGACACCTTGTAAATTGTGATACATCGAACATAGAATTCGAGGAGATTGCATGCCCGTACTTCTTGGTTCGCTAGGAGGTATTCTGGAGTTCACAGTTTCTTGGTAAACCTTTTTGCCTAGCATTACCCTTTTATTTTTTTTTATTTTTTTTGGTTAAAATAAATCAGTAATCGTGGAAGAACAAAATCCTTTCCACCGTCATTCGCGTAGACTAGCGTTAAAACCACCTTTACCACCAAAAGTTACTTCTGGTAGGCGAAGGTGATCACGATCTACCGAATCAAGTACAATTCGTACCTCTGGTGAAACATCATCTTTCAATAAACTAGAGTTAGCTAAAGTTTTTTCTACACATCCTGGTTCATCTACTGTTGTTGAAACGGAGTCTTCACAGCTACCCGTGGTCACGATCCATCCAATCAGTGAGACCATACCTCCTCAACCTGGCGTTGTTCAACCAGAAATTGATCCAGATCATGTCTCTTCTTTACCAGAACATCTGAATCCTGAAGTCGTACAACCGGAAATTGTTCCTACCTTGGTCATCCCACAAAGTTTTGTAGCTATTGAATCTCCCATATCACACAGTCAACCACCTAAAATATAATTTGGGCCTGATGGCGAAATGCTTCCTCCTGGTTTAATTGCGATTGAAGAAATACCACAAGACGAGACACCTTTAACTCCAACCCATTTTGGGGAGGACCTTTACTTGTACAAGTCATTTCCTCAATCGAAACCATCTGCTTTTGTTGATCCTATTCCTTTTCAAACTCCCGTCGATTCAAAAGAGTATACATTTGGTCAAGTAACCATATATGAACCAACATCTTCGGTTGGCCCATATGTTCCAATTACGTCAGATCCTGCCCTAGCTACCCCGTCGATGTTTACAACTTCACCAGAGTCATATTTTCATGGTGGCCCTTTGGTCCCATCAAGTTACAAATTATTATCTGGAATTTTCTCTAGTGCATCTTCAAATCCATGGACTTTACCAATGTCATCATCTGGTATTTTAACTGGTAATCCTATAGTAAGTACTGAATGACTTGATTCATTATACATATCTTCAGGGAAATATCAAGACGGTCCTTCTGAGTCTATTCCTTCAAGTACCATACCAACTGGACTCCTAGCATTGGAGATAAATATTTTTCGTCTTATTATCCTCCTCATGCTGGGGGGAAACCTTTGGTCACCCAATATGACATTACTCCATCACTTTTTGGTCAATATAATGTCGAAATGAATGTTTTTCAATGGCAACCCACTCTTCCTATCCAACCACAAACGGTTATAAAATCGTATCAACCAGTTCAACCTGTTACACCCACATCATTTCCACTTGTTAATACATATTTACCCCTGTTACAAAATAAAAATGTTTTACAACCTTATCAAACGGGTCCTTCAACTCAATATGATCAAATGTTGGGTCCTCAGGCTCCAAATCGTTCGGTTAATTTACAACAACCTGTATCCGGAATCATCTATTCACAAGCTAGTTTACCATTTTATGGGATGTCACAACCGCAACCTGGTTATACCTATCAACCAATTCCAAGTTATCCTAATTTGGGTTATAACATTGGTGGACAGACCCCTTGGTAGCCACAGGTGAAAATACCTCAAACTTCATTTCAACAAGTATCATATCCAGGTTTTGTTTAACAGAATCCTCAAGCGTTTTCTTTTCAAAACAACCCCTATCTGGGTTACCAACAACAGATTCCTTATGCTGGTGCTCAAAGGCCAGTTTCTCAAGGAATTCCATCTTACCCTGGCTATGCTCAACCTGACCTTAATTGACAATTGCCTTTTGTTGCAACTTTAGAGTTACCAAATTTAAATCGGTTAACCAATTATCCAATTAACTATGCTCCTTGGTGGCCGGTGATACCTCATAAATTACCCTCGGATATTCCTAAATTCAATGGAAACCCTAGAGAATATCTGTCGACTCATGTTATGACTTATCATTTATGGTTTTCATCAAACTCCCTGAATGATGATTCTTTTCGACTACGTCTTTTCCAGTGTACACTCACAGGTCCGGCTGCAAAATGGTACATTGAATTACCTAGAGATTTTTTTGATAATTTCACAGCCCTAGCTACTATCTTTTTGACTCATTTCCAGTTACCCATCAGATATGAAACTGGAACAGAACTCTTGACCAATTTCAAACAAACTAATGCTACTCACATCTCTAATCATATTCATGAGTGGCGTCGTCATTGTTGAATGGTTAAGACCTTTGCTCTGGATCAGCTCCTTGCTGAATGGTTCATTAAGTCCCTGTTGTCATCTATAGCTAAGGATGTAGCTAAGGGTGGTGTCATCACAGAAGAGCAAGTTATCACTCGTGCACAATATTTAGACTTGATTTACACTCAGACTGGCATGCTCTATGAAAAACTTCCTAACGCGTCAAGATCTAATTTTACTATTCCTTCTCAATTAAAGGACTCTCATGCCAGAGGCAGCTTGATAGGCACTGCAAGAATACACCACACTAATGCATCTTATCCTAATCCTACTTCTGAAATTAATGCCATGTAATTTAACAAAGGCAAAAGTGACAAGAAACCCAAAAGTAATAAAAAGGGAAAATCTAAGAAAAAGAAAACTTCTAAGCTGCAGGAAAGATCATCTAATCAGTCATCTGGACCTAGGAAACCTCATTATCCATGCATAATCTGTAATGAGGAACACTTTTTTAGGGATTTTCCTCACCGAGCTGAAGTCTCAAAAATCATTAACACTTCCCATGCGTCAGCTGTATTGACATACCCATTTCCAAATCCGAATACAAACATGGTTGCTACGGATCCAGCTCCTAGTTCCCAAGTGTTAATGTTATCTGTCACAAAACCTTCAACAGATATTTTGGTGTCAACGTGTAATAAATATTATGGTATTCAAGTCACTGATCAACCTACTACCTCGACAACGAATTCGTCTACGGAATCAGTACCGCCTACTGCTATTCCTAAATTAAAATTCAAGCCACCAAAAGGAGTAATTCATAAATTGACATATAATCCTCGAGAAAGAGTTGCACAAAATTATAATATAGTTGAAGATTTGGCTCAATCCCCTTCAGCTATGTCTACCCTTGAGGTATTACAAAATTTTCCCTCCCAAAAACAGGCTTTATTGTCGGCTATTGGTGGAATTGATCTGACTGATTCTAATCTTGTTGTCTTTAATCATACAAGCTATGTGCTGAAATTACTAGCAGAATTGGCATTATCCATACAAGTAAATGTTATCAATCACCTTGTTCATCGCACTATTATTGATGAGGGAGCATCTACATGCATTATTTCTCTAAATTTTTGGAATTCACTTGGCTCATCGTGCTTATCACAATCATCAACGATGTTGAAGGCATTTGATGGATGTACATATAAACCTTGTGGTATTATTAATAACCTGCATATTGAACTAGGGGGGAAATAGTGAATATTGATGTTGAGGTTGTTGACAGACCCCTTGACTATAATATTTTACTTGGAAGACCATGGGTATATGCAATTACTGCAATTATTTCTACATATTTTAGAATGATTGCCTTTCCACATAAAGGTGCTATCACAGTCAGTAATCAATTATCCTTCTTTGCCTCTGCTTCACAGGTAACTGGAAGCATTCCATTCGTTCAAATACCCAAACTAGAACTTCAGAACATTGATGTAGGACATTTAAAGGATTCCACTTTAACGGGAACCTTTGCATTATCGCCGCCCGCGACGTCGACAGAAATTTAAAGTATAGAGACCTTCTACATGATCTCTTCCACCCTATCTGGCTTAAGGGAGAGTACGAGTGATTCTAGTATTTCTACGTTGGATGATTTTTTTCCGCCCAACCCTATTGATCTGGCATAGCAATCAATCTATTTGGCTTGGGCAGAAAATCCGAAATCAACATCGCCTAGTGTTTGGATTGATCATTCCTTAGATTTTGGTACTCCATATCATCCATTTTCCTCAATTTTCTTAACAGATGAGAATATTTTGGAAGCCATGATGTCAGAAGGAGAACCATGGGAATATTATCATCATCGTTCCCATCTTCCTGATTATGAAGAAAATAATCTTAGTGAACTATATCACCCATCCATCCAAAATTTATTTTTGAATTATTTACCCATTAATGCAATCGATTCCGAGCGAAATATGTCAAATATTGAAGAAACCATTTCTATCGATATTTCGATCAAACCTAGTGATGTAGAAAATATTCATGTCGATATATCTTGTTCTCCATTAGAAACTGAATCATATCTCTCTCTTTCGTGAATTATGTGATGTATTTTCTTGGTCTTACGAGGAAATGCTAGGCATAGATACTAGTATAGTTGAACACACTATTAATATGTAGCCTGATGTCAAACTGGTGCGTCAACGGCTTCATCCTCTTCATCCAAAGAAAGCTGCTGCCATCAAAGCAAAAGTTGAAAAACTTTTGCGTGTTGGTTTCATATACCCTGTTCTGCTAACTGAGTGGGTTTCTAACATCGTTCATATCATGAAAAAGCAAGAAACCATTAGAGTGTGCATCGATAATCGGGATGTCAATCTTGCTTGTCCAAAAGACAACTATCCTACTCCCTTTATCGACTAGATTATTGATGATTGTGCTAGATGTGAAATATTTTCATTCATGGATGGATTTTCCGGCTACAATCAAATCAATATCCGCCTAGAGGATCAACATAAGACAACATTCATCTGTCCCTAGGGCATATTTTCTTATAGGAAACTACTTTTTGGTTTAAATAACGCTAGGGAAACTTTTCAAAGAGAAATGGATTATGCTTTCAATGACATCAAGCACGTTGTTCAACCATATCTAGATGATTTACCAGCGTATTCATGGATTTGAATTGATCACCCGATGCATTTTAGAGTCATTTTCTTACATTTCCGACACTACAAAATGTTGTGCTCAACTTAGTGTTCCTAAATTGAGTTCATTAATTGTCAACCAGGGCTAGTAAACTGCTGAAGTGTGGTGCACTGTATGTGCCTAGGTATTTGTTTCTCACTACATTGTGTTTAGTGTTTTTATGATGTTTTTAGTTTTATGGTTTTTTATGTTGAAAAAGAGCTAAGAATTTTACACTAAAACAGAGTGAAACTATTCTAAACTAGGTGTGCACTAAAGGATAGAAAATGCAAGGCTTGATAAGGACTCATAGCAAAGAAACAAATCACAACATGAACTCAGTAACCCATATCATGAACTCATCCAATTCATTCATTTAGAGATATGTTGGAATAGCTTGAGAAAAGGATAAGTTTTTAGTGCAATTGAGGTTTTCCTAAGTCAACATTCAACTTACAATGTTACAACATCTCATCCATGGTTAAAGGTTTATTGGAACATAATTGGAAAAGAAAATTTGTAGCACAATAAGATTTCTACTCTAAACTAACTTCTAATTCTATTCTGCAACTCAATTTAGCACTACTAGGCCTCATTCAAAAGTTATAGATTTATTTTTAGAATAGTCTTTGAGAAAAGGCTTGTTCGTGAAATTGTAAAAAGGTTGCAAAGTACTCAAGGCCTTAAACTGTTATTGGTAGTTCCTGTCCGTATGATGATGTATTAATAGGAATTCAGAACAAGAATATTTTCTAAATAATGAAGACCGTGGTATCTAAATTTAACAACTAATACAATTTAAAATGCAATGGATAACAACTAAACTAGAATGCTAATACAGTGAACTAAGACTAAACTAGAGTGCTATTATCTAACTTGAAATGAATTGGAACTAAACTAGAATGATACTAATACAATGAACAGAGTTAAACTAGAGTACCATTATCAAGCTTGAAATATAATGACAGAATTAAACTAGAATGACATCTACCTCTGGAGTATTTCAACTGAACCAAAATGCAACTAATTCTATGAAATACTACAGCCCTGTCTTGTTCAAGATGAGTGATATTTTGGAATAGTTTGTACAAACAAGTCTGGCTGTATCATTCAGTGCAAATGGGCATAAAAACATAAAAATACGCAGGTAAACTAAAACAATACGGCTAAGTCTTATTCAAAGTTAGTGATATTTTGGAAGAGATTAATGAGAATAGGACTAGTTGTAATAGCTAATTGTAATTGAACACAAAAAAATGTAAAGTTCTAAATTGCTACAATTATGCCTCATCCGGATTAGTAATATTTTGGAATACTTCATGAGAATAAAGCTAAACTGTAGTATCAAATGTAAGAAAAGTTCAGAAAACTATTTAAATTGAGAATGAAACAAAGCTACGACTACTTATCTAAACCAAATGCATAATGCTTCACGGGCAGTAGGGGCCCTCTACCACCGGATCAGCATGCAGATCTGCTCAAGATTGACTCAGCTCGTGCAATAAAATGATGTTTCTTTCATTAAAGGAGAAAAAACTTCAAAACAGAGTGTTTCGGACTTCTAAGATCTAGCAACCAAAAACAAAATCTAACCAACAATTTCTCGGTCTCCCGAGTCATACTTATAATGAAATTACATAACTGCTTCTTGAGAAAAACAGGGATAAGTGTCTTTCCCATTCCTAATCAAATTAAAACTCTTATTAACAATATTGTGCTTTACTGTGGACATCTATAGAGTCCGTTTTTTGATAGGAAATTGCCTCTCTTCTTTGTGCATAACCGCTTTGATACTTTAACTCAGACTTTGTGGGGAGCAAAAAATGATGAGGGAATGATGTGGAATACGACCATATGTGTTTTTTCCTGAGATTACACCTGGAACCTGCGTAGACATGAAGACAGCTGCAGAATCGGCAACTAGCTATAGAATGTCTACATTATGTAGCTAGGTGTAGTCAAAAAGTACTACAATAACGAAATCATGAAAACATAGCAAGTTAGACATTATATAAAATCTCAAACCAATTTTAACTAATCT